>CM066729.1:49597500-50847500 GCA_033961575.1 Aselliscus stoliczkanus
TTCTTTAAATGGGTGAATTTTATGGTATGTAATTTATATCTCAATAAAGGTGTTAAGCAACTACAAAAAATAAATAACCCCACTACAAAATTCTCTCTGTCCACTACTTCCCTCCTGCTTATTCTCTCATTCCACTGCTCCCTGCTTGCAACCTCCCTGACTCTCTGATTCCTGGATGCATACATTCAATGTTCATCAGTGTTTGCCCCTGTCCTCCTCCATCGTTGATGACTCACCAGGGGCTCATGGACCTCAGTTCCCCACTCACCTGTCAGTTCTTCATGCTTCCTTGATGTTGACATCACTACAGCTTCAGCTCAAACGTAGCTTCCACCATCTCCAACTATACGAAACTCTCACAACCAGACCTTTTCAGGGCTCCTTGACAGAAGATGGGGATTCAGGCCTTATCTGAATTATCTGGAACTAAGACAAGTAGTTCCCAGAGCCTTGGACTATTTCTCATGGGGATGGAGGAGGTTGGGATAGAGCAATGAAGAACAGCGGCCCAGCTTCATTTTCTGTGATTGAAGATGAAATACAGGGCCAGGGTAGCTGATAACTCTTCCTGGTCAGCTGGTAGGTAGAGGTCCTGAACATGCAGCATGCCATTGGCTTAAATGAGAACTTTTGTGGACCATCCAGTCATCTGGTCCCCAGAACAACAACATGGAATGAATGAATGAGTGAAGCATTCATTCATTCATTTATGCAATCTTTACTGAGTGCTTACTTACATACTGGACATTTCTTCTAAGTGTTGGGGAAATGGCAATGGATAAGACAGACAGAAGACTGGTTTTCTAAAGTAACAAACTAACAAGATGATTTCATATACTGATGATTGTTCTGAAGGAACTAAAACACGGTAATAGGACTGAGAATAACATACAGATCAACAGGATATGCCAGGAAGGCCTGCCTCTCTGAAAAAGGGACATTTGTTCCAGCCTAGAAATGCACAGTGAAATAATGATGAGATATGTTCTAGGATATCATACTGGTATATCCGTAAGGGAAGTTGGGATGAAACATAATAGGCACATTTATAGAAGAGAGCTGGATAACCAAGATCTTTGGATGAGCAAGGTGAGAAATTGGAGAGCCCCATGTTGGTTATTCTGTTGCTATTGTATAATGTTTAAGAATTGTGAGAGGGTAAGCATTTATAATCCACCCAAAGGGTTTAGAACAGTATCTTTCAAACAGTTTTGATCACAGAAGCTAGTTTACTAACCCATGCATACTGCCTCACTCAAAAAAGAACAGGCATAGAATTAAAAAGGAACAAAATTAAAAGTTGCAACAAACAGTGCTAGAATTACATACTCATATGGATTTCTTTACTATATATTATGTAAAAGAAGATGAGTTTACACATGTCTTTTAATTATAAAACAATCCCCAAAAACTTTAAATAGGTGATACTTTTATTATACTCATTTTGACATTATATTACAAGTTGTTTAACTAGTTTGTACCCTCTGAAAGTACATCACCAATGTAATGGCACTATACAAACAGATTTTGGGGGAATTTGTATACATCCACTTTAACAATAAGAAGTAAAGACCCGGGCCGGCTGAATGGCGCAGTGGTTAAGTGCTGGCTTGGAAATCCAGCGGCCCCGGTTCGGGTCCCCACATATGAGGGCCAGTGACACTGCCCTCTAAAAAAAAAAAAAAGAAAGAAAGAAAGACCCAAAGCATAAAGTAAAACTACTTTTGATGAAAATATGGATTCCATCACCCTGAAGCGGAAATCAAACAATCCATGAGACCTTGACTAGACAATGGGTGATGAAACAAAAGCTAGCAGTTTATTACTAACAGGCATAAATAGAGCTCCACCAACTCAGGTCAATGCTGCTGATGCACTGACAACAAAAGCCCTGGGCATAGGGAGAATTCCAACAGTCTCCAGGTCTGCCTGCAGGCAGGAGCTTTGTGACTTTCCCAGAAGCTATAGGATCTTAGGGGAATGCTTGAGGACACTCGGATGATGTGCAAATTTTAGTTTACAAATGCCTTATTTTAGCAACCCTGAATTAGCATGTCCTTAGTGACAAGTAAAGCTGAAAGGTAGTCATGAAGAAAGGATTTGGATTGGTATGCCCTTAGGGAGGCCTTCACCACCCTCTAGTGGAGACTCTACTCAAGACCCTCTGAGATTGTTAGTGATCTTAGGAACTGCGCAAAAGAGCGTACTATGCATAGTGTACCTACATTATCCATAGTTTCCTGACAAAATTTTGGACACGTTGCCAGATTATTTTTCTGTTTTGTAAAATCATTTATCTGAGCAGCCTTATAAAAAATCTATAAATAAAATTAGATTCATAGATTTAGTGAATTGCCTTTATCAACAAAGTTACATGGAAAGAAATTGCAAGAAAACAGAGGACACGTATCAACTAACATGCACCTGTAACTTTCATCATTGACCTACTGATGAAGTTGATGAGTAGAGGAACTATTATTCCATTTGTCCTTGTTGAGCAAGAACTCTGCTTGTTTAAGTATTAATGGGTTTAAAGTAAAATAGAGATGTGGTGGCCCTTACAGTTTTCATGAGAGGTTGTTAGTTTAGGCTTTTCTGTGGTTTGGACATAGAAAAGTTATTTTAATAAGAATAGCCATCATTTACTGAGTACTTTCTATATGTGAAGTCCATTACATTTATTATCTCATTTGATCCTCACAATTCTATGAGGTGGATATTAACATTATTTCCAGTTTATAGGTAAGGACACCAAAGTAAAAAGAAATTAAGATCCTTTCCCAGGATCACACAGCAAGTAAATGGCGGAACCACTTCAAACCCAGTTTTCTCTAACTCTTAATCCTATGTTTTAACATATCCAGGTCATTGCCAAGGAATGCGGAAATAATAATTCTTTTTTTAAAAAAAAAACGTTGGGCCGGCCGAGTGGTGCATTGGTTAAGCGCTGGTTTTGGGATGCCAGCGGCCCCGGTTCGGATCCCACATGAGGGCCAGTGACACTGCCCTCTACAGCTAACAACAGCTCCACCTGGAGCTGGGCTGTGCGAGCGCCGGTGATGGTGTGGGCTGCAGCCCCTGCTGCAGTGGGCTGCCATAGGCTACAGTGAGTGGCCCGCAGCCAGCGTGAGCGGCTGGCAGCCAGTGTGAGCTGCCAATAGCCGCAGTGAGCGACATCCAGAGGCCAGCGACCAATCTGCCTCATCCGGGAAGAGCGCAATGACGATACCAACAGTGAAGCAACATCCTCTGCAACTAAAACTGAAGAACAAAAAGACAGCAACTTGTCTGTTCCCCTTCCCCGATTCCCCAACGCTGTTCCCCTCCACCAATTCCCCAATAAAATCTTTAAAAAAAAAAAAAAAAAACGTTATTGGGGAACAAGGTGTTTTTTCCAGGACCTATCAGCTCCAAGTTAAGTTGTTGTCCTTCAATCTTAGTTGTGGAGGGTGCAAGCTCAGCTCCAAGTCCAGTTGCCACCTTCAATCTAGTTGTGGGGGTGGTGGGGGCAAGAAGAAGAGGGCCACAGCCCACCATCCCATGCAGGAGTCGAACTGGCAACCTTGTTAAAAGCATGCACTCTCACCAACTGAGCCATCTGGCCGATGGTTGGCAGCTCAGCAGCAGCTCAGCTCTGGCACAGCTCACTGGCCCATGTGGGAATCGAACCGGCAATGCTGTTGCTCAGAGCTCGCACTCCAACCAACTGAACCACTGAGCTAGCTCACAGAAATAATAATGTTTGATTATGAAAAACTAAGCATTGGACTCTGAATCCAGAATGACCTCCACCAAAGGATTCCCCCACCCCACTCTAATTGATAACTCTCTTTTTTTTTTTCTTTTTTTTGAGAGCAGTGTCACTGGCCCTCATATGTGGGACCAAACCGGGGCCGCTGGCTTCCCAGGCCAGCGCTTAACCACCGTGCCACTCGGCCGGCCCTAATTGATAACTCTTAATTTCAAGGAGTTTGTCTTCACCGTGGTGAAGCTTTTGGACTTTCCAGAGCTCCATGATTTCCTTGTCTGTCACCGGGATCCTCAGAAACTGGATTGTTCACACACACACAAATGAATGCATGTATAACTGCTGAAATCTAAAGAAGCTCTATGGAGTACACTGTTCAAATACAATTTTCAGAAAAAAACCAAAATTATGACTCTCACACAAATATAAAAATGAATACATATTAAAAAATTGAATGAAGTCATAAGATATGAGAGAACCAGGCAGATGTTGTAACTGGTTCAAAGGGAAAGTCAAGAATCATAAATTTATATGGAGTAAATGTATTGAACTGCAAATAGAGGCAATTTTTCCACAGAAAGAGGAGGGAAGTCTACTGGAACTCCACAGGACAAGACAGAGTTTGCATATTGACGATGTTGACCTCTACCTGAGCCCTTTGTTCCCAGCAAATAGAGATGGTTAAGAAATCTCCCCAGGGCCCACCAAGTGGAGAGGTGGTTAAGTGCTGGCTTGGGAAGCCAGCGGCCCCGGTTTGGGTCCCACATATGAGGGCCAGTGACACAGTTCTCAAAAAAAAAAAAAAAGAAATCTCCCCAATCTTTGGTTTTCTAAAACCCCCCAACCTCTTGTGTTCTAGGAAATGGCTGATTGCAAAGAACCGCCTTTCCCCCTGTGACTTAGATAAGACCCACTGTCCACTCTTTCTCATGACTTCCACAGGACTCAACAAATGACTCTCTTGTTTATCTGTAACAAAGCCAACCACTAACTTTCCCACCTATTTCGGAACCTGCCGTCAAGACAGACACAACTCCTAGTTCTTTGTCACATTAATGATTAACCAAGATTAGAACTGTTTATCCCCTGAAAAGATCTGGACACAGAGGTAAACATTTTCTGTTCCATTGACTGAGATGTCCCTTATTACCAAACAATCTCAACTGTAAATCATTTCTCCTATAACTTATCTACTTCTCTGTATAAAAAAAGTCTAAAGGCAAAACCAGCCTGCCGAGGCACTCTGATCTACAAAGATGGGTGATCTCCCTATTTCAATAGGCTAAATAAAATCAATCTTCTTAATTGTTTGGCTTTTTTCTTTGACAATATTCATCAGTTACCTGCAATTTTGGAAAAGCTGCAAAATAACTCAAAGAAAATAAACAGTGCTGGAATCAGATGACTGGGAACAGTTTCTATGGACAATGCCGTTTCTCATTGAAGTAAAAACATTTTCTTCTATAATCTCCCTTTTGATGAAAACTAATCTCAAAGAAAGGTTATTCTTGATCACAAAATAAAGCTGGACTCATAACATTAGGCTTCACTATTTACATTGGTGCAACAAGAGTAGTAATTGTCCCATTAGGCCTTCTTAAATTTGCTTTACTAAAAGCTTTCCAAAAATCTCAAAATTTGACCTTTAATAGCCTCTTGAGGATAGGAAGCCACATCAAGAACTCACCACAGGAGTTCACCTGTGGTAACCATTGGGTGAATTCCTCTCTTCTTGAAGTGCCCCAAATATCCTGAGCTTCCTAGTTCTGGCAGAAAGTGACCTTAGCCACATAGAAGATGGGAACCCTGGAAGCCAGGTATCAGCCAGTTTTCCTGGAAGAGTTTGTAAGCATTGGCTCCACAAAGTCAACCACAGTTCCTTACAAGTTTCTGACCATATTTGCTTAAATGAGCATCATTCTTAAATAAACACTCCAGGCGAGGCCTTGGTTGCATAACCAATGTTTCCAATTCTGTCTTGGTTAAAAGGAGTACAGATTCTTATTGAATCTATGCCAATATATGTCATGAAAATATTATAATTATAGTGCCATGAAATTAAGAATATTCAATAAGGGCCGGCTGAGTGGCGCGGTGGTTAAGCGCTGGCCTGGGAAGCCAGCGGCCCCGGTTTGGTCCCACATATGAGGGCCAGTGACACTACCTTCAAAAAAAAAAAAAAAAAAGAATATTCAATACGATTTTCCAAATTCTGGCAGGATCAGACAAGTAGAATGATTTCATTTACAAATGTTTCATTTCAGTTTACAAAAGCAGAGTCTAAAAAAAAGCGCAGTTATAATATAAATCATAAATTGTTATGAGATATAGATAGCTTAAATATCCAGAAAATAGAATATTATAAAATATCAACAATTGTTCAAACAGAAACTGTAATCATCCCTCCTCAGTTTCCTCAGTCCTATGTAATTCATTCTAGTTGCACTGAGCCATGAGCTAGCAATCTCATGAATCCTTTGGCTTCTCCAATGGAGTTCTAGAAATTCTGACTCAGTCCGCTAGTATGGTCTCCAAGTTGTTTAAGTGACACCATCAGAAGCCTGCACTGCCAAGTATCTGGCATGATCCTTTTCCACTGGATTCTGACACATTCCTTTGTTGAAGATGAAGTACTTTGGCCTGCAGTTGATTGCCAGACTTACAGGGAAGCATCAAAGAAAAAATTATCTGTAGATGATAAAGATTTTAAATGGTCGTAGTTAGCTTACTAGGTTCTTACTGACAATTTTCAAAAGTGAAAGATCTAATAATTCATTACAAGAATTTTGAGGATAACAAGGAAATTTGGTTATTTCTGTGGCATGCAAAGCAAGATAATAAAGGTAATCCAAAAAAATTTTTAGACAAAATAACTATAAACATAATGATTTAACTTCATTTGCAAGAAGATAGTTAACATTATACCTAATTTATACAAAATGGATACACATAATCTTTACAAAGAAAAAATACTGAGACACAACATATAATAATCCTGACTTTATATATCATGGATATGCATATCCAAGTTTATTGTAAGAACATACCAAAAACATAGCAAGAATATTAAGTAAAGAGATTCATAAGTCTTGAGTAACTCCTAAACATCTGTACATTAAACTACAGTTTAACTATGTCTGTATATTAATTAAACTACAGTTAAACTATAGATAAGTGATATGAATCCTAAGTTGAAGCCTAGAAGATGCTATATTCAAATTAAAGAAGTAAAAATGTGACCATACTAACATTAAAAAGAAATAGTAACTGAAATTATGACCAAAGACAACTACTTGATCAAGAGCTCTGCTGCCCTCTCCTGGAGGTCAATACCCTATGTTCAATTCTGGCTCAAAGGAAAGAGAGGACACAAGCAGAACTTATTCTAGAACTATTCTAGACTTAACTTTTGTCCTTCCTTCCTTCCTTCCTTCCTTCCTTCCTTCCTTCCTTCCTTCCTTCCTTCCTTCTTTCAAAAACATTATTTAAAATTCATGTAAAATTCTCAAAAATTGTGCAAAGAGCCCCTGTGTACCCTTCACCCAGATTTCCAATTGTGAATACGAAGACTGACAGTTAAGTTTGTGAACTTGCCACAGTGCACTTACATTGGCAGCACTGTACAAACAGCTCTGTAAGGTTTGGTATATCAGTGTCTCACAGCTGTGTTCATGTCGCTGTGTGGCGGTGTCTTGTTGAGTGGTGTTCATTACTGTTGTTGCGTGTTTTTGTGTGCCGTAGTGAGAATGTCTGAGCTTGAATTAGAGCAACAAACAAACATTAAAGTTCTTGTTAAACTTGGCAAGAGTGGAAGTGAAATTGGGGACATGTTAGTCCAAGTTTATGGGGATAATGCCATAATAGCAGTGTATAAATAGATGAAACATTTTTCTGAGGGGAGAGAATGCATAACTGACAAAAACATTGCAAAAATTAGTCAAACTGAGCCTCAAAATCATCGGCTGACTGTGAGAAGCATAGTAGACCAAGTAAACATCAATGGAGAAACAGGAAAATCTTAACTGAAAATCGCAGCATGAGAAAGGTGTGTGCAAAAATGGTCCCAAAGGAGCTCACGGATGAACAAAAGCAAAGGACAGTTGAATTTTGCCAAGACCTTTCGGAGAGGCAAGACGATGTTTTGGGCTGTGTTATCACTGGTGGTGAAACATGGGTGCAATACGACCCTGAAACAAAGCGTCAAAGTGCACAGTGGAAGTCAGCCAATTCTCCACAACCAAAAAGGTTATGTCAGTCCAAATCAAGAGTCAAAACAATGTTGCTAACCTTTTTTGATATCAGAGGGATTATTCATTATGAATTTGTAACAACTGGATAAACAGTTAACAAAATTTACTATTTGGAAGTGCTGAAAAGGCTGCGTAAAAAAGATGATAACAACCTGAACTTTTCACCAAGAGTTCATAGCTGTTGCATCATGACAATGCACCAGCTCACACAGCACTATCTGTGAGGGAGTTTTTAGCCAGTAAACAAATAACTGTATTGGCACACCCTCCCTACTCACCTGATCTGGCCCCCAGTGACTTCTTTCTTTACCCAAAGATAAAGGAAATACTGAACACAAGACATTTTTATGACATTCCGGACATCAAGGGTAATACGACGACAGTTCTGATGGCCATACCAGAAAGAGTTCCAAAATTGCTTTCAAGGGTGGACTAGGCGTTGATGTTGGTCCATAGCCTCCCAAGGGGAGTACTTTCAAGGTGACCATAGTGATGGTCAACAATGAGATAATCCCTGCTCCATCTGGATTCAAGATCCTGACATTCAAGCTGATACTTTTTTTGTCTTAGCAGTACTATTCAGGAACCCTATTGGGTCTCTCTAGTCCATCCAGCCCTCTCCAGGAAGCTCAAGCTCTCTTTAAGAAGGCTAGTCTGTGTACGTCTGGATATCAGAGTATCCAGGTCAAATTCTCTCCCACGGGGCTCCATGTACATCATGGATATGGCTGGGCTCCTACTTTACTGTTTAGGAACACTGGATACCCAAAGGTAGCTGACTAGGCTGAGACAACTGGTGAGTAGGTTGGTGTACAGCATAGCAATGACCTCTAGAGGGTGATGTTGTCTAACTCCACAATCTACCACTCGAGCATTTTATCAAGGTCCAGCCAAAATATTACTGTATATATTACTGTATAATGACTTTTTTCTCTCCCTGCCTCTCTTTCCTTAAGATTTTGCGTGAAGTTTCTCTTGAAAAGTGCCAACATGTTTTGACTGAGCTATAGAAAAATTTTAAAGTATATTTTTTCCTCAACTCTCAATCTAGAAAACAAAGAGGATTGTTATACCTCTGAAGATCAGGTGTCTTCCCAGGTAATAGTGAAGATTCCAGGGGAAAAAAAACAGAATGGGCGAAAACTCAGAACCATCAAACTAGGACATGAACAATAAAAACCTCAGCTATCCCATAGCATATTTAGAAACTTCCACTTTCAGAACAGCTCCAGATCCAAAAGTAGTTTTAAAAAATAACACTCATGGCACTGAATGATCACTAAGCAAAAACCAAACATAGCTAAGAAGCATGGAAGACCCTAAGATTTACGTTATTTACGTTCAAAGTGCTTTGATCAGTTTGATGCATGCAGTCACCAGATCCCTGACTCTTTAGCAATGCCTAATAAAGGCCAGATCATGTATCAAGGATGCCCTGAAGAGGACATATCTACATTATTTTGACATCTTTATAGGAAAACATGGAGAGGAAAAAAGTGCCATTTAAAAATTAGAAGAAAACAAAGGAGAAAAGCTTCATGACATTGGCTTCGGCAAGATTTCATGGAAATGACACCAAAAGTACTGGCAACAAAAGAAAAAATGGAGAAGTAGAACTCATCAAAATTTACAACTTTGGGGCTGGCTGAGTGGCACAGTGGTTAGGTGCTGGCTTGGGAAGCCAGCGGCCCCGGTTTGGGACCCACATATGAGGGCCAGTGACACTGCCCTCAAAAAAAAAAAAAAAATTTACAACTTTGGTGCATCAGATATGATTTAACAGAGTAAAAAGGCAACCCACAGAGTTAGAAAAAATATTTAGAAATTATATATCTGGGATTGATATGAGATTAACAGACAGAATACATAAAGAATTCCTACAACTCAACGCCCCCCCCAAAAATTTTTTTAATGGACAAAGGATTTGAGTAAACATTTCTCCAAAGATCTTATACAAATAACCAATAAGCACATGAAAAGATGCTTACCATCACTATTCACTAGAAAAATGCAAATAGAAACCACAATGAGATGCCCCTTCATGCACATTAGGATGGCTACTATAATTATATATATATATATATATATATATATATATATATATATATATAATTTAAAAAAAAATTTTTTTAAGATAACAGTGTTGGTGACAATGTGGAGAAATTGGAACACCTGTGCATTGTTGGTGGGAATGTAAACTGGTACAGCCACTGTGGAAAATGTATGATGATTCCTCAAAAAATTAAACATAGATTACCATATTATCCAGCAATTTAATTTTGGGTATATACCCAAAATAAGTGAAATCAAGAACTCAAACACATATTTATACAGCCATGTTCGCAACAGTTTAAATATGGAAGTAACCCAAGTGTCCATTGACAGATAAATGAATAAGGAAAATGTGGTGTATATATACTTTACTAAATATTATACTATATTTATATACAGCCTTAAGAAAGGAAGGAAATTCTGACATACACATATAATACAACATAGATGAACCTTCAAGATATTATGCAAAGTGAAATCAATTAGTCACAAAAGAACAAATATTATATGATTCCACTTATATGAAGTTTCTGGAGTAGTCAGATTCATAGAGATACATACTACAACAGAATGGTAGTTGCCAGAGCTGAGGAGAGAAGGGAATGGGGAGCTATTGTTTAATAGGTACAGAGTTTCAATTTTGCAACATGAAAAGAGTTCTGTGGATGGATGGATGGTGGTGATGGTAGCACGACAATTTGAATGTACTAAATGTTACGAGACTGTACAATTAAAAGTGGTTAAGATAGTAAATTTTATGTTATGCATATTTTACCACAATTAAAAAAACAAAAACAAAATCATGAGCCTCAGCTTGGAAGAGCTTGAAATTACTTTTATTTATTTGTCTAAAGTTGATGAGATTCTCACCTACTAATAATAACCAGTCATTCATTCAGCAAATATTTATTGAGCATCTGCCATGTGCCAACTACTCCTCTAGACACCTGGGATACAGTAGTGAATAAAACAGACAAAAAGCCTTGATTTTCCACAGAGCTGATTGATAGTCAAGACTCATTTTGAAACCTTAACGTTGATATACCTACAAAAAAAAAAAAAACCCAGAACCAACAGTTGACCCAAGAAATACAAATGATATTTTAACATATGAAAAGATGTCCAACCTCTGTCAAAACAAGAGAAATGCAAATTAACACTTTTCCCCCTACAGAGCAGAAAGTTCAAACTGTTGACAACATACCCTGTTAGTTAGGCTGTGGGGAAAGAGGCACTCTCCTACATTGCTGGTGTAAAATGGCACATTTTCCGTGGACAGCAATTAAGTAATAACACCATGAGCAATTAAACCTCTTCAGACTTCCCAGTGAGACCAACAGGATATCTTCCGCCATGGGAATTGTATCTAATTTGAACCAGTCACTCTACTTTAAGAAGGCATTCTAAGAAATAAGTGCAAATATATAAAGATATCAAGAGGAGGATGTGTGGGCCGGCCGAGTGGTAAGCCAGCGGCCCCGGTTCGGTCCCACATATAAGGGCCAGTGACACTGCCCTCAAAAAAAAAAAAAAAATCAATAGGAGGATGCGTGTTGCAGCATAATTTGTGATAACAAAAACTGGAAAAATATCTGAATGTTTATCAATTGAGAAATGGTTGGATAAATAATGGTATCATATTACCATTTTTCAATGGAATCATATTTTCAATGGAATCATTGAAAATAATGGAATCATTGAAAATAGCTAGGTTAGGGCCAGCCGAGTGGCACTGTGGTTAAGCACTGGCTTGGGAAGCCAGCGGCCCCGGTTCGGTCCCACATGTGAAGGCCAGTGACACTGCCCTCAAAAAAAAAAAGAAAATAGCTAGGTTTGCCTACATTCCACTGTATATTAAATAAAAATTCAGTTGCAGACAAAAATGCATCATCATCATCATCATAGCTAATACTTAAAATGTGTTGACAATGTGTCAAACAGTATTCTAAGGACTTTTCACATATTATCTCATTTAATCCTCACAACAACTTTATGAGGTTAGGTACCATTATTATCCCATTTCAAAGGTGAGGAAGTTCAGGCATAGAGAGATAGCGTAACCTGCCCAAGGTTAAACAGCTAGTAAATGACTATCGCCTGGAATAAAACCCAGGCACTCTAGCTCTGGAGTACTAGCATATAATCATATAAAAATAGTATATTGTCTCTAAACATGTCTATTTTGAATATGTGTGAATATATGTACATATATGTTTGAATATGTGTATAAGGTGTGTGCGTATTTAGGCATATAACGTATCTATAAACCTAGATATATAGACTTAGGGTGAAAACAGAAAGAACACCCACCAAATTATTAATATGATTATAACTCTGGGGGTTGAGTAGGATGAGAAAAGTAAAGGAAGGGATTTGTATTTCTTTATGTAGTTTGTGTGATTATGTATTGGTGGTTTTCAGTATCTTTCCAGTAAGTTTTTCCCCCAATTTTTCTATTGTGGTAAAACATACATAACATAAAATTTACTATTTTAACCATTTTTAAGTGTACGTTTCAGTGACATTAAGTACCTTCACATTGTCGTGCTACCATCAACATCATCTGTCCATGTAACTCTTTCCATGTTGCAAAACTGAAATTCTATACCCATTAAATAATAACTTTCCATTTCATCCTCCCCCAGCCCCTGGCAACTACTGTTCTGTCTATGTAAGTCATACCTCATAGAAGTGGAATCAAACAATATTTGTCACTTTTGTGACTGGCTTACTTCACTTAGCATAATGTCCTCAAGTTTCATTTATGATGTAGTATTGGTCAGAATTTCCTTCCTTTTTTTAAAAAAAAAAAAATTGGGGAATTGGGGGAGGGGGACAGCATTGCGGAATCGGGGAAGGGCAATAGACAAGTTGCTGTCTTTTTGTTCTTCAGTCTAGTTGTGGAGGATGTTGCTTCACTGGCCCGTGTTGGTATCGTCATTGAACTCTTCCCGGATGAGGCAGATCTGTCGCTGGCCTCTGGATGGTCTCTCACCTTGGCTATTGGCAGCTCACGCTGGCAGCCAGCCACTCACTGTAGCCTATGGCAGCCCACTGCAGCAAGGGCTGCAGCCTACACCATCACCGAGGCTCATGCAGCCCAGCTCCAGGTGGAGCTGTTGTTAGCTGTAGAGGGCAGTGTCACCGGCCCTCATATGTGGGATCCGAACCTGGGCTGCTGGCATCCCAAGCCAGCTTTTAACTAATGCGCCCCTCGGCCGGCCCAGAATTTCCTTCCTTTTTAAGGCTGATTGTATTCCACTGTATGTATACACCACATTTTTTTTTTTATCCATTCACCTGTCCGTGGACACTTGGATTGTTTCCATGTTTTAGCTATTGTGAATAATGCTGCTGTGAACATGGGTGTATAAATATCTGTTTGAGTTCCTGCTTTCACTTATTTTGGGTATATACCCAGGGGTGGAATTGCTAGATCATATGGCAATTATATGTTTAATATGTTGAAGAACAACCACACTTTTTTCCACAGTGCTTGTACCATTTTATATTCCCACCAATAACGAACAAGTGTTCCAATTTCTCCACATTCTCACTGATACTTGGTATTTTTAATTTTTTTATAGTAGCCATCCTAATGAATATGAAGTGATGTTTCACTGTACTTTTCACTCGCAATTTCCTAATAACTGGAGATGTTGAGCATCTTTTCATGTGCTTATTGGCCATTTATATATCTTTCTTGGAGAAATGTCTATTCAAATCCTTTGCCCATTTTTTGTTGTTGTTGCTTGTTTGTTGTAGTGGTGGTTGTGATTGAGTCAAGAAAGTTAAATATTAACATAAAATATTAACAAGCTGAGAGAAGAAGATTCTTTCTGAAACCCAGCCACTAAAACCTTATCCAATCAGGAGCAGCTGGTTAGCACAGTTGGTTAGCGTGCAGTGCTCATAACACCAAGGATGTGGTTGATCCCCAAATGGGGCACAGGACCTACGCTCCCCAACAACTAGAATGAAACAACTACTTGACTTGAAGCTGATGATCCTGGAAAAAAACACACTGTTTCCCAATTAAAAAAACAAAAAAAAACCTTATCTAATCAGCTAACAGTCTACAAAATGAGGCCTGGATTTACAACTCACCATTTTCCCAGGCAGGTATCAGGAGTGTTTTAAAAATTCCTCCAATACAATCGGACCTACTTTCCACACCCCTCACCACCACCATCCTTACCCCTACACCACTCTTCTGTGCTGCGGGAGCTGGGGCAAATCAGTCCTATTTAATCACCCTTTTTCCCCTCTGCTTGTGGGTTTGCTTCCTCTGCAATGTACGTTCATTTAATTGAAAACTTTTACTGAGTTGTCTTTTCTTTCTTCTCCACGCCCAATTTTCCAAAACCCTTGAGAAATGCTTTTCTCTCGGCGCTATCATTAATTAATGGAGAAAAGAAATGACAGACTCCTCGTGCCCACGAGGAGGGAAGCTTAGTAATCCTTGTCAAGATGCAACCCCACTTAGTAATAACGTCAGCCTTTTGGAACAAACCCTAAGTGCAACGCGGGCATGGGTGGAAACGTTTGCTGAAACTTTGCAGGATCAGCGGATCTGGAATTCAGACAGTTCTAGCGCAGAAAGTGCGCGTGCCTTGCCAGAAACCTCCTTGATTATTAAATGACGCCTAAGATTCCTGCCCTAACTTCCACCGCGACCCGACGGTCCCGCACTTTCGCAAGCCTAATTTTCTCGCTGCAGCCACCGCCTCTTTTCCCAAATCGTGCTGCGCCTCTAGATAGCCTCGGACCTTTACGCTCACAATCTCTTCTGCTTGGAAAACTTGATGTTTAATTCCAGTCCTACTCAACCTTATGATGTTCTTGGATCCACCCGTATTTTCACTATGATTAAGACAGATTAGGGTTTCAATAAATGCTAATAGGCTGACTGAATTAATGAATAATTAATTGAAGATGTCATGAAATGGTCATTTTTATCACTCAGTATAACTTGGCAGAAAGATTGTGGACCTACGAAGTCACAGATCGGGTTCCAGTACCATTTCTTCCACTTACTAGCTGGGTGAGCCTCACCCCGTTAGAGTTCAAGAGATGGTTGTTAAACGAATTAATAAAATGTTCTTGTAGAAACGTGTCACGAGTTAAATGCGTGTTTCAACTCTGGCCACAATCGGCGCTCAAGAGCATTACTACTATTCGCCCTTCTATACAACGTTTTGTGTTTATGAAGACTGAGCTCCCTGGGGGAAGGGGAATGTCTGACAGGGTTCCATGCTCCCCAAGGTGCCGGATCACATTAGGCTACTAAAATGACGGAGCACTACTATTGTTAACCTACTCTGGGCTGGGAAGACTACAAATCCCGAAAGGATCTGGCCCCTTCGCAGAGACAAGTCCCATCATTCCACAAGAACGTCAGCTGGTTCCTGTACAAATGAAGGCCTACTGTCCTTGCAGATCCAGTCTGCGGTCCCTGGGACCCCACCCCCTGTGCTTCAATAGGTCAAGTTCCCTGCGGCCGCGCTCCACGCCAGGCTGCAAATTGCTGAGGCCGCCGGCTGGGCGGGACGCATGCGCACTCTGCTCTCCTGGTCTCCTCCCTCCTTCCCTGAATTCGGCCTTCGCGTTTCGAGTACGGCGTCTTTTTTGTCCCCTCCTGCGTGCGGTGCCAGTTTCCGTGCGGAAGTGGTGGCCGTCAGAGACGAAGATGGCGACGACTGTGGTGGCGCCGCTGGGTGCGGTGGCCAGTCGGGCCAACAAGCGCAGTGGCAGCGGGCCAGGAGGGAGCAGCGGCGGCGGGGGAGCCAAGGGGGCGGAGGAGGAACCGCCGCCGCCCCTACAAGCAGTGCTGGTGGCGGATAGCTTCAACCGCCGCTTCTTTCCCATCTCCAAGGACCAGCCTCGGGTGAGCGCCGTGCGCGCGAGCAGCCAGAGGGCCCAGAGGTGGCGGGGCTGGAGCACGTTACCTTTTCGACTGCTTAGGGATGCGCGCTCTGGGAGCACGTCTGTCTGCCCTCTTGCCCTAAATCGGGTTTATCTAGTTAGGAGGAAGGCGAAGAGACCATCGAGAGCCCTGATGACTGCCTGACCCAAGGGAGTGGCTGGCAGATCTGGGCACTGGTGGTGCCGCCTACCTCATATTGGGAAGGCATGCGGAGGGCCAAGTGTAGAAGCAATGCTTGTGAGAAGTCTTCACGCGGGGATTCAACGCCCCAAGAGGAGGCTGCGGGAAAAAAAAAAAAAGAGATTCTTAGGGGAAAGAAGATCACCACCTTTTGCCTCCAAAAGGGAGGTCATATGCCTAAAAAAAGAGCAGACTGGTCTGATCGCATAGGAACAGCTGTTTTGGATTTTGTACAATGTGATTTATTTTTTATTTTTGGACAACCAGTGCCATCTGCCTAAAGGAGAACAGAACAGGTTTTGTGGCTGGTTGCCAGCAGCCCCTGTATTGTTGTCTAGACACTGGGAAATTGGACTGAGCTAGTCCTGAGGATTGCTGGGTTACTCCGCAGTCCCTGGTTTAAAGAGGGGGAAGGGAAAATCAGATCAGGGAAAATCTTCTCTTGCTCCTCACTCCCCCCAAAAAGCCTGGTGGCTGTTCATTTTGTACAAGTTAGATTGGTGGTTTGCCAGCCCCTGACTCTTAGGGATCAAGGAAGGAATTTTTATGGGGAAAAGGCCTTATTGGTGCTTACATTGCTGGAGATGTGATTGAGTCCCAATATTCTCCTTTGCCAAGGGTGGTCTCCTACTATTCTATAGAAGCTGTGTGATACCTAGCGAGTTGATTCTAGGCTTACTATATCCAAATTGCAACACCTTAGACACCAAGGCTTAGAGCATGCCATGAACGTTAAAGGCAGAAGCTTGATTACTTTTAAATTGGAAAGACAAAGCTATGGCGTTTGGAAACACTGATATAGGAGTGAAAATTGTGGTTGTAATGGGAGAAAGAATGGTACTCAGAGGGGCCCTGACGGATTCAAGACTTCACTTTTTTTTTTTCATCTCCTACCCTCCAGGTCCTCTTGCCTCTGGCCAACGTGGCACTAATTGACTACACTCTGGAATTTCTGACTGCTACAGGTGTACAGGAAACCTTTGTCTTTTGCTGCTGGAAGGCTGCTCAAATCAAGGAACACTTACTGTAAGGCCCTGCAACTTTTCTTTTCATGCTTCACCATTTTTTTCATTTTTGTAGGTTGGATGTAACTAAGGGGAAATTGTGAGGGGAAAAAAAAACATGTCTATTTAGATCTAATCATAAGGTCTAAGGTATTCTCTTCACTTATCAGGAAGGAAGTGAGCAGCTAAAGCTATCACAAAAATTAAAGAATAATATTTGGGTTTTCCTGATTCTCACTTATAAAGTTTGTTCCCAGTGGGTTTTGCTTTTTATTTAATAGCTCTAATGCAGAAGTTGTAAGAGTAACATGTTTGTTTTTCCACTGAGCTTCTAAATATTGAGCTCTTCCTCATTTTTGTCTTCCCAGTGCCTAGCTTAGTACCAAATACACAGTCAGCACTTATTAAATATTCGATGAAATCTTCTTGAAAAAGAGTGAATCTCAGGAATTGTGGAAGCTTAGGAAATAAAGACTAGGATATTAACATGTCTCCATTAGACAGTTTCTAAATTTGGTCTGGACTTTGGAAGGAGAAAAGTGTGTTCCCAGGATACTTTGTATACCCTAAGTCTCAGCAGGATTTTGAATTCAAATCCATGTTTGAGGATAGGGGTCAGGCTATGGAAAGGAAACAACCATGTTTCTCTCACCCATAAAACAAGGCTGGTGACAAAGGATGCTGAAACCATTAATTATAGTTCATAAATCTCTTTGAAGTTGAGGACGCTGGCAGGAACCCAAAGAAGCCATAGAGACAGAGTGTGAATGTTGAATGGGGCAGAAAAACAGGGAAGCTCTATGTGATCTTTGTGCTTGATTCACTCATTGCCCTCGCCTACCTTCCTTTAGGAAATCTAAGTGGTGCCGCCCTACATCCCTCAACGTAGTTCGAATCATCACATCAGAGCTATATCGGTCACTGGGGGATGTTCTCCGTGATGTGGAGGCCAAGGCCTTGGTGCGTTCTGACTTCCTGCTCGTGTATGGGGACATCATCTCAAACATCAATATTACCAGAGCCCTAGAGGAACACAGGTCAGGATAGGAAAATGGTAGGGACAACAGATTGCGACCAGCAGAACCCCAAGACTGCTGTTTTGCAGCTCTCTCCCTCCTATCCTTTACAGGTTGAGGCGAAAGCTAGAAAAAAATGTATCTGTGATGACAATGATCTTCAAGGAGTCATCTCCCAGCCACCCAACTCGTTGCCATGAAGACAATGTGGTAGTAGCTGTGGATAGTGCCACAAACCGGGTTCTCCATTTCCAGAAGACCCAAGGCCTCCGACGTTTTTCCTTTCCTCTGGTGTGTGGGTACCTAGGTTCCGTGAGGTGGGAAAGTGAGAGGCTTCAGCAAGGGAGACAGGTTAAAGTCCTTATAACTTCTCCCCACAGAGCTTGTTCCGGGGCAGTGGAGATGGAGTGGAGATTCGCTATGATTTACTGGATTGTCATATCAGCATCTGCTCTCCTCAGGTGAGCTCTTCAGGCCTGTGGCTGCACATCCAAAGAGTAGAACTTGGAGGGTGTGTTATTGCCCCCTTAGAAAGCCCGGGTGTATTTCTTCTCCTTTCTTCTCTTAACTGTTCTACTACTAATAGGTGCAGTCATCTTGACCCCAATATTGGGAGACTCCTTGGGATTCTAGCCAATGTCCCGCTGTCGTAGGGTCTGATAGGTATCTGGGGGCTTATCTTTGCTTGCAGAGAATAGCACTTAACCTTGGCCCCACCCAACTTCCCCCCCACAGGTGGCTCAACTCTTTACAGACAACTTTGATTACCAAACTCGGGATGACTTTGTGCGAGGCCTGTTAGTGAATGAGGAGGTAAGAAAAGGCTCCCAATGCCTCTTTCAAAGAGGGCTGTGATTTTAATCTCAGGCAAATCACTTTTGGCCCCTTTTGTGTTTTATTGAGCCTTAGGAGGGAGGAAAATAACGGGTTGGGGGGAAGCAGTATGCAAAGAAAAGTCTTAGGCCATTTGGCTGTGACATTGAGAGGCAGAGGGGAACTTCAGGTTAGAAAAGTGTTCTACTTGTGGACTTCCTTCCTCTCTTGCTTGCTTAGGTGACCTCCCTTTCCTTGTCCTCATTCAGATCCTAGGGAACCAGATCCACATGCATGTGACAACTAGGGAATATGGTGCCCGGGTCTCCAACCTACACATGTATGCAGCTGTCTGCGCTGATGTCATCCGCCGATGGGTCTATCCTCTCACTCCAGAGGCAAACTTCACTGACAGCACGACCCAGAACTGCACTCATTCCCGGCACAACATCTACCGAGGGCCTGAGGTCAGCCTGGGCCATGGCAGCATCCTGGAGGAAAATGTGCTCCTGGGCTCTGGCACTGTCATTGGCAGCAATTGCTCCATCACCAACAGTGTCATTGGCCCTGGCTGTCACATTGGTGAGCACAGGTGGGGAAGTCCAGCCATCCTAGGAGCAGGAACCTGGGGAGGTCCCATGTCTCCATAGAAGGATACAGAGGGACAGTCCCTGAGAATAAGGAATTAGAGAAGCTACCTTAATAAAGGAGGGAGCAGGGATGTCAAGACAGTGATGCTTTAATTTGTGGCCTGTGAGCCTCTTATTGGGTGACTCGTCACATTCCGTGGTACCCTGTATTCACATTGAGGACTAAGTGGTTAATTAGCATGCAGTAATAACATCTGTTTAGTGCATTACAGTTTACAAAGGGCTTTTGCATAGATTATTTCATGTAATCCTCACAAACACCTTGTGAAGTAGGTATAATTTATCCCCAGCTTATAGATAAGCAAACTGACTCAAAGAGATTGTCTCGCCCAAGCTCATAGCTAATAAGAGGTAGTGCTGGGACTTGAGTCTGAGTATTCTGATTGTGAAGTCCAGCGTTCTTGTTACTCTACCATAACTGCCTGGTTAGCCTCTTGGTAACTCACTTTGGTTGTAGGAATATGATGCTTCTAATGAAACTGCCCCTTTAAAAGAAAAATAAGATTCTAATTCTAAAATATACAAAAAGAGGTGGAATAATTTGGTTAAATATGGACATGATTCTAATAAGGCTCTTGAGTTCAAGGGTTCCCTAGAAATCTTGAAGGTTCTTAAGTTTTGTATGTAGCCTATAATTGTTATAAACCTAGTTAGTGGAGGGTGATCAGACTGAGCAATGTTCTGTCTTCGGGCGTGGGCTTAGAGGGGGAAGAAGGGGTTTCTGGAGAACTGGGGGATGGAGTATTCGAGCTGGATAGGAGCTGTGCTGGTATCAGTCAGCCATGTTTTCCAGGAATGGCCCTGGTCTGGAGTTGGAGCCCTGAGTGACCAGGAGTCCTTCCTGTCCTGAGCCAGGTGATAACGTGGTGCTGGACCAGGCCTACCTGTGGCAGGGTGTTCGAGTAGCTGCTGGAGCACAGATCCATCAGTCTCTGCTTTGTGACAATGCTGAGGTCAAGGAACATGTTACACTGAAGCCACGCTGTGTCCTCACTTCCCAGGTGAGACCTGCTTGCTCCATACTGTACATAGGCCCCAAACTGAGTAGTGGTCATGCTGAGCCAGAAGGAGCCCACAACTATGTATAATCAAGCCTGAATTGAGAGTCCAAATTCAGTGGTTTCATTTGCCTCCTACTTGGCTTAGTAACAAAAGTCACTCTCATTGTCAAGATGTACTTTGCCCCAACACACTAATGGATCTGTGCCACCCGCTCCCTTTTTCTCCCCTAGGTGGTAGTGGGCCCAGACATCACACTGCCTGAGGGCTCGGTGATCTCTTTGCACCCTCCAGATGCAGAGGAAGATGAGGATGATAGCCAATTCAGTGACGATTCTGGGGCTGGCCAAGAAAAGGAGAAAGTGAAGCTGAAAGGTGTGAGGCTCAGCAGGTGTGGGGCATCTGTGTGTCTCTCTGCCCCATAGAAACACCATTATTTCCTCCTGGAGAGATTGGTGCTTCCCTTTGGCCGTTGCTAAAGATCAGTGCCTTTCCAGGTTACAATCCAGCAGAAGTCGGAGTTGCAGGCCAGGGCTACCTCTGGAAAGCTGCAGACATGAACATGGAGGAAGAGGAGGAACTACGGCAGAATCTGTGGGGTGAGCTAGGCCTTATTCCTGCCACCCCCTTTCTAAATCAGAATGTTTTGAAGGCGAATGAACACTTCAGAATCAGACTACCTGTTCATTGCTTTATCCATGCACACAAGGCAGATACATGGCTCTCTGTCCGTCAGTGGCTCTTATTTTTCTTTTTTCTCACCCTATATGGGTTCTCAGGACTCACAATCAACATGGAAGAAGAGAGTGAAACTGAAAGTGAGCGAAGTATGGATTCTGAGGAGCTGGACAGCCGGGCAGGCTCCCCACAGATGGATGACATCAAAGGTGAGTGTCCAGGGGAGTAGTGTCCGAGGACCAAAGAGGAAAAGCTCCAGCTCATTCTTTATCTGGATCAGCTAGCCAAAGACATGTGTTCCTCCCAGGAAGGGTGTGGTACAGAACTAGATGACTTAATACATTTTGGAGTGATGTTGGCCCATGAACTTATTCTTACTTTGATTTTAGTGTTCCAGAACGAAGTCCTGGGAACACTGCAGCGGGGCAAGGAGGAGAACATTTCATGCGACAACCTAGTCCTGGAGATCAACTCTCTCAAGTAAGAGCAGCCCTTCCCTATTTTCTTCCCCGGGGAGATTCCCAGGCAGGTAGAGGTTCTCTCCTGTTTCTTCCCCAAATACGAACCTGTCCCCTTGACGTCCCAAACAGACAAGGCCAATAGCATGTAGGTTCTAGCCTCAGCATAGACTTCCCCCTAAAACCGTCCCCTCCCATGTGGTTCCATCTGGCTTCCTATCTCCCAGTGTCCTGCCATAGTCAGAGTCCTGTAGCATCCTGGAAGGGACAATGAAGGCCCTGGTGTCACCACAGTCTCCCCACAGGTACGCCTACAACATAAGCCTAAAGGAGGTGATGCAGGTGCTGAGCCACGTGGTCCTAGAGTTCCCTCTGCAACAAATGGATTCCCGACTCGACCCAAACCACTACTGTGCCCTGCTGCTGCCTGTGAGCAAAGACTGGGGCTGAGTACAAGGGATTGGGTGGAGGCAGATACACATCCTTGCTGTGCTTGACTTTAAAAGAAATCAGGAGTAGAAGGTCTTGGCTGTGGGATGTTGTGTTACTTGTGGCTGGTTCCTTTCTCCTCACCTCTGGAAGCAGATTGGATGCTAGAACAGCCTTGGCTGCTCCAGAGGAGTCAAATTAGGTTCAATCCTGAGTGGCCTTTGAGACTCCCAGGATTCAGACCAGCCCAGACCCCAAAGGTATACCCAGAATAGACCTAGACTTTTAGACTCTCTGTAAATGATTGACATGGTTGAAAGAGATCAGCCATTAGGCTGGAAATAGGTTTTTTGAGGCAGCTTGCATATCTGACCCCCTTTCACCTTCCCTGGGAACCTCTTTTTCCCCAACCCTGACTGCTAGCAACTCCGAAGTCCTTCTGACATGATTCCACAAGGCCTGGATCATCTCCCTCTTGTCTTCCCATATCATGAACCGTGTTATCAGTATTGATTTTCTTTGCTGTTCAAGTAGGTACATGCATAGAAATATATCGCAGCTCCCTTCTCTTTTATCCCATAGCTGCTCAAGACCTGGAGCCCTGTTTTCAGGAACTACATAAAGCGTGCAGCTGACCATTTGGAAGCATTGGCAGCCATTGAGGAGTTCTTCCTGGAGCATGAATCTCTCGGTACTTCCATGGCCAAGGTGAATATACCTCCTCAAAGCCTTATCGTCCTGCATTTGCTTTGACCAGACCTTGGTGACCTCCATGGAGACACAGAAAAGAGGCTGACATGAGTCCAGTATGGAGTTTGGTTAACAGCACCATCCACCCCTAGTATTGTGCTCTTTGCTTGGAGCCAGACCAGGGAGGTAGCCATTTGGAAGTTGCCCTGGGAATGTGCAAAGCGCTACACAGCAATAGTTCCAGAAGTTATGCCTGTTCCAGTACCAGAGTGAACAGCTTACTCTTGTGTGTTTTGAAGGAAGCTGCTCAGTGTGTAGAAGGAAACTGAGGACTTGGTAGAAAGAGGTGCTAAGATCTTTCCCCTCTTCCTGTATTATCCATTATGTCTTGCTGGACTCTGCAAGATCCCTGAGATCTCTGCTGGCCTTCTGCAGGTACTGATGGCTTTCTACCAGCTGGAGATCCTGGCTGAGGAAACAATCCTGAGCTGGTACATCCAAAGGGATACAACTGACAAGGGCCGGCAGTTACGTAAGAACCAGCAGGTGAGTTAGGCTGCCCTCACCCCCTGGTGGTTGTCTGGTTCCCTGACCCTTGGCCCCTGACCACAGGATGGTTGGTCCCTGGGACTCGGTGGTGGTTCAAACTGTTTATCCACTAAGGAGAACAGGAGGTTATGTGCCCCTCCATCAGTAGCTCTCCACTATGCTTCCTCACAGCTGCAGAGGTTCATCCAGTGGCTAAAGGAGGCAGAAGAGGAGTCATCTGAAGATGACTGAAGTTGCACTGCCTCCTCCTGTGGCTGGTTGATTGCTATCCTGGCTCCTGGGCCAGAGCAAGTGAGAGGCTAGTTGCAGATGAGTGACCACCATCCTGGCTGAGACTTACAGGAGCAGAGGCTGGAACTACAGTATTCTTCCCACCGCCAGCAACCATGTGCCTCACATCCTGACTGTGGAGTTGGGATGAGGGAAGCTGGGCTGGAACAAAGCTCTGCCTAAGGACAAGCTAGGCAGGCTCTGCAGTGAGAGGAAGGCCAGTGGCACAGCTTTGTCCTCTGGCTTTCCCTCGGGGAACAGCAGAGAGCAGCTGGCCCTCTCTGCTGCTTGTACTTGTTAATATTAAAAAAGAGAGAGGGGGTGTGTTTGGTTTCTCTCCAACTCTGAATGATCAGCTGTTGAATTAGGTGACTGAAGATTTCTGAATCTCTGACATGACAGCCGTTTCTTAACACCTGGGGAGAGGGGGAAGAGGAGTGTTATGGCCACTGGGTGGCACTGTGGTGCCTCGCCAATTGACCCTTGCCATGGCTCATGGGTACTGTAGGGTCTACATCCTTTTCCAGTCTCTGGACCAATGTGTGGTCCTGGAATGGTGTGCCTGAGCCTGTTTCCATAGAGCATCCTAGTCCGCACATTCTTCTGCCAGAGAGTGATGATGCCAAGCATATGTAAAGTCTGATAACCACCTGCCAGTCCCTTACACTTTGTCCCTTTGATCTAGTACTCCTGTGGGAAACGGGATTACTCCTCATCTTAAAGATAAGGAAATTTGCTCAGGGTCTCATGATCTAGAGGGGTAAAGCTAAGGATTTGAGCCTCATGATCCAGAATTCTTTCTGCTTCCCTATATAGTCAGTGTCTCAATGAAGGGAAATTGCCCCCAGAGGCAAAATACAATCCCAGCCCAGCAGTGGATATCCTAAGAACAGAGGAAGATCCAGCAAAATGTGCTTTTCCTTAATATTGAGTGAGTGTGTACTACATGACAGGCATTTTGCTAAAAAATTTTCCTATGTTATTTTAGTTAACCTTCACACTCAATCCTTTGAAGTAGGTTTTATTCCCCTTTTCAGATGAGGATCCTAAAGTTCAGAGAGGTCCCATAACTGGTAATTGATAGAGCCAGGATTTGTTATTGGACTTGAGAGCTGGAGTTTATCACTGCTGTATTGTGTCCTTTAACCTCAACCATACGATCTATCCCATCTTTTTGAGCTCTCTGATGCCTTCTTATAACCCTTAGTCGATTGACACTTAAACTGTGGCAAATGTTACTGGTAACAAATGGCCCACACAAAATGGTTGCCTGCCTTCATTTCAGTTGGGTGGAAAGGAATAAGCTGAAGAAGAGGACACTGAACTGTACTCAGAGGTGTGAAGGGGCATTACTGAATATCTTTAAGGAGAAAAAAAAACAGGCTGGCCAGGATTTGGCCTTACTTACTTTTCTCAGTAAATCTCAGTTTCTACTTTGTCAGATACAGGACCTAGTGCCTACAGAGCATAAGAGGGTTATGGCATGGACCTAATAGGGGCAGTTACATACAGATAACTATAGGGCACCTCTGATTTGCCCCTAATGAGTAGCAGAGATCAATCAGGGTGACCTATAGAACTTCTTTAGGAAGAAGAGATTCAGATGTGATTAGGGAAGGTTTACAGGACTGTGATGTTTGGGTGGCCTAAAATATAGAAAGGGGTAGAAGGGAACATTAAACGCAATGCAAAGGATTTCCATTTAAACATGGCAAATTAAAAACATGGGGTTTTTACTCCCTCCAAAACGCCATTCATATGCCACTAAAGGATTCTTTTAAAAGGCATGTGACTCTGATAAGGAAAACTAAATGATAACAATAAACGAGAGAGATCAACATTCTGGGAAACGAAAAATAAATGGAAGAGTTGACTTAGAGCAGAATGAGAAGGATTCCACCTACTGAGGTGGCTATTAACAAGAAGCAAACCAACGTGCCCTTCTGAACCCAGAAAAGGCCCAGCAGAAGAGGGTAAAGACGGTCTGAGAATGGAGCATGGAGTGGAGGGGAACCTAGACAAGGACCTATATAAGAAAAGGCCCCTCTTATGTGTATGATCCAGCAGGGTGACTACCCTTACTTCTCCCGTTAGCCTTTGAAGAGACGGTGGGGAGGAAATTTTCAAAGAAATACAAAAGATTCCTAAAACCCAAAGATGAGTTTCCAGACTGACAAAGCCCATGAGTGCCCAGCATAATGAATGAAGTAGCCCCATGAAATTGCAGGGCCTCAGGGAAAACAAATTATTAGAGCCTTTAGATTCAACAACAGACATGGTGAGGTTGGGGATGAGGAGCTAGGTTGAAAATGAAGGATTAAGTGGAAGTTTATGAGGGCTCGATCAGCACACATTTACATCCCCAGGCAAAAACAAACAACTACAGAAAAAAGTCTACAAATACATTTTTTGTTTACTTGAAAAAAGCCACCTTTTCCCCGACTTGATCACCCTATAGTAAACCTGTTAGATAATAACCTTTGTACTTGAAGAGCTTCCAGTCAGCTTTCTAGTATCTCCTAAATGTGAATAGACTGCCAAGAGCCATGAAACATTTGAGGAAACTTAGTGTGGAAGGCAGAGACCAAAACAAAATTGAAACCAAGGAAACTGACAAGGCAGGGAGCTTTTTGAAAATTTCAGGGTGCCTGGGGAGAAGCTATTCTCAAGATTCAAAGAAGAAAGACTGTCTGTGAAGAAAGTGCCATAAAAAGGAAGAACTGGAGGAAAAAAAAGTTCTTAGAAATTAAAAATAAATGAATTGTTTCCTTCTGCTGAGAACTGGAGAACCAGAGAACCTAACAGGAAGGAGACCATCCATCCTTATGCACTTCTTGAATTTTCCATTGTGAATGTTTTACCTATCCAATTGGATAGCGGAAAGGTTGGAAGTAATGTCAAGAAAATTTTCCAAAAAGGTGAAATCATTTTAAAATGAATGGATGATAAAGGAGAAAATAAAATTAAGGATCAATCCTGAAGGTCCAACATCCAACAGTTGCAGAAACAACAGAGGAAATGGTAGTAATGTTATTAAATAATTCAGGAAAATATTGTTGAGGTTCTAAATGGAAAGGGTGCCTAACAGTGAATAAGCACCAAGGCATATCACCACGAAGTTTCAGAACCCAAGGATAAAGTGAACTTCCTAAAGACTTCCAGAGAATTAAAAACAAATCGTGTGCAAAGGCTTAGGATAATAAAGAGACCAAAGGCTGCTTAATGGCAACACTGGAAGCTACAAGACAGTGGAGTGAAGCCTTCAAAATTCCGAAGCTAAATTACTTTTAACTCAATCATTTTCAGATTTTCAAGTTCTCACAATTTTTATTTCCCATGCTTTCAAGGAAAGCTACCAAAGAATGTGCTTTCCTAAAGCAAAGGAGTAAAGTAACTAGGAAACAATCAAACATGGAGAAGTAAAGGGAATTTTGAGTATGATGCAGAAAAGTCCAGGATGGCTGCTGTGCACAAGCCAGGATAGTCAGCAGTGCATACCAGAGCAACAGAATTGAAGGCTCCAGGGAAGAAAATGGATGGATTATCTAATACACAGACATACCTCATTTTATTGAGCTTCACTTTATTGCATTTCAAGATAATTCCGTGGGGTTTTTCTGTTTCTGTTTTTTTTATATATAAATTGAAGGTTTGTGGCGATGCTGCATCAAGCAAGTCTATTGGTGTCATTTTCCCAACAGGATTAGATGATGGTTAACATTTTTTAGCAATAAAGTATTTTTTTATTAAGGTATGTACATTGGTTTTTTTAGACATAATGCTATTGCACACTTAACAGACTACAGATATATCTTTTTTATGCACTGGGAAACCCAAAAATTTGTGTGACTACATATTTGCTTTATTGTGGTGCTCTGGAACCAAACTCACAATATCTCTGAGATATGCCTGTATTTGACTGAGTTAACAAAATATGTATTGAGAAACTATTAGATTATGTGGAAAGACTTGATAGATACACTGTTACATAAAAAAACAAGTGAAAAGGCAAGGTAATGATTAATGATAGAAGTAAAGGAACCATTTATTCATAGTCAAAATGTCAATACTAAGTACTATATTGATTATAAGTTATAAATACTATAACAAAAAAAAGTGGGATTTTACTATTTTATGAAGTTAGGGGAAGGTGGAAGAAAAATAAACCCATCAATCAAGAGTGGAAATCAATATGTAATGTCTAGAATGCATCATTCAAGAGATAGTATAAGTTAAAAAGGTATACTGGGGTGGGGAGGGAAATGGGTCAGGACTGCTGTTAAAAACTTTTAGTACTATTTGTGCACACATACTGCTTTGGTAAAAATTTTAAGTAAAGGGTATGAAATGAAAATATACATGTGTGCAGGGGCTAGCAAATAGTTTGATTTGCTGAAGTCAAAATTTTAGACAGGATATAATGAAATAAAAAGCTGCAAAGGTAGGTAGAGATTAGATTATGGAAGGCTTTGGATATCAAGATCAGGATATTTGGAAAGCATTGGTGAATGTGAAGAGGTTTCTGAGCAGAAGGGGTATCTGAAAGGGACTTACAGTTGAAATGCTTATTTGGCAACTACAAAAAGGAGTGGGAGGAGCCCACATTTGTTACTGTGACCTAAAAGGACCTATGTGAGATGGTCCCAGTCTACCTTTCCAGCCTCATCCAACACTACCCCAGTAGTCACAGCGGCCTTCTGTTCCTCAAATCTGGCAAGTTTATTCCTGCCTTGAGCTTTTAGACTTGGCTGTGCCCTCAGCCTGGAATGCTCTTTCCCCAGACCAGACCTTATAGCTGCCTCCTCATTAGTTCTAGGTTTTAGCTTAAATGGAAGAGGCCATCTCTGACTACCCATAATTCTCTTTCCCCTTGTTACTATCACATAACTCCCTTTAGTCGTTTCCTTAGCCTTTGTCACTCTGAAGTTATTTATTTACAAGCCTCTTTCCAAATAAGTAATGGTCCTGAGGGCAGCCTTGTACCTGTCTTGTATTTGCTGTATCTCATGCAGTATGCCTTGTACATAGTAGGCCCTCAATATTTATTAAACAAATTTAAAGCTACGGGGTAAGGAGATCTGTCAGGAATAATTTATACCTACTTCTGGTTTGAGACTTACTGTCCTAGTAATGCACCCATCTTTAATTCTTGCACTCATTCTGCATTCAATCCATTTATTAAACCACTACTTTGTACCTAGCACTGAGGCTATAAGAAGGAATCAGCACTGGATCCTGTTGTGTCCTGAAAAGAGCTCAATTTAGTAGACTCAATGACGGCAGCTTATGCTTATTAACAGACCCTAAAGGGCCATGTCAAGATGACTTTCTCCAGTGATACGTGGTCAGAGCCCCCACCCACCTACCTCTGGGGGCCAAAGCGACCCCTGCATTCCCAGCTGCAGAGGAGCAGCCGATCTCCTGGGGTCCAGAGCCTGGGCTTTGGAGAGTCCAGGAACGCGATCATCCTGGTGAGATCAAGCCTTCCGTCCCCGGGGCCCCAGGCGACCGCTGCCACGCTCTCGCCGGCCGGGGACCCGAGCGCTGGAGTCGGAGCTCGCCGCCCGGCGGGAGGGCGGGGTGTCCTGGGGGCCCGGCCCAGAGCCAGACCATCTGCCGCGAGGCCGGAGCCGCGGGGCTGGGGCCGGGGGCGGGGCCGCGCCGGGGCGGGGTCGCGCCGGGGCCCGGGGAGGGGAGCGGGCCGGGCGACAGCCGAGAGCCGGGAGGGCCGCGGCCACCGGAAGAGTCGCCGTCGCCAGCCGGGCCGGGAGAGCGGGGAGCGGAAGCGGCGGCGGCGGCGGGCGGCGCTGGGACCCGGGAGCAGCCGGAGAACAAGGGAGCTGGCGCCGTGGCCAGCCGCGGAGCTGCGCTGAGCTACTGGGCCGCGCCGAGCGCCGCCGCCGCCGCCCGAGAGGCCCGGCCCGGCCGGCCGAGCAGGCCGCGCGCGGGCCGCCGGGCCCGAGGCCGGAGCCATGGGCGAGACCAAGATCATCTACCACCTGGACGGGCAGGAGACGCCGTACCTGGTGAAGCTGCCCCTACCCGCCGAGCGCGTCACCTTGGCGGACTTTAAGGGCGTCCTGCAGAGACCCAGCTATAAGTTCTTCTTCAAGTCTATGGACGACGATTTCGGGTGAGGATGGCCCCCGCCTGGCCTCCGGGGGACCCCGTCCCCATCGGCTTCTCGGGGCCCCTCGGCCAGGTTGGGCTCCCCTTGCGACACTGGCTTCGAGCCCTACTCAGGATTCTGGGAGGCCCCTCGGCCATTTGGGCTCCCCTTGGTTTTTTCAGATGCTGGCGATCCAGCCTCTCTAGGGACTCTCCTTTCGGGCTTGTGAAGTACCCCGGCCTCCCTAGTTCATGGGGACGTTCAACTCCCCAAGATCAATCCGAGTTCCAGCCCGGGAAGTCCCCTCACCTCTCAGAGACCAGCGGTCCACCGAGACAGACACACCCCCACCCCTCCACCCAGCTCTCCAGTTCCAGTCCCCCCATCCGCCTCCTGCCCAGGGAGCCACCTTTTAGCACAGACTTGGGGAGTTTGGCACTCGGCCTTCGCTGTCTCCATCTTTTCAGCTCCACAACTCCGAGCCATATTTGGAGTACCGTGCATCTGAGGGCCGTGCTGTGGGACTTTGAACTGGGGGGAGGGGGAGCTGGGGGTGCTCAGGCGCTGGGCTGTAAGCTCAGGCCTGCAGACCTGATGTTTATTTAGCTGCCCCCCCCTTCGCTTATGGGGTTGGGTGGGATGTTGTCAAGGGAGCTGCTGATGAGGAGTCCCCACTAGCCCAGATGTTGATTTCCCCTCAGAATTGGGGCCTTATTCCTCCAGATGGTGGCCTTGGAAAGGGCCTCAGAGCCTGGGTGGGAGGGCCGGAAGAGTCTCTTGGCGTTCTTCATCCTCGCTCCCTGGCGGGGTCTTCGCCTCCACTCAGCTGCAGGGCTTTGGACAGGCGGAGTTTGGAAGCAGCAACTTCCCCTTTAAGAGGGGATGGAATGTTGGAGCCGGAAGGTTCTATAGCAGCTGGCCTGGGAGGGGGAGCCTGGCCGATCCCCTCACCCCCCCCCACCCCCAGCTCCCAGGGTACTGGGGGAGGAGGAGGCCCCCATACTAACTGGGCGTGGGCCTGGAGGCCTGTGGGGAAGGCCTTCCCCAGCCCTCCAGGCCTAAAGGCAGCCTTTCCAGCAATAGCCTGAGGCCTGCACTGCTCTTTGCAGCTGAAGCCCCAGAGCTGAGTGAGGGAAGACATTCTTCTTCCCAGTGTTCATCAGCCTGGCTTCTCTCCCAGGACCCCAGCCCTCCTGGCCCTTGGAAGCGATCACCTTCTCTCCCCTCTGCCTGGCATGTTTTGCTGTCACCTTTCCCCCCCGGAACTCAGCGTTTGATAAGCCCATGAGCTCATATGTGTGCAGCTTCTAACTATTCTTGTTTTTGGTGTTATTTCTACCCTGGGATACTTCTGGTGTATAATGATTGTCTGGCTTCAGTCCAGAGACAGACACCCCTGCTTAGCAGATTCTGAAGAGGAATGGATATGCAAAGGGTAGGAGGGAGGGGCAGATGTCTTGGCCTGGTAAGAGAAGAATGGGAGTTAGAAGAGACCAAGATACTGCCTCGGGTTATGAGATAGGGGCAAATAAGCTGGAGTCCAGTGCACTGAGGCAGATCCCACTCAGCCCAGGTTGCTGTCAAGCCAGGCCTAACTACAGTCTTAGGAGCCTCCCCGCCCCGCCCCCCCATTATCACTACTCATTGTTAATATTGTCCTGTAAATTTACTGTCAGTCCACTCTTTCTTAGCTTGACCAAATCAATAATATGAAACCACAGGTCTGATTTTCTATTTATATTTCTTTCTAAAACATATTACAAATAAATATTTACTACTGAATTAAGCAATGCTCATTCAGGTAACACCTGAACACATCTAGCACACACCACTGGTACTTGAACTATCTTTTGCAAAATATCGCAGTAGGCCATTTTAACAGGGTTGAGAACAATGCTAAAAATCAAGTGGAGGAGATTGATTTTGTTTCCTCTCCAGAAGGATTAATGAGCAGGAGCTCTAGTAGTTATCTTATGACAGAAGATTAACAGTAGAGGATATATATATATATATATATATATATATATATATATATGCCTTATGGTGCTTACAGTGTACCAGGCACTGATCTAAATGCTTGCCAAATTTTTTTCTCATTTAATCCTCTTAAATAGCCCTATGAAGTAGATAGTAATATCTCCAGTTTACAGATGAGGAAACTAGAGCACAGAAACCTAAAATAACTTACCCAAGGTCACACAGTCTGGGAAGTTAGTGGCAGAGCTTGATTCAACATCAGAAATCTGGCTCCAAAGTCTAAGGCTTTAATCACACAATTGTAGGTATTATTATTATTATCACCTTTTGACAGACGCATCCTCTCTGAGGGTGATGCTCATCCTTGGCAAACTGTAGAGGTGATAGGGCTGCCACTTATCCTAGCCCCATGAGAGGAAGGTCAGGCAGAGGCCAGTGACCCCTGCTGAGAGGAGAAAGGCTGCTGTCTCTTCAGCCTCGCCAGGCCTTACCGTCTGAGGTTCTGGTTTGTGAGGTTCCCCAACTCCCATCTGGTCTCCAGAAGTATTTGTCAAGCTCAGGGTAGGCCCAACCCTCTTAAGTTATTTGGGAACAGAGGAAGAATAAACATTTTCAGCACTGAGGAAAGGGTAGATGGAAGAATAAGGTACCCACTGCTAGAGTGGCTTTGAGCAGTGGGAGAAGGTAACATGGGAAGTTGGGTCACTAATTATGTTGCTGCCCGCTCCGTGTCACACAGTGTCCTGCTTCTGGGTCTTCTGCCTGGAGCACTTTTTCCCCCTGGCTTCTCCAGGTCTAAATTTTCCTGTCCTCTGGGTTAAACTTTTAAAGTTATGGTACTTTTCCCTATTTATCCATACACCTACCCAGCTTCTAGCTAGAACCTGACACCTGAGTAACACTTAGCAGATATCTGTCCAGTGACCACTTTGACCACTTCCCACTTGCAGTATGCTTATGTGAACTGTCTACTGGACTGTAACCTCCGAGAACAAAGCAGGCTCCAGATCTGATGCTTCTTGAGGTTCATGCAATGGCGAGCACAGGGCTTAAAACTCACTGGGATCTCAGCAAAGGCTTTTTAATTGCATGATGAGCAGATTTATTTGGTTCTTGCCCTTACCAACTTACACCTAGTTAGAAAGAGAGTATGGGTCCTTCTAAAGATTGACAAAATTAGAAACTAACTTTTATTGTATGCCTAGACAGTGCCAGGCATTTACGAATCCCATTTACTAGGATGAGACAAAGGCTTGGAGGAGTTAAGAAACTTCTCTAGGATGGGAGGGCTAATAAATGACAGAATTGGAATTTGAGCCCAGATTTGTCCAACTCCACTTAGGGTGTGTGTGTGTGTGTGTGTGTGTGTGTGTGAGAGAGAGAGAGAGAGAGAGAGAGAGAGAGAGAGAGAGAGAGAGAGAGAGAGAGAGGTGGACCCCTGAGCCACTTAGTTCCATTGTGGGAGGGTGAGGCCTGCCTGAGGTCCCCCAAGGCTGCGATGTTCAGCTGATCATTGTGAGTCAGCAGAGCCTTGGCGACCTGTCAGTGACCCCAAGAAAGAGAGGAAACATCTGTAGCTGGTGCTGTGTGGTGAGGCCTGCTTAGGAAGGGGGTGCTGGGGACTCAGCAGCAGTTTTCCACCACAGGGAGACCCTCTCCAAAGCAGATCACAGAATCCCTGCCATGTGGCCCACATATCCCCTTTTCCTTTGAGATCCAGTTCCCATTGAGGACTGTAAGCTTAGGGCACCCTATGACCAAACTGGCCAATAGGTCTGAGCTACCTCTCTCTGTCCCATTTTTCCAGCCTTCTGTCTCCAGGCTTTCTGCCATGGCAGGTCTGAGCAGGGTGATTTGAGCTGCTTTCTTGGGGTCACTGTGGGGTTGGAAATGGTGGAGGAGCCAGAGCTCAATAGGAGGGAGGAGGGTAGGCTTGGCCTTCGAACTTGGCTGTGAGTCCAAGAATGTGAGAACGTCACAAGGAGCCAAACACATTCCCAGCTCTGGGCAGAAGCTCTTCAAGAATAGAGGACTGGGGGACCGGCCGAGTGGCGCGGTGGTTAGGTGCTGGCTTGGGAAGCCAGCGGCCCCGATTCGGGTCCCATATATGAGGGCCAGTGACACTGCCCTCAAAAAAAAAGAATAGAGGACTGGGCTTCTCAGCCTCTTTCCTTTCTGTCTTCCTTCTCTGCTCACAACTCCCTGCATGTGTCTTCCCCTTGCCCCTGATCCTGTCTTTCCAGCTCTGTACTCTGGGGTATTTGACACAGTCTGGGGGACCTTGAACTTTTCCAATTCCTTTTGCTGGTCCCAAACTGTAGTCACGGTCTAACTTCTTGCATCACTGCATGCCCCCAGCCAAGCTACATGCCTGTGACCTCATCCCACCCCCATGCCCACATCACTATCTCCCCTACCTCCACCGTCCACACAGTCCTACATCACCTCTGTCATCGTACAGGGAAGAATGTGAAATACCGTAGAAAGAGTATGGATTTTGGTGTCACACAAGCTTGGGGTTGAATTCCAGCTCTAACATCTAGCTCTGACCTTGGACAAGTTACTGAATGTTTCTCAGTTCCTTATTCATAAAATGGGGATCATATTGTCTATACAATGAGGCCAACGTGAAGATTATATATTATAACCATAGGGAGGGTATAATTGGTAGGAATAAAGGCTTTGGAGTCAGGCTGACTAGGATTCAAATTTCAGCTCTTCACTTATTAATTGTGTGACTTTAGGTGAATTTCTGAACCTACCGAGTCTTAGTTTGCCCATCCGTAGCTATCTTACTGCATTGCTGTACTGAATGAAATGATACAAGTATAGTATCAGCTCAGTGCCTGGCCCATAATACATCCTCAATAAATGAAAGCAATTGTTACTATTGTCTTAATGGCAGTAAAGGATGTTCAATAAATGCCTTCTCCCCTTCTCTTTCCTAATGTTCTTATATGCCTCATCCACACCTCTTAGAAGAATGTCAGGATTCCCAGTTGAGAAGGGAAGGACAGTAATCAGGGTGTGCCTTTTTCTAGTGTAGGGTCAGAGGGAAAGAAAAAGTCCAGCCCAGGACAGCCGTGTTGGGGATAGGTAAGGCTCTCCCTAGATTCTAGGGAGTGGCTGCACTCATGGGGGCAGCAGTTTGTCAGACGTAATTTGCAATCACCTGATGACTGAGAGAATACCCCAGGAAGGCAACTGCATCACCCCACCCCTGCTCCCATTTGAACAGGCTTGTGCTGGTGGTTTGATTCTCACTTTAGGGTGGAGGAGCCCATGAGAGTTAAGATTGTGAGGACACCTCCATTTCCACCCCAGAACACCCCCTCTTTCCCTGCAGAGTGGTGAAGGAGGAGATCTCGGACGACAATGCCAAGCTGCCCTGCTTCAATGGCCGGGTGGTGTCCTGGGTAAGGAGCCCTCAGCCCTCCCTCCACCCGAGTTCCGGCCGTGGGCTGGACGGAGGAAAGGCATCACTGAGGTTGTAGCTGGTGGTTTTATGCTTCAGTATCTGAATCTTCCTTGAGTTTTCTAACTGAACAGTTTCTACCCCAGATTCTATAGCCTTGGTAAAAAGTGGGGGAGTGGTGGGAAGTGGGGAAAGGCAGACACAGAAACACATATTGGAGACAAAATTGTCTCTTATGCGCTTTGAGGTACTTTGCCTCAGGCTCCCTTCTGTCACCTGCCGACCTCTGCCTTGGACCACTGACTCTGGTTCTCTGCCCCATCCCACTTCACCAACCCATGCCTTCTTGCTACCTGGCAGTGTGTCCACTTCTCATCTCAGCCGCCCTTGCATAGTCCTGTCTCTTCTCCCTTCACATCCCCTTGTTTCATTCCCCCCAAGTCCTCATGCCCTGCCAGAAGCCAACTATCCTACTTCTCCCTGGCACACTACCTACCCATTTTCTCCCCATCAGCTGGTGTCAGCTGAGGGCTCACACCCGGAGCCAGCTCCCTTCTGTGCTGATAACCCATCGGAGCTGCCACCACCCATGGAGCGCACAGGAGGCATTGGGGACTCCCGGCCCCCATCCTTCCAGTGAGTGCGAACTAAGGGTGGGGAGGGCCTATGGGGGAGGGCCCTGTCAGCTCAGCCTAGGGCTGGGGGAGGGAGCCCCCAGCCTGCCCCGTCCCCCACCAAGTCTTCTCTTCCCTGCAGCCCTCATGCTGGTGGGGGCAGCCAGGAGAACCTGGACAATGACACAGAGACTGACTCGTTGGTGTCTGCCCAGCGGGAGCGACCACGCCGGAGGGATGGCCCAGAGCACAGTGCGTCTTCTCTGAACAGATGCCTTTATCACCCCCATGCCCACCCCACAGCTTCCACTCCGCTGCCCACATCTTTGCCCTACTTCCTGAGCTCTGGATATGCCTGGCCCAGTGCAGCCCCTGTCCTCCTTTCCCTCCTGCGTTGGGCTGTGAACCTAGCTGCCTCCATCTCCTGCAGCAACCCGGCTAAATGGAACTGCAAAGGGGGAACGGCGGCGAGAGCCAGGGGGTTATGACAGCTCGTCCACCCTCATGAGCAGCGAGTTGGAGACCACCAGCTTCTTTGATTCGGATGAGGATGACTCCACCAGCAGGTGGGGCTTTGGTTTCATGAGTAGTACTATGGGGCAGGCGACCCCTGTGGAGCCCTGCCTGGGAGGGATGTGGGCTCTGTGCTGGGAACCAGGGCCCTGCAGTGCCTCTTATGGGGCAGTTCTAGGCCAGCCTGGTGGGGAACGACTGTGGGCCCCACAGGTTCAGCAGCTCCACAGAGCAGAGCAGCGCCTCACGCCTGATGCGAAGACACAAACGGCGGCGGCGGAAGCAGAAGGTGTCCCGGATTGAGCGGGTATGGGCCCCGGGATTCTAGGGATGGTGGGCAGGGCCAGGGGCTTGTGCTTGCTTAGATGCCCTCCCCTTGGGTCAGTGTTTAGAGCCTTAGAGGGGAGGTGGTACTAGTGCTCACCTGTAGGAGGAGTGAGGTGGGAGCGGTGAGTTCCCACCACCTCTGCCTGCTGCTCAGGGTCTCTGTCTATTACAGTCCTCGTCCTTCAGCAGCATCACGGACTCGACGATGTCACTCAACATCATCACGGTCACTCTCAACATGGGTGAGTCTGGCGAAACAACACTCTTGAGTACCTACTGTATGTCAGACACTGAGCAGACTCAAGGAGTTCAAAGCGGCACGAGATATGTTCCCTGCCCTCAAGGAGCTCTCGTTTATAAACATAAACTGGTACATAAGCTGATCATTTCAGTATCTCATGATCAGGGCTATTACAAAGAGAAGCACTGAGAGCTATGGAAGCAGTGAAAAACCGGGAAAGGCTTTGTGGAGGAGGTGATTTCTGATTCCTTCCCCCTTCCCGTTTTTCAGCCTTTGCATTCTTGCTCTCTGAGTTCTGCCCTAGGTACTCTTTTTAGGAGATCACTGGGTGTAGTACAAAGTGCCCAAACTTTGGAATTTAAATCTGAGTTTGAATACTGCTTTTGCCACTTATTGGCCTAGAAAAGTCACTTAAATTCTCTGAACCTCAGTTGCCTGCTCTGTAAAATAGGACTGAGTCCCTGCCTCGCAGCCAGCAAGGCTTAAATGAAAGCCTGTTTGAGCATGCCAAACACAGTTAAATAAATGTTAGTTCTCATCCCTTTCCACCTTTTTTAATAAGGGGCTCCCAATTTGGGTAGGAAAACGTTGCTCCCCTCTCAAGGTCTTATTACTCCCTGTAGAAAAGTATAACTTCTTGGGCATCTCCATTGTGGGCCAAAGCAACGAGCGCGGTGACGGAGGCATCTACATTGGCTCTATCATGAAGGGTGGGGCTGTGGCTGCTGATGGACGCATCGAGCCAGGAGATATGCTGTTACAGGTACCACTGGTCACCCTGGCTGGTGGTGTGGATAGGGAGTGGGGAGATGTACCCTCTGTACCCTCTCATTCTTCCTGTCCTCCATACTCTGTGCAGAGGCTCCTTCTTGGTGCGGGGAAGACCCCCTGACCCACCAAGCTTCCCTACCCCCTCTCCCCAACCAGCTGTTTATCCCACTCCTGGTCCTCGTTCCCAGGTAAACGAGATCAACTTTGAGAACATGAGTAATGACGACGCAGTCCGGGTACTGCGGGAGATTGTGCACAAACCAGGGTATGGATGGGATGGGGCACTGCAGAGGGGCGGGGGCGGGGGCAGGTATTTCTGGCTGTCAGGCAAGGAGCTTGCCTGGCCTCCACACATCCTGCCCTCACTAGGGACACCCTTGCTTTCAGGCCCATCACCCTGACTGTAGCCAAGTGCTGGGACCCAAGTCCACGTGGTTGCTTCACATTGCCCAGGAGTAAGTGGATGGGGCACTTGTCCCTAAAGCTGCTGCCTGGCATACGTGAGCCCGTGTCTCCTGCCTTCTGTGTTGCCCTGAACCCTCACACCCACCCTGGTGGGCCTGGCAGTGGGCAGGGCGGGCAGCCCCTGACTCCTCCTCCCTGCAGGCGAGCCCATCCGGCCCATCGACCCCGCGGCCTGGGTCTCCCACACTGCAGCCATGACTGGCACCTTCCCTGCCTACGGCATGAGCCCCTCCCTGAGCACCATCACCTCCACCAGCTCCTCCATCACCAGCTCCATCCCTGACACAGAGCGTGAGTGTCCCCTGGGCCCAGCCGGCAGCGCCAGGTGGGAGGCACTGAGGAAAGCCCACAGAGACTCTTGCTGGAAAGTCAGAGAGAACTAGAAAGAAGAATCAATTCATTTCAGCTGCCTCACACTGCCGCTTCCCTCAGTGGACACCCGACCCTCACTAAACAGTGTTTGCTTGTGAACCAGTAGTGAGCTCTCAGTAAGCTTCAGTTTCCTCTTATAAAATGGGACTAATAATATGCACTTTACCGTGTTCCTGGGGGTTTAATGAGGACATAAGTGAAGTAAGCACACAATACTGATAGCCATTTTTGTTACCATAACACATATTATGTACTGTGCTAAGCACCTTTATTTACATTATTTCTCTTCAAACATCCTTGTAAAATAGATTTTAAAGTCCCTATTTTTATGGCAGGGGAAACTGAGTGTCCAAGAGGTCAGTAATTTACCCAACCTTGGTCCATATTTATTAAGGGGTAGAGCTGGAAGGCACACTCCTGTCTGCCTAAGTCCACAGCCCCTTTTTGCCTCACCATTCTGCCTCCCCACCCCCAGGCCTAGATGACTTCCACCTGTCCATCCACAGTGACATGGCCGCCATCGTGAAAGCCATGGCCTCCCCTGAGTCTGGGCTAGAGGTCCGAGACCGTATGTGGCTCAAGATCACCATCCCCAACGCTTTCATCGGTGAGAAGCCCCCATGTTGGGATGAAGGACAGGGTGGGGAGTGAGGGTCAGGGCAGGCCAGAGGCCAAGAACTCCCTGAGGCCACCTTTGAGCTGGAACCAGCCCTGGCCTCTTGGCTTCTGTGAGGCCAGATGAGACCAAGTCAGATGGGCGTCCCAATCAAGTGGCGGCCTTGTCCCCAGGCTCGGATGTGGTAGACTGGCTATACCACAACGTGGAAGGCTTCACTGACCGGCGAGAGGCCCGCAAGTATGCCAGCAACCTGCTCAAAGCTGGCTTCATCCGTCATACTGTCAACAAGATCACCTTCTCCGAGCAGTGCTACTACATCTTCGGCGACCTCTGCGGCAGTATGTGCCTCCCTACCTCTTTACCCTGTCTCCTGGCTGCGACTGGGGAGGTGCCCAGGGATGTGGCAGCTGAGTCCAGGGAACCTGGAGGAGGGGGTAGCAGAGCCCAGTCCAGCCTCTTCACCTGTCCTGCACCCCCCTCAAGGGGCTTCCATTTTCTAAATGCCTGCTCTATGCCTGGCATCATGCTGATTGTTCCTGAAGCATCATCTCACTCTCTTATCAATCCACACAACCTCCTCCCCACCCTTGGGGAGATGGATGACCATGCCTGTTTTCAGATGAGGAAACTGAGACATGTAGAAGTTAAATAGTCCACCCCATGCTAGAAGCAGAGGAGCTAGGCCATGGGTCCAATTTTTTCTGGCTCCAGAGCCCTGGTTCTTTCCATCATCTGGGGCTGTCCCAGGTGTGTGGTGCTGCAGACACATTGTCTCAGCAAGGCCAAACAGAGTTCCTACTCTTGGCCCTTTCTCAGCCTCCCAATGCCAAGCAGGTTCCACCAGGGAAGGATCTGGGGCTGGTCTGAGGCCCCAAGTCCACAGCTTCCTCAGACCCTTGCTGTGGGCTGTGCCTTGGGATGGAGCTGGAGAAGCTGTCGGGGCCAGGTTGTAGAGGACTCAGCAAGCTGTATGGAGAGTTTGGACTTGATCCTAAGCGAGTACAAAGCCAATGAGAGTTATTAAGCAAGAGAGGTCTGCATGGAACTCCCCTTCTCCTTCTGAGCCTGAGGACAGCCCTTGGGAAGAGGAGTCCTTGAAACAGGATAGCATTGCTATTGGATGGAAGCTGAAACCCACCCCCAGCAGCCACTTCTGCCTGAGGGAGACTTCTCTCAGCCCAGTGATGCAGGCTGGAGTCCAAAAACTAACTCTTAAAATGCTTCAGATTGGGTTTTAGGGACTAGAAAGGCTGTTTCTACAGAGCACAAGTCCTGGTGGAGGGTGAGTCCCTGGCCCTCAGCAGCTCCAGCGTGGCCCCATGAAGTAGTGATAGATGCATAGGGTTTCGGAGTTAGACAGTTCTGAATTCAAATTCTAGTTCCACTCCTACTGTGTGAACATGAGTAAGTGACACAAGCCTCTCAATGGCTCGATTTCTTGATCTGTAAGGTAATAGTAGAACCTATCTCATAGAGCTGTTTTGAGGATGATATAAAATAATGTATATAATACTGTTAGCACCATGTTTAGCCCACAGTAAGTGCCCTAAGAAAGTTGTCCATTATTCATGTATTTATTGATTTTAAGGTGAATATTTTTTTCATATTTCAACATCTCTGAAATTGAGGTGCATCTTACAATCAGTGGCTTATTAGACTCAATCAAGTGTGGCTACTATCATCCTTAGCAGAAGTCAGCCTTAGCCCCAAAATTTCAGGGACACACTTTTCAGAATAGCTGTTGCTTTTGCTCAAGAGACCTTGTTCCATCCCTGGATGGTAGATCTTCTACCCATGGACTAAGGCCACCAGAGGCCCAGCTTAGAATGATGCTGACAGAACAGGCCTTCTCCTCACTAGCTGAGGGCTCCTCAGCTGCGAGTGTGGCAATATCAAAGGGAAGATCTGGGGACCTGGTTAGACCTAGGAGCACACAGGCACTCTCCCTTCCTACCCCTCACCTTCAGACCACAGCCTGGAGACTGAAATGGTCAACAGTTCTTTGAGCATGAGCCAAGGCGGGCCGCTGCTTCCCACCACCACCACCTTCCATGCTAGCTGCTTCACAGGTTCATGGCTTGGCTGGCAGACCTCACGGGTGCTTCAGCCCCCGCAGAGCCCCCTCTCCTGACTTCTCCTGGAAGATTGGGCTGGCTTACTAGGGGCTTGGAGCAGGGACTCTGTCTGTATCTGGCAGCTGGCCTCTAGCAATTACAGCTCTCCCAGAAGGGGACCTAGTGGATGGTGTATGAGCAAGGGGTGTCCTATGCAGGTCATTAGTTTTAGTGGCCCCTCACACTTCCTTCCAGGTAGTTCCAGGATTGGTGAGGGCAGCTTTGCCCTTAAGGAGTGCACAATTTACTAGGGGAGAAAGAGTCGTGAAAGGAGTGATGGTAATACAGTGAGAAAGGTGCTATGAAGACCAAGGCCTGGCTGGGAATGGGATGGAAAGCACAGAGGAGGCTCCTAAGGTGGTGTCTTTCTGGGCCCTTCCCACCTCACTCCCACCCTCCCCAGCAACACTAGAAAATTGATCTAGGCCAACAGCCTGCTATATGTGGAGGTTCTGAAAGGCCCTATGTTCTTTCTGGCTTTTTTTTTTTTTTTCATTTTATTTATTTATTTATTTATTTATTTATTTATTTATTTATTTATTTATTAGCTGAGCTATTCTGCCATCTGTTGGCAGCTCAGCAGCTACTCAGCTCAGGCCTGGAATCGAACTGGCCACCCTGTTGCTCAGAGCTTGCACTCTTGAGCAAGCTCTTAACCAACTGAGCCACTCAGCCGGCCCTTTCTGGCTTTTAATGGGCTTTTTTTTTTTTTTTTTTTTTTTACTAGGTGAAGAGGGAGGGCAAATTTTCCCCCAAATTTCCCCAAACTGCCTCTTGGGAGTTGGGTGTCAGGATTTGGCATTGAGGCTCTGAAGTGGCGACTCAGGGTCTTCCAGAGTAGGGTTTTCCCTGGGGCTGTCTCTGCAGGGTCTCCCTCTCCATCTGGGGGAGGGAGTCTGAAGAAGGACGGAGAGATCTCTGGCCTATGTCTCCTCCCATTCTGGGGAGAAACTACCGCTGCTCTTGCTGTCATCTCAAATGCACCCAACTTACCTAGGCCAGGGTCCTCTCTCTCTTCCGATATAGGGGTGCAGGGGCATGGGAGAACACCAGCTCATCTGGCCCTTTCCTGCCCTCCACAGACATGGCCAACCTGTCCCTCCACGATCACGATGGCTCCAGCGGTGCCTCTGACCAGGACACTCTGGCCCCTTTGCCACACCCGGGGGCTGCCCCTTGGCCCATGGCTTTCCCTTATCAGTATCCGCCACCCCCGCACCCCTACAACCCCCACCCAGGCTTCCCAGAGCTGGGGTACAGCTACGGCGGGGGCAGTGCTAGCAGTCAGCACAGTGAAGGTAAGGCAGAGGGGGTCGCGGGTGTAGGGTGGGCACAGGCGAGCCCTAGGCTTCCTCTGCCACTCTGAGCATCTTCCACCCTGTCCCTGCCTATCCCTTACAGGAAGCCGGAGCAGTGGCTCCAACCGGAGCGGCAGTGACCGGCGAAAGGAAAAGGACCCGAAGGCCGGGGACTCGAAGTCTGGCGGCAGCGGCAGCGAGTCTGACCACACAACCCGTAGCAGCCTGCGGGGGCCACGGGAGCGGGCCCCCAGCGAGCGCTCGGGGCCTGCCGCCAGCGAGCATAGCCACCGCAGCCACCACTCGCTGGCCAGCAGCCTGCGCAGCCACCACACGCACCCGAGCTATGGTCCCCCTGGCGTGCCCCCTCTCTACGGCCCTCCCATGCTGATGATGCCCCCACCGCCCGCGGCCATGGGCCCCCCAGGAGCCCCTCCTGGCCGTGACCTGGCCTCAGTGCCCCCCGAACTGACAGCCAGCAGACAGTCCTTCCGCATGGCCATGGGAAACCCCAGTGAGTTCTTTGTGGATGTGATGTGAGCTGGGCCCCTCCCCCACTTCCATCCCACCCCTACCCTGGCTGGCTGCGTCCCTCTCTCCATCCTTCCGTCTTTTTTACTTTTCTGGTACCTAAAAGGGAAATAAACAGAACTAAATCCAGGCGCGCTAACTGCTCGCTGGGCTCAGTGAGGGTGGGAGCACCCACCGATCGCCACTGCAGCCCCTAACCTGTCATGGCTCCAGCTTGTCCCTTTGCCCACTAACGCTACACAGGACTTCCCAGGATCCTTCATGTCTCTGGGACCCGAGTTGCTGGTGCTGTTCCTTACTCCCTTCTCTGCATACAGTTCAGGAGTCAACCTCAGCAGTGCCCTTGAGGGCCTGCTCAGACCCTTATCCCTACCTTTGCCCCCTCAGTTTCACCATTCATTCACCTACACCATCCCTCTGTTAACTTCATCCCCTTAAGCATGTGTGCCAATCTCTTGACTTTTCCCCACAATACTGACATAAAAAAAAAAAACAAAAAACAAAAAAAAACACTTGCTCCATCTGTTCCTCCTCCCAGCTGTCACTGCCTGCTGCCCGTACCCTAGATCTGTGGTCACTTCCAGTAACTGTCCCTGCCTGTGCTGGGCCCTTACCAGAAGCCCAGGGGCCCCTCAGTTGCCTGATCTGCTAGTGGCTTCAAGGGAGCATCTCTGCTCTACCCCACCACCATCCATCCCACCTTGCCTGCAATTGTGTGCTGGTTCCTGCAAACCCCTAACACTACTAATCAGCAGGCTCATCTCACCTCTGGGCCTGAAACATTTCTTCTCTTTCTTTTTTCCTCCCCCAATTTTTCCTGGGCCTGGAGCAGCCAAGAATTTCGGGCTGTTTGACTTTCTGTGAGCCCCCAGCGAGGGGAGGCCCAGCTTCCGAGGAGACCAGGAACCCTGCTTCAGCAGCCCCTCAGGGCTTCCCAAGGATATTCAGCCCCCATACCCACACTTCAACATGTTGAGTCACTAGGTTTCTGGGGAGGGCCCCGGCCACTTGCCCATGTATGACTCTATTCGCACACAGAATGTGTGCGTGCTATTTCTGTTTCTCTCACACTTGTGTACACACACACACACCTATGCAAGTCCACTTAATCTTTAGGGCTGGTCCCTGCCCAGAGGGCTGGCCCTCTCTTCCAATCCTCTCCCAGGTTATGGGGCTGGTCCCAACTTAACCTCTACCCTTCCCTTCCTCATAGTCCTCAAGCATCGCACATATGCCCTCATCATCTTCGTACCTTGGTAAAGCATAAGCTGGGTCTCAGACTGGGCTCAGCAGAGGACTTCCCAGACAACTGACAGATTGTTCTCACCATGCTTCCTGCTGCACAAAACCGTGGTGATTGCTGTGTTCACAATCACCACGATACCCCAAAGCAAAGTTGGGCAGGGGGACTTCTGAGATTTCCAGAAAGAGGGGCAGGTTTTATTTTTTTACCTTTCCAGTTTAAACAAATCATGACTTTTTTAAGCTTCTTCTATAAATTCTCCTGGCTCATCTAGGCTCCCCTATTCAGAACTGGGATGTCAAGAGTGAGGTGATGTACTAAGCTCCAGGCTTTGGGGTAAAATAGGGTAGGGGCATTTTTAGCATTCATTCATTTAACAAATATTCCCTGGGGTTTTTGGTGAGTGAGGGCTGTGTTGGAAGTCTAACTCAGTCTTGCCTGCCTTCTGGAAGCTCTCTCTGGGTTTGCTCCCAGCCCAGACCATGGCTTCCTCTAGCCACCACTTATAGGGCTGCCTCCTGTACTTCTTTCTTCTCTGACTCTGCTTTGTCTAACTCTCTTGAGAATTCCTCCATTATTGTTCATGCCTTCAGTGTTGGTGCTCCCAGTGTTCATTACGCTTCTGTTTTCTATTTACTCCCCAAATGGTGTCATCCCTCCCAATGTCCTCAGCTGCCACTGATGTGCTGATGATTCTCATTATATATATATATATATATATATATATATATATATATATACACACACACACACGCACACACACACACACATCTCCAGCACCAATTTCCCTCCAACCTTTAGATCTGTATTTTTATCACTCACTAGACATCTCCATGGACATGTCCATATGGACTCAACTAATTTCCCCCACCACCTCCTGAATTCCAATCCTGGTTACCTTCATCACAATCTACATAGGCTCACCAGCTAGAAACATTTATGGGCTTAAATTCTTTCCCATATCTTACTAGTCAGCAGGTCATATCCATTGTACTCTAGTATTTCTTGAATTTGGCCCTTCTTCTCCCCTCTGCCTCTACTCTAGTTCACAGGAGCATGGGATTTGGAGTCAGGTTGTTCTGGGTTTGAATCCCAGCTCTACTACTTTTTGGTTGTGTGATAAGAGAGTTATTCAATCTCTCTGAGCCTCAGTTCCCTCACATGTAAAATGACGATAATAATACCTACCTCACAGGGTTGTTGTGAGGATTTAAATTAGATATTGTACGAAAAGTGCCTAGCACAGTGCCTGGCACACAGTAGACTAGGTGCTCAATAAATGGTAGCTATTATTATTATTATTATTATTATTATTATTATTATTATTTTATTATCTCTAAATTGATAAGGGCTTAAGTTATGTATTGAAGAGAAAGCTTTTGGAAAAGTAGGAATGAAGCCTTGAGTGCTGGTTCAGGAATCAGAAATGCTTATATTCAGTCTCTTAATGGCTTCAGGCTATAACCATGATTTGAATGGAGGCCAGATCTTTATCTTACCACATTCTGGCTTCTGATAAGAGGATTCTAGGGACAGTAAGGCTTGCAAAGTTTGCCCCTTTTTGCCCTTCCTTCCTCCAATCATGGTCTCAGCCCTAACTTGGGAAGCATCATGGTATGTCTCCCTACAGAAAGAGATGAGCCAACAGATTTTCTTCAGGTCCTGCAAGAGCCAGGCAGGCCTTTCGTGTTCAAGAGTTGGCTCTGTCTCTTCTCTGCTTGGATAGGAAGATTAACACTGTTCATCAGAAGGAATTTCAAATCCCATGTCCAATTAAATTCAACTTGCCAGCAGTTTTCTAAGCAACATATGTGTCTGTCACTAGAAGGCGCACAGGTTCTGGCCTTGCGCTGACAGTCACATAGGCATAGCTGAAGTAGAACATGGACATACTCTTCAAAAGCTTTATCTAGTTTCTTCCAACTATTTGCTTCCTCACCCACTGTCCCCTTCCTTGAGTCTTGACCCCTGGGAAAAGGCTCATGTCTGGCACAAATAAATGATGAAAAAAAAAAAAACTGGGTAGAATCAGAGGTGATGTTAGAAAACAGTAAATTCAGCAACAACACTTCTATTGCCATCTCGTGGGCTATGTGTAAAGTAAGGATGGCCAGTCTTCGTACTCTGGAGACAGAAAAGACCTGCAGCAATTAAGGCTTAACAGATGGGCTTCCACCAATGGCCCTAGAACTCGGGCATTCGTGAGACACTGACCTAGGAAGGGGAGGGACTGCAATTCCCAGAATGCTCCGTGGGGAAAAATGCAGTGAGCGGAGCGGCGAACGCTGGGATGTGCATTTCGGGCAGGGCTGGCTAAGGCCACTACTACCCTTCCCCTCGAAGGTTTCCGAAGGCAGTCGGTAGTTGTAGTTTTGCTAAACCTAGAAAGAGCTTAAACTTGTGTTGGAGGGTCTGACGGGATTTGTAGTCCGCGCGGGAGGCGCAAGCGCACGCGCAGCTGCGGCCGGGGCGGGGCCGCGGCACTGCGGCGAAAGCAGAGGCGGCGGGCAGGCAAGCAGGGGGCGGGCGGACATCTTGGAATCCGGAGAGTGGCCGGGCGGGCGGAGCGGAGGGCCTCGGACACCAGGTGAGCTGGCGATCTAGCCTCCCGGGGTGAGGGAGGACTCCTGCCCCGCTGCCCAGCTTTGCCCTTCCTTGCACTGCGCTACGCGGAAAGCTGTCCACACCCAGGAGTGGCCTCAGCCTTCAGATCTCGGAGGGAGCCGAAGGCTGGGCGGGGGCGCCCGGGGCGCGGTTGCAGGACGGGCGGGGAGCGGCGCCCTCCAGCTGACCCGCCCGGCGCCTCCTGGGACAGGGAGAGGGAGACCTACTGGCATCTCCCCAGAGGAGGGGCGCCGTGCGGTGCCCCCCTCCCTGAGATCGTGACAACACCCCTCCGCGCTCTCTCTCCGCAAGGACAATTCCCAACCCCCTAGGACAGTGACACCCCCTTGTGCCGCCTCCTTGGACTGTGACAAGCCTCCCACCCTACGGCACCCCTTCCTCCCAGTTGAGGGATACCCCGCGGCTCTTATTCCTCAGACCTGTGACAGCCCCGCACCCCGTGGAATCATGTTTTTTTTCCTGCTATGTCTTCCTACCCAGAGCAAAAAGCCCACCTCCTCATACCTCTACACCTGAACCCCAGAGCAAGCCCTGTCACCCCAGCGTTCCCTTCTTCACCACTGCCGACCTCCCCCACCTCTGCTGTTTTTCCTCGTCAAAGCCCTGACCTTTGCCACACTGAAACCCTGTCTCCCAGGGGCCCCCACCAGCCCGTTGCTGCTGTGGGATACATATATGCCCACCTGAGTGTGTTGCTGGACTGTGGCTGCCAGTCTTTTCCCTTAGCTAAATATTCCATTCCTGTCCTGGGCCCCACCTCTACTTCTCTGGTGCCAGAGCTGTCCACCACTTGATACCTGTGAACTTGGGTCTTTGCCCAGGTCTCCACCTCCATTTTGCCTTTCCTCTCCCAGCCTCTTTGGCACTGAAAAATGGGCTGTGTCCACCACCTTGAGAGATCTCTCGCTGACTCTGGGAGACTTGGATGGCCACAGTCATCGTCTTTATTTTACAGTTTAGAAAAGTGCTAAACTCCCCCCTGTGAAATTAATACCAGGGCTAACCCAGGAAATCTAGAACTAAATTAACCCTTTCTGTACATCCAGACAGTCTTAGTTTGACCCAAATAATTTGGATAATTCAGGCATCCTCTCCCTTACTTGTAGGCAGTCAGGCCAGGAGTGAGTTATGTTGTGGGTCTGGAATATTTCAGCTGGAGGGATCTTGTCATTTTATGTACCTGCACTATGCCTCCCCACCCCCGCCCTCCCAACTTATTTCTGTTGCACTTGGGAGCTAAGAGAGAGCCTCCCTTTTTGAAAGAGGGGGTGGTCAAAAATAACTAATAAGCAGCTTGGGTCACTGAAGTTAGTTGGCCAGGGCTGAGGCCTTTTTCCCTTCTGCTCTTTTGCCTGCTTATCAGACTGCCTGGCAGAGTCTAAGGCCTTCCTTCTTTCCTCCTCCCACCTTGCACACCCTTTTCTGGAATGTCTAGACTTCTGTGAATTAGAGAGCCAGAGGTTCAGGCCCTGCCTCCTTCTCAGAAGGGTAGTGGAACCTAAGACCGGGTGCTTCTAAAGCCGTGCCTGGTGGCCCCAGGCCTGAACCTACTGGAGTAATTCCTATCACTGTTCCTGCAGCCTCAGGCAGGCCTTAGCAGTGACTCACTGGTGGGAGCCTGAGTGAGAGTCTGCACAGGAAGAGGCTGAAAAGGATCCTTGCTGAGCTCAACTCTGTGGAAAGGGGAAGGGGGCTACTCTCTGGGCTCAGCTCCAGAGAAGGGAGGGTCAAAATGGCCTTAGAATCCTGGGGCCAAGTCCCCCACCATTTCTTTCTCCTTTCCAGTGAGGGATAAACAGGAACTGGAGCCTGGCTAAGGGGAGGGGCATGCCTGTGAGGGATGCAGGATCACTTGCTGGAAAGTTGAGTCAGGAAAAAGAGCCCAGACTGACCTGCACAGCCCCACAGGGGATGCAGGCAGGGTTTATGAGGCCTTCCCTTACCCTGTCCCTGCTTATCCTAGGTCTGTTCTCAGAGCGATGGGCCTCAGAGACTGAGCTGCCACCATGATTGGAGGTTTATTCATCTATAATCACAAGGGGGAGGTACTCATCTCCCGGGTCTACCGAGATGACATCGGGTGAGTCCCCTGGCCGAGCCAGCTGTGCCCCCACCTTCCCATCCCTCTTCCCCAGCATGCAGGACCAGGTCTGTTCCTATCAGAGGCTTGACGTGGACCACCCCCACCCACCCCCTGCTGCATCATGGAAGCTCAGCCAGTACAGCCTGATTCCCATGAGGTCTGGTGGTACTGGCCCAGCAGCCAGTTGCTGGCCACTAGATGGGACCTGTGGAATGGCGTGGCCCCTACAGTCTTAGGAGCTCTGGCCTTTCCTGCCTCCTGTTTCCTTTAGTGACAGACCTGGTAGCTGGAGATGAGTGCTTTTGCCTGGGCAGTTTGATTTCTCCGATGAGAAGAGAGATCTGTTTCCAGTGGGTGGAGTTAGTGGCCAGGCTGGAGGTACTAAATCCATCTAAGTCTTGCTTTCAAAAGCCTTACTCAGGTTGAAAGCCTTCACTGGATTCTCTTAAAAGCCTCTCCAGGCTGTCTGTCTAATCCTCTCCCATTCCCACTCCCTTTCTCAGAAGGAGGCAGGCTGCTGACTCAGCTGTTTCAGTTCCTGTGGGCCATCCCTGGAGGAGAGATTGTGAGCAAGCCTGAGGCACCCTCCCTATCACTGAGGGAAAGGTGGAAGGGCAGGGAGGCCATGTGCCCTTTCTGGCCTATCAGAATAGACCTGGAATAGCTCCTTGTTCTGGGTCCCTCAAACCTTAACAGGGAGGCACATCCTTGCTTCTCATTCTACCCCACCCTGCATGCCACTGTTCTTTCCTGACTGAAGGGACATGTCCTAGCCTCAGCAACTTGAATGAGATTAGCCTCATCTGGTCTGTGCTGCCCTGTTTTTCTTCCTCACAGAGCTTGGGATGAACAGTTATAGAATGGGTCTGCTGCATTCCCAGCTCCTTGGCTCCTGGCTCCCTGGCTGATGGGCTGGTGTGGCCTCTATGGCTGTTTGTCCATTGGCTGGTAGTGGGGTATGAGCTAGAGTTGTAGCAGCCCTTGGCTTGCCTGAGCCTCGCTGACTACACCCATCCACACCCACCTCTGGTCCTGGATGGACCTGGTTAAGCCAAGGCCAGAGCACACACTGTCTTGCATGCTTTGCCGTGCTCTCTGCTCCTTGCCTGTCGCTTGTCTGCTTCCACCTCATGGTGTGTGCTGCCCACCCCAGTGTGTTGTGTGTCTAACCCTCTCTCTCGTTGGTGTCACTCTCCTCTTCTTGCTGGCGTCATTTCTCTCATCCCATCTCATTGGCTGCCGTAGCAATAGGTAAGGGGCCTGTTAAGCTGCCGCCCAGGCAAAGGTGGGTGGGGGGGCCCTGCCCCCCCCATCATTGTCTTTTTCATTCCCTGAGCTTGCCCTGGAATTGGATCCTGGACAAGAATGGGTGACCCAGCTCCATGGCTCCTTGATGTTTCTCCCTCAGTAGATCAGAGCCTTCTCTAAAGTCATGCTGGCCTTGTCTAACTTCTGGGGGAGCCACCTTCACCACTGGTGGGATCCCTAGTGGGAAGACTGGGGAAGAAGCACAGTCTCTTTCTCATGTGGGCCTGGGGTCACTGAGAGGTGGCAGCTGGGAAATTGGGGACAGGCCTGGGAGTCAGGAACATACCTCCCTAAACCTGATGGACTTGAGTTTATTCAGGTGACGTCTGTCCTCCTGTCATTGGGCTTTAGAATACGAGTCAGACTTCAGCAGTAAAGTGGGGTGCTGGTAGCGGCTGTGGTGAATCCCCAGAGCGTGAGGTTTGCCAGTGCTGAGCAGCCTGTGTGCACCCTCTTTCCTCAGGAGGAACGCAGTGGACGCCTTTCGGGTCAATGTTATCCATGCCCGGCAGCAGGTGCGCAGCCCCGTCACCAATATTGCTCGCACCAGTTTCTTCCATGTTAAGCGGTCCAACATTTGGCTGGCAGCTGTCACCAAGCAGAATGTCAATGCTGCCATGGTCTTCGAATTTCTCTATAAGATGTGTGACGTAATGGCTGCCTACTTTGGCAAGATCAGCGAGGAGAACATCAAGAACAATTTTGTGCTCATATATGAGCTGCTGGATGGTGAGGCTGGCGGAGTGGTGGGCCTAGGGTGGGGATCAGCCTGAGGGGGCCTGGCCTGGAGGTGGGAGCACATCTGAGGCTCCAGTGCCCTCAGAACTTTCTTTCCTGAATGTCTGGTCTTTTGAGCCCTGAGAAGGCCGGTCCAAATCCAGACCTAAAAGTTGCTCCGAAGTAGAACAGCAATAGGATAGTGAGTGGAGGTGGGGAAGACCAAAAGGTCTCTCAGGGGCTAGGAACCTGATTGGGATTTGGTGGCTGGGCCTCCTATAGTAAGCACGTTTCTCCTCTTGCCTTTGTGGTTTGGGCTTCGGTTCACTCTCCTCCCAGGTTTCCATCTCAACAGCTGCCTCAGAGCCTGGAGGAGGGTGAGATATTACAGGCCCATCAGGTGCACTGCATTGTTATCTCTGTTCCTCTGTAGGGTATGATTTAAGTGAACAGAGTTCTTGCACCTTCCCAACACCTCTCTGTTTTCTGAGGTTTAGGGCTTCTTGACCTTTCACTCATTGGCCATGTGATTGGCCACTCTTCTGCTGATTTTCTGTATTTGAAAAATCTGACATTTTAATTGTTTTCTTCTGAAGCATAAATCCCAGAGTAAATAATACACTGGGATTTGTTCAGGAGTCCTAAGAAGACTTGGCTACAGATGATCCCACACTCTTGGAGCTGTGCTGGTCAGACATGTCCAAGACAAGGGAGGGATAGGAATGAAGGAGCCTTCAGCTTTTTCCAGGGGCTGATGGCTCCCTTCCTTTTGCAGAGATCCTTGACTTTGGCTATCCACAGAACTCAGAGACAGGCGCGCTGAAAACCTTCATCACCCAGCAGGGCATCAAGAGCCAGGTATTCGAATTATACAGCCCCAGTCAGGGTGGAGCCCAGCATCCCTTCATCCCAGCTGGCCCCTGAGCCTTGTCCTAGCTGACTCATGAGCCTGCCTCTGACAGGAAGTGCTGGCCTGAGCCTTCTGCCATGACTGCAGGCCTTTTTTGCTCTGTGTGGTCCCCTCCCATCTCAGGAACAGCTGACTCAGCCTCTCTATTACTGGGAATATAGCTTAGCAGTTTCCTTCTACACTGGGGAAAGGGGGGATGTGGGCTGCTCTGGAGGCCTGGTGTTCCTCAGGAGGAGAGAACTTGGGCCCTCCTCCAGGATCCAGGCCTCATAGCCTTCTCCTCCTTCTTTCCTGCCTGCCTCTCCCCGTCTGCGCTCCCCTCCTGTTTCCTGTGGGCTCCACATTGGCCCTGTGGCCTCCAGCATCAGGTAAGCTGTTCTCTCAGCTTCCACCCTTGCAGCTTTGCTCTATTTTCTCCAGCCCCTGTCCCATGTGGGGAAAATGGGTTCCAAGGTGGGGACTAAAAGGGTGGGGGGTGGGGGGTGAGGGTGGAGTGGGGATAACGACAGGATGATTGAAGGTAGAGAGGAGTGATGCCATTGCTTTTTGTCTCTATCTCCATGTAGACAAAAGAAGAGCAGTCCCAGATCACCAGCCAGGTGACTGGGCAGATTGGCTGGCGGCGGGAGGGCATCAAATATCGCCGGAACGAGCTCTTCCTGGATGTCCTGGAGAGTGTGAATCTCCTCATGTCCCCACAGGGTGAGGGCCGTCTTGGGGTGAAGCTGGAGGGGGACTGGGACAGGGTCCTGGTCCTGACCCTTCTGATCCATGTGTCTGTCCATCACCAGGGCAGGTGCTGAGTGCCCATGTGTCGGGCCGGGTGGTAATGAAGAGCTACCTGAGCGGCATGCCTGAGTGCAAGTTTGGGATGAATGACAAGATTGTCATTGAGAAGCAGGGCAAAGGCACAGCTGATGAAACAAGCAAGAGGTGCCTGAGGCAGGGGAGCTGGTGGGAGAGGGTGGACCTTGGAGGGCTGAGCGGGACCTGGTGAATCACAAGTTTCTTCCGGACATTTCTGCAGTAATATAAACTCCCTCTTCCCAAGGGTATGCTTGGCTCTTCGCTCTTGACATCTGAGAGATTGCCCTCATCCTACTCAGAGAGCAAGCCCCTTTGGTCCCCAGAACTAAGGCTCTTCTGTATATACTGATGGCCTCTGCCCAGTATGTCTGAAACCTCTAGGTCCCAAGCAGCTTGCAGAGCTCCCACTCATCCCTGACTCTGGGGCCGAGACCCCTGGGTCAGAAAGCTACATCCTGGCAGCTTTCCATAGTCTATAGTGGAAACCTTGCCCAGGTTCTGGCTGCCTTTGGGAGTTGGGTAGCCTCCCAGCTTAACTCTGTCTGACATTCTCCTGTACCAGTGAGGAGACTTTCTGCCCTTTCTTGCAGCGGGAAGCAATCAATTGCCATCGATGACTGCACCTTCCACCAGTGTGTGCGACTCAGCAAATTTGACTCTGAACGCAGCATCAGCTTCATCCCACCAGATGGAGAGTTTGAACTCATGAGGTGCATTTGGGGTGTAAGGAGGCAGGCTGCTGCTGGAAGAAAGGGGGGAGAGGGAGGAGGACAGGCTCTGCTATGCCAACCTTGCTCCCTACACCTAAAGGTATCGCACCACCAAGGACATCATCCTTCCTTTCCGGGTGATTCCGCTAGTGCGGGAAGTGGGACGCACCAAGCTTGAGGTCAAGGTGGTCATCAAGTCTAACTTTAAGCCCTCACTACTGGCACAGAAGATTGAGGTAAGGACAAGGGACTTGGGGAAGAAGAAGCATTTGTCTCCAGGAATAAAGGCAGCTGATGTCAGGGCTTGATAGAGCTCCCTGACAGGTGTGTCACTTCTAGGTGAGGATCCCAACCCCACTGAACACAAGCGGGGTGCAGGTGATCTGCATGAAGGGGAAGGCCAAGTACAAGGCCAGTGAGAATGCCATCGTGTGGAAGTGAGTCTTTCCTTCAGAGGCCACAGCAGGGCTCAAGATGCCTTGGTGCACCCTCTGTTTCAGTTACACCTTTCATCCTCTGAGAGGGTATGGGGTGGGGGTGGGGGAGTGCCTGTCTGCTTCTCCAGGAGCCTCTGCTTATGCTCTTACTCCTTATACCTCTGTGTGACTGTGCACATGTTTGTACTGGGGTGCATGCATGCATTTATTTATCAAGATGCTTTAACATGTGCCCTTGTAATATGTCTGTGAAGGAGACAGAAAGTAAGGGATGACATGCCCATGTATCTAAGCAGAAACTACAGCCCACAGTGCTAAAGGAATAGCAGGTGCACCCAAGGTTCTATAGCAACTGGTTTTCAAGGTCCTCACCACATTTCTGTGTCCTAGCAATCCCCAAAGCTCCTGGGTTCTCTGCCCCCTACCCCCTTGAAATTCCTCCAATCTACCAGGGGCTCTTGCTACTCTTTTCTCCTGTGTTCCCAGGATCAAGCGTATGGCAGGCATGAAGGAATCACAGATCAGTGCAGAGATTGAGCTTCTGCCCACCAACGACAAGAAGAAGTGGGCTCGACCCCCCATTTCCATGAACTTTGAGGTATGGCAGAGGAGGGGCCTAGAGCCATAGCAGGGTATGCTAGAAAAGATCTTAGAGGTCATTCAAATCAACCTCCTATACCCTTACCACCTGCAGATGAGGAAACAGGCCTAAAGAGGGGAAGTGACTTTAATTCACAGACCTATTTCCTCCCCCTTCAGGCCTCCAACCAGAATTTGCTATTCATACTAACAAAAATATCTGACTTATTTTGGCTTGTCATAAGATAACCTTTGGAAAATTTTAGATTGCTTGAATACCAGATGAGACGCAAAGTTTACTTACAGACAGGAAAATGGGCTGACTTGTTTGTGCTTGTTAGACATACAATTTTCTCCACCTCTTTTTTTTTTTTTAAAGATTTTATTGGGGAATTGGGTGAGGGGAACAGTGTTGGGGAACCAGGGAAGGGGAACAGACAAGTTGCGGTCCTTGAGTTCTTCAGTCTAGTTATGGAGGACATTGCTTCACTGGCCATGTTGGTATCATCATTGTGCTCTTCTCGGGTGAGGCAGATTGGTCACTGGCCTCTGGACGGCCGTGGCTCTTGGCAGCTCACACCAGCTAGCAGCTGCTCACACTGGTTGCTGGCCACTCACTGTAGCCTATGGCAGCCCACTGCAGCAGGGGCTGCAGCTATGCCATCTCGGGGACTCAGAGCAGCCCAGCTCCAGCTGGAGCTGTTGTTCACCATCTTAGCTGTAGAGGGCAGTGTCACTGGTCCTCATATGTGGGATCTGAACTGGGGCCGCCATCGTCCCAAGCCAGCTCTTAACCAACACGCCACTCGGCCGGCCCTCCACCTTATTTTTTTAAGTCCGTAATACTGAACAAGATGAGTATGTTCTAAGACAGGTCTTGGTTGCTTCTTCCCGTAGATTAAAGGAATTGATTCAAGTTATCATAGGCAAGGCCTGACTTTAAACCCAAGTGATTGCTAGTTATTCTTGGACTTGCTTTCTTCTTTAGTAACCTCTTAAGAGGACCCCTCATTACCCCAGCTTCCCCTAGCTTCTTTCAGGACCCCAATCATTCAAACACCTGTAGGAGAGCGATGAAGCAGGGCAGAGCTACAGAACTTCCCAGAGGAGAGTGGCTTTGAGAGGAAGGCCACATTTCTGACTGGAGCTATCCCTTGCCCAGGTGCCATTCGCGCCCTCTGGCCTCAAGGTGCGCTACTTGAAGGTGTTTGAACCGAAGCTGAACTACAGCGACCATGATGTCATCAAATGGGTGCGCTACATTGGCCGCAGCGGCATTTATGAGACCCGCTGCTAGCTGCCTAGTAGCAGTTAGCCTGCCTCCCCACCCACCCCCTTCCACAGGTCCAAGTGCCCCCTGCCACCACACATCAGTGTCTCCTCCCTCCTGCTTTGATGCCTCTTCTTTGCATCAGCCCAAGTCTAGGTCTGGACCAACCACATCGTGAGTGGGACTGGTGGAGCTGTCCCTGGGTTCCATGGGCAAGGTGGTTTCTGGGGCTCCTGCTTCTCCATCCATATGTCTGCCCTGGCCCAATGCCAGGCTCTGAGTTCCATGACCAAAGCCAGGTGGGCTCCCTCTCCTCCCCTCCCCAGTGGCCACATCTCTTGAGTGGGAGGGTTGGCTGTCCCTCACCTCAGAGCTCCCCCAATGGCCAGTAACAGATTCCCAGCCCTCAATCCCTACTCCGCTTTGGGTAGTGTGAGCTTCATTTTGTACACGTGTGACTTCGTCCAGTTATAAACCCAATAAATTGTAGAGTGGAATTGCTGGCTAAGTGTTGATGTGGGAGCTACATGGGGTGGGGAACTAGTGCGACTGCTCTTCCCATGCCTTACACTGCTTGCTTTGAGTAGAATTTTCTATTATGCGCTCTCTCAAGGCTCTTCCCTTGTCTTGGTCTCAACTGTTAGGCCCCTTCAAGGCCATTCAGTCCCTAATCCTGATTTGTGTTAGTCCCAGGTCTCCTCTGAGAAGAAAACTGCTTCAAAGGCAAGCAGACCCACCTGGCCCCAGCTCCCTGGGGGTAGAGATTCTTGACCTAATTCACCCCTAGCCTTAGGCAGGTATTTTCTAATTAGCAGAGATTAAGCCAAATTTACATTTGGTCTTTTCAGCCCTTCTGAGAAATTTACTGACCTCTTAATCCCATTCTCTTCCCAAATGCCCAGGCTTCCCAAACCTTGGTAGGTGGGAAGATTTGACTCCCAGGCCTCTTTAAAAATTCCTCCTTCTGTACCCCCTTTTCAAAGAATAGTATGACAAGCTAGTGCAAGAGGGGGAAGTGATTTCCATATTCTGCTGCTATGAAACAGATAAAAGCAGATGAACCCTCACTGGTTTTCCCTTGCTTGGTTTCAGCCTTTTTAAACCTAAAAAATCTATTAGAGAAAATTTCAAAAATAAGAAGTAGCAAAATATAATGAGCCCTCATGGCCAATTCCTTAATATCATACCCAGTATGTTCACACTTAATCTAAGTGTCCTATTAAATTTTTACAACTTGCATCTGGATCCAAACAAGGTTCATTGTAGTTGGTGAATGTTTCTTAAATTTTATAAACCACAGGTTCTCCCTCAGCTCCTTGCAATGCTGTTGAAGAAACCAGATAGGTCTGTACGTAATTTCCCTGTCAGAAGCCAGAATTCCTCTTTCCCTGCATTTCCTATAAAGTGGTTATTACATCTAAGGGCTTAATAGCTTCTATAACTTTAACTATTGGAATTAATTGATTTCCTCACACCATTGAGCGGATAATGATGTCATTTTAGGTGACAACTTTACAGCAGGGTTGGAAGAATATTAACGTTAAATGTAAAGCAGTAGCAACATTTGGGGAAAATTCCTTCCTAACTTTTACCTGAGGGAATCAGTGAAAGGAAATGGCCTTTTACAGTCATTTACTGAGATTCAGGTTGAAGACACGTCTGCTTTGGGTGTAGATAGGGACTACTGCCAGTGAATTTGCACAGGTCATTTTGTGGATCTGGTTTTCTTGCCCATTGGCAGTAAGTGAGGCTGTGCCCTGGGGTGGTCGAAGGATTGAATGGGCATAATTCGCACAGAGTGCAAGGTCTCCAGCGGGCTGGTCACCAGGCTGGGACAAGCTTGTAAAGCGTGGGACCCATAAAACTCACAGTTGCACAGAGCCATGTGTGAGCCTTCTGAGAGCTCAGAAACGAGCATGAGTCATCAAAGCTATCGGCTGGCTCCAAGATGGACCCAGCTGGGCACGCAGCAGAAGAAGCCTCAAAGAAGTGCACACAATTAAGTTAGCGAAATCATCCTAGAAAAAGTGCTACACACCTCATTGCTGAATATCACTACGGTCACCTTCAAAGTACTCCCCTTGGGAGGCTATGCACCCACGCCAGCACCTAGTCTACCCTTCAAAGCAATTTTGGAACTCTTTGTGGAATGGCCATCCATCAGAGCTGTCGTATTACTCTGAATGTCATCAAAATGTCTTCCTTTCAATATTTCCTTTATCTTCGGGTAAAGAAAGAAGTCATTGGGGACCAGATCAGGTGAGTAGGGAGGGTGTTCCAATACAGTTATTTGTTTACTGGCTAAAAACTCACAGACAGTGCTGTGTGAGCTGGTGCAGTGTCGTGATGCAAGAGCCATGAATTGGTGAAAAGTTCAGGTCATTTAACTTTTTTTTCATGCAGCCTTTTCAGTACTCCCAAATAGAAAACTTGGTTAACTGTTTGTCCAGTTGGTACAAATTCATAATGAATAATCACTCTGATATCAAAAAAGGTTGGCAACATCGTTTTGACTCTTGATTTGGACTGACAGGACTTTTTTGGTCGTGGAGAATTGGCTGACTTCCATTGTGTACTTTGACACTTTCAGGGTCATATTAGCACACCCATGTTTCATCATTAACAAGACCCAAAACATCGTCTCGCCTCTCCAAAATGTCTTGGCAAACTTCGACTCTCCTTCGCTTTTGTTCATCAGTGAGCTCCTTCGGGACCATTTTTTCACACACCTTTCTCATGCCAAGATTTTCAGTTTAGATTTTCCTGTTTATCAATGTTTACTTGGTCTGTCTGCTATGCTTCTCACAATCAGCCGACGATTTGGACGCCCAATACAACGAATTTTTCCAATGTTTCTGTCAGTTCTGATTATTACTGGCCGCCCTGAGCTTTCATCATCAGTGACGCGTTCTCTCCCCTCAGAAAAACGTTCAATCCATTTGTACACTGCTGTTTTCTTCATGGCATTATCCCCAGAAGCTTGGAAAAACAGGTCCCTGATTTCACTTCCACTCGCCGAGATGACCAAGAAATTTAATGTGAATTCATTGTTCTAATTCAGGCTCAGACATTCTCTCGACTGCACACAAAAACAAGCCACACCCGCTTTATCAATCACCTGTCTCAGGAGGTTCGCACCCACTGACCTTCCAGTGTCTCCCGCTCTGATAAAACAGGAGTTGCCCTGCTTGCGCCTCTGGCAGCCTTTCTCCATCTTTACCTCAGAAGGCAGCGAGAACCTCACATGTGGCTAGTTTTTCAGCGGAGAAAGGGTTGCGCGAGCGCAGAGCAGTTCCAGCACAGACGGGCGCTTGCGCAGCGTTTCCTCAGCCGGGTTCATCCCGCCCACCGGTTTCCGCGCCTCGCCTTCCTTGCGTCAGTAGCACGCATGCGCCTTGGAAGGCGGGGCCGGTTTTCCGGAAGGCCAAGGGGCGGGCCTTGGCCGAGGTCTCACAGCGACTGCGCAGACGGGAGCCCGACTGGAACATGGCGACTTGCGCCGAAATCTTGCGAAGCGAGTTCCCCGAAATTGACGGACAGGTCTTCGACTACGTGACGGGTGAGCGAAACCGAATCAAACCGCTGGGAGTCAAAAAGTGGAAGTCGCGGGTAAAGATGAGGGGAGGGCAGTGGCGGAGGCCGCCGCTAGGCCTCTCCTCTGCGTGACCTCTTGTGCCTAGGGCCGGTTCGGTCTGGAGCCGGGACTGAGGCCGCGGTTGGGGGACTAAAACCGCTTGCATGTCCGCCCTACCCGGTATCTTTCTCGCCCTGCCCCGCCTGGCGCAGGCGTCTTGCACAGCGGCAGCGCGGACTTCGAATCGGTGGATGACCTGGTGGAAGCGGTGGGCGAACTGTTGCAAGAGGTGTCCGGGGACAGCAAGGATGACGCGGGCATCAGAGCGGTGTGCCAGCGCATGTACAACACCCTGCGACTGTACGTGCCAGGCAGCGTTACTGTGGGGGCAGTGGGAGGAACTGGGGTCTGGAGGCAGAAGACGAGGGAGGAAGGTCTGATGGTTACAGAGCCTTTTCCCTCAACTCCTAACTCGGCGCTTTCTGTCTCTACCCGCAAGGGCTGAGCCGCAGAACCAGGGAAACAGCCAGGTGCTGCTAGACGCCCCCATCCAGTTGTCAAAAATAACGGAGAGCTATGGTGAGTGTAAGGGAAGATTGAACTAGCTACCCTCTCCTTTTTTTTTTTTTTTTTTGAGGGCAGTGTCACTGGCCCTCATATGTGGGACCTGAACGGGGGCCGTTGGCGTCTCAAGCCAGCGCTTAACCACCGTGCCACTCGGCCGGCCCTTCCCTCTCCTTTTTCTCAGCCTCCAGCCCCCCAGCCACCTGACCCCTCGAGTTCAGGACTCCTGGTACCTCTTTAACATAGGACAAGATTGTAGAAGTTAGTTGCTCTCTTTACTGAAGGCAGAAGAGCCCATTGATGAAGGGAGTAGGGTTCACCAAGCTCTTGGCAGTGGTAGGAAGCATATGGGCCTTAGAGCTAGACAAAGTTGGATTCACCCTTCCTCCCTTTTTGTGACTTGCTAACCAAATGCATGCTCTTGTAAGAATTGTTTTATGTGCTCCATCCTTAATCTGTGAGATTCTTTTTTTATTTCGGTGCAGGGAGGAGGATAGCTAACTATCTTTAGTATTGTAAGGCTTTCAGGAAAATGTATCTGGTTCATATTAGTTACTCAAAATGCTAGTTTCCCCTCCCTCAGGAAGAAGGTGACTGCTTTTCTTATCGCTTACAGACTGTGGCACCAACCTTCCAGGACTGCTAAAGAGGGAACAATCCTCGGTGAGCAGGAGGAAAAAAGGGAAGGGGCTGTGTCTATAGTTGGGGTAGGAGGTGACTGTCTCTAAATACTGGAATACCTTTCTGGGGGATTTCTGATTGTCCCTGAGTCTTTAATTCTGCTCATCATGAACAGAATTGAGAGGGTTAACTTGAGGCACCCTCTCTGGGGGTTCCTTTATGAACCTACACCTAAGGATGAAATGGTTGTGTTTGGACCCTTAGACAGTGAATGCAAAGAAGCTAGAGAAGGCTGAGGCTCGACTGAAGGCAAAGCAAGAAAAACGCTCAGAGAAGGACACACTCAAGACCAGCAACCCTCTGTGAGTTTAACAAGAAGGGTTGAGAAGAGAGGAGAGCCTCCTCTATAGGGATGGAAGGGTGGTTGGGAGTGCTAAAAGCCATCCATTTCTTCCTTTAAAAGAGTCTTGGAAGAGGCATCAGCCAGCCAGGCAGGCAGCAGAAAAGAGAGTCGGTTGGAGTCATCAGGCAAGAACAAATCTTACGATGTGCGAATTGAGAACTTTGATGTGTCTTTTGGCGATAGGTGAGGAAGTGGTAGTGGGGGTATGTGTGATGTTTTTCTTTTTCCAATTAAGGGAGAATTTGGAGAGATGACATGGGGCTAAAAATAACGTTAGGTTTCTGTTAGACTTGCTGTGCACCTACATGTAGAGCACCCTTTGTCTTCTTTCTGCCACCCCTGCAGGGTACTGCTCACTGGTGCAGATGTGAACCTGGCCTGGGGCCGCCGCTATGGGCTGGTGGGTCGGAATGGACTAGGGAAGACAACACTGCTGAAGATGCTGGCCACCCGGAGCTTGCGGGTTCCAGCCCATATTTCCCTGCTGCATGTAGAGCAGGAGGTTGCTGGAGATGACACCCCTGCCCTGCAGAGTGTGTTGGAGAGTGACACTGTGCGAGAAGACCTTCTGCTGCGGGAGCGGGAGCTCAGCGCCCAGATTGCTGCTGGCAGGTGAGGGCTTTGGGCTGGAGAATAAAGAGCAGCATGAATATGAGACACAGCTATCCTTCGCAGAGTGCCTGCCATACTCTCACAATCCAAAATTTGCATGCCCATCCCAGTATGCAGCACAGCTTAGAACTTAACACTGTGAGGCTCTTAAACCCTTGTTCCTTCCACAATGCCCATGGCGCTCACTGCTGTGAGCAAGTCCTCCTTATATGCTATTCCTGTCCTAGCAATAAGGCAGTCAGAAGCCTGCTTTCCAACTGCATAGGGTGTGTCCTCTTGGACTGCCCTCATTCGGGCTGATTGCTCTTCCCCCCCATTCCCACCCCAGGGCCGAGGGCTCAGAAGCGGCACAGCTGGCAGAAGTCTATGCCAAATTGGAAGAGATTGAGGCTGACAAGGCACCTGCCAGGTATTTGCAATCCCCCTTCCTTCACATTTCACCTTTTCCTCTGTTACCTTTTACAACTGGGTTCTTCAATTTCTTCACTCCTAGGGCGTCAGTCATTCTTGCTGGGCTTGGCTTTACCCCTAAAATGCAGCAGCAGCCCACCCGGTGAGTGAGTGGCCCTTGCCATTTTTGGCTCCGAACACTATTGGCTCACCTGCATGCCCTGGTGAGCACCCTCCTCTGATGCAGCTCTGTCTTTCTTTAGGGAGTTCTCAGGTGGCTGGAGGATGAGACTGGCTCTTGCTCGGGCCCTGTTTGCTAGGTGAGTCTACTAGGCCTGTGTATGGATACTGTGGAGGGGTGGGCCTTGGCTCCTGGGAGGTAGTAGTGAGTCACTGGCCTCAAATCTCAAGCCTTGCATTCTTCTTTTCCTTAGGCCAGATCTTCTGCTGTTAGATGGTGAGTTTGAAATGGGACACCCTAACTTTAGGGTGTGGAAGGGTGGCTGCATCCAAGTTCCTGGTTCTCTAGCCTTTCAATCCCAAACGTGTCTTCCCCTACTTTTCCAGAACCCACAAATATGCTGGATGTAAGGGCCATCCTGTGGCTGGAGAATTATCTGCAGGTGAGTGCCTACAGGTACTGGAATAAGTCTAGAAAAAGCCTGCCTCCAAGATACTTGGGGTTGCTGGAAACTGACTTCCCTCCCAAACTGGGCCTGCATCCTGTGACCCCCTCAGACGTGGCCCTCCACAATCCTGGTCGTCTCCCACGACCGAAACTTCCTGAATGCCATAGCCACAGACATCATCCACTTGCACAGCCAGCGGCTAGATGGTTACCGGGGAGACTTTGAGACCTTCATCAAGAGCAAGCAGGAACGGCTACTCAACCAGCAGCGTGAATATGAAGCACAACAGCAGTATCGCCAGCATATTCAGGTATGGGAACAGGCAGGGCTGGGGGCCCCATCCCGTGGGTATTAGAGTGACAGGGAGTGAAGGAGCCTGACCACTGTCTGCGCTCATCCACCTGCAGGTTTTCATTGACCGGTTTCGCTACAATGCCAACAGAGCCTCTCAAGTACAGAGTAAACTCAAGATGCTGGAGAAACTGTGAGTACAGTGTCACTACCAGGCCCTGATTCCTGTTCTCATAATTTCTTGCCTCATTTTACAGGCCACCTCTTGCCCTCCCATTCTTGAACTCCCTCCCCTGTAGGAAAGAAGAGTATACTATACTCTTCTCAAAGAGTTAATCTTGTCCCCAGGCCTAGACAACCACTAATCTACTTGCTGTTTGTATATATTTGCTTATGCTGAACATTTAATATAAATGGAATCATGCAACGTGACCTTTGTGTCTGGCTTCTTAGGTTAGCATAATATTTTGTTGTTGTTGTTGTTTAGCTGAGCCATCCTTCCACCTGTTGGCAGCTGTTAGCAGCTCAGCTCAGACCGGGAATTGAACCGGCAACCTTGTTCAGAGCTCACTCTCTTGAGCGAGCTCTTAACCAACTGAGCCACTTGGCTTGCCCAGCATAATGTTTTTGAGGTTTGACCATGTTGTAGCACATGTCAGTACTTCATTCATTTTTAAGGCCAGAAAATATTCTGTTGTATGGCTACACCACGTTTTGTTTATTGATTCATCAGTTGATGGACATTTAGATTGTTTTCCCTTTTTGGCTCTTATAAATAATGCTGCTGTGAACATGCATGTGCAAGTTTTTGTGTGAACACATGTTTTCTGTTCTCTTGGTTATATGCCTAGGAGTGGAATTGATGGGTTACATGGTAATTCTATGTTTAACTTTTTGAGGAACTGCCAAACTGTTTTCTAAAGCAGCTGTACCATTTTACATTCCTACCAGCACTGTATGAGGGTTCCAATTTCTCCATACCCTTATCCACATTTATTATCTGTCTTTTAACTTTAGCCATCCTAGTGGGTGTGACATGAAATCATTATTATGGTTTTGATTTGCATTCCTTCATGACTAAGGTTGGTGAGCATTGACGGTTTAATTTTGAAGCAACCTTTCTAGAAGTGCTGGTGTTAGGGGACCCTAAAATCATAAGACGTAAGATTTTGTGACATTGAAACATATATTGCAATATGTTAACTGGGAGGACAAAAATACTACGAAAAGCATAATCCTATTTTTTCCAGCATGTAGTGAACTAGAAGAACATACAATCATGTGCTGCTTTGCAACGTTCTTAGAAATGCGTCATTAGGCAATTTTCGTCATGTACGAACATCATAGGGTGCATGGATACAAACCTAGGTGGTCTAGCCCACTGCACATCTAGGCTGTACGGTATAATAGCCTGTTGCTCCCAGACTGCAAACCCGTACAGCATGTTACTGTACTGAGTACTGTAGGCAATTGTAACATAATAGTATTTGTGTATCTAAACATAGAAAAGGTACAGTAAAAATATAGTATAAAAGATAAAAAATGGTAACACCATGAATGGAGCTGGCAGGACTGGAAGCTTCTCTGGGTGAGTCAGTGAGTGAGTGGTGAGTGAATGTGAAGCCTAGGACATTACTGTACATTACTGTAGACTATAAACAATGTACGCTCAGGCTACACTAAATTTATAAAACAACATGAGATTAAGCACAAGAGAAAATGATGCAATCAAGAGAAGTGATAAGCACGTGATGTATGAGGCTGCTGCCAGCATAACACAGCATACTGTTTTACAGCAAACTTTATATAAGTAGAGAGAGTGGCATTCTAAAGTAATAAAAAGTATAGTACAGTAAATACATAATCCAGTAACATAGTCATTTATCATCATTATCAAGCATGTGCTGTACATAATTATGCTACACCTTTATACAACTGGCAGCACAGTAGGTTTGTGTAACCAGCATCACCACAAACACATGAGTAATGCGTTGTGCTACAACATTTTGATGGCTATGATGTCACTAGGTGATTGGAGTTTTTCAGCTCCGTTACAGTCTTATTGGGACCACTGTTGTATATTTGATCCACCATTGTTGACTGAAACATTATATGGCACGTGACTGTACTCTAAAATAAGAATGTTATCTGGGTTAACAAGCTTTTGCTACGTTTTCTCTGAACTATCTTACTTGTGCAGTAAGAACGACTTAAAGTCATAAATCTAGAACACCCCTTTTCTCCTCAGACCGGAGCTGAAACCCGTGGATAAGGAGTTGGAAGTAGTGATGAAGTGAGTGCTGGGCCAGAGGGGCTGGTGGGGAAGCTCTTATTTCTGGCCACCCGGAGCCCTTCACCTCCACCTCCTGCAGGTTCCCCGATGGGTTTGAGAAGTTCTCACCGCCAATTCTGCAACTAGATGAGGTGGATTTCTACTATGATCCTAAGCACGTCATCTTCAGTCGTCTCTCTGTCTCTGCTGATCTTGAGTCCCGCATCTGTGTGGTATGGCTGCTGTTTGTTCCTTGACCTCTCCCACCCCAAATATGTGCTGTGGATTGGTCCAGATCCTCGGGCTACAGAGGGAAGCGGTCCACAGGGACAGGAGTCAGAGCCTGAGCCAAGGACTTGGCTGTATTTACACTGTCCCCATCTCCCATCCCATAGGGCTGCCGTGCTGAGATGAAAAGTCTGACATGTGGTACTTGGTCAATACTTAGAGCAATATTTTATTTTGGTGGTCTCGGCCCTGAGTTTTCTCAAACCATGGAACTTGAGAGAGCCTGGGTTCAGGGTCAGACTTCACATCCTGACTTGGCCATTTCCTAGCTTGCTTACTAAGCAGTTTTCTCATCTTTAAAATGGAGATAACATCTACCGTACTTGGTTATTGGGAGAATTAAATTCCCAGTACTTAGTAGGTACTCGGGAGTTAGGTACTCCTTACATCTTTACTATTTCCTTCATTTTTCTCTAGTTTCTTTTTTTGTTTGTTTGAGGGTAGTGTCACTGGCCCTCATATGTGGGACCCGAACCGGGGCCGCTGGCGTCCCAAGCCAGCTCTTAGCCACCGCGCCATTCGGCCAGCCCTCTAGTTTCTTAAAAATATTTTTTTAGTTGTTGGAAGTCACTGGGACTACCCGAGACCAATTCTCGCCTCCTCTGTGCCCCACACATGAACACTCCTTAAAGCTCTTGTGTTTCTTTTTATAGGTTGGGGAGAATGGGGCTGGGAAGTCGACCATGCTGAAGCTGCTTATGGGGGACCTGACGCCTGTTAGCGGCATCAGACATGCTCACAGGTAGGGCCACACCTCCGCTCCCCAACTACTCATATGCTGTAGCCACACTCCTTGATGGCCTTGCCTTCCATCCCCTGTCCATTTTCATTTCTGCCTGCAGGAATCTGAAGATTGGCTATTTCAGCCAGCACCATGTGGAGCAGCTGGACCTGAATGTCAGTGCTGTGGAACTGCTGGCACGCAAGTTTCCTGGTGTGTTAGGGATTGGAGTTGAGACAGGGCCAGGGCTGACTCCCACAGCTAGATCTACCTTGGGGAGGTGCTGAGCAGCCCACCCAAATCTAGGTGTAAGGACATGGGCATTTGGAAGTGGGCCTGGGGGAGGATGAAGGGAGGAGCTGGGCCATGATGGGGTGGGGCCTGTTCCAGGACGGCCTGAGGAGGAGTATCGTCACCAACTGGGCCGGTATGGCATCTCCGGAGAACTGGCCATGCGCCCCGTTGCCAGCTTGTCCGGGGGCCAGAAGAGCCGAGTAGCCTTTGCTCAGATGACCATGCCCTGGTGAGGCCTTATTTTCTAGAGCTCTTACCTTCCCCTTTCCCTCTCTTGCCTAGTAGAAAATGATTCTTTTGCTTTGTATCAGAGGAGTTCATTTTTCTCCCACGCCCCCATAATTGACCACCTTCCTGGGTTCTGCCTTCCAGCCCCAACTTCTACATTCTGGATGAACCCACAAACCACCTGGATATGGAGACGATTGAGGCTCTGGGCCGTGCTCTGAACAATTTCAGGGTGAGTGCGCCTTCATGCTGCCCACTCCTCCCCAGGCCTCAGCACTCCTTAGGGCCCCCTGAGTGCCTTTGGTCTCCTGTCTTTCAGGGTGGCGTGATTCTGGTGTCCCACGATGAGCGCTTCATCCGGCTGGTGTGCCAGGAATTGTGGGTGTGCGAAGGAGGCGGCGTGACCCGCGTCGAGGGGGGATTTGACCAGTACCGAGCCCTTCTCCAGGAACAGTTCCGCCGTGAGGGCTTCCTATAGGGCCACTAGGCTGAGGACTGTGCCCAGGACATGGACTGATCACTCAGACCCCTGGTCTACCACGTAGGCAACCATCTCCAAGCAGGCCATGGACTTCACCCGACTTTGGGGACAGCCTTATTCCCCATTCTCTCCTTTTGACTGGAGCATCCTCTGCACAATCCAAGGAGCCCCATCTAAGGGTCTGTGAGGACTGGTCTTCCAAGTGGAAGGGGTAGGGGGGTGCCCTCTGCGGTTATAGATCCCCCCACTGCCCCAGCTCTGACTGGGACCCGAGTGGCTGCTATGTAAATTAAACCTCCTTGCCTCATCTCTGCTGTCCCCTGGCAGGGCTGCAGTGTGTTAATGGGTGTGGGCTCTCTGATTTGGTGATTTCCTGTGATACTTGTATCAATCACACAGAGGAAGCCATGGCATCACCAGCCTTGTCCCTGGAAGGAGACATCATTAAAACCACTGGGGCTCGGAGGTCATCTGCCTGACCTTGCAGTGGGCTGAGCTGATGGAATGAAGGGCACTGTGTTACATCACTATGGTGCTGTTCCCTCTAGCTCAGGCTCAGCCTTGGCTGAAGAGATCCTGGATTCTGCCTTCTCAGCCTCACTGCTTGGGAGAGTGAACTGGCTCTAATCTGGCAGCCTTAGACATGGTTTGCCAGCTGCTTTCTCTGGTAGTCTCTGGCACAGGCTCACCCTGCTTCTCTGATCTGGACCCTCAGATGAGGCTGAAGAGAAACCAAGAAACTTTATCCCCATTTTGCTGGGGTGACGTTATTTTCTTTATTTTTCCTCTAACCATGTAGAAGGGGCCTGGGAAATAGTGAACTGAGAATGGGAAGGAACAGAGCACTTTGTTTTCAAATTCAGACTATAAGGGGGGATGTTTAACAGAGGTAGTCTGATTTATAAATATTGTTTCTTGAGGACTCAGCTGTTATATGTAATTGCTATGCAGAAGACACTAAAATAGAGACGTTGCTTTGCTCTCAGTGGAGAAACCAGAGTCGGCAGAAGGAACCTGCTGGCTTTGTGGAGAGTTGTAGTCACAAAGCTAACTGAGAAATGTCAACTCAGCTACTAAGGTTATTGTGGTATAGATAGCTGGGAGAGAGAGACCCATTTTGGAGTAAAGGGGAATAAAGACAGGAAGGCTCTATTGATTTACCATGGAGCAGGCTGCGATGGACGAATGAAGCCAGCAGAAGCGCACTAATTGGCCTGCTTCCTCAGCCTCCCTCCTTTTCAGAAGCCAGAGGCAGTGTTCCCCTGGCTGTGTCTGTGGCCATGTGTGCCCTCACTCCTGAGATCCTTCTCACAGCCTCCATCACTGCCAACCTCAGACCTGCAGTGGGCCAGTTGGGAGCCATCTGGTGTAGGATCTTTGCCTGCTTATTTGCCGGATTTTCAGCGTCTTCACCCCTCACAAGCTTGTGAATCCCAATATGAGTTCTCCCAACTCCTAAGCGTGTTGGAGTGCAGCTGAAGGGCTCTGTGATACAACCTGTTCTTTTGGAGGTAGATGGCTTTGTGTACGAAGAGCACTGGGTTTGGAGTTGGGTCTAAGATCAAGTCCCAATTCTATTATGGTAATAGAAGGGGTCACCAGTATTAGCTGAGTAACCTTTTCAAACACCTTCTTGGTTTCTTTATAGGATTGGCTGACAAGCACATAATACATAAATGCACTGAGAAAGTGATTCTTGTGTGACCAGTCTGATTTGAAGGACTGTCAGATGGGAAAAGGAGTAAATTTTCTCTTGACTCCAAAGGTAGACCAATTTGCACACAAAGGAAGGAAAACTTTTTTAATAGCCCATGCTGCCTTCTGAGAGTGAGTGCCCAGTGTCTGGGACTGTTCAGCCTTGCCAGGCTCTAGAGAAGGGCTCTCTTTTCAGGAGGCAGCACTAGATGGCTTCCAGTTTAATGATTTGATTAATAAAATGGGAGGAGCCTGTATAAACGACAATACAGGCCTACACTGCAGGCCTTCAGAAAGTCGGGATGAATTCATTGTAGCAGCTGGGAAAGACCCTACAATAAGTATATAAGGTGAACTTTTGGAGATGAGAGGAGAGCTAACAGAAGATAGATGTCTTGATGGAAAATGTAGACAATTCCAGCTCCATTCCAGAAAGCACAGGGCAGAGAGGAGAGAGGAATCTGACACTCAAGGGTGGAAGGCTACCCTCAAACACAGCAGACTGCCCGTGACGGGAGCCACCCCTTGCTTGCTGTAGGGAGCCTATCTAACCCCAGCCATTGGGAAGCTGGTCCTGCCACACAGCTGCTGATACTGGAGCTGCCTGGCTCATGTCAGGCCTTAAAGCCAATGAGCTGGCCAGGCTGAAGGGCTTCAGTCTGCAGGGCCTTCATGGAAATGGCTGGCCTCCCTGGCTTCTGCTGTCCTCAGGCAACCTGGCTGGTCCCCACTGGGAGGCAAGAGTGCAGGGGTGCAGAGGCATCATGGGTCCCTCTGCACCAATCTACAAGGCACTCAGAGATGCCAGTCAGAATTATTTCAGTGTGGGACTGGCCGAGTGGTACCGTGGTTGAGAGCTGGCTTGGGAAGCTGGCGGCCCCGGTTCGGGTCCCACATGTGCGGGCCAGTGACACTGCCCTCAAAAAAATAAAATAAATAAGATGCTGACTTTAAAATAATTATTATTTCAGTGTGCAACTATTATTGAGATTTGTTGGATATAAACAACATTTTGCCAAGTTCTCATTTTGCCTGACAAATTTTAGCAGAGTAGAAGAGAAGGTGCTATTTACCCTTGCTGGCCATGCCCCGGCCTCGTGTGTCATTTTAGAATGTAGCATCCTAGTGAGAGCCATTCCCTAGGCCTGGGTCTGGCCCATCCACAGGTGGGGACAAAACAACCCTCTCCCCCGCCCCACCCCATATCAGCCCCCAAGCAGCCTGAGCATGCAAACTGCATGTGGAGCCTGTGGGAAAAATCAGCGGGCTAGCCAGCTGGGTCCACAATCTGGCTAAAGGGCCCCTAGGGGTTCCTGAACCTGGAGTGATGGATTCCCCTCAACCCTGGCCCCTCTGAGCAGGCCTCATTGCACTGTGTGCCTCCCCATTATAAGTTGCTTGCCATTATTAAAAGTTGTAGATCCCACTTTGCCTCGATGTCCTGGAAGGCCAGACCATGTTTTGCTCACGTGTTCATCTTCTGTGCCTGTCACAGGCTGTGTTCCCAGGGAAGCTTGAAGAGGAAGTCAGCATGCAGGGTGTTGATTAGGAGGTGCTCCCAGAACTAACACTAGGACTGAGCAGGGGGAGAAGTTGAGTGGCAGTGAAGGTCTCAGCACCCCATCCTGGAGCTGGGTAGCCCTGCAGAGTTGCCCTGAGTTGAGGAAACGGGTCAGGCCTTTACTCTGCTGAGTTGATCAGTCTGGGTGCTGGCTGCTTCCTGAAGGAGGTGTGAAGTTGGGAAAGGAAGTTTTCTTCCACTAAGGCATTCCCCCGAAGGAGCTGACATCTGAGGACTTTCTACCATGAGCACTCTGAGCAGCTAGGGCAGCAAGTCCTCCAATCTTGAAAAGTGGACTGAGCAGCTCATCACAGCATCCATTGTAGTGCCTTGGCACATAAATAAGTGCTCAATAAAAATGCTTGAAGGGCCGGCCGAGTGGCTCAGTTGGTTAAGAGCTCGCTCAAGAGTGTGAGCTGAGCTCTGAGCAACAGCAGTTTGATGCCCAGCCCGAACTGAGCTGCCACTGAGGTGCCAATAGGTAGCAGGATGGCTCAACTAAAAAAAAAAAAAATGCTTGAGAAATGAGTATTTTGGGGAAATTGAAAAAGAAGAGAATGACACTGGAGAAGGGGAGAGCAGAAACTGAGAAACCAGCAGGAAGACCATGACCAAGATCCGGCCCTGAAGGCATGGGGTCTGCACGGAGGTGGTGGCAGTGGAAGTGAGACTAATGGATGGTGTGCGGACTCAGCAAGGGGTTGCCAGCTCTGCCCAAATGAAGAAGGACTCCTTATTCTGGGCCAGAGTGGAGTGGAGTGAAGTGGAATGGAATGGAATGGAATGGAATGGAATGGAATGGAATGGAATGGAATGGAATGGAATGGAATGGAATGGAATGGAAGCTTTGAGACATGTTTTTAAACTTCCCCTTGTTTCATTTCAAGACAATGCTAAGGAAATATTTATTGAGCTCTTACTGTGTCGTAGGCACTTTACCTGCACTAACACACTCAATCCTCACCACCCCATAAATTGGCACAATTATCCCCATTTTATAGATGAGGAAACAGATGCCATCGTGGGTGGCAGGACTGGGATCCAGGCCAGTCTGGCTCTAGAGCAGAGCTCTTAACTGTCACGCTGCACTGTCTCAGCTCCTAGTGTGACCTGCTCAATGTCGTAGGTTTGTTCACTCCATCACTTAAAACTCATTGATTGCATGGGGCAAGGGGTGGAGGTGGGAGGTTTGAACAAGCTTCTCTCAGGAGAACAAGCTGATGAGTAGGAGTACCTGGCACTGGCTGACACGCTCGGTGTTCAATGAATAGTTGTTTGTTAAATTAATGATTAAAAGCATGGTATAGTGGAAAAGTCAGGCACTGAGATTAGTCCAGCTCTACCACTAATGACATCTTGGACAAGTCAACCTCTCCTGAATAAATTGTCCTTATCCATAAAATGGGCATAACACAGTTTGTCTCGCCTTCTTCTTTGAGTAGTTGGAAGGATTAAATCAGACAAAGTCCTGTGTAAACTGAACAAATTTTTTTGTAAACTTAAGGGCCATGGATCCATCCAATTTCATGGATGGAGTGATGGGGCAGCAGCTTGGGGCCTCCTCAGAAGACACACAGACTAGCACTCGTTTGCACATAAACCAAGATGATGGCCTCAGGAGGGCACCCTGCAGCCCTCCTCCTCTGCTATGCCAGGCAGCAGAAAGCATGCACGCAGGCTGGGGTGCAGCGCAAGGCTGCCTGGCACCCACTGAGTCGCATGGGGTAAGGCAGAAATCACCATACAATTTAAGCCCATTCTAATAATATGTATAGGTCATGCCCTGTCTGTAATTCTAGGTTTCTGTTTTCTTTATGTTAAATAAATGGGTGGTTTGGAAGTGATTTCAGCTTTATTGTATATAGAGAGAACACTGAAACCCTAAATTAGAATAAATATTTTTCAACCCATGCTACAGCATTTTCAACAAGTAAAAATGATTCTGCAAGCTGTTAAGTGGCTCCGGCTGAGTTATTCCCATTTAACAAAACTGGAGCTTGAGGAAGAAAGATGTTAAGTGTCTTCCTTAAGTTCAGATACCTCTGTGCATGCAGAGATGAGGCAAGAACCGAGGTATCTGGGTCCCCAGCCTTCTCACGTCTCTCCCAATTGCTGTTCTCAACTTTGTTCCACAGTTGTTCACACGATGGACGACAGTCTCACCTCATACGTGTCCCTGTGCATACTAAGGTCATGTGGCCTTCTGTCTTATTAGGGAAGTGTTCTGAACCTGGAATGAGGGCCAGTGACTGTGAATCTGATCTAATTTATTTTTACCTTGTAAATTAGAGTGCCAACTCTGGAGTCAGAAAGAACTGCATTTGAATCTGAATTCCATTATCTAATAGTTGTGTGATGTTGGCAAATTAGGCCTCTTAATGCCTCTGTTTTCTAATCTGTAAAATGGGGATAATAATGGTCCTTACAGTTTAGGGTTATGGTGAGTATTAGATAATACAAACAAAACTCTCATCGTAGTTCCTGGTAGTTCCATCTATGTTAGCCATTACTACAATTATTAGTATTTGCTGTTTTATTAAACCCTTGCTGTTTTATTAATTTTTAATGAGATATTATTTATGATGTCCTATAGCTGAAACCACTGTATTTAGTCACGGTGCCTCAGCCAAAATGACAGGTACCCAACCCTCCTACTTTATAAAGTCTGGCTGATCCAAATTGCCTCGAAGAGGGACATGTCAATATCCACAGTGCCCATCCCAGTACTGCCCAGAAAGGGAAGCGGGGAGGCTGCTTCAAATCGCAGAGCTGCTCATAGGAGACTCTTTCCTGTGAAAATGACTGGATCAGGCATTCAGAGCCTGGTGCGTCAAAGTTCTAATCAAGCACCGCCCCCCTTGTTTTGATTCCATGTCCACAAAACAAATCCTTGAGGGTCTCGTTCCCCTGCAGCTGGCCTACTAGAGAAAATGTGGCCAACGCCTGAGCCCTAGACCCATGCAGGGCTGGCTCCTTTGCCGGGCCCCTCCATTTACTTACCAGCTCAGTGCCCCAGGACAAGCTCTCTAACCTCTCAGAGTACAATTTTTCTCTGGATAAGATGGGATGCTAATCTGCATAGGGTTATTGAAAAGATTAAGACAATTAATCCACCAGGGAATGAAGGGCTGCCTTCTAAGGAGGGTGGTTCTACACTGTTGAGTGGCTTCAGGACTGCAGTAAAGGGCCATATGGCTTTACCAAATGTGGTGGGAAGGCGAGTAGGGATGTCACTGGGGAGGGAAGGCAGGAGAAGAGATACATGTGTCCTGAGTTTGGGACACTTCAGAGAGGGAGGTAAGGAGACCAGTGCCCATTTTCCAAAGGTGGGGTGGTCAAGGGACATTTAAGAACAACTAAGTTCTATTCTTTGAAGTTATTTGCATTTCTGGGATACAAAACTCTCTTCCAGTTATCTCAGATCTTCAATAACGTCACTTATTTCTGTTGGTGTTGCTTTTATTTTTGCTTTTTGAAATCAAGGAATGGCTTGGATCAGTGCACTATGGAATAGATAAAATAAGGAAGCAAGAGCTCTGAGCCTTATAAGGTCATCATAAGAATGAAAACACAAATGCCCAACTGCTGGGAACTTGGAGAGAACTGAGAAAGGGCTTTAATACATGACTTAAATATACAACTTGCCCTGTATTTTCAGATGATTTTGGACTCTGCAGTGTGATTGTTGCACTTTTCTCTTTCAGATTAATTTGGCCCTATTGTTTTAAGTTTAGAGGCACTTTACCTGATAAAGTGTCTCAAGGTTGAAAAAATATATAATGAACATATATGAAAACTAACTAATACATTGCTAAATATAAGTTTCTCCTACGCCCCTCATGCTCGTGGTTTAGGCTAGGCTAGAGATACATACTTAGGCAACATAGCTCTATTTATTTGTAAGGCTGTGAAGGCTTGACTGAGACTGTAGGACCCTCCACACACAGGAAGCCTCAGTGCCTTACCATGTGGACCTCTCTCAGAGCTGCGAGAATGTCCTCACAACATGATGCCTGGCTTCCCCAGAGCAAGAAAGCTTGCTCCCCAGAGGGAGAAAGCCACAAAGCCTTTTTTTCTTTTTTTTTAATTTATTATTTTGTAGATTTTTTATTGGGGAATTGGGGCAGGGGAACAGTGTTGGGGAATCGGGGAAGGGGAACAGACAAGTTGCTGTCTTTTTGTTCTTCAGTCTAGTTGTGGAGGACGTTGCTTCATTGGCCCATGTTGGTATCGTCATTGTGCTCTTCCCGGATGAGGCAGATCAGTCGCCGGCCTCTGGATGTCGCTCACCACGGCTATTGGCAGCTCACGCTGGCTGCCGGCCACTCACTGTAGCCTATGGCAGCCCACTGCAGCAGGGGCTGCAGCCTACACCATCGCCGGGGCTCACACAGCCCAGCTCCAGGTGGAGCTGTTGTTAGCTGTAGAGGGCAGTGTCCCTGGCCCTCATATGTGGGATCCGAACCGGGGCTGCTGGCATCCCAAAACCAGCTCTTAACGAATGCGCAACTCGGCCGGCCCACAATGTCGTTTATGACCTGTCTCCTAAGTCCCCCAAAGTCACTTCCACCACATTCCATTGTTAGAAGCAACTCACTAAGAGTAGCCCCCCACTCGAGGGCATGGGAATTAGGCTCCACTTTTTGGTGGGAGAGTAGTAAAGAATTTGTGAACTTATTTTCAATTGGCATTGTGGTTTTAACATTTAGGCTTGTGCAAACTGTTATCAACTCATATGTATATGAGTATGTGTATATGTATGTATATATGTATATATATTATATATGGATGTGTGTATATGTATGTATATATGTGTATATATTATATATGCATGTATGTGTGTGTGTGTGTGTGTGTGTGTGTGAGAGAGAGAGAGAGATTTCAAGAAATTAACTCAAATGAATCTGTACGCAGTCTGTAGGCCAGTCACTCTGCAAACTCTAAGGCAGGAGCTGATGCTGCAGTCTTGAAACAGAATTTCTCCTTGGCCAGGAAGCTGGTTTTTTGCCCTTAAGGCCCTTCAACTGATTGGATGAGGCCCACCCATATTATCAAGGTAATCTCCTTTAAAGTCAACTGATTGTTAACCATATCCACAAATATTGGGTTGTTGGAAAAATCGTGACGTATTTTTTCTGTTTTCTGTTGCAAAAATATGCCATGACTTTTCCGACAACCCAATACGTCCACATCAACCCCTAAATTAGTGTTCGAATAACTGGGTACTCTAGCCTAACAGAGTTGACAGAACCTCTAAGCCTCTACTCCAGTTCTCCTCTTGCAGTGTAGTAAACAGGCCCGCTCACCCCGCCAGACTGGTGGCTGCCTCCGAAGTGCTCCCCTCTTTGACATCAGCCTATGCTTCAGGTGAAGTCCTGTCCTAGCCCCTTTTAGTATAAAGACAATGTATTAGCAGTGCAGAGTGTTTGAAAGTAGAGGGGGAAATTGCTCACAATGCCTTCATTTGTATCTTTTCTAATCTTCATTCATGGATACGCTATATATAATTCCATTTTATAGTTGTGGTACCCTTGCTGTTTTGTATTTGTTTCTAAACCTAACATTATCTTTCTATCAAAAACTCTTTTCCTTTTTTGCAATTGCTATTATGGTTTTCATTATTTAAAAGTTTTTTTAGCTATAAAATAGTCTACTTACCCCTATTTTTGGCCATTTGTGTTGCTTCTAAATTTTCACGATTATGAATAAATGCTACAGTAAAAATCTGTGTGCACATCACCTCTCTATTTTCAGTTAGTAATACAGGAACTGAAAAAGTGACACCAAAGAGCTATCATCATTAAGTGAGATAATGTGGATAACACTCCTGATACAAAGCTTTGCATATAATAGATACAAAATAAATGGTGCTTACTATATTATCAGAACCTAATTCGTTATGATTTTTAATTCAGTAAAGGACCACTACAGTTCTCTGCACTCAACATTCTCATTCACCAAATATATGGTGATGGAAGGAGAACTGACTCTGGGTGGTGAGTACGCAATGTGATATATAGATGATGTATTATAGAATTGTACACTTGAAATCTATGTAATTTTACTAACCATTGTTATCCCCAATAAACTTTTTAAAATTCTAATTCACATATTTTTATACATTTTCCTGAACTTTTTTTTCATATATAGTAGCTTTATTTTTCTACAGTATCTTAGAAATTTTGTTTAGATAAGTATGCTAGGAATTTGGACATCAACTACCTATTTATCTATCATCTATCTATCTATCTATCTATCTATCTATCTATCTATCTATCTATCTATCATCTCAGCATTGTATTCCCTAAAGCCTGTTGAGCATTAGAGATTTTCTGCTTCTTAGACAGTGAAAATATAAACAAATTTTGTGCAGCAAAATGCAATGAGCTGCATAGGAAAGGCAAAATTAACCACAAGTCAAAGGACAGTTGAACATGCTACGAATCGAGGTAAACTGTCAGAAAAGTAAAAGAAATTAGGGCAATTCCTGATAAAAGAAGAAGGGAAGCAGCATAGTCTGTCTCAAAAGAAACTTTGTTTATAAAAGCCCTTCCTCCTGAAATGATCTCCCCTTCCTCCTTCTGGGTTCCGAAGGCTCTTGGCTTCCCAACCCCTGGAGCGCCGGCCAGTTCTGCCTTGAAACTAGCATCCAAGCATCCGTTGCATCCAAGTTGCGGGACAAGGGATTTATCCTGGGATCCCTCATGGGGCCACCATGCAGCTAGGTCCACAATAGTGATACTCATAAAGGTTTGTGGAAAGGAATCTTGTTGTCTCCATAGCTTCACTTCACTGGCCTTACAGGCCTGGGTGCCTGCAAGTCTACGGGAGTATTTGTACGATTTGGTGATGTCTGCGGTTCTTTTAGTTGGAATAGTTGGTGCAGCTCCTTTGGGGGCAAGAATGTGGTGGAGCGCTGTCTGGACACTCCTGTCACCCCTGTTGCTGGTCAAGATATTAGTTGTGTATTTCTACTGCTACTATAAGCCTTAACCTTGAACTTAAAAAAAAACTGATGTTGTATATTATCTTTTATTTTGCAGCATATATTTTAAACTATTTATTATGGAAAATTGCAAACATACACAAGAGTAGAGAAAGAGAACAACGAACCCCTATGAGCACGTTCCCCAGCAGCTTCAGCAACTATCTTTCATGGTTCAGGTTGAACCATCTCCATATTCTGCCTGCCCTGTAAATCCTGCTCCACTCTCCCCCACTCACCGCCCCACATCCCTGCCCCAGGCTAACGCTTATTAGTGTTATGTATGCCCATCAGGAAGAGTATAATGTTTGATGGATGTTTTCTGTTGGTTTTATATGTATGACAGGATAAGCTTCATTTTTTTTAAATTTCACTTCATTTTGCAGTTTTCTACAAGGTTTTCTTATAGAATTAGTAGTGTAAAATGTCAAGTTATGCCTACAGCCATGTTTCAGTAATCATGATTGTACTACATAAATGAACACATCATAGAGATGTCATTTTCTTGCAAGAAGTAAAATTTTCACCTTTTTAAAAATAGACTTTAGGACCAGCCGAGTGGCGCGTTGGTTAAGAGCTGGCTTGAGACACCAGCGGCCCTGGTTTGGATCCCACATATGAGGGCCGGTGACACTGCCCTCTACAGCTAAGATGGTGAACAACAGCTCCACCTGGAGCTGGGCTGCTGTGAGTCTCCGAGGATGGCATAGCTGCAGCCCCTGCTGCAGTGGGCTGCCATAGGCTACAGTGAGTGGCCAGCGTGAGCTGCCAAGAGCCGCTGTGAGTGGCCGTCCAAAGGCCGGCGACCGATCTGCCTCACCCGAGAAGAGCACAATGATGATACCAACATGGGCCAGTGAAGCGATGTCCTCCACAACTAGACTGAAGAACAAAAGGACCGCAACTTGTCTGTTTACCTTCCCCAGTTCCCTCATGCTGTTCTCCGCCTCCAATTCCCCAATAAAATCTTAAAAAAAAAAAAAAAGACTTTATTTTTTTACAGAAGTTTTAGGTTCGCAGCAAAGTTGGGGGAAATTTATAAAGATTTCCATACACCCCCTGCCTTGACACATGCACAGCCTCCCCTATTATCAACATCTCCCATCAGAGTGGTGCATTTGTTACAATTGATGAACCTACATTGACACATCATCGTCACCCAAAGTCCACAGTTTACATTAAGATTCACTCCTGGTGTTGTACATTCTATAAGTTTTGACAAATATATAATGACATATATCCACCATTGTGGTATCATACAGAGTAGTTTCATTGCTCTAAAAGTGCTCTTGAGTTTTAAAAATTAAAAAAATCCTCCTTCTTTCCTTCCCTTCCCTTTCTGAATAATTCAGCCCTGAAACCATTAAGTGGAGTAGAGCAAGGTAGTTGTCCACACGAAGGTGGGGTCTCCCTTGGTGACCCAGGATGTCAGAACCTGAACAGGGTGAAGTAGGCACCTATGTAGGATGATTGCCAGGTGTTGAGGGATCAGGACCCGAGAGAGGTGAGGGTATCCATGCGTGGGAATGGCCTTAAGCACTGAGGGTGGGAGTACAGCTTGGTGTGGGGAGTCAGAGCCTAAGCAGGGTTAGGAGGGCTTGCTTGATGAGGGGAAGACCAGGCAGGGTGTTGGGTGAGTTTGGGGTGAGGAGGGCATTTACTGAGGGGGCAGGGACAGCAACCCAACACGGAGTGATGGAGACCAAATAGAGTGAGAAGGGCATCTGAATGCAGAAGAGGGCGATGGTTATAGGGGTATTGATCATATGGATAACTATATTAGGGGGAAAGGGAGCCAGGTTTCTCACAGTTGGAGAAGGAAATTACAAATATTGAAAGGGGGAAACCTAAAATGAACATTGTGATGCTGGATTAAAATTAGATATTGGTATGATCTCATGGTTTTTATTTTTTTATTTTTTAAAGATTTTATTGGGGAATTGGTGGAGGGGAACAGCGTTGGGGAATCGGGGAAGGGGAACAGACAAGTTGCCGTCTTCTTGTTCTTCAGTTTAGTTGCGGAGGATGTTGCTTCACTGTTGGTATCATCATTGCGCTCTTCCCGGATGAGGCAGATCGGTCGCTGGCCCCCGGATGTCGCTCACTACGGCCATTGGCAGCTCACGCTTGGCTGCCAGCCGCTCACGCTGGCTGCGGGCCACTCACTGTAGCCTATGGCAGCCCACTGCAGCAGGGGCTGCAGCCCACACCATCACCGGGGCTCGCACAGCCCAGCTCCAGGTGGAGCTGTTGTTAGCTGTAGAGGGCAGTGTCACTGGCCCTCATGTGGGATCCGAACCGGGGCCGCTGGCATCCCAAAACCAGCGCTTAACCAATGCGCCACTCGGCCGGCCCTGATCTCATGGTTTTTAACACAAAGAGATATAGAAATAAATAAAGATTTAAGTGTGTATGCAGCTCTGTCCCAGGTCTGACTATTTTTTACTTTTTTTTTTTTTTCAGCTGAGCCATCCTGCCACCTGTTGGCAGCTCAACGGCAACTCAGCTCAAGCTGACATCGAACCACCGTTGCTCAGAGCTCAGCTCCCACTCTTGAGCGAGCTCTTAACCAACTGAGCCACTCGGCCAGCCCTCCAGGTCTGACTATTGAGAAGTGACACCCGCTACCCCAATGTCAAGGAGCACACCCAATTCCCAAATCCTGGCTCCTAAATATCATTCTCCACTATAAGGTGCTCCCTAGCACTCCCTATAAGTGCTCCGTAGTGTAAGAGCTGATTCTAGGGCTGAGGGAGACTTTTCTTGAGTAAAGAAAAGTCAAGAGGAGCCTAGAAATCTTGTACTATATAGAAAGCAAAGAAATACTGAAAGAATGGGACATGTAAAAAGGACACAAAAGTCAGCTTAAAATGCTCCCACTGGACAAATTAAGTACAGTTTGAGCATCAATATAAAGTGACTATAACTCCTGAATAAAACAGAAAACTATGAGTCAATACCAATATACATAAATACATGAATAAACTAAAAGTTTGATATGAAATGAGATACTTATATATTTTCAAATTACTTCCACCCAAAACAGTTACTCATTATAAAGGGAAAAGGAGTCACTTTACAGTGGAGAAGCCTAGCAAACACCACCTTAATCAAGTAATCAAAGTCAACATCATCCGTAATGTAAAATCAAAGCAACATGCCCCTTGATAGGATGCAAGCAGAACACAGCGTCACTTCCGTGATGTTCCTGCCAAAGAAGTGTAACCTGAGTCTCAACACAAAGAAGCATCAGACAAACCTAAATTGAGGAACATTTTACAAAATTACTATCCTGTACTCTTCAAAAATGTCAAGGTCATGGAGCTGGCCGAGTGGCTCAGTTGGTTAAGAGTTGGCTTGGGACACCAGCTCTGAGCAGCAGGACCATCGGTTCGGATCCTACATGAGGGCCAGTGACACTGCACTATCTACAGCTAAGATGGTGAACAGCAGCTCGAACCTGGAGCTGAGCCACCATGAGCCGCAGTCCAATGGCCAATGACCGACTGCCTCAGCTGAGAAGAACACAATGATCAAAATACCAACATGGGCCAGTAAAGCAACATCCTAGACTGAAGAACAAAAGGACAGCAACTTGTCTGTTCCCCTTCCCAGATTTCCCAATGCTGTTCCCATCCCCCAATTTCCCAATAAAATCTTAAAATAAAAAAATGTCAAAGTCATGAAAGGAAGAGACTGAACTGTTCCAAGGTAAAGAAGAGACGGAGTTAGGACAAAATGCAACATGTGATCAGAACTGGGTTTTTTCTTTTTATCATAAAGTACATTGTTGGGACACCAGGCAAAACTGGAGTGGGGTTTGAGAATTCAATGGTAGAGATGTATTAATATCACTTTCCTGATTCTGAGAATTGTGCTGTGTTATGAAGGGGAATGTCCTTGTTTGTAGAAAATGCACATTAAAACAATGGTGATAGGACATAAATTTGCTGCTTACATGTAAATGGTTCATGGGGCTGTGTGTGTGGAATTCCATCTTACTTCAAATTTTCTCTTTTTTTTTTGAGGGCAGTGTCACTGGCCCTCATATGTGGGACCCGAACCGGGGCCACTAAGCCAGCGCTTAACCACCGCACCACTCAGCCGGCCCTCAAATTTTCTATACACTTGAGATTATTTCAAATTTTTAAATTACTTTAAAAATGTAAAAGTGATACACAAGTGTTGTAACAAGTTGAAGAATGCAAATAAATAGTTAATACGCCCCTTCCAATTCTAGTGCCCTCTTCCCTAAAGAAACCATCATTACCAGAAATATAGATATCTTTCCAAACCTTATCCATAATCATAAGGACATGTAAATCTGTAGATTTATATGTATGGAAACACCTTCTCTCATTGTACCAGCTACTAACTTTCCCCTTAGTGTCCTTCACTAAACACAGAAATTCTTAATTTTTATACCATTTTTACTTTGAAATAATTTTAGACTTAGAGACTAATGCTGCAAAATATTACAAAGAATTCTGCCCTTCCCTTCAGCGAGATGCCCTAAATGTTAACATTGTGCCACATTTGCTTCTTCGCTCTCTGTGTGTATTTGTGTGTGTGTGTGTGTGTGTGATTTTTCCTAAACCACTGAGAACAAGTTGTGGACACCATGTTCCTTTATTTCTAAATACCCCAGTATGTTGTTTTTGGAAAACAAAGACTTTCCTTAGACAACCATAGTACAATTATCAAAATCAGAAAATAAGCATTGATACAGTACTATTATCTAGTCGATAGAGTGTATCCAAATTTTGCCAATTGTACCACCAATTTCCTTTATAGAAAAAGATGAAAAAAAGAAAAATAGAAAAACATTTTTTTTTTAATCCAGGATAACACTAAATTTCATTTATTTATCCTGCCTCTTTAGCCTCTTTTAATCTGGAACGATTCTTCATTCTTTCTTTATCTTTAATGACCTTAATGTTTTTGGAAGAGTACAAGGTATTTATTTTGTAGAATGTACCCCACTTTGAGTTAGTCTGGTTTGCCTCGTGATTAAATTTAGGCTATGCATTTGGGGCAGGAATATCACAGAAGTGAGGCTGTGCCTTTTCAGTGCATCTTATCAGGAGGCATGTGATATCAATTTGTCCCATTCCTGGTGATGTTAACTTTGATTACTTGGTTAAGGTGGTGTCTGCCAGGTTTCTACTCTGCAAATTGCTATTTTCCCTTTGTAATTAATAAGTGTCTGGTGGAGAAGAAATACCTAATTTTTATGTAATCAAAATCATCAGTGTTTTGCAACAATGATTTGTTCTTTTGAGTTTTTCCCCACAACCCATAGGTAACAAGAGATTTTGTGCAACATTATTTTTCTATTAATTGCATAGTTTTATTGATCTTATTTAGGCTTTATCTAGAATTCATCCTTGTACGTGTTGTTGCATAGGAACATGGGTTTCACCTTTCTCCATACAGTGAACCAGTTTTTCCAGCATTATTTACTTAACAACATATGATTTCTTCAGTGATGGTAGTGCCACATTTATTGCATATTATGTTCTTCATATCATATCATATCATATCATATATATATCATATCATATATCCATGGGTCAGGCTTTCTATTAGTCCACTTGTTTTTGTAGCACTACCACATCTGGTAGGGTCAGCCCCACTCTTTATTCTTCTTTTTATATATTGACTTTGCTAATTTTGAAACTTCATTTCTCTGTGTAAATACTGGAGTAATTTTGTTACGTTTTAGAAAATCCCCATGGATTTTAATTGGGATTGCACTGAATGTATAGATTAACTGGCGAAAAACTACCATTGTTAGTTATTAAGCCATGCCATCCAAGTCAGTGGAATATTTTTCTAGTTTGGATCATTAATTCGTTCTTCAGTTGTTTCCATCGTATTAATCCCATCTATCATCATATTCTTTATTTTAATTGTTGTTTTCATACCTAAGAGGTCCACAATCACTTACTGAAACATTTGGCTGGGGCATTTGAAATCTTGCTCCCTGGCATATGTTTGGCTTAAATAACTCTTATGAAAATTAAAAAAAAACAAAAAGAAAGAAAAGAAAGAAACCCTTGAGGCCACATATTTTTCAGAATTTAGAATATTTCAAACTTTAGAAAGTTACAGATTATAATAATATTCTAATGCAATATTGTATATTATGTCACACCCCCAGTGGGATCCGAAACAGTATCCTGAAATCAGACACATTCATACTCTTGCAGTAAAACATGTGAATATTCACAATGAGTGGGATAACTACTTTTTTTTTTTTAAGATTTTATTGGGGAATCGGGGAAGGGGAACAGACAAGTTGCTGTCCGTTTGTTCTTCAGTCTAGTTGTGGAGGACGTCGCTTCACTGACCCATGTTGGTGTTATCATTGAGCTCTTCCCAGGTGAGACAGTCTCTCACTGGCCATTGGACAGCTGCTCATAGCGGCTTATGGCAGCTCACCAAAGCTCACACCAGCTGCCGGCCAGCCCCACTGCAGCCTACCCTGTCGCCGGCGACTCACGGCAGCCCAGCTCCAGGTTGAGCTGTTGTTCGCCATCTTAGCTGTAGAGGGCACAGTGTCACTGGCCCTCATGTGGGATCCAAACGCGGGCCCTGATGCTCAGAGCTGGTGTCCAAAGCCAACTCTTAACCAACATGTCACTTGGCCAGACCTTGTTTGTGTGTGTGTGTGTGTGTGTGTGTGTGTATGATATTGCTGACATCCTCCTTCTCTCCTTACATATTTATCAAAAAACTTATTCTGAATTCTTGAGGCATCTGTTTGAATACTTCTACCTTAGAAAGCATATGTTGTCTAGTTTGTTGTTTTTCCCTTGGACCACCCAAGGTGTCTGGTTAGTTTGGCCTGGGAGCTCATATTCCCCTGGGTATATCAGCAATTCTGTCTGGTAAAGCGTATTGGGAAAGATCTGAAGGCCCACTCCAGTTCAGTCCCATGGAGTTCCAGGAAAGCGGAGGGGAGGAGGTAATTTACCTGCCCTGGGATTTTGGAAAGAAATGGAGGAGTGACTGACAAGGTGAATCAGTCACCTTCTGTTCTGGTCTCCTAGTGGGAATTTTGTACCACATTGATATTATCTCTAGAGGACTTTGATAATGACTTGTTTTTATAAAAATGGAGCCATACCATACACTTCATTCTGCAATTTTCTCTTTGCTTTCATCCATGTATATAAGTAGAACTCATTCTTTTTAATAGCAATACAAAATGTCCCATGATATGGATCATTTACCTACTCAACAGTTTTCCTTTGAGTGGACAATAAGATTATTTTTCCCTTTTTTTGTCGCTAAAAACAGGTTTGTATCCTTGACTACATTCCCTTACACATCTGTGTATTTATTGCTGTAGGATAGCTTCTCCTATGTATGGTGGAAAGAACATAAAAAACACTGATCACAGCGATTACTTCTAGAGGTGGACAGAGGAAAGAAAGGGAGGGTGACTTTTTACTTTCCACTGAACACCCATTAAGACTTTATATCCTAACTATGCGTTAATTTTACAATATTAAAAAATAAAACACAACAATATGACTATACTTAATGCCAAAGAAGTGTGTACGGTTAAGGTGTGAGAACAGAAAAGGGGCCACAGATTAAAACTAACAAGGTCAGGAGACTGAAAATAACCATGTAGAATGGCATGCAAGAACATAAAAATTCCTAACTAAGGTGGGCCATGGAGGGAAGTCACATCCTTGGTGGTAGCTTCCTTGACAAAGGTCAGTCTTTACCTTAAGTGAACCTATCTGTTGTCTTTTTACATCTAAGATAACATAACCTTGAAATTTCAAACTAATCCATTTCCTACCACACCAGAGCAGGAAACTACAAAATCCCTGATTGTTACCCCCCAATACCATCTCTATGTGCTGTAAAATGCTATTATACTAACTATCCTGTACCCACCAATGTAAAAAAAGTGTGTGTCTCTCCATTTTACTTTTTATCCAATCCCAGAGATTTCCATTCTTTGCTTTCTCCCACCCCCTTAATCTACAACCAATAGATTTCGTGTAACCTTCCTCCTTTGATTCTAATGTATAAAATAAGTTGCCAGCCTGCCATTTTCCAGAGCATTTTCTCAACCCATTGAGACTTTGCTTCCCGGCAATTGTCATCTATTTGGCTCAAATAAGCTCATAAGCTTTTACTTAGGCTGGATGTTTTTCCTTCAACAGGTGGTAAATTTTATGTATACTTTAACACAATTAAAAAAATAAAAATATGGGGCCGGCCGAGTGGTGTGGTGGTTAAGCGCTGGCTTGGGAAGCCAGCGGCCCTGGTTCAGGTCCCACCTATGAGGGCCAGTGACACTGCCCTCAAAATAAATAAATAAATAATAATAATAATAATAATAATAAAATATGATATAATAATAATAAAATAATAATTAAAAAATACTAAATATTGGGTTGTCGGAAAAGTCATGACGCATTTTTGCAACAAAAAAACGTAGAAAATATACGTCATGACTTTTCCGACAACCCAATAGAAATAAACCCTGTGTGATCACATCATTCCCTAACTTAAAACCCCTCTAATGACATCCCACTAGTTTTCAAGTCAATTTGAAAATCCTTAACAAGGCCCTAAAGCCCTGAATAACCCAGTAACTACACAAAACTTTCCTTTATTTCTTATACTGCTCCCAGCTTTCTCCTACCTCATGGCGTCTGCACACACAATTTCTTCTGCTAAATAGCTTTCCTCCATCCTCTGCCTAGCTAATTCTTACTCCTTCAAATTTCAATGTTCAGAGTAGTTATCTCTGACCCTTGCTCCAAGAATAAGTCACATACCTTTATCATGATAATTGCATAGAAAAGTGTAATTTCTTGTAGCCATTAGCATAATTACAGCTTAAAAATCTAAATCAAAAGATGAATAACAAAAGAGATCTAAGCAAATGAAGAAACATACTGTATTCACGGATTGGAGGATTCAATATAGTAAAAAGATGTCAATTGTCCCCAAATTGATATACAGGTTTAATGTAATTCCTATCAATATCCCAGAAAGATTTTTCATAGATATAGACAAGATTATTCTATAATTTGTATGGAAAAACAAAAGAACTAGAATAACTAAAACAATTTTGAAAATAAGAATAAAGTGGGAGGAATCAATCTACACAATTTCATGACTTATTGTATGTCTTATATGTTTACAGTAATCGAGGCTGTTTGGTACAGAGGGACAGACACACAGACCAATGGAACAAAACAGAGGACTCAGAAACAGCCGTGCCCAAGTATAGCCAACTGATTTTTGACAAAGGTGCAAAAGCAATTCAATGGAGGAAGGGTAGTCTTTTCAACAAATGGTGCTGGACAATTAGCTATCCATAGACAAAAAACAAACAAACAAAAACAACCTTGACCCAAATCTCATACCTTACATGTATATAAAAATTATTTCAAAGGAATCAAAGATTTAAATGTAGAACTATAAAACTTTTATAAGCTAACATAGGAGAAAATCGTCAGGATTTAGGACTTAGTGAAGAGTTCTTAAAATGGCACCAAAATTATGATCTATAAAAGGAAAAAAACAATAAATCGAGGTTTTGATTTCTGTTGCCAAGATGTAGAAAAACTGGAACCCTTGTATGTTGCTGTTAGGAATATAAAATGATTCAGCTGGTATGGAAAACCTCAATAAGTTAAACATAGAATTACCATATGACCTAGCAAATCCACTCCTGGGTATATAACCAAAATAATTGAAAATAGATGTGGAAACAAAAACTTGTACACAAAGATTCATAGCAGCACTATTCACAATAGCCAAAAGGCAAAAAAACCTCAAATGTTTATAAATTAATGAATGGATAACAAAAGTGGTCTATCCATACAATGGCATATTATTCAGCTACAAAAAGAAAAAAAGTACTGAGACATGCTACAACATGCATGAACCTTGAAAACATTATGCTAAGTGAAACAAACCAGATGCAAAAGGCCACATGTTGTATTATTCCATTTATATGAAATATGCAGAATAGGAAAGTCTATAAAGACAAAAAGCATATTAGCAGTTTCCAAGGACTGAGAGGAGGGGAGAATGGAAAGTGACTTTTTAATGGGTATGGGTTTCTTTTTGGGGTGATGAAAATGTTCTAGAACTAGATAGTAGTGATGGTTGCACAACATTGTGAATGTGCTATATCACTAATGTTATTTATCTGTATCTTACCACCATAAAAAATGGTGAATTTTATTGTATATAAACTATATGTCAATAAAACTGACATAAATATTTATTGGAACATCAATGGATGCTAAAACTTGTAGGTGAGATTTTGATGAAGATTGGAAAAGCTACATAGACTCAAACTATCTCCCCACAAAAGTACTTATTTAATTTAAAAAACAAAACAAAAATAGTAGCATCTCAGTGAGAAAACCTGGCAACCCTACATGTGATAGTTCATGTCATGTGTCAGTTTAGAGGGTAGTAGTTTTGGATGAGATTAACATTTAAATTGGTGCACTGTAACTAAGTAGGATGCTCTCTATAATATAGGTGGGTCTCATTCAATCATTTGAAGTCTTGACTAGAATTAAAAGATCGCAAGGGGGTTCTCTAGCAGACCTCCTTCGGATTTGCTTGGTACCAGAGGATTTCCCGGGTCTCCAGCCTGCTAGCCCAATACTGCGAATTTGAACTTACCAGCCTCCATAATTGGGTGAGCCAATTCCTTATAATAAATAAATAACATAACATAAACACACACACACACACACACACACACACTCTCCTTGGGTTTGTTTCTCTGGAGAACTTTACCTTAATCCAGTGATCAAAGTTAACATCACCAGTAATAGTCACTGACAGGCACATCTTGATGTGATATAGTGAGAAGGATATATTACTTATGTAGTATTCCTGCCAAAAGTGAATATTCCGAATCTAATTATGAGGAAACAACAGACAAACCCAAACTGAGGGACATTCTACAAAACAACTGGCCCGTACTCTTAGAAAATGTCAGTATTGTGAAAGACATAAAGAATGAGGCCCTATTTCTGATAAAAGAAGACTATAAAGAGAACTATCAACTAAATGCAATGTGTATGATCCTGGGTTGGATAGGGGAGGGACGATACTTATGAAGAATATTTTGTTAACAGTTAGGAAAATTGGAATATTGACTGTACTTTAGATAATAGCATTGTTTCAATGTTAAGTTTCCGGAATTTGACAACTATTCTGTGGTTATGTAAGAACCTTGTTCTTAAGAAACACACACTGAAGTATTTATGGGTAACGTTGCATGATGTGTACAAATGGTTCTCCCAAAATGCTATTCTTGCAATGTTTGTTGAATTATTTCCAAATAAGAAGTTTAAAAATTCATTTTATAGGGCCGGCCAAGTGGCGCGGTGGTTAAGCGCTGGCTTGGGAAGCCAGCGGCCCCGGTTCGGGTCCCACATGTGAGGGCCAGTGACACTGCCCTCAAAAAAAAAAATGCATTGTATAATTGTTGAATGTTCCTCTATCACCACAACCAGGCTAGATGCCCCTCCTAAAATCTCCCTGTAAAAAACTTTTATAGGGCCGGCCGAGTGGCGCATTGGTTAAGAGCTGGTTTTGGGACGCCAGCAGCCCCGGTTCGGATCCCACATATGAGGGCCAGTGACACTGCCCTCTACAGCTAACAACAGCGCCACCTGGAGCTGAGCTGTGCGAGCCCCGGCGACAGTGTGGGCTGCAGCCCCTGCTGCAGTGGGCTGCCATGGGCTACAGTGAGTGGCCGGCAGCCAGCGTGAGCTGCCAATAGCCGCGGTGAGCGACACCCAGAGGCCGGCGACCGATCTGCCTCATCCGGGAAGAGCGCAATGATGACACCAACATGGGCCAGTGAAGCAACATCCTCCGCAACTAGACTGAAGAACAAAAAGACAGCAACTTGTCTGTTCCCCTTCCCCGATTCCCCAACACTGTTCCCCTCCCCCAATTCCCCAATAAAATCTTTAAAAAAAAAGGAGTGTGAGCTCTGAACAACAGGGTCACCGGTTTGAATCCTGGCCCGAGCTGAGCTGGAGCTGAGTTAAAAAAAAACAAAAAACTTTTATAATATCCATTATATCTCAGTAACTCAGTACTCATCTTAATCTACTGTAACTGTGTATTTGCTTTTTTCACTAAAGTATGAGTCTTGTAAGATAGAGACTATGTCTTCTTAACTCCATATCCCCCACCCCTTCCCTATGCCTGGCACATAGCAGACCACCCAAACTGCATGCCATTCTTTAGCCCCGCCTAGGGTCTCCTTGGCTTCCTGGAACCTGAATTTGGGCTCTGTGGAAATGAGCTGTTTCTTCCTGTCCTCAGCTGCCTGCCATGCGGCAGCCCTACCACCAGAGTGCCTCACAGCTGGGCTTCAGACACCTCTTGTGGAGCTGGAGCTGCAGACCTTTCTCTCCTTCCATTTGCCTCAGCTAAGACAGCCTTTCCAGCTGGATCTCAGGGCTGGTCCAGCTTCCCAGCAAAGCTTGGCTTCTAACACTGTGTCATCTAGTCTTTGACAGGAACTCCATCTTCCTGGGACACTGTTGTGCATCCAAGCTGTCCTCAGGACAAAGACAAGGACCTCTTTTTTCATCTACATGTATTTGAGGCCCCTTTAATGACTGCTCCCTGCAACATCTTATTCGGCCTGAGGGCCACACATAGCTCTTGGTTCGTTTACAGAAGGGACGAGGCACAAAACACCATGGGGAAATGGCCCCTGTCTGGACTTCCATGGAGCCCTCAGAGCCTGGTCGCCTGCCTGGAGACCTGGAGGGCCCATCTGCCCACTCACCATCTACTGTTTCTCCCCAAGCCTGTAGGAGGATGCTCAATCCAAATGGGGCTGGGGGGAGGTTCAGCAGAGAAGGGAGGAAAGGTGTCAATGGAATCATGGCTCAGATAGTGTGGAAACGGGTAGATCCCAACTGGAGCTCCCTGTAGGCTGGATCATTGTGATGGTGTCTATGCTTTCTGTATTTTCTTTGAGCATTTCCATCCCTGAAGTTCCCTGGGGAAAGGACAAGCTAAGGCCACCATGCTAAGTGGTTTGAGCAAAAGAAAGGATTGTGGTTGAGGGCTCAGGTGCTCAAGGAGGCAGGGGACACCCCTGGGGTCACTATGGTGATGGTGACTGGAATTAGGTAGGGAGACGTGAGAACCTAAGTCTGGCTAGAAAGCCCACTCCCAACTTGCTGCAAACCACCCCCCCCCCAGCTCCCCTCAAGTTCTCTTTGCAGAATCTGAGTATGGTCTCTGCAAGAAAACTTGTATAGGTGACCCCCAACATGGTCACTTCCCCAGGTCTTCCAGAATCTTCCTCAGGGAACAAGGGAGAGCTTTTAGACTTTCCTAATCTTTTGCACCATAACATTGTCAAGCTGCATAAAAATTCTGCCAATATCAAGGACTTGTTTAAAAGCAGAGCTGTTTTCTCCTAGGGGTGCTGCAGTGATATGTTGGAGGGGGGGTGTCACTGCTAAGATGGGGGTTAGTCTGTAGCCATGAGAAGTTTCTGCAGGCTGGAAGGCCTCACTTCCGAGGTGATGGATAACTAAAGTACAGAGTCGAAGTCCGAGGGGTTGATGCTCCCCACCCCCAGAAAAAGTGGGGAGATGGCACTGCAGTGGTAGGAAGGCTGACTGCTACGTGGGGAGGGGAAGTCGCTGCAGTGATGAGGGATCCCTCCTTGGAGTGAATGGTCACTTAAGTGATCACACAGCTGAAGATGGGGAAGGTTTCTGCAGTGATGAAGGAGCACTTTGTAATGGAAGGGAGCTGGCTTCTTGAGGCGTGGGGTGTCCAACGGTGATAGGGCGCTGGGGTTCGCTGCAGTGATGAGGGAGGGTCACTGCAGTGATGGGAAGCCTAGCCAGGCCTGGGGCGGAGGGTGGTGATATTGGGATATTTTTGGTCGCTGCAGTGCTGGGGGGCTGCAGACTGAGCAGCTCTGCTACATGTGCAGGATGCCTCACTTCCTGAAGGACAGAAAGGGTGGGGCCTCGGAAGCCTCGGTCCCGCATTGATGGGGGGCGGTGCGGCGGCAGAAACGCGGTCCCTGCACTGCGGTGCCCTGTCTGGCTCCAGCGGCCAGGACTGGCGTGGAGGCGGTACAGCGCCCGAAGTAGGAGGGGGCCGGGGGAGTGCGGGAGCATCAGTGCCGCCGCAGCGGCAGGCGGGGCCGAGGCAGGCCAGAGGGGCGGCCTTTCAGAACGGGGGTGGGACTAGCACCCGCAGGGCCTACGCCCCTGCGCGGACTCAGAGAGGCGGCAGCCGGAGTCCCCAGTGGGCTCCCTGCAGGTGCCGAGACTGAGTGCGGCCCGGAGCACAGAGGCGGCACCACACGCCCTGGTCTTGTCGTGGCGCCCAGAACTCCGCAGACGACGCGACGGTGAGGCTGGGGCTGCCTGCGGGGGAGGGAACAATCTCTAGACCCTACCAGCAGCATCCTCTGACAGCTCGGCTTTGAGGGGCGGCGGCGGCTACAGCTGCCCCCCACTCCCAGATAAGCTCTTCCAGGGTGGGGAGAGATGCCCTGGGCAGATCTCATGGACTCCCCCTACCCCAACACTTCTCCCTGCCTTGCCTCCGAAAGACCCCTTTCCTTTCGCTTCCCTGTCTCGTTCTTCCCAACCCAACCCCCTCCAGTCCGGCCAGCGGCCCGTCTCAGCGACCGGGTCAGAGGAGGCGCGGGAGAAAGACTGCAGCCCTTCGCCTCCCCGTCCCACCCCGCCCCTGCTGCTGCTTGCGGGGCTAGAGGCACCCAGGAGGGCGCTGGCCCTTTAAAGCCTTGCTCCCTATCTGGGGCATCTTCCATCTCTCCACCCGCGCCACTTCCGACAGCTGGCAGCCACGGGGAGCCCCGGGGGGCCGGCAGGTACGGGGTGGGCGGGGAGGCCCGGGAGCGGGTGATGGAACAGCTGTGACACTCCCCTCCCCACCCCTCCACCCCAACCCGCGCGCCCCAGAGGAGCCGGCAGCCGGACCGCTGGGCGCCCGGAGCGCCAGTTAATCATTAACCCTCCTCTTCCCGGGTCCCCTCACTGCCGGGAGCTGAGCACCGCCCTGGCTTCCCAGGTAACGGGAGAGGATGCAGTTCTCGCCACCCACCCCCCCCAGCCTCCCGCCGCTTCCCTGCTTTCTTCCCTCCTTCCCCTCGCCACCAGTCGCCGGGGCCTGAGCCCAGGATCAGCCCTGCGCCCCCTGCAGGTCCCATCCTCCAGCCAGAGTTCGGTTCTCCTGGGGGGCTTTCCGGAGCGCGGGTGGGTTGCCCTGGGCTCACCCTGCGCACTCCTTCCTCCAGCACCCTCCCCTAGGGCACCATGCCCGGCCTGTATTGCCCCTCCAGCTGGACGCCGCTGACCCTCACGGACTCTTGGGTTCGGGCTTGCGCCAACGGCCCCTGCCTCAGTCTGCGGGCCCGGCTCACCTACCACAACCCGCAGCCACAGCCAGTGGACGGTGAGGCCGGGCATGGGCGCGAGGTGGTGGGGAGTGGGTGCCGACGAGGTCCGACACAGCCTGTGCCCTCTGTCCCAGGCGTGTTTGTGTACCCGCTGGCTGAAGCCGAAGTGGTATCGGGCTTCGAAGCGGAGGCGGCCGGACGGCGAGTCTCTTTCCAGCTGCAGAGCCGGCGCCGCTCGCAGGCCGCTTGCTGCCGTGCACTGGGTCCCGGGTTGGGGGCTTCGACACCCCGCCGCTGCGCGCAGGGTGAGTCCAGGGCGCCCCCTTCTCCGCAGCGTCCGCAGCGCCCTCCCCGCTCCCACCCCCCCAAAAAAAAAACAAACAAACATCAAACCCAGCCGCACTCTGGTTCCTGCGTCCCACCCCTCCTCCCTCCAGCCATTGATTTTTTAAATTCATTGATTCATCCCTTTATTCAACAGTTGTGGACTGGGCATCTGACAATGCACGCCAAGTGCTGGGGACTGTGACCTAGTCCTGACCCGAGGTTTTCAGCCAGGGAGGCAGATACAGCAGGCAGTCACACCTGTCCTCCCTTTGCAGCATTAGCTCTTGAGCCTGGGACAGGGTGTGGACCATCTCCAAGTCCCAGCCTGTCACACCACAAAGGGCTCAGTGAGTGCTGCTGGGTGAGGATGGAATCCCACCCCTGTGCTAGGTTTTGTGGCTTGCACTTCATTCTTACATTTATTTATTTGTATATTCATTTGATTCCTGCACATGGGATTTACCATCCAGGTGAGAAGAGGGACAGAATTCAGCTGTGTTGAGAGTTGGCATAAGCCCAGCAGGTAGTTAAAGGCCAGAGTGAGGAATGTTCCAGATTTGACTGAAAGGAAGGGGTAGGATGTGGTGAAGTGGCAAGGAGGCACGGACAATGGTGTAAGCAAAGTTTTGGAAGTAAGTTGTACTGGATGATGGTAATAAAATACTTCATTTTTATAGTGATTTACATTTGACAAAGCCCAGTCATTGGTATCACCTCATTTGAATGCAGAGAGGGATGCAATGCAAGTGTTGTTCCCCTTCCCCCTTTAGTAGGTGATGAAAATAACAGCAGGGGCCTCTTATGTGTTGGATGCTTTGCATATATTATCTCATTTATTCCTCACCACAACCTTTGAGATATAGTTTTTATGACCCCCATTTTATGGATGAGAAAACTGAGGCTCCTCAAAACAAGAGAGTTACCAAAAGACAGAGTCAGAAGCCACAGAGCCAAGACTCAAACTGTGCTCTCCGCATTGTTGCAGGCTGTCCCCAAGCCTCAGCTGGCTGGGAAAGAAGCCCTTTTCTTTCTTCTTACCTTCCTTCTTTCCTTCCATCTTTTTCTTCCCTTCATTTATTCAGCAAGTATTTCTCAAAAGAGTAGATAAATGATTATCCACTCTTTCTTGTGGGGAAGTGAGGTAGAATAGGGCTGTAAAGGTAGGCTAGGGCCAGACCATGTAGGGCCTTGACTACCACTGTACACACCTGGCCATTTTTCCTTTAACAGCAGTGGTGACCCCCACGACTCCATCAGTCCCCAGTTAAACCTGTGATCTAAGTAAAATGGTGTATTTCTAACACAAATGCTGCATTACATCCTCTAGTCAGCTTCCAAGCAGATTATTGCTTCTAAACTCCTCTTGGGTAGAAAATTCTAGAACCACTCCTAGTAGGCAATGAGGAACCCCTAACTATTCATAAACAGAGAATTTGTGAGCAGGGTGGGTCCCAGGCTATGAGAGATGTCAGTTCACAAGGGACAGTCCTTTAGAAAGATGATGACTAAGGGCTGACTGGATAGGTGCAGACAGGAAAAGAGGAGCAAAGGGTATGGGTACAGGATCTTGGGGTGGTATGGACATGCCCTGTTTTCTTCAGCCCTCCATTAGCAGTGTTGTCACTGCTCCCTTTCCTGATGACAGCCAGATTCTTTTACCATCTGACTCTCTTTCTACTGCCATTCATCTCATGTCTCCATTCTGCATCACCAACGTTTGTCTCTCCAACCACACAAAGTTCCCCCGACTCAATACCTGCTCCCACCCTGTCTTCCCCCATCTCTTCTGCTTCCAGCCCCCTCTGATCCCTTTTCTCACTCATCGTAGGTCATCTTGTCTTGGATCTGGCCCAGGCCCAGTCCACACTGGTGCTGCCCACTGGCCTCATCGCTGCGGCTGGCACCATGACAGTGACCCTGTGCAGCAGCCAGGAGCTGCCCTCAAGGCCTGATGGGGTGCTGCGCGTGGCTCTGCCCTCTGTGCTCACCCCGCTGGCCCCGTCAGGTCCACCAGGCCCCCCCAGACCTCCGGGGCTCTGTGACGACAGGTTGGGCCTATGGTGATTCTCTTCGTCCCTCCCTCGGCTTCTCTGGGTCTAGTGCGGGTGAGGGGGCTTTGGCAGGGTTCCCATGGGACGGGCAGGGTGGAGAAAGGCTGGGGCCAGTCAGCCAGAGGGGCTAGGGGCCTTGGTAGTGGCCCAGTGACTCTCCTCATGCTCCCTTCCAGCCCTACCAGCTGCTTCGGGGTGGGCAGCCCTGAGGAGGAAGGGTTGGCCTGGGAGGAGCCAGCTGCTCCTCCGGATGTGTTCTTAGGCCCTGCCCGCTGCCCTGCCCCATACACCTTCTCCTTCGAGATGCTGGTGACTGGGCCATGCCTGCTGGCAGGTGGGTGCCCCACCCAGTGTAAGCTGACTGGGAAATAATTCAAGGCTCCAGGGTGGGAGGAATACATGACAAAAAGAAGACAGGGACCTAAGACTTAGGAACCTCCCGTCTCACAGTAGGAGCATCCTCTGGCCACTTCTACATAACACACACACCCCTAGGTTTGTCAGTGTCATTTTTTTATATCCCACCCTACTCACCAATGGGAGGAGAGAGGCTTACAATGAGATGAGTCCAAGTGATGAAGTGGTGTTTCCTTGTGGGAGAGGTGGGGAAGGATGCTAAATCAGCAATTAGTTGATGAGTAACACTTTGACCAGTCAGGAACAGAGCTGGGAATCTGTCTTCCAGCCCATGAAAAGCAGGCAAATCCCCCCTTGGCCATCCAACCTTATAGATCAGGCTGTAAGAACAGAGCTTAATCAGTTGTTATTCTTGTCCCTCCCCTCTCTCCTCCCTCCCCGCCAACACACTGTGGTCTGGGACAGTGATGTTTATGTTCTTAGTGCTGACTTGGGATGGGGCGACCATCACCCCTTCTTGCCTCTCTGTCCCTTAGGCCTGGAGAGCCCCTCTCATGCTCTGCGGGCAGATGCCCCCCCTCATGCCAGCTCTGCAGCCACTATCTGTGTCACACTGGCAGAGGGTCACCGCTGCGACAGGGCCTTGGAGATCCTGCTGCACCCTAGTGGTGAGAGACTGGGGAGCACAGTGGGCCAGCTCAGACCGGCTTCAGGACCACTTGTGTAGCATTTTTTCAAGCATAGATTTCTGGGCCCCAACTCAAGTGGGCCAAGTCATCTGTGAGGGTGGGCCCAGTGGTACAGGGAGGCTGGACCTGCAAGGGCTTCCCAGAACAGTGGGGTTGGGTAGCTGGGGTCCAGAGACTGGGATTTCCTTAAAAGAGCTGTGTCCCCTCCTCCCCAGAGCCCCACCAGCCACACCTAATGCTGGAGGCTGGCAGCCTGAGCTCAGCAGAATATGAGGCCTGGGTGAGGGCCCGCCGAGATTTCCAGAGGCTACAGCGAAGGGACAGTGATGGGGACCGGCAGGTATAGCCACCTGGGACCCTGACCTGGCCCCTGGCCTGACTGCTGGCTGTGGACAAACTCACATTGGGATGGGTGGGGCGCCTCTGCTCCCAGTAAGACCTCTCAGTAGCTGCCACGTCCATCCCAGAGGGCTGATGAGTATTGTCACAGGAGGACCCACACAAGTCTCCCTGGAATGTGTCTTAGAGAATGGGGGCTAAGTCTAACATAGGCAGAGGACAGCCACCTGCCTCTACTCTTGCATTTATTCAAATGACTACAAAAAGGTGCCTCCTCTGGGTGGCTCCAGGGCTGGGTCCCACTGCCAGCCAGGTTGCAGTTGCATTAAGCCTGGCCCGGAATGACTCTGGGGTCCCATGTTCAGGTGTGGTTCCTGCAGCGACGCTTCCATAAAGACATCCTGCTGAACCCGGTGCTGGTGCTGAGCTTCTGCCCGGACCTGAGTGCCAAGCCTGGACACCTAGGCACAGCGACCCGGGAGTTCCTTTTCCTGTTGGATGGCAGCAGTGTAGCACATAAGGCCTGTGGGGGCACAGTGTGGGCAGGCCTAGGGGCTGGGCAGGGCTGCGGTCTGAGGTGGGCTGCAGCGTATGCGCACACACATTCTCTTTCTCACACAGACATGTCTCTCCCAGGTTCCAAGAGCCTCTCTCATACATAAAGTTACATTAAGTCACACCTAATCCGAAACCCAAGTACCATATACACCTCCAGAGTCACATGCACAAGTGTCTCTCACCCACACTCAGAAGAATCTCCCTCACAGTCCCAGGTTCTCACTCACAGAGTCTCACGCACACAGGGCTTCTCCCACGTTACTTGATCCAGACCCTCATTTTACACACGGCCTGGAGAAGGCAGGCAATCTGGTGTTCCTTCCTCTCTACCAAGGCCCATAGGGCCTGCCTCACGCTGCCCTCCCTGCTCTTCCCAGGATGCCATTGTTTTGGCTGTGAAGTCACTCCCGTCCCAGACACTCATCAACTTGGCAACGTTTGGCACAGCAGTGCAGCCCTTCTTCCCTGAGAGCCGGCTTTGCAATGATGTGAGTGTGGTCCAGGGATTTAAAGGCCTAGTGGAGATACTGTAGCCCACCGTGGCCCAGCCTGTGCCTTTTCTCTCCAGGACACTGTGCAGCTGATCTGTGAGAATGTGGAGACATTACAGGCTGCGGGTGGTCCCCCAGATGTGCTGGCTGCGCTGGACTGGGCCATGAGGCAGCCCCAGCACAGGGCCCACCCTCGGCAGCTGTTCCTGCTCACTGCTGCCTCACCCATGGCTGCCGTTACCCACCAAACTCTGGAGCTCATGAGGTGGCACAGGGGGGCAGCCAGGTATGGGCCGTGTGTGCAGATACAGGGGCCTGAGATTGACCTCCACCAAGAGGCTTCTTCTGAAGGTCATGGCTGCTTCCCTTCCTTCATCAGGTGCTTCTCCTTTGGGCTAGGGCCTGCCTGCCACCAGCTGCTCCAGGGCCTATCTGCCCTCAGCCGGGGCCAAGCGTACTTCCTGAGGTCTGGGGAAAGGCTGCAGCCCATGGTGAGTTTGAGCCTGGGGCCTGTTTTCGCCCCTGGAAGCCCTTTACCCAAGTTACACTGAGTCTGAAACAGAACCCAATCAGGTTGCGGGGTCTCCTGGCACCCAGACTTCTCCTCCATTTCAATCCCTACTTTCCCTTAAGATGCCAAAGGGAAGGAGCTGCTGCTGCTGTTGCTGCTGTGGGGTACTTCAGGACACTAAAGATGTTGTGGGGGGCACAGCCTCTGACTAACCCCCAAGTGTTATTCTCAATTGTGTCCTGGTACTGAGTCATACCTTTGATACATTTTGCCTCATCCATGTGGCACAGCTCAGCTCAGGAGACAGACCAAGCCCTGAGGACTCAACACGCAGTTCCCTTGCTTGTTCCTACCCCCACTCCGTCCCCTGACCCAGCCTGACCCTGCTCCCCTCATCCAGAGGCTGGGAAGATGGCGTCAGGGGAAAGGCAGTCTTCCCACTCTGTGGGCTGCATGGCACTTCCTTCTCTCCCATGGCCTCTCTGACCATTCCTTACAGCTGGTGCAGGCTCTGCGGAAGGCCTTGGAGCCCGCTTTGAGCGACATCTCTGTGGACTGGTTTGTGCCTGATGCGGTGGAGGCACTGCTCACCCCCCGGGAGATCCCAGCACTCTACCCTGGGGACCAGCTGCTCGGTTACTGCTCACTCTTCAGGGTGGATGGCTTCCGGCCCCGCCCCGCTGGGGTAGGCCTGGGCTGGGGTTTGGGAGGTGGGCCTGGAGCAGCTAGAGCCCTGAAGCCCTTCCAAACTCTTCTTCCATTTGCTGTGCTAACCCGTCCTACTACCCCAGGCCTCCTCAGAGATCACGCTGGGCCACCCAGGGTGCCTGCAGCCTGCCCCATCATGAGGTCTTCTACTGAGCTGTACTGTAAAGTGTGTTGCCCTTGGCTTTTGCCAAAGGTCACTAAAGCACAAAGACACAGAAAACAGCTCCAGCATTTGCTGTGAGATTTTGTCAAAACTTGCTCATTATTTCCCATAGTGCCCTATAGAAAGCACCACCCGATTATTTCCTGAAACATTGGGGGACAGAGGGAGCACAGCCCAGATGAAATCTCAGATCCCAGTTCTGCCACGTACTAGCTATTCGATTCTGGGCAAGTCACTTCACTTCTCTGAGCCCTTTTCCTCGTACTGATTTTTTTCATAGAGTTGTTGTAATTAGAGGTCATAATGTACATGCTCCTGGTAGGATACTTGACACATAGTAGGAGTCTGAGAAATGATAGTTGTTTTTATTATGAAAAGCTTTGTTTCGCTAGAGGAACTAAGCAGGCTACCTCCTTTTTGATCATGAGAGCTCTCTATAATGGACTGTTTGCCTTTTTGCCTGGTTGCCAGGAAGCCCAGGGCCAAACCTGAAGCTCAGCTGCACTGGCTCTATTAACCCTACGGTTAGCACGGATGCTTCCTCTTTACTTAGTACTGGGCTTTCATTTCTGGTTTATCAACTTTATTGCCTCTTGCAGTTAGCCATCTTAAATCCTATTTGGAAAGAGGTAGCATGTAACTACAATCATTTTTTTTCCCCCAATGACTATCCCTTTCTAGGGCCAAGAGCCTGGCTGGCAGAGCTTGGGTGGCTCTGTGTTTCCATCCCCAGAGGAGGTGCCATCTGCCACCAGTCCTGGCACTGAGCCCACTGGCACCTCAGAGCCACTGGGAACAGGCACTGTGTCAGGAGAGCTGTCTAGCCCATGGGCTGCAGGGGACTCAGAACGGAGTAAGTGTTGGGTGTATTTGTGTGTCTGTGCTGGAGGAAGAATGGGCAGTGGGAGAAGCCAGGCCTGCGGTCTATTCTCCTGCCTCCATCAGGTACTGACGCTCTGACAGACCCAGTCACAGACCCTGGACCCAACCCCTCTGACACAGCGATATGGCGCCGCATCTTCCAGTCCTCGTACATCCGGGAGCAGTATGTGCTCACCCACTGCTCTGCCAGTCCTGAGCCAGGCCCAGGCTCCACAGGCAGCAGTGAGTGCCCCGGCTCCCAGGGCCCTGGCTCCCCTGAGAGCAGTGCTCCCCTGGATCCCCCGTCTCAGCAGGGCTGCCGAAGCCTGGCCTGGGGAGAACCTGCAGGCTCCCGCTCCTGCCCACTGCCTCCGCCCCCGCTGGCTCCAGTCAAGGTGAGATTCAGTCCACATCCGTTTACCATATATCCAGCAAACATTTGTGGACCATCTGCTGTATGCCACACATTGTACGGTGGTTACTATTAAATCTAGGTTACTGTTAAAGCTAGATGGATAAATCTATAATGAAGATACCATCCAACATACAGGGATAAGCACAGGGACATGGTGTTATGGGGGCTCAGAGTCCAAGTGACTAACCCTGTCGGTGGGAGTCAGGAAAGCAAGAGCCATATCTAGAAGAATAAGTAGAAGTGAGCCAGGCAAGCGGGAGACTACACGAACAAGAACAGAGACAAGCAACAGCTTTAAGTGAGACATAGGGTGTGGAGTGAGATGACTCTAGGAAGGGGACCAGAGCCCTAAGGAGCCTGGCCTTTCTTCCGGTGAGCAGCCATTCACGGTTTCAGACAAAGGGTCATGTGACCAGTGTGTGTGTATGTATGATGGCCAGGAGCTCTGCGTTCCTTGACCAATGGACCCCACTTCTTTCATGCAGCCTGGGGCCTTAAGTGCTGAGGTTCTGGGTCGTCAACGCAGAGCAGCTCTGGCTGGCCGGAGCCTCTCATCACCCCCAGGCCAGGCGAACCCAGTCCATAACCATCCCCGGCACCCCTCTCTGGGCGCAGCACCAGATGGGTCAGGCCCTGAGCCAGGGCAGCAGCTGGGACCGGGTCTGGATGACTCAGGTAAGGGTTGGATAGGGAGCTGGATTCTGACCCCAAGAGACCTTGGGGAGGTGGAGCACAGGGCACCACACTTCCCCTGTCCCTGCCATTGTCTCCTCAGGAAACCTGCTCTCCCCAGCCCCCATGGACTGGGACATGTTGATGGAACCACCCTTCTTGTTCACGGCTGTGCCCTCCAATAGGGAATTGGGGTCCCTGGCAATGCCACTGCCTCCCCAGGCTCCACGTTGCCATGTGGTGATCCGGGCCCTTTGTGGGGAGCAGCCTGTGTGCTGGGAGGTGGGTGTTGGGCTAGAGACACTATGGGGGTCTGGGAATGATGGCTCACTGCCTCCCTCACCCCCTGAAAGAGAAGGTGCTTGGGACCAAGCACTCCATCGGCTCACAGCAGCTTCTGTGGTCCGGGACAATGAGCAGCTGGCTCTCCGAGGAGGGGCTGAGACCATGGCTGACTGGGGTGAGTTGCTGGTGGGCCCACTCAGGGCCCACGGAGCCTGAATGAGGCAGAGTGGCAGAGGTATGGGTGTCACTCTATACTGCACCTTGCTCACAATTTGAGGTGGCTCACTCACAATTGACAATAAAATAAAAAAAATTAAGCAGGGCAATGGGGAAAAAAAAGGATAATAAAATGAAAGGGGTAATGAGGTTTTATTAAAGATGCACACCACAAGGTTATGTGCCTTTGCAAACATGGGACCCAAAATTGGCAAGCTTCTTAGCAGCTAACAGAGGAAAACGTGGTCTTGTAATGATGCATAATGCCCATAACATTAAAAACATGCCATTCAGGAAGACTTAAAATCAGAGTTAAAATTTCAGTTCGTCAGTTGCACTAGCCACACTTCAAGTGCTTAACAGTCACATGTGACTAGTGGTTACAATGTTGGATCATGCAGATCTATAGAACATTTCCGTCATCACAGCAAGTTTTATTGGCAGTGCTGAAATGAGTGGATGGAAAAGGCACCAGTCCGTCAGTGTTTCCTTCATGGTATCCAGAATGCTGAATTTCTGGGTGGCCAGGGGGCCTAGCCTTGCTATGGGCTGAGGGGTTCTGCCTAACCACTTCTTGTCAAAGTTGGTGAGCCTGAGCTGGTCGTGACTCTGAGAAAGAACTCTATTCAAAAATGGACAGAGGGAGAAGCTATGGGGAGCACTAAGAGTTTTTTCTATGAAGCCCTCTATAAAGGGTGGGTGATGGGAACGCACCCCATCCTGTTCAGCATACTGCCCCATGGTTTTACAGGCCATGCCCGGAGGTCCTGGCTCCGAGCCCTTCAGACAAGCAAGGTCAGCTCTGCCCTCTCCTGCTTCACCTGCCCTGTCGTTGTGGACGCTACCACAAAGGAGGTCCTGCCCTCAGCCCTGCAGGTGCGGAGCTCAGGTAGGGTCCCTCCTTGGTGACCTCTCAGGTGCTGGCCCTCACTGGCCACCCTCTCCTACCAACCTAAACCATCTTCTGTGCCCCTGCAGAACCAGCTGAGCCCTCAGGTACCCCTCCTGCCTCTCAGGGCCATCTAGATGCAGCTCCTCTGCCCACAGTTGTCCACTCTAAAGGTAACATTCAAATTTGGGGAAGTGATAAGGAGCAACTGGGCTCAGGGGCCACCACTGGCACTGATTAGCTCCATTGCAGGGCTTCAGGGAGGCTCCCTGGCAGGCGGCTGGGACCCAGACCAAAATGGCAACTGCCAGTCTGCTTCGCGGGACCCTGCAGCCGCCACCGGAGGTCCTCATCGTCTGCCCCGCCAGCCTTCCTCTAGGCTTAGCCTAGGCCTTCGGAAGGCCAGAGGCCCAGACAGCAGTAGACTCTGCAGCCCTAACACGGGCCAGATCCGTAACCACAACAGTGAAGGGAGCGACCACGACTACCTGCCCTTGGTGAGGACTCGGGAGGTGGAGGGTGGCGTTGCCAGGGCCAGGGTGCTGTCTCAGCTCGCTTCTCCCCCCACCTCCTCTCTCCTCAGGTGCGGTTGCAGGAGGCTCCGGGCTCCTTCCGCCTGGACACACCCTTCTGTACCGCGGTGCGCATACCACAGGAGCGCCTGTGCCGTGCCTCACCCTTCGCTGTGCACCGTGCCAGCCTCAGCCCCACTTCGGCCTCATCTCCCTGGGCCCTTCTTGGCCCCGGTGTTGGCCAGGGCGACAGTGCCACAGCTTCCTGCAGCCCGTCCCCTAGCTCAAGCTCCGAGGGCCCAGGCCAAGTGGACAGTGGGCGGGGCTCAGACACCGAAGCCTCAGAGGGGGCAGAGGGGCCGGTTGGTGCCGACCTGCGCGGTCGGACCTGGGCCACAGCCGTGGCACTTGCGTGGCTGGAGCACCGCTGTGCCGCCGCCTTTGGCGAGTGGGAACTGGCAGCAGCTAAGGCCGACCATTGGCTGCAGGCACAACACTTGCCTGACGGCCTTGACCTGGCCGCCCTCAAGGCTGCGGCCCGGGGTCTCTTCCTGCTGCTGCGTCACTGGGATCAGAACCTGCAGCTACACCTGTTGTGTTACAGCCCAGCAAACATGTGAGGGTTGCCCATTGCTTGGGATGGCGCCCCCCAACACACTCAAGTCACTGCCACCCAGGGCCGGCTTCTCGGTACTGGGAAGGGGTAGGTTGGAGACAGCCTCCCCTTCACTGCTTCTCATCCCCTTCCCAGAATCCTCTTGCCCCCACAGAAAGTGCCTGCGTGTGCTCTCTCCTGCTCCTCTCACCCCCCTACCTGTTCCCCCCTGAGCTCTATGCAGTGCAGTGGAAAGGGAGAGAGCCACAGTCCCCAAATCCTATGCAATAAAGTGCCTCTTAGGACTGCCTGAATAAGTTTTTTATCTGCTGTGTGCATGTCCCTCACAGCTTGGTCCAGGCACCTCCATGAAAGCTGCACAGAAATGGCCTTGGTAAGGTTTATTAGGGAGGGCACAGAGTCCACCTGCATCCAGGGTCCTGAGAATGGGGTAGAGGTAGATCTCAGTGGGCTTTCTTGCTGTGCTGGATGGTCTTGGGGAAAGGCTGGGGGCCCAGCCACAGCTGCAGCAGAATGACAGCATGGCATACGTGCAGGGCAGCAGAGCTGCAGGACGTGGATGGGTATGTGTTCCAGGAGAGCTCAATGAGCCCCAGCACCAGCAACCTGTGGATGAGAAATAAGCTTCAGGTTTTGTCCAGTTTCTAGGCCCCAGCCCTTCAGCTCCCCGCCCCCCACCCCCCTGTGTGGTCACAGCCTTGGGATGAGGAGCTCCCTAGTCCTTCCCACCCCTCCAGGTTGTCCCAGCCAGTACCTGAGCAGGTGTGTGAGCCAGCGTGCAGGCGTGGCCCACAGGAGGTAGGGCAGTGTGTGGAAATACCAGACGTAAAACTGGTAGTGGAGAGAACGGCTGAAGCAGATGCCAATGAAGTTGGAGGTGAAGAGGGTAGAAACTATCTGTATGCAGTGGTCAAGGCCAAGGGCAGGAGCAGAACGGGCAGGAGGTGGGGGTGGGGTGTGGGCGGGCAGGGAGGTTCCAAAGCAGAGGGGTAAGAGTTTTTTGGGTCAGACAGCCCCTGGCTCTGCTATTCCTAGATGCATGCCTGCTCCTCAATCTAACGTGGAGACAGCAGTGTCTAGGGCTGTAAGGCCTATTGAGTCCGTCACTGCCTAGCTGGGTGACCTTGGTGAATTATTTAATCTCTTAAAGCCCTAAGTTTGCCATCTGTAAATGAGGATAATAAAAATACCTCCCTATATCAGTCTCTTACAAGGTGTAAATGTTAGGATGTGTGTAAATCTCTTAGCACAGCACCAGGCACAGGGTGAGCACACATAATGATCATTCAGTAATATTTAGAATTAAGAATAAAATATGCTTAAATATGTAAATGCTCAGCACAGTGTTTGGTACAGAGTAGGAGCTCTATGAATGGGCCCTGTAGCTATTACTGGTGCCTTTTTTCCCCTCCTCAGGTCACCAGCCATCCAGGCTACCTGACCAGGGACCCCATCTGCACCTGGAGAGGGCAAGACTTACCTTTCCATGATTTAAAGGATATGATTGGGTGTGAGGGGCTGGGGTGGGACCTTCCTTTTGGAGGGATCCTTCAGCAGTGACAGGATACTTTCCCCTGTCCTGAGGAGAAGCCATTCAGATATTTATCAAGCCCCCATCATGGGCCAAGCTCTAAACTTACCCCCATGAGCTCAACATCTCCCCCAAACATCCCCTAAAGCCCAGGTCCTTCAATTCCTTCTCCCAACTCTGCCCATGGCACTGTTCCCCTTTCTCACCTGTGCCACCTGCAGAGAGCAAAGAGCAAGAGCAGGGTGAGATGGGTGGCCAACAGTGCCAGGTGGAAGGCACGATGCAGGAAGAGGGCCTCAGGGAGGAAGCGCCAGTTCACTGTCCAGCGGAAGAGAAACTGGCGGCCAAGGTCAAAGGAGCGGGATAGGTAACCGACTGGGTTCTCCAGCAGGAAGGGCAGCCCCAGCACTACCTGAGGATGGGAGTGATATCAGCAGAGCTGCCCAGGCTCACCCCCAGCCTCCTGAGTGGAATGGGAACAGGGTGTAGGTCTCAGAAGTTCCCTAATCCTCATTAGGAATAGCAAGAAAGCCACCCCTCTAAAACCCCCAGGCCAGAGACTGGGACCAAAGAAGCTGAGGAAACAGGTAATGACAGTTTTAAGTTTGGATTCACTGAGTCATAAATGGGCAGAGCTAGAAAGGCCCTAAGAGACCATCTATTGTAGTTCAACACCCTTATTTTATGTCTAAAAAAACCCAAAGCCCAGAGGTAGTGGCTGCCCAGTCCACTACCCTGTCTCTTGGCTTTGAGAAAGTCTCAAGGCTGGAAGAGGCCAGAGTAGCCTCCCTTCATTAAAAAGGAGAAGGGGTGATGCAGGAGTACCTGTAGGACAGCACAGATGCCCAGCTTGGGGAGGGCCCCACGGAGGCCAAATTGTGTGAGGAGAAGGAATAGTAACCCAGGGGCGAAGAGGAGCACGTTCATCTTCACAGAGACGGCCAGGCTACGGAAGGCAGAAGAGAGGGTGGAGATGAGCTCCAGGGCCAGGCACCCACCCAGAGATGTGCCCACCCCTCACAGCAACTCCTCCCCTCCCCCACCAGCAAGCTCCAGGACGGGGCCCACACTCAGGAGGGAGGGTAAGGCAGCCTTGCAAGAGGCTGGGGGTAGGGAGTTGACACCAAGTCTCTATGACCAGACTGGGCAAGCAAATATATGGGGTGGGGGTGGGGTGTGCCAAAAAAATGTATACATATGACTTGTATTCATCTTTTGTTATCAGTATATATTATTACAATTTTAATACAGTTTTTTCCTTTCTTAAAATGTGGAGGGCTGGCAGAGTGGCGTGTTGCTTAAGAGCTGGCTTGGGATGCCAGCTCTGAGCAGCACGGCCCCGGTTCAGATCCCACATATGAGGGCCAGTGACAATGTGCCCTCTACAGCTAAGATGGTGAACAACAGCTCCACCTGGAGCTGGGCTGCTGTGAGTCCCTGGGACAGCATAGCTGCAGCCCCTGCTGCAGTGGGCTGCCATAGGCTACACTGAGTGGCCGGCAGCTGGTGTGAGAGGCTGGCAGCCAGAGTGAGCTGTGAAGAGCCACTGTGAGCAGCCGTCCAGAGGCTGGCGATTGATCTGCCTCACCCAAGAAGAGGCAATGATGATACCAACATGGGCCAGTGAAGCAATGTCCTCCACAACTAGACTGAAGAACAAAAGGACAGCAACTTGTCTGTTCTCCTTCCCCGATTTCCCAATAAAAAAAATTTAAAAAAAAAAATGTGTATACACTTTTGGCACTTTTTGCATACTGAGTATTAAGATTGTTCAATGATCGACTCCAACAACAGATACTATCTGGAAGGAAGAGAAGATGGGAAGAGTCGGTGTGTGTGTTGGGGGTAAGGGTGGAGACGTTCTACAGATACTGGACTCACCTAATGGGGCCCTAACTGATCCACATTGTCTGGCCACTCCCTTACTCCCTCTGCTACAGAAAATTGGGGAGAAAGTGATGGAAATATAAAAAGAAAGGAGACCAGAAGGGAGGGATGTTGACCTGAAACAGCAGCAGCCCCAGCCCCAGCGCTGGGCCAGCAGAAGGTTGATACTAAGGAAGAGCAACGCCATGGCCACTGGGTCATTGAAGAGCCGCAGCACAAAAATGGAGTGGACACGGTAAGAGGCGCAGCACATGAAGAAAAAGACGAAAGGAGGTACCTGAGAGGGGGCACAGTGGGGAAGAAGGTCAGTTCACCAACCCTGGGCAACCCTGGGCCATCCCCACTCTCCAGCCCTTCCAGTTTGGGGACTCTGGTTCTGGTAGTGTGGACTCACTTTGCAGGTCTGGTGGTAGATCAAAAAGACAAGCAGCAAGGTGGTCAGGTAGAGAGCAGCATAGATGTGCTGGGCCATGCGAATGTCAGTGCCCTGGCCAGTGGCATAGTATAGGCCCATAAAGATATACACAAAGCCAGCTGGGTACCTGGAAGAGGAGAGGAAATGTGAGTTTGGGTCAGGCTATCCAGCCTGGTCAGCACCTCACATTCTCACTAGACCTACTATCCCCACTTACACAAGAGGTCCAGTGTCACCCTGCAGTTGGGTATAGTCATAGGTGCCATTGATGACGCCCTCCACTTCAGCCATGTAGGCCTTCCAGTCAATCTCTGTATCTGGAAAAGGATGGGACAGTGTGGTTACTTCCAGGTCCAGAACTTGTCTGCCCGTTACACTTCCAGCCCATCAAAGCACAGAATTCTAGCTCATTCTCAGGACTTCTATCACAATCCCTTACCTAACTGCCCACCTGACATTCTTTGGGTCAACCCAGGCATCTCAAACTCAACATGTCTGTAATTGAACTCATAATTTCCTACTCTAAATCTGTTCCCCTTTCCGGGTTCCATGAATGGCACCATCAACATCCAGGCTGCCCAGGTCACAAACGTGGATAACACCTTTGATACTTTCTTCTCTCTCATTTCCAAGCCTTTGTCACCATGTCCTGCCTATCCTTCATCCTATGTCTCTCTACTGTCTCATCCTTTTCTATTACATACTCACATTTGGGCCTAACATAATCTCTAGCCTCAATGATGCAACAGCCTCCTAATTAGGCTCCCAGCTTTCACTTTCACCTCACCACAATATATTTGCCACACTGCAACCAGAGGGCTCTTCCTATAATAGAAATCACATCATGTTTCTCTGATTAAAACCCTTCAATGATTCCCCAAAGTGCTTAAGATAAAAACCAAACTCTATTATTCCCATTTTTAGAAGATGAACCTATGAATTATTGAAATTAAGATCAGCAAGCTAGGAAGAGTAGAGTTGAAATTAGAATTCATGGGGTCCTAAATTCTTAATCACCATGCTAACTATCTCCTTAATGCAGCTTACAGACTCCTTCATGATCTGGTCTCAACTTATGCCCTCTCAGTTCTCAGTACCACCCTCACTTGTGTCCTATGTTCCAGCTCTAAAAAAATTCTGTTTCTCAAAGGAACCACTTTCCCTTTTAAATGGTTTTTGATACAGGATCCTTTCTGCCTGCAGCACTCTTCCCCTTCCCCTTTTCTCTCTTTCTCAATTGTCTAGCTCTTACCTTCCAAGGGGGACTGTAGGAAGCATTCCCCGACTCCTCAAGTCTGGCTTACCTGTCTTCCTGTGTCCTTTATATCACCCTGTCTTACTATTGTTATGATGAATAGGATGCATTCTAATTTTCTGCTAACTTATCTTTGTCCAGGCTCATACACCCAAGAATGAAATGTGCCTGTCTTTCACCAATGTACTCCTGGCACCTAACATAGCGTTAGGTATATAATAGGCACTCAATAAACGTGTTGAATTTATGGTCTTTAGCAAGAATGCCTTAAGCCCGGTGTTTTCAGCCTGGAAAAAAGCCGCCAATAATGCCAAACAGCCTCAAGTGGTCACAAAATGCATCGTTTCAAGTCCTCAGAACTGAATAGATGAAAAATTGAGACCCAGCTGGGGAAGTTATGTGTCCAAAGCAACAGAGAGAAGCAGCAGCAGCAGTACGTTAACTCGGACCCAGGTCTTCTGACTTTCAGGTTGGTTTACTTTCTTATTTCTTAGCCTGGCAGGTTGTTACGTTCTGGGCAGAAGGCCAATCTCTAGCGTCGCCCCTTCGGTCATGGGGAAGGGATTACGATCGGGTTTCGGTTTTCTGTGGAGCAGGCTTGAGACTCGGGTAAAAGATATGGGTCTGCAATAGATGACTGAGTGGATCTGGGGTGGGTTTAGCTCCGAATCTAAGTCACGGTCTAAGCGGGGTATTTCGGTTCACCTCCCTCCCTCCCTTTCCCTTCCCTCCCCTCCCCCTCGGCGCACTCACATGCCACCCTGTGAATGACCCAGAAGGTGATGCCCACCTCCGCCAGGCAGAGGCAGGCGGCTACCAGCAGCGTGTAGCGCGGCTCCAGCAGCAGTAGGCGCCGCTCTTGCCAAACGCGCCGTAGCCATTGCTCGCAGAGTCCCGCCGCCCGGGCAGCGGGTCCCGCCCGGCCGCGTTTCCGCGTGCCCGCCGCCATTTTGACGGTGCGCCGCCTGTGTGGGCCCTCCGCCCTGGAAGACCGACACTTTGGAACTTAGGTTCCGCTCCCCGCGCCGCGTGTCCTAACGCACTGAGCGCTGACCCCTTACGAGTCCTTATTTATTCCACTAAAATTTACTTCTACATCGGTCTCCCCGGATGGACTGCGCACTCCGTACGAGCCGGAAGGGTCTGAGTCCTTAGGATATACTTATCCCTGGACACACAGCTAAGGTGGATCGACTGTTTGCCCAGAAAAACAACCCTCCTGCCTGTCCCTCCCCCCCACTCCCACCGCTCCGCATAGCACTTCGCCTGTGTTGGGAATGTCTGTGTTCGTGCCAGTCTGTCCTGGAGGGCAAAATCTTTGTCTGCGTCCTTCCCGCCACCCCTCAGAGCCTTTGGGGTGCTCAAAGCTAGGAAGAAATTAAAATTTTCATTAATTATCCCTTAATGAAAGGAGCCGGTCAAATTTAAAGTATGAGAGGGGGCAGTGATGAACCCGTGTGAGTGTGACACCATCAGTATGGCTCTCAGAAAGGAGTAAGAAGTACAGCCGGAGGACTCAGGGTCTGGACTATATAGTTTTCCTAGAAGGAGGACTGCTGTACTTTCCCTTTTTTCCAGCCGGAGGACTCTTGGAAGCGCGCTTAGCAGAAGACGGAAGTTCCACGTGTTTATGTTGAGCAACCGCAGTTGGTGGGCGGAGACACAAAGGCCACACCTTCTCCTACATTCCACCATCCCGATTGGACACACTCTGGAGCCAAGTCCCGCCTAAAGGTTACGGCCGGCAGCCCTACAGGGCCAGCAGCAGCAAGCATGGCCTCTCCGGGGGCCCCAGGGGCCCTGCCCAAGTTACCAGAGCAGAACTGCGGGTACCGAGAGGTCCAGTACTGGGATCAACGCTACCGGGACGCGGCCGATTCTGCTCCTTACGAGTGGTTCGGGGACTTCTCCTCTTTCCGTGCCCTACTAGACCAGGAGCTGCGGCCCGAGGACCGCATCCTCGTGCTAGGTGGGTAGTCCTGGCGCTGCCCAGCCCAGGTGGAGCTGACTGGACCGGCTCCGTCCAGGCCTGGCCCAGTTCGCTTTCTTTGCGTCTGCCTGCCCCTCTCAGAGGAGGTCTCAGTCCGGAGCCAGGATCCAGTACCTTCAGATTCTCGGCAGTATTTAGTTAGCCAGGGCAAACAGGAGTCAAGCAATTCTTGGTTCGCTGCATGCCCCCGGAGAAAGACAGTCTCTCTGAGCGTGTAGGCGACCCAGTGCCCCGTTCCGGACCCTCGGAAGGCAGCTTCGAGCACTGGAGAGCTCAGAGCATTAGTTCAAGTCCCAATGCTAGTTGGCCGTATGACTTAGGACAAGTCATAAACTCGTGATAAACCTCGGACTGACTTGTAGAAACGGTACTGCGAGCTCAAGTCGGAGAAGGCACATGCAGGCATCTCGAGCGCAATGCCTACCGCTTTCTGTTTGCGCTGATGGGCCCCGGGAGTTAGTGTCACCTACACGTACTTATCTATCATCACTTTCCAAGCTCTGACTAAAACTTAGCCCATTGCCCCGCGTGCAGTGACGATGGGGACAGCGCCCTCTGAGGTCATAGGGGAGATTGCAGCCGAGATTGGTGCGATTCCCCCAAATAAAAGGTACTGGGATGCAACGTGGGTTTCCTGAGAGGCCCAGCCAGCTGTCCCCTCGGGGTTCTCTCCCACTGCCCGCCTTGGGGGCAGTAGTGAAGTTTGATTGAGCAATGGGTTTCTTTCTAATTAGTTTTTATTTTGGTATTTATAAAAGCCCGTATATGTTTAAGTGAAATGTTTCATATATAAAAGAGACCTCTAGGGCCGGCCGAGTGGCGCGGTGGTTAAGCGCTGGCTTGGGAAGCCAGCGGCCCCGGTTCGGGTCCCACATATGAGGGCCAGTGACGCTGCCCTCAAAAAAGAAAAAAAAGAGAGACCTCTATAATACAGTATATGTAGGGTTTAAATAGTAAATCTAATATGTGTGTGTATGCCCTACTCAGTTTGAAAAATAGAACATTCCTAGTACTAGAAAGGAAGTATAACCTAGAGCTTGAGAACTTGGACCCAGGAGGTAGCTACCGTATTTTGCCGTGCATAATGCGCACTTTTGGGCCCAAATATGTGAGGGAAAAATAAGGATACACATTATACATGGGTAGTACTAATTTTATATCTATATGTTTTTAATTCTTTTATTTATGCTTATGAGTTAAAAGTGTAACTCTAGGGGCGGTTAGTTCATTTGGTTAGAGCATGGTGCTAATAACCCCAAGGTTGCTGGTTCAATACCCGCATAGGCTACTGTGAGCTGCGCCCTCCAAATAAAATTAAATTTTTGTTTTTAAAGTGTAACTCTAGAAATAAATAATGATATTCTTATGCAAAATAATACTCTGGAATACAGTAACTAGTTTTGTTAGACTTACAGACTAAGACTTGGCCTTCTATGATGCATAAACATTGTAAATTTGTTACTGGTACATAAAATTTACTTTGTATCTTGTAATTATTTGTTACATAACATTTCTTGTACCATAACATGTTATATAATAAATGCTAAAATTTCTTTATAATACAAAAAGCAAGTACCCAAATGTAAACAAAGAAAAATTTGAATTAAAAAAATTAAAACAAAAGACTTTTTTCCCAGAAAGTTTGGGCCTAAAACGTGGGTATTCATTATACATGGGAGCGCATTATACACAACAAAATATGGTAATTCTGTTGGACTCTAGGCTCATGTAATCTTAGCTGTGGAATAATGGGCAAAATCATGGAATCTTAGCTATACAATCCTGGACAAAATACTTAAGTTTCTGTGCCTCCATTTTCTTGGCCTTAACAAAAATAAGAGTACTTATTTATCAAGTTTTTAAGGTGATTGAGTGAGTATGAAAAATAACTAAAACAATGCCTGGCAAAATAAAAAGCCTCAGATACATTCAAGGTTTTCTTTGTAGTCCTCCCAAATCCCTTTTCCCCAGAGGTGAAAACTGTTGGATTTTGTGCTTTTAAACCATTGCATTTATTTATAGATTTACCATAGATCTTAATCTTTTAAGCTTTAGTGTGCATCATAATCACCTGGAAAGCCGGACCCCACCTGAGATTATAATTCCAGTGACAGCCCAAGGTGGGTCCTGGGAGTCTGATTTTTGTGCTGTGATTGGCAGAGTAATACGGCCTTAAAATCTCCTTGACTGGGAGATATCCTTTTTTGGAGAGAGGGGAGAAAAGTCTAAAAATCAAGAAGGAAAACTTTCCATGTATTCCCAAAATCTGAAAAGAGGACCCACAACTTGGGGAGTACACTATGTTACATTCCACCTCAACAAACAAGTTGAGCATTACTCAGTGGGTCCTAGGGAATGTACTAGGTCCTTTCTAATTTATTTAATCCTTATGACAACCCTGAGAGGTGAGTGATAAGTGTTACTAGACTTACACTAAGTTAGACATTGGTAAACTATTTTTGAAAATGGCCAAATATGAATTATGTTGGGCTTTGTGGGCTATGCAGTTTCTGTCATAGCTAGTTAGTACTGCTGTTGTAGGGGACAAGTAGCCACAGATAATACATAAGTGCATGAGAGTAGGGGTGTTCCAATAAAACTTTATTTACAAATATAGGAAGCCAGCTGGATTTGGTGACTCCTGCTCCAGGTTGTGTCTAGAAGCAAATCCTAAGATTAGGATTCTTTTTTTTTAAAGCTGAGCTGTCCTGCCACCTGTTGGCAGTTTAGCGGGCAGCTCAGCTTGGGCAGGGAATCAAACTGGTGACCCTGTTGCTTAGAGCTCACACTCTTGAGTGAGCTCTTAATCAACTGAGCCACTCGGCCGACCTGTCTAAGATTAGGATTGATCTCCTAGTCATGTTAGGGATGTGCTCCCAGGAGAAATTGGTAAAAGAGTGAGGGCACAGGGAAGGAAAGAGGCCAAGCAGGATTGTGGTTGCAGGCCAAGTTTCCCTGACGATAGTTTCAGCTTGAAGAGTCACAGATGCAAACTGTCAGAAGCAAGGATACACCAAAACGTAGGGACACTCCAAGGGAATGTGGTCAGAGCAATGACAGTGTCCACTACTGTCATGCAGCAAGTAAGTGGTGAAGTAAGGGTGCCAACTGATTCCAGAGCTTCTGTTTCTCCTGTTGCACCACACAGATGGGCATAGAGAGGCATCTAGAACTCTCTTGAAATTAGTAAAGTGACAACACCATGAATTACAGCCTAATGGTCATCTTGATATGGCTAAAGATGGAATGTCACAACTAAACGTGAGTGGGCCTCTTGAAAACTGGGAGAAAATGTAGCATGGTGGTTTAAGAGCTCTGATTCTGGCATGAGACAGGCCTCTATCCAAATTCCGATTGTACTGCTGGACCATGTGACTCTGGGGAAGTTCTTTATCCATTTTGCACAGTCTCAGTTTTCCCATCTAGACAATGGTAATGATAATAATATTTTTTATGTTAAAGTACTATGAAAATAAACTGAGATAATTCTTATCCAATGCTTAGCATGGGACCCAATGTTAAATCGCTGTTAGCTATCATTAGTTATTATTGAAAATGAGAGTCAGAGGGGCAGTTTATTGTGGACTGTTCAGAGAACCGAGTACCCTGCCTAAGGACTGTGCGTCTGGTCCCTGTGGCTAGAATATCCTCATAGCACATGAATGCTACAAAGTTGGCTGCCCCAGCTTTGTCATCGGTATACGTCTCTCTCCTTGCTTGACTCCATGCTCCACAGGAATCTTCTGATCATAATTTGGCTTCAATTTGTATTTCCTATAGAAAGAGAAGGGACTAACCAGAGGATTGACTCTCAAGTACCCATGGTGGCTGTTTTTCCTGTTGTAAATGAGTGAATTGATATTTTCTTGGTGTTAGGATAGCATCCATATAGCTCTGGACTCCCAGGTAATGGGTTCTTGGATCTGACTTAATTCTCCAGTGCCTTCCCAAGCCCCATCTTGGTTGCTGAGGCAGATGGATCAGAAATCACTACTTTGTAAGCATAACTGGCCTTGTGGTCAGACTTTGTTCTTCTTCACCTTTGGTAAAGTTCTCTTGGAAGATTTCACTCCTTTGCTGAGGGGAATAAAGGAAGGATATTTCGGTTTGTCTGCAGTTGGGCAGAGCTCTGCAGGCATATGAGGTCAGGTGTAGGGTAGTAAAGGGATTGTGGGTCGGAGAACCCAGTGGGACTTCAGCCTGAACTGAGTTAGAGTCTGTTGTCTAGCTTCCCTCACCTCCTATCCCATGTGGTGTACCTACCAGGGTTTGCTGTGGGGAAGCACACATTGGTTTTTCCCAGGTGAGACAGTACTCTTCCTGAGCCCTGGAGCCTGAGGAACACAGAAAGGGGCTGCTGAGGACCAGCCAGCAGCCTCTGGGTGCCCTGACCAGGTGTCAAGCCCTGCTAGATTAGGGGTATCCCAACAGCTGATCCTGTGATCCTCTTAGGGCCACAAATGGGGATTAAAGGCAATCTAATCCCAAGAGCTGGGCATCCCCATGTGGGGCCTCCAAGATCTGTCAGACTGACCACAAGAGGGCCTGGATGAGGCCAACAGGAAGTCACGCTGTCTGAGCTTCAGACCCACATCAACCCCTCTAACCTCCACTTGGTCTTTCACCTGACCCTGTCCTCTTTGGGACTGCTTTGCCACAGAGCTTTAAGATTGTCAGCTTCCCTGAAACCCTTGCCCGACCCACCTAAACTGGCGGCAGTTTAGGTGCTCCCACATCCTGTCTCTATTGAAATACTCATCACATTATGTGGCAGTTCCTGGTTACAGTAATACTCATCACATTATGTGGCAGTTCCTCCCACCAGAGAATGAGCTCCTTAAGGGCAGGGAGCCTTGCTCTTCAGCAGAACCCAATATGTAGTGCTTAGTACCCACATCAAGGAATTACAAGGGAGCAGCTCCATTGTGTCCCCACCTAGTTTCTCCTTCACTTTGACTCTGTCTTGGACACCAAAGTAGGATGATAACCTCTAACATGATGTCTTCCCAGAGGACAGGGTTAGGATACTACTATTATACTATCCTAATAATATTATGATCCTATTGATGCCAGTATTACCCATTCTGATCTTGAGGATACTAAGGCTCAGAGTCGAGTGACTTGCCATGGTGGTATGACTAGGAAGATCAGAAGCCAGATCTTTGAACTCCTAAGTTCAGAGCTCCTCCAGCTACTCTCCAGCTGTTTTAGTTTTTAAATTCAGTGCAGCACATCCTACATGCAGGCTATGTCTTGTTATCTTCATTTTTCTGAATAGGAAATCCAAGTTCCTAGTTCTACACATCTAGGAATGATATAGAACCAGTATATGTGCCCCGGTCTGTATAACTCCAAGCCTCATGCTCTGTTCTGTACCATGCTCCTTCTCCCTCAATACAGGAGGGTTTGGGCTGACAGAAAATGGGCCAAGAGTGGATGGATAATTGGGAAGGGTAAAACCAGAGTTAACCTAGCCCTTTTGCCATCCACCTCTTCCCACTCCAGGCTGTGGGAACAGTGCCCTGAGCTACGAGCTGTTCCTTGGGGGCTACCCTGATGTGACCAGTGTGGACTACTCATCAGTAGTGGTGGCCGCCATGCGTGCTCGCTATGCCCATGTGCCCACGCTGCGCTGGGAGACTATGGACGTACGGGCACTGGGCTTTCCCAGTGGCTCCTTCGATGTGGTGCTTGAGAAGGGCACGCTGGATGCCCTGTTGGCTGGAGAACGGGATCCCTGGTCCGTGTCCTCAGAAGGTATCCACACCGTGGACCAGGTGCTGAGTGAGGTAAGGAGGCAACAAGAGAGGCAGGCAGACCAAGAGGTGAGGATGAAGGGTGGAGGCTTCAGGAGATTGGAAGAACACAGAAACCAGAAGGAGGCATGATTTGGAGCAGTCACTCTCAGGACTGTAGTTACCTGAAGCAAGGAAAGGGTTACGCTGGGTCAAGATTATAGGAGGCTGGAATAGACAGGCTTATAGAGGCTGATGATTGGTCACTGGGTTGCCATAGGGATGAGGTAGCAGCCAGGTTCCAGATAGATAAGACTGGAGGGTGAGCAGTTCGCAGGAAAGCAGTGTTCCCTGCATCTGACAGCACTCCCATGCTCATCTATCTAGAATATAGCCCTACCCCCATGAAATGACCCGGAGCATAGAAGGAGGCTCACTTTTTTGCCATGGAAAGCTGGATATAGGCTTGTGCCTGGGAGGGCATCCGGAGTATAGTAGTACTGACCTTTGAGAACCTGCAGATGGACTCCTCACTGATGGCTTCTCTGTCTGCCTTGCAGGTGAGCCGGGTGCTGGTCCCTGGGGGCCGGTTCATCTCGCTGACCTCTGCTGCCCCCCACTTTCGGACCAGACACTATGCCCAAGCTCATTACGGATGGTCCCTGAGGCATGCAACCTATGGCAACAGTTTCCACTTCCATCTTTACCTCATGCACAAGGGCAAAGAGCTCAGTGTAGCCCAGCTGGCCCTTGGGGCCCAGATCCATTCACCCCCCAGACCTCCCACCTCACCCTGCTTTCTCCAGGACTCAGATCATGAGGACTTCCTCAGTGCCATTCAGCTATGAGACCAGAAGCATGGTCCTCCGGCGTTTCCTGCCTTTCTGCCCTGGACTCCTCAAGTTGTTGGAATTCCTGACTCAGGGCTTAGGGTTGGGTCCAAGATGCTCACATCCCAGGGGCCCCAAGCCTTAGAGCTGATGGGAGCAACCTCATATGAAACAATATAGCCCAGGCTAAACTAGATCTCAAATCCCACATTTCTGGCTTTCTTGGGTTCCTCAGTTCTGTCCTGGGTTCCCCAACTTCCTCTCCTGCCATACTGAACCACCAGTGATCCATCCCCTGCAGCAAAGCTCAACACAGCCCCTCTGTGTGCCAGCCAGACTCAGACCTGCATCCCTGGGGCCTGTTGTTGCCCCCCATTCAACCTGGATTTATCCACAGGAGGCTGCAGACTTTGAATCTAGATTGCCTTATGCTTCTGACCCTAGCTCCAGCCCCAACTCTGATGACCTGTTTAGGTTGTATATTTACCCAAGGAGGCTACATTGTAGTGGTGTTTGTTCTCAGGCCAGGCTCGCCTGCCTGTGTTTACTTGGCAACCCTTCCCTGCCAGCAACATGCATCTGAGATTCCCAAGTACCTTCCCCCCATCCCCAAAAGGGATTGGAGCCATTTTGGCCTGGCTCCTGAACAGACCAAAGCAGCGGCCACACACACACTGGGAGTTCTGTGTTTATTCACACACTCCTGGTACAGTGAGAATGGAGGAACATTTACAAAGGACACCCCTGGGTTGAGAACATCTCTAGGGCCACAGGTGTCATCCAAAGGTGCAGAGCAGTCCCTATTTGGGTTCCCAGGGGCAGGGCGCAGGGGTTCAAGGTAAAATCAGACCTGGGCCCTTGGAAGGTGATACCTTGAGGGGAGGGGTCTGCCACAAAACTGCCTGGGATCAGGCCTGGGCAGACTGGCCATGTGTTGGTTATCATGTTTGGGGGCTTGTCCATTTCCAGCCTCAACACCCGTCCTATCTGCCAGGCGCAGAAGAGCGAGGACGAGACCGAGGGTGGAGGGCATGAACCATGAGGGGAGGCAGTAAACAAAGAGTCGGATATAAAAATACAAATGTGCTGAGGAAGTCCCTTAGAAAGAGGCTGGGGTCACGCCAGACAGGGACGGGGGTGAGGAGAGGCCCCGAGGGCTGGGCTCAGGTGGGTGGGAAGCTCATGCAAATACGCAGCCAAACATCCCTGGCCACGCACGCAGTCCGACACGGGTGGGCAGCCGGGTCTGCAGACCAGACCAGCCAGAGGGGCGTGGGTAGGGGAGCCGTGCGGGAGGGGTCGGACCGGGGGCTGAGGGCCGTGGGTCTCTGTCCGTTCCGGTGTGGGGGATGGGGCTGCGGCCCGAGGTTCTAAAGTGCATGAGCGCGACGGCGGGCTCCGGGCGGGTCCGCGCCGCCGCCACCGCCGCCGCCGTGGTGCTGAAGCGGACAGCTCCGGAGTGCCTGGCGGCGGCAGCAGCGACTCTAACTCAGAGGTGGCGCGGCCCTGCGGCCCCCGCCCGCGGGCGCCTGGGCCGGGGCGGGGGGCGCCGGCAGCCGCATCGCCGGCCCGCGCTCCTGGCCGCTGTGGGGCTGGGCCCGGAGCCTGCCGCCCGAGCCGGCGCGTCTACACTCCGGACGGCGGCTTCTCCCCCATCCCCTTCAGCACGTCGTCTATCCGGTCATCCTCGATCACCACTGTGCAGGGAGAAAGCGCGTCAGCCACGCGGCCTTGGGGGGCGGCGGCGAGAATGGACCCCGCGTCTTCGTGCCCTGCTCAGCTGCTGCCCGTGGCCCAGCGACGCCCCCTCGACCTCCGAGCCACAGTGCTCTCCCCATCCAACTCTCCTGCCGACCCAACCCACTGACGAGGCCAGCTCCCACAGACCCCCTCCCCTCTCTGTGGAGGAACGCCCCCTCTTCCTAAGGCTCCAGCCGTTCAACCTTGCCATCCAAACCCTCCCGCCGCTTGAGCTGTCCTCCATCCGAGCTCAAGCAATCTCCCTCTTCAACCCTCACTGCAACTGAACCCCCTCCTCAAACGGAATCTACAGCTAGTCCAACCCTCTCTCCCTAACCTAATCCTCTCGCGGCTTGGACCCCTCTTCCGATCCTGGCACCAACAGAGCCCCTCCCCATGCAAATAACCAGGACATCCGATCTCCCGGCCCCCTGCCCTCTCTCCAGTCGGACGTTCCTCGCCACCCGGAGGCTCTTCCGCAGCATCCACCGACTCGGCGTTTGATCCTGAAGAAGCGGCCGGTCGCCCCAGGTTCCCACTTCCAGGCAGCCCCAAATGCCCCGGCTGGCCCCTCCCCCTCGCCCAGGGGCCAGGACTCTACTTCTGGAGGTGGCAAGCATCGAATCCGGAGCACTGCGTTCCCGGGAGAGGGGAAAGAAGGGGACAACACTGCAGCGGAGCCCCCCCCCCCGAAACCGCGCTGGTTGCGCTGGGCTGCGGCAAGGGCTGCGGAAGCTTGGCGGGGAACCGCAGCTGGCGGAGGGTTTCTGGGTCAGACGGCGACTCCGGGCCCCGGCCGCGTACCTCTCTTGGCTCGGCCGATCTGGCCCAGCTTGGGGGGTCGCTTGGCTTGGTTCCCCGCAAAGAAGGAGTTGGTGTCCTGGAGGCGGCAGCTGAAGGAGAGGTCGGAACCCTCGGGATCGGCGCCGAAGCGGCCCATCTTGTCCTCGCTGTAGGGAAGGATCTCGGACATGGCGGGCACGGGGTGGGCGCGGGACTGCGGCGGGGCGCGGACGGCGGGCTAGCTGCCGGACCTGCCCTAGCTCAGCAGGAGAGCCGGCGGAAGGATGAAGTCATGCAGCATCCGGGGCTGCGGATCCAAGCGGGGCCTCCTCCCCCGCGCCTCCGCCTCCCGGGCCGCTGGGCAAGCGGCGGCGGCGGCGGCGGGGACCGGGCGGGGGCGGTGCGGGGGGCGGGCGGGGGCGGCGGCCGCGGCGAGTGCGGAATGACGATGAGCGCCCGACTGCGGCAGAGCGCGGCGGGCGGGGCGCGGTGGAGGCGGGGCGGGCTCCGGCCAGCGGGGAGAGGCGGGGCGCGGGTTCAACTGTGTGCCCGGTTCTCCGGGGAGGGGAGGCAGCGGAGTGGGAGGGTCCTGCACAATGGCGGAAAGGGCGGCGGGGGAATGGTGCAGAACCTGGCGGGGACAGGCAGGAGCGAGCCCGGCCCCGGAGGGACGGGAGCCCAGCAAGTGGGACCTGGGAATGGGGGGGGGGGGCAGGGCCGGCCAGAAGGCGCGAGCAGGGCTGGCATTCGGGGGGCGGGGCACTAGACTCGCGCGGCGTGGGGAGAATCGGGTGAGATATGCGGACTTCGCGAACCCGCAGGACTCGGAAACGGCTCAGACCAGTGGGTGGTGTACCCGCCGTGGGCGCGCCCTTTTGTCGGGTTGCTCTTTGGATTTTAAATAGTTCATGTGGAGTCTGTGTTTTCCTGACTGCCCCTTCTGTGTCTGTGCCTCTGTCTATATGTCTGTCTTTCATGTGTCTGTATCTATCTCTGTGCCCCATCTCTCTGTCACAGTCTCTGTCTACGTCTGTTTCTTGAGTCTGCCTTCTGTATGTGTCTACATGCTTGGCCCCTATACCTCTGTGCTACTGTGTTTTCATCTCCTGAGTCTCTGTGTGTGTCTGTCTCATCCAGGAGAGGTCTCGGTAATTGGGCCGACACGCGCTTCAGCGCAGACACCCGCCCCCAGCCCTGCTGCTGGAGCCTAAACTCGGGTTCAGAGCGCCCGCCGTGCCCTGCAGCTCTCTGGGCTCCGGAGGCCGGCGCTGCGCGTACAATGTGAAAGGAATGAATGGCGTCGCGGGGCCGGGGGGTGGGGTGGGGGTGCCCTGGCTCCAGGTGCCGCGGGGAAGCCCGGAGCGCCTGAGGACGCAACGCGCGTCCGCGTGTGTCCAGAGGGGGGAAGGGACAGAGGGCACCCCGCAGTCGTGGGGGGGAATCACGTGACATTTCTAGCTGCACCGTCGGGAACATGCCCTCATCCCACCCCCTACCCCCGGCTGGCCGTCAGCTTCGGCGTCACCTGCTCGCTAGCGCTCAGGGGCTCTGGCGCAATCACTGGCCTTGGGGGAGGTGGGGGAGGGTTGGTGTCTCAGATTCGGCTACAATGACGACAGTCCTGATAAGGGTAATAATTATCCCATATGTTCAGTGCATGCCAGAGCTCAGTGCACAACCCAGGTGGAGGGGTCTCCACTCTCTCTAAAGCGCTTTACCTCTTTTCATTCCAAATCAGGCAGCTAGTAAGGCTGCCTGGTGCTGGGTCTTCTTCCTCCAACAACTCACCGAGTGTTAGTCCCTAGAACACAGAGGCCATGGCAATGGTGGTTGCCCTTAAGAATCAGGATGGAGATGGGGGGAGCTTGGTGCCAGAGAATGCCTCTGCAAACCTCCTTCAAGGCTCCAGACCTGGGAGCCCATGCCTATCTAGCCCTCCTCTGCTGTGTCCTTGTCTCTGGGGTGTCTAAAGTTGGAAGTCAGGGCCCAGTTGTAGTGAGAGGAGACTGGAGGCCTTAAAGGACAAGAGGCTGGAACTCAGGGTCACTAGGAGAGAGTCCAGAAATTCCACCCCCACTGGAGGTTGTTCCAACCCTGGCTCTGCCATTTTCTGTATAACCTTGAACTGAAGGCCCCATAATTACTGTTTTAAAAAACTAATTCATTTGCACTTGTAACATTTTAAGAAAATACCGAAAATCACACGAAGCCTTTGATATACCTATATCTTTCCAATATTTTCCTCATGTACTTGAATGATGTGCATACTTCTCTAAGCCTTCATGTTCTAGTCTGAAGCACAGAGATGATAGAACCTACATTAAGGACAGTTTTGTAGATGAAATTGTTGTCCTGAGGGGAAGTGGGTTGTCTCAGGAGGTAAGGAGCTGCCCCTTACCAAAAGTGCTAAAGAATTCTTGCCAAGGGTGAGATGAAAACACTGGGTGGGGAATTCAAACAATTTTCTTTCTCCCCCTCCCACCCCCAAATGAGCGAGATTGGAGGAATAACAATTTAACTTAGAATTCATTTGGTTAGCTTCTTCTTAAATCTTATTCCTGTCCCTACTGTGTATACTGGATCATGATGAAAGCAAAAGACTTAAGTGCAAAATTGTAAAGATACAGCAATACTAAGCTTCCATTATGCGATAGAAATGTGTGTTTTGCGGGGGTGGGGGGGTGGGGTGTCTTTCAATTGTGATCCTCTATTTCAAATTCTGGTGTTCTTCAACCCTACTCATGAGACAAAAATTCATTTTCACAATCAAAATAAAGTTTGTTTGGAGTTTTGTAACTGCATTAAATTTCTCAATTGAAAGTCCACAAAACCCAGTGGACTCAATCCATATGTTCTAAACAGAATAAAATGCCTTTTGAGTATTAATGACACTTTTATTCAAGTGGAAACTGTAGGCCTGTGTAGTGGATTGAATAGGATCCCTCCTAAAATTCATGTCCACCTGGTATCCCAGAATGTGACCTTATTTGGGAATAGGGTCTTTGCAGATGTAATTAGTTAAATTAAGAGGAGGTTGTACTGGACTTGGCTTGGCCCTAAATCCAATCACATGTATCTTTATAACAAGAGTTCAGATGCACAAAGACATATATACTTATATAAACACAGGGAAGAAGGCCAGGTGAGGAAGAAGAGGTAGGACTGATACGGCTACAAGCCAAGGAACCCCAAGAATTGCTGGAAGATGAAAGAGGCAAGGAAGCATTCTTCCCTAGATACTTCCAAGGGAGTATGGCCCTGTTGATACCTTGATTTTGGACTTCTCGCCTCCAGAACTGTGAGAGAATGTTTCCTTTTTTTGTCTGTTTGTTTGTTTTGTTTTTTAGATTTTTTTATTGGGGAATTGGGGGAGGGAACAGCGTAGAGCAATTGGGGAAAGGGAACAGACAAGTTGCTGTCCTTTCATTCTTCATGGTGGTATTGTGATCATTGTGCCTTCCCAGCTGAGGCAGATGGGACACCGGCCATCAGCCAGCAGTTCAATGCCGGCTGCCGGCCACTCACGCTGGCTGCCAGCCATGCATAGTAGTTCACAGCAGCCCACTGCAGTCTATGCCATCGCTGGCGACTCACAGCAGCCCAGCTCCAGGTCGAGCTGTTGTTCACCATCTTAGCTGTACAGAGTGCAGCGTCACTGGCCCATGTAGGATCTGAACCTGTGGCCCTGCTGCTCAGAGCTGGTGTCCCAAGCCAACTCTTAACCAATGAACCACTCTGCCAGCCCTCCTATTGTTTTAAGCCACCCAGTTTATGGTAGTACTTTATGACAGCAGTCCTATCAAACAAATGCAACGTGTTACAAATATTTTTGGGTGATTTTTTTACATCTCTCATGAGCACGTTTCCCTTACTTAAACTCTCTTTGGGTCCCCTTTGCTCTCATCCTGTCCACTCAAAGGAAGCCCACACCATGAAGGTATTTCTGGGATTCATTATGTTTAGTAGAGGCTGATAAATAACAAAAAAGGAGGCAGATCTGTGTGATAAGATTTCCAAGGCCTGCCAAAGTGTCACCAAATAACAAGTGTAGAGTGTGATTTCATATACTATATGAATAAAGTATATATACATATGTATGCCTACATATGCACACACATAGTTTAGGTATGTAAATGCATATGAAAGATCTAGAAGGAAACATACCAAACTGACTGCTAATGATAGTTACCTCTGAGGATGGTACTGGGATCCCAGTAGAATCAATTTCATCTTTTCTTCTATATACTTCTGCAGTATTTTGCATTTGCAATAAAAAAGTTTTAAAGATTAAAAAAAAAGGTTTAAAACTAATGACACAGTCCATTTATCAAACATCATACTCTTGCCCAGGCAAATCAATTGACTTAGAAAGCATAATAGTAGTTAAGAGCACGGAGTTTAGATTCAAATCAAGGATCTGACTTCTATCTGATGTGTGACTTCATTGAGCTTCCCTGTCCTAGGTTCTTCATCTATAAAATAGGGACAATGATACTAATAGAATCTACATATTGGGTCATCGTGAGGATTAAATAAGTTAACATATATGAAGTGCTTAGGTAAGTGCTGGACAGTAGAATTGTTAGCTTTATTATACAGGAAAGCATAAAGAAGTTAAAAATAATCTCATCATTAGATATATTCATATGAACATTTTGTTGCATATCATTCCAATCTTTGTATTTCCCCACTGGTTATAAAATGGTCTTTAAATATTTTCCTTTGTAGTTCTTAACTAGCTGGGCATTCCACTGCACCACTGTTGATGTCATCTATGATGTTGTGAGGGTGGTGGCCATCAACGGTGCAGCTGCAGACTAGGCAGAGCCCAAGATCTCTTTAATGGTTCCAGAGAGTTCTCTAGCTAAAGATTGGTACCGCATCTGTTGGGCAACATTAACAATCTCATCAAAAGTAATATTTCCACTGTGCTTAATGTTTTGTTTTGTTTGTTTTTGTTTTTAGTATTTTTGTTTTGCTTCTTTCTGTTTCTTGGCGGTTCTTTGAGGGCTTTGAAGATTGGGACAGAGGCAAAAGGTACTACCTCCATTTGGGCCTGTCTGTTCTGAATGGTCAGTTTTACTGTAACCCAAGTACCAGTTGCTTTAGCAATGTCAACATCAAATTTTTCTGGAGACAGACCCAGGGGGCTGATCTTGAGGGCCAGGCAGATGTGGCACCAACTTCTCCACCTGTGTACCTCAGGTATATAACTTTGATCTCAGGGTCCAACTTTGGTGGCATGGTGGAGACTGCATGGTGGAGGTGACTGGTGTCGGATGAACCCAGATTCGGGTCAGTTGAGGAAAGTTGCACCTTGGCCTCCTCCAAGTCGAAAGCCCAATATCTCTTTAAAAAAACAACAACTGTGCTTTTACACTTTTTTGCTTCACAGAAATTAGATTTTGTAATCCCTTTTCTCCCCTTAACTATATGAAGAACCTTTCCCCATAGCATTAACTCATTTTCTATCATTTGTAAATGTTGCATTGTATTCCATTGTATGAATGTTCGATATTATTCAACAAGTTTTCCACTCTTGAACGTTGAATTTCCCCTCCATTTTTTTGTTGTTGTTATTGTTGTTATTATAGACAGTGCTGTGATGAACAAATAAATGTTGAAGGAAAAAAATGGCCCATATATTTTGTAATTCCTCCATCTAAGATGTAGATTATATTTCCCCAACCCTGAATCTGTACTTGACATTCTGAATTGTTTGGCCAAAAGGGACATTAGCAAATATAATACGATGCAAGCAGAGGCTTGAAAAGTGTTCATGTACTGGGATTTGCCTCATTTGTTGCTGGAAATCCTGAGACCACCATATGAAGAAGACTGGGCTACTTTATTGGAGGAGAGACCACATAAAGACAGGACCCAGACATTCCAACTGAGGCCCACACATGTAAATAAGGCTATTCAGCTCAACCACTCAGCTCTTGCTGAGCTGATCGAGACCTGAAGAGCCACTCAATCAACACACTGAACAGAGAAATGATGTTTGCTATTTTAATCCACAAAGTTTAGGGAGGTTTGTTATGCAGAAAAAGCTAGTGGATACAAACATCCTGTGGATAATGATTATTTCCTGGAACAATTTCCTAGAATTAGACTTTCTGGATCAAAGATTGTGTACACTTGTACCTATTGATACATATTACCAAAAAACTTGTTATCAATTTATAAGCCACCAGCAATATATGAGAGTGTCCATTTTCCTCATCTTGGTCAACATTGATGATGAATGTTTCTTATTATTTTCATGACTATGTTATCCTAGTCAATTTAACACATAAACCATTGTCCATTTCCTCTCAATTTGCAATCAATTTAGAGAAAAGAAACGATTACTCCTGTAGGAAAAGAAGAGCAGAAAAGAAAGGGAAAATAATAGAAGGAGAGATTAAAACAGAGTCAAAGGTTATAAACACAGAGGAAAGAAAATAGTACTTAGCAACCTCCAATAGGGTACTTAACATGTAGTCAGGAATAGTGATGAGCCTAATAAATGATTTGGGTCATGAAAGAAACATAGAAAGGAACTATCCTTTTAGGCCAAGCCTAGTGAAACTGAGAACACTGTAAAAGTAGGTACAGGCTCTTTCCTATGTGGCTGCATTTAATTCTCACAGCAACTCTCTGAGATAGGGATGACTGTTATCCATTGACAGATGAAGAAAATTAAGGGTCAGAGATTTCAAATAATTTGATGAAGATTACACAGCTGATAAAGAATTGAACCCAGATTTGAGTTCAGGTCTGTCTACTTTGAAAACTGATATGGAAATTTCCCCTTACTCTTCCAGAGATGATATGGCAGAACACCAGCAACTACTGTTGGGAGGTAGTATATCCTTCTTTTGATTCACATTGTTAAACTACCCTCCAGAAAGAAGCCAGACCAATTGGATTTGAATCCCAGCTCTGCTATTTACTAACTGTGGGACTCTTAGTCTCTCTGTGCCTCACTTTCCTCATCTGCAAAATGGCTTCATAAGTGCCATGAGGGTACATGAGTACATAGATGTAAAGCACCTAGAACAGTGGATGGCCTACAGTAAAGTGCTATATAAGCTTGCTATTTCCAGTATGGCATTGCAGCAGCCAAGGGACTATGTCTAATGAGCTTGTTGCCAGGAAGTCCTTATATAGTAGCTTTGGTTACACTCACATGGCCATGCCTTGGTGAAATTTCTCATGAGGCAGGACCAACCCTGCTGCCATGTTTCCCTTCAGGCTTGTGGGGAGAGGGGGAAGAGCTGTGTGCTATGATGCCGCATTGTCATCGGAGTAAACATAAACAACTCTAGAGACTTGTCCCAAGTGGATACCGCAAGGCCTTGCTGCTGCAGATCCCAGTATGGCTGAATGTGAAAGCTCCTTTCTCAGAGAACCCAACTAACCTAGAACCTAACTGCCTCCTCTGCTATCTGGGAAACAGAACAGGCATTTTCCAACTTTTCAATTCTCATTTCTACCTATAGGATTTAACAACAACAACAACAACAACAACACTAATAGCATCTAACACATTGAGTGCTATTATGTGCCAGACACTGTCCTAAGCACTTTACAAGTATTGTTTAATTCTCACAACAATCCTTTGAAATAGGTATTATTCTTATTTCAGTTTTACAAATGAGGAAATTAAATCTGAATCCAGAATCTTTCATCCTAACTATGACACTGTTCTGTCTCCTGTTTGAGAACATGAAATTTTGGGGTGGAAAATGCCAAAGAAAGCAATCCAACATTTTTCAGCTTGTTCTTGTCATCATCCACCCTTTCTCAGCCACAAGAGCATTCCATGTGAGAACCACTTACAGCAAGGTGTTTGAGAACTGAAGTGAGAGTCAGGAAATGGATTATGAATTTGCCACCACTCCAAGCCCTCTCAGGTCAAATTCATGTACTGTGTTGGGGAGGAGGGTGGAGGATGAGGCACCTTTTCAAAGTTGTGGTACAACCCCCCCCCTCCCCAAAACCAACTAACCAAACAAGAAAACATTAGGCACTCTTTAGTGCGGCAGACTGCAACACCCCCAGGCCTGACTAAGGAATGACAATATGGAAGGCAGATGGCAAATGCATAGATGCCACATTATTGCCTTTCAGTTAAATATTGCATGGTGTGTTTTTTTTCTTGTAAACCTCCCAAATCAAATGGTTTGCTTTCCTCAAGTTAGAAGTGTTAGCATGTCTTTTCTTTAAATATCCGTGGATGGCTGTTTTTTTCCCTGCCAATTTGTCACCATCTGTAACCCTCCATTTGTGAGATGATCTGATGACAACAATTATCTTGAAGAGTAAAAGTGCAATCTTGGAGCAACATGTAAGAACGAGTCAGAGTGTGGGGCGTGTGTGTGTGTGTGTGTGTGTGTGTGTGTTGTATGTGTGGAGTTTGTATGTTGGGCTGGCAGCCTTGTGCTGGTACACACTGTGTATGTAGGCAGTGTGTACATTTGGTGAGTGTCTTGCGTGTGTAAGGATTGTGTATTGGGTTGGGTGCTTGCCTGTGTACTTGGGTCTATGTGCTCTCTGTGTAGACATCGTGTGGATACCCTGTATGTGGGTGAATCCTGTGCTGCTCTGTATGTGCTAGCTGAAGAGGGACTGTGCGCACGCTGGGGGGTGTACCTCACAAGAGTATAATTTCTCAAGAGGCTTTAAAGGGAATGAGAAGGGCCTGCAATTTGGGGAATTGGGCCAAGAAATATCAGCAGGGTTTGGGTCTGGGTCAGAGGAACGTAAATTATGGGTGGCTTGCGAGATGGCACTGCTGGGAGAGGGTGCTGACCCTGAAGAGGAGAGGCAGTCTCTCTCCCGCGTTTGGGGAGGGCTGTTCGCTCAGGGGGGCGTCAGGTTCGCGCAGCTCAGCAGGGACGCCGGTTCCCAGAGTGAATGAGGTCTGGGCGCCTGGCGGATGGCGGGGGAGCGACTGGGGCGCTCCTCCTCCTCCCCCATCCCCACCCTCGGGCGCGGCGCCGCGGGGGGTGGGAGGGGGGGCTCAGGCAGGCGGGGCGGCGGCGGGTGAACGAGGGGCTCTAGCAGCGGCTGTGATGGCGGACGGCGGGGCCGGGCCGGGGACCGAGGCCGAGGCCTCGGCGAGGGCCAGACTCTGGGAGCCCTAAGGTGCTGCCTGTCCTCACTCCACCATGAACGTCGCGTTGCAGGATCTGGGCGGCGGTGGCAAAGTGAGTGAGTGGGGACCCTGGGCCCCAGGACAGAGGCCCCCGGCGCGGGGGTGAGGCCGAGGGGCAGGAGGCATCGGGCAGGGGATCCAGCTGGTGGAGCTGGGGCTGCGTCCTTGAAGGGCGGGGCGTCGGAGGGACCCCAGGCCCGAGAGCCGCGTAAGAGGGAAGGGGCCTCGTTGCAGGCGGGAGGGGGCCCTGCTCTCTGTCTAACCAGGGTTGGCGCCTCCGGTTGTTTGACAGATGGTGGAATACAAACGGTCCACGCTGCGGGATGAAGACGCACCCGAGACCCCCGTAGAGGGCGGGGCCTCCCCGGACGCCGTGGAGGTGGGCAAGGGGGTTCCCTCTTCCTCATCAGGCCTCAGTACTGGCATGACGCCTGGCACACCCAGCAACTCTGGGCTGCCATGGAGGGTCACCTGCCCCCACCTCCGCTCCTGCGCTAGGACGATGGTGAGGGGATTCTAAGCCATGACGTTGCACAAAACAAGCTCAGGGATGAACTCAGCCTGCCTCATTGCCCCTGTGCCCAGAGTTAACCCCAGTAAGGTCTTTACTCCGTGGCTTTGTAAACTGCCCGTGCCTTCATCCTCTGGGAGGATTTCTGTGATCTTGGAGACCCCCCCACACCCCGCACCCCTCAGCTTGCTAGCTCTCCATCACCCTGTGTTCCCCAGGTGGGATTCCAGAAGAGAACAAGACACCTCTTAGGCTTGCACACCCAGCTGGAACTCATCTTGGCAGGTGTCTCTCTACTGCTGGCTGCACTGCTTCTCGGCTGCCTTGTGGCCCTGGGGGTCCAGTACCACAGAGGTACGTGGGTCCACACCTGTCACCTAGCTGCGGGGGCTCCGGAGGCTGAAGGGCATCTAAGATATTCTTCAGTTGGGGCCACCTTTCCCCAGCATTTCTTTCTCTCCCAACCTTCTTGTTGTCATGGCCTCTCTCAAAACATTTGCCTTTCCCAGACTGACTGACAGCCTCCTATCTCGTGTGTCCATGTCCTCTGTCACAGACCCATCCCACAGCACCTGCCTCACAGAGGCCTGCATTCGAGTGGCTGGAAAAATCATGGAGTCCCTTGACCGTGGGGTGAGCCCCTGTGAGGACTTTTACCAATTCTCCTGTGGAGGTTGGATTAGGAGGAACCCCCTGCCCAATGGGCGTTCTCGCTGGAACACCTTCAATAGCCTCTGGGACCAGAACCAGGCCATACTGAAGCACCTGCTTGGTGAGTGGGCCTGTCAGGGAGGCTTGTGCTAAGTACATGCCTCCTGTCTAGGACAGGGCCTGGCACTTAGTAGGTACTCAATAAATGTCCACAAATGAATAATTAAGTGGATAACTGGGAACACTCTTGGGGTAGGGGATGCATAGAGCAGGAGGCTCCTGAGAAGGGGAGATGGGTTTGAGAGGGGCAGACCTTTAAGTATAATGGAGGGACTCCTCCCTGCGTACCCCTTGGAGGAGTGCCGAGGTGTGATAGGCACCAAGGAGTCTGTGGTACTTAGAGATCTTTGCACCCTTATGGTTCGTGGACAGGGGAGGGGAAGCCACACTTTCATGTTTCAGCCAGTCTTCCTGGGTCTATATTAGGAGGACGGCCCTTGAGAAGGCAAAGAAGAGGGACCAAGTAAGAGCCTGGGACCCTTCTCAGTAGTTAGCATAGATGTTACCCACACCTGTATTCTGTTCCACAGAAAACACCACCTTTAATTCCAGCAGTGAAGCTGAGCGGAAGACACAACGCTTCTACCTATCCTGCCTACAGGTGGAACACATTGAGGAGCTGGGAGCCCAGCCGCTGGCAGACCTCATTGAAAAAGTAGAGCCCCTGGGTGGGCTATGGGCAGGGGGAACAGGATAGGTCTTGGAAGAAGATGTGACCCCAGACACCTTTGAGGGCCCCTGTGCCATGTGCTCTACTATGGTCTCTACTCAGATTGGTGGTTGGAATGTTACGGGGCCCTGGGACCGGGACAACTTCATGGAGGTGCTGAAAGCGGTAGCAGGGACCTACAGGGCCACTCCCTTCTTCACTGTCTACATTGGTGCCGACTCTAAGAGTTCCAACAGCAATGTTATACAGGTACAGGGCTGGGGAAAGGTAGGGAGAGACTTGTGGAGCATTTATTAAGCTCAGACTGCCCCCACCATGAGAGGCAGCCTGGGGTGCCCCTCCTTCCCCGCACAAGAGTCCAGGTTTTGGTGGGAGTGGGCTTACTCCCTTACCTTGCTATTGCAGGTGGACCAGGCTGGGCTCTTTCTACCCTCTCGAGATTACTACCTAAACAGGACGGCCAATGAGAAAGTAAGGAGCAACCTCAGAGCCCCCACTCCTACACTGAGCTGGGCTGATCCCTGTTGACTTTTCCCTTTGCCCAGGGTCAGGGTGGGGAATGTGAGCCTCTTTGTCACCTAGTGAGCCCATTACCCTTCCTTCCTTTTTTCTCCCTTCATTTTTCCCTCTCTTCCTTCTTCCCTCCTTTCTTTCTTTCTCTTTCTTTCCTCCCTTCCTTCCTTTCTTCCTTTTTTTTCCCCTCCCTCCCTTCCTTCCTCTATTCTTCCAGGAAAACATTTTATAGGCATGTACTGTGTACCAGTGCCGTGGGGGGAATTTTGAAATATGTGTTTCAGAGTCACTGTTACAGGAAGCTCTCAGTGTAGGTGGGATCATTAGCCTAAATATCTGAGAGTAAGGCTCAAAGAAGGTCTTTGGGACTCAGGAGAGACTCAGGTAGCTGAAGAAAGTTTCCTGATCAGACTGCATTGGAGCCAGGCCCTGTAGAATATTTAGGGGTGGGTGATGGCATGCTGGGTAAAGAGAATAGTTTAAATAAAAGTGTTGGAGAAGGAAAAGCTAAGGTGTGTTTGCACCATGGGAAGGGCTCCAGTTTGGCAAAATGTAGAGTTCAAAGCTGCTGAGAGTCTGGAAAGGTGCATAGGATCTAGTTTAGTCTGGAAAGGCACACTAACAAGTTTTGTTTTTGTTTTTAAAGAGTTTATTGGGGAATTGGGGAGGGGAACAGTGTTGGGGATTTGGGGAAGGGGAACATTGTGTTTTTCCAGGACCCATCATCTCCAAGTCAAGTTGTTGTCCTTCAATCTTAGTTGTGGAGGGCGCAAGCTCAGCTCTAAATCCGGTGGTCCCTTTCAATCTAGTTTTGGTGGGGTATAGTCCACCATCCCATGCGGGAGTAGAATTGGCAACCTTGTTTGCACACTGAAGGTGCTGTGTTCAATCTTAATTGGGGGAGAGGAGGGCGCAACTCACCTTCCCATGTGGAAGTTGAACCCGCAATGTTGTTGTTAAGATACACTCGGGGGCCAGCTGAGTGGCGCGGCGGTTAAGCGCTGGCTTGGGAAGCCAGCGGCCCCGGGTTCGATCCCACATATGAGGGCCAGTGACACTGTCCTCAAAACAATAAAATAAAAATAAGAGCCACTCGGCCGGCCCAGGAGTTTGTATTTTCAATAGGTCTCAGAGCCATTGCATACTCTGGCAGGGAGTGACCAGTGCTTTGGGAAGCCAGTTTGACTTGGGTGTGAAAAGTAGTTGCAAGAAAGGGAGCCTGGAGATCAGTTAAGAGTCTCTGTAATACTCTAGGCTCTGAAGTCTATGAGGGCCCAAATGGGGGAAGTGGCAGAGGGAATGTTAGGAAGTGGAGGATGCAAACGATATAATCAAGTCCAAGTTGTGAGTTGTTGACAATTGGATGTTAGAAGAGAGGAGTAGAAGGAGGAAGAGGTGAAGCGAGCTGAGGCTGTCAGCCTGAATGGTGGTGGAATAGCAGGGTCCTTAGAGAATCAAGGGTGCCTGTAGGAAGAACCAGCTCAGGGCACATTGGGGCAGAGGAGACAGCGTGACATCACAGGAAGAGGTCAGACTTTGGGCTCAGACTTTGATTCCAGTCCCTGCTCTGAGGCTTGGTAGTTCATTTAGCTCTCGGAGGCTGGTCTTTCATCTGTAAAATGGGATCATAGCATCTATTTCATACAGTGTTTGGAGGGACAGGATGTGAGCTTATGCTCCTGTGTGTGACATACTCAGGGAGTAGGAGTTGCTCATTTTAGACATGTGAGTTTGAGGAACCTGAACACCGTCTCTATGGAGAGGTCAGCAGGGAGCTGTGAAAGCTGAGTGGAGTCCTGGAGGGAGCTGCAGGCTTGAGGGGCATCTGCTTAGAAACTTAGACAAATGCAGCAGGAGAGATAAAAGAAAGGAGAAAAATAGAGAAAGGAGAGAAGGCGATCCTTTATTAAGGGCAGTGGGAAGAAAGAGAGGCAGCAAAGGAGACTGCTATGGAGTAGGACAAGTAGGAGAGTTGTCTTTCTTTCTTTCTTTCTTTCTTTCTTTCTTTCTTTCTTTCTTTCTTTCTTTCTTTCTTTCTTTCTTTCTTTTTCTTTCTTTCTTTTTTTTCTTTTTTTTAGAGGGCAGTGTCACTGGCCCTCATATGTGGGGTCTGAACCGGGGCCGCTGGTGTCTCAAGCCAACGCAACCACCGTGCTACTCAGCCAGCCCCTCATATATCTTTCTTTCATTTATTCTCATTTACTGAGCATTCCTCAGCCAGACTTTCCTTTCTAGTCATGTGGTGAACAAGACATTGCCACTGCCCTCTGAGTTGGGGAGAAGACATGAAACAACTCTGTACATCCTGTTGAAATAACTTGGTGCATCTTGTTTATAGTTGCCGGGACTATTATAGAGGAGAAACACAGCATTTAAGACTAAGTGTAACAGGCAGCCATCCTAGTCCTACGGTGAGCATAGGCTGCAGTGAAGGGAGAGGGTTCTAGGCAAAGGAGAACAGCTTATGCAAAGGCTCTGAGGTGGGAAGGAGTGTGGCCCATTGACAGGCTAGAGAGGGGAGCAGGAGGGGAAAGAGGTCGAAGTCCTTCTGGGCAAGTATACAGACTGACTCATTATGTTTGAACATCGTGGGTCAAGTTTAGCACTTATTCCCAAATAAATGGAAACTCAAAAGTGGGGAGTAGTGTGAGCAGATGTGTGCTTTTGACATCATCTGAGTCAGGGGAGGAGAGAATTTGAGAATGCAGGAGAGAACCACTTCATTTAATGCTTGGGAAAAGGCAAGAGAAAGCCTCGGTTCAGCTCTTAGCGTGTTGCTGGTTGTCTTGGGCAGGAAGTCTCCATGCCAGCATCTAGGGGAAACTGCAGCCATCAAAGGCTCAAATAGGATAAACTTTTAGGAGTAAAGCCAGGCTCAGGAAAGTATCAAAAGTCAGTCTCAAGCAGAAGGTAAGGAGGTCAGGAGAAGAAGGGGTAAGTTAGGTGGTCAGGGTGGGGGTCAAGATCACCAGTTGAGTTAACCACACCTTTTAAGACCTGGGATGACTGAGACTGATACTCAAACCTCTTCCTCTGACACCAGAAACAAGGAAAGGGAGAGGTGGAACATTGGAGGAAGATACTAAGGGTTCTGAAACTTCCAGCAGGGTGGAAGAGGAGATGGCCTTTGGCGATGAAGGGAGGCCAGGGTGGGGCTTTGGGCAAGAGTGAGGAGTGGTCTCTGGGAGGAGGGCCACCAGGACTTGATGCTGGGCAGTGCTGAGGGTCAGCAGAAGACATGGTAAGCAGAGGTGACAGCCAGAACAGATTCTCTTAGCCTTGGGCAGGACTTGTTGCTGGGCTCTGAGGATGACTTGGGGTTTTGACAGGTGCTTACTGCCTACCTGGACTACATGGAGGAGCTGGGGATGCTGCTAGGTGGACAGCCAGCCTCTACGCGGGAGCAGATGCGGCAGGTGCTGGAGCTGGAGATACAAGTGGCCAACCTCACAGTGCCTCAGGACCAGCGGCGCGACGAGGAGAAGATCTATCACAAGATGAGCATCGCAGAGCTGCAGGTGGGGCCGGCAGGGAACAGAGACAGCTGGGAGGGGCCAGCCCCTAGCACAGACTGCCCAGCTTCTCTTCAGGCCATCTTCCTGAGGCAGCCAATCTTTTCCTCATTTCCTTGCTTTTCTTAGCTTCCCAGCTGCACAGTTGCTATCCTGGAAAGAAAAGTGGTATCCATTTTAGGCCACCTCTCATGGGGCCATCCCTTGGTCCCTTTTATGTTGCCTGGGGATGCATAGAGAGGTTATGTTAAAAACCTATAACAACTTGTCCAAGATATCCACAAAACAATCAGAAGAGACATGGAAGCATTTCCTGGAGGGCCTTTACTGTGCCAGGTATCAACCCTTTAGTTGTTGGATTGTGGAAAAGTTGGGCAAGGGGGGTTCTGGAGGAGAGGCCAGGTATGTAGGGAAGCTGGGTGGTGTCAGGAGAGTGGTATATTATCAATTTTTATGAAAATCTGTGAGTATCCGTGCCCCAGCTGAATATCACACATGGTGGTTTTCCTTGTGTAAGTGATTGGGCTCCTAGATTGAGGGGTGCTTAAGCCAGGAAAAGGGTTTCTTGAAGGAAGGGGCCACCAAGCAGCTAGTAGCTGTTGCCTTGTTAATGGGAAGAGCTCTCAGGCTCCAACATATCAATGGGCCAAGGTTCTGCTGGAAGTCAGGCGGGCAGGCAGGGAGGCTTGATACTTTGTTTCGCTCACAGGCCTTGGCGCCCTCCATGAACTGGCTGGAGTTCCTATCTTTCTTGCTGTCACCTCTGGAGCTGAGTGACTCTGAGCCCGTGGTGGTGTATGGGACAGATTATTTGCAGCAGATGTCAGAGCTCATCAACCGCACCGAGCCAAGGTGTGGGAGTGGGGTTCAGGGCTCAGTATAAGTCCTAGGCAGGAACTGGGCATAGGGTTCTGGCAGAGTCAGACGCAGAGCAGCATTTCACAAAGCCCTGGACCTTCCAAACATCAAAACAGAATGTCTGTGGGGTACTCCCCTAGGCCAAGGCTTCGGGGGGTCTACTTGTGACCTGTATTCCTACACATTGCTCCAACCTGACTTCTGTAGGCAGGTGTGTGGTCTCAGGGTAAGAGAGAGGGATCCTGGGACAACTCCCACATAGGCCCCTCAGGACTCCTGCTGCCTGCACATTTGTGGAACTGGTTTGGGGTGGAAATGGTGACCCACCTGCTCTTCCCTTATGTTCTGGTCCGGGTGCCAGCGTCCTGAACAATTACCTGATCTGGAACCTGGTACAGAAAACAAGCTTGAGCCTGGACCGACGCTTTGAATCTGCACAAGAGAAGCTGCTAGGGACCCTCTATGGCACCAAAAAGGTGAGATCTCTTTTTCTGCCCTCACTTTCTGGCTCAGTATAGCTGATGTTTTATACCTACTGTGTGCCAGGCCCCAAATGTATGGAGCACAGCATTAGGAATTGAGCTGACTTGGGTTCCAATCCCAACTCCTCCATTTTTTAGTCTATGGGACCTTGGGCATGTCACCAAGCCCCTCTGACTCTCCATTTCCTGGTGTATAAAGCAGGAATATCTTGCAGGGTTGTCGTGAGGATTAATTGAGTTCATGTAAATACCAATGCATGGTATTATAGGCAGCACTTACCTTTTTTTTTAAAAAGATTTTTATTGGGGAATTGGGGGAGGGGAACAACATTGGGGAACCAGGGAAGGGGAACAGACAAGTTGCGGTCATTCAGTCTAGTTGTGGAGGACATTGCTTCACTGGCCCATGTTGGTACCATCATTGCGCTTTTCTCGGGTGAGGCAGATTGGTCGCCAGCCTCTGGATGGCCGCTCACAGCGGCTCTTGGCAGCCCACTGCAACAGGGACTGCAGCTATGCCATCCTGGGGACTCACAGCAGCCCAGCTCCAGGTGGAGCTCTTGTTCACCATCTTAGCTGTAGAGGGCAGTGTCACTGGCCCTCATATGTGGGATCCAAACCAGGGCCGCTGGTGTCCCAAGCCAGCTCTTAACCAACGCACCACTTGGCCGGCCCAGCACTTAGCTTTGATGATGGTTTGATGATGGTGAAGAAGAAGGTAAATTAATGCAGTTTTTAGTTTCAAGATGGCCAGTTAAATGAGGAAAGTGGACATGTAGACAAACATATATTACTAAGAGGTGATAAGTGCTCACACTGAGTGAAAGACCTTTTCTATATTATTGGATGAGAGGTGGGGACAGCACATTCTACCTGGGGGTGGGGGGTAGGGGCATCACGAAAGCCTTCTTTGAAGAGATGATATTTGAAGAATGACTTCGCCAAGAAAACAAGGGAGAAGGGCATAGCAGGCAGAAGGAATAGGATATGCACATTTCCAGGGGCCAGAGGGAGCGGGGTAGGTTTGCAAGTGTTCTGATGTGAGCTTGAGAACAGGGCAACTGAGAGGCTGAGGATGGGGAGGTGGGTCAGGGCAGTTCATGAAGGGGCCTGAATGTTGTGTTATGTAAGTCTGGCCTTGATTCTTTCAGGGATGGGAAACCATGGGGTGGTTTTAAGGAGAGGAGTAACACAGTTAGATTTATGTATTAGATTATCTTTCTGACAGCTAAATGGAAGATGGAGGAGAGTGGCAGAGGAAGGGTGATGAGAATGGTGTCAGGGTGTCTAGTTAGGAGACCACTGTAATCTTCAGGCAAGAGATGATAGTGTTGTAGGGTAGGGAAGTGGCAATGGGGTGGATAGGGGAGATGATTAAGAAGGAGAGTTTGCAGAAAGTAGGGAGGTGGAGGAAGCTGGTGACCCCCAGGTTTCTGGCATGGGGGACGGACTGGATATAAGAGTGAGGTGTGGAGCTGAGCAAAGAAACATCTGGACCCCAATGGGCCTCTTAGAAACTTAAGAGGAGGAGAGCTCTGAGAACAGAATGGGTAGCACACATGGTCCTCCTGATGTTTGGCTGCTGGGGTTGGCACATTGTGTGATGTTGCCTTTCATTTTACTTGGAGTCCATGGGAGAGATGGCACCCAAAACCCCGGCCTCCATTATCCAGCGCTGAGAGGGGCTAGCCTCAGAGACAGAGAAAGGCCCTCAGCCTGGAAGATAGAGCTGTCTCTGGGAGGCCTGGCTCTCTGTCCTTTACAGTCCTGCATGCCAAGGTGGCAGACCTGCATCTCCAACACAGATGACGCCCTTGGTTTCGCTTTGGGCTCCCTCTTTGTGAAGGCCACATTTGACCGGCAGAGCAAGGAAATTGTAAGTCTTTGAGGTTCTCCCAACACAATCCCTTGTGTTTGTTAAAATTCATTGTTCACATTTGTATGTACATATAAGGAAAAACAACTCGAAGGAAATTCATTAACAAATTAATAGTGATTACTTCGAGTATGTGAATTATGAGGCATTTTTATTTGTCCTTTAAAATTCTCTGTGTTTTCCAAATTTTCTATAATGAGTTTACGTTACCTATTGAAATAGAACAGCAATATTTATTTATTTATTTGGAGATGATAATGAATGTGCTGAAAGTATTATCTACAAGGATGTTTATGGCAGTGTTGTTTATAATAAGGGAGAATGAAAGCAGCTTAAATGCCATATCATAGGGGAATAGAAAAGTAAACTGTTAAGATGGACTATGAGGCATCCTGAAAACTGATAATTTATCTTCAAGTGAAAAAAAGTAAATATACATATTGGGTTGTTGAAGTCATGATGCATTTTTGCAATAAAAAACAAAAAAACACGTCATTTTATATATATATATATATATATATATATATATATATATATATATATATGTTCACAACATAATTCCATATTACATACGTATATCTGGGCAGGGAAAGACACTAGAAGTAAATAATCAGAATGTTAAAAGAAGTTATCTCAGTGAGGCATTCTAAGTGGTCTATTTTTCGATTCTGCTCAATTTTCCAAATTTTCTGCTATCAGTGCTTTCCCTGCATAATCAGATAAAAAAATCAATGCGCTATATTAAATTACAATATTAATTCAATTAGCTTATCAATTAAATTTTTTGATTAATTAGGGGAAAAGCCAGCCACAGTCCCAGTACCTCACAAATCATGTTTCCCTCTCATCCTCCCCTGATGCTCAGCACTCCCACATGCTCCCTTGGGGCAGGAGGGTGGACGCGGAGAGAGGATTCATTCATGTGAGTGGGAGGCAGACTTATGCTCCTTCTCTCCTAGGCAGAGGGGATGATCAGCGAGATCCGGACTGCCTTTGAGGAGGCCCTGGATCAGCTGCCATGGATGGATGAGAAGACCCGCCAGGCAGCCAAGGAGAAAGTGAGCCATGGCCAGGGTTGGGGCGCCATCTTGAGGTGGGGATGTAGGATACAATTCGGGGGCGGAGCCTGGGGAGGGAAACCCTTTACCGTGGTCTCTTCAGGCAGATGCCATCTATGATATGATCGGTTTCCCGGACTTTATCCTGGAGCCTAAAGAGCTTGATGATGTTTATGATGGGGTGAGTACCTCTGCTCACCAGTTTTGAACTTCAGCCACATGGGGGGCACTATTCTTTGGGTTCACTAATAGAGGCTCAAGCACTAGGAGGGAGGAGGTGCTTATTGGTTCCTTTCAGAGGCAATGAAGGCAACAGACATTGCTCAAGCTCTGGCCCTGTGCCAGGCTGCAGGCCAGACATTAGCACAATGTATTCTTAACCAGAGGGATCTGCACTCAAACCTGAGTCAAATCCTTCTTCTACCCTTGTGTAACCCTGGACAGTTATATAACTTCTCAGCCTCAGTTTCTTCATCTGTAAAATTGGAGGGCCTATTAGTACCTACATCATAAGTGCTGTTGTGAAACTAAAATGAGGCACCTGTTGTGGAAAAAAAAGGGTACCTGCTTCATAAGCACTCTTTTTTTTTTTTTAATGATTTTTATTGGGGAATCGGGGAAGGGGAACAGAGAAGTTGCTGTCCTTTTTTGTTCTTCAGTTTAGTTGTGAAGGACGTTGCTCCACTGGCCCATGTTGGTATTATCATTGCGCTCTTCCTGGATGAGGCAGATAGGTCACCAGCCTCTGAACGGCCAGCGGCTCTTGGCAGCTCACACTGGCTGCTGGCCACTCACAGCAGCCCAGCTCCAAGTAGAGCTGCTATTCACCATCTTAGCTGTAGAGGACAGTGTCACTGGCCCTCATATGTGGGATCCGAACCAGGGCCCCGCCGCCCAGTGTCCCAAGCCAGCTCCCAACCAACGCGCCACTCGGCCAGCCCCATAAGCAGTCTTTAAGTATTGATGATTACTATTTACCAGATATCTTACTCCCATTTTACAACTGAGGAAACTGAGGCTCAGAGAGGTACTAATTAGTAGCCAAGCTGGAAGTATGATCTTCTCTAGCATGTTCTCTTGCTTGCGTTCTAATTCCCATCATTTCCATAGTATGAAGTCTCTGAAGATTCCTTCTTCCAGAACATGTTGAATTTGTACAACTTCTCTGCTAAAGTGATGGCTGATCAGCTCCGAAAGCCTCCCAGCCGGGACCAGTGAGAACGGAGGGCCGCAGACTCTGGGGGCAGCAAGAGAGACGGGAGGTTTCCAGGGCTGGGGGTGGGGGCAAGACTGATCCCAAACCAGAGACACTATGTCCTTGCAGGAGGTAGGTCAGGGCTGCTGGGCTGGAAGGAGCATCAGGAGAGTCAGGAGCCTCAGCCTGTTCGTCTCCCTTCCCCAGGTGGAGCATGACCCCACAGACCGTGAATGCCTACTACCTTCCAACCAAGAATGAAATTGTCTTCCCCGCTGGCATCCTGCAGGCCCCCTTCTACGCCCGCAACCTCCCCAAGTGTGTCTGAGGCAGAATGGGTTGGGTGCTGGGGCCTGGGCCTGCAGGTGGCTGGGAGCAAGGCTGGAGGTGGGATCCAGAAGTTCCTCCTACAGTGTCCTCACTCAGCATTCCTCACCTAGCAGGGCCCTGAACTTTGGTGGCATCGGCGTGGTGATGGGCCATGAGTTGACACATGCCTTTGATGACCAAGGTAGAGGCCCATGGAGTTGTACCCTCAAGCCTAGAATTCCCAGTGGCTCCTGTAAGGCCTTGAGATGTTGGGAGCAGGCCCCAGGGACCCTGGAGTCTGTGGACCAGGGTGGATGAGGGAGCTCCTCACCCCAAGGGTTAAGCTCTGGTCTTGGTGGGGTGCAAAGATTCATTTTCCTCAGGGCGCGAGTATGACAAGGAAGGGAACCTACGGCCATGGTGGCAAAATGAGTCACTGGCAGCCTTCCGGAATCACACAGCCTGCATGGAGGAGCAATACAGCCAGTACCAGGTCAATGGGGAGAAGCTCAATGGCCGCCAGACGCTGGGGGAGAACATTGCTGACAATGGGGGGCTCAAGGCTGCCTACAACGTGAGTGGCCTGGTTAGCCTTCCAGTTGCTGAGGCCCATCTGCCCTGGGGGGTGGGGTGGGGAGGATGCTGGGTGGAGGTGGTGGGCCGGCCCTGACAGGCTTGCCATCCCTGTGCCCAACCCCAGGCTTACAAAGTGTGGCTGAGAAAGCATGGGGAGGAGCAACAGCTGCCAGCCGTGGGGCTAACCAACCACCAGCTCTTCTTTGTGGGATTTGCCCAGGTATTGCCCTCCTGGGTGGCCTGGGGTCTGCCCCTCTCCCACTTCCTCCTGGGTGTGTCATTAGAAGTCTGGGGCATGCAAGGAAAGGACTGGGAAATGGGGCCAAAGTTGGGATGTGGAAGGTGGTCTGGGGAGGCCTTGTGCCCAGAACCTCTTGGCTGGGGCCTACCAAAGCATGTGAGGATGCCTGAGCAGGGTGAATTCTTCAGGAGGCTTTCGCAGATCTCAAAGGCAGGGCTGCCCTGCTTGAGGGGGGAAGGGGTGGGAAGCAGGATTGATCTCCACCATGTTCCTGTGAGGTGGCTGTGGAGGAGGAAAGTAAAGGTCGGGGACAAAGTGGCTCACCCAGGGCTACCCAGGAATAAAGTAAGTGGCAGAGCATAACTCAGGCAGGGTCTCCTCTAGGTACTTTGTACTACAGCAGGCAGCCTCTGGAGGCTGGGCTTCTCCTCAGACACATTCACCCTGAGCAGCGCCATCTCCAGGGCAGCTTTGAAAGGCCTTCAAGGAATTTGGGAGGGAGGGCGGGACCTCCTCCCTTAGTGCTAATAGCAAGGGGTTGGGGCTGAGATGCTGGCTGAGCCCCTGCCTGTGTCGCTGAGGCTTCCTGAGCTGAGGGGCAAGGCAGTGGTGGTTTACGTCCCTGGGATGGCTCTGCCATAGCTGAGCCTGTGGCCCTGCCCACACTAGACACCATATGTCCCCGTGTCTGTCCTGGCCTGCAGGTGTGGTGCTCGGTCCGCACACCCGAGAGCTCTCACGAGGGGCTGGTGACCGACCCCCACAGCCCTGCCCGCTTCCGCGTGCTGGGCACTCTCTCCAACTCCCGTGACTTCCTGCGGCACTTCGGCTGCCCTGTCGGCTCCCCCATGAACCCAGGGCAGCTATGTGAAGTGTGGTAGACCTGGGTCTGGGGAGAAATGGTCGGCGGTTGCTAGGGCCTGCAGCAGCTTGCCCAGCAAAGCTGTTTGCTCTGCAGTTTGGAGAAGGCAAATCCCTCCACACCACACGTGACATGAGTCCTAGTCCCTGCTCAATCACCACATTGTGCCTCTGCTTTGGGGGTGCCCCTGCCTCCAGCAGAGCCCCCACCATTCACTGTGACATCCTTCTGTGTCAACTTGCCTGGAGGAGGCCTGGGAGTGGGTCACCAGCTCCCACAGGAAGGAGTCAGCCTCTCTGCTCCCAAGCTCATTTGGCTTGGTGGCCATGAGGCCTGCTGTACCTGCCATGCTCTGACCATGCAGGATGTGGGTGGTGTGCCTCCCATGCTTCTCCCAGAGGCTTACACAGTGCTCACCTGGGAGTGGAATCAGCTCCTTTCAGCACCCTGGTCAGGGGCTGCCCCCTACCCCATATTCCTCATGCTGCTGCTTCCCATATGCTTCCAATCCTTACTGTACTCAGCTCTAAGTGAAAGCCTGAAGGCCTTTACAAGCCTTCCTGCTCTCTCCTGATTTCCCTGGGCTCAGAGGGGCAGTGTGTATGTTGTAGGGGGTGCTAATTCCTGTGTCTTGGGGCACAAGTCTTAGAGGGTGACTGAGTTTCCCTGGACGAAGCAGGAAAGCAGATAGAGCAGGGAGAAGAAAAAACAGAGTTTATTTTTACAGTGAAGAGGGTGGGGAGGGCGTGGTCTTGCCCTGTAGGACCCTGTGCCAATAAATAGACGCATCAGTCAGCCTGTCTCTTCCTTCAGTCCTGTTTTCATTTATTCATTTACTCATTCCACCAATATTTATTGAGCACCTACCATATGCCAGGCACTCTTCTAGACACTCATTTACTCTTTCACCAGACACAGGGGACTGAGATTTGAAGCCCTAAGAAAACAGAGAATGAGAGATGGGATGGAGGAATGGAATGGCATGAAGTTGGGTCTGACTGGACAGAGTACATCCTCTGCTCACTGGTGGCCATATCCCCATTGCCAGTCTTCTACAGCTGGAAGGATTTGCCACTTCCCTCCCCTGGTACATGCAGCTAGCTGGGCCAGATATTGAGCCTGGGTACTACTGGGCCAGGGTGGGTGGAGGGAATCCCTGGCCAAGGAAGAACACCAGTCCCTGGAGCTTGGATCACTGGCCTCTGCTTGTGGCTGAAGAGACACACATTTCCCCATGGCCTCAAAGGCTCAATGCTCCCGAGAATCCCTCATCCCACCTACACACTCATCAAGGCCTACCAAGTGCTAGGCACAAGGGTTGTAGATATGGCTGCCACCCTCCAGAGAGAGGGAGGGAAGGAAGCATTTATTGAAAACCTCTTGTGTTCTAGGCACTTCTGCTAGGTGGCTCATTTATTCATTCATTTATTAATTTATACATTCATAGGTATGTTTTTTTAAAGTGTATTGATTACCAACAATATGTCAGGGTATGGTGATACAAAGACGAGTAAGATGATTCCTTCCCTCAAATGGCACTTTTATCATCGTGAGCTCATCTAATCCTCATAGCAATGTATTTTATACAATAAGTGCCCCAGTTTCCATGTTATAGATGTAACCCTAACCACTTCATTAAAGTCAGAGACTTGAATTGAAATCGAAGCCGTGATAGCTATATAAACCTGAGCTGTTCCCTAACCTCCATGAGCCTCAGTTTCTTTACCAGTAAAATGAGAACTAGAGAAAAACAGTAGAGAGTTCAGTCTCAATTCTCTTTAATAAAAACTCACTGTTCCCCCAAGGTGGAGGTGGGTTTATTGAATTTGGAAGGATAAGAGTGAGGCTTTGCCATTGATTGGTGCTGGGGTCCCTGGTCCCTGGGTGATGACACAAGCATGTATCCCATAGTTAGTATTCTGTCCCAGCATCAGACTTTCCCCATAAAGAGCTATACTTGGGCCTCTGTCAAGTTACTTGAAAGTGTTGGCTGCTCACCAAGGGAAGGCAATAGCTGGCTAATCAGAAAGGACCAAAGTGACCTTGGGAACTCTAAGACCAAGGGAAATCATGGCGTGAGCCTCTGGGAGCACGGCTCTAGGAGGGACAGCAAAATGTACTGGAAAGAGGAGGACCATCACATCTGGAAACCTGGTTCTTGCTCCAGCTCTACCACCCCCTAAATATGTGACATTAGGCATGTCTCATCCCCTCTTCAGGGCTCAGTATCTTAGCAGTCTAAAATAAGTGGGTTGGATAAGGTGATGTCTGAGGACCAGTTCAGCTTTAATGTGTTAAGAAGGAATTCATGGGCTTAGCAAATTCCAGAACCTAAAGAAATATTAAGAAATGACTTGTGAAGTTTGGGTATTGCCCAGAAGATGAGATTTATAATGTCAGACAGCATAGTGAGTGAGGAGAGAAGCTTGGCAGCATAAAGTCTTGCCTTTCCCTTGACATCTGACTTCAGAGGCCAACTTAGGATGCTGACCAGCTGGCCACTGTGACATAGAAACTCCATATTTGCAGAAAGGTCAAAATGTCTAATAATAATAATAAAATAAGCAGCTTTCATTTATTGAGTCCCTGTTTTGCTTAAGCTTGTCCTAAGCTCTTTCAAAACACCATCTCATTAAATTCCCACAATAACTTATAAGGAGGTTCTATCATTGTCTCAAGTAGAGAAACTTGTACAAGTAGAGAAACTAAGGGAAAAGATTACATAACTTCCAATGTCAGATTGCATTAAAATGACTTTCGAGACTCAGATGCTCTTAATCACCACCATTTAGTTTTCTTAGTCATGACAGGATTTAGACTCAAGCATAGACATCTGTCTTCTGGGTGATTTCCTCATACTTCCAAGTGAGACCATCACTAGCAGGTGCCTTTCCATGCTACTCAGCTCCCCTGGGCCAGGCACATGTGACACCCAGACAGCTGCAGAAAACATAGGCACATGTTGAGGTGAAATTATGCCTGGTAGCACCTGTTCGTTGAGCACTCTGCAGGTGTTTGGTTCCAGAGGCAAGGTAAGGTGAACATCAGGTGACAGACCTTTACCCCTGATAAGCTGGTGAATATGCACCTGTGAAATGCTCAGGTGTGTTAAGGCAGGAGGATGAAAGATGGTGTTCCTGGGTGGGCACGTGAGAACCATTATTGGTAAGGTGCTGGGCCATGTCCTACTCTATTCCATTGGGCAGTTTGACTAATTCTCATGCACGATTAGGTAACAAATGCCAAAAATATGATATCACACTTGGAAACATGCTGGAAATGTAAGGCTGGAAGAGAATCCCCTATAAAATAAGCAGTTTCAGTGGGCCCATCATGACTCACAAATGCAGACTCCAGACAGTTTCCTAATGTCCAGCTCTGGGCTCCAAAGACAGCCCCTGATGAGCCATTACTATACATAAGGATGACCTGAAGGTGAATGCAAAGCCATTCATTCATTCATTCATTCATTCATTCATTCAAGAAATATTTGTCAAGGCCTACCACAAGCCAGGCATTAGGTTGAGTGCTAGGGGCACAAAGATGAATAAGACACAATTCCTGTCCTCTAAGAGTTTGGAGTCTAGGGAGGGAGAAGTATGTATCAAGTGTGGTGAGAGCACAGGGTAGAAATTAATAACTTGAAGGGTAGAATAGGAAAAGCTTTCTAGACAGGTGACATTGAGCTAAGAGTGCAGAGGATGGGAGAATTTGTTAGCTAAAATCAATGAAGGGCATTCCATATGTGAAGGGCATTCACATAGCCATGTGAAAAGTCTGATTAGTTGAAGGGCAGGGAGTGTTCAGAAATGGTGAAATGTTTAGTATGACCAAAAAGGGCATAATGAGAGGTGAGAATCCAGAGAAGGAAAGTTGTAACAGTAGTTATGAAAAGAGGGGATTGTAACATCTGGTATTCTGGGAATTAATAGTAAAAAGGGCCACAGTGCAATCTGATTAAAAAATATCACACGAAGAAAGTAGCGAACTAGTGGAAACAGTGCAAAGTTGTGTCTTGCCAGGAGCACTTCTGGTGTTATGTAAGTGATGCTTACATTGTCTTGAATGGTTCTCAGATGAGTAGAGCCATCCATAAGATGTGTAGCTCTACATCTCAGGCCATGAGTTTAGGGGCAGCATGGCAGGCTTGTGGATGCAATTTGAAGGAAGGTGGTAGGAAGGAACAGGTGATGAGCTGGTACCTGACTGGAGAACAATTTGGCCACAAGGCTGGCAGTTTGGCCAAATGGTAGGAAGGAGTGCTTCTGGGAGGGTAATTTGACTGAACCAACGCATGAGGCAGGACATCAGTGTTATCATGGGGCCTTGAAAATTACTGCCAGACATTTCCATTTGTCTAGAGAGGCTTGAGGGCTTGACTGCTTGGAGGTGGGGAGCAGGAAACAAGGTTTACCTCAGCCCTGCAGATCTGAGACAGTTGGAAAATGACAACTGCCTACTTTCCAGTTGCCAGGCACCTAGCTAGGCATTTTATATACACTGTTTTATTTCATTTTCATATCACCTTATGAGGGAGATATTATTTTATTACCCACATTTCAGAGAGGTAGAAACCAGGCTGAAAGAGGTTAGAAAACTTGACCAATTATCACAACTAACGAAGGGTAGAATTTGGTTTTAAACACCAGGTCTGTCTCTCTCTCTAGCTTATGTTCTCCTACTTACCCCAAATTTTAATTTTGAAACGTTTCAAACCTATAAAAAAGCTGAAACATAGTTTCAAACGTACAAAAGAGCTGAAACATAGTGCAACAAACATTCATATCCTCTTCATCTGTGAACAGCCTGTGTTTTATGTCATATCACCCCATCTCCTCTAAGGTGCTGGTTGGGATATGACTGGTATAGAAGACAAAATCTGAGAACCTATAGAAGGAAGTCATGGAAAGCAGAGCTTCAGGAGAAATATCTTTACAGATGACTGCAAAAAGCATGACAATGTATAGACATCTAGAAGCCAGAGATAGAAGAGGCAGAACAGCTACAGTCGGCCCAGTTTCTGTCAGCAGACCAGGACTGGGGGAGTCATTAGTGATGCAAATGCAAAGTCACCTGAGTGGAAATGAGCAACAGGTTTTAAAATGGGCTTCAGACCTTTACAGCTATATGTATATAAATATTTAACCAGCATTCATTCAGCGCTAACCATGCTGTACTCGTGTTTGTTTGTTTTTTAAAACAAACTTTCTTTAATGTCTGAGAACCCATAAAATAAAAGACTCCAGGCCAAAGGATGAGTGTTCTCACTAGATAAAGGGGAGAAAAATTACTTCCTCCTTTCTCACCTTCTAGATTCATACATAGCCCAACTGAAGAAGAAATTTTGAGATTCGTCTGAAACAGTCAAGAGCTAGGAAGACTGAAAGATCAATGGTCAATTCCTGATTCTACTCCTTACTATATGATTTTTCTCTGTAAAATGGACACAACCTTACCAAACTCAAAAGGTTGTGAGAACAAAATGTAATATTTAAAATCAGGCTTGACGGAGTGTGGGTCACATCCCTTCTAAGTCATAACAGAGAGAGGAAGACCCGAGACTGAGGGCAAAGCCCTTGTCTTGTTCCCGTTTTAGCTCCGGAACTTAGCTCTGAAGCATAAGACTTTAATTTTATTCCACCTGCCTCTGCAGGTGGATTTAAGATGGTAGCCATATCCTCACGGTAATATTGGAGTACTTCCCTTCAACAGGGGGTGGGAGGGAATGTAATGAGGTAAATACATTCCACAGTGGTATGGAGCTACACATAGATTACACAAACTTCACACAGACAGCAATCAAGCGTCCGGCTTTCAAGAATCTCGTCCGTTTGTCCCACCACGCAACCAACTGGGGTGTCACTGTGGATACTAATCACACGGCTATGAAGAAACCTATGTGCGGTCTCTCGACTCATAGCAAGTCCAAGCCGTACTGCAACCACTACACCCAAATCCCAGATTGCATACTCTCGTGGCGTTTGGGAAACGCCAAATCCAGGGGCGGTGCCTAGGGCGCGCGGGAGGCTGGGAATTGTAGTTTTCTCGTGGCTTTCGCGGGCCGGGGCTCTTCGGTCTCGGCGACGTTTCCGGTCGCGGGCCGGCTCTGGAGGTGGAGGGAGCCTGGGGGGACGCGCGCGAGGCTACCTGGGACACGGGGCGGTGCGAGCGGTGCGCGCGCAGCTGGCCGGCAGTGGCGGCGGAGATGGAGGAGGGCGGTCGAGACAAGTCACCGTTGCAACCCCAGCAACCCCCAGTGACGGCCCCAGGCGGCACAGACGAGAAGCCGGGCGGCAAGGAGCGGCGGGATGCCGGGGACAAAGACAAAGAGCAGGAGCTGGTGAGGTGTGGCCCCGGGAACCGGCGGAGGAGGCCGCAGGCTGAGTCACGGAGGCTCCGCAGGCCTCGGGCCCGACTCCCAACGGCCCCGAGGCGCTCAGGGGAGAGCGGATGGGGAGACCCTCGGGGCTCCCGGTACCCCGTCTCTCGGCCCTTCATCCTCCGTTCCGTGTGGCCACCTCCGCCCCCTCCCCCCCACCAGCCCTCACCACAGTGAGGTGGGCCTGGGCGGGGCATTGTCACTCCATTGTTTTAGAATGGCATTCAAGCAGAGCCTAGTCCAGAAGCCAAGCTGCCTGCCCACCAGAGCTTCCCATTTCCGCTGTCTTTCCTTGTCCACCTGGCCCCTCTATGAGGAGGCAGGCTCACTCTCCACCTACCCCAGGGTGCATGGGAGGAGGAGGATGTGTTTGGGGTTCCTTCTCCTGATGAGCTTCTTACCCCAACTCTCCAGTCCGAGGAGGATAAACAACTTCAGGATGAACTGGAGATGCTCGTGGAACGACTGGGGGTGAGTCATGCATGATACGTTAGCATGAGCTGGTGCGCTTTTGGAGCTTTCCGACTTGTTTGTTTTGTTTCATTTTGGGGCAACAACTCCTCTATGAGGTACAGGGTAAGGTGGACTGTATTTTAGGGTCCGTGTTAGGACGCTGTGGTTAGGGAGGACAGTAACAAAGGATATTTGAAAGGTTTTGTAGCTTTCTCTCCTGGGAAAAGCAGTTCTTGAACTCTTAGCTGGGGTCATTTGTTTTTGTGCCAGACAGTGTGCAGGTAGTTGGGGCATCGCAGATGAAGAAGACAGTGACTTTTCCTAGGGGAGTTGTTAAACACCTGTGTATCATGATTTGAGGGTTGTGACTCCTTTTTGTCTGACCTTGACATCTCCTTATCAGGAGAAGGACACATCCCTGTACCGACCAGCCCTGGAGGAGCTGCGAAGGCAGATTCGCTCTTCCACAACTTCCATGACCTCCGTGCCCAAGCCTCTCAAATTTCTGCGTCCACACTATGGCAAGCTGAAGGAGATCTATGAGAACATGGCCCCTGGAGAGAATAAGGTAAAACTATTTCAGAAGCTGGAGGAGGCCTAGTTTAGCAGTTCCTTTCCATCAAGACCATGGGACACATGGGGAGTGACAGGAAGCCTGATAGACCTGAGATCTGAGCTGGTTGAGCAGAGCTTATCACAGTCAGAACACTCACAGAAGAGCAGTCGGAGGATTGCCTTCTCAGAAGACACTGTTTCCGTCATTTATGTTGGACCTTGGGATTTCATTATTATCATCTATTTATTTCCATGTATCCTTAACTTTTGTGTTTCCCGGCATCCCATGTACATTCATTTGTTTTATCTCTTAAAATATACCTCCTATTCAGTCACTTCTTTGCCTGTTGGAATAATGCTAATCCAGGAAATCTTCAGTTCTCACCTGAATTAGTGAAGCTGCCTCCTAACTGGTCTTCTTCTGTTTGTTCTTGACCTCCTATACAGTTTTTCTTTCATACAGCAGCCATAGTGCTCTTTCTAGATTGTGAGTCTTTTCTGCTTAAAATTTTTTAATGAAGAGTTTATTGTGATTAGAATAAAATCGAGAGCCCATCTTTCTCCACTTGCCTCGTATTGTCGCCCTTTAGCCATGTCGGTTGAAAAGAGAGTTAGTAACACTAACCTTAGAGTTATCATTAGGCTTCGCTTAGATAACGTGTAAATTTCTAATACAGAGGCTAGTGTATGGTTAATACTTATTTTGGGGATAGTGACAGTGATCTTGATTACATAATGTACACTCCTTTACCTTGGATTTGACTTCAAAGACTTGTTTCTTTATAGCGTTTTGCTGCTGATATCATCTCTGTTTTGGCCATGACCATGAGTGGGGAGCGTGAGTGCCTCAAGTATCGGCTAGTGGGGTCCCAAGAGGAATTGGCATCATGGGGTCATGAGTATGTCAGGTAAGACCTTTTCTTGGGAATCTGAAGAGGGTTCTGAGGCATAATTCTGAGTTCAGACTTGGAGTACTGTCTGTATTGAGTACTATTGTATTGAGTTTTGCAGATATTAAATTCCTTGACCCCCAGGGAAGTGCTTGCTGTGAAGCTGTGCTCCCCTAACAGTCTGGGCGTATCCATAGGCATCTCGCAGGAGAAGTGGCTAAGGAGTGGCAAGAGCTGGATGATGCAGAGAAGACACAGCGGGAGCCACTACTGACCCTTGTGAAGGAGATTGTCCCCTACAACATGGCCCACAATGCGGAGCATGAGGCCTGCGACCTGCTCATGGAAATTGAGCAGGTGGATATGCTGGAGAAGGACATTGACGAGAATGCATATGCAAAGGTCTGCCTTTATCTCACCAGGTGAGTGAGCATGGTAGGAAATGGCAGGCCTATCTCCCCAGCATGTCTCTTTTAATTGTGCCTCCTCTATTTTCCCAGAGCATCTGCATCAAGGGTAGCATCAGACTGTAGTTAATTTATTGTTGTCTGTAAGCTTCTTGAGGACAGAGACATCATGTCTCCTTAGTAGTCCCAGCATCTAGCATAGTGCCTGGTATGTATAAAGTAGGCATTTAGTATTTATTTTGAGTAAGTGAATTAAATGGGGGTAAATGATTATCTGGAACTTCTGATTCCTGTATGATTTTTACCTTCGTAGTTGTGTGAATTACGTGCCCGAGCCTGAGAACTCTGCTCTACTACGTTGTGCCTTGGGTGTGTTCCGAAAGTTCAGTCGTTTCCCTGAAGCTCTGAGATTGGCACTGATGCTCAATGACATGGAGCTGGTAGAAGACATCTTCACCTCCTGCAAGGATGTGTACGTAGGGAAGAAGTCTGCAACGGAAGAGATAAGCTCGTGGGGGATGGGAGGGTCTGGGGGTGGGTGGGCATTTGTGTGACGATCTGGGACTTAGAGTTTCCGGCTGGGACTTGAGGTGCTTTTCTGTGCCCTTATAGTGAACGGTGGGGGGGCTAAGCCGATGCGATGACTCTCTCCCACAGGGTAGTGCAGAAGCAGATGGCTTTTATGCTAGGCCGGCATGGGGTGTTTCTGGAGCTGAGTGAAGATGTGGAGGAGTATGAGGACCTGACAGAGATCATGTCCAATGTGCAGCTCAACAGCAACTTCTTGGCGTTAGCTCGGGAGGTGAGACTGCCCTTTTTACCGTCAAGGCTTTCTTCTTGGTTGTGATTCTACCCGACATTCCACTTCCCTGCCTATAGCTCTGACTAGATTTTTCTTGGTTAGAATTGCCATTCAGTAGGATAGCAGAAGGGACAGCTAGGGGAGGACTGGGGAAACAGTTGTGACCCTCTGACTTCTCTTCAGCTGGATATCATGGAGCCCAAGGTGCCTGATGACATCTATAAAACCCACCTGGAGAACAACAGTGAGTAGCCATCTTGCATGTATGTGGAGACTGGAGTATTGTTAATTACCCCTTGTATTGGGAGTGATAGCTTGGCCCAACACATCCCATAGAGCTCAGAATTCCCACTTACCTTTTCTCCAGGTCACTGTTGGGGGCAAAAATAGAGGCTCCTAAGGAGATCAGAACCAGAGATCAGCTGCCATGTTGTGCTCCTTTCTTGCCCTACTCTAAACCAACCTTCCTTTCCTTTTCTCGCCCTCTTATGCAGGGTTTGGGGGCAGCGGCTCTCAGGTGGACTCTGCCCGCATGAACCTGGCCTCTTCTTTTGTGAATGGCTTTGTGAATGCAGCCTTTGGCCAGGACAAGCTGCTGACTGACGATGGCAACAAATGGCTGTACAAAAACAAGGATCATGGTATAATTCTGTTCCACTTTATCTTTGTGTTGCTTTGGTCACTCTTGTTATCTTCCTAGGTTCATATGTTACCTGACAATCGATCCCCAGTGCAATTCCTTGGAGAGCTCTTTATAATAGTTTTCTTAGTGTAGGACCGTTTTAAAACTAAGCTTTTTCCTTGGTATAGGAATGTTGAGTGCAGCTGCATCCCTTGGCATGATTCTGCTGTGGGACGTAGATGGTGGCCTCACTCAGATTGACAAGTACCTGTACTCCTCTGAGGATTACATCAAGGTTGGTCTGGGCATAGCCCACTAATGGGGACATTCCCCTTCTATGTTGTAGGGCCCGCAGGGCTCCCTTTCACTTATAAGTCCACCTGGCCTTCAACCCCGGTTAAGGTGGGTGCTGCCCTGAGGGCCATCCTCTGGGTGAGGCAGGTAGAATAGCTCGAGTGAAGAATCTGTTTGCGTTTTGCAGTCAGGAGCCCTCCTGGCCTGTGGCATCGTGAACTCTGGGGTTCGGAATGAGTGTGACCCCGCTCTGGCACTGCTCTCAGACTATGTTCTCCACAACAGCAACACCATGAGGCTTGGTTCCATCTTTGGGTAAGGCTTCTTGCTTTCCCTTCTGGTAACACTCAGCCTGAAAGCTCTGTGAGAACAGGAACTGGTCCCTTATACCTTAGTATTGTATTGCCAAGAACTACCATTGTGCCTGTTGAATATTTGGCTCTTGGTGACTGTTGAAATCATGAATGAATGACCCATCCTCTTTTTGTTTCTTCTTGTCTTATTCTTGGATGCGTGTTGGGGACTGCCTATCCCTGGCTTTTGCAGGCTAGGCTTGGCCTATGCTGGCTCTAATCGTGAAGATGTTCTAACACTGTTGCTGCCTGTGATGGGAGATTCCAAGTCCAGTATGGAGGTGAGTAGAGGCTGTTGGTCATTTAAGGGAGGTGGGAAGGTGCTCTGAGTCCTACCACTCTGATAAATACAGGGAAAAAAAGTTGGGGGAGATAGATGGAGGGAGGGAGGCATATAGATAGACAGGAAGGAAAGGAGGAAGAAAGGTGGATAGGCAGGGCCGGTTGAGTGGCGCAGTGGTTAAGCGCTGGCTTGGGACGCCAGCGGCCCCGGTTCGGGTCCCACATATGAGGGCCAGTGACACTGCTCTCAAAAAAAAAAAAAAAAAAAAAAAAAAGTGGATAGGCAGACGGGGGGGGGGGGGGGGGGGGGGGGCGAGGGAAGTGTATCACTTTTAGTGAAATCCCTTGGAACTCAGATTCTAAGCCTCTGGCGGTGTTAATGGCTAAAGATTAACATTTTGGTATTGAGTTTCAGTCCTGGGGATCCACAAGGAAGTACCAGACTAGAGTGGGGAGTAACTTAACCTAGCTTGGGGTGGGTGATTCTCACTCACTGTTTTAGTTACTGGCCAACACTAAATTTTCTCACTAGTGCAGAGTCATTTTAATGATGGATAAATATAGTATGGTGGCTGAAAGCATGGGCGTTAGTCAGAACTCGGTTCAAATTCTGCCACTTCTGCTTGTAAGCAATGAAATCTTGGACACATAATCTCTTTCTTAGGCTTCATTTTTCTCATCAATAAAAAACCTGTTTCATGGGGTTGTTGGTGAGGATTAAATGTTAATGGTACGCAAAGTAGTTGGCATAGTGGCTGACATATAGAAAGTATTCAGTGAGTGGTTGCTACTGTTGTTACTTGACCTACCATCAGAAAGGGGTTATTACCTAGTATGGCTATAGCAGACTGTAGGAATTGGCTGTCTTGAATCAAGATAGGTAAATAACTATTTTAATAACTTACTTTGTAATACTGATTTTCCCATTTCTAGGTGGCAGGTGTGACAGCTCTAGCCTGTGGAATGATAGCAGTGGGATCCTGCAATGGAGATGTCACATCCACTATCCTTCAGACCATCATGGAGAAGTCAGAGACTGAGCTCAAGGACACTTATGCCCGTTGGCTTCCTCTTGGACTGGGCCTCAATCACCTGGGTGAGGGGATGGCTATTTATTTGGGCAAAAGGCTGACAGTAACGGTACAACAGGGAGAGTTTTTGTGTCAGTCTGTGCTGTATGGAAGCAGTGTCCTCTGACACCTTGAATCTGTCCTATAGGGAAGGGAGAGGCCATCGAGGCTATCCTGGCTGCTTTGGAGGTTGTGTCAGAGCCATTCCGCAGTTTTGCCAACACACTGGTGGATGTGTGTGCCTATGCAGGTCTGTGCCTGTGCTTCCCAGTAACCCCTCACTTCTCTCCTGGACTTCCTTTCAGATTGTCTGTCCTTTCTCAGTCATTCTGATCTGCATTAGATTCTTTAGCTTCTCCTATTCCTGGAGTAAGCATTTTCTTCGTGCCTTCTCATTTCGACCCTTCCTTACCCTTAACCGTCCTGCTGCAGGCTCTGGGAATGTACTGAAGGTGCAGCAACTGCTCCACATTTGTAGCGAACACTTTGACTCCAAGGAAAAGGAGGAAGACAAAGACAAGAAGGAAAAGAAAGACAAGGATAAGAAGGAAGCCCCCGCCGACATGGGAGCACATCAGGTTCTATGGGCAGCTGGGCACTCTCTGAGTGAGGATCTTGAGGAAAGATAAGCATGTAGGAGAGCAGGGGGGCTGAGTTTGGGTGTGTGTTAGGGCTTCTCGGGGTGTTCCTGTGTATCCAAATAACACGAGGCTGGGTTCTGTACATGAGGATTAAGGGTGTGCTCTACAGGACAGCTTTTCTTTTTCGACAGGACTCAAGTCAAGGGTGAGTGTTTTGTTCCCTGAGCTTACTGGGTTTTGCTGCCTCTTCAATTGCAGGGAGTGGCTGTGCTAGGGATTGCCCTTATTGCTATGGGAGAGGAGATTGGTGCAGAGATGGCACTACGGACCTTTGGCCACCTGGTGAGTATCGCATGGAAAAGATGGGAATATATTGGTTTTGATGCCCTGTGTTCCCCAGAGGAGACTTTCCCGATGGGTTTTCATGGTTGAGAAATGTTTTTTTCTGTACTTTTTCTATAAAATTTGATTAAAGTCCCTTTTAAGTCTTCTGTAACTGGACTTGTTTTTATTGCTTTCAGTGATACCATTGTTATTTTCTTTTATCACTAGCTGAGATATGGGGAGCCCACACTCCGACGAGCTGTGCCTTTAGCATTGGCCTTAATCTCTGTTTCAAATCCACGACTCAACATCTTGGATACCCTAAGCAAATTCTCTCATGATGCTGACCCAGAAGTTTCCTATAACTCCATCTTTGCCATGGGCATGGTGGGCAGTGGTGAGTATCAGTCAGAAGAAGATCATAAGCAGCTTGGAGGAAGGTTTGAGGCCCCTTTTTCAAGTTGCTGTAATGTTTAATTAATTTCCAGGTACCAACAATGCCCGCCTGGCTGCGATGCTGCGCCAGTTAGCCCAGTATCATGCCAAGGACCCCAACAACCTCTTCATGGTGCGCTTGGCACAGGTAAAGAATACAACTTTTCCTTAGAGCATGCCAAGGAAGCTATCTGTGGGGATGGAAGGGAGACATGTAGTAACATGAAGTAGACATTGAATTAGTCTGAAGGAAGGATGTGTGTTGTGGGATTTCTGTGTGGCCAAGTTAGGTGATGTTTTTTCAAATGTGATTCCTCACCTCCACTTCTCTCTGTTTTTTTTCAGGGCTTGACACATTTAGGGAAGGGCACACTTACCCTGTGCCCCTACCACAGTGACCGGCAGCTTATGAGTCAAGTGGCCGTGGCTGGGCTGCTCACTGTGCTTGTCTCTTTCCTGGATGTCCGCAACAGTGAGTTCCTGTCAGGAATCTTTTTTTTTTTTTTTAAAGAGGGCAGTGTCACTGGCCCTCGTATATGGGATCCGAACCAGGGCCGCCGACATCCCAAGCCAGCTCTTAACCACCGCGCCACTTGGCCGGCCCTGTCAGGAATCTTTTATGGTGGCACATGGTGCCCTGTCTCCACTCCTATCAGGGGCACCTTAATAATTTAAAGCAAGACTTTGAGTTAGTTCTGTAACACTGGGCTCCTGAGGTTCTAGGATCAGTGATGGATCTCATGAGACTTTCATCTCCCACACTTTTGATGTGGCCCAAAGAAATTTGAGAATGGAGAAATAACCCAGTTTCTGCTCTTGGGTTACTGGAAGAAAGTGATTATAAGGTTTGAGGGATGTGGGCAGAGTAAAGTGGGGGCATCTTTGGTTCGTATTACCTGAGGGGTTTAAGAGTCAGGACTGGAGTGGGGTCCCAGGGTTTAGGCCAGGCCTGCCCTGATGCTTCTAACTATGTCTTGTGTTCTCCCAGTCATCCTAGGCAAATCACACTATGTATTATATGGGCTGGTGGCTGCCATGCAGCCCCGAATGCTGGTTACATTTGATGAGGAGCTGCAGCCATTGCAAGTGTCTGTCCGTGTGGGCCAGGTAAGGCTTAAGCAGAGGAGAGGGTTCAGGCTGTATTCTGGAGCTCGGAGAATGCACATATACCTGCTTCTCTGGCACTGGTGTGGGCTCTGGATTGCTGCTACATTCTCATCTTGAGTCCCATCATCTCAATTTTCTCACCCTACAGGCAGTGGATGTGGTGGGCCAGGCTGGCAAGCCTAAGACCATCACAGGGTTCCAGACACACACAACCCCAGTGTTGCTAGCTCATGGGGAGCGGGCAGAACTGGCCACCGAGGAGTATCTTCCTGTCACCCCCATTCTGGAAGGTTTTGTTATCCTTCGGAAGAACCCCAACTATGACCTCTAAGTGGCCACCAGGGGCTCCGAACTGCAACTGATATATCAGCGGGTTCTGGTTCCTTCTGCCCGGGGTGAACACTGCTCCAGACCTTTGGGGGAATGGTAACCTCCTGTTCTTTTGTTACTGAGTGAGATAAACTTGTTGAATAAAGTCCTTTACCCCTGAGATCCCTTTCTGTCTGTTTTCCAGGGTATTGTGACTAGAGACCAGACTGGTGGGGAGTGGATGTGAGAGGGCATTGTTTGTAGTAATTTTTCTTTTTTTTTTAGCTGAGCCATCCTGCCACCTCTTGGTAGCTCAGTGGCAGCTCAGCTTGGGCTGGGCATTGAGTTGCTGTTGCTCAGAACTCAGCTCGCACTTTTGAGCGAGTTCTTAACCAACTGAGCCACTCGGCTGGCCCTTGTTGGTAGTAATTTTGAGCCTAGGTTAGTGGGGAGGCTGCCCTTAACAGAAAAAACTAAATCCCTTTTCCTTATCTCTTTCCTAATCATCTTAAAACAGGGGTTCATTTTTAGGGGCATGTACCTTTGAGATGCTGATAAATATAATGGACCTCCTTTCTAGGAGATGCACAATCGAACACAAATTCTTGCAAGTAACTTTCCAAGGGGCTTGTGGATCCCATACACCCCCTACTCCCACCCACATCAATTCAAGCCCACCATTCCCTGACTTTGGACTAAGGGTACCTGATCTAAGAGGCAGAGTTAGCCCCACTCTTTTTCATTTGACTTATGTGCTGCTGAATGAAAGTGACATCTTTACCTCCTGTTACCCCCTGTCCGTTTTGGGAGCGTGCTCATTTGATCATGTTAACATCTACTTCTGGGCTGTCCATGCAGAAACGGCATAAGAAATCTTGACCCTGACCTTCCTCCTAGTATAGCAATGGGAAAGATGTGGCCTTCTTCCTGGAATGGAATCACTTTTTTTTTTTTTTTTTTTTTTTTTTGAGGGCAGTGTCACTGGCCCTCATGTGGGATCCGAACTGGGGCCTCCGGCGTCCCAAGCCAGCTCTTAACCATCACGCCACTTGGCCGGCCCTGGAATCACTTAATCTGCAGTCCTTCCTGGTAGGAAGAGTATAGCTTGTTGGGGCCTGGACCCCATGGATGCAGTGGAGGAAAACATACCCTGGAAGGAATCACTTGCATTTTTCCAACATGTACTGTGGGTTTAACCTCCAAACGGTGTCTGGCACTTAATAGGTCTATAAATGTTGGAAGAATAATTCTACATACTTCTGAGACCTCACAACAACTTCAAGGGGTAGGTATTACCCGTGTGTTTCGGTGAGGAATGTAAAGTTTGGAGAGGTTCAGAAACTTACTGAAGGTTGCATAGTAAATGGTGGAGCCACGATTGGAATCTAAGTCCATCTGACTCCAAAGCCCATGTATTCACTATATTTATCTGCCTCTTTAGCCTTGGAGACTTGTGGACCTCAACGTAGTCCAAACTCTTGACTAGCTGGAGAAGTGGCAACTTTGGATTTAGTGTCTATTGTCTTCCCTGCTCTCACTCGGGAGACTGTATAAAACACCTGTATAAAAGTTCGAAGCACTGAAATTGGGAGACAGCAGATCTGTCAAGCCCCTTTAATGGGAACTGTTGTAGTATTGAGCAAATCAGCGTGTTTGATGAGCCTCTGTTATCTATATAATGCCTTACCTGATTTCCAGGGGTGATGTTAAAATTTATAAACTGAAAAATAAAAGGATAATTCCCTCCCACAACAGTGTATGTACTTTAGAGGGAGAAATTTTTCATGATGGCTCTTCAGTTCATTCAGCAACAAATATCAGTGGAACCTTATTTTGCATTGGACATTATTATGGTTTGTGGGAATAGAAAGATTGAAAAAAATCCTCAAAAAGTTTATGTAATGGAAAAAACAGTTGTGATACATTGTGATCAAAACTATAGGGGTGTGAACAATGTACCCGGGGATCATTGAAATAGGGCCTAAGTGCCCCGGTAAGTGAGGGGAGATTTTTTGAGGAAATAGTCTTGGAGGAAGATGAGTTTGTCCAGAGTAAAAGAGGATAGGATATAGCTAAGGGAGTTGCAAAAGCAGGAAGGAGAAAAAGCTATTTGTTTTTTAGAAACCATGGATAATTTGGTTTGGCTAAAGTATATAGAGCCAGGGAAAAGTGTGGCAGGAGAAAAAATTCTAGGACCTCTGATTAGGTTTAGAAGAGCTTTGTTGTGTAAAGAAATTGACAGTCTATCACTGAATGAGAGCACTAAAGTGATATGATCAGCTACCTGGGTGGGGAAAGCTCACCTTGGAGGCCCAGGCAAGGGAAATGAATGCTTGAACCAGGGCAGTAGAAATGGACAGAAGATTTTTTAAAAATCAAGAGAATTGGATTTTTATCCAAACACCAATAGGACCTTATGTCTGATTAGATACAATATGTGGATGGGAACAAATGTAGGATGACTCCAGGTTTTCTGGTTGGGCACTATTCTTTGAAAAAGAATACATGAGCAACATGTTTGGGGTCAAGGTGGAGGACTCTATTGAGGAAGGAGAAATGACAAATTCCTGTCTGGAATGCACAATTTGAGATGCCTGTGGCAATTAGGTGATGATATCTTTTAGGCAGTACCTTGTTCTGATGAGTTCAAGAGTGGTTTCTGAGGAATAGATTGGCATGTAGACAGTAACTGGTTTTTATTTATTAGTTTGCTCAGGGAGAAAGAAATGACTAGAGAAGGGAGCTGTGCATGATAAACTCAGCATCATCTATGACAGCAGAGTGTCACAGAATACTTGAGATCTGCATTTTCTTTCTCGCTATAGTTTCCCCTCAATGGGCCTATTTTGCTCTCCTTCCTTTGGAGCTTCAGTTCCTCATCACAATGGGAATGATAATACAGTCTATTCTGTAGGCAGCTGTGAGGATTGAGATCACATAGGTCACATATATTAAGTGACCAATTAATCATTACTGCTGAGAAAATTTTTCTTCTGAGATTATATGTATATACACAGGTGGAAGAGACACAGAGAAGAGTAAAAGAGAACAAGAATCTTTGCTGAGTACCTAGGCACTGTTTTAAGCATTTTCATATTAACTCCTTTAATCCTCACAATCCAATGGCGTGGACGTTATCATTGTGAGAGAAAGCATCGGGGCTTCTTCCCATTTTACAATGGGAAGCATTAGGTAGTAGGTGGTAGTAGGTACATCGCCAGGGAGTAAATAGTTGGGATTGAAACTCAAGCTATCTGATTCTGAGTACGTGAATTTGGCTCTAGTATGGCCCCTTCTGAGGTCCCAAATCTTTTGGCTGTCAGGTTGGGGTCTTGGGAATACTTTTTCCATCATTCTGACTTTTCCATGGTTGATTTGTTTACCCTCCCTGGGTGGGAGTGGCTGAACTTTGTGAAAAGTGAATCTATTCATATGAATTCCCTAGTTAGAATACTTCAATTCTTTTAGCATAACATTCAATTTAAGGTCTTTCAATGATCTACATTATTTTCAAAGGCTGCATAATTCGTATTTCTTTCCGTATTTGTACCACGATTTACTTAGGCAGGACTGAGTCTTTAATTTCATTATCCTAGGCCCCAAGCCAGCAGTTTACCTAGCACTGAATGCGCACTCAATAAATGCTTAAGGTATGAATGAACTAAGAATCGCGGAACAGAGACTCAGAAGGGGGTCGGTCAGGGAGTTCTAAAGTTCGGGAGGGGACACGGGGGCGGGCCGTGGCTGTCACGTGACGAGGCGGGGCAAATCCCATGTGCTCCGCGACGCCGGGCGCGACTCCGCCCTTTGCGCCGGTCACGTGGGGGCGGCGGCTGCGCCTGCGGAGAAGCGGTGGCCGCCGAGCGGGATCTGTGCGGGGAGCCGGAAATGGTTGTGGACTACGTCTGTGCGGCTGCGTGGGGCTCGGCCGCGCGGACTGAAGGAGACTGAAGGTAAAGCCGCCATGTCCGGGCCCGACCCGGCCCCCCCACCCCTCCCCCCGCATCCGCCGCCATCCGGGCCGGGACCGGCCACTCTGTGCCGCCGCCCCAGCTCCCAGGCTCCGCGGCTCAAGCCCGGGCCCCGGCCCGCCAGGGCCCGATCTCCGGCCCACGTGTGCTCGGCCTGGTCCGGCCTGGCCGCTGGGTGGGGGTGGGGGAGCGCGGGCCCGGAATATGCGGTCCCGGGGGCCTGGGAGGGCGCCGGGTTGGCCGGCCGCGAAGTGCCACCACGGCCCAAGCCGAGGAGGCCCGGCGTTCGCAGGCACCCCGGCTCCGGGCCCGCCGCCCCCTCCCCCCTTTGCGGCCCGGCCGCCGGGAAGTGACACGTTGTTCTTTGGCACTGGCCGGCTCTGCGCAGGGAGGGCGCAGGCGAGGGAGGCGGCGGCGGCGGGCAGGGAGGAGCCCCCGGCCCCGCCCGCCCTGCAGGCCGACCCTCACTTGCTTGAAACCGGCTCCTCTTCGGCCGCCGCCCGCCTGGCCTTTTACGGCCCGACTCCCGCCCTTCCTGGCCTCCACTCCTGGGCGGCGGCAGGCTTTGCCTCTGGCCCTGCGCTGGTGCCCCCGCGGCCACCCACGGCAGGCGTGCCTTGTGTGCCCCTGGGCCAGGCCCCGTCCCCGGTGTCCCCAGGTGGGGGGTGGGGACACCACGGCCGAAGCTGCTAGCTCCGTTTGTGATCCGGGAGCCTGGTGCCAGCGAGACCTGGAATTTCCGGTCTGGTTGGTCTTGGGCCCCGCGGAGCCAGGTTGATACCCCTCACCTCCCAACCCCAGGCCCTCGGATGCCCAGAACCTGTAGGCCGCACCGTGGACTTTTTCTTAACCAAGGGGGTGAGTGAGGGGGTTGTTTCAGCAAGTGAGGGGGTGGTTGGAGGTGATGCGGGTTTGACAACGTGTTGGTGGGGACATAAACTGTATTGTTTTCTGCTCCTTTACCCCTTTGGCACCTCTGGGGCTTGGTGTGGGACCTAGACCTTGCTTCACCCCCTCCCCCACTCCATTTGCCTTAAGCTTGGGTCCGTTCCCCTTTCCGAGCTCCACTCTTTCCTAACAGGTGCTGGGGGGACCCTGATGTGGCACCAAATGAAATGAACAAAGCTCCACAGCCCACAGGCCCCCCACCCGCCCCATCCCCTGGACTCCCACAGGTAATTAGGGAGGAATTAGCAGAGACTGGGGTGGGGGTGGGGGAGACCAGGCAGCCGGTCAGGAACAGGTTCCAACCCTCTGGATTTTCCCACCCCCATCTGTGTCAGGGCAAAGTGCAGCTTCCTGCTGCCAAATTGAGACAGGGCCCCTGGCTGTTCCCAGGGGCTGTCATGGGGAGGGGGTATGTGGACTGCTGAGGCTCTTGCCACAGATCTGCTCCCCTTACTTCACGAACAGCTTGGGTTTCTGCTCCACCCGGGTTTTCCCTCTTGCTGAAATCTGGTCTCCCCCCTTCAGCCAGCGTTTCCCCCGGGGCAGACAGCACCGGTGGTGTTCAGTACGCCACAAGCGACACAAATGAACACGCCTTCTCAGCCCCGTCAGGTGAGGGGCTGTGGGGAGGGGAGCAGGGGGCCTGGGTGGGAGCCATGGAAAGCTTAGGCCCGCTTGGGCCTAGGATGGAAACTCTGGAGGCCCTGTACCTGCCCCAATTTCCTGACAGTTGGCTCTGTTCTTCCATGCGGCTCTGCACTTTGCACTGTTGATTACTTATGGCCCCTTGGGGAGTATGTAGTCAGTGGGGGTGGCATTACTAGGGGTCCTGGTGCCATGAGGATTGGGGGTAGTGCTTTGGTTTGGGTTCTGCTGCCAACTCCTGTTTTCCTATTTCCTCCTTTTACGGGGAGGCTGCCATTGCTCCATTCCCCTTCCCTTCTTTCTCTTTGGACTGTGATGAGATAAACACGCTAGCTGGTTCTTGCCTTTCTGTTTCCTAAATTCTTCCTCACTAAGTGGAAGGATTCGAGTCCTACTTCCTTCACCCACCCCCACCCCCCAATCACCTTGGGGATAATTCTCTTCTTTCCTGTCCCCATGTGCTCTCAGGGAGGATTCAGGTCTCTGCAGGTAATACCTTTTTGCTAATCCTGGACCCTCTGCTGGCCTCACCCTTACCCTCTACGCTAGTCAGGGGCTAGACATAGGGACTGGGAGGCTTTAGAGTGGGGACTTGTTTGCTGTCCATATCCTCAGTCTGAGGCTGGCCGATGCATGTTAGGGACTAAATCTTGCAGAGTGTATACCTGGGAACTGGACAACTGTTGCATGTTAGCTGTTAGCTCCTCAGTAACTTCGGGTGGAGCAGTGCATGCTGGGGAGTATGTTGCCCCAAAAGGTGTTCCTTAGGCATGATGCATCTCAGGAAGCCTCTGGAGGGATAACCTGGTGGAGGTGATACGAGAATGCATGACAGTGAGGGAGTAAATTGTATACAGAGTGCAAAGTGTATACCTGAGTGTGGAGGGCACATGTGAGTACAAGAGGCCACTTAACCATCGTTTGGTCAAGTGGGATCGGAAGGACTGGTCCTCATGCTCGAAAGCACTGGTCCTCATGCTCGAAAGCCCTCAGTTCTTCTCTCCAGACTAGAGACATTACGGAGTGGCCATTTTGGTGTCCACTTCCTCCCCTTCCAAATATCAACTGTCTTCCTCCCTCCTGACAGCACTTCTACCCTAGCCGGGCCCAGCCCCCGAGCAGTGCAGCCTCCCGAGTGCAGAGTGCAGCCCCCGCCCGCCCTGGCCCAGCTGCCCATGTCTACCCTGCTGGATCCCAAGTAATGATGATCCCTTCCCAGATCTCCTACCCAGCCTCCCAGGGGGCCTACTACATCCCTGGACAGGTGAGGCTGGAGGCTTAGGCGCTGGAAGGCAGAGAACCTTGTACCCCGACCCTCACCTCCCCTATCCTGACCCTCCAGTTCCATCTCTTCTCCAGAGGTGGGCCTTCCTTCTGGTCACTGTCCAGAGTTGGCTTGTCCTGTCTTGCCCTACATTCTCTTTGTAGTCTGATAAGGTACTCAGCTCCCTCAACTCTTTCTCTCCCTTCCTCCTCTCCCTTCCCCCTCCACCAGGGGCGTTCCACATATGTTGTCCCAACACAGCAGTATCCTGTGCAGCCAGGAGCCCCAAGCTTTTACCCGGGTGCAAGCCCTACAGAGTTTGGGACCTACGGTAAGCAGGGGAGGGAGTCTGGTGAGAGTGAGTCCCAGGGAGCATCTAAATTCACTAATTCCTAAGATCCTTTCAGGGCTTGTCTCTTGGTCTAAAAGTGATAGGATTGATAGGTAGTAGGGATTGATGCTTAATATGTGTGCATGGGGGTCGGGGTGGGGATTTTATTCTATTGCTGAGAGTTGGAGTCCTCTCCACCTCAAGGAATATTGGATCAGACACCCAATTTGAGGACCTGTTAGTAAATAGTCCCTCTGACATTCATTCCACGGTTGGGGGGAAACCATGTAACGTGGATTTGGGAGGTTTTTGTAGCTGTTTTTCATTTATATTCTAGGAAAGGATTAGTCTGTTCTTTATGGCAGTGGTTTCCAAAATTTTTTGATCATCAGGAAAGATTTTGAGTATGTACCTCTAATACATGTATGTTTTTGTTTGTTTATATATATATGCATAACTTAGATAACACTTAATGGTGCTTGTGAAAAACAAACAAGTGGAGATTATGGATGAGATTAAAGAATGCATCCCATTTTGGAGACCATTGCTTTAAGGAATTGATTTTTCCTCATCTTGGGCCTGGTTCACAGTGTTACTTTTTTGTTACTTTTTTTTTTTTTTTTTTTTGAGGGCAGTTTCACTGGTCCTCATATGTGGGACCCGAACCGGGGCCGCTGGCTTCCCAAGCCAGCGTTTAACTGCACACCACTCGGCCGGCCCCCCACAATGTTACTTTTTGTTTCCTTGCCCCTTAGCAAAGGGCTGGAGACTGGAACTGGACTCAGGTTGAGTGGCTCAGGGTTGGCAAATCTGTTTTTCTCATTCCCAGCCAAAGACCTGATTCTGTTTCAGGTTAAGTAGTTGCTGCTCCCTCAGAGTATATGTGTACATGGTGCCTGGGGGTGGGGTACATACACAGCACCTTACAGGGTAGACGAGGACTAGACAGCGTCCTGGTGGCTGGTGTGGTGGGAAAGGAGTACCTGCCTACAAGGGGTGTGTGTCAGGGTCAGGAATTCTTGTAAACGCAGTTCAGACTGGTTCCCCAGCTTTGATAGACACCTAGTTCCCTTGGGGAGGTGGGTGGGGCAGGGCAAGGGGCCGGCTGTGGGTGATGAGAGGTTCTGGGGCTGGGAGGTGGCTCAAGGAGGCATTTGTATATGGTTGGGCCCTGACGCTGCCACCATTCTTCCTTTCCGTGTGTGTCTCCCCTGCCCCCAAGCTGGCGCCTATTACCCAGCCCAGGGTGTGCAGCAGTATACCCCTGGTGTGGCCCCCGCCCCAGTTTTGATGAACCAGCCACCCCAGATTGCTCCCAAGAGGGAGCGGAAAACGGTGAGTAGCAGCAATAAGGGGCCCTAGGACATCTGGGAAAGGGAGAATCGAGGTCAGGTGTGTTGTGGGTCAGGGAGCAGGAAGTTGAAGGAGATCATCAGTTGAAGTGGGCAGAGAATGGGGATCTGGGAAATGCTCAGGCTCTTTGTAAGGCACTACGATTACAGTGTAGAAGCAGCTCCTGGGAAGCCTAAAGTGGCTCGTGGAGAAATTCCTGGGAGACCTGGGTTCGGGGGTCCATAAGATCTGTGTTTGGTTTGGGGTTTCTGGTGGCTTGCTTTAGAAATGGCTTGTTTTCTGTGGTGCGCCCCCCCCCCCCCACTCCCCAGTCCTGGAAGCTCTTGAGGCCTCCGCCTCTGCTCAATCCTCAAGCCCTGGGCGTGGTGCCCAGAACAGGGTGCCAGGGCTGGGGAAGCCGCTGAGTCACCCTGGCTCCACCCACTGGATCTGGGCCCTGCCCCCAGAGATCAGGCCGTCTAGCCACAAGTGAGCTGGGTGGGTGCTGGACGGGGGTCTTGGGCCCCAGGGTGTGCAGCCACTGACTTGGGGACTGCTGGGAGGGCAGGGATGAGGGACGGAGGGGCATTATGATGTACAGGACTGCTCTGTGAGGTCAAGGGTCTCTTAGGGGCGCGGGCCAGGGCAGGGACTACAAGAGCAGCCAGATGGGTTGACAGTAGAACTCATGGGGTTTCTGGCACCCACCCACCTGCTTCCCAGTGGGGGGGGTGGAGGGTTGGCCTGAGTCTTAGGAGTGGGGCAGGGCAGAGAGGTGGGCTCTTCCTGCTTCCCACTTACCCATAGCTTTCTTTCCTTAGATCCGAATTCGAGATCCAAACCAAGGAGGGAAGGATATCACGGAGGAAATCATGTCTGGGGCCCGAACTGCCTCCACACCCACCCCTCCACAGGTACTGTCTGCTCTTTGAATGATGCCCTGGCTGAGATCGCTGTTCTGCCCTGGACTCCCAAGTTGCTTGGTTTTTTCCTTCACTAAGGGATTTATTTCACTGCTTTCCTGGATTTCTAGGCAGAGCTAAAGTAGAAATGGTCCTAGTAAAGAAGGGTTGTGGGACTCTTCAGGGCAAACTTGGTAACCCTTTGTGTCCTGCAGACGGGAGGCGGTCTGGAGCCTCAAGCTAATGGGGAGACACCCCAGGTTGCTGTCGTTGTCCGGCCAGGTATGTAAGCAGCACTTGTATCGGGGAAAAGGAGTGTGACAATTTAAAATGCCAAAGAGGTGTGTTAGCTTGAACTGGGTGCCAGCGAAGAATGACTTAGGTTTTAGGTAGTGGGAATTTGAGGGTGGATTGATTTTTGCCTGAAAAAGGGGGAAAGGCTTAGATCGGAGAAGATTGTGGCGGGGGTGTGTGTGGGTGAGAGAGGGAGAGTAGGTGGGTGGGTGTGGATAGTTTGGGAATGTCTTGGCTGGGAGGAGGAGAAACAACAGCAGCGAAGGACTTGCCTTTAATTACTCATTCCTCCTTCCTGTGGTGCAGATGACCGGTCACAGGGAGCAGTCATTGGGGGCCGGTCGGGGCTGCCTGGCACAGAGCACAGCCCTTCAGAATCCCAGCCTTCATCACCTTCTCCGACCCCATCACCACCCCCAATCTTGGAACCAGGGTCTGAGCCTAATCTCGCAGTCATTTCTATTCCTGGGGACACTATGACAACGGGGATGATACAAATGTCCCTAGAAGAATCAACTTCCATGTCCCGTGAAACTGGGGAACCATATTGCCTCTCTCCAGAACCCACTCCCCTTGCTGAACCCATACTGGAAGTAGAAGTGACACTTAGCAAACCAATTCCAGAATCTGAGTTCTCTTCTAGTCCTCTCCAGGTTTCCATCCCCCTGGCATCTCCCAAGGTGGAAATTCTTCTTGAGCCTAATGGCACGATTCCCTCTGAGGATCTGGAACCAGAGCTGGAGTCGAACCCAGAGCTTGCCCCTCTTCCTCTCCCGGCTTGTCCCTCTGAATCCCCCACGCCCATTGCTCCAACTGCCCAACCTGAGGAACTGCTCAACGGAGCCCCCTCGCCACCAGCTGTGGACTTAAGCCCAGTCAGTGAGCCAAAGGAGCAGGCCAAGGAGGTTACAGCACCAGTGGCTTCCCCCACCGTCCTCTCTGCGACCCCAGCTATGGCTCCTCCAGCTACTTGCCCTGCTCCAGAGGAGGAAATGGAGGGAGAGGAAGACGAGGAAGAAGAAGGAGAAGCTGAGGGTGAGAAAGGAGGAGAGGAGCTCCTTCCCCCAGAGAGCACCCCTGCTCCAGCCCACCAGTCCCAGAATTGGGAGGCAGCAGCGGCCACCCCAGGTAAGGTGTGGCTAGAAAGTGGAGGTGGGGCAGATGGATGGAGGGCGTGGTTCTTTCTGTTCATTGATAATCTCTTATTTGTGCTATTGTGTCTGGGTCTGAAGCTCTGGTAGAAACTAAGAACTACATGAAGGAATTTTAAGTCTAGAGAGGGTGTAATGGAAAGGGGAAATGTTACACAGTAGCTGCTTTGTCTTCTTCCCAGGAGTTGTTCCCATTCCTTTCTCCTTTTTTTTCCCTAAATAGTGGCAGTATCTGTGCCAAAGAAGAGACGGAAAATCAAGGAGCTCAATAAGAAGGAAGCTGTAGGAGACCTTCTAGATGCCTTCAAGGAGGTAAGGGAGCAGTTAGTGGAGGGGAGGGGGCAGAATTTGGGTGTGGAACAGTGGTCATGCTACAACCAAACGGAATGTCCTGTGGTTACAGGTGAACCCAGGAGTACCAGAGGTGGAAAATCAGCCTCTTGTAGGCAGCAATCCTGGTCCAGAGCCTGAGGGCAGCAGTGTGCCCCCACGACCTGAAGAATCGGATGAGACCTGGGACTCAAAGGAAGACAAAATTCACAATGCTGAGAACATCCAGCCTGGGGAACAGAAGTACGAATATAAGTCAGGTATTCTCACGGAAGGATTGGAAGGGCTGAGGACTCTTGTCAGGGCCCCAGAAGACAACAGCGTGATTGTAGCTCATCCTGCCTTTCTTGCAGATCAGTGGAAGCCTTTGAACCTTGAGGAGAAGAAGCGTTATGACCGTGAGTTCCTGCTTGGCTTTCAGTTCATCTTTGCCAGTCTGCAGAAGCCAGAGGGACTGCCCCATATCAGTGATGTGGTATTGGAGAAGGTTGGTGGGCTTGAGGTGGGGAGGGTAACTCTGTGCTGACTGGCGGCCTTGGGAGGAGCTTGAGGTCCTGAAAGAGCAGTCAGTAGCTCTAGCCTGTTTCCGGTACCTTCTCTGTCTTCTTCACAGGCCAATAAAACACCACTGCGGCCACTGGATCCCAGTAGACTTCAAGGCATAAATTGTGGACCAGACTTCACTCCACCCTTTGCCAACTTTGGCCGACCAGCCCTCAGCAACCGTGGGCCCCCAAGGGGTGGGCCAGGTGGGGAGCTGCCCCGAGGGCCGGTGAGTGCGACCTGACTAGAGGGGCAGATGGGCAAGGGGTGTGGAGGGGTGTGGCCCTCTTGTTGGCAGATATGGGGAGAAGTCAGCCTTGGATACATGTGGTAGTGGTGTCACAGGTCACTGACTACTGTATCTTCTCTTGTCCTCACCCCAATTTAGCAGGCTGGTCTAGGACCCCGGCGCTCTCAGCAGGGCCCCCGAAAGGAGCCACGCAAGATTATTGCCACAGTGTTAATGACCGAAGATATAAAGCTGAACAAAGCAGAGAAGGCCTGGAAACCCAGCAGCAAGCGGACGCCAGCTGAGAAGGACCGAGGTGAAGAGGATGCTGATGGCAGCAAAACCCAGGTACCAAATTCCGTTTTCTCAAGGTTTGCTGAGCCAACTTCGCCTTTTTGCTTCTGTTTCATCCTTATCACTAGCATCTGTGTTAAGTCCCCACCACCCTTTCTAATCCCTCCCAACAGCCTCTGTTCTGAGATTCTCACTGGATCCTGTGTCTTCTCTGTCCCCTCTCCCTACCAGGATCTTTTCCGCAGGGTGCGCTCCATTCTGAATAAGCTGACACCCCAGATGTTCCAGCAGCTGATGAAGCAGGTGACGCAGCTGGCCATCGACACGGAGGAACGCCTCAAAGGGGTCATTGACCTCATCTTCGAGAAGGCCATTTCAGAACCCAACTTCTCTGTGGCCTATGCCAACATGTGCCGCTGCCTCATGGCGGTTAGTTTCCACTGTTTTCTAACCCTTGTGGTCTGACTTCCCACTTCTGTTCCCAAGACTCCTTGAGTCCAGTTTTTGGTTCTCCTCCAGCCTGTGCTGTTGATGGCAGCCAGGAGGAGGCAGAGCCGGCACTAGAGGTCTTCCTGGGTTAAGTAGTTAAAGACTCTGGGAGGGCCTTCCCTGTTCTGGACTAGTCTGAATGTGACATCCTCTTTGACATACAGCTCAAAGTGCCCACTACAGAAAAGCCAACAGTGACTGTGAACTTTCGAAAACTGTTGTTGAATCGATGTCAGAAGGAGTTTGAAAAAGACAAAGATGATGATGAAGTTTTTGAGAAGAAGCAAAAAGAGATGGACGAAGCTGCTACGGTAAGAGAAGACCCAACTCCACTGCCCACCCAGATGCTCCTCAGCTATAGAGTTGGGGATGGGGATGGTGGTTTGGGGGTTTCTCTGCCTTAGGTTATGAGTGCTTGTAGCTGAGTTTAGAAACCCAGATAATGTAGGAGAGGGTTTTAGTTGTGTGGTTGGGTTTCTTTTGATGTGATCCCTGTCCCATGATTGGCAGGCAGAGGAACGGGGACGCCTGAAGGAAGAGCTGGAAGAGGCCCGAGACATAGCCCGACGGCGCTCTTTAGGGAATATCAAGTTTATCGGGGAGTTGTTCAAGCTCAAGATGTTAACAGAGGCAATAATGCATGACTGTGTGGTTAAACTACTTAAGAACCATGACGAAGAGTCCCTCGAATGCCTTTGCCGTCTGCTCACCACCATTGGCAAAGACCTGGACTTTGAAAAAGCCAAGGTAGGGGTCCTTGGATGTGGAAGGGGACAGGCTGAATGAAGTACATGGGACCTGCTGTTCACTGACATACTCCCTGTTGTGTCTGGGCCACTCAGCCACAGTGATGGAGCTGAGGGCCTGCAGCTGGAGGTGAGGGGTTAGAATTCCCTGGCCTGATCCTTTTGCTTCTCCCTAGCCCCGAATGGATCAATATTTCAACCAGATGGAAAAAATCATTAAGGAAAAGAAGACTTCATCTCGAATCCGCTTCATGCTGCAAGACGTGCTGGATCTGCGACGGGTGTGTGTTCCCTCCTCCCACTGCTGGCTAGTCTTCTCCCTCTGACGCCACAGCCCCTAGTCCCCGACATTGCTTTGCCATCTGATATAATTAAATACCTTGTGACTGTATTCCTGTCCCCACAGAGCAACTGGGTGCCACGCCGAGGGGACCAGGGTCCCAAGACCATTGACCAGATCCACAAGGAGGCAGAGTTGGAGGAGCATCGGGAGCATATAAAAGTGCAGCAGCTAATGGCCAAGGGCAGCGACAAGCGTCGGGGTGGCCCTCCAGGCCCACCTATCAGTGAGTTTGAGGCCAGGATTGAGGAGGGGCAATGTGAGCTGTTGTGCTTTCCACTGATGACTTCCTAGTGCCACGTGTCTGGGCCACTGAAACCCCATGATGGAACTGAGGATCTGAGGAAGCGAGGCTGGGGGTGCCGCAAGGGGACAGGGCTGCTAGGCCTTACTGATTATTCCAATATGGTCTCCTTTTTTGTCCTAGGCCGTGGCCTTCCACTTGTGGATGATGGTGGCTGGAACACAGTCCCCATCAGTAAGGGCAGCCGCCCTATTGACACCTCACGACTTACCAAGATCACAAAGGTAGGGGTGTGTATGGTCTAGGAGGTTATGTTGATGGGAGGGTAAAGAGGGATCAAGTAGGCATTAAACACAATTGGGTTTTAGTCCCGTTGACTCCCTGAGGTTGGGAAGGTGACAGCTGCATTTTTCTTCTTAGACTAACTGGTTAGATTACTAGAGACAGGACTTACCACCTTAGGGGGTGTAGTCACATTGGTTCGGGCCCCTCAGTGGTCAGCAGACTTGACGCGCACTCCAAATTCAGCCCATTCTCTGCTTCTATACAGGCTAAGAATAGTTTTTACATTTTTAACTGTTGGAGAAAAGTGAATACTATTATGTGACATGAAATTATATACAATTTAAATTTCAGTGTCCATAATTTTATTGGAACTCAACCACACTCATTCCTGTCAAGTATCGTCTGTGACTACTCTCGTATGACAGTGGCAGAGTTGAGTAGTTGAAATAGAAACTGTGGCTGCAAAGCCTAAAATATTTACTGTCTGGCCCTTTACAGGAAAAATTTGCTTGGCCCCTGGTCTAGACTGTTCGTGGCTGTGTGTGGCTGGGGGCTTTGGCCAGATCAGACCCATGACTCTTCACTTCCTTTCCTTCCTCAGCCTGGCTCCATTGATTCTAACAATCAGCTCTTTGCACCTGGAGGGCGATTGAGCTGGGGCAAGGGCAGCAGTGGAGGCTCAGGAGCCAAGCCCTCTGACGCAGGTATGGGAGGCCACTGTAAAGAGCTGTGTGGTTATTTATCAGCTCTTGAGGGCAGAGCTTTGTCTCTATGGGAGGCTTTCAGTACACAGTGGTTCCGTGATATAGGAGCTGTGTACTTGGTAGGACTAGGGACTACCAAACGGCTGTAGTGTTGGGGTTAGGACCAAGTGTCCTAAACTGGCAAGTAGGTGATAGACAGTGGAGATTGTAATCTTGGTTTTCTGCCTCTCCAGCATCAGAAGCTGCTCGTCCAGCTACTAGTACCTTGAATCGTTTCTCAGCCCTTCAACAAGCAGCACCTACAGAAAGCACAGAAAACAGACGTGTGGCCCAGAGGTGAGGTTTCCTAGGTGTCTTTGTTCTTCACACAGAGGGTACCATGATTGAGTTTGGGTTGTTGCCATAGGAATCCTTACACTCACCTGTAACGTTCAGAGGCCCTGGCTGAGGTTGGGGCAATATTCCTGGTGCCAAGAACAAGGCCCAGTCATTGCTCAGCTTGTTGTTGGGTAGTTAAAGGAAAGAGCGCCTGGGCAGTACAGGTGAGAGACCACGTGCTCATCTTTCTTCCAGGAGTAGCTTAAGCCGGGAACGAGGTGAGAAAGCTGGGGACCGGGGAGACCGCCTAGAACGGAGTGAACGGGGAAGTGACCGTGGGGACCGCCTTGATCGCTCTCGTACACCTGCCACCAAGCGGAGTTTCAGCAAGGAGGTGGAGGAGCGGAGTAGAGAACGGCCCTCCCAGCCTGAGGGGCTGCGCAAGGCATCCAGCCTCTCGGAGGATCGGGACCGTGGGCGGGATGCTGGTAAGGAGCTGGGAGAGGAAGGGTGGGGAATGGTGTGGGCTGGTTTGGGACTAGCCAGCTTCCAGTCTTCAGAGCTGCATATCCTGTTTGCTGAAAAGACTAGAACTGAGGAGTCTCTGATCTGTTTTGTACTTCCTCAGTGAAGCGAGAAGCCACCCTGCCCCCTGTGAGCCCCCCGAAGGCTGTGCTGTCTGAGGAGGAGCTGGAGAAGAAATCCAAGGCCATTATTGAGGAATATCTCCATCTCAATGACATGAAGGTTGGCAATGGGAGGGATCAGAGTAATGGCAGAGTGGGCGGAGACCATGCGGACAGGTATGGAGTGGAGGGCCTGGATCAGACACTGACTGTTCTCCCTCCTACACCCTGTGCCCCCTGCAGGAGGCAGTGCAGTGTGTGCAGGAGCTGGCCTCACCCTCCCTGCTCTTCATCTTTGTCCGGCATGGCATCGAGTCCACACTGGAGCGGAGTGCCATTGCACGTGAACATATGGGACGGCTGCTGCACCAGCTGCTCAGTGCCGGGCACCTCTCTATTGCTCAGTACTACCAAGGGTATGATTGACTTCTGTGGGCCTCCACTGTTACATACCCACAAATTTTCCTCCTTTGTAGGGCCCGTGGATCCTTGGTTAAGAGTGTAGGGTCCTCAACCATTCTGGTCCACATTACTTTTGGCAGGGATGGGGGTGAGCCATCCAAGGACAAGAAGGTGGCCTTAGCTGGAGCTACTTGCCCCATGTTTAGGAAATGTTCTTGAGGGGCTCCACAGTTGATCCTTTAGTCATGCCTTATTGGAAGGGCGAGGGTTTGGCTCTGATTCCCTAGAATGTCCTGATTTGAATTCCGTTTGTAGGCTGTATGAAATCCTAGAATTGGCTGAAGACATGGAAATTGACATCCCCCATGTGTGGCTCTACCTAGCAGAACTGGTAACGCCAATTCTGCAGGATGGTGGAGTGCCCATGGGGGAACTATTCAGGTGAGCTCCCTTTGGTGGAATTCAGGGGAGGTACAGATGGGGAGAAGGGAAGGGTGGCAAGTTAGACACCTGGGTTTAGGGGAAGATGGGATAGTGTGTTGAGAGAACTTTCTGTGGAACCTGGGAACACCGACTGAGTTTTCTTACAGGGAGATTACAAAACCTCTGAAGCCCCTGGGCAAAGCCGCTGCACTGTTGCTGGAGATCCTGGGGCTCCTGTGCAAAAGCATGGTGAGTGAGCGCCTTGCAGGGCTGGTGTGTTCAGGATTTCTCTTTGCACTATGCAGTTTTGGCTGCTTGCGGTGACACTGAAGCCTCGTGGTCCTTCGGTAGAACGGGGTTAATGCAGATGGTACTCTTGTGTTGGTACCTTAAGAGAGGCTGGCACACACCAGACCAGTTCCTCTGTGAGTTCTGGCCTTGGCAAGAGAAGGGGAATCTAAGACCCTAGACTCTTTTTTGTTTGTTTTTTTAGAGACAATGAATTTATATTGGGTACCTCTAAACTCTTATTTAGAACAGCTCAATTTCTCTCTGGCCTTGTCAATCTCACTCTACAGCGTCTTTCACCAGAAGGGAGAGGTCTAAGACCCTAGACTCCTGACTGACTGATTGATTGATTCATTCATTCATCTAGTGGTTTTGTTTTGTTTTTTTAATGTTTAAACAAACATTTACCACATACTAGGCCCTGGGAATACAGCAGTGAATAAAACATGGGCAACAAGTTGAAAGAGAAAAAAGGAAGAAATGACAGCTTCATAAAAGCAGCACTGTGAAGTAAAGCGTGAAATAAAGGAGCTGAAATGGAGTGTTTTAAGTATTGTGAGGTTGCAAAGGTGGAGTGTGTTCGGTAATGTTCGTGACAGTAAGCTCTCCTGGAAGGGCACTGGAGCTGCTTGTGTACGTTAATTGGTGACTAGCATGTTTTCAGAAAGGTGGAAAGATTGGAAAGGCAAGCTGGTGTGGTGCTTAGTGGTAATGAGAAGTTGGAAAGCGCACTTTCAAAGAGTTCAGCTATTTGGAACCCCGAAGAGTGAGACTTTGAATTGAAAGGAATTGTTCCTTCAGTGTCATATTAATCCTTTTAGGTAAAAATATGTACCAGGATCATTTCTGTTTTAAAAAAAGAAAAAGCATATTGAACTAAGGTATTTTCATTGAATCTAAGGTTCCATAGTTAATAGGATGTATGTATGCTCTACTAAGAAAGAAAAGACTTATAGTCTTTTTTTTTCCTCAAAGATTTTATTGGGGAATTGGGGGAGGGGAACAGTGTTGGGGAATTGGGGGAGGGGACCAGCCAAGCTGTTGTTCTTCATTCTTCGTTGTGGAGGATGCCGTTGTCATCTGGCTTCCTGTAAGCAGCTCGTGGCCTCTAAGCTCAAGGTGCTGTATTCAATCTTAGTTGCAGGTGGGTGTAGCCACCATCCCATGCAGGAGTTGAACCAGCAGCCTTGTTAAGAGCACACGCTCTATCCTCTGAGCCATCCGGGCAGTAGCTCAGCTCAAGGTGCCGAGTTCAGTCTTAGTTGTGGGCAGGCATAGTCCACCATTGAATAAGCAATCATGTTACACCAGCTGAGCCATCCTGCTACCTGTTGGCAGCTCAGTGACAGCTCAGCTCAGGCGCAGTGTTCACTGGCCCATGTGGGAATCCCATCGGCGGCTCTGTTGCTCAGAGCATGGCGCTCTAAGCCAACCCCTTTTTTTAAAAAGATTTTATTGGGGAATTGGGGGAGGGGAACAGACAAGTTGCTGTTCTTTTGTTCTTTAGTCTAGTTGTGGAGGACATTGCTTCACTGGCCCATGTTGGTATCATCATTGCACTCTTCTCGGTGAGGCCAGTCGGTCGCCAGCCTCTGGATGGTCGCTCACAGTGGCTCTTGGCAGCTCATGCCAGCTGCCAGCTGCTCACGCTGGCTGCCGGCCACTCACTGTAGCCTGTGGTAGCCCACTGCAGCAGGGGCTGCAGCTGTACCGTCCCGGGGACTAACAGCAGCCCAGCTACAGGTGGAGCTGTTATTCACCATCTTAGCTGTAAGGGCAGTGTCACTGGCCCTCATATGTGGGATCCGAACCCGGGCCGCTGGTGTCCCAAGCCAGCTCTTAACCAACGCGCCACTCGGCTGGCCCATAAGCTAACTCTTAACCAACTGAGCTACTCGACCGGCCCTATAGTCATATTTTTTAAAAGCAATGTATCAGCAGTGAGACAACTCCCAATGTAGTGGTGTTAAAATGGGTCTCTTTAAAGTCCATGAGATACATGATGTCTTCATTTTGAATATCTGTTATTATAAAAGCGTGATGCCTTCAGAATCGCTTGGCTTTTACCAAAAATGGGCTGACTGCTGTTTGTGTGAAGATTTCTCATTTGCATTGGGAGTGGGGGGGTATATATCTGCTAAAATTTTCTGGACTTGGGAAACAAGTAAGTGTACTTGTTAGTTGTCCTCTCTCATAAGCATTGTTACTTGGAATAATGAAAAACTAAACTATTTTAGGAAAAAAATGCAGATGAATGTGGAAGGCCGGTATAAGATACATATTTAGATTAACTGTGTGTCTTTTGTGGTCCAATAATTCTTTGAGAATCTTGTGAAAGCTAGTTAACATTTTTCTGGACACTCTTAGGTCATCCCTCCTCCAGTCATAGCATGGTGGTGGATGAGTTCTTGTGTCTATGACTGATGTCTGTGCCCAATACTAGACTGTAGGTATGGAGGGACTGTGCCTATTGGGTACCTCTGTAGCATCCTGAGTCCCTAGACCCTAGTAGGCACTTAGTGGACTTTGAATAAATATCTGATGGATGCCATTTGTGGTGCTGTTAGATTATTGGAGAGAGAGAAACAGGGTTGCTACGATGGTCTTGTATTTTCCAGGGTCCCAAAAAGGTGGGGGCATTGTGGCGAGAGGCTGGACTCAGCTGGAAAGAATTTCTACCTGAAGGCCAGGATGTTGGTGCATTCATCACTGAACAGGTTTGTGGCTAGAGTTAGGTTAACTCCATTTGGGGCTGGCCGGTCTTCTCCCTCTTTCCTCATCTCACTCACGTGGTACACTTTTTTCCTGACTATGGGCCATTTTGCTTGCAGAAAGTGGACTATACTCTGGGAGAGGAGTCAGAAGCGCCTGGCCAGAGGTCGCTCTCCTCTGAGGATCTGAGCAGGCAGCTGGAGAAGCTGCTCAAAGAGGGCAGCAGTAACCAGCGGGTGTTTGACTGGATAGAGGTATGTTTTTCCTGGATATTGGGAGAAAGGGATAAAGGAGAGGTGGTTCTTGGTGTGCTGATGGAGACACAATCAGAACTTATGGACCATGTATTTCTCTTTCTCCTACACAGGCCAACCTGAGTGAGCAGCAGGTAGCATCCAATGCGTTTGTTCGAGCCCTCATGACGACTGTCTGCTATTCCGCAATTATCTGTAAGAGGAGCCAGGGAGATGGCGGGGCAAGGGTGGGCCCAACAGACAAAAGGAGGGAGGGAGGTTTTGGCCTGTGCCTCCTGGCTGTGAACCAGGCTGAGAGTTATCCCTTATTCACTTATCCCTGTCTTCCTTCCTGTAGTTGAAACTCCGCTCCGAGTGAATGTTGAGGTGCTGAAAGCGCGAGCGAAATTGCTGCAGAAATACCTGTGTGATGAGCAGAAGGAGCTGCAAGCGCTCTACGCCCTTCAGGCCCTTGTAGTGACCTTAGAACAGCCCGCCAGTAAGAGCCAGGGGTGGGGGGGTGGAAGAACTGCCAGATACCAGGGGCAATCATGGAAAGGGCCTCAACCCAGGAAAGGTTGGGTGGTCAGAGCAAAATGCTCTTGTGGTTGATTCTTTCCCTCTATGACATTTGTTTCCTTGCCCACAAATGGAAGGAGTTAGACTCAGCCTTGAAAGTTGGTTACCTGTTTTGTTCTTGGCCAGCTGTTAGGTGCCAGGAGTGTAGAGATGATAAATGGTAACGTTTTCCTCTGCCTGGCACAGGACTGAGATGCTTTTCTTGCCTCCTTTAATCCTTACAAGTATTATTTAGGGTAGATGATGTTCTGTTGGAAGACTGAGGCTTGGGTTAACATGCCTGAGGTGTTATCCTTTCGGCAGATGGGTATGTGCTGGAGCCCTGGGATCTTACAGTGACTCAAGCACAGTTCCTGTGCTGGCCTGGAGCCCATAACAGTGCTGTGTTGGAAGATGGGTCTGGAAGGGTGCACCTAGTCAGAGGGGATAATGAGTGGGAATTGACAAATGGGAGTTAAATAACAAATGGGAGGAGGAGAGACTTGGAACAAATGAACTGCATGTAAAGGAAGGCCCTGAAGTAGAAAGAACTGGACATAGGTAAAACAAGTGTTGAAGGAAGGCCATCGTGGGAGACTTAAGTCATATGTGAAGCAAGATGGGGCTGGAGAGATGGACATGGGCCAGGTCAGGCAGGACTGTGTAAGCCATGGGACGAAGTTTGGGCTTTAGCCTAAAGACAGAAAGAGGCCTTTGTGGGATTTTTAAGCAAGGAATAAAAAAAATTCGTACTTTCTAGATCATCTTGGCCATTAGTGGGAAGAGTGGTTTGGAATGGGGGTGAGTGCGAATATGGTAGAATCAGCAGATCTGGAGTGTTAGTAGTGGCTCAGCTTCTCAGATGGGAGAGGAGTGGGCAGTTTTAAGATACACACTGGCCTGGGGAGAGGGTGATGAAAGCTCAGAAGTCTTATGACTCCCAGGATAGTTTTTCGCAGGTGAAGTGATAGCGTGGTACCATTCACTGGGTGATAGGAAACACTGATTCGAGTTGAGTTTGGTCATAATGAATTTGTGGGAGTTGAGTTTGGTCATAATGAATTCGTGGTCCATATGTGAAGGTGATCAGAGATGTTGGTAGACAGCTGGGGATCTGAACTCATGTGGAGAGGAAGAGGTCAGGGTTGGAGGCTGATGAGAGCTGCTGGCCCAGGGCAATGCATGTGCCAGTCCCAGGAAGACATAAGATTGCCTGAGGGAGAGTGTTGAGAGCCTGAGATGGGACCCTGAGGTATGACCCACAGGTAGGGAATCATAGGACAGGGCCCTATGAACAAAGTACAGTCATTTTAGGAGAGGAAAGTGGTCAGTAATGCAAGACACTAGAGAGTCCCATGGGAGGAGACCTGAAAGTTACGGGGTTTTGGAATGTAAAAACATGGAGGCCACCCTGGCAGAAACATTTGGTGATGGAGCAGGGGACAGAATCTGGATTGGGAAGGACTGAGTGAAACTTGACTGAGACAGGAAAACAGCAAATGTAGACAAAATCTGAATTCAGTGAATTTCTTGTCAAAAGAAATATCTTGTTTGGTTATGAGATAGTGGTTGTAAAGGAGGCCTTTTGTGTTGAGATGGGAGAAACTTGGGCTTGAAAATACAGGGCAGAGGGGATAATCGATTATTATAGAGTCCCTAGGATGGGTGTGCATGGGATTTAAAGCACACGTTTGGGATAAGTGATCTGCTGTGGGATAGGAGTGGAGGGCTGGCCATAGGTAACAGTTGTAGATAGATCTGAGGGTGTGCATACCCCAAAGAACATTCTGCCTTGCAGCTTCTCATAAATGGCTGAGTTTCACAAATGGATTGGCCCCTAGATCTTAGGCTTTATTCTTTTTTTTTTTTTTGAGAAGAAATGTATTCATTACTCAGTGTTTTGCTTTTAGAAACGTAAAATTTGCTTTGGAAATACTGGCAGTGCAATGTGGGGAAGGGAGTTAGTTGTGTTCAGGGTTATAGGACAAATGCTTGAAAGTGGCTGAGGGAGAAGGAGGATCAGAGCAGGAGGTTGAGTTGAGCCTAAAGGAATTCACTAGGAAGGTGAAAAGAGAAAGGATGTTCCTGGCAAAAGATGTAGCACATGTAAAAGTGTCAAGGCCAGAGAGGGAGGGGAGGGTGTGTATGTCCAGATGTGTGGAAAGCTAAGAGGAAATTGGGATCCAGAGTTTGTCAGAATCTAATGGCCGGTGGATGTTCTAGGTTATACCCTTGACTTGTGAGGGATACACCTGGGACTTTTGTGACTCCCAAAATTCAGGAGTACCAATTCTGCATATAGTTTTTTTCCATTAAATATATCATGAGTGGAGAAATTTGAAGCTGCTGAGGAGAGGCTGGGGAGATTGGTAAGGTTTGGCCAAGTGACTCATTCCTGTACATCAGTCTCTTAGACCAAGAGTTTAGCATCCTATCAGAGACGTAGTCACTTTGAAATGGTCAGACACACAAGTGTCAGGCCAGTGGGTCAATGGTCTTGTTTTAACATCGGAGCTTGGGGAGGGATCCTTTCGGGATGGGATGGGGTGGCTGTGGGCAGCATGCCTCTTAACTCTGTCTTGCCTGCTTGCAGACCTGCTTCGGACGTTCTTTGATAAGCTGTACGATGAGGACGTGGTGAAGGAGGACGCCTTCTACAGCTGGGAGAGTAGCAAGGACCCTGCTGAGCAGCAGGGCAAGGGCGTGGCCCTTAAATCTGTCACAGCCTTCTTCAAGTGGCTTCGTGAGGCAGAGGAGGAGTCCGACCACAACTGAGGGTGGGGTGGGGCCGGGGACTTGGAGCCCCATGGACACTCGGATGGCCCAGCCAGCCGCCTGGACTGCAGGGGTTCAGCAGCGGCGGCGGCGGCGGCGGCAGTGGGTGCCTGCAGTGCGATGTGTCTAAGCTAATAAAGTGGCTGAAGACGCAGGATGGCTTGGGGCTGCCTGGGGCCCCCTCCAGGATGCTGCCAAGTGTTCCTCTCCTTCCCTTGGGGCACAGAGATATATTATATATAAAGTCTTGAAATTTGGTGTGTCTTGGGGGGGGCACCACTGCCTGCCCCTGAGGTCCTTTTTTTATTTTCTGAAAATCACTCTTGGGACTGCCGTCCTCGCTGCTGGGGGCATATGCCCCAGCCCCTGCACCACCCCTGCTGCTGCCTGGGCAGGGGGAAGGGGGGGCACGGTGCCTGTAATTATTAAACATGAATTCAATTAAGCTCATTGCCTCTGCTTTGTGGCCTACTCCCTCTGGAGAAGGTATGGATCAATGGGCAGCCTCCTTTCAAGAGCTGGCACTCATCTATAGCACTGTTCCTGTAGCCTGGCACCCCTCTTGCTTTTTCCCCTGTCCATAATTGTGGGGGGTGAGGAGTTACTTCCCTAGAGGGTTGGGCCCTCAAAATGGACGTGGTGGGGTGCCCTGTTGATTAGGAGAGGAGACAAGCAGCTGTACAGTACTTACAGAACACATTTGGCTGGTTTTGCTCTCCTAACAGAACGTGATCCAGACCCCTTTGCGTGTAGAAGGTCTTGGGTTTCAGGCTGTTTATAGCCGGCGAAGCCCTTTATGGTTTCAAGGTCTCATCTGTAAAATGAAGGGGCTGGATGCAATGAGGTCTTCTGTCCCCATGCAGCGCGACTGGCAGCCTGGGCCCGGTGAGTGCCCGCCTATCGTCGTGGTTACCTCGGTCGTCTCCTTTTCACCCCCGCCCCACCCATTTTGAGGGGTCGCTCCGGAGTTGGGCCTGAGAGCACCGGTGGAGCTTTCTCCATACGCCGCTCGTGCGTGGCCGTGACGTCGCCTTGGCCCCGCCCGCCTCGGGTGGTTACGCTGATGGCCACGCCCCCGTGCTGACGTCACCGGCCCGGTTCTCTCTCCGGGGAGCGGCGGCGGACGCGCGGCTCCCACCCCCTCCCCTCTCACGGGTTCTCCCCTCCCTGGTGGCGGCCGCGGCCCGACACTGCAAGCTGATGGCCCGGGTCCCGAGTGCGGGTTAGCGTGCCTGGGTACCCGGCCATGGGCTGTGTCGGCTCTGGGAGCCCGGCGGGTCAGGGTAAGAGGCGGAGGCCGGGCACCGGTTGGGGAGTCGGGCTGCGACCGCCCGGGCCGCGGGCCGCGGGTGGGTGGGGGCCTTGAGGAGGGGTCGGATGCCGGGAGAGGGAGGAGCCTGCACCGAGGAGGCGGGCCAGGCGAGAGGAGGGAGCAGGCGTGAGCGGGGAGGGGGCTAAACCGGCAGGGGCTCGGGCTATGGCCTGCCTGCTTCTGGGCTCTGCAGGGCAGACGCGTGGCTTTCCGCCTGGATTACGACTGTTGAGGGCAAGAGGCGCACGGCCTGAGGAGGGGCTAGGCAAGCCTCTGGAGCCCATGGCGACTGGCCTTGTCCGACCACATACACTTCTCTCGCTGTCCTGGGAGTGGCCCTATGTTGGGAACCTGCCTCTCCCAGCTGTGTCCAATCCCCTTGAGCCTGCAAACGCCGACCTAGAACCCTACCGGGGAGTTTTTGACTAAACCTTACTCCCCACTTCAGAGTCAGCTGGTGGATGAAGGGGACTGAGGCCCCACTTGGGGCACCTGTGAGCACCTGATCACCTCTTACAACTCTTAGTTCTCTTCCCGCACATCCAATAACAACAAAAAAATTATCCTACCCTGTGGAGGGAAAGGAACCCAGAGGGATACCATCAGGGCTTCCTTCCCACAGCTGCTGAACCTTGCGTGGGCCTTAGTTCCCATGCATGGTAAAATGCTGGGGCCTGGCCTATGCGTCTCAGGTTGGCCAGCTTACCTGACTCCAGTGTCATGGATTTCTCCAAGCCTAAGGCCAGGCAGGAACTTGTGACGTTGAGTGCTGGGTTGGGAATGGGTCCTGGGTTTTCAGGGCAAGTGGTCAGTCACACAGGCCTTAGTGTGGTTGGGACTTGAGGTTCTTTGGAGCTAAGACTCTAGCTGAGATGTGTACTTACCTTGGGTTCCCATGAAGAATTCTGGGATTTGTAGTCCTAAATGAACCTCATGGCTTTTGAAGCTGAGAAGCAGCAGGCTGCTCTGATTCCTCTGGCCCTGCTAAGGCTTGGAGTCCTGGAAGTCATTTCCTCCTGTAGTCGGGGGAGAATTTGCCTGATCTCAGGACTGGCCTCAAGAGCTCTGATTAGGTAACCAGCTGGGGGCCAAGGATGGCCTGTAACCTTGTGTCTTCCTTCTGGTTGGTAGCATTTCTGGGGACCACCAGCTGGCTGAGGCTCAGGGACAGAGACGGCTGCTCCAGCTAAAGGTCAGTTGTGATATATATTGCCTGTTGGCACTGCCTAGGAGACAGGCCTCAGCTTGCTGGGCACTCCCACCTCAAAGCCATGAGACAAATGAGACAGGCATGTTCTCCTTATGTGACTAGGCACAGGTTCCAAGTGGGGAGGGGACTGGCTCAGCATCCGGAACCAAAATAGGAATAGAACTGGGAGCTGAGCCTGGAGCAGATCTGGGCTTTTGGTTGTCTGCATCAACACAGCGAGCATGCCTATGATTTCTGTGCTGGGTAAAATGTTTCTGTGGCAGCGTGAAGGGCCTGGAGGACGATGGACTTGTCAGACAAGTCGCAGAGGTGAGACCAGGGGCTGTAGATGTGACCTGGGAGGTGATGGGAAGCCGAGGAGTAGGGTGCTCAGGTGGCAAGAGGAAAATTACTCTGGCTTAGATATTGGGAACCCGTTTGAAACAGGAACAACCAGGCTGGGGCCAGACAGGGCATCAGGAAAAAGCCTTAGGGGACTGGAACGAAAGTCAGAAAAAAATGGGTTTGTCAGAAAAAAGTGAAGAGCTGCATAGCAGCTGTGGCTGGCAAGAGGAAAGAGCCAAGAGAAGGCAGGCAGCAAGCCTGCGAAGGGTCTAAGGTGGTGGTGGGGAGGGGGCTGTGGCAGGCGGGGGGGATGATGATGATGGAAGAATGAGGTCTGCTTTCCAAGAAGAGTGGGTAGGCTGAGAAACCAGAGAAGATACAGAATTTATGAAAGCTTAGGTTTCATCTCTAGGGTTTTGATGGCAAAATATATCCAGAGGAGGAAGGTGGCCAGTGGCTGCCACCAAATGGCCCCAGGGGCCTAGAGGTCAGGGCTGTGGGATATAGGGGCTTTCAGAACTGGAGAGCACCAGGTGGTTGCTGATATTTTGGGAGATGGGGGAGGGGGTGAGGAAGAATGATATGGCAACACCGGATGAAAAGGGGGATCTTGGCAAAAGTGGGAGCCCAGCTGAACAGCCTTTCCACCACCCCTCAGTGGCCTCGGACCCCGCGTGGGCTGTGGAGTGGATTGAACTTCCTCGGGGCCTCTCTCTGTCTTCCTTGGGATCTGCTCGGACCCTTCGAGGCTGGAGCCGGTCCTCTCGCCCTTCCTCCGTGGACAGCCAAGACTTGCCAGAGGTGCTGGGACCCTGGTGTTGGTAGGGGGAAGGGGGGGCGCGTCCACAGGAAAGCGATCTGTGTCCCCCACCTCCGCCTCGCCAGCCTGTTTCTGGCCCCCGTTGCCTGCGAGCGGAGGCGCTATCCGGCCGGCAATGAGACCGCCCCCGCGCCGGTCTGCTCTTCTCGGCGCGGTGCCAGCAGCGGGCGGGCTGCTTCGCGCCTTCGTTGCTGACGTCAGCGCATCCCGGGCCGTATCCCTGGAGACCCTGTTGCATGGTGATGGGTTGCCAGGGAGACATACACCTTTTCTCTGGGTCTGGGCCGCAGCTGCGCGGAGCGCTAGCATGGATGGCAGCGGCTGTGGGGAGTGAGGGGAGGGAGGGCGAGGGAGCCAGGAAACACCCAGCAGGTGCTCCTCCCTCCAGGCCTGGCTAGAGGCTACCGGCGCCACACTGGGGGCCCTATCAGCCAGGTACTGAATGGGAGGGACAGGGGGTGGGCCTGAGGTCTAGGGGCAGGTAGAGCCCCGCTTGTGAGGGGTGGGACATGATGGAGGAGAGCTAAGCAATGCCTGAGAGGGGGTGTGTGCTTCTGACTTCATTTATTCGCTGAGGGAAATATTTGCCAGGGGCTTGCCATGGAGTACTGAGCCAGGTGTAGGGTGGAGGGAGGAACCCAGGTGCTTCAGACTCAGGCGCTGTCATCACTCAGGAGAGATGCCTGGGCAATGCTGAGGTGGGGTGGGGTTGAAGAAGACAGAAAACTGTGAACTGAAAACATAATAGGAGATGGCACTTGAGTCAGGCCTTAAATGGTAGGGAGCATTTTGTCAGGCAAGGATGGCATTCTTAGCTCAAGGGGAAGCTGGGTTCCCAGGGGGAGAGGCAGGAGGGCTGCTTGCTGACAGGGAAGGAGGAGAAGTGGGGTTTTACTGGGCAGAGGAGATCAGTGGTGGATTCCAGCCAGGCCTGGAAGGAGGCAGGGGCTTCACAGAGTGGCTTGCTTCAGTGCCTGGCTGTGAGCTTGCACTTCATTGGATAGTGGAGGAGCCCAGAAGAGATTGTAAATAGGGACATATTCACGACCAGTTGCACTCCAGGAAAATTGTGGACAGTTGTTATACCTTGCCTCGTTCATTCAGCCTATGTATTTTGAGAGATCGTTCTGTACCAGGCACTGTGCTAAATGGTGTGCAGCAGTGACCAAAAGAGACTGAATTTCTCAAAGAGCTAAAGAACAGTGAGGGAGACCAACAAGAAATAAGGAAACACACAAAATAGACCATAATTACACACATGGGGTACTTTGATAGAAGATGCTGACTTGTTACAGACTACAGAGAGAGGATAGAGAACTGGTAGGGAGGTCAGAAAGGCTCCTCTGAGCAAGTAATATTTTAGCCAAGACCCAAAAGATGAGAATGAGCCAGCCAGACATGGGCAGGGAGGAGGGGAAACCCATGAGGCTGAGAAAATAGCATGGAGTTGGAGGAGCTTGGGGGACCACCACTTGTGTTAATCTGGGCAAGGGACATTGAAGACTTGAGGGAGGGCAGTAGGAGTAGAAAGGATGAGGGTTTTATTAGAGGCACTTTGGAGATGGCATCATTAGGTCTTAACATAAGTAAAACAGGAGAGAGTTGATGGCAATACTGTGGTTTGGAGACAGGTTGAGGGGAAGAATGGTGGGGTGATACAAAGTAAGGAAGTGTGGAAGCAGGACCAGATATGGGGAGAAGGGTTTCGGTTTTGTTTTGGTCATGCTGAGTTTGTGGCTTTGGTAGGCTCCAGAAACAGCTAGAATGTGGTCTGAAGACTGAGACGCGGAGAGGAGCAAAAGGGAGGGGACCATACCCTTCTCCCTTCTTGTTTTCTCCTGAAAGACCCTAATCCATGGTTCTTTACTTCCCAACCTGCCTCCTTCCCCTCTGGGAGCGGGAAGGTGAAAGGTTAGATGAAGTTCTCCTTTGGGCCTGCCCAAGTCTCCATTGGTTCCTGGAAGGACACAGTTTGCTGGGCCAGTCTTCTTACCCTCTTATATACCGCAGCAGCCATTGGGACACGTGCTACCCTGGCATCGCTTACCAGCTCCTATTGACACCTTGGGGTCTGGGTGTGTGGGAGAATGCTCTTGTCAGAGGAGCACTCACCCTCTGATTCTGTCACTCAAGGTGAATGTTGGAGACACAGTCGCGATGCTGCCCAAGTCCCGGAGAGCCCTAACTATCCAGGAGATAGCTGCGCTGGCCAGATCCTCCCTGCATGGTATGTACCCGCTCCCATGCCTTTGGCCATTTGGTCCTTTTTTCTCCCTGTTGCATGTACCCTTGGGGACTGTATCCTGCGAGCCCTTGCTTGGATCTCCTTTTTTCAGGTGAATCCCAGCCTCCTCCTTCCACCCAAAGACACATGTGGACCTTAACTACCACCACCCTTTCACTTCCCTCCCAGATGCTCCCTGGCCCATGCTCTTACCAGGCTTCCTGACTCTGCCCTACCTCCAGGTATTTCCCAGGCGGTGAAGGACCACGTTACCAAGCCCACCGCCATGGCCCAGGGCCGGGTGGCTCACCTCATTGAGTGGAAGGGCTGGAGCAAGCCGAGTGACTCGCCTGCTGCCCTGGAATCAGCCTTTTCCTCCTATTCGGATCTCAGTGAGGGTGAACAAGAGGCTCGCTTTGCAGCAGGTGGGTGACAGAAAGGGGATCAGCCATGCATTTGTCATAGGGGGCTTTCTCTCATCTCAGGCCTGATGTGGGAGTTGGAGTCTTTCCACATCCCTGTGTCTTCCGTCTCCTGTCTCCAAGCTGAGCTCACCTCTGCCAATGAATTCCGTGTCCTCCCCAATAGGAGTGGCCGAGCAATTTGCCATTGCAGAAGCCAAGCTCCGGGCATGGTCTTCAGTGGATGGTGAGGACTCCACTGACGAATCCTATGATGAGGACTTTGTTGGGGGGACTGACTCAGGTGAGACGACATCCCATCCGATGCTAGTGCTGCCAACTGGAGTGAAACTGCCTGATAAGCCCTGGGATTCAGAGCTCAGCCTTTGGAAGGGGAGAGGAGAGGTGCAAACTTTGTCTTGGCAGCCCTTGACATTCCTGGTCAGGAGGACTGCCCACGCTCGTGGGTGGGCAACCAGCAGGTAGAAGTGAAGCAGTTCCTTTCCCACAGGTGCTGAGCCTTTCTCAGCCTGCCTGTGCAGTTGGGCCTTGCAATCCTCAAAAAAAAAAAAAAAGCCCAGAGACTTCACCAGCACCTGTGTGCTGCTGTGTCTCTGAGAGGGAATGCTGTGCCTTGCCTCTGAAATGAGCCACAGTGCAGCAGCATAACACCTCACAGGGCTGTGGCCCCAGGTAAACAGGAAGGCTTGCTGGGCCTGGACTGCCCACAGGGCTGCTGGCTGCAGCTCAGCATCCGCACATTCCAGCCGAGACCTGACTGTGGGCCTTTCTCTGGGCCATTGCTTGCAGAGGGGACCCTGTGGGGCTGTGCAGCTATGCCCAGCCCTCCTTTCAACTTCCATTCTCTGGACCACATGGCTGACTTTCTCTAGCTTCTGGGCTCAAGCCTCCCAGGCTACCATCCCCACCCCGCATTGCCTTTGAAGTATTGCCTCCATCCACCTCCCACTCCTCTAGCTAATTAACAAGTTCTCAGAGGTGGACAATGCACTTGAGCACAGTGGAGACTGCTTCCGTGGTCCAGAGGGGACTGATTTGGATGATTGTGTTCCAGGCCTGCTTTGACCTCTGGTATAATGACGATAACTGAAATTTATCCAAGGCCACTAGTAACCCATGAGGAATCTTTGTGCACATGGGAAAGGGACCCGTTTCTGGTGGTCACAGCGCCATGCCAGGGCATGCTGCTGGGTGAGCAGAGTGTGGGCTGAATTTCACTCTCTCACTGCCTTGGACGCACTTCCCTTGTGCAGTGAACAACCTGCATGACCTTGTATGGTATCCCTGCATTTATTGCTTTCTTACTGTGTGCTAGGCTCTGTTTTCTTAACAACCCCTTAAAGTAGGTATATTAGAATCTCCAATTCACCATTAAGGAAGTTGAGACACTGAGACGTTAAGTGACTTGCCCAAAGTTTCCCAGCTCCTATCCACCATCTCCAGAGCTGTGCCGAGAATAGAGTGGGGAGAATGTGGCTTCCATGTTGGCCAATTACGATGGAATTAGCAGGGGCTGTCTTCTTTTCTCTCCTTCAACAGACATGGCTGGGCAGCTGCCCCTGGGACCCCACCTCCAGGACCTCTTCACTGGTCACCGGTTTTCCCGGCCCATGCGCCAGGGCTCCGTGGAACCTGAGAGCGACTGCTCACAGACCGTGTCCCCAGATACCCTGTGCTCTAGTCTGTGCAGCCTGGAGGACGGGTTGCTGGGCTCCCCAGCCCACTTGGCCTCCCAGCTGCTGGGCGAAGAGCTGCTCCTTGCCAAACTGCCCCCCAGCCGGGAAAGTGCCTTCCGCAGCCTGGGCCCATTGGAGGCCCAGGACTCACTGTACAACTCTCCCCTCACGGAGTCCTGCCTTTCCCCCGCCGCCCAGGAGGAGCCAGCTCCCTGCGAGGACAGCCAGCCGCTCTGCCCGCCGCCTGTGGGCAGCTGGGAACAGCAGCGGCAAGCCTCCGACGTGGCTTCTTCTGGGGTGGTGTCCTTAGACGAGGATGAGGTGGAGACAGAGGAACAGTGACCAGATCATGCCTGGTGGTGGCATGTGTCCCCTGGCTACTGCTGGGGGCAGAGCCTCTGTGCCTAAGTGTGGGCACAAGGCTTCCAGCAGAGCTCCAAAGCCTAGAGGGCTCCTTGGAGCACTCACTCCTCATTGTGTGTTTTGCATGAAAGTGTCTGGAGAGGAGGCAGGGGCCAGGCTGGGGGCGCATGTCCTGCCCCCACTCCTGGGGTTTGCCGGGGATTGCCCGGGGCCCCTGGGGCATGGCTACAGCTGTGGCAGACAGTGATGTTCATGTTCTTAAATCAAAAATGCCATATACATATTTCCTCTTTGGATGATGTGAACCCCTGAGGGGGTGGTTGTGACTGGGCTGTGTGGGATAGCAGGAGGGAGCCTGGCCTCCCCTTGCCCCTCCCCCTGCCTCTCTCTTCTCTGCTTCTCTCCTCACCTCCAAGTCCACATGCAGTGCTTGATAGAATCACCCCTCCCCCGGGGAGCCGGGAGCCCTCGGATGGAGCTGTCATCCCCCAGCGCCCCTCTCCCTGCTGGGCTCGTGCTGTGCTTCACCTCTCCATCGTCTCTAAATCTTGTTTTTCCTAAAGAGAGGGGCCTTGGTCTGTTCTTTCAGTTGGATCTTCTTAGGAGGCATTGGACTGATGCAAGCATGCACCCTCCACCCTTTTCCTGACTGCCCTGACGGGGTCTGGGCCCTTTCTGGGCCCATTGTAAGGATGTGTGGGCAGGGGCCTGGCAGCTCCCAGCCTACCATGCTGTCACATTCAACAAGAGTTCTTTAGGGTGAAGTTGGAAGAAGGGATGGTTGCTACAGTTGTGACTTCCATGTTATCCCAGAGAGGGCCACCAGGGGGCCACACCTGTGTCTGTTGATGCCTGAGCAGGGCAGGAATCGTGCCAACTGGTCACAGCCATGAGGGAGTGTCACTCCTGGGGGAAAGAGAGGGTAGTGCCTTTCTTGGCTGAAGGAAAGGCCAAAGCTACAGTCGTGGGGGCCCCTGTCCAACCTGGGTGTTGATGACCAAGCAGTGGAGCCCTCTGCAAATCCTGCATTCCACAGACAGCAGGCTCTGGGGCTTTATGGCTGTGGGTGGCTGCGGATTTCGGGCCTTGTAGGCTTCAGCAGGTGAGAGAGCCCAAGGTAAGAACAAGAGCTGATGGGCACAGGTATTCTACATATAAGTGGCTCATTAGGTGTTTATTTTATTCTATTTAAGAATTTGTTTTATTAAATTAATATAAAAATCTTTGTAAATCTCTATATACATCTGGTCGTTGGAGGTTCCAGTATAAACCCATCTTAGTTCGACTCCTTTGCACTTTCAAAGGGGCAGCAGGGGTCAAGCGGCCCCAGCTCCATCCTGCCAGGGCAGCGCTGATCTCCCTGCCTTTGCTGCAGGTGGGTGCTGGGTCAGATTCCAGGCAGGGGGAGGAAGAAGCCGGTGCCCCATCTGGAAGGGGGTTCTAGCCTTCAGCTGCACCTGCCGCCTTTCCCAAGGCAGAAGAACAGGAAAGCTGCAGGATCTGGGCCAACAGACACAGCCATCGCCATCCCAGGCCGCCCATTGAGTGGCTCACTGGCACTTGTCATCGCTGTCAGAAGGGCTGCCTTCCCTGGGAAGGCCATGGCGGGAGCGGGGCCCCCAGAGTGCATGCACCTCGGTGGTCTCTGTGTCACTGCTGCTGGTGGCACTGTCGCGGAAGCTGGCGAGGGGAGGCCGGACTTTCACGCCCTGTGCTGTGACAGAGCCCTCAATAGCCTTTCGGAGCTGGAAAGGGGAGAGAATCAGACGTGTGGACTTGGAGTTTCCTGCTCAGACTCCTCCCTAGCACTTCCCCCAGATAAGCTGGTCGTAAGCCTCCATGCTGTTTTGGAAGTGGAAGTAGCTTTGATGGCTACTATCATCTCACCTCCTTTAGGGTGACGATTCCAATGAGTCTGCCAATACTGGTGACATAAGCATGGTCCACTCCCAGCAGTGAGAAGATGGTGTGAGTCTGAAGGGTGGGGCGAAAGTACATTGGACTTTATTCATGAGGGGAGGGGCTCAGGACAAGGTGTTGCTGGGGTGAGGGGGGAATAGAAGGGGTGTGACGATTGGAGAGAAACAATAGAATGTACAACTAATCCTCAGAAACTTGATAATGGGACACTATGTTGCTTATGTTGATGAAGAAGTGGACAGAAGAATGTCCACTTCTTCATCCCATGTTAGGATGGTGGAAGAGAGAACAGCTGTTCAAATATGACATCTAATGATTGGCTAGGCACCAGCTAGGTCTTCCCTACATTAGCGTTTAATTCCAGCACTGTCCTGAGAAGTATGATACCCATTCTACAGGGCAGGCAGCATGAGGCTCAGTGGTGAAATGACTTGGTCATCAGTAAGTGGCCTTGTAGCCCCAGGCCATTTTTCATCACTCTAGAATGAGGAAGCACAGTCCTAGTGGTCCTATGCAGATGTCCGATTAGTCATGGATATATCCAGGAGGGAGGGAGGTTCCACGATCCCTCTTAGGGGTACTGGCCCTGAATCCTAACCCCCCCCCCCACCCCTTAGTGGCTGACACTTGCTTCCCCTTTGCCTCAGCTGGCTGGCCAGTTAAGGTATCCCTTCACCCTGGCTCTGGCCCTCCAATCTTGGCCTGTAGTACTCTATATTATAATCTCTCATAGTTTGCCTTTTCTGGGGCCCAAAGCACCCCAGGTCCTGTTGAGATGTAGCTTGCAGTCCAAGGGACAACAATCTCCCTGATCCTCCCATGTTTTTCTTGTTCTGGGCCCTCCCCCAAGCTTTCAAATGTAATCACCAAGGGTTCAGAAATTGTCAGCCAGTTCCCCTTGTGTTCTAAGTGGATTTTCTTGGGCCAGATGTCTTGAAAAACACTCTACTGACTCAGCAGTTCCTGGAATTTTTGGCTTATCATCTATCGCACTGTTTTGAGTTTACTTGTAAGCCTCTTGGCTTAATGTTTGAATCAAAATGGGCATTAATATCCCAGCTTCTTGAATGCCAGTTACTTAGAAGTCATTGTCTTAACACTTAAAATTGTTTTCTTACACAGTTACTGAATTCTTTAGGACAGAACTTCCAGAACTTTTCTTTTTCCTTCTAAGGCATGACAGTACTTATAAAAGGAACTAGAAGCTTGTTTTTAGAATAAGCTTTTCCATGCTCCTTTAATACCTGTGTCATAACTGTCATGTGTCCTCATATGTAACTTGAATCCTGCATGCTACAAGTTATCTTTAATTTCCTCACTTGACTTCAAAGAGAAATTTATCCTTTTTTTTCTTGTTTGTTTGTTTTTTATTTATTTTATTTTATTTTATTTTTTTGTACTGGGGAACAGCCATGATCTGTTTTTATGCTACAATGGCCTACTTGACTCTTTTAAGGAGGGCGCAGCTCACTGGCCCATGCGGGGATCGAACCAGCAACCTTGGTGCTATCTGCCCCATGCTCTAACCAACTGAGCAACCGATCACCCCAGGAAACTTATCTTTATTATAAGATTTCCTGTTTTAATAATCCCTTGGCTTTGTCTTCTTATGGTTTAATAATCCTTCTCATCTTTTCCCAAGGGTCCTATTAAATCATTTCCGTGGCTTTTCTATTCTCTACAATCCTAATTACAGTGAGCTTCTCGCAGGCTATATCCCTGTTAGGTTTGCACACCACTTCTGGGCAATCACCAGTCCTTACCGATCTACTTCCTGAACACCCTGGCCATTCTCCCTACCCCCTCACCATCCTCACCAGGACAGGGCTGTAACATCCTTAGGGGTTCTGCTTTCCTCCTTCCTTCCCTCCAGCTTGGCTCTGCCATCCTATCAGCTTTCTCAGACTTGAGTTAGAGCCTGGATTCCCCAGAATGATCCATAAGATCTTTTCCAAGCCAGGGACCCCTGCTTCCAGCCTCACATTATCATTCATCCTTTTCTGAAAACATCAGTTTCTTCCACACTTCAGCCCTTTCCTCCTTACACCCCATCTTTTAAAGTCTCCTGTTGTTCTCTCAGCATAAGTAGTAGTTCTGAATATATACTGAATACACTGTTTCAGATACCCTAGGTGCTTCACATGTAGCAACTCCTTTAATCCTCAGAAAACCCTATGGTGTAGGTACTAGGATCCCCATTTTACATATAAGGAAAGGGAAGCACAGAGAGGCTAAGAAATTTGACAAGGTTACACAGCTGGCTAGCAAGTGGCATACCGAGGACCGGGGTTCAGCCAGCCTAGCCCGGTGCGGGCACTCCAGCTTGCCCCGCCGCCACCCCCTGCTTCTCGGTGGGTGGCCTCTGAATGAATGTGCTACTTGGCTGGTACGGTGATCCCCAGTTGCACAGGTTCCTAAATGGTCTCCAGGGTATTCTCTCTCCCCGCTGAATGTTCCTCTCCTGAAGTTAATCGGGCTACTACTTACTGACTCCTCAGGCCTGCAAGGACGTTTTGAATTCTAATCTTTTATGTTCTTATCGCTTCCAGTTCTTTGTACTTTTGTTAGTCGGTTCCTCAAAGGCCTCTTCCTCTGGTTTTTAAGTTGGTAACAAATACCTACTTTGTTCTTTTTCATTTTAATTTAGTTAGACACCAGGGAGCTCCTAGGAAGGCCTGCATTTCTTGGGCTTGGGAACAGTCAGAGGGAGGACATACATGGCCCTGTGAAAGAGTCCTGGGATGGGGTAGGAAATCTGGCCTCTGGGCCTGACTCGGCTGTACCGAGGCAGCTGAGCTCTTCACTGCCTCAGTTTCCCTGTGTATTCAGATGGTCAAATCCACAGGCTTTTGGGTCAGGCCATTTTGGATTCCAGGCCTGGTTCTGCTACTTACTAGTTATGTGACCTTGGTCACCTTGCTTAACCTATCTGAGTCTCAATGTCCTCATTTATAAAAACTGGAATAACAGTATCTATCTTATAGCGAGGATTATATTAAACACATGAAGAGCTTAGCCCAGTGCCTGAGTGCCTGGCACATAGCAGGAACTAAAAAAACGTCAGCATTGTTTTCATCATCATCTTTATGTGATGTTTGAGGACTAAGTAAGATGGTGGGAAAACTTTAGAAGTTTAGGAACAAAGACTTTAAATAAAAACCAAGTGTATTATTCTCAGGCCTATCTTCTTTTTTTCTTGCCACTCACTTTGATCCGAAGTCTTTACCCAAAGGCTTATAAGTTCTTTGATTAACTTTTTGCCTTTTTTCGTTTCTCTTTTGTCTCCTGTTTTTCCTGCCTGGGCCCCTGCTTCTCCTCACTAGGCTGGCTCTTAGGCACAGCTTGTGCTTAAGCTAGCAGCCCAAGCAAGCTACAGACCTTGGGAGTGCTCCCCCACTCGCATGCATCGGAGGTTTGCACATTAAATCTAATAACTTAGCTAAAACACCCCTTGGTTTCTGCCTGCGCAGCCTGCTGCTGGCTGTGCCTGCACTCCCTGCTTTCACTTAGAAGCCTGAAAGTGCCTAGTGATGCCACCCCCCATCATGGGGAGCCACTGCCATCCTCTAGCGTCAGGCTGACCTACCAGCAATCTGTCTGCACTCAAGTTTTCTCTCCATTTCTGCAGGTTGTTTTGCTCTTCTTTGATCTGTTTTCTATGTCTCTACCAGTTTTCCTTTGGCCCACATTAAGTCAGACTTTCTGGGGTCTGACATTCCAAGACCCCCACTGGGCGTTTCTCATCTTTGTTTATCTCTTCTCTGCAGTGTCCCCAGCCCTACTTGGATGTTTGTTAGATTGTTTATTAGATTTTCTTATCCTGCCTGTTTCTCACCCATTTTTTTCAGCGTGGGTGTATCAGCCTTGTTGGGTGCTGGCAGCCTTCCGCCTAGCTCTGACCCTAGTCTGGCCTTCTGGCTTCTACCCAGCTCGAGCCCTGTCTTTATTGCTGCTTTGGTTCAGAGTTCTCTGGGGGGCAGGCTGAGAAGAGGAAAAATGATGCCTGACTCCACCGCAGGATGGAAGAGGCTAAGGGGACCTGGCTCCTGGCCTCCTATCATTTGAAGCAATATGTTTGAAAAACATCTCAGCACATTGCCAGCTCTCTGCTGTCCCCTTTTTCCCCACTGGCTTGAGTCCAAACTTGTGGAAGGACCTAGACCCCCACCCTGTGCTCCCAAGAGCCTGGGCCAGCCCTGGGTTGCTGACCCTACCTTGTGCAAAGAGGTCCGCTCCACCAGCTGGAAGGGGGCAGGGTCAATTTTGCAGTCACTGAAGTTGACAGGTTCATCTAGTTGCTCCTCCTCCCACTCCAGGATCTGAGGGTATGAGACTAGGAGGGTTAGGGAGAAGGTGCCAATGGCGGCTCTCACCTCCCTGAAAGCCGGCCTGCCCTTTTTCCTACCCCAGGCCCCTCCCATGGGGACAGCAGCCAAGATGATGACTGAATACACCCCAGAAGAAACAGGGTCCAGAGTCCAGTCACACCTTACCTCCTCGGGGGTCATCTCCCTTTCCAGGTCCGAATCACTCTAGAAGAGAAGCAGGGAGGGAGGTTGGAAGCTGGGGCTGGGCAGGCAAGGGGGGTGGTGTCCCCCCAATGGGCAAGGTTTCCTGCCTAGACCCTGGCCTGCCCTGTCTAGTGTTGCTGAGCTGCAGAAGAAAGTGGGCGCTTACCGCCACAGAGATTCGGACCCGCTTCAGCTTGCGCTTGTCACACGACTCTGACTTCTCCAACTTTGTTCCAGCCAAACAGGAGAGAAGAGGAGTTGATGTTATAGGAAGGAGGGAGGTGAGAGGAGTGGTGGAGCCCGGGAGGAAGGGTGCATTTCAGGGACAGAGCTGGCATCTAGTGGGGCAGAAGGGCGGGGAGCATGGAGGCAGGCGCTGCAGGGCTAATGAGAGATGATCTCAGTGTCAGGGGCTGGAAAGAAAGAGCTAGACGGAGAGTTTCCAGCCACTCACCTCTGACGCAGCCTCGGGGGGTGGACTGCCACAGAAGAGGCTCCTGAGGGCCAGGCCCGCCTGCTCCACGTTCCCTGTGTCCCCAAACACAAGGCCCCGGCGCACCGTCATCTTTTGGGGAGAGGTGAGGAGGGCCAGGGGAGAGGTGTCCTGCTTTTATACCCCTGGCCCAGACAGGCCGCCTCTTAGCTGGGATGGGACCCAGCCAAAAGGCACGTAGAGACCCTTGTGCAGTTTCAGGGGCTGGGCTCCAGCTCTGTCGGAGGGTGGAGGGAGGTGCCAGACGGAGCTGGGCTCACCTGGGGGACTCTCCCCGAGGCTCATGGAGTTGCTGGGTCCCCTCTTGAGAGCAGGCTTCAGGGGCTTGTTGGTGTCCCCCCGGACTGCAGGGAAGCCTGAGTCCTCTGTGTTCACCTGCACAGGCAGGAAGGGGCTAGTAAGGCTGTGGCCCCAGATTACCTGTAGGTTGTCCTCTCAATTAGTTTACACAACATCGAGGAGGAAATCGGTGTGGCTGTGGGGCTTTCCCCTCACCTGGAAACGGACAGAGGTCTCGGGGCTGGGAGGACTCTCCTGATCGGGCGGTGGCGAGGTCTGGGCAGCTCGACGCTCCTGCATGTGCTGCCGCCGGCGGGCTGGGCTCAGCTGGGCCCCCAGCAATGCCACTACCTGTGAGCGCTCGATGGAGCCCAGGAGGATCATGGACTCTGGATAGAAGAGGTGGGAGGACTCAGGACCCGAGCGTGAGGCCCGTCTCTCCCCTGGTCTTTTCTCACACTCAGAGTGGGGCCTTGGACACAGGCCACACACCACATGGAAAGCCCTGGCTGGCACATGCTGGCCATTCCCTTTGGGACCAAGGAGATTGGTCCTGTTCCCGCCCGCTTCCTGACCATCGATGCTGGGAGATGTCCATAGCATCTGGGCGCCTTCCTGGTCTCACCAGGGGATTCTACTAAGGCCAACATGCGGCCCTTGGTCCTGTGTAGTGCCAACCGCAGGTCCCGGAAAGTGCAGCTGAGGGTCACATGGGGAACATCTCGAACCATGATGTCCTCCACTCGCACCCGGTACTGCCTGGGGGCAGAAAAGTTGTGGTCAGCATGGGGAGAGTAGCATGGAGCTCTACCATCCCAGGGCCATAAGGAATGCCCCCGAGCCCATCAGACAAGGGCTAAGGGCCAAAGAGTACTCCCTGCCTTTGTTTGGATCGGGTGGGGATAAGGGCAGCTCTGGCCAGGAGGGAGCAAGGTGGCTGGTCTCCCACCTTCACTGGCTGAAGACCTTACTGGAGGAAAGTGTGAGGGGGTCCCAGGACACCTGCCCCTCACCCACATTCCCCTTGCCCGGCCCTCCGTACTGGTGGCGGCCCCAGCCCAGCTCAGGCAGATAAGGCAGTTTCTTGATTCGGATGATGCTGTCATAGAGGGAGGGCTGTAGGCTCTGAGCAACGGCATTGGCCAGGATGACGGCAATCATGACAGGCAGGATGTGGGCAATCTGTCCTGTGAGCTCGAACACGATCACAGCCGTGGACACAGTGTGTGTCACTGCTCCTGCCAGTGCAGCCGCACCTGGGGACAGCCACCTTCAGTCTCCTCAGGGTGCCCAGGCCCTGACAACCCTCCCCACCCAGGGACAGTCCTGTGGGGACCCTCAAGGCCGCCTAGTACAGTGTGGGAATTGGGCTTCTGCAGAGAGGCCTGGTTTCTGCCAGCAGGGGGCACCAGAGCCTCAGACCCTGTGGCCTCAACAGGGGTTTTCAGGACTCACCCACCACTGCGTAGCCTCCAGGCACAATCCGGTAGGTGCTGCTGTCCGTGTGAATCCCATCTGGGAACCAGGCAGCCATGCTTTCGCCCACCAGACGCCCAAATGCTGCTCCTTCAGGGAAGGGGTTGGGAAGAGAAACAGGCAGTGGAGGGGGAGGGTGGGGGCACTAGGAAGAGAGAGGGTCAGAGGGTGGGGGGAGGGGCCAGTGGGTCATTCAGTGCAGGGGACAGCCATGTGGGGGTGGGGTGGGGGTGGGGCTGGGGCTGGTACCAAAACCCACTCCCAAGAAAGGGGTGGCCAGAGGATGGGAAGGGTGCCGGCTGGGAGAACAGGCAGCTGAGGACTCACCAATGACAAAGACAGGCATGAAGGCCCCACAGGGCACTGGGATGGTGGTGGCCAGTGCAGACATCCAGAACTGCAGGTAGGAGGTGGTTTAAACAGGTTGGAGGTGACACCTGGCTCCAGGAAGCCCCCAGCTCCACCTGAGCAGCCTACCTTGCTTATCAGGAAATACACATCCCAGCTATCAGAGTCCCCCAGAGGTGAAAGGATAGGGAAGGACTTGGGAACCAGATGGCTTGGGTTCGAATTGTAACTGTGCCACTAGCTGTGTGACTTTGAGCCAATTATTTAACCTCTTTGTGTCTCGACTTTCAATCTTTAAAACAAGGGTACGAATAGTCCTTTCCCATTTTATTAAGGCTTAAAGGACTTAATATATGGAAAGTGCTGAGAACATTTACTAGGTGCCTGGCACCTAGGAAGCCTAGGTAAGTGTTAGATATACATCTGTAAGGAGCCCCACCTTCATGAGAATGAAGATGACCAGGGTGAGGAAGACGTTGGCACGTGGTGGGCTCCAGGCCTGCGAGGTTCCAGGTGGTTCTAGCTCCTCCACCAGGCCCTGGCGGACCCACGTCCGGTTGTCAAACAGGGTGACCAGCGTCTCTTTCTGTGAGAGCTATAGGCGAACAGGGTGCCTCAGGCTGGGGAACAGACAGATGAAGGAGAGGGGTCCCCAGGAGAGCAGGGGCTGTTGGTTTTAGAAGAGATGCTTCTGAACAGAAAGCACAAGTTCCTGTGCTGCCTGGGGTTACCTGTCCGGCCATGAACTGTCCCAAGCCAGGGGGGAAGGTCAGAGTGGAGATGAGCAGGGTCACCAGAGCCGGGAAGAGCAGGCGTCTAGAGATACAGGTTTCACAGCATCAAACATGGGTGGCGCACCTACAGACTGGTGAGAGACTGGGTGCCCTCACACATCTCAAGGCTGAGGTCACAGCAGAGCCTTCGCTCTTACATAAAAGAGCCAAGGTCCCCTTTGCTGTTCATGATAGGATGGCCCTGAGGGTGGCTGCCATCCGGGGTTAATATGAGGCCAACCAACTTTCTGTTGGCTCCTGACTCTCTCAGTTGGTAGCGGCAGCAGAAAGGCCATCCCCCAGCTCTCTCCTGGACACCTCTGAGCTGTGTCTCCTCCCCTTGCCCTAAGAAGCCCTGGCTGAAGGGCGCATTGTATGAAAGTGTGGACACGTTTCTGCCTCTGTCTGTTTCTCTGTGGTGACTTAGAGTGAAGGTCAGTGTTAGGGGAAGTTGGGGTCATTTATGAAGTTGACCGAAGGTGCCATAGGGAGCAGGTTCACTTGGCTGCCCTTTCCCTAAAGGACATTAGTCCCAACAGAAGTCACGTCTCAGGCCTTCCCACTCCCAATCCTCAGGGTCACAACTGAGAGAGCTGTACTCCAGAGATTTAAAAAAAAAAAATCTCACCCATCTCCATGTTTCACTGGAGCAAACTAAGGCTCGCATACTGTCCAGGGGGCACTGCTATCTGTGCCAGGCCAGGGGCCTAAGGAAGCTTTAGTCTTGGATCCAAAATGCCCTCTGCCACTGACTAAAAATTCAAAAGTGCCAATTTTTAGGTAATTCATATAAGAGCTGAAATATTCAACCTGCCTGGAAAACACCACTGGCTGATTTTCTGAATGGAGTGCAGGGGTTTTTTTTTTTTTTTTTTTTTTTGAGGGCAGTGTCACTGGCCCACATATGTGGGATCCGAACTGGGGCCGCTGGCTTCCCAAGCCAGCTTGTAACCACCGTGCCACTCGGCTGGCCCTGGAGTGCAAGTTTTTGACTGCCATTCACTGTCACTGCCCCCTACCCCCACCCACTGTCACCCTCACAACAGCCCACAGTGGCTAGAGAGGAGTCAGAGCCAACTCACTTCTTCATGAGGAAGCGGTTGATGGTTTTCTGCTTCCTCATCACCTGGACAATCTTCCTGTTCAGGTAGACAAAGAGTGCTCCCCCGAAGCCACTGGCAATACTGGAGAGGGAAGAAGCATCGGGGTGAGTGGGGCTCTTCCCTCTTTTCTCTCCTTCTCTCCAACACACGCCCCCCCCCCCCCGCCCCCCAGCTCCTCACCCTATGACAGCAAAGGCCGGCAGCTCCTGAAGGTCAAAGGGAAAGTCAAGCCGGAAGCGGGTTTTGAAGAGAGCAGTGATGGTCTCTGAAGGGAAGGCAGAATAGCAGAGGGAGGCAAGTGTAATGTCGGGGGCCCCACCTGAGCCATCTCGGGGCTCCCCTCATCCCCCAAGAAGCCCCACCTTCATCACGGTTCCAAACCGCCAAGACCCGGAAGATGAAGGCACTGAAGGTGGCAGCAAAGAAGCCCCGCCAGTAGTTGCGCACAGCGAAGAAGGTGGAGGTGACCTCAATACTGAACAAGACACCTGTGAGGGGACCAGGGGAATGCCACTTGGGGCCTGGGCCTGGCCTCAGGACTCAGACCCAGAGGAGAGGGCAAAGGGGGTAAGGGCAAGGGCAGGGCTGAGGCCTGGACTGTCTACCTCCGATAGGGGCCGCAAAACAGCAGCCCACTCCCACGGCACAGGCAGCCGCCAGCATCTCTGTGTTCCGGGATTCGTTCTGGCCAGAGTGGTGGAAATGGGAGTCAGCACGGGCTCAGCAGCCCACCCCGCTCCTCTGCTTTTCCCCAGGGTCCCCCTTACCTCATAGATGCCCCCAAAGAGGGAGAGGAACTTGCTGAGCAGGGCGGCACACATGCTTGCTATATGCACAAAAGGGCCCTGGGAGGTGGGGTGGGCAGGCAGTGAGTGGGGAAGGGGCACACCCCAACCCTGACCTGGCTTCTTCCTCACTGGGAGCGACTCTTTCATTCCCCAACCTGCAGTTACCTCTTTGCCAAGGGGCATCCCACTGCCCAGGGCACAGGTCAGCCCAATGACCTTCGCTACAAAGGTCTTGAGAGTGAGGTATTCCTTTAGCACCACGCCCCGCAAGATGGTCTTCATCTCAGGGATGCCGGACCCTGGAATGGGTACAGCCCCAGGACTGTTATTTGATGTACCCATTTCAGGAGGTTCCACCTCTGCCCTCCCTTCCTCTCCTACTGTACCAACAGCCTGAGGAGCCAGGATCTGTGTGAATCCAGCTGAGAAAGTGATGAGGACGACAGGATAGGTGACCCAGGCCAGGTATTGGAGGAAGAGGCTGGTGTTCAGGCCCCGGGACATCCACTGCTGAGCTGTGGGGAGAGGACGTGTTGCCAGACCCCTGATGTGTACATTCAGTCCCCACCTGGGCACTGGGACATACTGATATGATGGACTGTCCAGGGAATATCATACAGAACCTGGGTCAAGGGGCAGGGAGGTGGCCCTAGAGGGCTTTCACTGGGACAGAGATCATTGTAGGTAAGGTGGTCAGGTGGAGAGGGGAGGCAAGAAGTTGTGGCTTATGGGAGTGGCAGTGACTATGTCTGAAGTTGGACACTCAGGCTGGCCAAGCAGCCAAGATACGTGGACACATGGAGAAAGCAGAACGGTGCTTCCCAGCCCTCCTGCTGCCAGCCCTTGTCCTCACCCTGCAGACAGGCAGCGATGGCATAATCCATGGCCCAGCTGACCAGTGCCATGAGGAGCCCCAGCAGGACCAGGAAGATCCAGTCTTCACCAACCCTGGACACTAGGAACTTATGACAGCGTACGGAACAGACTGGGAGCAGGGAAGGGAAGAACGGAGGGGCTGGCACCAAAGTGCTCTTACCCCTCCCCCCCTCCCCAGCCCCCAACAGGCAGCTCTAAGGGCCTCTGTCCCTCTCAGCACAGTATAGCCAGATCCCCTGCCCCAACCCAGGTCTCACTGCGGCACCGGGCACAACGGCTCTGTCCATATTCCAGGAGCTCTGGGGGAACCCGAGGGGAAAGCGGACCCCTCCAGGGCTCAGGCCCTCCCAGGCGGATCCGAGCAGCTTCTTCTTTGGCAAAGGCCCCAAGGTCCTGGGTATACCGGCCATACATCTGAGCAGTGGGAAAGATGGGGGTTAGCAGACATGTGTGGGCTGAATGGGGATGCAGGCAGGGCTCCTGTGGCCTCAGCTCTCCTTATCCCAGCCCCCACATTATATACCACCTCTTGAACCCACAGTTCCCACTTTGGCTTGGGCTGTGGAAACAATGCACATTGCAGATTGTGGGGGCTGTCCTGGCCTGAGCGCTGGGGACAGCCAAGGTACAGGAACACAGCTCTGGGGGGTGGCAAAATAATCAGTCCTCTTCTCACTGAGGAGGAGTGGGAGGGAAGGCCCAGAGGAGGAGGAAAGACAGAAAAACCTAACACTGTTGGAAAGTGGGAGGAGGGAAGGTCAGAGAATAAGGGATGGTCAAGGGCAAAAGGATGGGGGAGGGGGACCAATCCTTATCACGTTCCTGCTAGGCCTCTGGTCTGTGACCCACTCAGCTGCACCCCTCCCACCCACCGTAATCCCCTTGTTCCCATTCTCCACCCCTACCCCCCACCAGTTTGCCAGCCCAGCTGGGAGTAGAAAGTCTCTCTGGGTGGGTGGAGAGAACTTGGTGGCCTCAGTCCACTCTGGAACTGCCCTGAGTCCAGTGGTGGGTTGGGGGACAGCAGAAGCTGTAGCTGGGCTGTGACTGTGGATGCTGGGGTGATGGGGTGGGAGAGTCTCTGAGCCAAGGCTAGACCAGCCAAGCTGGGTGTGTGTTGGGGGGTGGGGAGGAGTAGATTCCGGCTGCCACCCGCAGAGCTTCGGGACACAAAGGGCTCCTGTTGGGGCAGGAGGGGAGGGAGGGAAAGATAGAGAGAGGGGGAGAGAGAGAAAGAGAGGAAAGGGAAGAGAGAGAAGGCAGAGGGGGAATCAGAGAGGAGAAAGGGAGGAAAGAGAGGCTAGGGGAAGGTGCAGAGAAGAAAGAGGAAGAAGGGAGGAGGAAGGGAGAGAAAGAAAGTAGAGTATAAAGAGACAGATATAGTGTTGGCTGGAGCTGGGAGGTGAGCCTGTGAGAGAAAGACAAAAGGATTGGGAGGAGAAGGGGGAGAGGCTGGAGCAGAGAGTGCCAGGGAGAGAGCTTGACCCTGGGAACTCATTCCAGAGATAGAGATCCAGGCGAAGGAGATGGAGATGTGCGGGTGCAACAGATAGACACCATTTCAGAGCCAGGCGCCTGGCTTCCTTGCCCAGCTTGTGCAGATGGACAGACACCTCGCACCCTCTGTGAAGGCTTGTCCCTCTACCCTTGCTCCACCCCCACCCCTGCCACCTCTCCCTGTCATCCTGTTCTATCCGGCCACTCTCTCTCTTAACTGGGCACCTCCCAGTCTCAGTTACAGCCCAGGGTCCCCTCCTCCTGGAGAGGTTGCCTCCCAGCCTCCTTCCTGGGCAAATTCCAGGACCAGCTGTTAAAAAGGAGTCACAGGGCCCACTCCCTTCCCTACAGTTTGGGTCCCCCACCCCAGTGACACAAGAAGGGGCAAAAGTCTTCTCAAACACTAAGTTACAGTGGTGGCCATGAGTCAGCTCTGAGCCCCAGGACCCCTGCTTCTAATGAGGTCAAGGAACACCCCTGGGGTGGGAGGGGGCTGGCTACTCAAGAGTGAGCATGGACAAAGGTCCCAATTCCCACATCCATTCCTGCTTGACCCCTCCTCCCTAAAGCTCCTGTCCCCTAGGGTGGCCAGGCCACCTTTGTTCCAGGGAATAGACTGAGGGGTTCCTGCTAATGCTGGGTTGCCAGCCTGCAGGGGTAGGGGCTGGGTCTAGGTTTGGGTCTGATATGTTTCTATGTGTAGCACGGTGAAATGCACTTACTGGGGACAGAGGGAATGTCTTGGATGGTGAAGACAGGAGTGTAGAAAGAGAAAGTTCAACGGTGTGAGCAGTGCTGGGAAGGAGTAGTGGGGTGCTAAGACGGCTCAGGTGATGAGGGGGAGGAGCAAAGAAAACGTGGAGGGTGGGAGGTAAAGGGAAGGACACCTGGGACAAGTACCTGATATCCTTGTTCTGTGCAGGCCCCCAGCCTCAGCCAGGAACCTGCCTGCAGCTTTGCACCACCCCTTAGCCCGCCAGCCTCAGTTTCTGCAGCTCAGAACGCTGGGGCGAGGATAGGCCCCCGGTCCTCGAGCTTCCAAGGGTAACACTACCAGGAGCAGCGGTGCCGGAGCGTACGCTTCAGGGCTCCGCTCGGCTTCACTTACCAGGGTCTGTTCGTACTGCAGCGCCCGGGGCTCCATCCCTTCCTCGGCCGCGGCAGCCGCGGCGGCCGCCATCTCCGCGCACAGCCCTCGGGCCTCCCACTGAGGCTCGGGCTCCGTCCCGGACTCGGCTTCCAGCCCGCAGAGCCCGCACCCGTACCCGTCCGGTCCCCGCAGCCCGGGCGGCCAAGTGCAGGGAGCCTCCCGCTCTCGTCCCCTCCTCGGCGGGCGGGCTGAGGGCGGTGCCCTTCGTGGTGCTCCGCCCGCCGGCCCATCCAGAGGCACCGGCCCAGCCTTGTGGGGGTCCGCGTTGGGGCGGCCTCCCAGGCTCGGGAGAGGCGGTAGGGGGCGCTAGGAAGGTGGAGCCCGTGCTCCTGCTTCGCCGAGGCCTGAGGCTGAGAGCGGGCGGGCCCGCCGGCACGTGCAGAAGCCGGTCCGTGTCTGCAGCCCTGGGGTTCGGTAGGCCCTGGGGGCCGAGGACCGCGGAGCCGTCTAAATTAGACTCTTCGGGCCCGATCTTTCTCTCTAGAGGGGCGCCCTCTCTTGTTTCTCCAGAGGGGCCAGCGGCTCTGCTGCGCCGCTGCTCCGCCTGGGGTGAGAAGCAAAGCTGGGGGGCTCCGAGGGGAACTCTGAGCCCAGGAGGTGGGGTGGTGGAATGCTCAGAGCCGAGACCCTCGGTCTCTCTCATCCTCTCCCTTCCTCCTTCCCTACCCCCCACCCCCACCCCGCGGCTCCCCCAGGGAGCTGCACCTGGAGCAACTTGGAGGGTGCGGGGGGTCAGGGGGCCGGTGACTGGAGGTAGGGAAGGAAAGAGTGAGAGGCCAGGGGAAAGGGAGGTCTAGGTGCCGGAGAGGCCTCTCCTGGGAGGCGGGCGCGAGGGGACAGAGGTCGCTTCTCCCTGGCAGGGCCCGAGGAGAAACCCGAGTAGCTGCTGACGTCTCGCCGCCAGAGGGGAACGGCCTGTTGGCGCTCTGCGTTCTCTATCAGGGTCCAGAGAAGGATAGAACAGAGGGTGGGGTCAGCGCCTGGTGGATGGGCTGTGTGTGTGTCAGAGATAGTGTCTGGGAGAGGACAGTGCCCAGGAAACAGGCAGTGCCAGGATGAAGGGGCAGGTGGGAGGCAGAGGTGCTGCCCGGGAGGACGGGGCAGTGGGAGAGGAGCCGGCACCCAAGAGGAAGGGACTATGGAAGGGAAGAGTCTGTGGGAGCCGACAGTGCCAGGATGAAGGGGCACGTAGATCAGTGTCCAGAGGGAGAGGCAGTGGTGGGCGAACAGGTAGTCGAAGAAGGTGCAGTGCTCAGGGGAGCGGTGTGATGGGGTCAATACCAGGCTGAAGGTGGGGTGTGTGTGTGTGTGGGGAAAGACAGCAGTGCAGGCTTTCCTCTTCCCCTTAGTGACATCATGGCAAATTCCCAAACTTGAAAGGACTCTCAGCTCAGGTGACATCCAGCTGGGCAGAGCCGGTCCGGGCCGGCCTGGGGGGCCTCAGTGCCCGCTGGAGGGGCTAGGTGCTGCGCCCGGCTCGTGCAGCGCTCTGGGGGCGGGGCTCTGCTCCGCCCTCCCTCGGCGCGGACTGTGCCCTCGGCGGGCACGCGGACCGGCAGGGTAGGGCTGGGGCCGGGCTTCTCTGGGCAAGGATCAAGGTCCTTGGGTGGCGTAGGCCCCTAGGCATTCCAGTCTTGCCTACCGGAACTCTAAAGAGGGCGCAGTAGAGCTTCAGCAGAGACTGAGAAACCGCGCCACCTCGGCCAGAGGCGGGGCCTATCGTGATCCCGCCCCAGGGCGGAGTTATCGGGACCTGAGACCCGCCCCCAACACGGAGGTCTCTCGGAAGCAGTAGTTCGGGGCGGAAGTCACGAAGCCCCGAGAGCTCGGCGACGGAAGTGGTCTCCTTTCTGCTTGTCGGCGCGCATGCGTTATTGTAGTGCCCGGCTGCTGCTCTGCCGGCGCGGCGTATTCCCCTCTTACCTTCTTTTCTCCACGCGAGGGGGTGTGCGTACTAGTATTAGTCGTGGTGGCGCGCTCAGCCCCTGTGCTACTTTCGTGGACCTTTCGCCATGGCGGGCATCCTATTTGAGGATATTTTTGATGTAAAAGACATTGACCCGGAAGGCAAGAAGTTTGACAGAGGTAAGTAAGGTATGTAGGGGCGGTTTGGGATAAGGGGTTAACCTCGTGCTCGTGCCGTTGGTCCATCCAACTCACGTGGTCAGCCCCTACCGGCAGGTCCTGATGTCAGACCTCTCTTAGAAAACGTTTATAGATGAGAAAATCGAGACTCGGAGCTCTCCCTGGGTTCACACATGTTGTGCCCTCTTCTTGGGTGGCCTTTTCTCGTGCTGCTAGTAAACTGGGCATCTTTCTGATCGCTACCTACTCTCTGCTAGGCACTGTACGGTGCACCTTACACATGCTTTGCCTTAACTTACTCCTTTTAAGAGTCTTACCCTTTTTTGTTTCAAGAGCTGCACAGCGAGTAATCCGACTCCAGAACCTATATTCTTGTATTGCCCTTAGAGTCTTTTTAGCTCTTTGTGTAGTCCTCTCTGATTTAGAGTTGACTGCTTGGAACGATAAAGAGTAGCTCTTTATGCTTTCATTGATCAATCATTGTTTCTCTCTGGTTTCACTGCCTTTGCCTGGAGACTGAGATGTTCTTCAAGACAACATCAGTTTTTATATTTCCTGATAATCCCCTCAGCACTGCACCTGGCACAGAAAGAGAAAACCTTTGGATGAATGAATAACTTGCCCAAAGTCAGGTTGTTTCTTAATCACCTAGGCAGGCCTAGAATCTGGATATTATTTGTTGCCAACGGACCTTTGATTCTTTTCTGGGGATTCTGCCCACTGGCACATCGTTTTCTCTCCTTTCCTTCTTGCATATCTAGTTCTGATTGAGCCTGAACTTCTGTGAGAGCAGATTAGAAGCCAGTGGAGGCACACTGGGTTAGATTGAGTGTACTATTGCATATAGTACACTGCATATAGACCCAAAGTGGGGTCTGCAGGGTTGGCATGGGCCAGACAATTACCGCTGCCACTCTTTCTCTACTTCCCTCTAGTGTCTCGACTGCATTGTGAGAGTGAATCTTTCAAGATGGACCTTATCTTAGATGTAAACATTCAGATCTACCCTGTAGACTTGGGTAAGTATTGAACACAGACAATAGCAGGTGACTTTTTGTCATTTTAGCTGTTCTTCACCCTCAGATACTACTGTTATTTTCAGGTGACAAGTTCCGGTTGGTCATAGCCAGTACCTTGTATGAAGATGGTACCCTGGATGATGGTGAATACAACCCCACAGATGACAGACCTTCCAGGTGAGGGAGTGCGGAAGGGAGTACTTGAAATATGCCTGAGGACTAAGAAGATAAGTGGTATAGAAAGACCCTTATTTAATTCGTGGAATAAACTATTATTAGCAGAATCTGAGGAACCTTGAGCAAATTGCTGCCCTTAAGAATTCAGACCCCAGGTATTTATCCAGAGCAGTGGCTGCATTCTTGTGAGTTGTAGCTTTTTGATGGCGGAGGATATAACCATTGAGTGACCTAGGCTGTGTGAGCCTTGCATTTTGGGAGCGAGTTTGGTGTGATGGGAATTTGGAGACTCACTGAGTTCAAACCTGAGCCCTACCATTTATTTGTTGAATAATCTTAATCTCTTTCAGCCTCAGTTTCCTCATCAGTAAAAGACAGATGGTCATACCTTGGTCACAGGGTTGCTGTGAGGACTAAATGATATTGTGTTAGGAAAGTGCCTGTTGTAATGCTGGCATTTAATTACCAGTTACCACTTTTACAGGACTTATTATTGTTAACTCCTTTTGAGAATAACTACCACTGTTGTTCCACAGGGCTGACCAGTTTGAGTATGTAATGTATGGGAAAGTGTACAGGATTGAGGGAGATGAGACTTCTACTGAAGCAGCAACACGTCTGTAAGTCCCTTGATCTTGTAAGAACCCTTTCCCCTGCCTTATTCTGAGAATTTGGGCCATGCTTATGCTTCCTATGTTGGGTCCCTTGCCCCAAGCACCTCAGACCTAGGTGAGACCCAGAAAGAAACTTCTGGGAACAGCTTTCAATCTAAAATGTAGGCCTATGCCCTTTGTCAGGTCCTTAGGGCCTGTTGGTCCAAATGAGAAACTGGAATCTTGTTGTATGCAGTGCAAAGGAAGGTTGCTTCCTCGGGAAATCAATGCAGCATTAAGTAATTAAACTGCTAGAGACGAGCGCGTGCGCGTGTGGCTACTCTGCAACCCAGCCCCTAGTTCCTTGGTTTCTCTGTCCAGCTTTTTTTCCCTTTTTAAAAAAAATCTTATTAAAACAATATGTACCCTTTGTAAGCAATTTGAAAAACAAAGAAGTAATGCAAAGAAGGAAAAACAAAAGTCACCTGTAATTCCATACCCAAAGGGAACCTTTTACATAAAATTTTTGAGTATTTTGGGTTTTTTTTTCCTGTGTGCTTTTTTCTTCGAGGTCATGTTGTTTATTACATGTTTTCTTCTCTTTTTGCTTAATGTTCTATAAAACACGTTTCCCCATGTCACTTGAAAGCTTTTCCTAAACACCTTAATAGCTGTATAACATTCTAGGAAATGGATATATCTTTTTTTTATTTTTTATTTTTTTATTTTTTATTTTTTTTAGGGGAGCCATCGGCATGTATCTTTTTTTAAAAAAAAACATTTTATTTTTTATTTTTGTATTTTTTTTTTGAGGGCAGTGTCACTGGCCCTCATATGTGGGACCCGAACCAGGGCCGCCGGCCTCCCATGCCAGCACCCAACCACCGCACCACTCAGCCGGCCCTGGATATATCTTAATTGATTTAACCATTTCCTTTATTCTGGGCATGCAGTATTTTCCACCATTGCTAATATAAAGAACACTGCCTTGCACATACCTGTGCATTCACCTTTGTCTGAATTTTGGTTCCTGATGACAAAACATTAGAAAGGTGCTTCTTAGGCTGGTCTGCAGAACCACTGAGTAGCAATTGCTCCAGAGCTCAGACTTATGAGTCTGGACCTTCTGTTTCAGCTCTGCCTACGTGTCCTATGGGGGCCTGCTCATGAGGCTGCAGGGTGATGCCAACAACCTGCATGGATTTGAAGTGGATTCCAGAGTTTATCTGCTGATGAAGAAACTGGCCTTCTGAACCACCTGGGGAGCCAACCTTGTTGCCTAGTCACTCCAGTCATGGATATTTGTTCAAGCCTGAGCAGCAATTGCTGTTGTTCACCTGTTCAGAGGGGCACAGTGGGTGCATGTTTCAGTGGTCTGGACTCAATGGGAAACTGGCTTGCCTGTGAAAGACCCAGTGGGAGAGCTTAAAATGAATCAGAAGTTGTTTTGTATATATGGTTTTTTAAAATTAAACTTTACTTTTTCAGACTTTTTGTCCCTTTAAAAATTTGTTTTTCCCATTTTACTTTAAAATAATTTTTCCCAATTTGCTTATGGTATATTCTGTTTCTGGCCCACAGCCATAGAATCACATGTCAGTGTAGGATCTGTCCCCACCTTTCGGTATTTGGGTTCTGGTATTCTCAGCCTCCTGGCTGATTGTCCCCAAATTTATCCTCCAATGTGATTTTCTGTCTGGGAGAGAGAGTGTCGTGCCTTTGGTTCCTGAGTGCACCCCAGGTCCGGAAGATACCACCCATTTGGCATAGAAGTTTGAATTGGCAAGGATCCCTCTTCGTGTCCTAACACTTGTAGTCTCTTATGAAGTCAGGTCACGTTGACTTGATGAGTCACTTGCATAGCCTGGAAATGTTCATCATTTTAATGGAACTTTGGGTAGAGGCTTTTAGACACACGCATAGGACAGGACTATGAAAAGAATAGGAAAAGTGGTTTTGGTGGTTATGGGAGCAGGTGGAGGCGCTAGTTGTCTGCTCTACATTCTAGTGGTTTCCTCGAGGGAGGGTAAGTGCTTTCTTACCAGTGACACTGAACAGGGAGCTGTTGCACAGACCAGTGAAGTGGACAGGGCAGCAATACCAATGAGGTTGGCAGGCCAGTGCCAGTGCCTAGGACAATGCAGGAGCCTGACTGCAGTCACTAACTTAAAAGTGGGGGAAGGACACAGTTGAGGAAATAGTGATGCTTACAAGGACGCCAGCACAGGAGCTGGCTTTTCAGCCTGGTATTGGAGGTCTCTGAGAAAGTATACGGGGGGGTGGGAAATTCAGGTTAAAGATCCTGAAAAATTGTGAGTGTATTAAGCAGTTGTCTCTTAATTTCCCATTTTGCCATGGGAGCTGGTCCCTTCCCTGCTGGGATGCCTGGGGTGTCTCCTTCCCCATCATTTTCAGGTCTTTATGTGAGGTGTTAGAAATAATATTTAGGGAAATGGGTTGAAATATGGTCCCTGCAGGGGGGAGGGAAAGGTGTTTCTTTTGCTTTAGTATGGGGTAGGGAGGGAGGATAGAGAAATTAGAGAAGCAGTGGGAGTTGGGGTGAATTTTTTTTGAATCCTATAAACTTTCCATGGGGGGCGGGGGTTGGAATAGGATGAACTTAGGTGAGAGTGGGCATGTAGGAGAATCTGATTACCAGTAATCGTTTGTTGGGTAGCATAGCAAGCTGTCCTAATTGATCTGGGATGGCAGAAGAAAGAGAACTGGTGTACAGTTGAATAGAGGTAGGAAACCTGGTTGTTACAGGGTTTTTTTTGTTGTTGTTGTTGGGTTTTTTGTTGTTGTTTTTGGTGTGTGTAAAGGGAAAAAGAGACAGAACGATTTGGGAATGGGTTAGATCCTCAATAGGGGCAGATTAGTTCACACTGGAGAAGCCCATGAGTTATTTGCATTTGCCCTGGAATAAGTCAAAGACCAGTACTGGATGCCTGGAACTTTATGGCTACATACTTCTTGCAGTTTTGCCGTATTTGTTTGTCTCTCATCTGACTACTGAGAACCCCTAACCCCTTTGGCATATCTTGTGCTGGGTGCTGCCTCTTTCATATAAAGTGTGTCATTTGATTATTAGATTTAATCTACTTTGGAATTTCAATAAATTAAAATTTCCCTTTACTGCATGCTGGAATTTGTAGTATGGATGAATTGCAGAAACTGACACCATCCAAGGTTTAGGCAACACTTTTGAGCTTTGTGCATTTGTTGATTCCTTTTCCATGGCAACTGTTCTGTCCATGATGGGAGAGAAAGACACCTGGAGATGTCTAAATTGGTCACCCCCCAAGAGCTTTGGTTTTGGTTTTCTATTCAGAATTTTTTTTTTTTTTAATTTGAGTCATCCTGCCACCTGTTGGCAGCTCAATGGCAGCTCAGCTTGGGCTGGGAATCAAACCGGCGACCCTGTTGCTCAGAGCTCACACTCTTGAGTGAGCTCTTAACCAACTGAACCACTCAGCCAGCCCTTACTCAGAACTCTTTTTCACTTGATGTATTTACTCCCTAAGGACTTGGAAATCTTTCCCAATAAATAGAATCATTGAAAGATATATTGGACAATGTATGGACTGGGGAGAGTATGGACTTCAGACTAAGTCAGCCTGGGGTATATCTTCTTTTCCTGCTCACAGGCTGTGAAACCATTGAGAGCATGCCTGGCTTCTCTGAGCCTCAGTTTCCTCATCTGTAAAAATAGAGATGATAATACCAACCTTAAAGAGTTGTGCAAACCTTAAAAAAAGGCAGAGTACATAAGATTCCTGGCACACTGTGACTTTCATTGTGTTTTAGAATGCCTTTAGTGACCCTGTGGTATTTGTGGCAGTGTTTGGAACTCTGGGTTCCTGATTCCTCCACCTACAAAGTAGCAGCTCCTCGTCTTTGGGGAGTTGGTGGTGGGGGGAGAAGGGAAAAGCTTCCATTAGTTTTCCCTACAAGAGCTCCTGGAGGTAGCAGTGACTTTTGCAGTGGAGTTTTCACGTAGGCAATATAAACCTCCTCTTCCTAAGCATCAGGTCTGTATTTATCAGCAAAGCCCCACAGGCTTGGCTTCTTTTCTAGAGATACCCTAACAGTTTATGGTGGTAACACAAAGCCACTCCTTAGATACTACTCACTTCTGGGAACTGGGAAATGAGCCTTCAACTTGTACTTGATTTGACTTGTCTCTCCTGCTGTGTGAGCCCCAGGAGACTGACTCATGCCACTTCCTGCACTTCCCCCTGACCTCCACAGGAGGGAAGCAGGAACCCATGCCTGGTGAAGCTTCCTGCTGAGCGGCTGAAGCTGTCGCTGTTTGCTCAGCTGTCACATCCCAGTCTTGTCTTGACTGAACTGTCTGCACAGCCTTACTTGAGGTGTGAGGCTCTCCTAAGCTTCCTGTTAGCTTTTCTTTTTCTTTTTAGGAAGGGACAGATCTATCCTCCTCCCCAAGAACATCTTTCTCTTCCTTTTCAGTTAGCTTTTGGATGCTCTCATTTATTCTTTATTTATACAAGTTCTGTTTTGTCTATTATGTAGGGACAGCCTTTCTGGGAGACAACTTCTCATTCATTTCTGAAGAGTAAGGATCTCCTAAGAAAAGGAGATCAGAGTCCCATTGAGAAGATGGTAAAAGGGGTAAAGAGACTAACCTTATTTCTGAGTAGAAAACCAAAGCTCATTTTTCCCTTGTTTTCTGACATAAGATTAGTCTCTACCTCTGTTCAAAAGCCAGGCCAGTCCAGGCCTTTGAGGGATTATTGTATGCAAAAGAACACAGAGCGAATTCGTAAGTTGTAAATTTATGCAGAAAAATAGACCAAAGATAACTAGCTGCTCTGGTGAATATTATTGGTAGCTTAAAAAAATAGCTTCTGATGTTTTATACAGTGAAAAATGATCCCTTTTTCTGTCCCATGTATCTGCCCTTACAAGGGCTGTGGGTCTCAGGTGAAAGCAGGAAATCTGGTGTGGCTGCAGTTGTCTCTCCCAGGACCTCTCCTTCGGGTAAGGGAATTACACATGGGAGACAGTGCTGATGTTGGCGGTGCCTGAGTACCATACTATTCCTGAGACAGATTATGGAAGTGAGGGTGGGCTGCAGTTAGAAGAGGGCTGGTAGGATTGGGCATGATAGCAGAAGGGTCAGGAAGTGGGAGTTGGAGCTGGACCATGGGGGTGGGCAAGGTGGGTAAAGGAGAGAAGCGTGTATATTGTCCAGTGGGAGGATGGCTTAAGGAAGGAGAATATCGAGACTGGAGACTGGGTGGCAGGGAGCCCGTGTCCGAAGTTCCTGGTGGAATATTCAGGGCTTCCGGCATACTGGGTGAGGGTCCAGAGAAGAGTCCATGAGTTCCATTCAAGGGTCTGTGTGTCCTGTTCAGATGTCCAGGGATTTGGTCTAGGGACCTGGAAGTTTGGTTCAGCAGACCAGGAATCTTGGCTCTGAGTCCCTGTAGCCTCTTCACAAGTCCAGAGCCAGTAGTTCTGGCTGAGACACTGGAGTTTGTCTCCAACAATCCAGAAGTCCTGTTTGGGAGCTTGTTCAATGTGAAGAATAGAGAGGTACTGCTTGGGAGAGCTGTGGTAGGGAGAGCCCGCTTGGCACAGAGGGTGGGCCCGACTACATGAAGCAGGAAACGCACCTTTCCTCGGAGCAGTTGTTGGAAGCTCAGGAAAATGGCATCGGGATCTTTGTGAGCTGTGGTCCTGCCCTGTGGAGGAAGCTGAGGGCAGAGGATGGGCCTGAGGCCAGAGACCTGGGCCAGATATGCCTCCTTGTCTATGTGGGAAGGTAGGGTACCAGCAGCTGGGCTTTATGGATGGGAGGAAGCATTTATTCCTTGATACATCATCCCCTGTTCCTCAAGATTCCTAGAATTCCTCTTTCTTCCCTCAGGTCTTCTAAGGAGACTGAGTCATAAAGGAAGGACAATTTCTATAGTTCCCTTGACTGGGGACTTACCTGGGTTCCAAGGAGGCCCTGCAGGGCCCCAAGCAGGAGGCGGACCTGTCCAGAAAGCTGTCCCAGCAGGGATGAGAGGCAAGTGGGTTCCAGTTGTCCCCGTGCTGCCATCACTCCCTCCAGCAGAAGGGCCGTCGCTCCCAGAATATCCTGTGCCTTGGTCTGCTCCTGGGAAAGAGATGGAAGAGAGAAGTGGATTGCTTCAAAGGGCATGCTCATAGCGGGTGGGGAGCCTGTAGGGGTAGCCAGCAGAATGAATCATAAGAGCTGAGAATTGGACAGGACCACGGTCCCACCCAGCACAGGAATTCCTTCACAGTCTCCCGACAATTGGTCATCAGCCTTTGCTTGAATAACTCTAATGTCCGGTAACCCCGCCTGGTCTTACATTTAATTTCAGTCAGAAAAGCTGTTTTTTTTTCTTACATTATGCTGAAATCTGCCCTTTTATAGCTCCACCTCTTGGTTCTAGTGCTGCAAATCTCTTTCTGCTACAAAATCTGAGGATCGTATGATTTATTTTTAACTTAATGTAGAGATGAAACAATTATAAGAGTATAAAGATGAAGGGAAGGGGCTTATTGATACATGGCAGAGCTGGAACTATGAGGGCTCCTTAGGAACTGCCCTTCCCTGGCCTAGTCCCCCTAGACAATCTGAGGGGAGAGGGGGATTCCAGAGATCTTGAGAGTAGAAGAGGTAGCTTCCCTCTGAGTAGGTTTCCCAAGTCTCAGACTAAAGCTCTTCATGCTATACCACAGGCCAGCCACTTCCTCCAAGCTAATCAGACAGGCTTTTTTTTTTTAAGTGTTCCTCACATAACATGTTTTCTAACCTCTTACTCTGCAGATTGCTTCATCCTGGACACATACTAGTTTAACAGATCCCTCTGAATACATTAGCATGTGTTTAGAGGAGGATGGCTAGTACTCTCAGTCCAGTATTTTTGAGTGTGTCTACTCAGAATACAGTTTTATAGGGATATTTCCACAATGCGGATGTGAAACATCTAAAGTTGCCTAGAATCACTAGTTTTTAAATAGCTGCTTCAAAAACGTTACATGCCAAGTTTAGGGTCAACTTAGCCCTCTCAGATTGTTTTCATAGTAAATTCTAGGGCTAGAAGTTTGTATAAGGAAAGCAGGGGCAGTGTGGCCTGAAAGCTGGAGTAGGACTTTTCTCAATTACTTTACACATGGAGAATTGTTCATTTATTTCTTAAATTTCACTGTTTTGAGCCTAGCCTTTCAGTGATTTGAATCTTGATTCTGTCTTTTTTTTTTTTTTTTTTTTGCTGTGTTTCTCAGCTTTGTCATCTGTGGATGACAGATCACTCTTACATCATGCCAACTTAAGCAGGTTGAACAGAAATAAGTGAAAGGCATGGCCCACGAGAGACCTCTATCTAGCTTTTCATGGTGTTCAGCTTTGAATCTATTTAATGTACTGCAAGCCATCAACTTGTCCAGAGGATGTCATCAGAGCAGAATGTAGATTGGGTTAGGGTAGCCAATCTGAAGGTGAGCTATTTTCAGGGAGCTCAGGAATTTTGAAGAATCCATGGGAAGCAGTACAAAACTGATGAAGACATGACGTAGAGAAACCAAGGGAAGGGATGGCTTTCTTACCGTCTGGGTTTTCCATTCTCCCAAGCTAAAGTCTACAGCAGGCAGCAGGACAGGTGTGGACAAAGGGTTAACGTCTGGGCACTGGCTCTGTTGAAAAAGATTATTGGGGGAGGGGAGAGGAGGGAGCTGAAATGGGGACATGGTGGCCCAGTGATCAGGATATGAATAATATATCCAAAGGGCTTGTAAATCATAACCTTTGGCAAAGAGTGGTGATCAGGAAATGGTGGCCTTACCAAAGATGATATTGGAAAAATAGTGATTGGATCAGGGAGCAAGAGGAAGTGATGGAAGTGAAGGTATCTTACCGGTTAAACGGATAGAGGGGAGAATGTTTGGGGAGTCTCACCAGTCTGCCGTGAAGGACATGGGAGTCACGAAGCAGTTTATTTAGGAGTCGGGGGTCACAGGCAGGAGGAGCCAGGCTGGACCGAGTTAGTCTTGCACTTAGGAGAAGCATGACTACGAGGAGCAGTTCTTAGATGAGGAGAGGTGAGATTGAAAGGGGTGGGTAAGGAAGAAAACATTGTCGGGTGGCGGTCCAGGCATTCCCATTTAGGACCCAGACCTGAAATCCAGGGAATCTGCCACTCAGATGCCTTACTCCTGGGAAATTGGGTTCCCCAGCCCTCCCCCACTGCAGCACATCTCCTTTCAGTTTCCCCTTCTATCACATTCTGATTTGGCCCTTGGCCCCTCAAGTATGCTCTTACCAGTCAGCTCCATTCTGGCCAGGCTGTCTGGTTGGAGTGGCACCCTGTATGGGGCCTCTCCTCTGAATCCTTCCTGGGGCCATGGAGGCGGCTTGGGCTCTTGCACTTTCTGGCAGAGTAGGGTGGGGCACCGCTCAGGTGGGCCAAGGAAGAGGATCTGGAATCTATCCTGCAAGTGACAGGAACAATGAGCACTTAATCAAGTTTCAAGAAAGAGACTCTGGCTGGCTAGGGTAACAGATGCTGGGAGGGCTTGTGATGCTCACCAGCCTAGAACTGCTAAAGCTCTGACTGCTCCCATGCTTGCTTGTGATTGTAGCATGTAGTGTCTCTTCTTTGTCAGAGTTCCTCAGTGAATCTGATATGGATTTGGTGCCCCTGCTCCCTACCAGGAGCAGCAGGACAGGATATGTACACACACACATTTTAATTGGCCTCAAATTCTGACCAACCTTGGTTGTTTGGTTGGAGAAAATCTGGGATGGGGATAGAGAATGGAAGCATTGTGGCACAAGCCTGAGAAGAGGGGAGAATGAATATGGGGCCTGGATGAGGAACTAGGAAATACATGCACTATACTGAGAAGTAGCTTGGGAAATGGGGTCAAGGAGTGAAATTAGGCAAAAAATTGAAAAAAACTGGATGACTAGAGGTTGGTGATTAAAAGGTTAAGAGAAGGTGGTGTGGGAGAAGTTAACCTCTCATTCTTCCCAATTTACCCCTTACACACCCTCTTTTTCTTTGCACTCCAAATTCTGAAATACTGGGTTTTCCAAGGTGAACAGATACACTAACAGTCTTGGGAACGTCCTTCCTGAGGCAAGTTGTCCAGGAATGGGCACCTGCTGAGTGAGGCGATGCCCGTCTTCCATGGCATACTGTGCCTTAGACACCCACCATATCTGTCTGGTAGCCCACACTTTCCTCCCTGCCCCCTCTTCAGACCCCTTCCTGTTCCTTCACAGGACCCCCCACATGGCTTCCTCCTTCTTTCACAAGTTGTGCAAAGAGGCCTGCACCTGATTCAATATTGGGATTTCCTGTAGGTCTGTCAACATGCATGAGCCCTCCTCCCATCACCCTCTCCTTGTGCCCTGGCTTGCCTGGCCCAGCTTCCCCAGCCCCTGAATTCAGAACCTTAAACTAACTAGGAATGACTGAGTAAGAATAGAGATTGAGGCTGTGTCCATCTTGGTGCTGTGTTCCCTGAGCCCTAATATACCTCCTTTCTCCTTTTCTCCCTAAGCCCATGTCCCCTTTCCTTAGGGACAGCCAGGACCGTGCTATATTCCACCAAGTCTGCGATCAGTCCTTTAGAATCCAGTACCCCACCCCCTACCCCTGCACTGTCCTGCTCCTCCCATTCTGGGAAGGCCAGTACTCTTCTTGACAAAGGTCAGTGCCTGTAGGTTCCAGTTTTCCTGCCCCTCCCCCAGCTGGGAGCCCAACTCCTCTTTCCTGGTCTTGCTTCCCTCACCTAAGTCCAAACCCTGCTTACCACTCACTGGGTGCAGAAGGGCTCCAGGACCCAGGTGCAGAGCAGGCAGCACTCTGGGGAGTAGATGGGTAGGAAGGCATGTGGCACTGGAACATAGCCCCTTCACGGCAGTGGGGTCACACGCCTGCCCAGGCCACTTCTGCCCAATCAGAGAGCAGGGAGCCACCAGACACTGGCGAGGGCCCCCGGAAGTGACGCCTTCTCCTCCCACCCTCACTGGACCTGGAGCCCCTGCTGGACCATGGTCCACTAGTGGAGCCCAGCTCCTCCACCCACACACACCACTGGGAGAATTTGAATAGGGAAATCTATCTTTTCCTAGGAGATAGGAAACCTGGGACCTGACTGGAGAAGAGATGGGAGGGGAACAGGTTTTTTTCTAGGAGGAATCTAGCAGGACATTTCTGTTTTCAGTTCTTGGTTGGCCAAATTTCTTTTCCCTGGATACCACAACTGCTGCCAAAATCCAGTAGGGCCCTTGCTTTTCCTGCCTTTACTCCTAGGGGATCATGTCTGATACCCCCTTTCTGAGTGGGAACGTGGGTATTGTTAGTATTAGAGAATGACCCTGTCCGCCGTCAGTGTTATGGGGAAAGGGTTTGGACAGTTTGAGAGCACTGTGAGGTGAGGGGTGTGTGTGCGGGGCTCAGGTGCCCCTCTGTTAGGGCGTGTTGTCTCAGACAGCTAAGCCCACCTATCTCTGCCCTGTGCCCTCCTTTACTTGCCCTTTCTTTCCCTCTCTCCCATTTCCTACCGTGCCATTTGTGACAAGAAGAATAACCAGGCCCATGTGTCCCTGTCTTAGGAAAGACAGCTGCTGAACCTCCCCCACAAATACCTCCTGCTGGCCCCCCTCTTCCTTTGGTCCTGGCTCTAGTTCCTTTGCTTTCCCCTCAATCTCAGTCTCCCCACAGCCTCTGTCCTCAGAGGCCTGGAGCCCTGACCTTCTTGTTCCCATCTCTTCCCCTTCCCCCCTCCCCCCAATTCTTCCTCAGCCTCTCTCCTGCTCCTCCTCTCTAGGATGGGGCTGTCTGCTAAGGAGTATGGCCTAGCTCCCGGAATTCTCCAGTTCAGCCAGATGAGATGCTTCCCAAGATTAAGAAGGAGGGTGCTGGGATGGTTGGGAGGGTGGTGGGTGTGTGGGGGTGGGAGGGGACAGGGAGTCAGTCATGACCAGGAAACCAAGACTGAGGAGGGTGGGATGGGGTGGAGAGAATGAGGGTCCTTGGGGTGAAGAAGGTGAGAAAGCATGTCAGGTTGGGGACAATGATGGTTGGGTGGGCCCTGAGGACAGGTTACAGTAGGGAAGGAAACACTGTCCCCAGACAGAAAGGAGACACTGTTTCTGGCTAAGTTCCTGTCCTGGGGAACAGCAGAGAGAGGAGAGAACTCAGAGAAGAGGTAGGGACACAGGCTAGGCAGTGAGTGTGGGTAGTGTGGGGTAGTGGGTGCTGTGGGCCCAGAGTCGGGGAGATCAGTTGAGGGGTCATTCCTGCACGCTGTCATCCTTAAAGACAAGGCGTCATCCATCTGGCAGGAACAGAATAGGCAGGGCCAGCCTTTGCCCTTTCCCGGCCAAGGGCTCTATCTGGTCCTGGGCCGGACACGCACCTCCTGGTCCAGTCACCCTGTGGCGGCCGGCAGGGGGGATGCGGGGGCGGCGGGGGGGGGGCGTCAGACCTGCCTCTCCTCCCCTCTTCGCGCCCCCTGGTCCCTCCCCTCCCCCGCCCCCCGCCCCGCCAGCCCCTCCCTCCTCCCCTGCCCGGTCCCAGCCCCTCCCTCCCCTCCCCCACTCGCGATCCCGGCCGCGGCTGCTGGGCCGGACCCCCCGGGCTCAGCCCGGCCCCTCGCCGAGCCGCCGCCGCCGCCCCGTTTGCTGAGGAGGAGGCCCCCGACCGGGGTGCGGGGCGCTGGGCATAAAACGGGCCGGAGCCGGCGCCCGGGGCACTAGAGCCGCGTACGGCCCGGGTCAGCGCCCGCCCGCTTGCCCGCGCTCCTCCCGCCCTGCCGGGCCCGGCGCCGCGCCGACTCCGCCGCCGCCCGACGAGCCCCGCGCACTGCGGGGCCCTGGCCCCGGCCCCCTCCCGCTGCACCGCCCCGGCCCTCCTCCCGCCTCCCTCCGCCCTCCCTCCTCCCCAGCTGTCCCGTCCGCGTCATGCCGAGCCTGCCGGCCCCGCCAGCCCCGCTGCTGCTCCTCGGGCTGCTGCTGCTCGGCCCCCGGCCGACCCGCGGTGCCGGCCCCGAGCTCCCTGCGCTGCCCATCCGGCCCGAGAAGGAGCCGCTGCCCATTCGGGGAGCGGCAGGTAGGTGGGCGCCCCGGGGCGGGGCGGGGCGGGCCGGGCGCCCGGCTTGGGGCAGGTCAGCCCGGCCCAGAGGAGGCGCGGGGCGCAGGTGGCTCGGCGCGGCGGGCGGGCGGCCTGCAGGGGTGGGCGGGGGCCGCGCGCGGCGCGCAGTGCCGGGGACCGGGGCCGCGCGGGACAGCGGCCGCCAGCCACGCCCGTCCCCGCAGGCTGCTCCTTCGGCGGGAGGGTCTATGCCTTGGACGAGACGTGGCACCCAGACCTGGGGGAGCCCTTCGGGGTGATGCGCTGCGTGCTGTGTGCCTGTGAGACGGTGAGTGCACTCAACAGCGCTGGGGGAGCGCGGGGGCTCTGGGACGTCGGCGTGGACTCGGAGCTGCTAAGAAGAAAGAAGCGAGCCTGCAGATATTGGGGATAGTTTTCTGGCGGAGGACAGGGGTGGAGGGGAAGCGCCTTCTTCAAGTCTCAGGGGATGACTATTATGGACCGTCCACCTACTGTCAGGCTCTTTGACAGCTCCATTTCATCCGCCTCTCACTTCACTCCTACAACAACTTTGCCAGATAGGTACTATTACGATCCCCCATTTTTCAGATAGAGGCCCCAAGGTCCAGAGAGTTTAAGGAACTTGTCTAGGTTCGCAGCTTGTGCGGAGCAGAGCGCTCTGCCTCCGGGAGACCACCCTGCCCTGGTGCTGTGGCTCCCCACCTCGTCCTTGGGTCTCGCAGATGGGTGTCTTGCACTCACTTGGTTTTCCAATCTTCTCCGCGAGCAGCCTCAGTGGGGTCGCCGCGCCAGGGGCCTGGGCAGGGTCAGCTGCAAGAATATTAAGCCCGAGTGCCCAACACTGTCCTGCGGACAGCCGCGCCAGCTGCCGGGACACTGCTGTCAGACCTGCCCCCAGGGTAAGGCCCGTCCCGTGGTGAGGGGAGGGCGGCAGGACCACGGCACTTGGTCCTGAGCCCGGTGGTTGGGGCGGATGGAATGGATGGAGCAGCCCACTGGGCCTCCCAGTGCCCAGCTGAAGCCCGTGTCCCTCCCCCCCGCCACCCCGCGCGCAGAGCGCAGCGGTCCTGAGAAGCAGCCGATGGGCTTGGCCTTCGAGTATCCGCGCGACCCGGAGCATCGCAGCTACAGCGACCGCGGGGAGCCGGGGGCTGAAGATCGGGCTCGCGGAGACGGCCACACCGGTAGGCAGGGACCCAGCAGGGACTGGGGTTGTGATTTTGGCCCGGCTGCCACAGCAGGTGACAGGACTAGGGACATATTTCTCTCCTCTTGCAGACTTTGTGGCGCTGCTGACTGGGCCGAGGTCGCAGGCTGTGGCACGGGCCCGAGTGTCGCTGCTGCGCTCTAGCCTGCGTTTCTCCATCTCCTACCAACAGTGAGAATGGGGAAGGAGGGAGGAGGTGTTGGCTGGCTGGCTGGGCACCGGAGGTGGGCAGAACTGGGAGAAGCTGGAGGGGCTGCTGCTAGCCCAGGCTCAAAGTCGGTGCTCACTGGACCCTCATTCCCAGGCTGGACCGTCTCACCCGGATCCGCTTCTCAGACTCCACGGGGAGCATCCTGTTTGAACACCCTGCAGCCCCCACCCAAGATGGCCTGGTGAGATGATGCCATTTATGAGTGTTTAACCAGTCTGGGCACTGTGCTGAGAGTGCTCTGTATTGCCTCCTTTGGTCCTCACAACAGCCCAGTGAGAGGAAGTCACTGACATTATGATGCCCATTTTACAGATGAGGGAACTGAGACTCAGTAACAGAATGTGATTTGCTCAAGATCACACAGCTAGTAAGTGGTGCAGCCAGGCTTTGGACCCCAGCACCTGGATCCAGGGTCTCTTCTGAAAGGCCTGGGGGCTCCTCCACATATTCCTTCCTCACCGGAGCTGGGCCTCTTAGCTGGCCTATCTTGCATACTGTCTGAGTAGGGCCTTCTTGTCTCCCTGCTCCAGGTTTGTGGGGTATGGCGGGCAGTGCCTCGGTTGTCTCTGCGGCTCCTTAGGGCAGAACAGCTGCATGTGGCACTTGTGACACCCAATCATCCTTCAGGGGAGGTCTGGGGACCTCTTATCCGGCACCGGGCCCTGGCTGCAGGTGAGGGGAGCGAACAGCCCCTGGGCATGAAATTCTGTCTTCTCTATCTCTAAGAGTGGAGTGGGCTGCGCAGGGGGCTTTCTGATGGGCTCTCATGGTCCTCCCTCCCCCCAGAGACCTTCAGCGCCATCCTGACCCTGGAAGGCCCCCCACAGCAGGGCATAGGCGGCATCACCCTACTCACTCTCAGTGACACAGAGGACTCCTTGCATTTTTTGCTGCTTTTCCGTGGGCTGCTGGAATCCAGGAGTGGGGGTAAGTGATATGGGGAGGGCAGGTAAGAAGGGTAGGGAGAACACCTAGCTCTCAGAGGTGTCCGCAAGTGCCATTGTTGCAGGACCAGCCCAGGTCCCTTTGAGGCTCCAGATTCTACACCAGGGGCAGCTATTGCGAGAGCTCCAGGCCAATGTCTCAGCCCAGGTGAGTGAAGGTCTGGCTTTTGCGGTTACCTACTCTGGCCTCGAGCTGTGCCCACCATACCCTGCTCTGTCTTCAGGAGCCAGGCTTCGCTGAGGTGCTGCCCAACCTGACAGCCCAGGAGATGGACTGGCTGGTGCTGGGGGAGCTGCAGATAGCCCTGGAGAGGGCAAGTGGGCCAGGGTTGCGTATCAGCGGACACATTGCTGCCAGGCAGAGCTGCGACGGTGAGGCAGGGTGGGGCCTGGTGCTCCGGGTACACATAACTTAGAGGCACAGACAAGTGCCAGGGGTGGGGCCAGGGTGGGTATGCGAGTGATCCTGGGGGCTGGGGATCTGACTGACTATGGGGCCAGCCTGCTCCCCACTTGCCTTGCTCCTCTGCAGTCTTGCAAAGTGTCCTTTGTGGGGCCGATACCCTGGTCCCAGTTCAGACGGGTGCAGCTGGCTCAGCCATTCTTACACTGCTAGGAAATGGCTCCCTGATCTACCAGGTAAGAATCAGGGACTGCAGGAGATGGGAGGGCAGTAGGGTAGGGTGGAGCTTTGGGCTGCAATGATTCAGGCCATCTCTGCCATTCCAACTCGCCTTCCCCAACCCTGTTCACCAGGTGCAAGTGGTAGGTACAGGCAGTGAGGTGGTGGCCATGACGCTGGAGACCAAGCCTCAGAGGAGGGACCAGCGCACTGTCCTGTGCTACATGGCTGGACTCCAGCCTGGAGGACAGATGGTGAGTGCTGCAGGCAGAGCTGGGCTGCAGGGCTCATGCAGCGTGGCTGACAATGGGGGGGCGCTGTGGGAAACTGGGTTGGATGAGCAGGGATGTTCAGCATCATGCACTCATTCATAGGCTCTCTCATTGATACATTGACACACTGGACACATTTTTAGTGAGCCTCAGGCCAAGGACTAGAGTATAACGGAAATCAGATGTGGCCCCTGCCCTCAGCAAACTCATGTTAAGTGGGAGGTGTTAGACAGGCAGGCCTTTGCAGGAGCTCACATAGTAACAATTGTGATAGCAATGGCTGCCACTTATTGAGCCTTTCTATGTGCTACATACTGCACTGGTTGCTTTACTAATATTTTTGGCCCCATTTTAGAGAAGATGAAGTGAAAGATGAGAGAGGTTAACTAACTTCTCAAGATGGTTACATAGGTAGGAAGTGGCAGAGAAGGGACTTGAATCTGGGCCTATAAGGTTCTTATCCAGGATTATTGGTGTGTGGAAGTGTGCATGGGTGTAGTGGGGGGCACAAAACATGGAAAGGCTTCAGAATCTTGGGCTTGTGTGAAGGCTGAGGAGGATTCATCTGGGATCTGGCAGGCTGTCACTAGAGCTCACGCTTCCCTGCCCCCGCAGGCCGTGGGTGTCTGCCCTGGGCTGGGGGCCCGAGGGGCTCATATGCTGCTGCAGAATGAACTGTTCCTGAATGTGGCCACCAAGGATTTCCCAGATGGGGAGCTGCGGGGGCATGTGGCTGCCCTGCCCTACAGTGGGCACAGTGCCCGCCATGATAGTGAGTGTCCCAGGGGCCTGCTTGCCCTTTGCTATCCTCTAACCAGGGACTCAAGCGTGTAAGGGAAGGTGCCAGAGGGCCAGAGCCTGGTGTGCCTTTCTCTGTGCCTGAGCTCTAGGTTCCCATCTGGAGATGTATAGGTGGGGATGTATAGGGTGGCCCTGCTGGGAGAACCTCCTTGTTGCCATAGTGCAAGGGTCTGAAACTTTCTGCCCGCCCCCCCCTGGGCCTATGGACAGTGTCTTCCAGCTTGTGGAGTCTGTGCTGAGGAACATGGGGAATGCTGGGATTGAGTGGCTGCTCTAGACCATCTTCTTATCTGTCATCTCTTCTCTGTCTGGACCCAGCACTGCCCGTACCCCTGGCAGGAGCCCTGGTGTTGCCCCCTGTGCAGAGTCAGGCAGCAGGACATGCCTGGCTTTCCCTGGATACCCACTGTCACCTGCACTATGAAGTGCTGCTGGCTGGGCTTGGTGGCTCAGAACAGGGTACCGTCACTGCCCACCTCCTCGGGCCCCCTGGGATGCCAGGGCCCCGGCGGCTGCTGAAGGGATTCTATGGCCCAGAGGTGAGGATGTAGCTTGGAAAATACCTGCTTTCTAGCATGAAGGTCTGTGTGGGTCTGTGGCTGGCGAGGTAGAGAGCAGGCTGCCTGGTGTGGCCCAGCTGACGTGGGCTCAGGAGTCAGACAGATCTGGCTGCGTCCTTCTCTGATGGGATCCCTCACATAGTATGTAATATCCTGGACCTCCAGCGGGGTAGGTGAGATGACCAAGCCCCCTGAAGTGGGGTAGGTTGTTGTAAACTTAGCACCAGAGAGACTGGGCTTCTGAGCTCCACAGAATCACTAATGGACTTTGCTACCCTGGAGACCTTATTTAACTTCCCTGAGTCTCTGTTTCATTATCTGCAAATTGGGAATGGTAGGCTTAGCCGTAGGGTGCCTTGTTCCAGTCCCTTATCCTATCTACCCGCAGGCCCAGGGTGTGGTGAAGGACCTGGAACCTGAACTGCTGCGGCACCTGGCACAGGGCACTGCTGCCCTACTCATCACCACCAAAGGGACCCCCCAAGGGGAGTTGCGAGGGCAGGTAGGCAGGTAGAGTGGGCCCTTGGGAGTGGGTCAGAGTTGAGCTGTCATTGTGTGACCCTGTGTTAGTCACTTGCTCTCTCCGAGCCCTGGGGGTGGTAGTGTCACACTCCCTGGCTGCTTGGGAGGATGGTCATACGAAGTACATAAATAACGAGGCTGGCAGCGGACCACCCTGTCTCTGGCAGCCGGGATGATTGCTGTGGCTAGTAGCATCCTCCTGGGGTTCAGGGGCACTCAGATGTTTCAGGCTGGCTGGGCTGGCAGTCTGGCCGCTGCTGCTGGTGGAGACGCATGGGAGACCTGGGGGCGCTGACTCAGCCTGCCTCTCCTCCTAAGGTGCACATCGCCAATCAATGCGAGGTGGCAGGCCTGCGCCTGGCGGAGGCAGGGACAGAGGGCGTGCGGAAGCCTGGTGCTTCGGATGCAGCAGCAGCCGCACTGCCTGTGTTGCCCGCTATGCTCGGCCCTGATGCCCCAGCACCTGCCAAACCCGGTAGCCCCTGGCGAGCCCGAGACCCCAACACTTGTTTCTTTGAGGGGCAGCAGCGCCCCCATGGGGCTCGCTGGGCGCCTAACTACGACCCTCTTTGCTCGCTCTGCACCTGCCAGGTAGGAGGCCCCGAAGGGCGGCGCACTGGGGCCCAGATTCAGGGTCAAGGGTCCCCAGTCAACCCCCCCACCTCTCCCTACAGAGACGCACGGTGATTTGTGACCCAGTGGTGTGCCCACCCCCCAGCTGCCTGAGTCCGGTGCAGGCACCAGACCAGTGCTGCCCTGTGTGTCCAGGTGAGTGCCTTGCAGGGGTGCAAAGGGTCATGGAGATTCCACCGGTGGGGGATGAGGCCTCTAGGGAGGGAGGATGGGGGACCCCCCTGCCTTCACTATTTCTTTGGCTCCACAGAGAAACAAGATGTCAGAGACCTGCTGGGGCTGCCGAGGAGCAGGGACCCTGGTGAGGGTGAGCTGGCAGTATATGAGCTGGGGGGGGAACCCAGAGGAGCTGTGTGTGGGACCATGGTGGGGACAGGAGGCCGAGAGTGTATGTGGGTGGGGACGAAGGCTGAGGGGCACAGATTTCAGTGACACCCAATAGGCTTCATAGCGTTACTGACCCACGAATGGGCCCTGGGGTTAGACGGTGTGGGATTGGCCTGAGATTCAAGCCTTGTTTGTGGATCTAGCCAATAAGTTCAGTACTAATGGAAGCTGGGCACTGTTCCCCACCAGGCTGCTATTTTGATGGTGACCGGAGTTGGCGGGCAGCGGGTACCCGGTGGCATCCCGTCGTGCCCCCATTTGGCTTAATTAAGTGTGCAGTCTGCACCTGCAAGGTATGGCTGTTCAGTGTTCTCCAGTGCCATAACCCAGGTGGGTCTGTAGAGATGGGAAGGGGGCTTCCAGGAGAGAAAAGCCCAACCTTGGTGAGGAGGGCTCAAAGATCATTATAATATGGGCTTTGAGAGTCGGCTCCCTGTAGGAAAAGGGCAAGGGCAAGTTGGCCTCCTGATCTGGTGTGAATTCTGGCTCTGCCAGCTGACTAGCTCCGTGTAATCCCGGGCACTTTCTGTACCTCCGTGAGCTGCGTCTTCCTCTCCAGTAAGCAGATGTGATAGCACCTACCTTGCAGGGCTACAGTGATGATTGAATTCAGGTATATAAGGCACCAACTCAGGGCTTCTGAGTAAAAGGCCATGGATATGTTACTTGAGGTATGGGGAAGGAGAGGGAAGAAGCAGGAGGCTTATGTGCTCCCCCTCCTTCCTGACACCCCTTACACAATGGATCCCTACAGGGGGACACTGGAGAGGTGCACTGTGAGAAGGTGCAGTGTCCCCGGCTGGCCTGTGCCCAGCCTGTCCGCGCCAACCCCACTGACTGCTGCAAACAGTGTCCAGGTGAGGGGGGTGGACACCGAGGCCTCTTGGGGGGCAGACAAGGCCTGTCACTGCCTTCTTCTGGGTGAGGGGATGAATAGTGAGGGTGGATGAAAGGGATTTCTCAGCTAATTCAGCATTTACTGAGCACTGCTCTGTTCGTAGCCTGGAGCCAGGGTTCTAAACACAGTAGAAAGAATGTGCATGTATTATTAGTGGGCTATGATGGATTCTAGTTCCTGCCTCATCCACATCCATCCATCCAAACATCCAAACATCCATCCATCCATCCATCCATCCATCCATCCATCCATCCATTCTCCATCCATCACATTCCATCACCCATCATCCATCATCCATCCATCTATCCATCTACCCATCCATTCAAATTTATCACCAACTAAGTGCCAGAAACTGCTACGTGCTAGAGATTCAAAGACAAATAAAACTTGGGTGGCCCTCACAGAGCTCATATCTGCTGACCTGTTGTTCCTCCTTCCCTTCCTGTCTCTCTTCCAACAGTGGGGTCAGGGGCCCATCCCCAACTGGGGGACCCCATGCAGGCCGATGGGCCCCGGGGTTGCCGTTTTGCAGGGCAGTGGTTTCTGGAGAGCCAGAGCTGGCACCCCTCAGTGCCTCCCTTTGGAGAGATGAGCTGCATCACCTGCAGATGTGGGGTAAGTGGGGAGTGGGGGCCTTGTGTGAGGTGGGCATTGGGGGCCTGGCCTGGAGTGGGGAGACCTTCCCAGGAAGGGCAGGCTCCTGGGAGCAGGCTGCCCCAAAGAAGCTGAAGGCCGCTGTGCCCCAGTGCTTCTGGGGACCCTCAGGGTCTGCTCTGTCCTGCACCAGGCAGGGGTGCCCCACTGTGAGCGGGATGATTGTTCGCTGCCACTGTCCTGTGGCCCAGGGAAGGAGAGTCGCTGCTGCTCCCACTGCACACCCCGGCGGAGTAAGTGAAGGGGTCCAGGGGCAGCATTGTTGAGCTGCCCGAGGGATGCCTGGGGAGGGGAGGGAGCACCTGCCGTGTGCCAGGTGCAGCGCTTTCTGCGTCACAGGTGTCATTCCATTCTGCCCTCACAGCAACCTTGTAGACTTCTATGGATTACTTTTTCTTTACAAAGGAGATTTCTGAAGCTCAGAGGAGGTAGGCAGTTAGACTAAGGTCATACAGCTGGTGTGTGCTGACTTGCTTAGAAAATTCTGACCTTTCTGGGACCATAACAGAGATGCTCTGCTGGGCCCTCTGTACCACCCTAGTCATTCCCTCTCTCCTCCTCCAGTTTTACTCCCTTCTGTCTCCAGCAGCCCCCGAGACCAGGACAGTTCCAGAGCTGGAAAAAGAAGCTACAGACTCCTAGAGAGCAGCCAGATGGCCGCATGACCAAGAGGATGGGGCCTGGGCTGGGGGAAGGAGTGGTGCCGAGGACCTTGCAGTCTCCTGTGGGGAACCCAGTGCCTTTGGCTCCTCTTTTCTGCCTCTTCTCCCTCCCCTACTACCTCTGGGAACTACAACTCCAAAAGGGCCAGGGGCAACCAGGGCAGACCAAGGCCATATCCATTCCAACTCCTATGCTGTCACCCTCTGGCCTCTGCCTTGGAAGCCCAACCCCTTTCCTTCTGTATATAATGTCACTAGCTTGTTGGGATTTTTAATTTATCCTCACTCAGCACCAAGGGTCCCCCAACTTCACTCCTGCTGCCCCTGAGCTGAGCAGAGTCATTATTGAAGATTTTTGTATTTATTAAAACTTTTTTTTTTTCAGTCTTTGAGCTAAAGGTTGTTTCTTTTGTGGCCAGGGGCCTGAGTGGGCCCCAGTGGAGAAGGTCTGAGAGTAAGAAAGGAGAGAGGAACTCTGGCTCCAGGGGCTTCCCTCTGACCCTTGGGGAGCAGGATGGCACAGCAGTTGGCTGGCATGCCTGGATTATGCAGAGGGGCTTGGGACTGGCTTTGGGATGGACTATAGCCTCAAGAACAAAGGCAACCTGAAGCAGGATTTAGATGTAAGTTTAGTTTCCACTAGCCTATCCATGGCAGGCGTTTTTGCTGACCCCATGTTTGAAGTTGCTCCAAAAAGAGAAAAATGTAACCAGCCTCTACTTTCTTTGACTACAATGAGATAAACACTTCCTGTTATTCTTCCTTCCTGGAAACTGATTGTGTTCTAGACCAGTTCTGGGCAAGTCTGCATCAGAGTGGATTGGAATCAGCCCTGGTCCAGTTGTTGGCTGAGCTAATCTTGGGACCAAGCAATGTACAGAATCAGATAAGATCCCTCACCCCTTTCTCCTCATTCCTGCCACCAGCATTCCCACAGACCTCACCTGCTCAAGGGAAATAGCAGTATCAGGATAGAGAGCTACCAAATACATGTACATGCAGATCTATCTTTTGTATAAATAATATGGAATAAAATGAGTCTGGAGTTTTATGACCTAGTAAGGCAGTAGGAAAGGGAACTTATAGCCTTCTATTTAGGGTCAGGCATGCTGTGTGTGCTTGAGAAGTTATTGTCTTAACCTACTGAAGCATCAGGTGCCAGCCCTGCTGTTAACTAGCTGATTATTTAACTTCCGCAAGTTCCTGTTTCCTTTGTGTAAAACATCTCTCTCTCACAGGATTCGATCAGAACTTGTGAATCACGCAGCTCAGTGCCTGACACATATTCGTGGGAAAGGCATTCTAGCTGAGGTAGGATTCCTGGAGCTAGTTTGAAATGAAAGGCAGGGAAAAATCTGGGGAGGAGAGTGGCAATGGGTTTCAATTATGTTTTTGTGATATTCTGCTGACTGCCCAGGGGGAATGAGGAGGCCACTGAGGGGATGATGAGGATGGGGCTAACTGGACTTGGCTTAGAGCCCTGGCTGTCAGCAGGGGGATTGTGAGGGTCAGATAGGGAAGAAAAAGCAGCAGGATCGACACGGGGCTAAATGCAGGGAACCAAGCACAGCACCAGGTGCAGTGTGATGGAGGACTTGGCTCAGAAATGGATGTGCTGACGTGCTGTCCTCCCTGGTGAGGGGATTTGGTGGGAAGAAGTGTTGTGAAGGGAAATTTTGATCCTTAGAGTTAACATGAGGTTGCTACTAATGCTCACAAGACAAGAGGAAGGGTAGAAGTAGGGAGCATTCACAGGGTGGCTTGATGGGCTCTGAGAGGCAGGGGTTTACTTCCCCTCAGGCACCCAGCCGGGCTTCAGAGCAGCATCAGTGGAGGTCAGTTGAGCAAAGAAATGAAAGCTAATGGGTCCAGGCCGACCATTGCTCTCTTTAGACAACAGTGCTTGAAACACTTTCCCCCTCACAGGCTGCATTCCAGCCAAGGTTGGCCAGTCACCAGGCTCCGCTGAGTCCTGGGGAGGTGTTATAGTGACAGCACAAGGACAGCCCTGCCCGGTGTGAGCGACATGTCAGGCAACTTGGAAGCCCCAACGTGCAGAGACCTCAAGAGGGCGCCTTATGCATTCTCCTCCAGGCAATTGCACCACCTCAGAGAGTCCTTCCTTTCTAAAGAGCAAAACCAAAATCTCCTAAAACACTACCACCACCACCACCACCCAAGGAGAGGCCCATTTTCCTGGGTAGAGTATTTTAGTGTCTCTGAACAGTTGCTGGTAGGATATAAAATTTGGTCTCTAACCTGGATCAATCAGGCCTTTTACTTTGTAGAGGGTTTCGCTGGGCCTCTGAGCTTGAAGGGGATCTGGAAGGTAATACACAAGGGCTCTGTATGGCTGGAGGAGAAGTGGGGGTGGCTCTGATACACCTGTTTTTTGATGAGAAAACTCCTTCGCATAGTCTTCCACTTCTCCACTTTCTACTTGTGAACACCTTTTATGCATTCGCCAGTGACACTCCTTTGCCACCTTTAACTGGCCACATCTGAATTTTAGTATGTCAGGTGAGGAACAGCCACTGTGAGCTATCGCATGGTGGCGCTGCTGCCAGTCATCCCTTCACTTTAGGCCAAGTCAACCAGAGCAGTGTCTGAGCGGATGTTTGAATAATTTACAGCAAGCCTTAAGAACGGTAGTTTTCAAATCCTGAGTCGGATGTGTGAATGAAGGTGCCTCCAGGCAGAGGGAAAAAATGGGGACTGGGGAGAGTGGAGCAGCCCAGGTGCTTACTGGGAGTGGGGAGTCCTGGGCCCCCTGACTCTACTTCCATGTCAGCTGCTCCACTTCTTGGAAAGCTTGCTTTCCAAAGAGTTGGTTGCTTTTAAAAAAAGTTTCAGAACAACTGTTTTATTGCATTTCACTCTTAGCCTTTTATGAAAATAATGGGAAATGGAAAAACAAAAGTGTGACACTCCTGACACAATAAAAGTGACAGAAGGGGGAGGTCTCATAAAGTGATACAACTGGGACAAGGAGGGAGTTCTCCAGGCATGCTGGAAGGGACACATTTTGGCTCATCAGATTTTTAGTTTAGTCAGAGATGATGTGCGAAGGGAAAAAACATAGTGAATATGTATGAATACTGGAAATACATTGTTAAAGATGACAAAAGGGGAGGGATTCTTAAAGACTGCTAATGGTTAGAGTTCTGAGAATGAGGCCACCCTTTTAACATTGTTTGACTTTAAATATATATTTTCAAGAACAAAGGCTTCCAGAATTATTTTTGTTCATCATAACAAAAGTAAATCACTGTGAACAATTATAGTAATACACAAATGTATGAGAAATAAAGAAAAATTCACCTGTTAGGAAGAATTCCAACCCCTGGATAACTGCTATCAATAACTCACTGAGTGTTTTTCCAAGTTTTAGCTTGCCTGGCCCCCGGCCCCAGCCCCAGCCCTGCCCCCACTGGGGTCCTGCCAGTGCAGTACCTCTGTCCCCACATGTGTAGTGGCTGGATGTCTGTCCTTGACCTAGTTGAAAGTATTTGTATGATACACTCTGGAGCTGGAGCACGTGTACATCTGCACAAACAGGGCAAGCAGGAGATTACATTTAAAGGAAATCTGAGCCTTTGTATTTAAAATGGCAGGGGAGGGAAAACCCCAGACGTTTTGAAAAAATTCTCACCAACTCAGAGAAGTTGGCAAATTGGCATTCAGTGGTTTGATTTTAAGCAAATTGACTAGAATCCACCAGTAGGGTTCCAGTTCCTCAGGTGATGAGTGTTGGGTGGTAGTCCTGTCCTCATGTGGGCAGCAGAGGTTGGCCAGTAGAGCTGTAGTTTGGAAATCTCACTGAACACCACGTAAAGCACCATGCAAAAAATGCAGATAGGCTTGTAGAAATGCCCGGGGAAAGGGATTCATGTGTAAGAAGGGGAGGAAGGAAAGATGTTGGGGGAAGGTACCCGGTGGATTCATCCTGGAAGGGCAGACTCTAGATGTTGGAGGAAAAAAGATGCCTTATTCTCCCCAGCAGTTTCTGCAGCTGGAAGCAGATCAGCCCCAGGTTGTCTTCCCAGGGGAGCAGGGAGCCCACCTGGAGAACAGCCCAGAACCCCTCCTTCTGACTCCAGTCCCCCTAGGTCCAGGAGGTCTAAATCAGGTTTACTTTTAGGACTCATCCCCCTCTCCCCTTGACACAAACATTACCTCACCTGCTGGCTAAAGCCTGAAATTCCTTTAGAAGAGGTTTTTCCTTCCATAATTGCAAGATGGGAGTTTCAAAATGCAAACCACTGGTTAAGATATTAGGTCTTCTGCTAAGGTACAATCTGTCAGTCAAGAAAGGCCAGTGATTATTGTCAGCTACTGTTCCTTTTCGACAAGGGGAGAGTTAGAAAGAAGAAAGATGGGCGACTTAAGGGTGAGGAGGTTGGGAAATGGGAACTCACAGACAGACTTTCCAGGCAGGGACTTTGACAAGGGCGGGGCTCATTACCTTCCAGAGCTCCCCGAGGTATAGTTGCTGTGTGAGATTGAATTTCTGTCCTGTACATCTGTGCACTCTCCCAGCTTAGCGGGAACTCAGCCACTCAGACATATGATTCACATCAACTATGTTTTTCCTGACTTTTGGAGACTTTTTTTTTTTTTAAAGGCTGATGTCATTATGAAGGAACTTTTTTCTCATAGGTTTCAACTGAGGTATCACTTAGGTTCCCACTGGGGTACCACTGAAAATGGTACCAGGAAAGACTTTCAGAAGTAGCTTTTTAATTTTCCCTCCAGAGATAGATGAATGAGAGAACTTCCCGAGAGAGATAAAAGAAGTAGTTTTTCATTTTTTTTATTTTTATTTTTATTCTTTTGAGGGCAGTATCACTGACCCTCATATGTGGGACCCGAACCGGGGCCGCTGGCTTCCTAAGCCAGCGCTTAACCACCGCACCACTCTGCCGGCCCTAGTAGTTTTTTATTTTTGTCTGATCATAAATGTAATAGTTTTTCATTGGAAAAATTTTGGCAAGCAGAACAGGATAAAGTGAAGAAAATTTAATGTTAATTACTTAATAAAATTAGGACGACTCAGAAATAATCCTTATTTATCTTTGATTTTTCCCTCCTAATCTTTTCCTGAACATACCATGATTTATTTAAACATTTCTAGTGAACCAGCTTTTTGAATTATAAAAATGATGTTGCATGAAGTAGAAAGTTTGGTTAAAGAAAAAAACCAACAAACAGAATTTAGTTTTTTGTTTAGAATACAAATTTTTTTTTGAAGTGTTTTCTTCCTTCTCTGTGTTTTGTTAAGTTTACCCTGTATTTATAGTTTTATATCCCTCTTCTTTTTACTTGGTCCTATGATCACACATCTCATGAGCTTTTGCCATGGATTGTTGGGAGTTTTAAGAGGCTTTCCCCCCACCTTTGGGTGAAACCAGATGCAGAGGCTGAGAGTGATCTAAAACCCCTGCAGCCTGAGTGCAGGGGTGGGTTAAACTCAGCCCTCCGGCCAGTGGGACGACAGCAGAGTTGATACTTGGCAACCAACTGCGCCTGAGGGAGAGAAGGAATGAGTTTGGATATCTAAGATGAACCACAGTCTGGAGCAGTGGGGAGCCATGAAGGAGCTGGAAAGTGTCCGTCAGAGGGAGTCAGAGATGCGCCAGGGGAGGCAGGGCCGCTGCCCATGAGATCAGGCAAAAGCTGCTCCAAAGCTGGACCTGCTCCCTCCACATAGCTGTGGTTACCTTCATAGTTTGCAACATGTGTATTCGTTTTGGTTGCCAAGAAGACTCCGCTGAGTGGATTTGGGCTCAGTAGATGACATTTTGTGAGAAGTCAGGAGGCAGTTGTTGAGGGTGGTGGTGCTGACGGATCTGAGGAGCAAGAAAAGCCTGCTTTGCGAGACACCCTTTTGGTCACTTGACTTCCATCACCTCAGTTTACTTGTAAAAACTTCCCAGAAACATGGTGTGTCTTCAACTAGCAGCAGCTTAGTATGGTGGTTTGAATCCAAGGCCTGATACTTTAAAAAAAAAAAAATTGAGGTGACATAGTTACTAATATTGTATAAGTTTCAGTTGTACAACATTATAATTTGATAGCTGTATGCACCATAGCATGCCCACCACCAATAGTTTAGTTCCATTCGTCACCAAACATTTGACCCCCTTACCCATTTTGCCCTCCTTGTCCCCTTCCCCCCTTCCCTTCTGGTAACCACCACTCTGTTGTCTGTGAGTTTGTTTTTGTTTTACTTATTCGTTTGCTTCCTTTTTGTTTAATATTCCACACATGAGTGAAGTCATACAATTTTGTCTTTGTCTGACTTATTTCACTTAGCATAATACCCTCTCCTCAAAGTCTATCCATGTTGTTGCAAATGGTAATATTTCATCTCTTTTATGGCTGAATGATATTCCATTGTGTGTGTGTTAAAAAACAACAACATATATATATATATATATATATATATATATATATATATATATGTCTCACACGTCTTTTTTATCCAGTCATCCACTGATGGACACTTAGGTTGTTTCCATATCTTGGCTCTTATAAATAATGCTGCAGTGAACATAAGGGTACATATAACTTTTAGAATTAACATTTCCATATTCTTTAGATAAATACCCAGAAGAAGAATTGCTGGATCATATAATCGTTCTATTCTTAACTTTTTGAGGAATCTTCATACTGATTTCCATAGTAGCTACACCAATTTACGTTCCCACCAACAGTGCACAAAGGTTTCCTTTTTTCCCCATCGTCTCCAACACTTGTTATTTCTTGTCTTGTTGATAATAACCATTCTGACAGATATGAGTGATACCTCATTGTGGTTTTGACTTGCATTACCCTAATAATTAGGGACATCTTTTCATGTATTCTTTGGCGGTCTATGTGTCTTTCTTGGAAAATTGTCTATTCAGATTCTCTGCCCTTTTTTTTTTAAGATTCTATTGGGGAATTTGGGGAGGGGAACAGTGTTGGGGAATTGGGGGAGGGGACCAGCTAAGTTGTTGTTCTTCAATCTTCCTTGTGGAGGGCACCAGTCGCCATCTGGCTCCCTGTTGGCAGCTTGTGGCCTCTAAGCTCAATATGTTAGTTGCAGGTGGGTGTAGCCACTATCCCATGCAGGAGTCCAACCCGGCAGTCTTGTTAAGAGTGCATGCCCTATCCACTGAGCCACCCAGGCGGCAGCTCAGCTCAAGGTGCAGAGTTCAATCTTTGTAGTTGCGGGTCGGCATAGCCCACCATCAAACAGGCAGTCTTGTTGTTACACCAGCTGAGCCATCCTACCACCTGTTGGCAGCTCAATGACAGCTGCTGAGCTAGGGCTCAGCGTTCACTGGCCCATGTGGGAATCAAACTGGCAGCCCTGTTGCTCAGAGTATGCGCTCTAAGCCAACTCTTAACCAACTGAGCCACTCGGCTGGCCCCCTTTGCCCATTTTTTAATCGGCTTGTTTGTTTTTTGTTGTTGCTGAGTTGTATGAGTTTTCTATATATTTTGGATATTAACCCCTTATTGGAAATTTCATTTTTAAATATTTTCTCCCATTCCGAGGTCTGACACTTTTTGGCTGAGTGACCTTGGGCAAGTCATGTTTCCTGAGCCTGTTTCCTGCAAAATGGAGATAATAATGGTTATCTGCATGATTGCTATAAGGATTATAGGAAAGGTATGTAACATGCTTAGCATATAGTTGGCACTCAATGACATCACTATAATTAGATCTGATTGTGTGAGAATCATTAAGGAGGTATAAAGTACTATGCACGCCCACGAAAGGGTTATTTTGGAGCAGAGGAAACTGAGTGCTCAGGCCTCCATTATATGATGGAACAAAAATTATTACTGTGGGCATGACCACAGCCTTTCTACTACAAAGAGAGTCTTTCATAGCCAGACTAATTTTTAGGTGTACAATTCAGTGGCATTAAGTACATACACAATGTTGTGCAACCATCACCAGTATCCATTTCCAAAATTTTGCATCATCCCAAACAGAAACTTTGTACACATTACACGATAACTAACTCCCCATTTTCCTCCAGCCCCTGGTAACTTTTCTTATGCTTTCTGTTTCTATAAATTTGCCTATTCTAGGCACTTTGTAGAAGTGGAATCATAAAATATTTGCCTTCTGTGTTGGGCTTGTTTCACTCAGCACAATGTTTTCAAGGTTCATCCATGTAGTAGCATGCAACAGAATTTCATATCTTTTCTTTTTAAAGATTTTATTGGAGTATTGGAGGCGGGGAACAGCGTTGGGGAGTCGGGGAAGGTGAACAGACAAGTTGCTGTCCTTTTGTTCTTCATTCTAGTTGCAGAGGATGTTGCTTCACTGGCCCATGTTGGTATCGTCATTGCGCTCGGTCGCCGGCCTCTGGATGGCAGCTCACCGTGGCTGTTGGCAGCTCACGCTGGCTGCCAGCCGCTCATGCTGGCTGCCGGCCACTCACTGTAGCCCATGGCAGCCCACTGCAGCAGGGGCTGCAGCCTACACCATTGCCGGGGCTTGCACAACCCAGCTCCAGGTGGAGCTGTTGTTAGCTGTAGAGGGCAGTGTCACTGGCCCTCATGTGGGATCCGAACTGGGGCCGCTGGCATACCAAGCCAGCTCCTAACCAATGCGCCACTCAGCCGGCTCAAATTTCATATTTTTTTAAGACTGAATAATATTCTATTGTATGTATATTTCACTTTTCGTTTATCCTATTACTGGTTGATCAATTATTGGGTTGTTTCCACTTTTTCGCTATTATGAATAATGCTGCTATGAACATTGGTATACAAGTATCTATTTGAGTCCCTGCCTTCAATTCTTTGGGTATATACCGAAGTGGAGTTGCTGGCTTATCTGGTAATTCTATGTTTAGCTTTGGAATTCCTCTTAAAGTGCTTTTGGCTGTGCATCTTTTGTTCTTATTATATTTCTCAAATCATTTCATTCTGTTATAGTCCCACCCCCTCTTTATTTCATGCCAGTGATTTTTTTGGAGACACTGCATTATTTATCTCTACAGATTCACAGTCTAGATTTATTCATAGTGCCATTTAATTTGTTCCTGCATCCCCTATATTTCCTGTAAACTGAAAGTTAAATATAGAGTCTTGATTAGATTCTGGTTCAAGTTTTCCACAGGAATATTTCATAGAGGTGCTCTGTATTTCCCATTGGGTGATATCAGGAGGTACAATTTGTACTTCTTAAACATAAATCTACTGAGAATGAACTACCCAGATATCTGGGCTTTGTTAGGATTAGAGTTCTTGGAGCTGTGTTTAGTGGGGAAGGAGGAGGGTCAGGAAGTAACAATCAGTGGCAACAGTGCTCCTTCTTCAGGCTCCCTACAGAGAGTGCCCTTTCCCTCCCAAGCACCACTGAGGACCTGGCCTGTCCCAGGGCTCTGAGATGAACCTTCTGGTCCCTCAGAGCTTCTGTAGCTCACCAGGTGAGGCCAGGGGGGAATCTGGACAGTGGCCAGAGGGGAAAGTAAAGGATGAGAAGTCCCTGTGCCTATCTCGGGGCTTTGTACACAGCTGATGCTCAGGGAATGTTTGTCTGTGGTGATGATGGTCTATGGATGAAGTGAGGAGAAAACAAAAAAGATATTTTAGACAAATGCTGGTGAGGATGTGGAGCAATTCCATCCCTAGGTATTTACTTAGTGAAATGAAAACTATGTTAGCGGAAAACCCTGCACATGAATTTTATGGAAGCTTTGTTAATAACTGTCAACAACTGGGAACAACCAAAGTGTTTTCAACAGGTGAACAGATGAACAAGCTGTGCTATGTCATTCAATGGAACTATACTACTAGGCAATAAAAGGTAATGACCTACTAATATGCTCATCAATGTGAATGAATCTCAAAGTCATTATACTCAGCGAACGAAGCCACACCCAAAAGTAAGATTCTATTCATATGACATTCTAGAAAAGGCAAAACTATATAGATAGAAAAGAGATCAGTGGTCACAGGGTCTGGGGCTGGGGGAGAGGTTGGCTACATAGGAGCACAGGGGAATTTTTGGGGGTGATGGTCCAATTCTATATCTTGATGGTGGTAGTGTTTACACAACTGTATATATTTGTTAAAAACTCTCAGAACTGAATACTTAGAAAGGGTAAATTATAGTGTATGTAAGTTACCTTAATATAAACTGGGGGGGAAATGATAGTGTACTGATGATCATTTTGAGCCTGCCAATCAAATCTCCCAATTCTGTTAGCTTCCAGATCACCTGGGTGATCATTCAGTTCATAGTTCTGAGTTCCTCGCTCAGAGAGGTTTTGATAAGAGGCATGCCCATGGTCCATTGTGTAAATCACTTGTCCCTCTCTTGGACTGCTGTGAGTGGGCAGGTGAGATGGGCTCAACCATCTGGGTACCCTCTCCTGGAATTTTGAATCTTGAGAATATGTGACCAAAGATTTGAATTTCATTGTGTCAACAGCAATGGCTGGTGGATGTTTGGTTCTGTGCTGAGACCTTGGTGATCTTGTTAGTGCTCTTAGAGCTTCCCCGCTTCCTTCTCCTTCTCCTACCACTTTGGCTAGAGTAAGTTTCTGTTGTTTGTAAGTCATGAAACTTGATGATGCAAATAGGGTCATAGCAGACAGAAATGAGGGGAGGGAAGAAAATAGAATTAACTATGGGGAAAGAGGAAGATGGGAGAAGAGGAAGGTAAGTAGAGGCAGAACTAAGTAATGAATCCAGGGCATTCCCACGGTAGGGAGGCCTGTCATTGGTACGGGGGTGGGTTTCTAATTTGGTCCTGATATTGCTACATTGCAGGCAGTGGTATCTGGCTCCCCCAGTGTTGTGCTTTGTGGAGGTGGTGGTTTGTTTGGCAGAGGTATTAATGTGCTTATCCTGTTCTTCCCGGTTTGGGGTGATGATACAATGAATAAAAACAGCTATTATTTATCAGGTGCCTGCCGCATGCCATGCAGTCTTAATTTCATCTACAGTGCCCTGGGGTAGATACTATTGGGTTGTCAGAAAAGTCATGACATATTTTTTCTATGTTGTTCGTTGCAAAAATGCGTCACGACTTTTCTGACAACCCAGTATTATTCCCACTTTACAGAAGAGGAAACTGAGGCTTAGAGAGATTAGGCAAGGCATTCAATGGCACACTATTAGTAAGTGGCTGAGTGAAGGCTCCAGTGCAGGTCTGATTCATGGAACGTGGATTCAAGGGATCATTTTGGTTTTAAGGGAGGGGACAGGATGTCCAAGCGTCCCCGGACTCAGTGCCCAGGATCCAGGTCCCCTTGAGGAAGGCTTTACGGGGTCTTATTCAGTTCATGGCATTCTCTAGTAAGTTGTATCTGTTTTATGGCAGGTCTCTAAGAGGTCAGCAATGTACAAATTATGTAGAGGAATAGTTCTAATCTGGGGGCTTTTACAAAACACCTATGCCTGACCCCTAAACCAGAATCTCTGGGAGTGGAGACCTGGCAGCAACAGTTTTAAAAAGCTCCCGGAGGGATTCTGTTGCTGGTGAGGGACAAGGACAAAAGCAGGTCTTGGAAGCATGGTCAGGAGATGTGACTGGCCTTTCTTTAGTGTAGAGCTCTCCCTCAGAGCAGCCAGCCAGGGAAGGGAGCAGTATCTTTGGTATACTGTGGTCAAGGGCAATGGTGATTATCTGCACCCATGAGAAGATGGTTCTAGAGTGGTACCATAGGGCTGAGGATATCTCATAGAAGTCTCCTAAACCCCACATATTTGTGGGTTCTCAGTGAGGTTTGTTTCTCCAGTGTGCCCTGTCATCTGTCAAAAGGGAGGGCCAAAGCCTTATTGTATTTCTCAGGGTGTCCTGGGGTCAAAGATGAGAAGAGAGAGGTGAGGTGGTAGCGGTGTCTCATTTAAATTAGAGCAGCCCCCTGAAGCTCTTCTCAGTTGCTGTTTTCACCAAATCTCTACTCTGTTGTTCACTATGTCCCACCTCCCTGCCATGGGCCTCTGTTCCTGCTGTTTGCCAACCATCTCTGACCACCAGTATGGCTCCTTCTGCACCTCTGCCATGGTGTTGGCTGCCTATATGGAGATGATGACCCACCCTCATCCTGTCCTTGGGTCATGGGACAATGCTCAGTCTTTTGCCTTTTATCTAAGAGTGCCTCATCACCCATCTTCAGATTTCTGGGGCTCACAATCCCATTTCATTTGGCTTTTTAAGGGAGAAAGTGTATGTCTGTGTCCAATGCTGGGTTCCTAATGGTAGTTCCTCCCTCATCGTCCCAGCCCTGGTTTTACTCTGAGCCTCCTGGGGCAAGGCATACCTCCTTCTCCTTCATCATCACGATCATGACCATTTACTGAATATTTACTGTGAACTGAGGAGCACTGTGATAAAAGTTAACATACATGTGGTCCTTCAAGCAACTACATGTGGTCATTAGTAGTATCATCCCATCCCCATTTTGCAGGTGAGGAAACAAGGTACATAGAAGTAATTTTCCAAAATAACATAGCCGAGTGTTCCTCATGATATATGTCTCCCTCCCCATGCCCCTTTAACTTCAGATCTTTGCATTCCAGGAGGAGCTAAGCTTGGAGGCCCCAGGTGCAGCCTCCTAGGCACCTTGATCTCACTACTGCCATTGACCTCTGCACCGTGGTGTTGAGTCTGGCCCACTTCCTATCTCATGCTGATGTCTTTCCTGGGGTTCCAGTTGCTGCTCATGTTATGGGTCTCTGTTGGGTCTCTTCACCACCTACCTACCCATGCATCATGGCTACCTATACACGTGTGAACCTCAGATATGATCAGCGTTCAAGTTACAAAACACTTCTTTTAGCATCTCCAAGCATTTTGTGACAACTTATTGTCACTCAATTCCACAGGCCACAGTGCGTGCGTGTGTGTGAGTGAGTGTGTGTGTGTGTGTGTGAGTGTGTGCGTGTGTGTGTGTTTAAGGTAAGAAGCCAAATTGTTAATAGTCATGATCCCTGAGTGTCAGGAACCTTGCTGAAAACATCTATTGTTTTTCTATATCAAATATTTAGTACTCGTATAATAAACATAAAACAAATGTGTTCTGGGGAAAAGTTAAAAAGCATATAAAAAAGAGAACTAAAGTTACCTATAACCTCAATATCCAAAAATAACTACTGTTAAGATTTTTCATATAACCCTCTAGTTTTTTGCCTGTGCTGTTATAGATACACATGATTGGGTTTGTTTTACTCTTCTGGTTACAGAAAACAGGAATCATCTCCAGTAAGATTAGCTAAGAAGGAAAAACTGTATTTGGAGGGTGGAGGGTTGTCTGCAGGCCACTGTACTTGGCTCTGAGTCTGTGTGGAGCAAGGCATTGCTCTCTCTGCTCTGAACAGGTCTGAGGTCAGTGGACTTTTGAATTGCTCACCATGCTTGCCCAACTGGACCCCTTCTTCTTGCCCAACCGGACCTCTACTGCCTTTGGGGACTCCTCCGCCAGCCCACTCCTGCCCCCAGATACACACAGACATTCCTCGGGAGTGGCGGGTGTCCATCAGCATTCTTTGGCCCACCTCTTCACCCAGGACTCGCATGTGGTCCAAGGAGAGTCAGCTAGTCTTCGTGGGCAGAGCAGTGAACCTGAGGGGATGAATTCTCACTTCCTTGACACTTGTAAAGGCCTCTACACCTATGATGGGAAAGAACTAATTCAAGGAGAGTGAAGAGGTGGAGAGAGGGCCAAAGTTCTGCCACACAGACACAGCTGGGCCTGAAGCAAAGCAGTCTTTTTGCTCACCAGTTGGTGAGCCAGAGCCACCCCTTTTCTTTAAATTTTTTTATTTTTTAAACTTTTATATATATATTTTTATTATTATTATTTTTTAAATTTTATTCTAATTAGCTTCAGGTGTACAACACAGTGCAATAGTTATACTTTTTACCCCTCAAAGGGACAACCCCCCTCCCCCAATTCTCCACCTCACTCCTCCCCCCGATATCATACTATCTATTACAATTCCTTTGACTCCCTTCCACCGTATAATCCACATCCCGTGACTATCTATATATTCAATTACAGTTGGCATACAATATTATACAACATCAATTTCAGGTATACAGTGCAGTGATCGAGCCTCTACTCCATCCATAAAGTGGTCTCCCTAACAAAATGTGACCATCTGACACCCCACAAAATTTTTATCACATTATTATATTCCCCCAACAGTCTTTCATATCCCTGTGACAATACTGTAGTTACCTATTTATGCTGTCTAATCCCTTCCCCTTCTCCCTCATCCCCACCCCCCTCCCAACTAGCAACGCTGTTTTTCCTCTATATCTATGAGACTGTTTCTGTTTCCTTTGCTCATTCATTCAGCTTTTCAGATTCCACATATAAGTGAGATCATATGGTATTTGTCTTTCTCCAACTGACTTATTTCACTTAACATAATGTTCTCTAGGTCCATCCATATCGTTGCAAATGGTACGATTTCATTCTTCTTTATAGAGTAATACTCCCATTGTATAAATGTACCACAGTTTCTTAATCCAGTCATCTACTGATGGGCATTTTGGTTGTTTCCAAGTCTTGGCTATTGTAAATAGCACTGCAATAAACATAGGGGTGCATATATTTTTTCAGATTAGCATCTTGGATTCCTCTGGGTAGATACCCAAGAGTTGAATTGCTGGGTCATACAGCAGTTCCATTTCCAGTTTTTTTGAGATACCTCCAAACTGATTTCCATAATGGCTGCACCAATTTGCAATCCCACCAACAGTGCACAAAGGTTCCCTTTTCTCCACACCCTCGCCAGCACTTGTTGTTTGTTGATTTGTTGATGATAGCCATTCTGACTGGAGTGAGGTGGTATCTCATTGTGGTTTTTATTTGCATTTTTCTGATGATTAGTGAGGTTGGACATTTTTTTCATATGCCTGTTGGCTATCTGTATGTCCTCTTTAGAGAAATGCCTCCTCATATCCTCTGCCCATTTTTTAATAGGGTTGTTTGTTTTTTCGGTGTTGAGTTGCATGAGTGTTTTATAAATTTTGGATATCAACCCCTTATCAGATATATCGTTGGCAAATATCTTCTCCCATTCAGTAGGCTGCCTTTTTGTTTTATTGATGATTTCCTTTGCTGTGAAAAAACTTTTAAGTTTGATGTAATCCCATACGTTCATTTTTTTCTTTTATTTCCCTTGACTGAGGGGATATATCAGTAAAAATATTACTCAGGATAATGTCTGCAAACTTACTCCCTATGTTTTCTTCTAGGAGTTTTATGGTTTCAGGTCTTACATTTAAGTCTTTAATCCATTTTGAGTTTGTTCTCGCATATGGTGTAAGTAGGTGGTCCATTTTCATTTTTTTGCATGTGTCAGTCCAATTTTCCCAGCACCATTTATTAAATAGACTGTCTTTACTCCAGTGTAAATTCTTGCTTCCATTGTCATAGATTAAATGACCATATATAGATGGGTTTATTCCTGGGCTCTCTATTCTATTCCATTGGTCTATGTGTCTGTTTTTATGCCAGTACCATACTGTTTTGATTACTGTAGCATTGTAGTATGTTTTGATGTCAGGTAGTGTGATGCCTCTCACTTTGTTCTTATTTCTCAACATTGCCGTAGCTATACGGGGTCTTTTGTGGCTCGGAGCCACCCCTTTTTGTTCTACCTGGTTTGATCCTGGTTTTTATCACTTGTTCCTGAATGAGACCCTACCAATATCCCTGATCTGGGCTCATCTGTTCCATTGCCTCTTTTGGACATAGATCTTTGCTGCCTTTCCAAGGACAGGGTGAGGCTTCCACAGCCCAGGGCTTCTAGAGACACAGTCCCAGCTATGCTCAGAGAGTCCCTGGCTGTGTTTGAGCTCCAAATCCCTGGAGATGGAATTTAGCCAGAGAATGGAGTCACACAGGAAAATCATGGCTGCCCAAGAACCACTTCCGTGGGGGTGTGGGTGAGTAGGTGGGCAGAAGAATTCACAGACAACAAAGACCATTGTGAGCCAGGAAGGCACACAGGTATTTCTTAGGGGCCAAAGTGTTTTTATGCCACAGACACATTTTTGTGTGGGCAGCAGTGGTATTGGTGCCACTGATAACTTGGTTTCTCTCGTCCTGCAGATGCCAAGACCTGTCTTCTCTGGGCTCTTGCTCCTTTCCTGGCCTCCTCACCAACCCCCCACTCTAAGCATGGTCCTGTCCCTTTGACACCCTGCCTTTTGGGTTCTTATTGTCTAGTAAGAGAGACCCGAGTTGTGTATAAAGTCCCCATGACACTGAGCAGAGAGTGATGAGGACAACAGGTGAGGTCAGTAGAGATCTGGGGACAGATGCATTCCCAGCTGGGGCAACATAGCAGACCACATGGAGGAGGTGGCATTTGAGTTGAGCCTTGACTGTCCCTAAGCTTTAGATGCTGCAAGTGGAGGGAAGGTCTCAGGACCTTGGGATGGGAAATCTCAAGGGGAGGGCATGGGTTCAGTGGAGTTGAAGAAGGAGCATGAAGGTGAGGTTGGACAGACAGGTTGGGGAAGCCTAGGGAGGACCTTGAATGCCATCTATATCTGCACCAGAAGAGCAAAGGGTCCCCAAAAGTCAGGGCTGAGAGATAGATTGAAGGTAAACTATCTCCTTGGGCCACTACCTTAGATGTGGGCAAGCAGGCTGGGCCTCAGAGGGCCCAGTGTTTTTGAGTGCCTTCCTCAGAATGTTCTAACACCCCCTACCCCTGCCCCTTGGTTGGGCTGGGTGCCCTGAGCCTGCACTGTGCCTGTGTAGGTTATGGCTTCCAGAAGCCTGTTCCTCAAAATTTTCTAAGTCCTACTCTGATGACCTAGACCAGACAGACCTGCCCTCCCTGAGCCAGGCCCAGGACCCATGTGGGTGTCAGGCTCTGCTACTCTACTCTGTGGTGTCTCTGACCCTCTGCTCCCAGTGTGGCTGAACCAGACATCCTGAGGAGCTCTAGAACTCATAGCAATGGTGCTGTTCGGGGGCCCATGCATGGGCCCCACTTCCAGGAGAGCAGCCCGGTGAGTGGAGTGCTCCTGCTGGCCAGCACAGTATATTTTTTTGTGGCACCACATGACTTTGAGTCACTCAGAACATAGGACAAATTCAAGGCTCTGGACTAATGATAGTCAATTGCCAGTTCCTGGGCTTGACGGTGTGTGTGTTCATGTTCCGGTGATCACCTAGCAGTGCTCCAACTGCAGCACTGCCGTGGGTCTACAGCACCTGAGGGTGGTGGAATTGGCAGCAAGGGCTCCCTGTGCACCTTCCCCACCCTGCCAATGGCACAAGGGCAGTCACCCCAGGCAGTCTTCTGGGTATCTCCCATCTCTTCCAAGGGCTTCCAACACTAGCTCCACAAGAGGCCTTTCCTGTGGATGTCTTTACTTGCTGTAATGGATATGGTGAAATGACTGTTCTTTTCACACTGGCCAATGGCCCCCTCACATTTCCTTTCTGTGGTCTGTAGAAGGCAGGGGTGTGGTCCACAGAGAAAGAGATGACATTCTAGGAATTCAGTGACAATGGCCTAAAGAGTTCTAGAGGAGTCATAATTGGATGATGTGTTGTCTGTGTTTATGCTATAAAATCCCCAAGGGTAAATTTAACATGATCTGAAAATAAATAATTGCTTATACATATATTTTTTGCATGCTCTGGGAAGACTTACATTTGTGATCTTTATCAAGGGAGCACCATTACAACCTTTGAGGGAGTCACAGGAAGCCAGCCAGCACTCATGGCTGCACTATGGATAACGCAATGTCATGAGTAGCAATGGAATCCACATTAAGTATAATGGTGCTAGGGAACTGCAGAGGCAGGAAGGTTGATATTGTTTCAATATAAACAGGTTCTAAAGAGCCATGGCACTGTGAGTAATAACAGACTTGCTACCTTTCCTCGCAGTGAGATAAAGAGCATGAAGAGATGGTTCCTGGGCTGGACAGGGTGAGATGGTGCCTGTACATTACGGAGAGCCTTCATGTGCTCTGACTGGACAATAAACATGTAAATACCTCTTCAATCATCAGGATAGCTCACGTGGGCCCATGAATTTTGATAATAGATTATAAAGTCAAATTATTTAGATTGACCGGGGCTCCTCCAGAGCCTGCATACCTGGGGATGGTCTTGCCTTGGGCAGTACTTGAGAGACCACAGTCCCCTATGCCTCACCCCTGCAGGCAGCCCTGCCCATCCTGTCCTTGAGATAATGGTCACTGCCCTCCTCTGGGACCCAAGGCCTGCATCCTGTGCCTGTGTGCCTGTCCGGTCTTATGCACCAGGTGGACATGGGGCACAAGAGATATACAATGGCATAAGAGACCTGGAGTGGAGAGGACAATGTCACAGTTCAGGAGGAAGAGACTGGCAAGAAGGCATGGGGGCAGTCTCTTTTGAGACCAGGTGAACAGAAGCCAGGGCACTGTATGGGCTTCTCCAGCCCCTTACCACTTGTGAGGGTCATCAGGTCTAGCCTGTTTGCAGCAAGCGGCAAGCATGGATGTATTGTAGGATGGGCTGGGCTGGGCAGGCTGCTTCATAGGCAGTGTGGCTGTCAGACTCTTTAGGGATTTCTTCTTGGGCTGGTGAGGTTGCTGGAAATGGCTCTTTCAGTGTCCTGACTGGGGGTTAGGAACCTGGCTGCCAGTGTTGGGGAACAGATGGGGGAGGAGGCTGTGGACGGAGCATGCCTCAGCATTCAGCATGTAACCCTGCATTGGAGCCCATTTTCAGCGTGGTGCCCTGTCCTCACTGCCTGGCATATTAGGTCAGAGACCTTTGCTTTTACCCTTTGAGAAGAAAACCACTGCCATTGTCTGCTGGAAAGAGGGAAAGAATTAGGGCGGGGGAGGTGGAAGGAATGGATCCTCAATCCCATTTTTGGCTCCATCTTCGCTAGCACCTCTCCCCTCTCTCCACTTTCAGAGGTACTGGGGCCACCAATTCCTGAACCTGGCAGTTCTGGGGTATAAATAGGATTTTTTTCTTTACTTGCTCCACAGCTCAGGTTTGAGTGTTCTTGGTTCTGTTACATTGGTTACCATTTGTCTAGTTTCTTTCCACCTTCCAAAATGTAGCTCTTGACACCTCTCCTGCTCTTTTTCCTTATGGATTTTTAATCTTAAAAAAAAAAAAAAAGGAGGGTTTCAGGAAGCAGTGAAGATGAATGCATGGGACCAATCCACCCCAGTGAGCTACCAGAGAGCTCTGTCAACATTTAAATCTGATTATGTCTCCCTTCTGTTCAAAATACTTCCATGACTCCCCATTGGCAGCAGGGTAAAAATGAGAAATCTTGTGCATAGCATTTTTTAGGCTCTGTCCTAAATCAGAGTTTACGCTTCTCATGGACCAGATTGGTGGATTCTATTAATTTCAATTAAACAGAAATTTTTTCTATTAAGTGCCAATGCTGAAACAGTACTTGGCTATCACCCGCCTGCATCACTTTCAGCCATTTTTCAACCATTTTTCTCTGGAAAACTTTAATTGCTGAATGGCCCTGAGCTGGCTGAGGTTGGGGTGCAATGATGGTGTACTGGTGTGTGTGAGTGTGAATATGAGTGTGTGTGTGTGTGTGTTCACACCTGCAGCCACAGCTCTGAGCTGTTGCAGGGAATTTCTGGTTTATGTTGCCAGCAACAAGAAGGCACTCTTCTTCTTCTCCTTCTCCTTCTCCTTCTCCTTCTCCTTCTCCTTCTCCTTCTCCTTCTCCTTCTCCTTCTCCTTCTCCTTCTCCTTCTCCTTCTCCTCCTCCTCCTCCTCCTCCTCCTCCTTCTTGTATTCTTTCTGGGGCATGAATTACAGCTGGTGATAAAATTTGTTCAGTCTCCATCACTACAAAATCACATTGGACCACACAAATGCTTGGCCTAGGTGATCCTGTTAGACCTACACTAAAAGGATAGACTTTCTCCCAGATGGATTAGGGAGACAAACATCCACAGGGTGAGCTAGCAGAATCACCCAAAAAGTGTGTGTGTGTGTGTGTGTGTGGGGGGGGGGGGTTGGCATCTGTTTTCCCTTTTCCCCTAGTGATAACATGAAGGAATTGTCATGAACAAGTGGAATTGCATTTGCTGAAGTTTCTCCTTGGCAAATTCTTACCCTGCATTCCAGTGTCCAGCCAGAGGCCCGTCTTCTGGGAAGCTGTCCCTGACTATCCCAGGCTTGTACCATGTGCTGCAACTCTCGTTAAAGCAGTTGTTAGAGAATCATGCCATAAGGGTTTGTGGGTGAGTTTCCCCACCCTGCTGTGAATACCTCGAGGGCAGGGATCACCTCCTTCCCCTTTGAACCCTAGTGCCAAACAAAGAGCAGGTGCCTAATAACTTACTGACTGATCCCCTGAATGCCCAGTGTGGCTGTGCTTGAATCGCGCCTCTGGTTCGGGGTCCAGAATTCTGCATGTATTCTCTGAGAATATGGTTTGCAGGCCACTGGGTGGGAAATAGTTAAACAGGAGCCCAGAGAGGAACCACCAGGCACCTGCAGATTGAGTGTGTGTTTGTGAGTTTGTGATTCTCAGGGGTTTGTGAGTTTGTGATTCTCAGGGACAAGCTTCATGCCAGAGGACTTAGGCCTTCGTGTGGGGCCTCTGCAGTGTGGACTCCAAATGGGCCTGGCCCCTCCTAAAAAATCCTCCCTTTCATCTTAAAGAAATCTCTGTAACATTCCTTGCAATACTGGTTTGGTGGCGATGAACTCCTTTAGGTTTTTCTTGTCTGGGAAGCTCTTTATCTGTCCTTCAATTTGAAATGACACCTTTGCTGGGTAAAGTGATCTTGGTTGTAGGTCCTCAGGTGATAGCCTTATGGGAACTCCCTTGTAGGTAACTAACTGCTTTTCTCTTGCTGCTTTTTAGATTCTTTCTTAGTCTTTAACTTTTGGCATTTTAATTATGATGTGCTGGTGTGGGCCTCTTTGGGTTCATCTTGTTTGGGACTCTGCACTTCCTGGGCTTGTACTCTTATGTGTATTTCCTTTGTCAGGTTAGGAAAGTTTTCTGTCACTATTTTTTCAAATAGGTTTTCAATTCCTTGTTTTCTCTTTCTCATACCCTTATGATGTGATTATTGGTACCCTTAATGTTGTCCCAGCAGCTCCTTATACTATCCTAATTTTTTTGGTTTCTTTTTTCTTTTTGCTGTTCTGATTGGGTGTTTTCTGCTACCTTATCTTCTAAATCGCCAATTTGATCCTCTGCTTCATCTAAGCTGCTGTTGATTCCCTCTATTGTATTCCTCATTTCAGGTATTGCATTCTTTATTTCTGACTGGTTCTTTTTTATGTTTTTCATGTTTCCTATCTCTTTGTTTTCCCTGAGATCATTGAGCATCCTTATAACCAGTGTTGAACTCTGTGTCTGGTAGATTGCTTGCCTCTATTTTATTTAGTTCTTTTTCTGGAGCTTTGTTCTGTTCTTTTACTTGGGATATGTTTGTTTCCCCAGTTTGGCTGCCTCCCTGTGTTTGTTTCTATGTATTAGGTAGGGCTGCTATGTTTCCTGGTCTTAGTAGAATGGCCTTATGTAGTAGGTGTGCTGTGGGCCCAGTGGTGCAGTCTCTCTGGTCACCTGAGCTGGGTGCTCCTGGTGTGTCCCTTGTTTGGGCTGTGTGTGCCCTCCTGTTGTAATTGAGCTTTGGTTGCTGTTTGCACATCAATGGGAGTGATTGACCCTCAGGCTGATTCATTGTGAGGACTGGCCACAGCAGAGGAGTTGCTGTGCAGGGATTGACCCTACAGAGTGAGATTTGTTTTAGCAGGGCTTTTTGGGTGTGCCATCCTTGGAAGTGGCTGGGTGATGTTCCAGCTCAGTCTGAAGCTGGTCACTGGGCATGCCAGCCCCAGAGTTTCTTCGGAGGGGCCCTGCAGCAGTCCAAGTTCAGTTGCAGCCTGTGCCCTGCCTGGGGCCACCTGGCATGAGCCACAAAGCAATCTGCAGATGGCTGCCACCTACATTGGACTTGGAGGTGCCTTGAGAGGCCAACCCAGCAATTGAGGCCAGCTGCTGCTAGTGCCAGGCTTGGGGCTGCTCAGCAAGAAGTAATAGACACACCAAAACCAGATGCTGCTTGTTTGTTTTTTGTGAACCTTTGAGAGATTTTAGGAAAGTCCACAGCATGAGCCAAGACAGGCTCATGGAAAAGCTACTGGAAGTGGCTTGGGGGTGTCCAAAAATTGGTGGGACAAGGTCTCAGGGAATCACCAGGGCAGGGCAGATGAACCATATATCAGGTTGATGGAGACTCAGATATGGCGTCTGCCTGCGTCTGCACTCCAGGATTGGGGTGGGCTCCAAAAAGAAACAATGGATTCTGCCAGCACTTCTGTCTCAGAGAAAACTACCCCTTCAACACTTGCCTTGAAGCCAGACAAGTCAGTTCCTCCCCATATGTCCCTGGAGCCTTTTGAGCTGCTGCTCCAGTGTTGGAATTCAGAGGGAGTGAGTCAGTCAGTGAGTAAGTTTGTGTGTGGCTCTTTAAGAGGCTCACCTGGGACTGCAGCCACCCTCTGTCTCACTCAGCCTCAATCTCCTCTGGTTTTCACAGCCAGAAGTTAGAGGGATTCTCTCCCTGGCATTGGAACCCTGGGCTGGGGAGCCTGGTGTGGGGTTGGGGCCCCTTGCTCCTCTGGGTGAGAGACCCCTCCTGATGATGATGATGATGATGATCATTATTTACAAAACAACATAATAATTAGACATTTACACACCTCGCAAAGTGATAACTCCAACAAGTCTACTACACGTCTGACACCATACATAGGTATTACAATACTATTGACTATATTCCCTGTGCTGTACTTTACATCCCATAACAAATATATATATATATATATATAAAATATATATTATGTTATAGTTGACATTCAATATTATTTTATATTAGTTTCAGGTGCACAGCACAGCAGTTAGGCATTTATATAATTTATGAAGTGATTTCCCCCCCCAATAAATCTAGTACCCATCCAACACCATACGTAGTTTTTATAACATTATTGATTATATTCCCATACTGTATTTTACATCCCTGTGACTACCAATTTGTATTTCCTAATCCCTTCATCTTTCTCACCCATCTCCCCAATGCCCCTCCCATCTAGCAATCATCAGTTTGTTCTCTGTGTCTATGAGTCTGTTTTGTTTGTTCATTTATTCTGTTCTTTAGATTCTACATATAAGTGAGATCATATGGTATTTGTCTTTCTCAGTCTGACTTATTTCGCTTAGCTCAACATCCTCTAGGATGTTGTTGCAAATGATTGGATTTCATTCTTTTATATGGCAGAGTAATATTCCATTGTATAAATATACCACAATTTCTTTTTTTTTTAAAGATTTTATTGGGGAATTGGGGGAGGGGAATAGCCCTGAGGAATTGGGGAAGGGGAACAGATAAGTTGCTGTCCTTTGTTCTTCAGTCTAGTTGTGAAGGATGTTGCATCACTGGCCCATGTTGGTATTATCATTGTGCTCTTCCCGGGTGAGGCAGTCGTTCGCTGGCCATTGGACAGTTGCTCATGATGGCTGTCATGTCTCACTCCAGCTGCTGGCCGCTCACGATGGCTGTCAGCCACTCATGGTAGCTCACGGCAGCCCACTGCAGCAGGGGCTACTGCCTATGCTGTCACCAGCGACTCACAGCAGCCCAGCTCCAGGTGGAGCTGTTGTTCACCATCTTAGCTGTTGAGGGTGCAGTGTCACTGGCCCTCACGTGGGATCCAAACCGGGGTCCTGCTGCTCAGAGCTGGCGTCCCAGGCCAACTCTTAACCAACGTGCCACTCGGCTGGCCCTACAACTTCTTTGCCTAATCATCTATTGATGGGCGTTTCAGTTGTTTCCATATCTTGGCTATTGTGAATAGTGCAGCAGTAAGCATAGGAGTGCAAATATTTTTTCAAATTCATATTTTGGATTTCTTTGGATAAATACCCGGGAGTGGGATTTCTGGGTCATAAGGTAGTTCTATTTTTAACTTCTTTTTTTTTTTTGAGGGCAGTGTCACTGGCTCTCATATGTGGGACCCGAACCAGGGCCGCTGGTGTCCCAAGCCAGCTCTTAACCACCGAGCCACTTGGCCAGCCCTATTTTTAACTTTTTGAGGAACCTCCATACTGTTTTCCATAGTGGCTTCACCAATTTGCAATCCCAACAGTGCATAAGGGTTCCCTTTTCTCCACATCCTTGCCCACACTTGTTTGTTGATTTATTGATGATAGCCATTCTGACAGGAGTGAGGTGTTATCTCATTGTGTTTTTTATTTGCATTTCTCTGATAATTAGTGACATTGAGCATCTTTTCATATGCCTATTGGCCATCTGTATGTCCTCTTTGGAAAAATGTCTATTCATGTTCTCTGCACATTTTTTTTTTTTAAATTGGGGAATTGGGGGAGGAGAACAGTGTTGGGGAATTGGGGAGGGGGATCAGCCAAGTTCTTGTTCTTCAATCTTAGTTGTGGAGGGTGCCAGTCACCATCTGGCTGCCTGACGGGCAGCTTGTGGCTTCTAAGCTCAAGGTGCTGTTTATAATCTTAGTTGTGGGTGGGCATAGCAACCATCCCATGTGGGAATCGAACCAGCGGCCCTGTTGCTCAGAGCTCACATTCTTAAACTAACTCTTAACCAACTGAGCCACTTGGTCAGCCCTCTCTGAACATTTTTAATTGTGGTATTGAGTTGTATGAGTTTTTTAAAACAAATTTTGAATATTAATCCCTTATCAGATGTATTATTGGCAAGTATCTTCTCCCATTCGGTAGGATGTCTTTTTGTTTAGTTAAGTTAATGGTTTCCTTTGCTGTGCAAAAACTTTTTAGTTTGATGTAGTCCTATTTGTTTATTTTTCTTTTTTATTTCTCTTGTCCGAGGAGATATATCAGTAAGCATATTACTAAGGATAATGTCCTAGAATTTACTTCTTATATTTTCTTCCAGGATTTTTATGGTTTCAGGTCTTACATTTAAGTCTTTAATCCATTTTGAGTTTATGCTTGTGTATAGGATAAGAAGGTGGTCCATTTTCTTTGTTTTGTTTTGTTTTGTTTTGCATGTATCTGTCCAGTTTTTCCAGCACCATTTATTGAATAGACTGTCTTTACCCCAATGTAAGTTCTTGCTGCTTTTGTCATAGATTAAATGATCATATAGGCATGGATTTATTTCTGTGCTCTCTATTCTGTTCCATTGATCTATGTGTCTTTTTTATGCCAATACCATGCTGCTTTCATTACTATGGCCTTGGCCTTGTGGTATAATTTGATATCAGATATCGTGATACCTCCTGCTTTGTTCTTTCTCAGGATTGCCATGGTTATTGGGGTCTTTTATGGTTGTATGTAAATTTGAGGATTATTTGTTCTAGTTCTCTGAAAAATGCCATTGGTATTTTGATAGGGATTGCATTGAATCTATATATTGCTTTGGGTAGTATGGACATTTTAACTATATTAATTCTTCCTATCCATGAGCATCATATATGTTTTATTTGTATCTTCTTTAATTTCTCACTTCAATATCTTATAATTTTCTGAGTGCAGGTCTTTACTTCCTTGGTTAAATTTATTCCTAAGTATTTTATATTTTTTCAATGCAATTGTAAATGGGATTGTCTTAATTTCTCTTTCTGCCAGTTCATTATTAGTGTATAAAAATCAACCAATTTCTGAATATTAATTTTGTATACTGCTACTTTACTAAATTCATTTATCAGTTCTAATAGTTTTTTGGTGAAATGTTTGGGGTTCTCTCTACACAGTATGTTATCTGCAAAAAATGACAGTTTTACTTCTTCTTTTCCCATTTGGATGCCTTTTATTTATTTTTCTTTCTGATTGCTGTGGCTAGAACTTTCAGTACTATATTGAATAAAAGTGGTGAAAGTGGACATTCTTGTCTTGTTTCTGATTTTGAGGAGAATGCTTTTAGCGTTTCCCCATTGAATATATGCTAGCTGTGGGTTTGTCATATATGACCTTTATTATGTTGAGATATATTCCCTCTATTCCCACTTTGCTGAGACTTTTGATCATAAATGGATGCTGGATTTTGTCTAATGCTTTTTTTTGTATATATTGATATGACCGTATGATTTTTATGTTTCATTTTGTTTATGTGGTGTATCACGTTAATCGATTTGTGGATATTGAACCAAGCTTGCATACCAGAAATGAATCACACTTGATCGTGGTGTATGATCTTTTTAATGTATTGTGAACTTTGGTTTGCTAATATTTTGTTGAGGATTTTTGCATCTATGTTCATTAGGGATATCGGTTTATAGTTGTGTGTGTGTGTGTGTGTGTGTGTGTGTGATTTCTTTGGTTTTGGAATCAGGGTAATGGTGGCCTTGTGAAATGAACTTGGAACCTGCCCTCCTCTTAGTTTTTTTTTGAATAGTTTGAGAAGAATAGGTGTTAATTCTTTTTTGAATGTTTGGTGAAATTCACCTGTGAAGCCATCTGGTCCAGGGCTTTTGTTTGCTAGGAGCTTGTTGATTACTGATTTGATTTCCTTGGTAGTAATCAGTCTGTTCAGATTTTCTGTTTCTTCTTGATTCAGCCTTGGAAGGCTGTATGTTTCTAGGAATTTATCCATGTCTTCCACATTGTGCAATTTATTGGTGTATGGTTGCTTGTATTATTTTGTTAAATTTTTGTGTATTTCTGTGGTGTCTGTTGTCACTTCTTTTTCATTTCTGATTTTATTTATTTGGGTTCTCTCTCTCTCTCTCTCTCTTTTTTTGATGAGTCTGGTTAAAGTTTTGTCAATTTTGCTTATCTTTTCAAAAAACCAGCTCTTGGTTTCATTGACCTGTTGTATTATTTTTTTCAGTCTCTGTTTCATTTATTTCCATTCTGATCTTTCTTATTTCCTTCCTTGTACTCGCTTTGGGCTTTGTTTGTTCTTCTTTTTCCAGTTCCCTTAGGTGTAAATTTAGACTGCTTTTTTTTTTTTTTTTTTTTTTTTTAGATTTTTCTTGTTTCTTTAAGTAGGCCTGTATTGCTATGAATTTCCCTCTTAAGATGCTTTTGCTGTATCCCATAGATTCTGGGACATTGAGTTTTCATTTTCATTTGTCTCAAGGTATCCTTTGGTTTCCTCCTTGATCTCATTGTTAACCCATTCATTATTTAGTAGCATGTTATTTAGCCTTCATGTGTTTATGTGTTTTTTCAGTTTTTTTTTTCTTGTAATTGATTTCAGTTTCGTACCATCGTGGCTAGAGAAGACACTTGATATGATTTCAATCTTCTTAAATTTATTTAGACTTGTTTTGTGGCCTAACATATGGTTTATCTTGGAGAATGTTCCATATGCACTTGAAAAAAAATGTACATTCTGCTGCTTTGGGGTGAAATGCTCTAAAAATATCAATCAAATCCATCTAGTCTAGTGTGTCATTTAAGGCTGCTGTTTCTGTGTTGATTTTCTGTCTGGATGATCTGTCCATTGGTGTCAGTGGGGTGCTAAAGTCCCCTACTATGATTGTGTACTTTGATCTCTGCCTTTATGTCAATCAATATTTGTTTTATATATTTAGGTTCTACTATGTTGGGTGCATAAATGTTTACTAGAGTTGTGTCCTCTTGTTGGATTGATCCCTTTATTATTATGCAATGTCTTCTTTTGTCTCTTATTATAGTCTTCATTTTAAAGTCATTTTGTGTGATATAAGTATTGCTACCTCAGCTTTTTTCTTATTTCCATTTGAGTGAAATATGTTTTTGTATACCTTTACTTTCAGTCTATATGTGTCTTTTGATCTGATGGGGGTCTCTTGTAGACTGCATACGTATGGGCCTTGTTTTCTACCCCACTCAGCTACCCTATGTCTTTTGATCGGAGCATTTAATCCACTTACATTTAAAGTGATTATTGATAGATACATAGTTATTGCCATTTTATTCATATTTTCATCTTCATTTGTGTGTTTTCCCCTTCTTTCTGCTTAAAGAAGAACTTTTAACATTTCTTGTAATACTATCTTGATGGTAATGAATTCCTTTAGCTTTTTCTTGTCTGGGAAGCTCTGTATCTCTCCTTCAATTTTAAATGATAGCCTTGCTGGGTAGAGTAGTTTTGGTTGTTGGCCCATGTTTTTCATTACTTTGAATATTTCCTGCCACTCCCTTCTTGCCTGCAAAGTTTCTGTTGAGAAATCTGGTGATAGTCTTATGGGAGCTCCCTTGTAAGTAAAGTCTTTCTTTTGATGGTTTTAGGATTCTCTCTTTGTGTTTAACCTTTGCCACTTTAACTACGATGTGTCTTGGTGTGGGCCTATTTCAATTCATCTTGTTTGGAACTCTCTGTGTTTCCTAGGTTTGTATGTCAATTTCCTTCACCAAGTTAGGGAAGTTTTCCGTCAATATTTCTTCAAATAGATTCTCAATCCTTTGCTCCACTTTCCTCCTTCTGATACTCTTATGATGTGGGTATTGTTATGCTTAATGTTGTCCCAAAGGCCCTTAAACTATCAGTGCTTTTATTATTATTATTATTCATCTTTTTTAAAATTTTTGCTGTCCTGATTGGGTGTTCTGTGCTACCTTGTCTTCTAAATTGCTTATTCAGTCCTCTGCTTCATCTAACCTGCTGTTGATTCCTTCTAGTGTATTCTTTTTTTTTTTTTTTAAAGATTTTATTGGGTAATTGGGGGAGGGGAACAGCGTTGGGGAATTGGGGGAGTGGAACAGACAAGTTGCTGTCTTTTTGTTCTTCAGTCTAGTTGTGGAGGAGGTTGCTTCACTGGCCCATGTTGGTATCATCATTGCACTCTTCCCGGATGAGGCAGATCGGTCACCGGCCTCTGGATGTCGCTCACTGCAGCTCTTGGCAGCTCACGCTGGCTGCCGGTCGCTCACACTGGCTGCCCGTCACTTACTGTAGCCTATGGCAGCCCACTGCAGCAGGGGCTGCAGCCCACACCTTTGCCGGGGCTCGCACAGCCCAGCTCCAGGTGGAGCTGTTGTTAGCTGTAGAGGGCAGTGTCAGTGGCCCTCATATGTGGGATCCGAACCGGGGCCACTGGCATCCTAAAACCAGCTCTTAACCAATGTGCCACTCGGCCGGCCCTAGTGTATTCTTTATTTCAGTTATTGTATTCTTTATTTCTGACTGGTTCTTTTTTATGGTTTCTATGTTCTTCTTTATGTTTACTATCTTTGTTGAAATTCTCACTAAGTTCCTTAAGCATGCTTATAACCAGTGCTTTAAATTTTGTCTCTGGTAGGTTGGTTGCCTCCATTTCATTTAGTTCTATTTCTAGAGGTTTCTCCTGTTCTTTTATTTGGGACATGTTTCTTTGTTTCCTCACTCTGGCTGCCACTATGTGTTTGGTTCTATGTATTAGGTAGACTTTCTATGTCTCTCACTCTTTGCTGAGTGGCCTTATGTTATATATGTCCTGTGTGGTCCAATAGCAGTCTTCCTGATTTCCTGTGAGTGTGTTCCAAGAGTGTCCCTTGAGTGTGTTGTGTTTGTTCTTTTGTTATAGTTGAGCATTGATTATGTTTGGCACATCAGTGGGTGGGATTGACTTCTAGGCTGACAGACTGTGAGGATTGGCTATGCCCACAGTGTATCAGCTACTGTGTGGAGGCTGACCTCTCAGATGGGTATTTTGTCCACATGGACTTTTATGCCTGTTGAGACCATCCTTTGGGTGTGCTGCTTGTGGGGCTAACCAGGTAGTGCTCTGGCATGGTCTGAAGTTGGCCTCTGGGTATGTTGTTCCTGGTGTGTCTTGGGAGGAGCTCCTGTGCAGGCCAATTTCAGCCTGGGCTATGACTGGCCTGGTGCTACCTAGTAGGGGCTACAAAGCTATGTGTTGTTGGGTGCTTCCTGTGCTAGAACTGGAGGTAGTGGGGGTGGCCTTGCTGTGAACCAAGGCCACTGCCAGCAGTATTGGGCTTGGGGAAGCTTAGCAAAAGGTCCAGGACTCCCTAGGCCTGTTGCCATCTGCTGGCTGCCCATGAGGCTCAGTTGTTGAAAGATCCTCCTTAGGTGCATGGGTCAGGCTGGTTGACCCAGTATTGAGAGTGCCTTCAGTGCTGCAGCACTAGCTGGATGGGACAGCATTCCGAGAGTCACAAGGTGTGGCCAGTGGTTTTTACAAGGTTAATGCAGATTCAGTTTTTAAACTGGTCCCAGCCCATGACCACTTCACAAAAATACCCTGAGAACATCACACCAGCCACCATTTCTTCACCTGAGGCCCAAAGGTCCCCATGAGCCACCTAAGAGAGTCTGTGGTGCAAGTTGTAGCTCACTTCCCACAACCAAAGTTCCCTGGGGCTCCAAGCCATTCATTGCTATAAAGAACTTCTGGAGCTTGTAGGGTGAGGCCAGCCACTCAGTAGCCAAGAGTGCCCTCAGCAATGTAGTACTAGCTGGGCAGGGCGGAGACCCAGGGTATCACCAAGGTGGTGCACATGTGTGGATTTTATGAGACCAATGTGGTCTCAGATTTGGCCCTTTTGGGGAGGATTCAACATAGAAAAGATGATGCCCTCCTGTAGGTTACATGTAAGGCATGTCCCATCCAGGGATAATGGCTGCTGTTCTCCAGCCTTTTCTCTGAAGCCACACAACTCAGTCTTTCCCTGTATGTCTCTGGTGCCCCATGAGTTGCCACCTCTTCATTGGAGACCAGATGAGTGTTTGCAAGTGAGTCTGGGTGTCAGCCCTTTAACAGGGCGTCTGGGTTTCCAGTTGCCTTCCATCTCACTGGGATTGGCAGACAGAGTCTTCACTGATTTTCGCTGCCAGATGTGAGAACTCTTCCTGGCACAGGCTCCCTGGGCTGGGGAGCCTGTTGTGGGGCTGGCACCTTCCCTCTTCCAGGAGTCCTCTTCTGCTGAGGTATCCCTCCCGGTGTTAAACCACTATGTGTGGGTTTGGGATTAACCCATTTCACATCTCCACCCCTTCTACCAGTCTTGATGCGGCCTCTTCTTTATATCGTTAGTTATAGGGATTCTGTTCAGCTAGCCTTCATATGATTCTTGAGGTTGATTATTCTACAATTTATTTGTAATTTTTGTGTGATTCTAGATGCAGTAGGCATAATGTTTATCTAATCCACCATCTTGAATCCTCTCCAATACCTCCTGATTTTTAATGGTCACACAAGGGCGTGGGACCAGCCTGTTTTGCATCTCTGCTACTCCTATCAGTCTCGAAGTGGCTTCTCTGTATGTCTTTAGAGGTAGGACTTTGTTTCAACTAGGCTTTATGATTCTTACTGTTCTGTGGTTTAGATGCAATTTTGATGTGGTTGTGAGAAGAGGCAAGTACAACATTTACCTACTTTGCCATATTGACTGGAAATCTGTCTTCCATTCCTTTGTGGTTCTATGCTTTAAAAAAAATTCATTTTAAACAGTTCTAAAAATTGATATTTGGAAAGGAGTTGGAGTAACTTGTAACTGGAAATCTGCAACTTTTTTCTTTTGTTTGTTAAATAATAGGTAAAACTAAAACTCAAGACTTTTACTGTTCAATATGGTAGCTACTAGGCACATATGGCCATTGAACAATTGAAATGTGGCTAGTCTAAAATGAGATGTATTATAGTTACAGTGCAATATACATTGGATTTCTGAGACTTAATTTCAAGTCTAAGTATGGAAGAATGTGAAACATCCCATTATTATTTTTAAAAAGTAATTACAGGGCTGGCCAAGTGGCATGGTGGTTAAGCACTGGCTTGGGAAGCCAGCGGCCTTGGTTCAGGTCCCATATATGACAGCCAGTGACACTGCCCTCAAAAAAAATAAAAAATAAAAAAAATACAGTAATTACATACTAAAATGACATTATTTTAGATATATTGGGTTAAATAAAATATACTATTAACATAAGCTTCACCTTTTTTACTATTTAAAGTGTGGCCACTAAAAATACAAAATTACATACATAGATTATTGTTTATTTCTGTAAGACTGCACTATTCTAGATGACAAAAGATTGCAGATTTGTTTAATGATCAAGTGTGATAATGTCCTTACTGTATAGGTAGAAGAAGAAAATGGAACAACTTTAGATTTGTTAGAATAAATAATGATTAGAAATAAAAGTAAAGAATTAAGGATAAGCTGAAGAATTAATATAACATGTAGCTTCCAAACCAACAGAGGGAAAGTAAGTGAATATAAAAAACTTTATCAATCCAGCAAAAACCAGCAAAGATTTTTCAAAGAGAAAAAGAGAAAAAGTTATTAAACAGAAACAAAATAAAATGATATCAATAAGTTAAGATATTTCAGAAACTACTATTTATATAAATAAAGTTAAATAATTAAATATAGAGATGATAAAAACGGGTAAAAGCTCGTGAACCATACATATGCTGTTTATAGGACATACATCTAAAACAAAACCATTTATAAACGTTGAAAATAGTATGATGAAAAAACTTATAGTATACAAATACTATTCAAAAGAAAGATGGTATAGCCTTGCTAATATCAGACCAAATCAAGATGAAGAACATTTATAAGAAAAGAATAAAAGGATATCAGATAGTAATTTAAAAAATCCACCAAGCAGATATGACAATCATGAACTTTTATGCTCTTAGTATATGACAAAAATTGAAAGAATCACAAAAAGAAATGAGCTAATATGATAGGAGATTTTACATACATCTCTATCAGACACTGAGGAATCTAGTAGGAAAAAATATAGTAAGTATATAAATGATTTTCACCACAAAATTATTAGGCTTAGTCAAATATGCTCAAAAAATTCCAAAGTTTTATATATATATTTTTTACCAGCTCAAAGTGGCCCATGTAGGGATCAAACTGGTGACGTTGTTGTTTAGAGCACATGCTTTAACCAACTGAGCCACCCACACCCCTGCCAAAGTTATATATTTTTAAAGTATGCATGGAACAATTATGAAATATTAACTACATACCAGGTGAAAGAGATGTAAGTCACCATCATGCATGTTGTGTATTCTGACCACAAAGCAAATACATTAGAAATTAACAATAAAAATAACATTAAAGTTCCTATATGTTTAGAACTGTAAGGAGTCACTCCAAAATAAGTGAGTTAAAAAAGATATAACAATGGAAATTAACAAATAGTTAGAACTAAATTATAAAAATACTGTATATTAAAAGTTGTATGAAGCAAAAATAATTATAATTTTAAAGCATTTATTATAAGACAGATTTAAATTTCAGTAAGGACTCAAGGAGCTAAAACAAGTATAACAGGGAGTTAGAAAAAGTGTAACCGAGTAAACCCAAGAAAAGTAGCGGGAGGAGAATAGTAAAAATAATGGGAGCTAATGAAATAGAAAGCAAACAAAAACCAAAAAGTGGTTAATTGAAAAAGAAAACTAACAAAATAGAGAAACTTCTAGCAAGACTCATCAAAGAAAAAAATTGAAAATCACAAATAAACAATATTAGAAACAAAAAATAGACAAAACTAGAAATGGAGAAGAAATTTAAAAAAATGTAAGGGAATGATAGAACAACTTCATGTCAATAAACTGAAAACAAGAAATGGATACTTTTCTTAAAAATATGAATAATCAAACTTGACCCAAGAAGAAAGAAAGTTTTAATTAACCAATTATAATTGTATAAGGGCTGGCCGAGTGGCGCGGTGGTTTAGCGCTGGCTTTGGAAGCCAGCGACCCCGGTTTGGGTCCCACATATGAGGGCCAGTGACACTGCCCTCAAAAAAAAAAGAAAAAAGGAAAAAGAAAAAGAATAATTGTATAATTAACCAAACATGTCCCCTTACAAAAGACATGAATTTTGCAGGAAGGTTTTATTGAACGTTCAAAATAGTGTTTCAGATAATTGAAACAGGGAGATTAATTTGGGGGATAGTATATATATATATATATATATATATATATATATATATTTATATATTTTTTTTTTTTTTTTTTTTTTTTTTTTTTTTAGCTGAGCCATCCTTCCACCTGTTGGCAGCTTAGCAGCAGCTCAGCTCGGGCTGGCATCGAACTGCTGTTGCGGGGATAGTATATTCTTAATACTAACCAAACAAGGTCAGCTCAAGGCGTCTCTATCTTATTCTTTTGAGGAAACCAGCTGCTATGTCATGAGCACTTTAAAGCATCCCTATAGGGAAGTCCACATGATGAAGAACTTAGCCTTTTACCACCAGCCAGCACCAGTCATATGAGTGAATCATCTTAGAAGTGGACTAATCGTGCAGTCATAGTCAACCCTTCAGATGACTGCAGCACTGGCCCATGTCTTGACTGCAACCTCATGTTAAGTTGCTTCCATATTCATGGAGAATTGATACACTTACTTAAGAACCTAAATGCAAAGTTATAAATAAAATTCTAGCAAAATGAATTAAGCAGTGTATAATTAGAGTTTATCCCAGAATACAAGAATGTTTAACTTAGAAAAATTTGTTAATGTGATTCACTATATTAAAAAATTAAAGGAGAGAATATATGATTATCTTAACAGATGCAGAGAAATCATTTGATAACAGTTTACATCCATGCATAATAAAACTTACCAAATGGGAATAGAGGGAAACTTTTTGAACATGACAAACGTTACCCACCAATAATCAACAGCAAGCATACATGGCACAATTTCAGAAGCATTCCTTTAAACTCAAGAGTAAGACAAGATGTCTGCTATCATCACTTCTTTTCCACATTGGAGAACCTAGCCTGTGCAAAAACTCGAGGAAAAAAGAAGAGGTGTAAAACTTGGAAAGGAAGAAATGCAAGTGTTTTCTTTTGCAGACTATAATTGTCTACATAAATAATTAAAAAAAATTACAGATAAGTTATTAGAAGTATTAAATTAATTCAGCAATATTGCTGGACACAAGGTCAACATAGAAAAATTATTAAATGTCTTCCTACTCACCAATCATCAGTCATAATAGGACAAACAAAGATCTCATTCATAATAGCACAATAAAGTATGAGGTGTCCAGTGATTAATCTAACAGAAGATAGGAGAATTTTTATGGAGAAAATTACAAAACATTGTAGGAAGAATATAAAGAAGATCTGAAAATAAATGAAGAGACATATGTTCATGGATCAAAAGACTCAATATCCTAAACATGCCAATTTCTCCTAAATAATCTAAAAACTCAATTAAATTTCAATTAAAAAAATCCCAGTGAAATTTTTTTTTGATGGAACTTGACAAGCTGATTTTAAAATTCATATGGAAGAGCAAGATCTAGATAATTTTGGAAAAGAACACAAGGAGGTGGGATGGAAGGAAAACTTAACCTAAAGATAACAAGACTTAGTGGTATTATAAAGGAATGGTAATTAGAGAGTGGGGTGATGGTGCAGAACAGAGAGCCCAGGAAGAGACCCACGCACATATGGAAAAGATATAAAACAGTTGGTATTTCAAATCAGCAGGGGAATAAAATTACTTTTAAAAATAAGTGATGCTTGGAAATTTTGTTATCCACATGGCAAAACTTCAAATTAGGTTCCTAGTTCTACACTCCAAAATAAATAACTAAAAAGCTAATTTTTAAAACTTTTAGATGAAATATAGAGAGATCTTTATGACTTTTGGTCAGGTAATGGTTTCTTAAGCAGGACACAAAAATAAACCATAAAAGGAATGAATGACATTTAGAGAACAACATCTGTTTAAAAAAGACATCTTAAATAAACTTGAAGGCAAAACTCAGACAGACTAGGGCAAAGTGTTTACTACTCAAAAGAAACTCCCACTGGCATCTTCACTAATAATCAAGGAAATAAAAATTTTAACTATATGAGATACCATTTTACACCCATCAGATTAAAAATAATTTAAAAGGAATACTAGCAAATATTTACAAGAATGTACAGCAGATAAACAGAAACTCTCATAGGCTGCTGGTGGGAGAATAAATTGGTATGGTCACTTTGAAAAGCAATTTGGCAATGTCTAATAAAAGTTAGATGTGCATGGCCTTCAATTCTGCAACTGAATTCTAGAGAAATCCTCACATGTGCATAAGGAGATCCATATAGGACCTATATAAAAATTCATTACAACACTGTTCATATTGGAAAAACTGAAAAGCATCTACATATCCATCAACAGGAGAATGAATAAATAAATGGAATACTACAGAACAGAAAAGCACATAGATAAATCTCAAAAACATAATGTGGAGAAAAAAATCACATTGTAAAATGACTTAAAGAATGTGATATATTTACATGAAGTTTGAAACATGAATATTATATATAGATTCATATATATTTTTAGTATACAAGGGAAAGATAAATACAGAGTTCCATAGAGCTGGGTGTTGGGTACTTAGATGTAAGATATGTCTTTACTTCATTTGCTTGAAATATTATTGTAAAAATCATTATAATCCAAATCTAAATCATTGTCGGTTCAGACAGAAGGAATCCTGAGCTCCCTGTATGTGCATATTTCATGACGCTGGGCTTCTTGGTGACCCTTTCCCACAAAATGCTGCGCTCAGGACATTTTCTGTTTCTTTTCTATATTCCCAGGGCCTAGCATGTTCAACCCATGTTTCTTGGTTGATTAACTGACTGAATGGAGCAAGAGGGAAATGCAAAAGGAAGAAGGTAAGGAGGAGGAGGGATAAAGAGATTGAGACAATGCTTTCATTGCCTGCATCTGACCTGGCCTCCTATGGACAGAAGTGGATGGACTTGAGAAAAGCCAGGCAAATGGCTCCGCAGGACTTGAGGCATGACTGCAGGGAGAAGTCTATAATGCCTCCTGAGCCTCTCACCTGACATTTTGCCTGTTTAGGTAGGGAACCCTGAAGGACATATAGGTTTAAGAAGAAAGTGTTGTGAGACCTCCAGAGATAAATATCCAGCTTGTACTAGAATATATGGGTCTAAAACTTAGGAGAGAGGCCAGGGCTAGAAATGTAAATTTGGTTGTTACAGGGAAAAAGGATAAGGAGCCTGACAGTGCATAAGCTTCACCAGGGAGAGAGGGCAGAATGAGGAGGGCAGGTGGCTGCAGACAGACCCTGGGAAGCATCAAGTCTAAGGGCTGAGTAGAGAGAAAGGTCCCAGGCAAGGAGGCAGAGACGAGAGTCTAGAGAAGGAGGAGGACAGAGGAGTCGAGGAAAAATATTTAAGGAGAGAGAGTGGGGTCAGATAAAAAAAAAAAAACGTCCAGAAAGAGAAGAACTGAATAATGTCTTTTGAATGTGGCAAAAGAAGGCCATTTGTGGTCTTTGCTGCAGGAGTTTCATTGGAGAGGTGGGAGCTGTCACGAGCGATGAAGAGCTGCATGGGAGTAAGTGTGGAAGAGTGAATCTTGAAACCTACTTTTTTCAGATGCCAAGATTTGAAGGGGGAGAGAGATAGGTCAGTAAAATAAAGGGTGGATTTAGGGGTTGGAAGAGAGTTGACTCTGAATAAACTGAAAGAATCTGAAGAGAGAGATTTAAAATATGGGAGATAATCGATGAATCAAGGTTTTGTCGGAAATGGAGGAATGCACTAACACTAATACTAGTAACACTAATTTGTACAAGTAATACTAATACTAGCAAACACTTATAGAGCGCCTGCTATGTACTAGGCGCTCTTCTAAGTGCTTCACACAAAATTAACTCATTTAATCCTTACAGCAATCTTATGAGGAAGGTACTACAATTACTGCATTTTACAGATGAGGAAACTGAGGTACCAAGAGGCAAAACATTATTATTGTCACCATTTATTGAGCTCTTTTTATTTATCTGAAGCATGGCTGCTGACAACAACTCTGGAATGTATTACATATTAGGCGTAGCAAGAACACAGTGTGAGGCAATAGGACATGGAAGGAGAGTTTGCCTCAGCCTCTGATTTTGGCAAGGGGAAGGATGGATGTGATCACTGAGATGGGCGTGGACTTGGGGGTGGGGGTAGAGAGAAGGCAACAGGAATTTGAGGCAGGATAAGTCAATGGCTTTGATTTCTTTGGCAAAGTACAGAAGGAACACATTTGTTATTGAAAACATAGGTATCAATAAAAGAAAATAAGAATATTTTAATTCCAAACCATTGCCATAACTACTTTTAACATTTTGTTGTGTTTACTTCCAGGATTTGCTGTAAACCTACAAATATAGGCATAAATACAATGGGGGAAATCAATCCTTCCTTCTGATGGAGAGAATAAGAGTCAAAATAAACAGACCCAACGGGATCCAAACTATAATTTTGGTGCTACAAGCAGAACAGTTCTCAGTGTATAGTGGGTAGCTGTTTGACCTTGCTCCTTTACCCTGAGAAATCTCCCTCCAGGTCTCCAGTTACACGACCTGCAGGAGCCTCTGCCGGAGTGCAGAGGTCCGAGGTGAGGTGCCCTGAAGAAGCCTGGCTGTCTTGTACCAAGTACTGAACTGTCATCTTTGCAGTGGAGCCGCAGGGCTGCATCTCTGCAGATTGCTTCCTTGGAGAAATGTTTCAGTCCTAGGTATGAATTTAGCTCCATCGTAGCGGCAGAGTAACACACCTACTATGAGTGGACTGCATGTAAAACCCAAAACAAAACAATATAACAATATTTACATGTATGTTTGTCTCAAGGTAGATTATCCTAGATTAAATGTGTGTGTGTGTGTGTGTGTGTGTATGTGTGTGTGTGTGTGTTTCTCTTCTTCACTGAGGAAATCCCAAAACCACGTTCTGTCCTCAGGGATGTAGCCCCATCAGTAATTGGGAGTGAGATGGGGCAAGACTTCCTGGAATCACCCAAGGGAGCCCTGAACAGATGAGTGCTCTGTGAGTGTGTCCCAGTTACCTGGAGAAAAGTTGTGAGGTATGACTGTAACTCCCTTTAATTTGAAGTGTGTCGAAGACTGGCCAACAGATCTTTGAGAGAAGATGTAGGAGAGATGAAGGTGAGGTATTCTAACCCTAGGAAGTGGAAGGGGCTGAGCCCTGTCCTGACTCCACACCTTTGGGTCAACCTGAGGATAAACAGGTGCTTAATTGAAGGGTGTGATCCCAGGACCTGACAGCGATTGATTGGTGGAGCCAAGCATTCAGACAGTACCTTTTAGACCTGTCCTCTAGAAGCACTTGTTATATTGTTGTACCCAGCAAGTAAGTACAAACCAAACAGTTGTTTTGGAGTCTTTATTTACAGCCGGTGACTGTGAGTGGGTTCATGCCCTGAACAAACTCACAGCCCCGAACAAGCAGGGTGAAGAGCTTATAAAGGTAAAAACCGCAAGCTGTTTTTCTTACAGTTTGTAGGTGGTTTCTATAGATTTCAGACAGTTTCTTGTAAGCAAGCATTTTTACAGAAGCTGAAAGCTGGCATTAATTATCAGGTGTCATATCAATGTGAGCCTGTCAACCTCAAGCCATATCCTGAGTTATCTAAGTAAGTCAGCTAGAAAGGTTTTTCTAAATGCAGAGATTCAGAGAAAGTGGGGGCTAGAGGCTAGAAAGGGGGTCCTGTCAACTCAGTTATTTCAATACAACAGCAAGAATACAGGATTCTGCTCTATACATTCTTCACTAAATAATATATTGTAAATACCTTCCCATATAATTAAGTGTTCTACATCATGCTGTTCAGTGGCCACTCTATTGTGGATGGATCATGGCTTATTAACTAATCCCCTGTGTTGGAAAAGCCCACCAGACTGGACCTCCCTAGAGACCAAACTAAGCCCATCCTGGGAGCTAGCCAGTGCCATATCCTCCACCTCCTTTAAGGACCAGCTAAGTCCGTTCCTCCATCTCCCCCTTTTTCACACCTTCCTGTGGTGGTTCTGGACCACCTGTTGAAACCCCAGCATGCCTTTTTCCTAAGCACACAGAATTCATGGAGAAAAAGAGGTCCAAAGACACTGAGAAAACACCAAGGCAAAGGCATGGCTGGGATCCCAGCCCGGACTCCCTGTCCTCCTGCAGTGACAGTCTTGGCTGAGCTGAGCCCTTTCCTTAGAGTGTTTGGCTTGGATGTTAGACTAGGTGAGTCAGCCCTCCTGGCATCCTCCTTCGAGTCGAAAGTCTCATTGAGATGGTGTTGTTGCCAGATCAGTAGAATTATTAGTCTCTCCCACAACTCAAGTCCTCCCAGTTCTCTCTCTGAAACTAGGTCCTACAATGTGTCCTGTGAGAGTGTGGGCAGAACCAAGCCACAAGCACTGACCTTCATCATCAGCTCTATAGTAGCCCAGAGCCTCTTGTGGTGACGTGGGGTCTGGGCCCTAAATGAAGGGGCACTTCCCACTGGGTCGCCAAATTATTTCCTTGGGCTTGGGGCCAGTGAGCATGCACTTCCCAGGTGACGCTGGACAGACCTGGTTAGAATCCCAGCTCCATCACTGATTGGTTGGGTGACCTTGGCCTTACCTCTTTGAGCCCTCAAAGATAAGTTTTCCTCATCTTTAAAATGGAAAATATGATCTCTACTTATGAACATAAAAAAAGTCAATGCATACAAATGTAACAAGGGGCTTAAAACTAAAATTTCCACTAGGCACCAATATGCATCATAGATGTGAACATTTAAATTGAGATGCCAAGTCACTTATGGAGATATTTTTAAAGGAAATGACAAAATCTGTCCCAAGACTTTTGAAACCCCTTGCCCACTTTGGTCCTCTGAAAAAGAAAAAAACAGAGGGGATAGGAGGATTTTGTGAGGATGATTTCCTGGAAGAAAGCTATGCTGTGAGTTCCATCTTGGGAACAGGGTGAGTTCCTGCTCCCTTACCTCAAACCTAGTGAGGGTGAGTGTGTGTGTGTGTGTAGGCTACGCCAAGAGCATAATGTGGGACCCCTACAGCTGGAGTGTGGTAGCCTGGGCTCTGGTCCCACTTGGGAAATTTGGAAGGTGAGAGGAGGGCTCACTAGCTGCTTTGGTTGGGCTGCCGCCACTATGCTGGGACCAGCTTGTACTTCCTGAGTTTTTTCTCAGGATTTGGGAAGCATGCAAGTTTCTGCTGGACTGGGCCTCACAGTAGAGAGTGAGCCTGCAAGGACTCCATGTCTTGAGTCTTGTGTTGGGGACTCCACTAGGTAGATGTTGGAGGTGAATGCCCAGGGACTGAAGAAGGGGTCTCAGGTGACAGCCTGAAATAAGATTGGACTTGAAATACACCCACAGGTTATAGACAACTTGGGGAAGGAGTCTGAGTAGGGAACCTGTGGAGAGGGCATTAAAGCACTTCATGAGAAAGTGGCAGAATTTACCATCTGCCTGGCAAGAAAGCTTGAAGTCAACTTACAGCTGTTGCTGCCCCTTCCCCAGACTGCTCCCACAGAGCAGCAACAGCAGTAGCCATGGTAACTGGCTGGGGAGGCTGAATGGAAAAAGAGAAAAGAGGCCAACCCCTTTACACTGTCCCCACTGTGGGTTTCCATCTGGGCAGATCCAGGTTGGGGGAAGAGAGAAAGATTTATGGTAAAAATAAGTTCAGACTTTTGATGAACACCTTGCATTAGCATTCTAATTTCTGAATTGAGACTGTTTGCAACCCAGAGTGACCACAGACACTTCTAAGAATGAACAGAAAAATCTCAGGCCTGTTGTCTTCCAGGCTGGGGAGGGCTCCTCCCTAGAATACTGTCGGTGCAAGGAAACAGTACACCCTTTACTCAGAGCTCTGAGCATAGAAGTTAGCAGCTGGGACACGCACAGCAATCACTCTTTCTACCCCATTCACCTGATCGTCTCTGGTTTCCAGTCCTTTCTTGGCCTAAGATACTTTTCTCCAGCTTATATGTTATGCCTGAAGCATGTTATTTGAACGTCCAGGCCAAGTTCTCTTGGCAAAAGCCATTCTTGCCACTGATTATCTTGAGCCTAATCTCCCTAGAAGACAGATCCCCTCTGTGACAGGCACAGTCTTCCAGGGGGGAGAGAAGAGCATGAAGTGTTTTTCCCATTTTTCAGATGGGGGCTGTAGCCCCAAGAGTCAGGCCTGGAGATGGTGCAGGCACCCTGATCTCTGCCATTTAGCCGTCATAAGGTTCCCGTCAGTACACTTAAGCTCCCCGTCACACTGGTTGCTCACCTGTAAAAAAAGTTGATAATAATAATGTGTATCTCACAGAGTTAAGAGTATGAAATGAAATCATGTATTAGGTTGAACCTTAGTAAATAGCCAACATTCAGTCGTTTTTTTCTACAAAAATGGCTATTTCAGATGGTTTATCATAATGTTTTTTAAACTCTAAGTTATTGTGTTAGACAAAACCAAATAACAGTAACAGCATACTTCTTCTATCCATGCTCCCTAATGAGTCTCTAGAATTCTGTTTGCAGGAATGTCTCAAGGTCCCTGGTGAGTTGTGAGGCAGCCACAACAGACAGCTTGAGACCTGTGAATGTGCAGTCTTCTTGGTTCTTTGCCAGTTCCTCCCAGTACCCAGAAAGCTCCCTCTTTCTCTTGTGGTCTCATTGCAAAAGATAGACAAGTAACAAGCCTCATATCCCCCAATCCAATGCCTAGAACCCTCAAACAATTACATTCTGAAGTTTTACTACATTGTGTCCAAATGGGCATTTATTATATTCATCCTGCTGAGCACTCAGTGTTTGTATCCTCTCAATTCTGAGGACTCGAATTTTTCAGGTTTGAGAAAGACTTATTCATTTTTAAAAAATGTATCTCCCATAAGGCGGATAAATTTGACTATATAAAAAATTTAAGACTTTTGTATAAAAAAAGAGTATAAATGCAATTGAAAAAGGATTCAGGGATGGGGTGGGTGAAAGGGATGAAGGGGGTCAAAGTTACAAACTTCCACTTATAAAATAATTAAGTCCTGGGATGTAATGTACAGCATGGTGACCACAGTTAATAACGCAGTATTGTATATTGGAAAGTTGTTAAGAGTGCAGATCTTAAAAGTTCTCATCACAAGAAAAAACAGTTTGTACTATGTGTGGTGATGAATGTTAACTAGACATTGTGGTGATCATTTTGCAATATATTGAATCATTATGTTATACACCTGAAACTAATATAATGCTATATGTCAGTTATAACTCAATAAAAGAGAAAAGGTTCAAAGAGACAATTCACAGAAAGGATTCCCAAATGGCCACTAGACTCTGAAAGTAAGGTCCAACTTACTAGAAATCAGGGTCATGCAAAGAAAATTTGTAATGATGTAATGAGGTATAATTTCTCACCCATCAGACTGGCAAAATTAAAACGTCTGAAAATATTGGGCCGGCCACGTGGCGTGTTGGTTGAGTTGGCTTGGGACACCAGCTCTGAGCAGCAGGGCCCCAGTTCGGATCTCACATGAGGGCCAGTGACGCTGCATCCTCTACAGCTAAGATGGTGAACAACAGCTCGACCTGGAGTTGGGCTGCAGTGGCGCTCGCCAGCAGCTGGTGTGTGCTTTTGTGAGCTGCCGTGAGCGGCTGTCCAATGGCCTGTGAGTGACTGCCTTACCTGAGAAGAGCGCAATGATGATACCAACATGGGCCAGTGAAGCAACGTCCTCCACAACTAGACTGAAGAACAAAGGCACAGCAACTTGTCTGTTCCCCTTCCCCATCCCCCAGTGCTGTTCCCCTACCCCACTTCCCCAATAAAATCTTAAAAAATAAAAAAGTCTGAAAATATTAAATCTTGGTGTAGTTGAAGGACAATGGGAACAACTATACAGTGCTTGTTGGAGTATAAATTGAAGAGCAATTTGACACTCTAGTGAAATTGGGAATGTGCATATCCTATCATCCTGCAGTTTTACTTCTTGGAAAAACCTTCACCCATATGCATAAGGTACATATTATTACATTGTTTCGTGATGGTAAAATTTGGAACTACTGCATAAGTCCATCTATAAAGTATTGTATAAAAATGTGGTATAGTCAGTAAGATAATGAAATATTCTACAATAGTCCAGAGAAATTAACTGGCCCTTTCTCCATAAGTGTGGAGAAAGATAAAACTTATCCTGTTGAGTGAAAACAGCTAATTGCAGAACCCTATGTACAATATGTTATTACTTAAGTAAAATTTAAAGCCACATGCAAAAGCATCATATATATATATGTATATATGAAAAAAATGTGTATTGAAAGATATACACAAATCCATGATGGTGACTGCTGTCCTAAGGAAAAAGGAGAGGAAGGGAGATTGGATTCTTAAAAACATTAGCTTTATTTCTGGTTTTGTTTCTTTAAAAATATTACTTAAAGCACATCTGGTAAAACATTATAAAGTTTCAGTATTGATTGGTAGGAACACAGTATCATATTATTCTCTATTCTATTTTGTAGTTTTAACATTTCTTTTAAAATTCCCTCTGTTTTATTTTCTTCTGGAACACCTATTAGAAGGAAATTGGAACTTCAGAATTTATTTTCCACATCTTTCTCTCTCTCTCTCTTTTAACTTTTGTAAATATTTAATAAATTTTAAAAATAAAGTATAGTTGACATGAAATATTATATTAGTTTCAGGTGTACGACATAGTGATTCTACATTTATATATCTTACGAAGTGATCACCATGATAAGTCTGGTAACCGTCTGTCACCGTACAAAGTTATTACGATATTATTGACTATATTCTCTGTGCTGCAGATTACATCCTCGTGACTTTTATTTTATAACTGGAAGTTTGTACTTTCTATTCCCGTTCATCTTTTTCACCCATTCCCCCACTCTCCTGCCCTCTGGCAACCATCAATTTTTTGTCTGTATCTATGAGTCTGTTTCTGTTTTTTTCTCCTCCTCCTCCTCCTCCTCCTCCTCCTCCTCCTCCTCCTCCTCCTCCTCCTCCTTTTTTGATTCCACATATAAGTGAAATCACAGTATTTGTCTTTCTCTGTCTGACTTATTTCACTTAGCATAATACTTAGCTGCTCTTAGAGAAAGTGCCACTGGCATTGAGAGAGATGGGTGGGGTGGGGTCACAGTGAGTCAGCTCACCAGACCAATCAGATTCAGATTTGGATGTAAGCGTGTGGGGCGGGCTCAACACAGAAAAGATGGCGCCAGCCCGCCGGCTGCACTCGAGGAAGACTGTTTACAGGGATAATGCCAACTATCCTCCAGTCCTCCTCCCACAGCCACACAATTCAGTCTGCCCCCAGCATGTCTCCAATACCTCCGATATACTGTCCCTTCGCTGGAGCCCAAGGTGAGTGCTTGGGAGAGAGACTGTGTGGGGGCACTTTAACAGACGCCTGGGTTTCTAGCAGCCTTGCATCCCACCCAGATTGTCAGAATCCCCATTGTTTTTCACAGCCGGATGTGGGGTCTCCTCTTCCCAGTACCATTATTCTGGGCTGGGGAGGCCGGGGTAAGGCTAGGATCCCTCGCTTCCCTGAGGCTGAGATACCCCTTTAGGTTCTCAACCGCCACACGGAAGTTTGGGGTTAGCCAGTTCTGCGTCTCTGCCCTTCCTACCAGTCTCGACTTGGCTTCTTCTTTATATCCTTAGTTATAAAACGCCAGTTTAGCCAGACTTCAGATGGCTCTCCAGGTTGATTGTTCTATAAATTAGTTGTAATTTTAATTTGTTCACAGAAGAAAGCAGGCACAGTGTTTATCTACTCTGCCATCTTGGATTTCCCTCTGTCCATTTTTAAATCAAATTGTTTTTTGGATGTTGAGTTGTATGAATTTTATATATATGTATATATTTGGATACTAACCTCTTATTGAATACAATATTTGTAAATATCTTCTCCCATTCATTAAGTTATCTTTTCATTTTGTTGATGGTTTCCTTTACTGTGCAGAAGATTTTTAGGGTGGTGTAGTTCTATTTGTTTATTTTTGCTTTTGTTGCCCTTGGTTTGGGAGACTTGTTAAAAAAAAAGTGTTGCTAAGACTAATGTCAAGGAGTTTACGGCCTGTGTTTTCTTCTAGGAGTTTCATGGTTTCAGGTCTTATATTTAAGTCTTTAATCCATTTTGAGTTTATTTTTGTACATGGTGCAAGAAAGTACTTCAGATTCATTTTTTGCATGAATCTATCCAGTTTTCTCACCACCACTTATTGAGAAGACTGTCATTTCCCCATTGTATATGCTTGCCTCTCTTGTAGCATATTAATTGACCATATAAGCATGGGTTTATTTCTGGGCTCTGTATTCTGTTGCATTGAGCTATGTCTCTGTTTTTGTTCCAGTACCATATTGCTTTGATTACTATAGCTTTGTAGAATAGTTTGAAATCAGGGAGCATGATATCTCCAACTTTATTCTTCTTTCTCAAGATTGCTTTGGTGATTTTGGGTCTTTTGTAGTTCCATATAAATTTTAGGATTGTTTATTCTAGCTTGCTGAAAAACATGATTGGTATTTTGATAGGGATTGCATTAGATCTGTAGATTATTTTGGGTAGTATGGAAATTCTAACAATATTAGTTCTTCCAATCCATATCCTTCCATTTATTTCTGTAGTCTTTAATTTCTTTCAATAATGTCTTGTAGTTTTTAAAGTACAGGTCTTTTATCTCTTTTGTTAAATTTATTCCTAACCATTTTATTCTTTTTGATGTAATTGTAAATGTTTATTTTCTGAATTTCTCTTTATGATAGCTCATTATTAGTGTATAGAAATGCAACAGGTACCTGAATATTAATTTTGTATTTTGCAACTTTACTGAATTCATTTATTAGTTCTAATAGATTTTTGATGGAGTCTTTAGGGTTTTCTATATACAGTATGCCATCTGCAAATAGTGGCAGCTTTCCTTCTTCTTTCCAATTTGGATACATTTTATTTATTGTCTGATTGCTGTGACTAGGACTTCCAATGCTATGCTGAATAAAAGTGGCGGGAATGGGCAGTCTTATCTTAGAAGGAAAGTTTTCAGCTGTTCACTGTTGAGTATGATGTTAATTTGTGTTTGTCATATATAGCCTTTATAATATTTATTCAGGTGTATTCCCTCTATACCCACTTTGTTGAGAGTTTTTATCATAAATTAATGTTGAATTCATTTGTCAAATGCTTCTTCTGCATCTATTGAGATGATCATATGATTTTTGCCCTGGTTTTGTTAATGTGGGGTCTCACATTGATTAATTTGCAGATATTGGACCATTGTTGCATCCCTGGAATAAATTCTACTTGATCATGGTGTATGATCATTTTAATGTATCGTTGAATTTGGCTTGCTAATATTTTGTTGAGAATTTTTGCATCTATGTTAATCAGGAATAGTGATCTGTAATTCTTTCTTTCTTTCTTTCTTTCTTTCTTTCTTTCTTTCTTTCTTTCTTTCATTGTGTTTTTGTCTAGTTTTGGAATCAGGGTAATGCTGGCTTTATAGAATGAGTTTGGAAGTATTCCTTCCTCTTGAATTTTTTGGAATAGTTTGAGATGGATAGGTATTAATCCTTCTTTAAATGTTTGGTAGAATTTACCTGTGAAGCCATCTAGTCTTGGACTTTTGTTTGTTGAGATTTTTTTGATTGCTTATTCAATTTCATTACCAGTAATCAGTCTGTTCAAATTTTCTGTTTCTTCTGGTTTCAGTTCTTGAAGGTTGTATATTTCTAGAAATTTATCCATTTCTTCTAAGTTTCCCAATTTGTTGACATATAATTGTTCATAGTATTCTTTAATGATTCTTTGTATTTCTGAACTGTCAGTTATAATTGCTCCTCTTTCATTTCTGATTGTATTTATTTGGGCTCTCTTTTTTTCTTGAGTTTGGCTAAAGGTTTATCAATTTTATTTATCATTTCAAATAGTTAGTTCTTAGTTTCATTGATCTTTATAATTGCCTTTTTAGTCTCTATTTCATTTTATTTTGTTATAGCTCATTTGCATAATTTCTTATTTCTATTATTGTATTTTTTATTTTCAAGAGTTTTCCTTGGTTCTTTTCATCACAGATTTTATTGGGGAATTCGGGGAGGGGAACGGTTTTGGGGAATCGGGGAAGGGGGACAGGCAAGTTGCTGCCCTTTTGTTCTTCAGTCTAGTTGCGGAGGACTCCGCTTCACTGGCCCATGTTGGTATTATGATCATTGAGCTCTTCCCAACTGAAACAGTCAGTCATCGGCCATTGGATGGCTGCTCACAGTGGCTCATGGCCTCTCTCGCTGGCTGCCGGCCACTCACGGTAGCTCACGGCAGCCCACTGCAGCCCCACTGCAGCCTACGCTGTCGCTGGCCACTCACGGCAGCTCAGTCCCAAGTCCAGCTGTTGTTCACCATCTTAATTGTAGAGGGCGCAGTGCCACTGGACCATGTGGAAACTGAATCAGCAGCCCTGCTGCTCAGAGCTTGGGTTCCCAAGCCAACTCTTAACCAACTGAGTCACTTGGCCGACTTTATTCTTGTTTTTTGGATACCAGACCCTCACTTATTCCTCTGAGGATTTGGATTATGTTTAGGTCTTGCTATGATACTAACTTTTCTTTTTAATTGTCTGCTCTAATTCATTCATGGTGTTGGCCTTACTCAAAAGTTTTCTGATTGTTCACTGTTGACAATGCTCATTGTTGTAGTTGAGAGGTCTGCCACTTTAGATTCTCTAGTATCTGTTTGTGCAACTTGCTTGGGGAAGGAGTGGGATGGGACTGCAAGTGGGGAAGGGGAAGGGTGGGCAGTTGGGAATAGGGTATGATAGAGGCTAGTCTTGTGGGTATGGGTGTTCCAGTTTCTGGTATGCATGGGACACTGCCTTGTCATTCTGGGCCAAGCCCACATCCACTGTGTTGACTGGAAGGAGATGTCTCAGTTGCTTCTAACTGGCAGAGTGTTTGTGTTTAGGTGGGCAGGGCTGGTTTATAAAGATCAAACACTGCTCTTGTTGGTGGATTTCCTTTGGTTTCCCTGGTCCTGTTCAGCTCTCAGGCACTTTTTCCTCTGGGCATGGTGCTCTCTCATCCACATTTTGAGCTGTGTTTTCTTTCCCCAGTCCAATCTCATCATCATTTCACCTTCAGGAATTCTCTACAGTTTCTGATCCATAATTTTGAGTTCAAAATTAAAAAATATCTTTTATTTGTTAGGAAGGTATATTGTTTATAGTCCACCATCTGTGAATCTCAAGCTTGGAGAGAGAGCTTAGGGCTAGTCATGTAGATTTGGGAGTCATTTGAATAAAATAAAACTTGAAGCATGGGAGAGTAAAAGATATTCAGAGAGGACTTGTGCACAGAGCAAGGAAAAGCTACCCAAGGATAGAATTTAGGATCTTACCTACACTTAAGAGGTTAGTATAAAATGAGGAACCAAGGGAATGAATGGTCAGAGAGGTAGTGGAGACTTGGAGAAGAGCAGAGGAGAGAGAAAGGGTAGAGAGTGTAAGAGGTGATAGGACCAGCTCTGAGACAAGGTCATGAGGCAACACTGAGGCTGCTGGTAATCTTTGAGAGCTTCCTCACCTGAGGGATGGGGCCAAAGCCAAATGGAAATGAGTTAAGGCTGGGTGATGAGAAGAAAGCTGAGGCAGGCATCAAGAGCCTTTCTATCACATCAGGGGAAGAGATGAGGCTTGAAGAAAGCAAAAAAAAAAAAAAAAAAAAAACCAGCCAGGAGGGGATTCTGGTAGATGCTGCAGAGAAAATCCCCTCCATTGACTTGAGGCTTCCTGATACCCACATATAAGAAAATTTCCCCTTTTATAGGAAGCAGATAGAATTAACAGGCTTGATTGTTGTTTCTATTTATAATGTATACAGCAAGAGGTATATTGGAAATACTTGTAATTCTCTGTTGTAAATCCACCTTTGTTTGCTTATTAGTTTTCTTTTTATAGATAGGGGTCACTTTTCAATTTTGTCATTGAATGATCAAGAAATGTACAATTAGGTGTCATGATTTTTGCCCTGGGGAAAGTAATAGAAGGTGTAGTAACAATTTCTGCCCTTGGAACAGGTATATGGCTGCTGCTCAGAGGTCATGCTCCCCAGAAAAATATTCCTCTCTGTTTAGTCTGTCATCATGAGAGCCACCCAGCTCTGAGATCCATAACTGCCTACACTAGCAAAGAAATTGGACCTTTGGCATAGGGCCATGTCAGTGAGGTTAATGCCTGGGTTCTGCTTGGTGCCATAAAAGGAAATACAAGGTGTATTAACCGTGTACCTAGATTCTGATTAGTTGAATCCTGACCCTTTCATTTCATTACTTTGAAAAAATGACATTATTGCCCAATCCAGGGAGAAGAGTCCTGTCTAATTTAGGTAGATTATGAAATGGAAGGAGATACAGACAAGACATACAAAGGGAAAATAAAACAAGTCCCTAAACACATGATCCTAAGAGGAAAAAGGGGAGAGGTGTAGTGGACATTTGTTGTTCTTTTTCCTAAATAGCTTTATTGAGATGTTTATTTATATTTTTATACCTTTACTAAGTTTTTAATAAGTTTATTCAATAAACTTTGTATTTAAAGTGTACAATTTGATGAGCTTTGGCACCTGCAATACCATCATCATAATGAATGTATCCATGAGTCCTAAATGTTTCCTTCTGTACCTTTATATATCTTCCCCGACTCCCTCTGTGCCTAGACAATCATGGATCTGCTTTCTAGCACTATAGAGGAGATTGAATTTTCTAAAATTCATTGATGCTGCTGTGTGTTTATCAATAATTGTCCTGAGAATAGTTAAAACTAATTTTACACACACACACACACACACACACACACACACACACACACACAATGTAGCACAAATAAAAAATGAGTTTCTTGTGTGGGACATGTGCTGGAGGGAATGCTGTGCGCAGAGGACCATTTTGGAGAATTGTGCTATCTCAGTAGGTGGTGACAAGGACCCATGCCCTGTCAGCAGTAGGGGAGCTAGAGAGACAGTTCCCTTTCTATAGATGGTTAGTCCTTTGAGGGGCAAGGATATGGCTGTCATTTCTAAAGAGAGCACCTGGTTAAGTGATGGGGATCCCAGAAAATGTGAGCTAGAGAAAAGAGTGGGAAAGGCTGCCAGGCCTCATCTTCCATCCCGCTATAAGGCCCCACAATGCCAACCAACCACCATATGTGCTAGCCCCTCAGACAAGCCTCCCTTCCCTAACACGCCATGTCTTATCACGCCTTTGCTAATGGTATTCTTTCTGCCTGAAATGTCCCCACCACCCACCCTTCTCCACCTGGTAAATAGTAATCATGGATCACAACATAAAAATAATTAGAACAACTTTTTGAGCCCTCACCATGAGCCTTAGTTTGACGCTGACCTCTCTGTGCATCTATTTAATTCTCACAACAAACCTATCAGATAGGCATTATTATTCTAGTTGTAAGATGAAGAAACTGAAACCTAGAGGAGGTTAGGTGGCTGATGCTCACCCACACTCTAAGTGGTAGAGCTGGGATTCAAACTAATTTTACTCCCATATTCTTTATGGGGAGTTGAGGGGCGACGATTGCTCTCCTGGAACTGCTTCACAGCTGGCTAGGGGTATTGGCTTGTGTGGATGCCCGACTCGGGGTCCCCAGGCAGTGTCTCTTGGGCAATGTCCTCAGTCAGGATGGGTGGGAAGCCTTGTATGAGCATCATCTTTGCATGGAATTGCTGTAGTCTGGGAGATACAAACTTTACTAAAAGGTAAAACTAACGGAAAAATGTACGATTATCACTACAGTAAGCAACAGGGTCAGGAGATGTCTGAACCAACCAGTAAGGGTATTAAAGATCTCTCTCTTAAGAATGATGTTTTGAGTTCACCTGCCTGGGTCTTTTCTAAAGCTTCTATATTCTTTTCTTGAATAGTAGTGTTAAGTCTTCTATTGGCTTGCAGGTGTATGATGGAGAATTTTCTTATTTTCTCCTGTGGGGACTGGTAAGAGACAGGTTTAATTCTAGACGAATAAACCCTGCTGGTAATCTCCTGAAGCTTGACAGCAGTTGGGGTGCTTAGTAGTACCTGTTAGAGACCTTTCCACTGAGGCCTTAGTTTGTCCTCAGGTGACCCTTCCTTCCTGGTTTTTAATAGAACTAGGTCTCCTGGCTGGACAGGAGAATCAACCTTTTCTTTAGTGGGAGAAGGTAGAACTTGATTTCCATATTCCTGGAGGGCCTTTGAAGGTGGCTTAAGCTGATTATATGAGAAACTATCTTGTAGGTTTCTTCATTAAACAGGAGGTCTGAAGTTAGAAAGGCCTTTCCATGGGTCGTTTCAAATGGGCTGAATTTTAGCATTTCTTTGGGGGCTATTCTTATTCGTAAGAGGGCTATGTATGGTAAGAGGGGAACCCAGGCTTCTGTGGTTTCCTGACAGAATTTAGCAAGTGTCTTTTTATGGACATAATTAACCTTTTCTACTTTCCTGGAGGACTGAGGTCTCCAAGAGGAGTGGAGACCATTGATAAGTGATGCCTAGGGCAGTAGAAATTTACTGAGTTGCTTTGGCTGTGAAGGAGTGTCCATTATCACTCTGTAAGCTTTTGGGTAATCCAAACCTTGGGATAATTTCTTTAAGTAAAAACTTGAACACCTTGAACACCTCTAAAGCCGTTTCAGTCTATGTGGGGAAAGCTTCAGTCCAGCCAATGAAGGTGTCTATAAACACTAGGACATATTTGAGGCCCTTTTGGATGGCATTTGTGTAAAGTCTATCTGCTAGTCCTCTTCTGGAAGGTTCCTCCATGTTGGGCAGGTCTGAGCTAGGGGTGGGAGAATGGGGTGGCTCTCTGAGTTATTGCAGGCACAAATCTTGCAGGCTCGGTGACTCTCTTTACAACCTAGGTCAGTCCTTTTCCTAAGAAAATGTAGTAGACTAGCCTAAGGAGATAGTCTTGTCCCAAATAGGAGGAGTTGTGGAGGTGTTGCATTGCCTTCTGTCAGTCAGCCTCTGGGAGCAGGAGTGTGTCATCTCCCATTAGCCATCCCATGGGATCTTTTTGTAGACCGTTCGTTCTGCGCTTTTGGTCTCCTCAAGGGAATAAAGTGGGGTAGGATGTAGGGGTGTGGAGTTAGGTATCAATGCAACCATTGGTGACATCACGTTTGTTTTGAATGCTGCCTTTGCTGTTTTCTCTGCTAAGGCGTTTCCCTGAAGAAGAGACAACTCTTTCGTGGCCTCTGCAGTGGATGGCTGTAACCTTTTGGGGGAGCCAGACTGCATCTAACAGGGCTAGAATTTCCTCCTAATGTTTTTATGGGGGAATCTTTTGCTATTACAATAGTAGTCCCCTTTCTTTCCATATGGTACAGTATTGCTTTTTAAAGACAACAGGTTTGTGGGCCGGCCGAGTGGTGCGGTGGTTAAGTGCTGGCTTGGGAAGCCAGCAGCCCCGGTTCGGGTCCCACATGAGGGCCAGTGACACTGTTCTCAAAAAAAAATCCACAAAAAAACGAAAACAAAAATAAAGACAACAGGTTTATTTATTTAAGTATAGGTGGCATGCAATATTATATTAGTTTCAGGTGTACAGCATGATTCAACATTTATATACCTTACGTTGTGATCACCACACCAAATCTAGTCACCATCTGTCACTGTACATAGTCATCACAGTGTTGTTGACTATATTCCTCTTCACCTGTTTCATCCATATCCCCACCCGCTTTCCCTCTGGCAACCATCACTTTCATCTGTTTCTATGAGTCTGGTTTTTTATGAGTTTTTTTTTATTACACATGTAAGTGAAATTATATGGTATTTGTCATGTTTATCAATAGATGTTTGAACAAAGATGTGGTATATATATATATACAATGGAATATTACTCAGCCATAAAGAAGAATGAAATCTTGCCATTTGCAATAACATGGATGGACCTAGAGGGTATTGTGCTAAGTGAAATAAATCAGAGGAAATGTTTATTTTTTTTAAAGTTTAATCTGAAAATTTACAACTGATAATAAAAATGTTAGTGCACTATACTTACAAGATTGGAAGAAAAAATACCCAAAAGTTTATTATACTTCTTTCTGGGCAGAATGCCCCTTGACTCTCCAAATATGAAATTGCCCCTGCATTAGTCTCCCTCTCCCCCTTGCCTGTTTATTTTTCTTCATGCTATTTATGATGACCTGACATATTTTAAGCTTATTGAATTGTCTTTTGTCTGCTTCCCCACTAGCATGTAAGCAGCATAACACCTTGGTCCCCAGAGCAGAACTGGCATTGAAAATGTCTAAGCTTAGCATGTGTTTATTGAGGAAAGAATGGTCAGCTTGTGAGAAATTTTAATTTTTTTCTTCATACATTTATGAGTTTCTAGCTGTTTTCCAATTAACTTTTATTACTTCTGTGATTAGAAAAAAATGAATAAATATTAGTTTTTCCTCCATGAAAATAGCACAGTGGGATGACATCTTGATTATATATTTAAGAGCGAAGTTCTTTTATAATGAAGTTGACATTCTTTTAAGTCGCAAAGGTACATGGGACATCAACTGGTGTGAGTTATATGTCTTTGTGGCCAGAGTGCTGCTGAGCTGGGTGAGAGCACACACATGTGTAGAGAAAACCGCAAATTGTCCACAGGGCCACCAAAGGCAAGGTGAGGCCTGACCTGTGTAAATGCGCCTCCCAGAAAGCTAGCTGGAAGCCTGTGCTCTGCGTGTCTTGCCTTCTCTTCCCACATGCTCACCTTCAGGTCTTTGGTCAAGTAGGTGCAGAGATGTGCTTGCCAACAGGGTTCCTGAAAGCCTACCTGAATTAGATCTCCAGGCTGGGCCTCTCCCCTGGGAAGATAAGCTCGGGCTGTTCTGGTTCCAGTAGTTGAACAATGAGGCATCTTCTGGCCTCCAACATTTGGAGCCCGTGGCTCCAGGATGGGTCTGCCAAGCCCTTCCCACTCCCTGGTCCTTCCCTTGTTCCCCTTCTCTAACTTTACCACTTGCCCTCCAGGGTCTATTTTCTATGGAACATTGCTTCTCAGTGTGATGATTTAGTGATATCTTTGAACTACAGCTCAACTTGTCTGCCATATTGGAAAACCTCCCTGTGTTTCTTGAATCTTCCCAATCTCTGATAAAAGCATTTCTGACCACATAATCCATTGGGGAATTGTAGCAGCTCCACTAGTGGTGATTTCAATTTGGGATCCTTTCTCCATATTTATGATGGGCATCTCCTTCCTTCTCTCGACCTCTCCAGACCTCCAAATGTTATGTTTATTCAGAGCAGGTTCATGCCAGTAGAAGTGGTAGCTCCCCAATTGCACCAAGGGACACATATTTCTATAGCACTTGCTTTAGCTATATTTCATTTCATCTACATAATGTGTCGGCTGGCATTATAGTTTATTGCACTTCTTCTCATTCTGGGAGAAATCTGAAGGCTTTCTGAAAAATCCTGTGAACTCCAGGGGGCTGACATTCTCAGGTTCCCTCTCAGCTCTGAGGCCTGCATCTTCAGTATCACTGAGGTGGTTTGCACCCTGCTTTTCATGGTGACTCTTTCCCTTCAGCTCCCACCAACCCAGGTGCAGGCCTTTTCTTTGTTTCCCCTAGAATCAATCACGTAAAACATTTATTTGAGAAGCAGACTTCATTGAAAAGGCTGGGTGTTTCTGCAGTTCTATTACAATAGCCAAGATATAGAAGCAACCAAAATGCCCGTCAGGAGACGATTGGATAAAGAAGATGTGGTACATATATACAATGGACTATTACTAAACCACAAAAGTAAATGAAATCTTATCATTTGCAACAACATGGATATACCTAGTGGGTATTATGCTAAGTGAAATAAGTCAGACAGAGAGAGAGACACATACTATGTGATCTCACGTATATGTGGAGTCTGAAGAAGAAACCAACCAACCAACCAACCAACCAACCAACCAGCCAAACACAATCCAAAATAGAAATGAACTCATAGATACAGTGGAAAAACTGATGATTACCACATAGGAAGCGTTTGGAGGCTGGATGAAACAGGTGAAGGGATTAAGAAGTCCAAATTGGAAGTTACAAAATAACCATGGGGATGTAAAGTACAGTATAGGGAATATAGTCAATAATATAAAAACTGTTTAATGCTGGGTGGTAGTAGACTTATCTGGAGGATCACTGTATAAATTATATAAATGTCTAACCACTAGGCTGTGCACCTGAAGCGAACATAAAATAATGTCAACTTAATTGAAAAATGAAAAATAATTAAAAAAAAAAAGTCTGGGTGTTTTTACATCACAGCAAGACAAACAATTTTAGCTCTAGTTATTAGATATCCTTGCCCCCAACTAGTTTCAAGACCTATAACATTATCAGTAACCTGCGTCTACCTCTGTGTTCCCACCATATTCCCTATTTCTTTAGCTGCCCGACTGCTGGAAACTCTGCTCAGATTCCTTCTCTCCCCAGGCTCAGGCCTCTGCTAGGAACCCTGATCCCTATCTCCTTCCCCAGAGCCTGTTGCCAGTTATGCCACCCCTGCACCCTTTCTCCACAGGGCAGAAGTGGATAGAGCCAGTTTTGTTTTTAAATGAGTTCTCCACCCTTCTAAAATTAACCAAGAAAACAAAAACAATACCAAGAAGGACAGAGAAAAATGAAGGCATCTGCAATTCTCACAATCATACAATCATGGATGAGAGCTACTATTACAGACTCTGTCTCAAGTTCAACACTCCAGCCTCAGGCACAAGTGCCCACAGCCTTTCCCACCCGAAAGACCCAACTCTGCATCTATTTCCATCTGCAGCTTTAAATAGATCTCAGGTGCAGATCGGATTAATTATGAGTTTAGTTCATGACATTCTCATCATTGATCCATGATTGGCTTTTTGTTTTCTTTATTTGTTGATATGCCTGTGAACCTGCCACTAATTTTAAGAATTTAAACATCAATAACCTACATCTACCTCTGTGTTCCCAGGACATTTTATTCTGCTGCTTTTCTCACTCCCCCACCCTTGAGGAGTTCATCTTTCTGAATTTTATGTTTATTATTGCCTTACTTTTTTTTTTTTTTTTTTTTTTTTTTTTTATTGGGGAATTGGCGGAGGGGAACAGTGTTGGAGAATCGGGATAGGGGAACAGACAAGTTGCTGTCTGTTTGTTCTTCAGTTTAGTTGCGGAGGATGTTGCTTCACTGTTGGTATCATCATTGTGCTCTTCCCGGATGAGGCAGATGGGTCGCTGGCCTCTGGATGTCGCTCACCGCGGCTATTGGCAGCTCACGCGTGGCTGCCAGCCACTCACGCTGGCTGCGGGCCACTCACTGTAGCCTATGGCAGCCCACTGCAGCAGGGGCTGCAGCCCACACCATCACCGGGGCTTGCACAGCCAAGCTCCAGGTGGAGCTGTTGTTAGCTGTTAGAGGGCAGTGTCACTGGCCCTCATGTGGGATCCGAACCGGGGCCGCTGGCATCCCAAAACCAGCGCTTAACCAATGCGCCACTCGGCCGGCCTATTGCCTTACTTTTAAAAGTAGCTATATCCCAAATTTTGAGAAAGGTCAAGAATGAGGTAGTTTATTTTTTTTAAAGATTTTATTGGGGAATTGAGGGAGGGGAACATTGTTGGGGAACCAGGGAAGGGGAACAGAAAAGTTGCTGTCCTTTTGTTCTTCAGTCTAGTTGTGGAGGATGTTGCTTCACTGGCCCATGTTGGTATCATCATTGAGCTCTTCTTGGGTGAGGCAGATCAGTTGCCAGCCTCTGGACGGCCACTCACAGCGGCTGCCAGCCACTCACGCTGGCTGCCTGCCACTCACTGTAGCCTATGGCAGGCTGTTGCAAGGGGTGCAGCTATGCCATCCGGTGGAATCACAGCAGCCCAGCTCCAGGTGGAGCTGTTGTTCACCATCTTAGCTGTAGAGGGCAGTGTCACGGGCCCTCATATGTGGGATCTGAACCGGGGCCGCTGGCATCCCAAGCCAACTCTTAACCACTCCGCCACTCGGCCAGCCCTGAGATAGTTTATTTTTAAGAGCAATAAGAAAGAGAGGTTTTTCCTTTCTTATCAGTGTGTAATGGAGCTGGGAAAACTCGGATATCCATCCAAATTTCCCTCGGATATTGGATGGATATCCATTCACCTTCCACTTCCCCATTCAAGATCAGCTTCAGCTTTTGAGCTGAGGCCATATTCTTCTTGGAGTGGCCTCAGCCAATGACAGAGTGTGACGATGGTATATATAGCACCTGTCTGTTTCTGCCCAGTGAGGGGCTCTCCCAACAGAAAACCTTAGACATTTTTGTTCCAAAGCTCCTGTGGGGCTGTCAGAAACTGTCATGTCTGCGTTGTGACAATTGTCCATCCTCAACCCATTTTCCTTTCCTTTCTTTCATGGCATTACTTGCGGATGAACCTGGTGCACTCCCAGCTGTGTGTCAGTTTTCAGTTTCTCAGAGAACTCCACCCAGTCTGCATGACATACTCCTTCTGATCTTGGAAGGCCCCTGTCTTTACAGCAGTTGAATGTGGTCTGACAGACGGACTAGCTGAATGCCCAGCTCACCTGTCAGGACTGGGCTCCATGCCTCTGGCAGGGGCTCTTGGGTTCTGTGTGTGTCCTCTGAGAGTATAGTCTGCATGCCACTGGGTTGGAAATAGTTAAAAGGAGAAGCCCAAGCCCCACCGCCAGAGGGTATGTTTGTGAGTGTTTCTCAGGGACAGCTTTAGGCCATGGACTTTGGCCACCAGGTGGGGCCTCTGCAATGTGGGCTCCATCTGGGCCTGGCTCCGGCCTCACCAGTCCCTCCTCTGCTTCCCGGAGGGCCAGGTGAAGAGAGACTGCAGGATTAGGTGCCAAGGTCTAGGACAGGAAGAGGCCACAAGAAAGAGCCCAGCACCTCCAAAACAGGAGCTGCATTTAGAAGAACGACAGCAGGGGACAGCGCTTCATGGTTTTAGGGGCAAAGGGACTCTTTGTGGTCTGGCCAATGAGAATGGAGGAGGAAGGAGGGTGCAGTTGCTGAAACTGTTGCTGCACACTTACTAGGCTATTAAAACTAAAAGCATTGGGGGCAGGGAGGGGTCATTTTATCAAAGGCCCTAATTTTTTTTAATTGAGGTATAATTGGCATATAATACTATATTAAATTCAGGTGTCCAACATAACAATTTGACATTTGTATATATTATAAAATGATCAACACCATCAGTCTAGTCAACATCTGTCACCATACACACAATATTTTTTTCTTGTGATGAGGACTCTTAAGGTCTACTCTCTTAGCAACTTTCAAATATGCAGTACAGTATTATTAATTATAGTCACCATGCTGTGACTATAAATTACATCCCCAGGACTTATTTATTTTATATCGGAGGTCTTTATGATTACAGAGCAGGGCTCCAGGAGGGAAGAGAGGCAAAGAATTAACCTACCTCCTCAACCTCTCCAGGCAAAGCACAGCTACACCAGGAGAGCGACCGAGGGGCCCTACCAATAACCCGCACCTCAGCTACTCTATGTAATCATTGTCATTCATTCTTCTAGGTGGGGATCATGTGAAAATGCTATTTTTGTAGGTCAAAAAAACAGTGAAATATTGGCAATTGTACTTGGTTCCATTTAATATAGAGACTTGAATTTAAGATAGGGATATATATATATATTCCCAGGCTGGGGTATCTATTTATAGACCTTCCCATAACCTTTATTCAGAGCACTTCCTACAGACCAGGCATCACACAGAAATCTTACCATGCATTATCTGATTCTATTCTCACAGCAACCCAAAGAGTATGTACAATTATTATCCTTCTTTTTCAGATGAAGAAAGAGAGGTACAGCCAAGTAGCATGCCTAGGGACAGAGGGGGGATGTGGACATACATCTGTCTGAACTACAAACCCATATTCTTGACCCCTGCACAGGCTGCCTTCCACAAATCCTCTGTGTAGCCTTCTAGGGTGGGGAGGGGGTAGGGGGGTTGAAGTGGGGTCGAGGACTGGACACTTGAGTTTAAAGAATTATTCAGAGACCTCTGGACTGAGTGACCCCTGTGTGACCATCAAGCTCAGACACAGGCTTTATGTGGTCTGAAGCTTACACAGTTTGTAGGACCCTCTTAAGAAAAATAATTTTTATAAGTATTACTTTTTGGAGATTTTGCACGGACATAGATTCACATGAACATTTTGCTAAGGCCTCTCCCCTGGCCTTAGAAGGGACTGGTGTAAGGGAGGGGTGCTGAAGCCTAAGCTTCATCACCTGATGCTCAGAGGGGCTGGGCGGCAAGCAGGTACCTGCAAAGAGGAGGCCTGAGTGAGGGCTTGGGTCTGGCACAGATAAGGTGAGCTCTGTACACCTGCAAGTTCCACCCAGGACCGAGAGAGAGTGTATAAATGGAGACTCCAAGTGGCCTGTGCTTTCCCCACAGGGCAGACTCTGAAAAGGTGGTCCAGGGTCCGTGGGGTGTGTCAGGAGTGTGTGTGTGTGAAAAGCCTTACCCCTTCTTGGCATTTTCTTGGCTGAGAGCGCCGCAGCTCCCACTTGTGGCCACGAGGGGGAGATGCTCCTCTGGAAACTGGGAAGAGCCTACCCTCCCAGTCGCCCGTCCATGGTACCCAGGGTCCTCCGGCTACTCCCTGCTGTTATCCTCAGATTCAGGTCTGCTGATGAGACTTCCTTTGCATCCGGTGACCATCCCTTTCAAGGAACAACTCAAAGGGGGGAGGGTACATATGGATTCTATCTGGATTATACTGTCAAAGTTTCAGAAACAGCCAAAGTAAAACCAATGAATCACTGAAGTAGTAATTAGTAAAAATTTACTGTGCACACACCAAGAAATTTGCAAACCGGAAGCACTCAAATGAAAACATAGAATGAGGCTCAAAGGAACACTATTACAAAGCAGCTTCTATAGTGAGAAGGCTGTGCTTCACAGTGAATGGTAATTAAGCTAAATTAATAACTAAGCTGGTTATGTCTGCTCAGGAAACCTCCAAGGCTGGTCTCTGTTTGCTTTTGATTTTAATAATACCTGGGAGGAAACTTTATTCCCTCAGGAGCCACTGGCTGTGTAGAAAATGCCATAAGTAAAACCAGGTAAATGTTTAAATTAGAAAAACAGAAAATTTAATTCATGTTTAACTCAAGCTTAAGAACAGGGAGCATTAGACTATTGTGCAGATACATCTGGATTCTATGCTGTAATTTGGAGAGGAAGACTGCCAAGCTCCCAGGAGGGCCATGTCCTGGCACCAGTCTCTCTCCTCACAGCTGGGGACTCCTGGAACCCAGGATTGGTCTTTGTTCACTTGATAACCCCCTGACCTAGCACACTGAGGTCTCCATCAGTGCTTCCAGGATAAACAAGTGAACAGAGAAAGAAGGAGACAGAAAATGGGAAAGAAGGAAATAATGAGATAAAGAGAGACAGTCTGACTAGAGCTTACTTAAAAGAATTTTGTCTATTCTTCGCAGGACTTTAGAAATAAAAAAGAGAGGGGGATATAAAGATAAATAAGTATTCTTGTTCTCAGGGAACTCACTTTCTTATGAAAAAGAAAGAGATGCCAGTAACTATGGAATTAGGCAAAATATAAGGGCCTTCCTGGTGGTAGGCCCAGCCCCTAGCTGCCGTGAGGCACACCCCTCCAGGGGCTCCCAATGTCAAGCTGTCTGGTAAAAAAGTTCAGAACCTCACTTGACCCTTGGTCCTTTGTAGGTGACACATTAGAGTGTTTGTTTTTATCTCTTGTTGACCTTAAAAACCAAAAGAACCATTTATTTTATCAGCACAATGTGTTTATGTGAGACTAGCAGAGGAGTTGCAATTTAGGACAAGCAAACTATGGCAAACCACAGGCAAGTCAGAAGAGCAGGGGAGAGGGGCTTCTTTTATAGGCAAAAAAGAAGTTGGGAGAGGCTGTCTGGAGAGTCCAAGGGGGTGATGGCTTTTTATTGGCTGAGTGTGGCAAATTCTCATTGGCTGGGCTGTAACCAGGAGTCCATCTTGAAGGCATCCAACTAAAGAGGTTCAGGTGACCTTTCAGGCGTTTTGCTACATAAGAAGAAATTCTTCCTTCTTCCTGATGTGGTATGTCCTCCTGTTTGGGGTCTGGGTGGTGGTGTGTGAGAGCTCTCCCTTTAGGGCTTCCCAGCTCCATTTTAAGTGAGGTTTCCTTTATTTATTTTTAACACTTTAGATGGAATCTTTTAACAATCTCTGCATGCCCAGCATCTTGAACTTTCATGATGATGATGATGATATAAGTATGCCTTGGTGGGGTTATTTTTAAATCATTGCTCTGGGATCTTGGATAGAAGTCAAATGTTCTTCAGCTCTAGGAAGTTTTCTATTTTTCTTTTTTGAGTATATCCCCACCCTTCTCATTGCCCCAGTATGTTTCTGTCCCCAGTTTCTAGGACTACTATTACTCAGATGTTGGAGTCTTGGATCGATCCTCTCTGTTGCTCTTATCTTTTCTCTCACATTTTCTATTTTCTCTTTTAAATCTATTTTCTTATCTACTGATCCTTCTATTGAATTTTTTTTCAGTGATTATATTTTTAATTTCTAAGAGTGCTGTCTTGTTTACTGAATTTTATGATTTTAGAAATTCTGTTCTTTTGTATACTTGTAATAGCTTCTCAAATTTCCCTAAAGATATTATATGTACATTTTTAGGTTTTTTCTTGTTCCCTGAATTATCCTTGTTTTCTCTAAGGTTATTTTTCATGTTGTACTTTTCTCTCAGCTTTTTATTTTAAAAATATTCAAGCTTATATATGAGTAGAAAGAATAGCACACTGAATACTTACATATCCTTTCCCTAACCATCAGCCATTACCATTTTACCACATTCGTTTTTCTTCTCTTTCTAGTTTTTTCCAAATAATTTGAAGATAATTGCAGACATAATGATATTTTACTCTTAAATAACTTCACATATATTTCTTTTAAGAATAAGGACATTCTCCTACATACTATAAGATCATTATCACTTAATGATACAAACACTTAATAATAATTCAATAATATCTTCTAATATATTGTTCCTATTTAAGTTCCCCCATTTGTGCCCAAACTTACTTTAATAGCATTTAAAAAAAAATCCAGTAAAGGATCAAGAGCCATGTATTACAGTATTATAGTTAGTGATTCTGTTTCCTTATTCTCTTTTAACCTAGAACAATTCCCCCTTACCACCTTTTTTGGTAGTTTTTCTTTGTGTTGACTTTTTGAAGATCTCAGGCTAGCTATCTATGAAATGTTTTACACTCTGAATTTATATGATTATATTAAGCAGGTTAAACATTTTTGACACATACATGCCGTAGGTAATTTTGTGAATTTAAGATTATATCTCATTAGGAGGCACATCTTTCTTTGCGATTAGATTCAGTTTCAGATTCAGATTTAGATTCAGTGGGCAGTAATATTATATGAGTGACAGTTTCTGTTTTTAGGGCATCACATTTAAAGCCACACAATGCTCACCTGCCCTTAATTGATGATATTGATTTGCGTTACCCAGTTAAGGTGTTATTTTCTTTATGAACTTGTTTTCCTCTTGCAATAAATTAGTAAACCATCTTTGGGGACAAATTTAAGACCATGTAAATATCCTGCTCCTTATCAAATATTCCCCCATAGATTTAGGCACCCATTTTCCCCGAACCAGCCTTTTCTACAATGGTTGTAAAATGGTGACTTTTAAACTTAACCACTCCCTCACATTTATCAGAACTTTCTGGCTCTGCAAGATGTTCCAAGTTTATCGTGCACTTCCCATGTCCTAATCCTGAAATCAGCTCTTTCTCCAAAGAGCTCTGGTTCCTTTTGGTGGTTTGCTTTTACTGTTGGGGGTACTTTCAGTGGGTGAATTGTAGTTATAGATTCACAGTTTTCTCCCGTTTAGTATTTTAAAGATGTTGCACCATCATGTTCTGGTTTGCATTTTTTTCTAATAAGAAGTCAATGTTTTATCATTGTTTAAATTTTTTTTTCATTTTTCTCTGCTTTTGCTATTTTTCTATATATCTTTGGTTTTTAGAGTTTGAACTTTTTGAATCTGTGGGGTGATATATATATATATTTTTTAAAGATTTTATTGGGGAATTGGCGGAGGGGAACAGCGTTGGGGAATCGGGGAAGGGGAACAGACAAGTTGCTGTCTTTTTGTTCTTCAGTCTAGTTGCTGAGGACATTGCTTCACTGTTGGTATCACCATTGCGCCCTTCCCGGATGAGGCAGATCGGTCGCTGGCCTCTGGATGTCGCTCACCGCGGCTATTGGCAGCTCACGCTTGGCTGCCAGCCGCTCACTGTAGCCTATGGCAGCCCACTGCAGCAGGGGCTGCAGCCTACACCATCACCGGGGCTCGCACAGCCCAGCTCCAGGTGGAGCTGTTGTTAGCTGTAGAGGGCAGTGTCACTGGCCCTCATGTGGGATCCGAACCGGGGCCGCTGGCATCCCAAAACCAGCGCTTAACCAATGCGCCACTCGGCCGGCCCAAGGGGTGATATTTTTTCATTATATCTAAAATGTTTGAAATGTTTCAGCCATTATTTCTTCAAATATATTTTTTCCTGCTACAACATTTCATTTCTCCTGTTGGGACTTCAATTACATATACATTAGACTGCTTAATATTGTCCTATTGGTCACTAGGTCTCTGTTCATATTTTGCGATCTTTTTAATTTTCTCCCTATAATTTACTCTGGAAAGTTCTATTGCTCTGCCTTCAAGTTTACCAGTCTTTTTTTTTCTTCCTTCAGTGTCTAATCTGCCCTTAAACCATTCAGTAAAATTTTAATTTCTGATAAATTTTAATTGTTTTGATCATTGGGATAGTATTGCAGGTGCCAAAACTTATCAAATTGTACACTTTAAATATAAAGTTTATTTTCAATTCTAAAATTTCCGTTGATCCTTTTTAATATTTTTCATTTATCTACCGAATTTTCCCATTTGTTCACTCACTATGTTGTTTTACCCTTTAAATTCTTAAAAATTTTTATAATGGCTTTTTAAAAGTCTGTGTCTGTGAATTCCAACATCTCTATCATGTATGGGTTTGTTTCTTCTGTTTTTGTTCTCCTTGTTTTTGATCACATTTTACTACTATTTCACCTGTTTTGTGATTTTTGATTGTAGACTGTACATTGTGCATGCTATATTGTTGGAATTACATAGTTTTCCATTAAAAGTTGTTGAGGTTTGTTTTAGCAGGCAGTCTATTTACTGGTGATTCACTGTGATTTTTTTCTTCAAGGCTTGTTTTAAGCTTTGTTAGGACTAATCTAGAGTATTCCTTACTCTGGGGCTAGAATAGCTCCACCTCTAAGATGTGGTATTTGTGAGGCTTCAAATGAATTTCATATTGTGCAGCACTGGGGCTGGTTGGAACTTCTATGTCTCACAGTACTTGAGACCTCTGGAATCTGTGCAGCTCCTAACTCTTCAATAGCTGCTCTCTGCTCGGTTTTGCTCATCTGTCCATGCTCAGCTGAGTCTTCAGTCAAAGACCTAAGGGGGCCTCCATATGGATTTCGGAAGTTCTGTTTCTGTGTAGCTCTCTCAAGTTCAGTCTCTGGCCTCACAAATTTCAGCTGCCTCAGCACGCTGAAAATCCAGTTTCTGCCTTCTTAGCTCAATGAGGCCACTGTTTTCTGCTTGGGCTCTCCCTCCTCTCTGTACTATGGTCTAGAAAGTGTCTCCAGGAAGAAAGCCAGATAATCATGGAGTTCACGTGGGTGTTCCTTTTCTTAGGGATCACAGTTCTGTATCACCTGTTATCCCAATATCTAAAAAAAAGTTTCTTTATACATTTTGTCTAGTTTTATAGTCATTTATGGCAGGAGGGCTACTCCAGTACTAGTTACTCTGTCATGGTCTGAACCTTTGGAAAATTTAAATGCCAAATACAATTTCTTAAAAAGATACCACATTTTTTAAATTTCTTTTTATTTCTTCTTTCAGCTCTGGTAAATTTTGTGAGGAAGTTATTCAATTTATCCAAATTGCAACCTATATTGGTATAAAGTTGTTTACAATATTTTTTTGTTATCCATTAATGCTTATAGGGTCTGTAGTGATTTCTCCACTTCTTATACCTGCCTGACATTGGTATTTTGCATGTTGGTGTGTTTTCCCTTTTTTTCTTGATCATTCTTACCAAGGATTTATTAATCTTTTCATTGAACCAACACTTGGCTTTGTTGATTTTCTCTCTTTTACTATTTCATTGGTTTCTGCACTTATTTTCTATTTTATCTCATATTTATCTGTTCTTTTACTAGTTTTTTGAGATAAAAACTTAGATTGTTATTTTTTAGGCTTTCTTCTTTCCTAATTTATGCATTTCAGACTATACCTTTACCTCTAAGCACTTCTTTAACTGCATTACACAAATTTTGATGTTATAGCTTCATTATTACTCCATTTGGAATATTTTATAATTTCTGATCCATATCTTCTTTGACCTATGGATTATTTAAAAGTATATTGTTTAATTTCCAAGCAGTTGAAAATATTCCAGTTACTTTTTTGTTATTGTTCTTTCTTTTTTTTTTTTTTTTAGCTTAATTCTACCATAGTTAGCTATACTCTGAATGCCCTGAATGATTTAAATCCTATGAAATTTGCCAAAGGATCTGTTATGGCATAGTATGTGGTCAGTTTTAATAAATTTAATTAATTTTATGTATTTTTGGAAATAATGTGTATTCTGTCATTGTTAGGTGTAGTATTCGATATACATTTATATACATCAATTAAAATCAAGTTTTTAATTTTTGTATTTTGCTGTGTATAATTCACTCCTGTATATAATGCACACCTACGTTTTTGGCCTAAACTTTCAGGGGGAAAAAATCTTCTGTTTTAATTTTTTTTTTCTAAGATTTTATTGGGGAATTGGGGGAGGGGACCAGCCAAGTTGTTGTTCTTCAGTCTTCGTTGTGGAGGGCACCAGTCGCCATCTGGCTTCCCGTTGGGCAGCTTGTGGCCTCTAAGCTGAAGGTGCTTTGTTCAGTCTTAGTTGCGGGTGATGATAGCCATCATTCCATGCGGGAGTCGAACCAGCAGCTTTGTTGTTAAGAGTGCATGCTCTATTCTCTGAGCCATTAGGCGGCAGCTCAGCTCAAGGTGCTGAGTTCAATCTGAGTTGTGGGTGGGCATAGCTACCATCCCATGCAGGAGTCGAACTGGCAGCCTTGTTGTTAAGAGCGCAGGCCCTATCTGCTGAGCCATCCGGGCGGCAGCTCAGCTTAAGGTGCCGAGTAAAATCTTTAGTTGTGGGTGGGCATAGCCCCCCACTGAACAGGCAATCTTGTTGTTACACCAACTGAACCATCCTGCCACCTGTGGGCAGCTCAGCGACAGCTCAGCAAAGGTGGAATATTCACTAGCCCATGTGGGAATCGAACCAGCAGCTTCTTTGCTCAGAGTACGCACTCTAAGCCAACTCTTAACCAACTGAGCCAGTCGGCCGGCCCCTTGTTTAATTTTTAATTAAAATGTTTGTTTGTTTATATTTAGGTACTTATTTTTTGTATTATAAAGGAATTTTTGAATTTATTTTTTTATTTTTTATTTTTTTAATTTTATATAACAAGTTTATTTTTCTAAAGGCATATAGACAATAAACAAAGTAAACATTTAGTCAGATCTTAACTTCTGCAAATATTATCTGTCCTAGAAGTGTTCCATTAAGTTCCAGTGTCTGAGCATCTTTAAATTCAGTAATCGTCATCCTCATCAGAGTCCATTACTTTTCTTCTGTTGAAATTAACTGTAGTTTTCTGTTTGTTGGCTTACTTTTTCAAGGATTTCTATTAAACCTGGTTCTGTTACCTTCCCACTTAGTTGTCCAAATCGTGCCATCTACTGCTTTAGTTTTCTCAGGCTTTACAAGGGCTAAGTTACTAAACTGGGCCCGGGCTGACTGATCCAGAACTTGGGTAAGATACTGTTTCTCATTTCTGCTTCCCTGTGCTTTGCTTCCTGTTGTGCTGCATCGCCAGGATCCCCGTGCTTTGCCTGCAGCTCGGCCAGCCTTTGCTTCCGCAGCGCTGCCAATTCCTCCTCGGCCATGCCGTAGCTGTCGGGGCCGAGCAGCCTCAACCCGGCTCTAGTCCTCTCCGCTCTTGCCGCCCTCCCCACTGCGCAGGCCTTGAATTTATTTTTTAAGATATTATGATGCAAGAAATTTTATGTAATAAATAATTACACAACATAAGAACAGATACAAGGTACAAGAAATTTTATGCACCGGCAACAAATTTACAATATTTATGCATCATAGAAGGCCAAGAACTCTTCTTTGTTGCAAGTTCGTCATAAGCTCAGCAAAACTGATTATCGCATTCCAGGTTATTGTTTTGCATACGGATATCATTATTGATTTCTCGAGTTACAATTTCAACTGATAAGCATAAATAAAATAATTAGAAACATTTATACAAATACGGAATTAATACTACCCATGTATAATGTGCATCCTTATTTTTCCCTCACAAATTTGGGCAAAAAAGTGTGCATTATACATGACAAAATACGGTATGCTTATTAGTTTGTGTGCGGGTGGGGTGGGTGAGCACTTGTTCTATCAGATATTTAGAGAAATGTGTGGTTCCGGCTTCCTCCCATTCCTCACAGACCACCTGTTAAAGCCCAGCATTCTTTGCTCATAAACTCAGAGTTATTGGGAAAAGGAGGCTCAGAGACACTGAGAAAACACAGAGGCAAAGGCATGGCTGTGATATCAGCACAGACTCCCCATCCTCTTGCAGTTGCAGTCTTGGTTGAGCTGAGCCCTTTCTTCACAGTGTTTGACTTTGGATGCTACACCAGGGGAGTCAGTCCTCCTGGACCCCTCTTTTGAGATAACAGAACCTGCGTCTTAGGCAGTACTCTGAAACCAAAGTACATCTTAGGCCCTACTTTGAAACTTGTGGCCCTGGTCTGCACTGATTGTGTATCAGCTTCATGTTGGTATAAAGCCTCCCAGAACACCCTAGAACCTGGACGCTTGATTGAGGAAAACATACTCTATGTGGTCCTGAAAATCCTTCCTTAGGGCTTCCTTGGGGCACCACTCTCACAGATATTGCACAGTGTGGTGGAGACCACCTGTGTGACCTTGGGCAGATCATTTTCTCTCTCTGAACCTAAATGGGGTAACAGTGTCCTACTATTGGTTGTGAAGCTGAAAGTGGTAATAAATGTGAAGTTCTTAGTATATTGCCTGACAAAAACATCCCTTTCCCCACAGACCTAGCCCCACCTTGCCCCTGACTCATCTCTATCTGGCTTTTGGGACACAATTGAAGCATGTTCTGTAGCTGAATGCCAAGGCCACATCTTTTTTTTTACATGAAGCTAGGGTTCTTGCCTACTTCTCTTGTCATAGAGTATCTAGGTCGAATTTCCTGAGTGCCCATGTGGGCTCTTGGCCATGCGCCACATTCCTGGGGCTTCTCTACCTTTGTTTACTTCAGCCTCCCTTCTCTGAACCCAAATAGTGGAAACTTATGGGAATGTTGGGAGGGAGGCTGCAATTTTCAATAGGGTGATCAGGGAAGACATCACTGAGAAGGTGAGTTTAGAGCCAAGACTTGAAGGAGATGAGAGAATGAGCCATGATGATGCAAAAGAGGGTATGGTAGAATCACTGACACCAAAGAAAGAGAATTCAGACTATGGGTTTGTTTAATCCATCATTTGCATAACTGTCATAAGGTCCACGCCATTCAATTTCCTAAGGAATCAACGAAATTCGGTCTTATCTGGACCACCTGTAAATTAAATGAGATGAGGAGTCTCCTCTGGGGGAGAAGGGAGGCTTTCCTCCAAGAGAGGGAGAGGGAGCTCTCCTTTCCCCCATAGCCACTTTGGCTTGTTTGAAACTCTTAGGCTCCATCCTGGCCAGATGGGAATACGACCTACAGAGATCCCGGAAGGTGAACAATGTCAGGTCACGGGGAGCCCACCCCAGGGTTGGATACCCCATCATAGGGCATAAAATCTACTAAGCTCCTTGGAACTTCAAAGTACCCTTGCCCTTGGGGTTTGCAGATGCCAAGGCAGGGATCCCAGCTCCTGGGGCTGTAACTGGAATGGGACTATAAGCTGGGGGAGGAGGGGACGTGGATCCAGTCAGGGTCACATGGCAACTGGCCATAGCCGTGGTCACCAGAGGCTGGCAGGGAGAGGCCGAGGATGCTGGCAATCACCACCACATTGACTAGATTCTCTGGGAGAGTCATATCCTCTGGAGGCTTGGGGGAGCCCCTAACTTCTCCTTTCCCCCCTTTTCAGGCTATATCCTGAAGATTCAAAATGGGTAATACTTCTTCAGTTCCTAGAGACTCCCCTCTAGGATGTCTTCTGTGGAACTGGGCCACCTCAAAACAAGACAGTGTTAGAAAGAAAAAGCTTATTTTCTTTTGTAACACTGCCTGGCCCCAGTATAGACTAGAAGATGGGTAAGTGTGACCTATAAATGGAAGCCTAAATTATAATGGCATCTTACAGTTAGGTCTCCTCTGTAGAAGACAGGAAAGTGGTCAGAAGTCCCATATGTCCAGGCATTTATGTACTTAAGAGACAACCCCAAGATCTGTGGGCCTGCAGTCTGGCTCGCTGCCATGTAACTTGGGTTCTCCACCTGACATTAATCAAGAGAAAGAGACTCCGTCTGACCTGACTCCCAATTCTGGCCCTAAAGACCTCATGAGCCCCGAGAGTCCGAAACAGACTGCACCCACTCTACCCCCATGCCAGCCCATTTACCCTCACCTCCCCGCCCTCCCCGCCCCCCCCCCCCCCCGCTATCCAGTCCTAACCCCCTGGGAGAATTTCTGTGGCCACTCTGGTAGGTGGCAGGGGAACGTCATGGCATCACTCGGGTTTATGACCCTTTTTCTATGTTAGACCTCCATCATTGCAGAGACCGTTTAGGATGGTTCTGGGAGGATCCAGGCAAGTTCATTGATGAGTTTAAAGGTTCAGCTGGTTGTTTATCTCACCTGGAAGGACTTAAATGTTATTCTCTCTCATTGCCGTACCCCAGAGGAAAAAAATTTGTATTTGGGGACAATTGCAGGCTTTTGCTGACTCCCTATATGTATTTCAACCTACCAATACCCAATGGGAATGACAGCCATTCCCACCCAAGATCCCAGTTAGAATTATCAGGCAGGGCAGGAGGGAGCTCTGGTTCCGTGCTTCCTGGAGGGGATGAGGAGATGCACAAGCAAGCCTATGAACTATGATAAGACGAAGGAAGTTGCACAGAGCCATATGAAAACCTGGCCCTTTTTCATGCCTGCTTAGTAGATGCCCTATGCAAATATGCTAATATAGATCCCACCACCCAGGAGGGACGCATTGTAGCAGGGATGCATTTTGTTAGCCAGTCTGTACCTGACATCCACAGGAAACTACAGAATTTAGCAATGAAACCCCAAACCCCTGCTAATCACCTCATACACATTGCTTTCAATGTCTTTAACAAATGAGAAAAGGAAAACGAAGGAAGAAAAAAACAGTGAGACTGGAGACGAGACCAAAATAGGCCATATTTTGGCCACAGTTATAGATGGACCAGGGCTGAAGCCATCTTAGAGCCACCCTGACAACCCCAGAAAAGGAACTCCAGGTAAAGAAGTCTGCTTTAAATATGGAAGCCCAGACCACTGGAGAAAGGAGTGCCCTAATTCTCCAAAACAGCCGTGCCCCCTGTGCAAACAAAAAGGGCACTGTAAGAGAGATTGTCCCTGGTCCAAAGGGACCAGGGGACAAACTCCTTCCCAACAAATGACTGTGATCTAATGGGGCCCAAGGTTCCCAGTGGCTCCCAAGAAGACTGTCATCACCACAGGGGAGGAACCGTGGGTGACCCTTGACATGGCAGGTGAGCCTGTTAATTTCCTGATTCATACAGGAGCCACTTACTCTGTGGTGATGGCTCACTCTGGACCCATTTCCTCTGAAACCCTCTCGGTTATAGGAATAGACGGAACCCGTAGGTTCTGGGCTCTTACTCAGCCTGCCTCTTGCCAATGGGATGCACACTTAGTAACTCATAAATTCTTACTTATGCCTGAGTGCCCCCACTCCATTGCTGGGAAGAGATCTACTCTCGGCTTTAGGGGCCACATTTGGCCTTTTGGGGTTCTGAGGATCCTTATAGCCCTCTTAAGTTCTCCTGCAGCAGAAACCCCCTCAGGGATATCCAGGGCGTATTAAGCAGTGTCAATCCTGAGGTTTGGAAGCAGGGAATCCAGGGAATCCTGGGAAAAGCCCTTAAGGCATATCCCATTGAGGTCTTTCTGAAGGACGCTCTGTCATACCCTCGAAAGAGACAGTACCCCATCAAAGCTGAAGATTGTAAGGGGCTCCAATATTTAATACAAAAATTTATAACCTATGGACTTTTAGTACCCTTTCAATTCCCTTGTAATACCCCTACCCTGCCAGTTTTGAAGCTGAATGGAGAATACCATTTAGTCCAGGACTTGGGAATTATTCATGAGGCCATTGTACCTATTTACTTGCTGGTCCCAAACCCAGATTCAATTCTAACTCAGGTGCTAGGGGACTCCAACTGGGTTTCTGTGTTGGATCTGAAAGATGCATTCTGTTGTATCCCTTACACCCAGACTCTCAATACCTGTTCACTTTTGAATGGACAGACCCTGACTCTGGTTTGTCCCAACAGCTTATCTGGATTGTATTGCCCCAGGGATTTGGAGATAGACCCCATCTTTTTGGCAACAGTTTGGCTAAAGAACTTCAGAGGTCTCCTTCCAAATGGGGCTATCCCCAATATGTGGATGATATACTTATTTGTAGTCCCATTAAGGAACTTTCAGACACCATTATCATCCAAGTTCTTAATTTCCTGGATTCTAGAGGATATAAAGTCTCCAAGAAAAAGGCCCAAATTTCCTCATAGAAAGTAGAATACCTTCAATACATTTTAACCCCTGGACACCAGGCTCTAACTACTAAAAGAAAAGAAGCCGTTTCCCAGTTGGGCCCTCCTCAGACAGAAAAAAAAACCCAAACATCTTAGAACCTTCCTAGGTATGGTGGGATTCTGTAGGATATGGATTCCTGGTTTTGGGGTCATGGCCAAGCTGTGATATGAGGCCCTAGCTGGGTCGGACAGTGAACCATTGGAATGGACCTTAAAATAACAAAATGCCTTTGAAGATATGAAGCGGTCTTTAAAGTCGGCCCCAGCCCTAAGTATACTTGACCTCAATAATCATTTCATACTCTTCACTGCAGAGAATCAGGGAATACCATTAGGGATATTGATGCAGCCATGGATAAGATGTCCATCCAGTCACTTACTTTTCCAAATAACTGGATTCTGTAGCCAAGGGATAGCTGGGATGCTGAAGTGCAGTGGCTACCATGGCCCTCCTAGTAGAGGAAGCCACCAAGTTAACCTTGGGAATGCTGCTAGAGGTTAGGACTCCCCACCAGGTACAAGGAATCCTAGAGAATAAAGGCCATCATTAGCTCATGGGAGGATGCCTTACCACATATCAGGCACTCCTATTAGACCCTCCAGAAATCACCCTTCAGACATGCCAGACTCTTAACCCCACTACCCTGACGCCTACAGGGCCTCACACTGACTTGGTACATTCCTATGTTGAGACCATAGAACAGGTCTACCTAGCAGGCCTGATCTAAGAGATACTCCTTTAGACAATGCAGATGAGGAATGGTATACCGCCAGCAGCAGCTGCATACACTAACCCCAGACTTCTGGGTTTGCTCATTAGTGCAAGTTGGCCTTAAGCCTCCAGCTGAGTTGTTTACAGTGCAGAGGGTACAAGCCTTGATCACCTGGAGGGAACCCGCCTCAGTGAAGAGGCAATGAGTGAGAGAGAGCATGGCATCCCTCCCTAGGTCATGTAATGATTTAAATATGGCCCATTGACAGTGGGAAGGTAACAAAATCTTTTTATCAGAAGTTATCCACCATCCCTCGGCCATTTTTGATAGCGCTTCTGATAAGGCTCTTTCTTCCTCTGAGGGAGAGTAATGAGTAGGCGGGGATACATCTCCTCCAGGGTACAGGCTGAAGTATCCAGGAAGCTCTGGGGGTGCTGCTCTCTCAGCTACCGGATCAGCCAGTCTGTTACCCTAACCTGGGTTGCATCTCCTTTTATGAGCCCTCAGAGTGCATTACTGTGACTTTAGGGGGCTCCAGGACAGCCTTATTTTACTCTATGGAAACCCCTCTGTGGAACCCCCATAGAGTGCTGTTTCTCTCATAAACATACTCAGTTATCTCCATGATTTTAGCCCTTTTAGTTCTTCTCCTCCCAGGGATCCCCGAGGAGAATGGGACATTAATATCTTTGTAAATTTTTGAAATGTAATAGCTAGGGACAATGGCCTCCCTGACTGCTGGATATGCCATAAACAGCCCCCATCAAAGCACAACCCTCCTACATTTCAATCAGCACACCTTGACGTCAACCTCACTTTTCTTTTGGGCCTTCCAAAAGAATACCCAAAGATCCACCCCTTCATTCTCAGACTACACCCCTCAGCTACAAACCTGAGCTGCAGACACCTCACCCCACTATTCATTCAATTGCTCTAAGGCTGGAGCTAGAGTCCTCAACTGCACTTCCACATCTAGTCCATGTAGAAACTGTATGTTTTGGAGAAGCACTTACATTCTTCTAGCAGCTCCTTTTTCTACCCCATAACATTTGACACCACCAAAGAGTGCACTCCAAATACTACCTTTTGGTGCCCAGCTAGCCGTTTAGTCAAGGACAGGAATGAAAACAAAAGCCCCAAAACCGGTGCTCATATTGGCTGTGACATGAAAGGAAACTCTGGCAACTGTACTACCTACCCCTAAAGCAGAAAGGACACCAACTGGGACCAGAGATGCTGAGCTACAGGGAAGCCCCTTATCTCTCCAGTGTAACACAGACACCCTGGGAGTCCAAGCCTAAACACGGTTTAACTCCTCTGTGTCAAATTTGTGCACCCCTTGGATTTCTATTCCTCTGTGGCCCTCCTGAAAATGAACTATCCAGTGAAAAGTCACCACCAACCTCCGATGGCTCTAGCCATCCCTTGCATTGACAACTCTCAGTTTGAAGGTCAGTGAACCCCAGGGTATATCAGTTATTGTTCATAATATCACCTGTCTCCTAGCCAGATAGACCATAGGACTCATCCTGGTAGGTACTGGGGCTACCATTGGTTTAGCAGCCCCTTGGGGAAGATTTGCACATCATAAGGCTACCTTAACCAACCTAGCAAGGTCTATAGCTGCCTCAGCACAAGACACTGGAGACACCCTCCAGAATTTGCAACAATCCCTTGGTTTACTTATAAATGTTGTCCTTGACAATGGACTAGCCCTAGATTACCTGTTGGCTGAAAAAGAAGGGGTCTTTGTAGTCATTAACAAGACTTGCTGCATCTATATTGATACTACCAGCCAGGTAGAAGATGTCAAAAAGATCTATGACCAAGCTAGATGGCTTCATGAGGCTATAAATAAAACCCTAAATAAAACCCTCTCAGCTGATACCTTCTGGCAGGCTGTAGAAAGTGCTTTGCCTTCCCTAGCCTGGTTTCTACCCTTACTAGGACTCTTGGTCTCTAGAATACTACTGTTGGTGTTTGAAACATGTCTCTTGAAGCTCCTTGTCAAGTTTGTATCTTCTAGGATACAGCAGTTTCATCTCCAGATGGTTGTCCACCAAGTATTCCAACCCGTCCCTGGTGAGGATGACAAACTATGCTAGCAGCCACTTGACCAAGTGGCCCAGTCTTTGTACTCTCTCACAGTTACCCCTTCCAACACTCCCTAGATTCTCCATACCCGCCTCCCTGCTGTAACAGAATAGCAAGAAACTGGTACCCACAGACAAGGGCAACACTCTGTTCAGCAGGAAGCAGTTTCAGAAGACGGACCTTCATCCCAAAATCCCTTGTAAGATTACAAGAGCCCAGATTTCTAGAGAGGGGTATGTTACTGTAGGCAGAAAGAATAGGACCTTGGGGAGAAAGAGGGAGGAAGGGAAGGAGGAGGTAAGGGGAGACAAAAGGAGGAGATGAGATCATCCTTAAGAAACTAGATTTCAGTGGCCAATGGCAGATCCAGGCCATCTTGTCCCTCAAGGTGAACTTTAGCTAATTATAATAATAGATTATAATATTATTAGCTTTGCAGTTGGGGAAAATCTTCACCCCTTGTCACCATGACAATTCCAACTGAGCCAAATAAGGACAAAAGTCCCTCCTCCTGACCGGAAGGAGTGCTCAGTTAGGACTCACCTAAGAATGCCTATAACGTCACCCCTAAGTCTTGAATATCTAGCACCTTCATTTTTAGTGAAATAAATTCCCAAGTCTCATTGTTCTTTGGGGTAGCTGCTCTTCTCAGGGCATGCCCGCTTCAACCTTCTTGAGAGTGTACTGTCCTTTAATAAATCCAGCGCTTGGTTGGTTTATTCAGTGTGTCCTTGAATTCTTTCCTGTGATGAATGCCAAGAGCCCACTTTTGGCAACACGTCCAGTGCTCACTACTGAGAAGCTTAATACTTGGCCAGCTGGCAAAGGAGAAATATTTTCAGGTCCAGCTCAATTAACACAAAGCAATAGACTTGGAGCTGAGAGGCAATAACTTGATAAGTGGCACATGGAACATAGAACCTGGAGTCCCTCAATTCAGAGTATTTTCATTCCATTTGGTAGCTTGCAGCTCCAAATCAAGCTTCCAGAATGGAGAAATCTCTATGCATAGGACGGAAGAGAAGGGACCCCAGAATTCAGGAAGACAGATCAGCAAGGTGAAACTATACCTCCCTACCTCCTTCCCAGGGAATACTCTTGGGGAAGGGAGGAGCCCATAATAAATGTTTTTGTACTTTTTAATTGAGGTATAATTTACAAGCAATAAGAGCCCTAATCTTAAGGATATTGCTTAACAAATTTTTGCATATGTACATATAAACCCATGTGATCACTCCCCAGATAAAGAGCTAACGTTTCCAGCACCCCAGAGGGCTCCCTCATTTCCCTCCCAGTCAACACAGAAATTCCCACTCTTCTGACTCTTATCATCATAGATTGGTTGGTTTCCCTGGGCTTGAATTTCATATATATGGAGTTATATAGTATCTGCTCTGGTGACTTTTTTGTTTTTGTTTTTAAATCATTGTCTCTGTGACATTCCTTCATGTTGTGGTGAGTAGTAAAACTAGAGCAATGTTTTAGGAAAAAACAAAACAACAACAAAATCAGAAAGAAAAATCAGTCATGATGCTTACTGGACTTGTTTCCTATGAAGGCACTCCTGGTTATAAGCATATGTACATACCTACTCTTCATGATGTACATTTGTGACTATATGTACAGATCATCAGGCCACCATCACTTTACTGGCTGTGTGAGACTCCATTGTGTGGGCCCAACAAGTTCATATAAACGATGCATAAGCTCAGATAAATGATGCACTGAGGGGCACCACCCAGATGGGGCAGGGCAGGTTGTGAGACATTTGTGTCACTGCGAGTCCTCAGAGCATGGAATTGATTAGTATATGGAGCATGGAAAGAAAGGAGGACCTCAGGGAGTAGATCCAGCCACTTAAGGGATAGGGCTGAGCTAGAGCACAGTGGGCTGGGGGCCACAGCGGGACTAGACTTGGGGAGTACTGGAGGGGTTGTGATCCCAGTATCCCAGGTAAGGTCCTGGGGTAAGTGGTTGTAACTCAGAGGTGAACAAGTGACAGGCCCTCACTTCAGTGCCAAGACCTGCTAGATTACCTGCTAGCCTGGGGGTGTGAGGGTGAAGCTGGTATTAAGGAGCTGATCCTTTTTGCTCTGTCCAGGGATTCAGCACCCAGAGCCTCAGATGGGCTCAGCAGGTGATGCAGGAAACCTTGGTTTCAAGAAAGGAATTTATTGGAAGGAGACTGACAGATTTCAGAAAGCCTAAGGATAGGAAGTGTAGGAGCCTCAGGAGGATTTGGGGACTGGAAAGTCAGTGACCAAGTCTCTTTCTCTTGTTTTGTGCGCATGCATGCTCCCTCTCTCTGGTTCTAGCATGCCTCTCTTGTTTGCTTCTCTGGGCCTGTGTCTTCACATCCCTTCTTTCTCTCACCTTTCTCTGCTTTACCACATCCCAATCAAATTTGGCTGTTTTCGGCCTCATTCTCTGAGACCTCCAGGTGAAGGGCTGGTGGAGTCTGTCTCTGTCTCAAGAGAGGGGAAGAAGCTGATAAACATCTGCTTCCCACACACATACTTTGAGTCCTCTAGGGTCTAGGCAACAAGGGTGACTGGCAACTTGGTTACGGCCTTCAGGGTTGTGGGGGAGGGGTCTCTAAGAAGAGAGTATGGTCAGGGGGAGTGATGGGTGACTTTAGTGCCCAGGCAAAGAGGAGCAGGAAGGTCTGGCACTGAGAAAAGCATCCTCTGGAGTTTCCCATCCAGAACAGCCTCTGCCATTGTCTGTGCTCTAATGAGAGTCTGAGGGCTTAATCTAGCTCTGGAATGGGATGACGGTGGCTATAGGGAAAGAACCAGTAGCTGCAATCTCTTGCTGATGGGAACTGGGTGGTGAGACAATTGAAAACCTGCTGAGGTTCCATTACTGGGGAAGCAGTTTAGGCAAAGAGACGGGAAAGCCCCGATAGGCCAAAACTGAGTCGAGGTGGGGTGGCGGGCGGGGAGGGGCAGGAACTTCAGAGCCATAAGGACCAGGCTATGTGTAACATTGAGCAATCACTTAATCCTCCTGACACCAGTTTCCTCATCTATAAATTGAGATAATAATACTTTATCCTACAGGGTGGGTACTATTAGAGATTGCATGGGTCACAGTGCTCTAGAAGCTAACGACTGTCATTGTTCACACACACACACACACACACACACACACACACACACACACAAAGGAGAGAGAAGGTGAGTGCCTACGTGCGTCTCCCTGATCGCATGGAAGGTGATGTTGTAAGCTTCAGACAGTGCAGGCTTGGTACTAGAGGTTTGGGGGCCTTTCAAGGACCTTACAATATTGTTTGAGACCTCAAATTAAATGATTGGCTCAAATACAAAACAAAAACTCCACAACTGAAATTGATAAAGGTTGAGTCTTCTACAACTCAACTCACTCATAAATAATATCTTAACTTGTTCTTAAATATAAACTCTATGAGAGTTATATAGGCCATAGTTATGTCAGCACCAGAGTACCTAGCTTTGCATTTTGGCTCTACCACTTACTAGCTGTGTGGTTTTGGGTAAGTCACTGAATCTCCTTGTGCCTGTTCCTCATCTGTAAAATAGAAATAATAGTATCATCTACTTCATAGCATGTTATAAATACTGAGAATGGTGCCTGGCATGTTGCAGGTTTGCCTATTAGTATATTTACTGTAGGATGAGGGTGCATTTTAATATGCTTGATATAATTAAGGGAGGGCCTCTAAATTAAGGGCCTAAGCCTCATAAAGGTTTTAAAACAGCCCTGATCATGTTTGCGTGACTATATTTTTATTTAATCAGGTGTAACTTAGATTGTAAACTACAGATGTGTGATTGTAACTTCATAAAATTAATGGTTCTGTGCATGGCAATGCTGCTCCCAGGGGTATTTTGGAATTTTTTTTTGTCATAGTGAATAAGGGAGTCAGACTGGCACAACAAAAGGTTTCTCTTGTGTCCACCAGGACTTTCAAATACAAGTGAAAAACTTGTCTATAATGACCCAATTCTAGAATCTAACTAGAATTATGTTGGTGAACAATTTGCTTATAATTATTTGAGCCCAGAGCTGCAGTAGTCCCTTCTTAGATAGTGTCCTCTGCAGATAGTGGGGGATATGTTACAAGACCCCCAGTGAATGTCTGAAACCACAGATAATACTGAACCCTATATATACTCTGTTTTTCCCTATACATAGTACCTATGATAACGTTAGTGGCAGTAAGAGATTAGTATCAATAACTAATAATAAAATAGAACAATTACAACAATATCCTATAATAAAAGATATGTGAATGTGGTCGGTCTCTCTCTCTCTCTCTCTCTCTCTCTCTCTCTCTCTCTCTCTTTCTCTCTTTCTCTCTCTCTCAACCAAGACTAATGGCTGGGGACCTTTCAAGGGCCTTATAACAATATTTGAGACCTCAAATACAAGTCAAAATAACTAATTGACTAGCTGGAGTGTAGTGTATATCGTGCAGATACACTGGACAAAGGTTTGATTCACTTCCCAGCAGATAGAGTGGGATGACTTGAGATTTCATCACACTACTTAGAATGGCGTGTCATTTAAAACTTATGAATTATTTATTTCTGGGGAACTTTCTATTTAATATTGACTGTGGGTAACTGAAACTGCAGAAAGCAATACCAAGGATAAGGGGAAGGGACTACTGTAATTCCGTTTTACAAATGAACATGAAGTTGTTATGTTTTGGCAAGGTTTAGTAAGTACCATATTTTCTAGGAAGCAACAACTTAATACATGAAGCAAAGATTGTACTGTGTTTTACTGAACACTTTGCTAAGAATTCACTATTTTGAAAAGTTACTGATGGCAATTCTCTTGTATGATTGGAGTCACTAAATTCCTCTGCATTTTAACTGTCATTTTCACAGTGAGTCTACATTTACATAAAAATATACTGATTTAGCCTGTATGAGAAAATGACAAATGCAAAGAAGAAGAGTAAACAATATTCACTTGAACATTGAAAATTTGGTTTTATGTCTGCCCATATATGTATGGCTAGTTGCCAACATGCCAGTTCTGCAGTTCTTTTAACTAAACAGTGACTCCATCAAGATAAAGTGAAGATTTTACAAAGAAACACATTTATAAAGTTGACAGCATATCACACTTCTGAGATGTAAAGGAAAAGTTTGAAAACTAGGATTTTCACTGAATGTTAAATCTTTGAGTAGAAGGTAATGTTGTTGACGTTCTCTTTCAAAATAGTATAAATGCTTGCAAAATAGGGTAAACAACACATTGTAGTAAAAACTTTGCCAATGAATAATAGGTTATTAGAACAATAGCAAAAGAAAGGACACAAATGATTTTTTTTATTCTGCTGAATTCTGATGATACTGTTCTAAGAAAAATTGATGAGGTGGTGAAAGCTGTTGAGTGTTGGCTGTGTAATGAGATCAGGCAAGCAAATTGTCACTTACTAGAGCCCCCTGTGGGACAAAGGAACTCTCTGCTCACTGGATAAGGTTAAGGAATGAAAAAAAGCCACAGTGGACATTTATTTTCAAAATCACTGACAATGGGTACAAAGGCGTTGACAGTATTTGAAACCATTAAGAACAATTTCATTGAAAAAAGAATTCCCTTGTCCAATGTCATTGTATGCACCATGGGTTGAGCCTCAGCTATAATTTGCTGGCCATTTAAAAGGTTTGTAGGCCATTAAAAAAATTAGCACCAGATGTTTAGCACAATGCAAAGAAAAACATTTTGTGACCATTGTGTGTTATTTTATTTATTTTGGATTCCTTGCTGTTTTCCAGGATTTTCACTGTTACTCCCATACTTCCCATGTGGTCCGCCTTTGAAGGCCTAACTTCTCTTAGACTTCTTGTATTCTCTTCCAGTCCAGCTTCTATTCTCCACCACCTGATGAAACAAAATAACCCCAGGCCACAGTAAAACAAATGGGGTCCAAAACTGAACCATGTAAAATGTAGGGCTGCATTTTTGCGATGTTAATTAAAAAAACCCCACTTTTCAGGAGGTCTGTACTATCAAAAAAGGCACAAAGGTAAATATATTGAAGCATGTTGGACACAATTATCCATATACCCTACAGAGCAAGTCCCAATTCACTATGTCTAACCCCCACAACCCCCCATTACCAGCCTGCACTGTCTAAAACCTACAGCAGCATTGCCTGGAGTTCTCCTACAAACATGACCACACACATTCAATCATGCACCTCCCATGCAGCTATGGAGGCCCAAGTAACACACATCCTCTCTCTCCATCTGGTTTTTTAGTGTGTGCATGTATGCACATGTGTACGTATGTGAATGCACAGATCCAAAATGATGACAATGGCTAGCTTTTAGAGCAACATGAACCATGCAAGTCCCAAACAAAGTTTCTAATAATAGCACCCACCCTATAGGGTAAGTGTTATTATCCTTCCAGTCTGTCTCAGTTTGATGCAGGTTTGGGAACCAGGGCTGGTCAGGGGCCCAGAGCAAATCCCATTATATTAAAATATGCATTGTCTTGCAGTTTATTGTGTATGTCTTTTTAAGTCCTAGAATGCATGCATTAAATGAGTATTGAATTTTTTTTATTTTAAATAGATACTGATTTTTTTTTTAACTTTTATTTATTGGGGAACAGTGTGTTTTTCCAGGACCCATCAACTCCAAGTCAAGTAGTTGTTTCAATCTAGTTGTGGAGGGCTCAGCTCCGTGGCCCATGTGGGGATTGAACCAGCAAACTTGGTGTTAAGGGCACTGAGCTCTGCCCACCTGAGCTAACTGACCTCCCTGAGTATTGAAATTTTAAGAAAGGAGATAAGATCTCTGAGCTATTTCACCACTACCTTGTTCCATGTCATATAGAAGGAATTCTTTTGTCACTACTCTTAGAAACAAGGCCAATGCTGTTCTTTTTTTTTTTGGACATTCAGTATTATTTGTTATTAGCTTCAGACCAATGCCATTCTCGGAATGTTGTTCTTCCTTGTATTTTCTTTTTATTTTTATTTTTGAGGGCAGTGTCACTGGCCCTCATAAGTGGGACCCGAACCGCGGCCGCTGGCTTCCCAAGCCAGCGCTTAACCACTGCACCACTCGGCCGGCCCTCTTCCTTGTATTTTCTTCTTTGATAGCATACAATTTGCTTAACATGTTATTCCTGTTTCCATTAAGGTTATCTCTTCTTTCTGTTATCATATACAAATGAGCCTTGTGTGTTATTATATATCCTAACATGAATTTTAATTCCAGTGTTAACTAGAACCTCTCTCTTTCATTCTTCTGTATTTATTGTGAGGAAACACTTCCAATATTCTTTCTTTTAAATTCAGAGTGACTCACAAAAGGAGGTAGAAACATCTGACTCTATTATGTATTCTAGTATGGAGCATTTACACATGGAAATGTATATCATTTTATTATTGATCATTTTTACCCATCCTTTTTATTTCAGCTAGAATATGAGAAAGGGAAAACCAGCCCCTGACACCTGAGAGCTGGCCTGGCATTTAGAGTTTGGTGTCATGTTCTTGTGTTGCAAATAAACAATTCCACAGAACACTATTTACCAGGCAAGGCCACTCTGTGCCCTTGATGGATCCAGATAAAAACAAGAGTCCTCTGTAATCATGTCTGAACACAGACAAAACAGGAACATGGTCCAAACCACAGAAATGACTAAACATCTTCCTATCTTGGCTCATTTAAGTGACTGCTGCTCCTTTACAATAGCTTTAACCTTGCTCTAGTCGGCCTTCCTTCTGGATGACATTAAAATACCAATTACAGACAGCTCCCACTTCTTGACAGCACCCAATCGAAAGCAAAGCACTGCTTCTATGAAGCCTCCTGACAGACACCTAACACCAACCTAAATCCTCTAAGTCCTTTCCACCATGCATGTGTTCTCCCTCCTTGCAATGAGGAATACATTTAACTCCTTCAACTACAAGTGTGTTCCTGACATCTTTGGCTGGGAAGCATCAACAGATATTATAATGCTATCTATATCTATGTATATCTACATATAGTTTGTGCACCTATGTATGCAGGGAGATTATATTATCTATGAATTTTATTTCAAGATAGTAAAGGGGCTTTACAAAGCATTTGTTATAAAAAGGACATATTGAGTTTGGTGGGACCATTGATAGAAATTTTGTAAACTTGGCGCTGCGCACAGGTAAATCATGGTGTTTTCTTTTGTCTGCATATAAATCCTGCATGTGAATGTAGGCCTTGCACAGGAAGCCATTTACATAAGCAGGTAGTGTTCAATTACAAAAAAAAAAGAAAAAAAGCCTTCAAATGAAATACTCAGCAAACTATTCTGCTTTGCAGCTTGGAGTTGATCTTGTCCTCCTGTGCTCTGCTTTTGATCCCTTTTGTATTGTTTCACACTTCCGGACATATTGGACACTATCGTTGGGGCACTAAGCCTTATTTTTCCCATTGAGGACAGCCATATATCCCTATCATTTGCCTTTCAGATGTGTGTGCTTTTTCTTTTGACTGACGGTCACTACAGCTGGCATCTTAACTATGCTGCCAGTTAAACAAAAGGGCCAAAGTATTTTTATGATCTCCTGGAATGAAATTGCCACGCTTTCTGAATTTTCAAAAATTAGCTGCTAGAAAAAGGGGAGGGAGCACTTAGGAAATTCTGAGAAGCCCCAATAATTAAGACAAATAATGTTTCGTGAATGAAAACAAAATGTTGCTGCTTATGTAGGCATTGTGTTTCCCAATGGCATAGCTCTTCGTCCCATACCCTCCCTGAACCAGCATACTTTGCCGCCCATACCCTCCCTGTACCAGCATACTTTGCTGCTTGCTGGTTCCCTTCCTGCATACTGGAGAGCAATTTTGTCAAGAAATTTTACTTCTAATAGTGTGTGGGAGAAACCTAGTAATTGCTTTATTCATCAACCATTCTAAAGAAAGACCATTATTCATACCTGTGAAAACTGGAAACACCTGAAATGCCAATTATTATATGATGGCTAGAGAAATTATGGTACATTCATTTGATAAAGTGTTATGTAGCTATAAAAGGCATGCTTTTGAAGGATGTGTGATATGTATGTTGTATATATGCAAATAGAATAGTAGGAGAAATATTAGGATACAAAAATATCTATCTGATTTGATACTAGGTTTGATTAAACATCTTACATGTAAAAATAAAAAATCAGTGTGTGGGAGGAGGTGGTTTAGATTACTCAGAGCTCTTTCCCAGGCCGTGAGGCAGGGCCTCCCGGGCGAGGACGCTAACAGAAGGTGCGGTGAAATCAGACATGGGGAGGAGACCGCTCCACCTGGGCGCAGGCTTGGGATCATCTTGCTTTGGCTTCTCAGCACCACCCAAAGCCGCGCCCCTGCATCCCCTTGCTGGGGCAGAGGCAGGCTCTGGGCTGAGTTCACAACCTCCACCCTGGAGCCTGGGAGAGGGGAGGGACAAGCTCAGGGACGTGGGGGCCCTGGCACCCCGGTCCTTTTCAGGCCAGAGCCCCTGTAACGACAAGGTGGCTGTGAAGTGTGGTGGGCACAGCCAGGGACAGCCTGTCAGGACTGAGCTCGCATTTCTCCTAGTTTACCAGCCAATTTACCTTGCCAACCTTTTTATTTAGATTTCGTTTTGGAAGAAAAGATCAAACGTATAACCCATACTCTCTCTTTACCTGGCAATACAGTTAGAAGTATGAAAAGAGTTAAAATCAGGTTCCTACCTCACCTTTGTCTCCCAGTTTCTGTGCTCCAAGACACCGGGATGGGTAGATTGGTGACAGTGAGGATGCCTCACGGAGAGCACACCCATTCTCTCCAGTGGTTCCTGGAAACTGCGTCCCTGGAGAAACGGGCTGGCTGCTGGGGGAATGTTAGGGAACTGAGGGCCTGTGTGTGAGGGTGCAAGCCCGGGTCAGGGAGAAGGATGCTCTGCAGGCTGAGCCCAGCCTCTGCTCAGTGTCTGTAAAGAATTGTAAAGCGGAGAAGGAAGTGGCCTTGTTACTAAGGACAGCATAGACAGTGAGGAAGAGGATGGGTAATCTCTGGATTCACCTGGAAGCCAGAAGGAGGCCCAGATCTATAGGTAGTAGTGGGGTGGGGTGGGGTGGGGTGAAAGAGAGCATGGAGGGGAAGGAGAAGGAGGAGAAAGAGGGGAAGGGAAGATAGAGGAAGGGGAGGGAGGAGTAAGGGGAGGAGAGTTAAGGGGAGGAGGAGGGGGGAGAGAGAGAGGAGGAGGATGAGGAGAAAGGGAGAGGGAAAGAGAGAGAAAGAAAGAAAGAGAAGAGATAGAGAGAGACCTGTGGGGCCCTGGAGGGATAGCTGGATGGGCTTTAAGGGGTTGGAGGATCTTGAAATATGGATCATTATCCTTCCTTAGTCCCTTTTGTACTCACAGGCTAGTGAAGAGAGAAGAAATTTGATTTTCGTTTCCATCTGCTACATGGTAGGTACTCGATAACCAGGGTTGATGAATAGCTAATTATGTACGTGCATCAAACTAGAATAATGCTCACTGTGGTCCTCATATTAACATCCAGTCCCAATATACCAAGATATTAGTAAAACCCTTAGCTGATTTAGTGGGAAGCCTTGGCCTTAAGCATATTATTTCCTTCCTATTCTTTTATCATCCAGTTTTACTTCATGACCAACACCAGCAAAGCACTTTGTTGCTGCAGCTTGGGCAACACTATGGGGCAATGCAGGACCAGTTCCACTAGTCTTGGGAGAATACATTTCCTCCATTGTCCTGGAGGCATCCTTCATTGGGAGGGGAAGGAAAGGAAGGAGGAATCAGGAATGAGAAACCAGGCTTTGTGCCTTTGTTGGCTACTCCCTGCTTTGGAACAACAGCAATATTTTGTTTCTTCCTTACAACAGGTTCCTGGTTTTCCTCCTACCTCCCCAGCTGTTCTTTCGTTAGAGGTCTGCCTTAAAAGTACCTCTCTTCCTTTTCCCACTTAGATATGGTGCCTCTCAGAGTTCTATTCCAAGCCCTCTTCCCTATATCCTCTCCCTGGGGGAACTCATCCCCAGGTGACCAGAAATAGCTTTGATGACCATTTATGACTCCCAGACCTCCCTCTGTACCCATTCCTTTCTCTTGAGCTCCAGACTTGTACAGCCACCTACTTCCAGAACATTTCAGACTTCCTATCTTTCACCCAGAATCCATCTCTTCTCCTCCAGTGGTCTGTACTGGTTTTCATTTTCCCTGTGATTGCATTTACTTTCCTCCTCAGCTCTCCAAGCTTTGGCTTCTTCACCCTTCCTTCACTCTACTGATCTCCAACCATGCCATTCTATTGAAACCATTAAATCAGCTCTCCAATCCAAACACTTTTATTCTCATCCAGCCACCATCACCTGTTCGTCTCCTAACTGATTTCCCTTCTTTCAGATTTGCCCCCCTCCAGGCCTCACTCCACACTGAGCCTGAGTGATGTTTCCAAAATGGAAATCTGATCATTACAGTTGATTTCAGGATAAAGACCAAAATCCTTCATGTAGCCTAGTAGGAATGTGGCCCTTGTCTGCCTTTCCATCTTCATGGCTCACCGCTCTAGGCTCAAAGACCGAGGTCCAGCCGTCCTATTTCGTTCACTTCCTTCAGTGTCTATACAATGACCTAGAGACTTTCCTGGATATTTCCCCCACCCCACTTCCCCTGGCCATCCTTCAGGTCCCTGTGGAGATATTAGGTAGGACAAGGGTCTCAAGGTCTGGGTGGTCCTTACTAAATGCTATTCTTGCTAAGTGTTAAAATGTAGCACAGTGTTTTGCAGAGGCAACTGTAACCTGATGAGCTTGACCAGACCCAACAGGATAAGTTTAACCAATTGCAAAGAAGAAATAGACATGCAATTAACCAAATAGTGTATATAAGCAATGGCTAAGATTCCCTTTGGGGAGACAGAGTTTTGGATGTAAATCCTGTCTCTTTTACTTGCTGCAAGTAAATAAAACTACCTAATAGCAACGATGTCTTATTCTTGAATAGAATACCCCAAGCAGTGAACCCCTTGAGTTTGGTAACAGAGCCATCACTTTTCTAGAAACATTCCCTGACCCCAAGCCTGGCTTAGCTGCCTCTTATCATGGCCCTTTTCAGACTGCACTTGACTTGTTGTTTACTTATGTTTCTTTGCCCTCTGAGCCATGATCAGCTTGAAGGCAGGGACCCTGGCACCTGAGTCACTTTGTTGTTCTCAAGTCCTAGCATGGAGTCTGGCATATAGTAGATCTCAATAAATATTGAATGAATAAATGAAAGAATTGAACATGTGGATGTAAATGAAGACCAACCAAAGAACAAACAAAGGCTATCTATTCAGAGCTTGCTATAACAAGGGAGTCAGCCACCATCATTTGCTTTTTGGCAAAGACATAAAGGCAGACAGAGGAGTGGGAAAGCTTCACAGTGGAAAAAAAGGAAGGCTTCAGGTATGCCCTGATTGGAGGCTGTTGGCATGGGGGAGCTGTAGGCTGGCTCACTAGAAGTGGAGTATCCCATGTGATTGGCTAGGGGTGCATAGTTGGCTTTTTCTGGTTGGTTCTAAGTTGGAAGCATGGACAAAAATTAGGGAAACTGTTAGTTATTCATCAAGTCCTGCCCATTTGGGGTCAGTTGTTACAGAGGTTATTGTTTGGATTCCTGGGCTGGTTACTATAGATAATGGATTGGTTTCCTAGACTGGTTGCTATAGATTATGAGTCAAAGTTTTATTTTTATATATGGTCGGGCCATTGCCCGTTTGTATATTCAGTGTCTTGAAATATATTTATTAGCATCTACCATATTAATGCACCATACTTTGTATTTAGTGTTATATATGCAGTACCTCATTTATTTCTCACCATACTTCTGTGGGGTAGATATTATCATTTCTGCTTAGCCCTGATCACTTCCTGCCTCGAGACTCATCCACATTTTCTGTCTTCTGGCCCTCCTTGATGCCTTAAGTGCCCCATGCAAATTCACTAAGGACAGGGGCTCTGGGGTTCTCTTCCAGGCAAGACTGCCATCTTCCTGGGCATGTCATTATCCTTGCTCAGTTGCTTCCCATGATGCTAGACTTCCAGTTCTGAATTTCTTCATCTTCAGTGACCTTCACCACCAAACCTCTTTAGTCACACACGCCTTAAACATCAGACATATCAGTCATCATCACTAGGAAAGGATTGTCTCTGATAGATAAACACCATCATCTATTCTGTGATTTAAATAACGTCCTACCCTTTTAATCCTCCCAGGATGTAATTAATTCTGGGTAAAGGCATTATGGTAGATTTCAAAATACTTTAAATTACTGTTTAGTATTTCCTAAGATGTCTAAGATGTATAACATGAATAATCCAACCCCCTAAATCCTCTAAATATTATTATTATTATTATTTTAAAGATTTTATTGGGGAATTGGGGGAGGGGAACAGACAAGTTGCTGTCTTTTTGTTCTTCAGTCTAGTTGCGGAGGATGTTGCTTCACTGGCCCATGTTGGTATCGTCATTGCGCTCTTCCTGGATGAGGCAGATCGGTCGCTGGCCTCTGGATGGTCGCTCTATTGGCTATTGGCAGCTCACGCTGGCTGCCAGCCGCTCACGCTGACTGCCGGCCACTCACTGTAGCCTATGGCAGCCCACTGCAGCAGGGGGTGCAGCCCACACCATCGCCGGGGCTCGCACAGCCCAGCTCCAGGTGGAGCTGTTGTTAGCTGTGGAGGGCAGTGTCACCGGCCCTCATATGTGGGATCTGATCTGGGGCCACTGGCATCCCAAAACCAGTTCTTAACGAATGTGCCACTCGGCCGGCCCTAAATATTATTTTTTAATCTTCAAAAGTAAGTATCATCTACTGGTACAGCCATCATTCTACCTGTCTCCTTCTAGAGGGAACAGGGAAGGGAGGAAGTCCACATTACATTATATACAAGGTCGGACAGTTAAGTTCGCTAACTCATCCTAAAAAAGTTGCTACATACCTCATTGTTGAATATCACTATGGTCACCCTCAAAGTACTCCCCTTGGGAAGCTATGCACCAATGCCAGCGGGTAGTCTACCCTTCAAAGCAATTTTGGAACTCTTTTTCTGGAATGGCCATCAGAGCTGTGGTTGTATTACCCTTGATGTCCTGAATATCATCAAAATGTCTTCCACTCAGTATTTCCTTTATCTTCAGGTAAAGAAAAAAGTGATTGGGGTCCAGATCAGGTGAGTAGGGAGGGTGTTCCAATACAATTTTTTGTTTACTGGCTAAAAACTCCCTCACAGACAGTGCCGTGTGAGTGGGTGCATTGTCATGATGCAAGAGCCATGAATTGGTGAAAAGTTCAGGTTGTCTAACTTTATCACACAGCCTTTTCAGTACTTCCAAATAGTAAACTTGGCTAATAGTTTGTCCGATTGGTACAAATTCATAGTGAATAATCCCTCTGATCTCATAAAAGGTTAGCAACTTTGTTGCAACAAGTTCTCGAACTTGTCAGATCTCATAGTCATAATTACAATGCAATCAGAATCCATACGGTGAAGTTTCTTTAAAATGAAGTTACTGTAATTATTTTGGAAGGTCTCCAAAAATCACGACAAACACAGTTGACATAAGTCATGTTTGAATGGCATGTTATGATATGCTGAGTATGATGGTTAATTTTATGTGTCAACTTGGCTAGGCCATGGTACCAGTTGTTTGGTCAAACACCAGGCTAGATGTTGCTGTGCAGGTATTTTTTTAGGTGTCATTAACATTTAAATCAGTAAACTTTGAGTAAAGCAGAATACACTCAGTAATGTGGGTGGGCCTCATCCAATCAGTTGAAGGCTTTAAAAGAAAAGACTGAGGTGCCTTGAGGAAGAAGGAATTCTGCCTCTAAACTCAGGATAGCAACATCTGCTCTTCCCTGGCTCTCCAGCCTGCTGGCCTGCCCTGCAGATTTTGGACTTGCCAGCTCTCACAATCTCATGAGCCAATTCCTTAAAATTTCTATCTATTCACATCCTATTGGCTCTGTTTCTCTGGAGAATGCTGACCAATGCACTGGGAAAAGGCCAGATACGCAGGAAAAAATTCACCTGCACAGCACAAATGAAGATAAACAGGAACCACCTCTAAATTACTTCTCACCCCACCTCCTAGCCAACAGCCGTCTGTACCTCTAATTCCTTCTAATTAAATCAGGCTCAGCATCTGATAACATTCATTTACGGTTGTTGTCTAAGAAGTTATTATTATTCTTTAGTAAGTGGTTTTCAACCAGTGTGTGTGGCGTCATTAGCATTTTAAGCTTCTTGTTTCCAAGTTGAAGAAGGAAGAGTCTTAACATTATCCTTGAATAAAGAATGTATCACTAGCAGGCTTAGAGGTGAGTTTATCATCCTGAAAGTGAATCTGTCTTAAACCTCAAGTGAGGGCACAGCCAGGTTTTGTTAGAACCTTAAGTTTATACAGTTCGTAGGTCCCTATTTAGAAAAAAGTATACAGAAATATCTATCATTTGTAGTTTTTCAATGATATGTGGTCATATGAACACTTTGCTATGACCCCTCCCAGGGCTTTGGAAGGGAGATGTAAAGTGAAGGGCGCTGACGCTTATGTTTTATTAGCTTCAGGGTAAATCTGGCTGTGCTTCTGGGCTCTTTAGGTCAGGGACAGAAGGAAGGGTGTTGGCTTCTCCTTAGGTTGGCTCCTGCTTCGCTGGGAAGGAAAGCTGGGGCTGGCCTCTAGGTTCAGAGAGCCCCTCCCCTCTAAGTGCTGCCAGCATCTCTGTCCTCTTTGCTGTCTCTTCAGACTTCCAGATGCTGGATTTATCTCATAGAAGCAGACTCATGCTATTCAAAGCAGTGGCTTTCTAATTGTACCCAGGGATAAGTATTTTATATATTTTGCTTTCATGTATTTCACTGAGTGTATGAATTTATTAGCACCTCCTCTCCTCATTCTGGGAGAAGCTCAATAATGGGATGACATTTTCTGCAAATGCCAGAGGGCTGATGTTCTCAGTTTCCCTCTCAGCTCTGAGTTTCGGCATCTTCAGAACCACTGGGTTCATTTGTACCCCACACATTTCATGGCAGTTCCTTCCCTTCTGCTCCCATCAATTGAAATCGGGGTCTGATCTTGTTCCAGAATTATTCACACAAGACACATATATGTGTATCATATATACTTTACTGAAAGAGTTGGAACAATGGAGTTGACTTAGATCACAGCAAAAAACAAACAACTTAAAATCGTATAAATACAACCCTTGTTTCTTACAACCACTTTTGGGAATTCCTCCCTTACTTCCTTTTCCCCAGATCCAAGCCTCTGCTAAACTGACTGCCATCTCTTTCCCTTCATCCCTCACCCCCTCAGAAGGTAGAAATAGCCTCATATAGTTTAGATTAAAAAATAAAAACAAAAATTTCTTCATCTTTCTATACTTAGTATGGAAGAAAACTCTCTCTCTCTCTCTCTCTCTCTCTCTCTCTCTCTCTCTCTCTCTCTCTCTCTCTCTCTCTCAGCCAGCCTTGCCTCAAATGGATAGAACCCTACCTGAGTCCCCATCAACACTCCATCTCCCTCTGTGTCCTCATTTCATTTCCTCTTCTTGCGTCTCAAAAGCTATCAGAGAAAAGCACCAGTCCTTATTCTCACTTCATGGAAGTTCATGACCAGGAGCCATGAACATAGTGACACCGGAAAGGGACAGTCCTGAAGAGAACAGAGTGATAGAAATAATCCTATGAACTGGAAAGTTTACGAACAAGGAAGATGACGCCTGTGATGGAAAGCCACATGGTAGATGCCAGACATTGCCATGCTATGCACACAATGACATACCCTCAAAACATTCACAAAAGGCTAGCATGAAGACAGGATCTAAACCTTGACACCTCCACCCTGCAGCTCGTCCCCTGTCCCGAGTTTCTCAAGCTCTTCACTGCTGTAGTCTGTGGGGCAGGGCTGGTACTTGGCACCTGAGGCCCCTTTCCCGGAGGAGCGGCGGCGATGCCATAGGCTGCAGATGCCATAGACAGTGGCCAGTATGGCAGCTGCTAAGCCCAAGTGCCAGCAGAAGAAGATGGTGAGGAAGGCGAGGTCCACAGGGTTTTCCCCTCGCCAGGGCTGCCCCGAGGGAGGAATGTACATCACCAAGCAGAGCTGCAGCAGCCAGTTGCTGAGCACCAGCCCCATCCAGGTCTTGAGCACCCAGAGTTGGGGCTGGTCAGGCACCCAGACCTCGACGGTGAGCACCAGGCCAACCAGGAAGGTGGGTACTATGAACAGAATGTGCACGCGGATCTCCAGGGAGCTCTTGTTCTCAATGTGGGCCGCCATCAGCAGCGCCAACACGCAGAAGGCCAGGGCCTCGGCTGCTCGCTCCAGCTTGATATTCTGCTGGGCCTGGCACGACCGGCTCACAATGTCCACCACGCCACTGAGCAGGAAGAAACTGTACATGGTGATATGCTGCCAGTTGTTCTGGAACAAGAACGGCCGCTGAGGGTCCTCCCAGTCTATTATCTTCATCCGGTTGACTCCTAGGGGGTAGAAGAACTCGGGAATAATGCCCATCAGGCAGGCAACAATCTTCACCGCCCCTTCCATAGGTATCCGCTGCCACCATCTGTGTCCTTGCTTGTCCCTTGGGGGCAGAGGAGGCTTGAGGAACCTCTGTCCCCGTAGCAGGGCCAAGGATACCAGCACTGCATAGTACAGTGAGAAGAAGAGGAAGAACATCCCTGGTAGCAGGTGTCCCTTGAGGGAACCCATGGTCTCTGTGCTTGTCAGGCCAACAGGGCAAGAGCTGGCAGGTGAGTGGCAACCTTACGGGGCTCTCCTCACAAGCAAGAGTGACTGCTTTTGAGTGGTGGAGAGCTCCCTGTCCCAGCCCCGCCCCAGCCTCCCACACGTGGAAAGGCACACCTCTGTGCTGTAAGTCCTGAGCCACTCCCAAATGGATCTCGTCTAGTGATGTGGCGCTTCACCTCACTCCGCTCTTCACTTAGATTGGCTAGGCCTGAGATTGTCACCTCTGCACCTCATGGCAGGCACTGGTTTACTCATTTTCTCACCTCCCACTTCATCCCTCAACAAAGAGATGGAAGGGAAAGAGTTATGTTACTCCAACAAAAAGGGGTGGTGGCTGACTCTTTTATGACTGTCTCTTGGTGCCACTCACATTGCATTTTTTTTTCCATTTAAATCCCTCAACAACTCTATAAGGGAGTTATTAAGCAAATTTTACAGGTGACATTAAGGCTCAGAGGGGTGAAGGGATGCACACACTTAGCAGCCAGCACAGCAGAGCCAGGAAAGGCCCAGGTCTATCCACCTGTTTATAAAGTCCACAGTTTGTGCACAGCAAAATGACTGAATCTCAGTTCCAATACTCAGCAAGTCACATGACTATGGGCAAGCTACTTTGTATTCTTGAGCCTCAGTTTCCTGATCTTTAGAATGGGAACAATAATTATTTCACAGGTGTGTTGTGATGATTAAATAGAATATTTTATATAGAGGCTCTGATACATAGCAAATACTCAATAAATGGTACTGATCATTAGTAATTTTACTATTGCTGTTACTAACATTTAGCAATTGTTAGTGCTAAATTCTTGTGATGCTGTGATGTTGTTCAGATATTTCTATGAATGATACCAAAGCTTGAATCATAAAGGAAAAAAGTGAAAAACGTAATTATATTTAAAATTTTTAAAGTTGTTTATTAACAGAAATTAAACATCACAATTAATAATTTATTTATATATTACTGTTAAAATAAATTTCAAAAGAAAAACAAACTGTTAAAATTTTACTCCATATGTAACAAAATATTAGTCTCCTTACAATATAAAGAGCTCTTACAAATCAAAAAGTTAAAAATGGACACCTTGGCAGGAAAATGGATAAAGAACATAAAATGGCTATTCATCCAAGAAAAATGATAAATGCTTAATAAACCTATAAAATTCAAGATAGTGAATTTTATAAGCAAAATGAATCATAATAAAATCTTCATGATATCTGTTTTGCACTGAAAGTTTGTCACCACCACCCCCTGCCCCATATTCATATGTTGGTACGCTAACCCCCAATGTGATGATAGGTGGGAAATGATTAGGTTTACATGAGGTTGTGAGAGTGGGACCCTCATGATGAGATTAGTGCCCAAAAGGAGGAAGAGAGAAAGATTGTCTTGGAAGAATGTATATTCCATTGTTGTTGGGTAGAGTGTTCATATATGTTTGTTTGATGTAGTTGGTTTATTGCGTTGTTCAAGTCCTCTATTTCCTTATGTTCTGTCTGGTAGGTTTCTCCATGTGCATGCGTACAGCGAGGAAAGACCATGTGAGCACACAGCAAGAAGGTGGCTGTCTGCAAGCCAGGAAGAGGGCTCATACTGGAACCCAATCATCTCAGACTTCCAGCATATAAAACTGTAGAAATGAATATTAGTAGTTTAAGCCACCCAGGCTATGATATTTTGTTAGAGCAGACCAAGATGACTAAGACAGAATTTTGGTACTGTGAGGTGGGATGCTATTGTAAGAACTACTTAAAAATGGAAGCAGTTTTGGAATGGGTAATGGGTAGAGGCTGGGAGAGTTTTGAGGTACATACTATAAAAAACCAAGATTTTTGTGAAGGGATATTTAAAGGTGATCCAGGTGATAGCTCAGAAAGAAAAAAAAGAGCTATAGAGAAAACCTTCCATTTCCTTAGAGAATACATAAGTAATCATGAACAAAATATTAATAGAAATATGACTATAAAGGCTATTCTGGTGGGGTCTCAGATGGGAATGAGGAACATGTTATTAGCGGAGAAAAGGTGGCTCTTCTTATAAAGTGGCAAGGAACTTGACTGAACAGTTCTATGGAAGTTCTATGGAAGGTAGAACTCGTGAGAGATGAACTTAACATGTTCAGCTGAGACGATTTCTAAGTAAAGTGTTGAAGGAAAGGCTTGGTGTCTCCTGACTGCTTAAAGTAACATACGAAAAAAAAAAAAAGGAGAGAGAGATTTGAAAAATTCTCAGTCTGTCCATGTTGCAAAAAAATAACTTGTTCTGAAGAGATAAGGGTGTGGTCTAACAACTATTTGATGAGAAGATTAATAGGTATGAACCACAGGATGTTATCAGCCACCTCATCAGAAACACTGCAGGTTTGCACAGAAAAGGACAGAACTGTGATGAAATGAAGGAAGGCTGTTGGACTTAGATCCTAAACACTGAACCATAGAACTATTTGGTTATGAATGTAGCTATTCTTTAAGACAAAGGAAGATGGTTCTGATGACAATTCCGAGATCATCAGAACTGGTTTCAAAAGGTGAGAACTATTGCCTTGGTTTCAACAGGCCAGACAGTGGCCACCTGGAGACTTGGGGGTGGGGCCACCCAGAACTGTGAAGTGGCATCCCGCCCAGCAGAGCCATAGGGGTAGGACCACCACCCCAATAAGGCATCATACCAAAGAGAATTATTCTCCAGCCTTAAGATCTAATGATATTTGTCTTGCTAGGCTTTGGACTTGTTTGACACCATCACCTCTTTCTTCCAATGTCTTCTTTGTGGAATGGCAGTGTTTACCTATACCTGTCCCATGACTATTTTGAAGCACATAACTTTTCTGGTTTCACAGGTTCACAGCTGGAGAGGAGTTTTGCCTCAGGATGAATCATACCTCGAGTCTCACCCACACCTGATTTAGATATTTACGTAACACTTTAGATTTTAGAGTTGATGCTGGAATTGGTTGAGAGTTTTAGGATGGAATATATTTTGCATATATTCATGATGTTTAGGGGGGCCAGGGGCAGAATTTTATGGACTGAATGTATCTCCCAAAATTCATATCTTGAAGCCCTAACCTCCAATGTGATGGTACTTGGTGGGGGCCTCTGGAAGGCAGTTAGGTTTAGATGAGATCATGAAGGTGGGGCCCCGTGATGGGATTATAGAACAGACAGAGAAACCTGAACTCTCTCTCTCTGCCATGTGAGGAATAAGCAAGTAGGTAGTATCTGCAAGCCAGGAAGTGGGTTCTCACCTGGAACTGAATTGACTGACTTTGATTTTGGACTTTCCAGCCTACAAAACTGGAGAAATAAATATCTGCTGCTTAAACCACTAAGTCTGTGGTATTTTCTTATGACAGCCTAAGCTGACTAATACATTGACCCATTGGTTGTTTAAGAATGTGTTGTTTATTTCCACAAATTTATGAAATTTTGTTTTCTTTCTGTTATTGATTTCTAACTTCATCCCATGGCAGTTGGAAAAGGAACTTTGTATGATATCTTTCTTTTAAAATTATTGAGACTTGACTTGTGGCCTAACATGTGGTCTATCCTAGAGAATGTCCCTTGTGCACTTCAAAAAAAATGTGTGTTCTGTTGTTGGATAGAGTGTCCATATATGTTTGTTAGATCTAGTTGGTTTGTTGTGTTGTTCAAGTCTTCTATTTCCTTACTTATCTTCTGTCTGGTTGTTCTATCCATTACTGAGAGTGGGGCTTTTAAGTCCAACTATTATTGTAGAATTATTTATTTCTCCCTTCAATTCAGTCAATTTTTGCTTCATGGATTTTAAGGTTTTGTTATTAGTGGGTAAATGTTTATAATTGTTATATCTTCTTGCTGTGTGGAACATTTTATTAATATATAAGGTTCTTCTTTGTGTCTTGTAAACTTTTGATTTAAAGTCTATTTTGTTTGATATTACTAGAGCCACTCCTGTTCTCTTTCAATTAGTATTTGCATGGAATATCTTTTTCATCTTTTCACTTTCATTGTATTTTCATCTTTGGATATAAATAAGTTTCTTGTAGATAGCATATGGTTGATTCTGCCAATCTCTGTTATTTGACTGGAGAGTTTAATCCTTTAACATCTAATGCTTATAAGAAAGAACTGGTATTTTACTATTTGCTATGTTCCTTATAGCTTTTTTGCCCTCCCCCACCCAGTCTTCTTTTGCATTTAGTTGATTTTTTTATAGTGAAATGTTTTAATTCCCTTATTTCCTTGTGCATATATTCTATAACAATTTTCTTTGTGTTTACTGTGGGGATTATGCTTAAAATCTTAAAATTATATCAATGTAATTAAATTTATACCAGCTTAACTTCAGTAACATACAAAAACTCTGCTGCTATACAGTTCTGTCTCTATGCCCTTTCAATTATTGATGTCACAAAATTACATCTTTATGCATTGTGCATCTAAAACCATAGACTACTAATTGGTTTTAATGCATTAATCTCTTAAATTTTATTTTTTTACTTTTTTTATTTTAAATCTTTTATTGTGAAATAAACATTTTTTAAAAAATTAGTTTCAGGTGTACAACACAATGCAATAGTTATACTTTTTACCCCTCAAAGTGACAACTCCTCTCCCCCAGTTCACCACCCCACTCCTCCCCGCACATATCATACATATCTATTACAATTCCTTTGACTTCCTTCTACAGTATACTCCACATCCTGTGACTATCTATATATTCAGTTACAGTTGGCATACAATATTACACAACATCAGCTTCAGGTGTACAGTGCACTGATCAAGCCTCTACTCTATCCATGAAGTGGTCTCCCTAACAAGACATGTGACCATCTGACACGCCACAAAATTTTTACAACATTATTATATTCCCCGAACTGTGTTTCATATCCCTGTGGTAATATTGTAGTTGTCTATTTATGCTGTCTAATCCCTTCCCCTTCTCCCTCATCCCCACCCCCCTCCCAACTAGTAACACTCAGTTTTTCCTCTATATCTATGAGTCTGTTTACTTTGCTCATTTATTCAGTTTTTCAGATTCCACATATAAGTGAGATCATATGGTATTTCTCTTTCTCCAACTGACTTATTTCACTTAACATAATAGTCTCTTCACAACATTATCAATTACATTCTGAATCTCTTAAATTTTATAGAAAACAAATGTAGAGTTACAAACCAATGTTACGATAATACTAACTTTTAGATTAATAATTGTTTTTTTAAATGTATTAATCCCTTAAATCATGTAGAAAACAAAAAGTGGATTTATTAATATAATAAATTCATATAATAAATTAATATAATACAATAGTACTAACTTTACTAATTGCCCATGTGTTTACTTTTACTGAGATCTTTATTTCTTCATATGGTTTCAAGTTACTGTCTAGTGTCCTTTCTTTTTAACCTGCAACTCCCTTAAATATTTCTTGAGGAGCAGGTCTAGGAGTAATGAACTCCCTCAGCTTTTGTTTATCTGGGAATGTCAGATTCTCACTCATTTTTGAAGGACAGTTTTGCCAGACATAGGAATCTTGGTCAACAGTTATTTTTTCTCAGCACTCTAAATATGTCAGCCCACTGTCTTTAGACCTCTAAAGTTTCTAATGAGAAATCTGATGATAATCTTAATGAGAACCTTGTATGTGATGAGTTGCTTTCCTCTTGCTACTTTCAACATTTTCTCTGTTTTGAGCTGTCATTAGGTTAATTATAATGTGTCTTGTTGTGGGTCTCTTTGAGTTTATCCTAGTTAGACTTCATTGAACTTCTTGAATATTTATAGTTATGTCTTCCATGAAATTTGGAAAGTTTTTGGCTATTATTTCTTCAAATATCCTCTCTGCTCCTGTCTCTCTCTTCTCCTTTTGGGACACTCACAATACATATGTTGGTCTGCTTGATCATGTCCCACATGTCCCTTGGCTCTATTCATTTTTTAAAAACCTTTTCTTCCTGTACCTCAGACTTGATAATTTCAATTGTCTTATCTTCAAGTTCATGAATTCTTTCTTTTGTCTGATCAAGTCTGCCTTTGAATCCCTCTAGTAATTTTTTTTCTTTCTTAATTTCAGCTATTATAATTTTCAGTTCCAAAATTTCTTTTTTGGTTTCTTTTTATGTTTTTTTTTTTTAATCTCCTTGTTGACATTTTAATTTTGTTTATATATAATTTTCTTGACTTTCTTTATGTCTTCCTTTAATTCTTTGAGCATCTCACGACAGTTATTTATTTTATATTATTTTTAAATTTATTGGGGTGACATTGGTTAATAAAATTATATAGGTTTCAAGTGTACAATTCTATAATACATTATCTGTATGTATTTCAGCTCTTAGTTCAGCATTGGATACCTATTCCCCATCTTCCAACCTCATGGCATTGTATGTTGTATGTTCACCACCCAAAGTCAAATATATTTGATGCCCTTTCACCATTTCTACCTTCCCCCCTCCCCTTTTTCTCTGGCAAGCACTAAACTGTTGTCTGTATCTATGAGATTTTTGACAGTACAGTTACTTTAAAATCTTTTTCTGATAGGTCTGCCATCTGGTCTTTCTCGGGATGGTTTTTGTTGATTTACCTTTTTCTCTGAATAGGCCATATATTCCTGTTTCTTTGTATGCCTTGAGATTTTGTTGTTGTTGAAAACTGAACATTTGAATCTAGAAATGTGGTAACTCTGGAATTTAGATTCTTCCTTCCCCAGGGATTGCTGTTTTTGTTTTTGATTTTGTAAGCTATCTCTGTGCTGGGGAGCACCCTGAGATATAAACTTAATATCTACCTGTTCCTTTCCCTGGGCACATGCAATAGCTTTCTAAATTCCCCTGCATATGTGATTGCTTTTAAGTGTCCTAGTCCTTGAATGCCTGGCTCCCAAAAGGTAAAAAAGAGAAAAATTAAAGGGAAAAAATATGCTGGCTCTTTTTTTTTTTTTTAAGATTTTTTTTATTATTATTGGGAAATTGGGGGAGGAGAACAGCGTTGGGGATTCGGGGAAGGGGAACAGACAAGTTGCTGTCTTTTTGTTCTTTAATATAGTTGTGGAGGACATTGCTTCACTGGCCCATGTTGGTATCGTCATTGCGCTCTTCCTGGATGAGGCAGATCGGTCGCCGGCCTTTGGATGTCGCTCACCACGGCTATTGGCAGCCCACGCTGGCTGCCAGCCACTCACACTTGCTGCTGGCCACTCACTGTAGCCTATGGCAGCCCACTGCAGCAGGGGCTGCAGTCTACACCGTCACTGGGGCTCGCACAGCCCAGCTCCAGGTGGAGCTATTGTTAGCTGTAGAGGGCAGTGTCACTGGCCCTCATATGTGGAATCCGAACTGGGACCGCTGGCATCCCAAAACCAGCTCTTAACGAATGCGCCACTCGGCCGGCCCTGTGCTGGCTCTTTAAATCTCCTGAAAGTTGTTTCAGCTGGGGCGATGGGGCTTGCAACAATGGAGGAACAATAATGACCCCCCCCACCCCTTTGTCTGCACATCTGCAATCAGTGGTTAGTGCACAGATCCCTGATATTTGGAGAAGAGGGTCCTTTTGCCCACCCTTGCTCCTGCCACCTGTGTGCAAGCTGTTCCTGGAATGTGTGTATGGCTGCCTGCCATGGGGTTGGGAGATGGAGAATGGGTATCCAATGCTGAGCTAAGAGCTGAAATTGACTGAAATTAATAATTTACCATCAAAGCTTTCCTCTGGAACTTGCAAGCCTTCAATTGATCAGAGTTCCAAAATAGTTACATCAGACAGAAACTGCCAGTACAATGTTGTTTAGGTAAGGAGATGGATTCCTGGTGCTTCTTACTCCACCATCTTCCTAGAATCCTCTTTGGTTCCTTCATATATTTTCTACCTTTTGATTTATATTTCTATGTTTTTATACATTGTTTTCTTGACTTGATTCACATCTTCCTTTAGTTTTTTGAGCATCTTTAAGACAGTTGCGTGAAAGTGTTTATCCACCATCTGGTCATTCTCATGACCAGTTTTTGTTAGTTATTTTTTTTTCCTTTGAAGGACCATAGTTCCTTGTTTCTTTGTATGCCTTTGATTATCATTATTATTTTTTAACGATGTGACAGCTCTGGAAATCAGATTTTCCCCCTTGCCCAGAGTTTGCTGGGTTTTGTTTGTTTTTTAGTTGTTGTAGGTTGTCTGTGCCAGCGATCAGCCTGAAGTGTAAACTTAAGACCTTCTCAGCTCTTCTCTGAGACTACCTTTTTTGCTAGGCATGCAAGGTTACTTTCTAAATTTTGTGCTGTATACAGTAGCTTTGAAATGTCCTCGTCCTTAAATGTTTGGCTCCCAAATGGAAAAAGGAGGACAATGAAGAGGGAATAAAACATGCTTTGTCTTTTTAGAATATCCTTGAAGCTGCTTCAGCTGCTGGGCGTTGCAACAATAGTGGCCTGCCTCTTTGTCTTCACCTCTGTGGTTAGAACCAGCAATCAGTGATCAGAACACATACCTCCAATATTTGGAGGAGGAGAAAGTATTTATTGTCGACTCTGGCTCCCTCAAGTCACTCTAGGGATGCTGGTATGGCTGCCTGTCACAAAGTTGGGGTGACACTAATAGGTACTGTGCTAAGCTGAAGTTGATAGAAAATAACTGGGTCTTACTGTCCAAGACTTCCCCTGGAAGCTGAAAAACTTCACATAGATTCCGAAGTTTTAAAATAGTTACATCAGACAGATTCTGCCAATATAATTGTTGTCTAGGTGGGGAGACCAAGTCCTGACACTTCCTATTCTGCCATCTTTCCTGATGTTACTCTTTGGTAATTTTTTATATGCATTCATTTGTGTGTGTGTGTGTGTGTGTGTGTGTGTTTCTATGCAATTTTATCTCATGCATAGATTCATGTAACACCACTTTCACTGTTGTATCTTAAAATTCCTGCAATTCTCTGGCCACATTTTAGTTGTCAAAGACATGGACTGTCAACCCCATTCTGGTCCATAGCATTGGTGAAATCATGCTGGTAAGACCTAAAGAGCTAGAACTAGTAGGTAATCTAGATGACTTGGTAAGACATGTGTCTTGTAGAGAATAGGAGGTAAAATAAAAACGTAGGATTGTGCCACCACAGCAAAAGTTTTAGGAGTCCAGTAGTCCGTAGCATGTCAGGATAGTCTCTCAAAGGGAAAGACAAGTTGCTGAGTCTTAATACCCCAACCACTAGGAAGAATAACACATTTAGGATATCTTAGAATTATGGAGGCAACATACACAACATCTGAGTGTGCTGTTCTGGTCCTCTTACAGGGCTTCCCAGATAGTTTTTAGGTGGAGGCCAGTGTAAGGGAATAATTTCCAACTGGCACAGGTTGTAGTGCAAGCAGCTTTATCATTGCCTGGTGGATCCAGTGCTGGTAAATTTCATCGAAGCTATGTCAAATCTAGATAGGAGAATCACAGTGAAGGCTCCAAATTTTTGGAACAAAACCACAATCATGTTGGCAAATGACTATCCATCCTCATTTGGAGAAACTGCTCTTAGCTTGCTGTTGGGCCCCTCTGGAGACAGAACACTTTTCACATTGGACACAAGGTAACTATGTGATCTGGGTATTTTCTGATTCTACAGTCAGGAATGCATAACAGTGCTCCATCATCAAATAGGTGTGGTACAGTGAGGCTAGGCTTGAGCATATCCTGATAGCATAAATAAGTGGCATGAATGTGTTGCTCACATTCTCAGCATGCTTCCTCCTCCCTTTTCTCCCTCAGTCAACACGTATGGCCACATGTACAGTTCTCTGTAACCACTTGATGAGGGGTAAACATTCAAGCTTGGTTATAGATGGCTCTGCTAAGAACCCACTGAGCAGCACATAGCTCCAATCTAGGATGCTCCTGAGGAGCAGCAGAGAAAAGGAAACACTTCCCAGGAGCAGGACTTTGAACAGAGTATTTTTTTAAAAACTTTATTTTCTACTTTTTTCTGGAAAGTCTCAAGGACAACTAAGTCATGGGTACTGGTTAAAATCTGGTCACATGATCAGTGACCTAGAAGAACTAAGGTTCTAGGACTTATGACAACAAGGTTTGGGGAGGAGTTAGTGGCTAGAACTCTCAGAATGGGCCAAGAATATTTGTGTCTCATGTGAATGCTCAGTGGAGGTTTTCAGTCATTAGGGACTAGAACAGCCCACTCTGTGGATCTCATTCTGCTCCCTTACCCTCCACTCCAGTGAATGCTCAGTGGGTTCATGAACAATGTAGTCATGGTGGCTGGGGTGAGCTTATCTATGGCCTTAACGACACAGACTTACCCTCACAAAAGATGAGTACTTCTTCCACTCCTCAAGGTCAAACAAGAAAAGTGGTAAAGAATGATAATGATAAACCAAAGAAAAATCTTAAGGTTATTGAAATAGTGAATGGCTCTATAAAATATTTTCCCTATCCTAACACTAGACCCTGAGGGTTTAGAGTTTTAGCACCAAAAGGAAGAATATTCCCACCAAGGGACACATGGATGATTTCACTGAACTGGAAGCTAAGGCAATCACATGGGTGTTTCAGGCTCCTCAAGGCACAAAGCAAACAGAGAGGGATGTGGTATTGACTCTGGCAAGCATTCTAATTAACATGGGGACATACACAGGGAAGTGGGAGGAAGGGGTGTGGATGAAGCACGGGTGCTTTACCAGGTTCCTTTCTTAGGCCATATGTCCAGTTAAAGGAAGAAACTTCCACAATTCTATGCATGCCTGACCACCAAAGGTCCTTTGATTCATTTAGTCACTCAGTAATGAAGAGTACTAATGCCAGATACTGTTCTAGGCCCTGAGGGTACAACAATGAAGAGGGGAGGCAAGAAACAAATAAATATACACACAAACAAGAAAAATGGCAGCGATTGATAAATGATAAGCCCTCCCCACGCTCCCCCCGCACCCGCTGCATACTCAATAAGGCTTGAGTGACTTCTTCAGATTAAGCCATCAAAGAAAAAGTGACATTTAAACCAAGATCAAATTGGCATTAGGATCCAGCTATGCAGCATGTGATTGAATGTCTGGGTCAGAAGAGGAGATTTCATAGGAAAGCAGAGACCCTGGTAAACCTATCTCCCATTAATGATGTATGTGATTTTCAATCTTTCCAGCAATGTCCTTCTCTTTCTAGCCAGAATCCGATTTTGCTTGTCACAATTAAGAATCTTGATGGGGGCACCCCAGGTAGTAAGGTAACTTGTCTTTCCTTATTTATTTTTTTCTGCATTTTTACAATGAACAAGTATTTTTGTAATGAGAAACTAAATCAAAGATACAATTTTTGATGCATAGAGAAAAAGCTTGGATATGAGAACATCAAAATGTGTTGATTTCTGGATGGTAATTTTATGAAAAATATTAGTATGTGTCCCTATTTTCCTGTATTTTTTTCAAATGTTTTAGAAGACTATTAATTTAATTTTATGGTAAAATTTTTAACACGAAAAACTTTGTAAGAGCTCTCAGTTGTTAAAATATTTCTTTATACATGTTTATCTGTACAACTATTTATAAAGATTTAAATGTAGGGGGTGGCCAGTTAGCTCAGGTAGTTAGAGCACAGGCTCATAATACCAAGGTTACCGGTTCGGTTCCCATATGGGCCAAGTAGCTGCGCCCTCCACAACTAGATTGAAGACAGCTACTTGATTTGGAGCTGATGGGTCCTGGAAAAACACAGTGTTCCCCAATAAAATTTCAAAAATAAAATAGGAAAAAGATATAAATGTAATATTGACAACTTTTAAAGATACCAAAAAGCCCAAAGAGAAATTAAAAAAAAGTAATATACCAGCAAATGCCAACACAAAATGACCAAGTATTAAGCTTTTGTCATGTTTGCTTCCAGGGTTTAAGTAAATAAATAAATGAACATTCAAACCCTTCCAATCCCCTTCACATACCTCCCTCCCTCCATAGTGGAAACCAATATCATGAGTTTGGTGTGGATCTTTGCTGTCATTCTGTCATTTTATATATGTTTGCATCTATCTCTCTGTGTCTTTTTCTCTGTGTCTGTTTATCTGAGTGTTTTCTGTGTATTTCTAGTTCTGAAGAACCAAGCAAGGAGCTCTCCCTTCAACAAGGCACTGGTCATGCCTCAGTTAGAACCCATGTAAGTGAAGTTCTAGTGTAATGAAGTCAGTGCAGTTAAATTAAAAAAAAAGGGGGGGGGGATTCAAGAATCATGCATGTGGAAACCATATGTCCAAATGGCCACGTTCCAGTAACTGAGCGAGTACACAGATGTGTTGGTCCTAAATTCCTCCATTCCCAACTCTTATTTTGTCCACAGGATAACTAGGTAAACAGGACTAGCCTTCATCACAACCCCCACATCACCATGACCATGAGTCCGTGGTGTCTCTGTCTTTCCCATCTCTCAAGTCGACAGTTACTCATCACATGCTCCTCTCTGAGTCTTTCTGGCTTTCAAAGAGAGACAGTGTCTAATAATAATCACTTACACTTGTTGACTGATAGATTAATCTTTAGCAGATCAGTTTCAGTCACTGTGAAAGCTCAATCAGTCATTTTAAGTCCCTCATCTTCAGTTGAGGAAGGAAAATCCTTAGCTTTACCTGTGACTAAAGGAATTTGGGGCATCAGACTGCAGGTGCTGAGATGTGTTGCTATGGAAAGGGGTTCCTGAAAGTAATTCTGATTTAGATCTTGTAACCAGTAGTTTTCAAGGCTGTCCCTTAGAACCACCAAGGAGTTTTTTAAATGTTTGCTCCCACCCCCAGATATTCTGATCTAATTGGTCAGGGGTTGGACTTGAGCATTCATATTTTTAAAATCTCCCCGTAGACACGGAAGAACAAATACTATATGATTCCACTTGTATGAGGTATCTAGAGTAGTCAAATTCATAGAGACAGGAAGTAAATAGAATGGTAGCTGCCAGGGACTGGGAGGAGAGGGATTGGGAGAGTTGTTTAATGGGTACAGAGTCTTATTTGGGAAGATGAAAGAGTTCTGGACAGGGATTGTGGTGTGGTTACACAGCAGTGTGAATGTACATAACGCCACTGAACTGTATACCTAAAAATGGTTACAATGATAAATTTTATGTTATGTGTTTTTTACCACAAGAAAGAAAGTGAAAAATAAACCCTCCCCTGGTGATTGTAATTTTCAGTCAGGTTGAGAACCACCTTGTGTTATCTGGGGTGACTTGGGAAGGGTGGCTCCTTATTCTCGTGGGAGGCTCAGCTACGTGCTGTTCTGGTTTCAATATTGCTGCGACTGGGGGTGAAGTAGTTTCACTTGTCACTTTTCCTTTAAGATTTGGTCTGCCTCCGGCCCGAAGTGGTCCCAGAAACCCTCTGCATGCCTGCAGTAACACTTCTGCATCTATTATAGTAGCAACATTCCTGGCAGGAGGCTGAATGGCCACCTCTCTCCCAGCAGGGGTTTTATTCTCTGGTCCCTTCAGATGTCTGAGGCTGGAGCCTCCTGCCTTCCCTCTCCTTTTCCAGAATTAGACGACGTGCTTGGTTTGATTCAGTCCCATAATCTGACTCATACAGGAATAACCAGCCAGTTAATGTCAAATAGGGATGACGAGTTCTTTTTATCTTCTTTAGTGAAATGCCATGCTTATCTTAGTGTGTAACCCAGATGTTAGCTGAGGTCACACTAGTTTTTGAAATGTATATGAACTTGACTCAGCACCTGTCCCACACTCTGGGGGAAGTTAATGCTCTGTCCAAGGTTCCAGAATATTCCAGGGCTGTGGTTTTCCTCCCGGCTGACTGTCTGAATTTGCTCTAAACTCGTTCTGCAGCAGCGGCACCCTTTGTTCTGTTTCTTCAGAGTCTGACCCAGAGGGGAGACTCGGCTCCTTTTCATTGATTCTCATCTCTTCCCTTTGGAAAACAAAACAAAACACTTACAAAAGGCATTTATTTGTGCATCAGGCTTTACGTGCGAGGACAATGATTGGGTATCATATATATCATCCCAAAGCAGAGCCGTCCATGTTGGATATTAGATATTTGTGTTCTTAAAAGCCCTTCAGTAATATCATATGATTCCGTTCATATAAAACCCCCAAACTGGCAAAACTAAACCTAAGGTGTTGGAAGTCAGCGTGGCATGAAGGGGAGTGACTGGGAGGGATCATGAGGAGGCTTTTGGGATTCTGGTACAATTCTATTTTTTTTTTTTTAAAGACTTTATTGGGGAATTGGAGGTGGGGAACAGACAAGTTGCTATCTTCCTGTTCTTCAGTCTAGTTGGGGAGGACGTCGCCTCACTGGCCCATGTTGGCAATGTCACTGCGCTCCTCCAGGATGAGGCAGATCGGTCACCGGCCCCTGGATGTCGCTCACCGCGGCCAGGCCACCGGCTGCCGGCCACTCCCTGTAGCCTATGGCAGCCCACTGCCTACACTGTCGCCGGGGCTCGCGCAGCCCAGCTTCAGGCGGAGCTGCCTTCAGCTGCAGAGGGCAGTGTCACCGGCCCTCACATGCAGGATCCGAACCAGGGCGCCGGCATCCCAAAACCAGCTCCCAACCAATGCACCACTCAGCCGGCCCTACAATACTATTTTTTGATGAGATGCTGTCTACACCGCTGATTTTGGGAAAAGCTATTGAACTATACACTTTCAATTAGTGGACTTTTCTGTATTTATGTTATGTTTCAATAAAAAAAATTGTAATAAAAGAAACACAGAACACAGAAAAAGCCTGTCAGCAACCTTGTATCCGACATGTTGCTCGGCTCTTTCTCTCCATCCAGACGCTCCCTAGATCGGTGTAGAGAATTCCCTCACCCTCCCAGCTTCTGCATGCAGAAGTGAATTGTGGGTTCTGACCTGTTAACGGCTTTCAAAAAGGACAGAGCGAATTGCAGATGCGTGAGCATGTTGTCAATGGTGAGCCTCTGCAGAGACGGCCCCTCATACACCCTTCTTCCCAAACTTCCTCGTCACAGTTGCACCAGTGAGAACTGGAAAGACTCGTCCAGGTGCCCACTCCCTACTCCTTCCCTAATGTCTCAGCACCCGAACCTGTCAGAAGAAAGACTGTGCTTCTGACCTTCCAGACCAGAAAACCTCCTCTGCACAGTGAGACAGACAGACAGCAGATCCTGAAGCCACCCCAGGAGCTAAACAACCCCCAGAAAACAGGAGCATGGCTCATGGGATAGGAAGTCAAACTGTGACTCTCAGGACACTTTAGTCTGCCCGCCTGTGGGCATTCTCAAAGGACAAGTCTGAGCCTGGATGCCCCCATCCTGCAGCACGGCCTCTGCCCTAAGCTTCTTGAGCTCTACCACCGGGCATGGCAGGACCTGGCATGTGCCCTTCTATAGGAGGAGCAACAATGGTGCCAGAAGCTGTAGATGGTGCCAGCGTGGCAGCCCCTAAGGCCAGGCACCAGCAGAAGCTGGTGAGGAAGCTTATTAGAGTCCCAGTGAGTGAGGTCACGTCATTACATGAGGCTGCCACAGCCGGGTCAACAGGCGGTCCATACCTTGAACACCTACCTCAAAGGCTAAGGCTCTGGCTGCCCACTCCAGCTGTACGTGCTGATGTGCGAGCCATGCCTGGTTCACTCCAGCTACCACACACTCAGGAGGAAGGCTGCCAAACCCAGTGACCTGCTGCCCTGGCACATGGAGCAGGACCAGCTGCTCAGGTTCTGCCCAGTCCACCATCACCATCTGCTATATCCTCGAAGGACACAAGGACTTAGCAAAGGTGATATTAAGGAGGTACTTCTCCCCGCACCTCTTCTGCAGATACCTGCTGCCACCACCTCTGCCCCCAAGCCCCTGGATAGGACATAGGCCACCAAGACAGGGATACCAGCCCTGAGGAGAAGAACCCAGGACTCTTCACAGGGAATGACTGCCCCTTCTAGACTACCAGGACCATGCCGACGGCCCAAGCATCGGTGAATAGGTGGGCTTGCATCTCAGGCAGGTACTCCCAGGCGGCAGGAGCAAGCCCTCAAAAATACCACTGTGCTCCCTGTGTTTCCACTAATGCCTCTGTTCTGCCCAGGCATTAAGCTAATACATGAGAACGGTCCACAACGTGAAAATTATGTCCTTTAATGTGACTGGTACCAGCACACTGGATTTCACCAGCCTGGGTCTACTAATCCAGTCTGAGTAACACGAGCATCTAATACCTCCATATTTTAATGGCTCTTAGCCCCCAAGATTTGCAACACCACAGAGGGTCTTAGGATCTTGCAGAGTTTCACTTCTGTGCTGTGACTATCGGATCTCATCTGCCAAGAGACTGTTCTGGTTTCTGTTCTGTCAGCACATAGCTGTTCAGGTGCGGATGCCCTGCCCATGTGACTTGCTGGGCACCGATTCTGCAGCTGTCACCCTCAGTGGCCCCCAGAACAGCTGCAGCCAGCTGGGCCACAGCCTTCCTATCCTGTCTTGGCCTGTGGTGCTGTCATCACTGTGGGGTCCACTCTTGCTGCTAGTTGAGCTGGGTCTCTGGGACTGGGGCTCCACAGATAAGAGAGGCCCGGGTCTTACTTGGTTTAGATCTCTGGCAGTTCCTCTCAGAGAATGGTGTTTGTGCTAAGTGAGATGGAACAGCTTTTTCCACTGGAAGGGGAGACGACAGGAAGATTTCTTAAGCCCTACAGGATTCCACCATTCTGCCAGACCACTCTCCCAGGTCCTCCACCTAAACTCTCTTCTTCTCTAAGTATATATCTGCAGCTGTGGTCGGGTGGGTAGGGTTGAGAACCAGCCTTCCAGCTTTTCTGAAACCTCTAAGTCACTTGGACCCTCAGGATTCGAAGATGAGTAGGGTTTGTAGTATGAGATGCCTTCCTCTTTTGTAACAAATGTTCTCTTTGGTGCCATATTGTTCCTTCTTACAATGACTCTTGATAGGGACTCCCAGGGTGCCTGCTATCTCTTAACCCTGACTGTTAACAAAGTCCAAGTTCTTGTTTTTCTAGACATACCTCAGGCTCAAACAATTCAGGGGACATAGATGGCTACAGGAGAGGAGCTTGGTGGACATAGTTATTCTGTTTGGCTGCTTAGCATCTGGATGCCCTTCCTCTGTCTAAGGAATTTCCCCCACTGAATGGCTGGGAGGAGGCAGAGCTCAGCTCCCTAAAAGGAGCTGGCAATGCCAGGTTCATCTTTAGTGGCCTTCCTTGAAAGGGGCACAGGCCCTGCACACCTGCCCTGGACTCAGCTTTGGCTCTTAGCCCTCCAAATGATTCCTTTAATAAACCTCCTTTCTGCTTAAACCTGCAGAGATAGTCCTTGTGGTTTGTAGCAAGAACTCTGCCTGAGGTGAGTGGTTTCGTCTCCAAGTGACCCCAGCTCCACCCTGTTAGACAAAGATGTTTGGTTGTCTCTCTACCTCCCTTTCTTTTCCCTCCACTCCTGCCTTCCTCTCTATTATGAATGAGCTCCTTTCTACTTCCATTCCTTTTCCCTTAAACTCATCTTAGAATTTACCCAGCATGGCCTCCTCGGACCTCATTGGTCTCTCTGGAGTCCTTGAGCTCAGAGGCCTTTCTGAACCTCGTCAGGGTTGGTGCAGGGGCCTTGGCGTTGCTACTCAGGCCTTTCTTTGAGGATGATTCAGCCCCTGGAAGTCCACAGCTTGGTCTTGGTACACCTGCAAAAGTGAGAAACACATGTGGGTGTAGGTGGGGACTTGATTTGCATGGGAAGCAGAGCTGGGTGTGCTTTTGCTGTAATTGGTCTTTCCCCATGGTTGGCCTGCCTGGCCATGGGAACTTATCATGAACAAAGTGGCACCACAATTCTAAGGGGAAAGGATGGATTGCTTAGTAGATGGTGTTGAGAAAATGGACTTGCTCTAAGGAAGAATATAAAAATGTCACCTAACACTGCATACAAAGGTGGACTCTCCATGGAGTTATGGGCTACATGTGAAAGATAAAACTACATACAGTTAGTAGAAGAAGGTAAAGAAAAATATATCACATCCGTGTGATATGAAAGCACTTCTTAGAGTTTCAAAAGCTCAAATCATATGAGAAAATGATTAATTTATTGAATGAATTTTATTGCATAAAATGATGGAGTTCTATGCTATATTATGGGAAAGTTAATAGGCAATGGTGGAATTGGAGAGAACATTTGCAGTGTTTAAAACTGACAAGATATTACAATCATTCTAGACTACACAAAGAAATCCTACTGATGGGTAAGGTAAAAATCAGCAACTACAGTAGAAAAATGGACAAAGGACATGGACAGGCAAACAATAGAAGAGAAACCCAAGAAGCTAATAAGCATATGACAGGTTGCTCAAAATTACTGATAATCTGAAAAATGAAAATTCAAACTTCCATGAGATATTATTGGCACCTATTTGTCTGGCAACCATTAGAAATCTGGGTTTTGGAGGGGATTTGGTGACATAGACGTACATCATGTATCACTGATGGAAGTATAGACAGGTGCAGCTATTCTGGAAAAGAGGCTGCTTCTCCTTGGTCAAATTGAGTTCCACATATGCACATCCCATGACCTAGCAATCCTGTTCCTAGATATATATCCCAGGGAAATCCTTATACAGACCCATAAGGGATCACTTATAAAGATGTTCATGACAACATGCTTCTGTAGTGGCTGGGAGTTGAAGGCAACCTGAGTATCCATGCTGGGAGAGTGGAATGGGTACACACGATGGGGCATTTTGCACAGCTTAGGTTAGATGTCGCATAGCAACATGTTAAAATATTAAAAACACAGAGATGAGGAAATAGAAAAAGATATAATACATAATATCTTTCACATAAACTTTTTTTTTCACATAAACTTTTAAAGTATATGCATATAAACCAACAATGAACATTTTGTTAGAACACATTCAGATAAAGATGCCCATTAACACAGTAAAATAATGACCTGTGGAGAGAGGGGAATTAGAGTAGGGAATACGAATAAAAGAGAATGTTAATCAATAAAATAAGGGTTTTGTGGACAGTAATATGGCATGGACTGAGCAATAGGAAAAACCAAGCCTCTTCTATCCAGGCAAACAAAACAAAACAAAAACAACCACCAGATAAGGGAAGGCACGGTGTGTACACAAAATCTTGATTCATACAATGTAGAGTGTGATGTGGCCCCGAGGCAGGTGCTGAGAAAGGGCCACAGGAGACAAGGCAGGAAGAGACCCTGTTTGTGTTAGAGGAATCAGAAGAGGTGAGTGAATGTTACCTACCTAAGAACAGCTTCTTTCCCAGGTAGCTTGCATCAGAGAGATCTGCTCATGTCAGAGAAAAACCTTTCCACCTACTTATATAGAGTTTGGGATCAAACCCATACCAGATTATCACATCAGAAGCCCAGCACTCACACCAGTGGTGCTGATATATCCTGATGGACGGTCAGGGAGACAGAAAGATGGCCTCTTGGCTGGTCCAGGGCCCTCTAGTGGACCAGGGACTGGGCAAGGCCATCTCAGTGGCTTGTTGTAACTTGCTCTTTGTGTTGTAATGCCCTCCTGTTATTCCCATGTAAAGCTCAATTATGAATAAAAGGAAAGATGTAAGTTTAGCCAGAAAAAAAGTGGTATCAGTGTCATTAGAGATTCCCTGGCATCTGCTTCTACTGATAGTAGACTCAGGAATAAATCACCCTTCCTCTAAAGAAACTACAGAAGTTAGAGAAGACATCAAACCTTCATTGAAGATCTAACAAAAAGAGGAATTAACAGAGTAGACAGGGAGGCGATAAGAACCTAAATGAGTGAGCCTTTGTTCCTTATCTGAAATGTGTTCACCCACTGGGAGAAGGCAGCTAACAGGCCAAGCTTCTTGGGTGAGTAGGTGGGGTGATATTGCACTCTATAGTGTCCTGATGACACACAAGAGTAACTTGCTATCTCACCTCACTGATATTTTTACCCTGGAGCTGTCTGCCAATCCTCAGAATCTAGAACACAGAGCTGGAGGGACATAGTTGGCATTCACGGTCCACCAAAGTGGACACTCCAAAGGCTTATAATTGGAAATGGGGTGGGAACCGACTCTGTAGTCATCTAGAATATTCTCAAGCCCTGTTCCTGGACTGAATGCCCTCAGGTGCTGGCAGAAGGAAAGGAGGATCCCCTTTGGAAGACAATCCTAGGTCTTAAATTAATTTTCAAAATAGTCATTACAAGTGAAACATCCAGAAAATGCACAGCCACACAAGGCGCATGAGAAACAACAGATGCCAGAATCAACAGAAACCATAAACGATAGAAAAAGATCCACTGAGGTCCCAGATATTAGAGTTACTAGATACAAGCTGTAAAAAAGCAATGATTACTGTGTCCATGGAGATAAAAGCAAAATTTAAAGTTTTATGTAAGGATATGGAAAATTTGAAAGCAACATTGCAGATTAAAAAAAAAACCAATTAGTGCCAGGCTGGTGGCACGTTGGTTAAGAGTTTGGCTTGGGATAGCAGCTCTGACCCCGGTTAGGATCCCACATGAAGGCCAGTAACGCTGTGCCCTCTGCAGCTAAGATGGTGAACAATAGCTCGACCTGGAGCTGGGCTGCCGTGAGTTGCCCGCGATGGTGTAAGCTGCAGCGAGCTACCGTGAGTGGCTGGCAGCAGGCGTGAGCTGCCATAAGCCACTGTCAGTGGCACTCCAATGGCTGGCGGGCAACTGCCTCACCCGGCAAGAGCGCAATGATAATATCAACATGGGCCAGTGAAGCGACATCCTCTATAACTAGACTGAAGAACAAAAGGACAGCAACTTGTCTGTTTCCCTTCCCTGACTCCCCAACGCTGTTCCCCTTCCCCAATTCCCCAATAAAACCTTAAAAAAAAACAAATAGATATCACAGAGCTGAAAAGTACAGAATCCAATTAAGAATTCAGTAGAAAGGTTTAATAGTAGTCCCAAAGAGGCATAAGGATGGAAAATACAGAAGAGAAGATAAATGAGACAAATGATATAGTGAGAACATCCAATCGATGTTTAATTGGAGTTCCAGAAGGAGGGGAGAGAGAGAATTTGAAGAGATAATGATTGAGAATATTCCAGATTTGATGAAATAAGTCAATCCTTTGATTCAAAAAGCCAAATGAAAGAGTCCCGCAGGAAATAAGAATCTCAAAGAACCAGGTATTGATTAAGCCAAGGATTCATTCTTGTGGAAGTTCTCCTTACATCACAAGATGTGGAGGTACTCTGAGGAAGCCAGTGGATTTCTTTACAGAGGAGTTTCTGTTGTTTTTGAAGATGGGAGAAATCTGACCTTGTTTATAAGCTGAGGGAAGAAGCCAGTTGAGAATCAGAGGTTGAAAACATAGGAAAGAGGAGAGGCAATGCATGAAGTTTTTAGAGGGAGCGGGGACCCATAATATGAATAAATACAATAGCTACTATTTATTGAGCATTACATGTCAGAGTCTGTTTCAGGAACTTGTCACACGTTGATATTAATTCTTAAAATGTTTAACAATTAGTATTTCTACTCAGATATCACTGATATGTTGTTAATTGATGTTCACAAAACTTAAAGAAAAAAAGAAAAAAAGAAACTTGGCCGTATAGCCAGTAAGTGGTGTCGCTAGAACCCAAATCAGGTCTGGCTTACTCCAAAGCCTGCGTTCTGTCTCCTCTAGCAGGCTGTTTTCAGTGCTGCAGCTGGGCTCAGAAAGGCCTTCCCTCTGTCTGAGATGGGAGGGGAGGAGAGGATGGTGGTGGAGGTGACGATGTTTGTAGAATATAGAGAAAGGAAGTTGAAGCAGTTCAGGCTCGAGGCTTGGTTATTTCCAAGAAAATGGTAATGGATATTATTCACAGAGTTTGAAGGATGTGGGAATTGAATAGAGAAGTAGCTACCAAGGAAGAGTGGAGGGAGAAGGACAGGAAAGAAGTGGAGTTAGAGGAAAGAGGAAGAGGTGCCTAGAGGGCTGCAGGAGACTGGAAGTCATGAACGCATGGAAGGTCAATGAGAGGCACAGGGTGAAAGGCTTTAGGCAGAGAAGGAATGTTGAGGGGCAGGGGGATGCTAATACAGTGACTTAGGATAGCAGGATTGGGGTGAGAGGAAGACTGTGAATCAAGTGCCAAGACTGCCAGTGCCAGCATGTACAGGTGTCCTAGAGGCAGACCAAGGACACTGAGAAATGGGGTAAGTTGAGGAGAAACAATATTTCACAGTCTCCAATCATCTTCCTGCAAACAATTATTAATCACAAAGGAGGAAAATAGTAACCTTACAGTGGAGAAACGTAGCAGGCCTCACCTTAACCAAATGATCTCAAAATGCTGTTTTATTAAAGAAATAATCAGGCAAAGTCCCAGTCTGGCAAGGAAAAGTAATATGGTTATTATTGTAGTCCTTGAGGTAATATTAATAATAACCGTATCCTCAATGAGAGACAGTCCAAAGATCTCCCCACCTCCATCCCACCTCAGTGCAAAATTAATCTGTGCTAACTCAGAGGGTTAATGAGTTGTCCTTGGTTAATAAGTGGTTAATACATGTGTATTTGACAGGATCTTCTGTAATGGTGAGATTCTAACGGTGGGGATTCAGGCATGGGAGCAGGCAGCATTGGGGGAACTGCTTTGGGGCTGGGGTGAAGGGAGTTTGGGGTCTTGGACTGTATTGGGTACCCCTGCGCTGCTCCACCTTAGGAATTCCTGAGTGCTGGCTGCTGAATCCCTAACCATGGTCCTTCTGTGGGTCAGCCACTGCCGACGGACCTCCTCTCCTCCCCACGCTCAGGTCTCTAGTGGGCAGTGTGTATATGGGGGGGGAGGGGCGCGTTCCTGGTCTCCACTTCCTCCTCCACACTGGCGGGGCTGTGGGTTCCTTCTCCTTGCATCTGCCGCACCTAGGGCAGAACCATCCAAGGGACGTGGGACACTGGAGCGCAGACAGGGTACCCGAACCCGCGGACGCTGTCTTCTGGAAAGTGCGCCAGTGCCTTCTAGTGGGGGAGCTCGGAACTTCCTGAGGTCCCGCCACTCTGACTGGGGCGGAGTTAGGAGCCTCCTGCAGCCAGACTTGGGTGGTCCGGCTGAGAGCCGCTGAAAGCCGGGAGCGCTGTAGCCCCGGGACTGTGCGGACCGCGGGCTTGGGCCTGGGGGAGTGAGGGTGGTGCTGAGTCAGCCCCAAGCCAGGCCTGCGCGGAGGCCTCCTCCTGCCTCCTCGTCCCCTTCGCTGGCTTCCACTCCTTTCAGTTTCATTCTCCTTAAGGGAAAAGAAGGGAGAAATGAATATATTAATATATGTGCCAGACAGTTTCACATATTCACGTGGAAACACTACGTATAAAAAGAATTTGAAGTGATTACAAAGATTTAGGAGAACATTAAAGAAAGGGAAAAGAATAGGGAAAGGAGGGAGATCAACAGAGTTTAAGTTAATACTTAAAATGAGTCTTGAGACCCTGTACAGTTACTAGACCGGAAGACTAGAAATCATTAGAGTTTTAAGAAAGAAGAAACCGAGAAAACTCAAGCAGTCCTTCAAGAATCAGGAACAGAAGACCAAGGGGAAGGGAAATCATGGAGCTAAAATTATAAAAGAAACAAGCAGAAAACATGTCAGACATCATCATTGTTGCAGATGGATTAAATTCCACTTAAAAAAATCCCCTGATAAAAAGCTCTGGACAACCTACATACTAATATTTTCTGTTCGTACGTAAGACGCATAGCTGAAGCAAAATGACAAACAAAGAGCCCAGGAAAGATGTACCAGGAAAAGCTAAGGCTCCCACCACATCCATCCATTTTGAGTTCTAGCTCCAAAATCTACCCATTTGTCTTCAACTACTGCCATTCCCCAAGCAAAACAAAGTGATTTTTCCACCTGGACACCAGCAATAGCTTTCTAATTGGTCTCTCTTCGCTCCTCTTGCGTTATTCCCTACAAAGCAGACAAAATGGTCTTTTAAAAACATACATCAGATTTGAAAAACTTAAACCTTTCCCTTGCCTAAAGTCCTTCAATGTCTTCTTCTGGCAGAGAGAATAAAACTCAGCCTCCTTACTCCAGCCTATAAGCCCCTCTCCCATCCCTTCTAGCTCGCACTACCCGCTCTCTCTCCTGGCTGCGGCCTCCATAGCCTTCTTGCTGTTCCTCAAACGTTCCCTAGCACACTTTGTCCCCACTGGCTGGAATGCCATCCTGAGCTCTTCCTTCTCATCATTCAGGTCCAACTTTGCTCTACTGCGGAAAAGCCTTCCCTGGCCAGCCTGTCGAGAGTCAGGCCCTTCACCTAGTTACTCTTTATCATAACCCCACTTATTTCCCACCGAGCACTTATTACAATCTGCAAACAACTTGTTTATTTATTTGCTTATTTATTTCTTCTCCAATAGAATTTTTACTACAGTCTTTTGGGTTCCTCTCAGTATACTGTCACATCTGTAGGTAGAGATAGTTTTTCTTTCTGCTATAAGAATTTTTTCTCAATTATGCTAAGTGAAATAAGTCAGTCAGAAAAAGACAAATACCATATGATCTCACTTACATGTGGAATCTAAAGAACTGAATAAACAAGCAATGTAAACAGAAATAGCCTTAGAGACACAAAGGAAAAATTGATGAGGGCTAGATGGGACGGGGATGTGCATGAGGGAGAAGGGGAAGGGACGAGGCAACACAAACTGATAACTACAATACTACTGCAGAGACAGAAGAGACAGTTTAGGGAATATAATCATTAATATTGTAAATATTTTTTTAGGGGACCAGATGGACTCATGTCTTGTTAGGGAGACCACTTCATGGATGGTGTAGTGGCCTGACCACTCCACTGTACATCTGAAGCTGCCGCTGATTAATATTAGATGTTGACTATAATTTAACACATATATAGTTATGGGATGTCGAGTATAGTGTGGGGATGGAGTTAATGATATGTATGATATTGGGGGTGGGGGGACAGTGGAGGGAAGAGGGGGGAGTCACTTTGTAAGGGGTGAAAAGGATAACTATTACATTGTTTTGTACATCTGTAACTAATAATAATAATAAAAAGAATTTGTTCTTATAATTTCATTTCAATAATGCAAGAGAGCCTTTAAAATAATGTTTAATAATAGTGATCATGGTGAGCATCCCTTCCTTGTGCTTAATTTTAATAGAATAGTTTGAGGATTTCACTGTTTTAATAAGATATTTGCTATTGCTTTTTGGTAAATATTCTTTTATATTTTAGAAGTGTCCTTTATTCCTATATTCTACTTTTCCAGTTTTTTGTATGCTAACTAATCTATTTAAAATTTTTGTTTCTTTTGGTGTCGATTTGTATTTTTCTAAAAATTCAACATTTTATCTAAATTCTTGAATTGGTTGCCATAGAGTTGTATGTATATTGTCTTATAATTATTTTTCTGTCTTTTGTATCTGGTGTTATATGGCCTTTCTAATTTCTAACATATGATCTCTCTTCTTTGTCCCCAGTGGTGGCCATGAAATATCCATTAATCTTACAAAAAATTAGACTTGACATTGAACTACTATATGACCCAGCAATTCCCTCCTATGTATACATTCAAAGGAATTGAAAGCAGGAACTCAAGCAGATATATGTACACCAATGTTCATAGCAGCATTATTCACAGTAGCCAAAAGGCGGAAACAACCCAAGTGTCCATCAACAGATGAAAGGATAACAAATTGTGGAATATATACATGATGGGTTATTATTCAGTGATAAAAATAAATGAAATTTTGATACTTGCTATGACATGAATGTACCTTGAAAACATGCTTAGTGAAATTAACCAGACACAAAAGGACAAATATTATATGATTCCACTTATATGAGTTATCTAGAATAAACACATTTACAGAGGCAGAAAGCAGAATAGAGGTTACCAAGGTCTGGGAGAAGGGAGGAAGGGAGAGTTATTGCTTAATGGGCACAGAGTTTTTGTTGGGGATGATAAAAAAAGTTTTGGGCATAGATAGTGGTCATGGTTGCACAGCACTGTGACTGTAGTTAATGCCACTGAGTTGTACACTTATGAATGGTTAAAATGATAAATATTATGTAATGTGTATTTTCCCAAAATAAAAAAAAATAGATTTGGGATTTTTGAATTTCTTCCAGTATATTTTTGACTATTTCACTATTTTATTATTTTTTAAGATTTTATTGGGGAATTTGGGGAGGGGAACAACGTTGGGGAATCGGGGAAGGGGAACAGACAAGTTGCTGTCTTTTTGTTCTTCAGTCTAGTTGTGGAGGACATTGCTTCACAGGCCCATGTTGGTATTGTCATTGCACTCTTCCCTGATTAGGCAGATCGGTCGCCGGCCTCTGGATGTCGCTCACCACGGCTATTGGCAGCTCACGCTGGCTGCCAGCCGCTCATGCTGGCTGCTGGCCACTCACTGTAGCCTATGGCAGCCCACTGCAGCAGGGGCTGCAGCCTACACCGTTGCCGGGGTTTACACAGCCCAGCTCCAGGTGGAGCTGTTGTTAGCTGTGGAGGGCAGTGTCACTGGCCCTCATATGTGGGATCCGAACCGAGGCCGCTGGCATCCCAAAACCAGCTCTTAACCAATGCACCACTTGGCCGGCCCCTATTTCACTATTTTTGACTTTTACTTTTGTTAATTCCTTTGGCTAGATTATTTATTGTTCATTTTTAATTTTCTAAGGTGAGTTCTTAATTCCTTCATATTAGTCTTCTTTAACAATGAAGCCATTTAAGGCTGATCTTCTCTTCAATATGGATTTTACACACCAAAACATAGGTTTCATTACTTTCTAGATAGTTTTTTATTCCAATTTTGATTTATGTGTTGATCTAGAAGTTACTTTTATTCTAAATAGTTAATAATTTAGAGGTCATCAATTATTCATTTGTGTTCTAAAATATTGATCAGAAAATATATCCTATGAAATCTTCACTTAAAAAAATTTATTTATTCATTTAATTTATTTAGTTTTAGTTGTGGCCAAGCACATGATGGTTGGATACATATAAAATATAACAATAGAAATATTTTATTGATATGAGAAAAAAAAATCATGTTCTGTATTTGTAGGTTGCAAAGTTCTATACACATCTATTAAATTGAACTGGTTGATTATAAGCCTCAGATTCTCTATGTCCTGGCTAAATTTTTGTCTTCTAGATCTGTCAGGTTTTAAAAGATGTATATTATTGGGTTGTCGGAAAAGTCATGATACATTTTTGCAATGAAAAATGTAGAAAAAATATGTCATGACTTTTCTGACAACCCAATAGAATCTTCAACAATAATTGTGCATACACATTTTAAAATCAGATTCTCCTTGTATTTCTCATAATTTCTGCCTTATATATACACATGTATACCATGTGTATACACATGTGAAAAAAATGTATACACATTTTAAGAAAGGAAAAAGCCATATTAAAATCGTAATAATATATACTGATAACAAAAGATGAATACAAATCATGTGTATACATTTTTTTGGCATCTCCAGTATTTGGCTGCCATGATGTTTAGAGGGAGGTTTATGCCTAATACCTTCTTCTTAAAATGTGTCTTTTATCATTACTCATAATATATGTCTTATATAATACTTTTAACCTTAAATTTCACATTATCTATGTTGTCATTTCTGATGTCTCTCTGTTTGTATTGGTCCGATATTTCTTTAATCACCAAGCTTTCTATAGTACTTTGTTTTAGGTATGCTTCCTAGAAACATTACGTATTTGGATTTGATTTTTCAATCCAATCTCTATCTTTTATAAGGAAATTCAACTCATTCACATGTAGTGTAACAGATGATATACTTGATTTGATTCTTTCTATCATATTTTTAATATTTATTTTAATTTTCATCTTTTCCATTTTTTCTGGCTTAGTCTCATTATTATTCATTTCTTCCTTCCTGTTTGTTAATTTAGAAGTACTAATCAAAAGTATATTTCTTTACAATTATATCAGATAAACATGCTAACAATCTTCCTCTCATACCACGTAGGTGATCGCTGCTTGTGTGCCCTCCTCCCTACAAGATAGAACCTTTAAAACATTTTTGCCTCCTCACTCTTCCTCTTTTCCAAACTTTTTGTTTTTACTAGGACAGTTTGGTGTTCTTGCTTTGTAACTAATATTGAGTTTTTCTTATATGATTTAAGAGTTCTTACTTAGCACTTATATTACAAATTGTCAACCACATTATTGTCATTTATTTAAATTTAACTATATATATAGTGCAAAGATCATTACTCCATAACTGTCTTCCTTCCTTTCTCATCTTTCCCTATGTTGAAGTCTATTCAGGTTCATTTCTTATTTGATTAGAGTACATCCCTGACATCTTTCTTTTACCTACCAGTGAGTGCTTTTTTGCCTGGGCATAAGTATTGTAGGTCACAGTCTTTTCTCTCAATATCCATAACCATTTTTACTGTCCCTTTGATTTTAAGGTTGTGATTAAAAAAATAAAATGGACAACTCTTAGCAAATTAGTAATACAAGGAAATTTTCTTAAGTAGTGAAGTCATCTACAAAAGGAACCTTACAGCAGATTTCACAATTAATGGTAAAATGCTGAAAGTTTTCACCTTGAGTTAAAAGAAGAGACAAAGGTACCCAGTTTCACTACATCTAATAATATTTAACATATTACTGGAGGTCCTACCCAGTATAATAAGGAAAACAAAGACATAAAAATTATACAAATTTAAAAGGAGGAAATAAAACTGCCATTACTATAAACAATGTGATTGTGTATGTAGACTATCTAAAATAATCTAGAGACAATATATTTTATTTAATAAATGGATTTAGCAAGGATGCTGGGATGCAAATATAGTCTAATTTGCTTATTGTCATTGCTACATGTAACAACAGGAAATAATCTCACAAAACATAATGTAGAGTGAAAGAAGCAAAGGATAAAAAAAACCCCCACACAGTACCATATCATTCTATTTGAATAATGTTTAGAAAAGGCAAAAGTAAGCTGTATTGTTTAGGGATACATACACAGTTTATTTCAGAAATCAGTCATTACAGAAATTAAAAATCCCTCTCTGATGGAAAAGAAGAAGGTTGTCATCTACAAAAGGCACAATCGGATGCGGGGAGGGCTTCTAAGGTATTAGGGTGTCGACAGTATTCTCTTACTATGTATGTATAATATATACTACACACACACACACACACACACACACACACACACACACACACACACACAGGATGCCAAAAAGATGTATACACATTTTAAGAAAGGAAAAAACTGTATTAAAATTACGCTGATGGTAACCACTTTGAGCACCTCTTGTAATTGCAGAAGTCAAACTTGACTTATAGACATCTTTTGTTATTGGTATACATTGAGTATTACAATTTTAATATAGTTTTTTCCTTTCTTAAAATGTGTATACATTTTTTGGTACCCTCTGTATATACAGTTTGTTGTGTATATATGGGATATAAAATATAAAATTCCTGTTTTCTCTATGAAGACATGTACCATGTTTATCAATAGGAAGACTCAATATCATAATGATGCAGTTTCCCCAAATTAATCTATGAAGTCATTGTTTAAATTGAAATCCCAACAAAGATTTGGTAAATCAAGCTAATTCTAAAATGTATCTGAAAATGTAAAGGACCCCAAACAGTTGCAATAGTCTTAAAAAATGTGGGAATACATATTCATCTATAAATCAAGATTTATTATCAAGGTATAGTAATTAGCAGAGTATGGTGTAGCTCAAAGATAGACAAATAGACCAATGGAACAAAACAGTGAACCCAGAAACAGAGCAACACATTTACAGAAAGCTGGCATTGCAGGTGACTGGAAAAGAATGGGCTGTCTAATAAATTGTTGTAGAACAATTGTTATCCATGTGAAAAAGAAGAGCTCTCCATAATACCTTCACAAAGAATCAAACCTGGTTGGATGTAAAACTAAATATAACATTTTTTTTTTAACTTTCAAAAGAAAATATAGGGAGACTTATGACCTTCTAAAGAAAGAATATTTTAACCAAGTTACCCAAAATACAAACTATAAAGAAATAGATCAATTAGAATACATTAACATTTAAATTTTCTGTGCCTAAAAAGTTATGACAAGCCACAGCATGAATTATAACATTTGCAACATATCCATCTGACAAAGGATTAATATCCAAAATGTTCTTAAAAATCAACAAGAAAATTACAACAACCAATAGAAAAATAGGAAAAGGTTATGGACAGGAGTTTACAGGATAAAAAATGCAAATGACCCGTAAAAGTATGAATAGATACTCAACCTCCAGTCTCATAATAATCAGGGAAATGCAAATTAAAACTATAAAGAACTAAGACTACAACCCCATTAAATTGGGGGGGGAAATGAACAAATATGACAATAACAAGTGCTGGTGAGGATTGGGAACACAGCTCCTCTGTTGCTGGTATGATCACTTCAGAGAGCAAGTCAGCAGTAGCTAGGAACATTGAAGCCAGGAATCTTTTGCAACACTGCGGCCCAATCCTACGTGTGTACCCTAAAGAAACCTTAACACATGTGCACAAAGAGACACGGACTAGAATGCCCACAGCAGCATTGTTTGTAATCAGAACAAAATGCAAACGGTCCAGATTTTCATCAGTAGGAAAATGGATAAATACACTTAATACAATGTTAATACAATAGTATACTATACTACAGTGAAAATGAATTTTTTATTTATTAAAAAAACCCCAAAGCTTACGTAGCACCATATGCCAAATCCTGTTCTAAGTTCTTTATAAATATTAACTCATTTACTGAATGAACCAGAGCTAGATTTATCAACATGAGTCAACATGAATGAATCCCCAAAGCCTCAGTTGACTGAAAAAAACAAATCACAGAAGTATACATGTAGTACTTTACCAGGTATGTAAAGTTTGAAATATCTAAAAGAGTATATAATGCTCAGGACTTCATTCATGTCTAATAAAAGTATAGAGAGATTACTTCAAAGGTGAGGCTGAGGCTGAGGAGTAAGGAGTACCTCCGACGGGCTTCACCGGGAAGGATACTGCATTTCTAATGCTTAGTCCTGGCTCAATGATTATCTATACCTCAAGGTATCTCTGGAATACTTCACAAAACAGTAAAAAATAAAGGGAGAAATCCCCCACTCTCATGTAATTGATTTTCTTCCAGTCTTTTGTCTATGCTTATTTTATATATACTTGTGATGAGCCTATATAGACAAACTTGTATTCTTTTTCTTTTACTTAGATTGTTCATCATGTTTTCAGAAACTTTTCATAGAACAAATAGATGGTCACCCGATGGGAGGGGAGTTGGAGGGATGGGTGAAAAAGGTGAAAGGGGTTAAGAAGTACAAATTGTCAATTACAAAAAGTCACAGGGATATAAAGTACAGCATAAGGAATATAATCAATAATATTGTAATAACTCTGTATGGTGTCAGATGGTACCAGACTTATCAGGTTGATCACTTTGTAAAGTATATAAATGTCTAATCACTATGTTGTACATCTGAGACTAATATAATATTGTCTGTCAACTATAATTGGCAAATACATTAATTAAAAAAACGTTTGATTACACCTGACTTTATGCTAATAAGGTGATTAAGAGTGGGGCCCCTAGATAGCTTCAAGATGAGGCTGGTCACCTGAAACACCAAGTGATTAGAGGGTTGGAACTTTCAGCCCCATCCACTGACCTCTGAGAAGTAGGGGGTGGCTGAATATTGACCTTTGTAAAAACGCTTTACCAATGAGAATGGAGGCATTTCTGAATTGGCAAACATATCTGTGTGCCAGGGTGGTGGCACACCCCATCTCCATGGGAACAGACGCTCCTGTGCTTGAGACTCTCCCGGGCTAGCCCTATGTACTTCTTCATGGGGTGTTCATTGGTATCATTTAGGATAAACCAGTAAACATTTAAAACACTGTTCATAAATGTTAGTAATGACAGAATGACATTCTAACTGTGGAGGTACCATAATTATACTTATCTAATTCCAAACCCGTGGATTCCAATTTTAATAATTTTTTTTCCATGTTTCAGTACAAACAATATCTATGCTTTGAGAAAACGTTTGGGATGATTTCTTCTGGTACATTTCCACAAAGAGAATTACAATATCAAATTGTGCAAGCGTTCAAAGACTCTTAGTACTCTGTATTATTACGTTTTGCCAAGAGTTGGACCAATGCACTCTCTCATCCCCAACAGGGCACGACTGGCTCCATCCATTTCTTCTGCAGCTTTGTCACCTGTAAATATTCTCATTTTTAAAAATCCTTACAATTTTGATCAGTGAAAATAGAAGCTTATTTGTATTATTTGGAGAATATTTTCCCCAACTGCGCCTCAAACATTTATAAAGGGAGAAAGGCTTTACTGCTGAGGGCGCCGTGAGACCCTGCGGTCTTGTCCCCCGCGGAGCACTGCTGTGTGGGCTCCGCGCTCCGGCAGGTGCAGCTCCGAGGATCCATCCTTTGGTTCTCGGGGACTGAGCGCCCAGCCAGCCCTTCCCACACTCCGCACCGTGGGGACAGTGGCTCTAATCTGGGGAACCCAGCCTGTACCCGAATCCCAGCGAGGTCGTCGGGGTCACAGTTTACTTTTCACTATCATTCTTTCCCGTCGGACGAGGAGCACTGGGTTCACTCCTGGGTGGAGGGGCTGGGGCTGGTTTTCAGGGCCTCTTTTCACCCAGTGACACACTGGCCATTGACATCCCGCCCACAGAGCGCGGGCACACAGGGTTCCATTCACCCTCCCCAAGCAGGGTAAGCAGGGTGGGCGGGCCAGGCATCCTCCCTCCCCCCCTCCCCCCCCACCTCGGGCCACACACAGGCGAGGTGGGACCAGAAGAGCTTTTCCTTTCCCATGGTCAGGACTGGAATTTGGGGGGGAGGTGGGAATTGAGGAAGTTGGGAAGGGAGGAGTGAAGGGGTGGGTGAGAAATGTGAGGCAGTTTCTGGAGATAGGGGAGTGGAGCATAGAGCGGGGAGGGATTGAGAAGATGTTTCACGAACTGAGAGTTAGGGACGGAATGAGGGAACCGGAGGAAGGGAGAGGTTGAGGGTGGGATAGGGAGGTGGGGGTGGGGGTGCAATAGAGGAGACCCAGGGAGCAATTAGAGGGGATGGAGCTGGGTTCACAGGAGTGGGCAGGGAATGTGGGAGTAGCGGGGTGAAAGGAATTTCCAGACGGGCAGGGGCATTGCTGTGCCTCTGCTGCCCCCTGGAGGGGCCTGGACAGCGAGCGGCTTTTGCCAAGGGCTCTGCTTGGAGCCTGAGCAGGACCTGGGGGAAGTCTGCACCTCCATAGAGGGAGGTGGTGACAGAGGTGGGCAGTGTGCATTCAGCCCATGGAGAACAGGCAAGGACAGAGCTGCTTCAGTTGTCAGGAGTCTCCTAGGAGTGGACTCTGAAAAGGTGAAGGGGCCATCTGAGAAGTTGGAAGAAGTGAGGGGGACCCACAGCAGGGAAGAGCACCCTACTGGAGGAAGCATCTGAAGAAGCGCAGGACTGCTTTGGGAAGCCTAAAGTCCTCCAGGGACACGCTTCTTGCCACGGGGAAAAATCCCCACGGGTGAGAGATGAACTAGAAAAGTTATGGTTCAGGCATGGTATGGGAGACTATGTGGCTTTAAAAAAAACGGTGCTATACGGCAATGCTCCTCAAACTACCTGGGGCATACAAATCCTCAGAGGGAGCTGATGAAAATGCAGATGCTGATTCAGCAGGCATGAAGCCTGCATTTCTCACAAGTTCCCAAGTGATGCCTGTGTTGCTGTTTCAGGACCACACTGCAAGCAGCAAGAGTACAAGGCATTGTGTATTGGCATGGAGAAATACCTAGGTTATGTGGTAAAGTGGAAGAAGAGTCTATGTGGGTTGAACCCCTTTTGTTTTTTTTTAAAAAAAGTGTGTGTCTTACACAAACACATAAATGCATACACATATACAGAAGAAAAAAATACACCAGCTACATTTTTCTCTAGGAGATGGGATTACAAGTGACATTAATTTTCTGCTTGTTGCTTGTCTCTATAATCTGAATTTTCTTCAATACACATATACTCCTATTATAAGAAAAAAGATCCTCTTAAGATCACAGATTTCCCTCAACTGGATGAGCTGCTCTTTCTCTTCCCACACTCATCTGAGCGTCTGTTTACATGCTGCATGGAAAGGGGGCCCTCAGACCCAGTGGCAGGCCACTAGGGCTCATGTTTGTCCTGCGAGAGCTTTGCACAGACCCTCAATAAATGTATGCTCACCTAAATGAGCATACAGAACAAGGTCCCACTGAGGTAAATTTGGTTATGGCAAACTCTAGGAGCACGTTTAAACTGCAGTATCCACAAAGTAAAATTTTCTTAGTGGCTATTACTTAAACTGCTTATATTTTGTGGGCTTATATTATTAAACCTAGAGATCTTGACACTATGAGTGGATAACTCTTTCCATTTATATGTTATCTGGTAATTTATATTTTCTTGTTGATCATCTCCTTTGATCCTCTGAGACAAGTGCTCTCATCTCCCTTTTATACAGGAAGAAACTGAACTTCAGAGAGTTAAATGAACTTGCCTAAGGCCAACAGCTAGTAAGAGGCAGAGTACTGGACTTTTTAACCCAGAACATCTGATTCTAGAATCTAATTTCTTACTGAGATATACTACATCCCGCAAGATGCTGGACTCAAGTTCAAAAACCTACCCTTCCAGTTCATGTGCATCCATATCCCCAGAACACTGTTTTCTCATGTGTGAGCTTGGGTGATAAAACCTCTACAGCTCAGGTTGCAGTGAGGGAAGTAGAGCGGTGTGGGCTCACTTAGAGAGAAGCTGGGCACATGGAAGGGCTGAGGTGATGATGGTGTGGGAAATGTTGCTGATGAGTTTATATGTTTAAAAGAAAGCCTGATAACATGCAAATGAAATCTAGAAACTGACTACTGGGGCTTCATTAGATATCCTTGGGATGATCTTTTTTTTCTTCCCTGGACTTCTTTATAAAATAAGAAATACTTTTATTATGTTTTCCCCTATCTTTGAAAAGATTTAGTCCATCAAACAAATTACATTTATTAACTAATAATTGGCTGTAATTTTTCTTTATTAATCAAAGTCATTTGTAACTACCACAACTTCTAATTAACATGAACTACAAATATAATCACACTGAGCACCTGCAGTTCTATATGAAACTATACAGAAAGAAATTTGGCATTTTAGTTGACCTGTGCAGCTTTATAAGAGGTAAATGCTTAATTGTTGTTAAGCCTTTTGAAATAGTGAAAAAGACCAATGAACCTCCTAAGAATTGATCCTACAGAAACTATTTAAATTGCAGAAGAAAAAAATGAATATACAAAGATGTTCATTACATTATTTATGGTAGCTTAAACAACGGAAACACACTAAATATTCATTTGTAAATGAATTAGGACACATTTGCATGTTTGCACAATGGCATATTTTGCAGCCATTAAAAGTTCTGTTCAGCCTTGGAGTGGAGAAAAATTGTCTACGCCGGTCACCAAACCCAGAAGCTACTAAGGAAAAGCTGACCGATTTGACACCATAAATATTAAAAAGGCTTACCCTTGAAAGACGTCATAAACAAAGCAGAAATACGAGTGACAAACTGAGATAAAATGTGCAGGCACAATATTAAACACATGTATTTTTATTTTCCCCATAAGTCATGTTCTCATTCAGCTTCTCTCCTCCAAGGCTGAGCCGTGAACCACAGTGCCCAGAGAAAAGGAGACAGGAACTGCCTGGGACAGAGAGGGCCTGGAAAGACTGAGTCTCAGTCCTAGCTTCCTTCCCTGCCTTCCTTAGCAAGACAAGGGGCTCAAATGCCAGCTGTTGTAGAGAAAAGAAAAAGAATGATTTCATCCCACAGCTTGCTCTTTAGTAAATCAAAGACCGAACTTGGTGGTCTTGATCATGAATAGCTACATGGGGAGAACTAGTATCAAGAGGAAGAAGAGAAAATTGCATCCCTTCCCCTGGGAGGAATGTGGGAAGAAGAGAAAGGTGGGGATAGGAGAAGCAGTTGGTGAGAGATGTGCATGTTGATTGTCCTGGAGTTTAGAGAGGTACATTGAAGGAAACATCAAAAGCAGAGGAGCAGCTTTGGACCCCATTTTTGTTTGGGGTTCTGGGATGAGAAACCTCACAAGCTGGAGTAAACTGTCTACCTATTTAGGCAGAGAGAAGACCAGCAGTTAGCTACTCAGAGTCTTTCCCGGCATTCATTGGCATGCAAGGTGTCCAGAATTTCCTGGGAATTCTTGGGAAGGAAGAGCTCACCCTGTAGGTGAGGACTGGGTGCTCAGCCAGGATGGAAGCCAAATGTGAGTTGCAGCCAGGCCTCAAGGGGGTTCAGAGCACTAATAGGACTGAAGTGGAGAAGAGTCCATTGAAAGGACCCCTGGACTCCGAGGGAGCTAAGAAAGACCTCGAGTTTCTTAACCATAGATGTAAGCAACAAAAGTCAGCAAGATGCATGGCCAGTGATCAGGCCAACAAGAAACATGGCTACAGAAATCAGAGGAGCTAAAAGGCAGTACAAGGACCCATGCTCAGGAACTTAGGCCCCTTCTTCATCTTCACCCTGAGACCATAGCAGCCCCACCTCCCATACACCCAAACGCCATCTCAGAGAATTATCAGGAGCAGGAGAATAAGAGTTAAAATAGTGGATAGGGCAACTGTAACAAAAAGATCCTAAAATGTGATGGCTTACACAATAGAAGCTGGTTTCTCTCTCAGATGCAAGTCCAGATGAGCAGTACAGGTCTGTATGGCAGCTTAAAGGGGTCAGGACTGAAGTTCCTTCCATGTTGTTGCTCTGCTGTTCTCATCATGTGACCTCTGTCTTATGATTTAAGATGTCTATTCTAGCTCCTGCCATCATGTATGCATTCCAGCTAGCGGGAAGAGGGGAAACAATAAGTCAAAGGCGCACCTCACCCCATTCCTTTGAAGAGCATGAGTTGGAAGTTACACACATTATATATGCTTAATACTGTTGACCAGAACTAGTTGACATTTGCTAAACCAAGGTGCAAGGGAGGCTGTGGAAATCTGCTGGGGAGTAACCCAAATGTCCATATAACTCACACACTTGCTCTCCTCCATCTCAAAGTTCAGGATCTCTGGGTGCTGCAGGGTCCTCTTCCGGTCCAAATAAGACTGTTTACGTCTAGTGACCTATAAGCAAAAAGAAAAGTTACCTCCCATACCTCCAATCACACATGTACCCAATATGCACCCACGGAGAAGGAACAGGATGACTAAAAAATAATTCCACTCAGAAAAGGAAAGAATGGAAAACACGCAGTAATCACTAGCTCGTTGCAATTATAAAATCCTACCACATGGGGGGAAACACCCGCTTCCCTGGCAGTGGAGTTAGTGCGTTGGTTTGTCCACCTGGTAGCCACTTGCCAGGTAACCCCAGAGAGGACAGATGAGTTTCGGGGGAGATTATTCCTTGTCTGTTTTACTTCATCCCAAGTGGGCACTGGAGAGTATGCCTTTGTGGGGAGGCTCATAGATTTCACAACCTGTTTTCTCTGGTACCTTTTGGGGGGCCTAGGAGTTACTTTAGAAGTCAAAACAATCACAGGCTTTTTCAGGCCACATTTATGGGTTTTTTTTGACAACAAAATTCCCTCCAAGTAGTTTTCTAGTCCATCCATTTCCTGTCAGTACGACGTGCAAGTAACCACAGAGTTCTTCTGTGGGCATGGTTTTTATACTTGAAAATTCTGTTCTTTAATTTACTGGCTTCTGACCCTGCCCCCTTTATTCTACAGGCAGTTAAATTACTAATGGATCTTATTGACTGTCAGGTTTGGTCTGTTTTGGTTTTGTCCTTAGTCCCGAGGAATGGTTTTTACTCTAGGGCATGATACTTACTCCTAACTATGGATTTGTTGGAATTCCTCCATCTTCCAACATTGTGCAACCTCTGATATTCCCATTCAGCTCTCAGCCCCATAGCAGCTGTCTTCTAGGCCTCATCATGTCCTACCTGTAGGGGCTCAGCCAAGTCATCAGCCAAGGACCACAGTGCAACCCCACTGTGGACTTCCTAGCACCCTTATCCCCCATGCATCTGCATCATATTTGTTACCTTGCTATGAAATCTCTAGTCAATTAGCATCCCTGAATTTCTACCTCTTCAGCTCAGAAAGATTGCTATGTTGTGTGTAAACGCCATCTCCCTGCACTATGGCTCAGAAAGTGCCCCCAGGAAGAAAGCCAGGGCCAGTGTGGGGTTCATCTCATGTGTTTCCTTTCTCTCAAGCATCACAGGCTGGTATTGCTTATTATCCAGTGCTTCAAAACAGTTGCCTCATATATTTTGTCTAGCATTACAGTTGTTTATCATGGTGGTGGCGGGAATCTGGTATTAGTTACCCTATCAGGGATATAATCAAAATCTTCTTTAGTTAGAGAGGTTGTTTTTTTTTTCGTTTTGTTTTGTTTTTAGCTGAGCCATCCTGCCACCTGTTGGCAGCTCAATGGCAGCTCAGCTCTGGCTGGGCATCAAACTGCTGCTGCTCAGAGCTCAGCTCGCACTCTTGAGCGAGGCTCTTAACCAACTTAGCCACTCGGTCAGCCCTAGAGAATTTTATTTGGATGCACAGCTGCCCAGGGAATTGGCCCATGGAATATGAGCAGAAGCAAAGGAGTGCACTTCTAGTTCTCTTTGTCTTCTTTTCCTTCTGGACTTTCACACATTGCTGGTGGCTATGTAAACTGTTGCCACTATTTTGGAAAATTGTTATGCAGTTTCTTATATAAAGTTAAACATACACCTATCTTATGACCAAGGGTGGTAGGCAAAACAATATCCCCCATAAAGATGTCCACATCTTAATCCCTGGGACCTGTGACTATATTACATTATGTGGCTAAAGGGACCTTGCAGATGTGATTAAATTAGTGATTTTTTTTGATTGAAAAATTATACCAGATTATCCAGATGGGCTCAGTGTAATCACAAAGGTCCTTAAAATGGGAAAGGGGAAGCAGAGGAGGAGGTCAGAATAATGTAATGTGAGAAGAACTGACTCACTGTTGTAGGCTTTGAAGATGGGGGAACTGGAGGAATGGGCCATGAGGAGTGTGGGCATTTTCTAGAAGCTGAAAAAGTATGGAAATGAATTAACCCTTGCTATAGACTGAATTATGTCCTGCCATAATTCATATGATGAAACCCTAACCCCCCATGTGATAGTATTTGAAGAGGAGGCCTTTGGGAAGTGAGTTAGATGAGGTCATCAGAGGGGGGCCTTTATGATGGGATTAGCACCCTTGAAAGAAGAGATACCAGAGAACTCTCCCCCACCTTTTTCCCTACCCCCCCCCCCGCCCCCACCATCATTGTGAGCACACAGAGAGAAGGTAGCTAGCTATTTGCAATCTGGGAAGAAAACTCACCAGAACCTGACTGTGCTGACACCCTGATCTCAGCCTTTCAGTTTCCAAAACAGTGAGAAAATATTATTTCTGTTGTTTAAAAAGCCAGTGTACCGTATTTTGTTGTGGCAGCCTGAGCTAACTAAGACACCCCTACAGCCTCCGGAAAGGAAGGCAGTTCAGATAACACCTTGATTTCAGCCCATCGAGACCTGTGTTAGACTTGTGACCTACAGAACTATAAATAATACATTGCATTGTTTTAAGCCACTAAGCTGTGGTAATTTGTTACAGCAGCAATAGAAACCTAATATATCCAGCAATTCCTCTTCTAGATATTTACCAAAGAGAAATGACAAAAAAAAACTGTAATAGTTGTGTGTGGATGTTTATAGCAGCTTTTTCACAATAGTAAAAAACTAGAACTAACCCAAATGTCCATCAGTCGGGGAATGAATAACAAATTGTGGCATATTAGTACAGCGGAATACTATTTAACAATTAAAAAAAAATGAACGCTGTCATATGCAGCAACATACAAGAATCTCAAAAACATTATGTTAAGTGAAAGAAATCAGACACAGATGAGTACATAATGTATGATTCCATTCATATGGTGTTCAAGGAGGGGCAAAAGTAATTTATGATGATAGAAATTGGAATGGTCATAGCCCGTGGGGATTGGGCCCAAGGGAATTTTCGGGGGTGATGGATGTAGTCTACATTTTGGTTAGTGTGTTTGTTCCATAGGAGTAAAAATTCATCAGAACCTTTTGTGTTATACAATTGACATCTTTGCATTTCATGGTACTTAAGTTTTCCTTAATAAAAAAAAAAAAGGAAGGAAGAACAAATATTGGGGGTGGGGTAGACATCTCACAGTTTCTGGCATATCTTTTATAGGTCTTACATTTTTTCACATAACATAAAACTACTACTTTTTGCAATCATGTTTGCTGCTGTAATTGATGAACCTTGAAATCCCACCGTCTTAACACAAAAATGTTTCTCATTCACTTGAAGCCCAACATGGATGCTCACAATCTGTAGGCATTTCTCCTCCAATCGGTGATTTAAGAATCTATCTTGGCTACCGCTATCTCCATAGCACGGCTTCCAAAATCATTTCATGTGTCTGCCTCAAGCTAGCAGCAGGGTTAAAACTTAGAGACCATGCATGAGAGGTTTTGACGGGCCAGGCCTGGCAGAGGCATCACTTCTGCTCTCTCTTTCTGCGGGCTTGAATTTAGTCACATAGCCACAACTAACAAGAGGGAAACTGGTAGTCGTAGTCTAGCCAGGGGCCCTAGAAGAAGATAAAAAAGGTCTGATAATAAGTTAGCAGCCTCCAGTCACATTGTGTTATTAAAATCTCATCTTAGCTAACGTGTGTTAAATATTTACTATTCACGAGCAACTGAGCAACTGTTCTAAGAGGTTTACAATCTTCAACAGCTCTTTGAGGTGCATGTTAGTTTAGTCCCTATTTTACAAGCAAGGAAACAGAAATATAAAGAAATTGAGTGAGTTGTCCAAGTTATGCAGCTTATAAGAGGTGGAGCCTGGGTTGAACTCAGGCAACCTAAGGCCAGAGCAGGTAGCCATAACTGGTACTTTGTGCCACATTTAGAGATTGCATAATATTCCAAATGTGTGGATGAGCAAAATTTTACATAACTATCTTCTATTGTTAGAGATTTAGATTATACATCGATTGGAGCTCTGCAGATCATTAATTACTGAACATCTTAAACGTTTTTTTCCCCTTTGAATTATGGATCGATTCCTTAGGATTAATTCTTTTTTATATTTTAAAGTTTGCTAAATTAGGCAGACAAGGCTCTGCTGCCTCTCTGAATTATGTGCTGCATACAAATGACCTCGTTATTGACAAGACATTCACCATTGGATGTTAAATGTTTTGGTTCAGCTCTCTCAGTTTGCAAATTATTCTCTACAGAATATTAATCTGCTTTGGTTGATATTTGGCTCTGAAAACACTTGAGTGGACAGGCAGTTCCTCACTTTACACAACAGAGACATGAATTTTTCATTGGAAAAGATCTCACAGACTATCTGTCCAATTCTTTCACTGATGGAGAAAGATAGTTCTAAAAATGACAGGACAAAAATAGAAACTTTAGAACTGGAATCACATTTTGTACTTACTAGGAGAGCTTGCTTTCAAAGAGAGTCTATGAAAAATGCAGCAGGAAGTGAAAATTTAGCTTGTGAGCAATTAGAAGCCATTAAAGTCAAGATGCAGAAAGGGGCCAAACTTCAAGCTGACAAACGACCTCAGCTTTGGAAGTGATTTGGCCGTTACAAAATAATAGTTAACATTTACTGAGTCTTACTGTGCATCAAACACTGTGTTCAACACTTTGCATACTTTGTCTCATGTAATCCTTGCAGCAAACCTATGGGGTATATTTTGTTAATATCCCTGTTGTACACATGAGGAAACAGGGGCTTGGGGGAGGTTAAATAAGGATGCAATGCTTTTAAAAGCAGAAAACCACCCCCAACAAAATAGCTCGTGAAACCTCATTTATATATTTTTAGATTCTTTGTTTGCCAGGTCGGGGTGGAGTAGGGATTCCACTCAGGCAGGTAATTCCAAAATCCTAAACTTCTCTTAGTTTCTCAGGTAAAAGGGGGAAAAAAAGGGAATAGGATAGAAAGTTAACTAGTATGGTAAAAGTCTAACCTTTCTTGAACTCAGAGTGGGAGGGATGGACTACTAATGTTGATTGATTGATTGATTGATGGATGGATGGATGACCTTTCCAGAAGGGTTGACCCACCAGGAAGACTACTGTAGAGTTTCAGTTCTCTGTTACTTGTGCATTCTCTATTTCAAAACCCTCCCACCAGGTGTCAGGGTATCCCACCCTCCTTTTCTTTTCTTTACCTTCTCCCAAAGTCTCCTCCTATTCTCTCTCAGGTTCAGGCTTCCTTGCCTCTCCATCCTTCCATGCCACAACCTTGTGGAAGCTTCTTGAACTTCTCAGAAGGGAGAGAGGCTGGTTTCCAACAGCTTCCATCTGTTTAAATGAGAAATTCCTTTTCGAATGCCAACCCTTGTCCCAGGGCTCCCTTTCCTCTTGTAGAATGAGGTGTGTCTCAGGGGCTGTCTAATCCCTTGCTGACTGTCTTTCAGTCTCAGGTATCACAGGAGGCTGAGCTTTTGCTCAGAGGGGTCTGATGGGGAAGCAGGTTTCAGGGACAAGGAGCGATGGGTTCTTTCTGGTGCTCCTATGGGCACTGTGTGGATCTGAGGGTAGCCAGACACTGGGTAAGATCTTGGCTTGAGGATAACTTCCGACATTCCAGGCCCGGTGGCCTTTGGTGTCCCCACCTAGATTGTGGCAGCCTTCTCTGGGGTAGGGGAGGCGATTCCAGGGAAAAACAGTCGCAGAGTGGTTGCACAGTGGTGTGGGGGCTGTGTGGAAAGGGGCCTTGGTTCTGGCCACCTAAGCTGAAGCTTGTGCAGCCCAGCCAAGGCTGCTGGGACATTAGGTTGTGGGTTGACACTGGCTGGGGCACCGGGAGGCCCACAAGAGGTATCACGCAGGCTGCCTTCCTCAGGGAGCTCACAGTCTCCTTAGAAAAGAAAGACATACATGTGGGGGCTTGCTCACGCACACCATTTTCACACACATGAAGCATAAATGACGTGGACACCTAAGCACAGTGAAGAACTAGCTGACCCAAGTGCCACAGTAACTTGACGCTATCTTGCAGTGCACTGATGCTGGGCCTGCCAGACCTCACAATTCGGTAGATCTGACAAGACCCAGCTCATAGTGGGCAGCTCTGGCTGCATGGTCACGTGGTGCTCCATGGAAGTTTGTTTTTGTTGGTTGATGCATAGTTCTCTGCTGCAGATGGCATGACCTTGATGGAGAACCTCAGGGGTCTCATTGTGAATCTCCCACAGGGGCTTGCCACCAACCCCACAAGGCAACTTTTCTCATCATTGAAACCTTCAGCACTATGATGTCAACTGGGTTACATGGCTCAGATGGCAGAGCTGTTTGTATCTCAGGTACCGAAGGGCACCCTGGAGACATTGGAATGGGGCAGCCTGAGTGGGAGCGTCCCTTTCCTTCGCAGGTGCAGCTCTACAAAGTAAATGTGTTAAGTTCTTAGAAAGAAGAGACAGAGACAGAGAAAGAAATGAAGTTACTCCTTGCTGGATTATCTTGTAGGATCCTTTTACATACGTATCTCCCAACTAACTATGAGTTCCTTTAGGGTATCAACATAAGAAATGTCCAAATCTGTAGAGAATTTAAAAAAAAAAGATTTTATTGGGGAATTGGGGGAGGGGAACATTGTTGGGGAACCGGGGGAGAGGAACAGACAAGTTGCTGTCCTTTTGTTCTTCAGTCTAATTGTGGAGGACATCGCTTCACTGGCCCGTGTTGGTATCGTCACTGCGCTCTTCTCGGGTGAGGCAGATCGGTCGCCTGCCTCTGGATGACCGCTCACAGCAGCTCTTGGCAGCTCACACAGGCTGCCGGCCCTCATGCTGGCTGCCGGCTACTCACGCTGGCTGCGGGCCACTCACTGTAGCCTATGGCAGCCCACTGCAGCAGGGGCTGCAGCTATGCCGCCCCAGGGACTCACAGCAGCCTAGCCGCAGGTGGAGCTGTTGTTCACCATCTTAGCTGTAGAAGGCAGTGTTACTGGCCCTCATATGTGGGATCCGAACAGGGGCCGCTGGCACCCAAGCCAGCTCTTAATCAATGCGCCACTCGGCCAGCCCTGTGAGAATTTTTATGAGTTTATTTGAGCCAAACTGATGATTATTGCCAGGTAGCAAAATCTCAGTGGATTAGGAAAATGCTCCAGAGAAAGGTAGTTTTGCAGCTCATTTTTATACATTAGCATCAAAGAAGGGGACGTAAGGAGGGTTACATGAAATCCATTGGTTGTAGATTAATGGGACGGGAGAAAGCAAACGGGGCAAAATCTCTGGGATTGGATAAAAGTAAAAGGGAGAGACAGGTACTTCTTTTATATTGGTGGGTACGAGATAGTTAATAATTAACATTTACAGCACACGTAGAAATGATATGAGGGGAACAAGATAACAATAAGGGGTTCTGTGGTCTCCAGCTCTGGTGCTGTGGGTGTACCCCGAGGGGTCTGGAAAAGGGGATTACTTTGACATTTCAAAGGTATGTTATCTTAGATGCAAAAAGACAATAGACAAGCTCACATAAGGTGAAGATTGACCTTTGTCAAGGAAGCTACAAGGCCTAGATTTTGACTACCTGCCATGTCGCTCTTTTATTAGGAATCTTTATGTTCAAACCATCCTATGTGGGTTACTTTCTGTCTCTTGAGTTTGTAGGGCCCACCCTGCAGGCCTCCCCTGAGCTTGTCAGGTTTAGTACGTGGCCCCTTTTTCATGCACAAGGGAAATATTAGAATCCCAGCCCCACTGCCTACATTACTATGCGATCCTGGGCGAGCCACCTCCTTTCTCTGAGCCTTGGTGTCCTATCTGGAAGCAGGATAACGCTGGAGCCCATGGCCCATGCTGTGATTATCAAGAGAGAGAAAACACACGAGCTCCAGGCACAGTGGTGTCTGCACATAGTCAGCTCTCCTGAAAGGCTGGCTGTCATTCTCATCCCCTGTGACCCTCTGACAAGAGATTCCCCGCCCCAGCCCCAGCACTCAGTAAATCTGCGCTAATGTGTTAGTGGGTGTCGATGAGTTCATGTAACCCTTGGGTTACATGTGGTTAACATGTGTGCATTTTAATAGGCTCTTTTACAGTGACTCTAATGATGTGTGGATTGTCTGGGGGCTCTGGGGGTTGTTCTCTCAAGTTGTGAACTTACTGCTGCTCTGCTCCGCATTCTCCACGGAGTCCCTAGCCTACCTCCTCTGCAAGCCCAGCGTGTGCCCACAGCCACTTCCCCACAGGTGCCTAAAGCTCAAGACGGCAGGGAGTGTGTATGTGGTTTATGTGGTGGGTGCACATATGTGTGTGTGCTGTTTGTATATATGTGTGTCATTTATGTGTTGTATGTGTGTGTGTGTCCTTATAGTTAAGTCCCCAGAAGCCAGAAAAAGCCACAGACTGACCCTGCCTGGGTGCTACCTCCTCACCTACCTTCCTGGGCTCAGAGCTCTCTCCTGCTCCCCCCAATTCGGCTGTGGGCAGCACCTGTGCTCTGATCTTTGTATCTCAGGATCTTACCCAGGGCTTTGGCTAAACAGGTGCTCAACACAATGGTACTTTGTTCAATTTAATGGAAAAACGTTCCTTTTTCTGGGCAGTGCTGCAGTGCCCTCTAGTGGATTCTCTCTAAACTTCTCAAGGTTTGAGGTTACGCGGGTCCTTGTGCCTAAAAGTTCAGAAGTCTATCCTGGGAATCCAGCCAGGTTTGACCTCTGTTGCTGTTGGTCATTCCTAGGCCTTGCAGAGAGCGCTGGTCAGTAGGAGCAGAAGCTGTGCGGAGGTGAAGCTGGGGTCAGACTGGGGAGGGGGTTGATGTCGGGAAAGTAGATCCCTCTCTTCTTTTCTTCTCAGACAGAAATGACTCAACAGATGACTCGATTCTGTTAATGAAAACAAGGGTACCTGAAACAAGATGACACACAAAGGTCAAAATTCTCATACCAGGCAAATGCCTACATACCCACATCTAATCCATCAGCAAGTCTTGGATCCAGCAAGTTCTGGATTCAAAACATCTCAAATCCATCCTCAGTGCCCATGGCTTAAGCCACCATCATCCTCCATTTGAATTATCCCACTAGCCCCCTCAGTCCACCTTCTGGATTCTACTCTTACTCTCTTACAATCCAGAATCCACACAGTAGTAGAATGTTCTTTTAAAATAATAAATCAGAGCACAGGGCCTCCCCCCGGTTTAATAATGGTTTATTTGCACCTCCCCCACCCCCATTTCACTTGAAATAAAATCCAAACTCCTTCCTGTGTCCTATAAGAGCCTGTGTGTGGATGAAGGAATGATGCATCTCCAGAGGGTGGAACCAGGACCAACTGACAGGAACTGCAGAGCATGAAATTTCCCTCTGAAGGAAGAGAGACTTTTTTTTTTTTTTTAGCTGAGTCATCCTGCCACCTGTTGGCAGCTCAGCAGCAGCTCAGCTCGTGCCGGGCATCGAACTGCTGTTGCTCAGAGCTTGCACTCTTGAGAGAGCTCTTAACCAACTGAGCCACTCGGCTGGCCTGGGAGAGACTTTTCTAATAATCAAAGCTATCCAGGCTGTCTGCTCAGGGCAGAGTAAGGTCCTGCCATGGAGAGTGAGCTGCTGCTGAGAGGTTGCTTGGAGACTGGAGATGATCTCCCGCTACCTTCCTATTCCAGAATTCTGCATCTGCAGGGACAAGAAATGCGAGGAGGAGACTCCCACTTTATTGGCAGTGGCGAGATAAACAGATAGAATCTGAACAAAGGCAGTAGTTCTTTAGAAAGTGTCACCCTGTGCTGCTTCTGGAACACTTCCTCCAGGGAGAAGCTTGATACCTGGTGAGTAGTCCCTTCTGTCGATACTTCAGGCGTTGGGCAGGCCAAGTCTGTCTGCCTCCCTGAAATGTCCTCTTCTCAGCCTCAGCTCTTCCACTCCTAAAAGCATGTGAGTGTGTTGCATGTTGGGAATATAAAGATGAAGGGAGCAGACTCTGCTGTGAGTTCATGGATGAGGGTGAGCGGGGCTGGCTAGCAGTTCCTGCACCACAAGAATGCTTGGACTAGTGGGGTGCAAGTGAGGGGCAGAGTGCACAGGAGCTGGAGTGGGTGAGACCCCAACCCTCCTGGGTGTCAGCACCACCCAGGGAACCATGCGGTTATGGTGTCCTGAGATTTCCAGGCCCAGGCCCAAATTTTGGTGGTTTTGAAAGATCTTCAGGTGTTTTAAGGTGACTAAGGTTACGGATGCCCCACTTATTTGAAAAGACCTTTGAGACATATAGAATTGAAACCCACTTCTGTCATTTGACAGTGTGACTGTGGCATCTACCTCTCTAGTCTTGTGTATGAGCAGGAAGGAGGGAGGGAGACGAGAAGAGATTTGTTGAGCAGTGTTCCTGGCCAGAGAACACCAGGGCAGGGCCAGGGTGCCTTTATCAATGGCCACATCACACAGGCCCAGCTGCACCGCAGGCCACGGGTACAGCCATGGGTACTCACTCAGACAACTGCTGCCAGGGTTATTGCTGAAGGAGCCCTTATGGTGCCTTTACATAGGGAATACAGCAAATCCTTACAAAACATTATGAAAGGGTTTTCACAGGCATCTTATGAGAAAGTATGAGTACCCCCATTACAGAGAAGAAAATGGGTACACTGAAAGGTTAGGTAGTGTGTCTAAGACACTTGAAATTAGGTAGTGGACTGGAATTGGAAAGTAACCCTATCTCAGTGCAAATCCTAGGGTGTCTTGCTTACCCACCATCCAGCTTAATAGATAAAATATTACAGATACAGTTGAAGCCTCTGTATTCCCCTCCTCACCCCTTTACCTCTCTCCCCTCCAACCACTGTCCTGAATTTGGCATTTATCATTTTCATGCATGTTTATATATACCTTACCATATATGCAAGGATTCATAAACAGTGCATAGTATCCTATTTTATAGACATCATCAGAGTAAAGAAATCCTCTTGCAACTTTTTTTCCTCTCAAATTATTTTTGAAATTGATCCATGCTGATACATATATCTCTAATTTATGTATTATCATCACTTCTTATTTTTTATTGACATATAAAATTGTATCGATTTTAGGTATAAAACATAGTGCTTTGATATATGTCTGTCTGGTGAAATAATCACCATAATAAGTTTACTTAATATCCATTACCACACATAGTTACATTTTTTTTTTTTCTTGTTCTGAGAACTTTTAAGATCTACTTTCGGCAACTTCAAATATACAACACAGTATTGTTAACTATAGTCATTATACTGAACATTGCATCCCAGTTATTTATCTTATAACTGGAAGTCTGTACCTTTTAACTCCCTTTACCCATTTCACCTACCCTCCCACCTGCTGCTTTTGGCAACCACCCATTTGTTCTCTATCTATGAGTTCAGTCTTTTTTTTAGATTCCACATATAAGTGAGATCATACAGTATTTATCTTTTTCTGCCTGACTTATTTCACTTAGCATAATGCCTTCAATGTCCATCCATGTTGTTGCAATTAGAATGATTTCCTTCTTTTATGGAATATCTATATATCTCACAATGATTTTCTTTGTGATATATCACACCACATTTTCTTTATCTATTCATCTATTGACGGACATGAACACAGGGGTGCAGATATAATTTTGAGATAGTGATTTAATTCACTTTGGGTAAGTACCCAGAAGTGGAATTGCTGAGTCATATGGTAGTTCTATTTTTAACTTTTTGAGGAACCTCCATACTGTTTTCCATAGTGGGTGCACCAATCTACATTCCCACCAACAATGTACAAGGGTTTCCTTCTCTCCACATCCTCACCAACACTCGCTATCTGTTGTCTTTTTGATCATAGCCATTCTAACAGGTGTGAGGTAATAGATAGCTCATTGTGGTTTCAGTTTGTATTTCCCTGATGATTAGTGATGTTAAGCCCCTTTTCATGTACCTGTTGGCCATATGTATGTCTTCTGGAAAAAAGCCTATTCAAATCCTCTGCCCATTTTTTAATTGGCTTGTTTGTTGCTATCATCATTTTTTAAATCCATGACTATATTGATGGACCTTTAGGCTACAATCATTTTTTTTTTTTTTACTATCATAGACAATGCTGCTACAAACATTTTTGTTCAGGTATCCTTTTGCACACTCCTGAGAGTTTCACAAGGATGTACACCCAGGGGTGGAATTACTGGGCTGAGGGCACTGTGCTCTTCAAATTCATTGTGTTGTGTCCCCTCGTGCCAGCAGGGTGCTTGAGTTTCTGTTGCTTTATGCCCTCACCCACTCTTGGTAGTGCCAGATCTCACATATATAAGCCTACGTTCTTATTCTGTGTTTAATAGTCTTTTGTGGTAAGGGGGAAAAAAAACAAACCAACAACAACAATGGAATAATAGCTACCCAGGGAATGCATTTGGACTATCCTCTTGGCTATTAAGTCCTCAGCAAAGTCCGGATGGAGGTCACTAAGGCAAACTGTGCCATTGTGAATTCAGAACATCCTGCAACAAAACATGGAGTGAGAGACACGAATCACACTAGGAATTTGGACCAGCTTGTTGACTATTTCCACCAGCAATCTGTTTTGAGGTATCATCCTCTTGTCTTGACCTTTTGTTCAAGGGAATAAATAAGAAGCCCAAACTTCTGGGTTTGCCTGAGGTGGTCCCAGTTCATGTCAGTTGTCCCAGCGAAATTACTACTAGTACCTCCTTTGACTCTTCAAAGTGTTCAGGTTTGAAAGATAAATTATACAGTCATGCAAAATATAAAAGTAGCACTTTAAACCAATTTCCTATCCAGAGTATTCAGATTTCTGATATTCTGCAGTGGTCAGTGTGGATATGATTGAAAGCTGAAGAGTAAATCAGAGAGGAAGATCTGCAATTGTTGCTGCCACAACAAGATTGAAGATGGAAGTCAAAGCCCTCAGAACCTTTCGGAAGGGAGCAGACCACAACCTAGGAGCCCTTTCCCTGAGAAGTTCTCGAGTTCGTACTGTGGGGTCCTGACCGTGCTTCTTGGTCATTGCCCGCAGGACAATGCTCCAGGGAAAGGTGGTACCAGGAAGCCTGGTGGGGGTTCCCCCTCCCAGTCTCCTCAAGATCAGAATCCGTTCCAGGCCACCAGACAGTGCTCCTTGCCAGCCCTTTCATGAAAACCGTTCCTGGATGTACTTCGTGTGAGTTGTGGCCAAGCTCTTGTGACACCTCCTAGAATAACAAAGGGATCCTTTGTGGGCAGCCGGCTCCAGTTAACAGCTTGTGGATGGCTGGACTCCCTCTGGCACTTTCTTTTCTAGACAGCCCCTCTCCCCACTCCCATCTATTCAGTTCAAGACAATCTGGGATCCTAGATAGATAATTGGGCCATTTGATCAACCTGAAGAGGTAGGTCAGGGCGGCCTTCCAACATTAAAACTTCCGGAGGAAATGACAGGACACAATGGGAGAACTGTGGTGGGAGGCAGCCCAGTGCTTCCCTTCCAGCATTGGGCCACCTCCCAAGTGAAGGCCTCCAGCTCAGCAGCAAGCTCATGCAATAAAGGCTTATCCTTAGAAGTAAGTCACAAAAGATTTCCAACTGAGCAGTCTCAGCAGCCTCGCCTTGTACTTTAAAGTATAGACTCATTGAGGATCACTCCTACCAGTGACATTTCAAGACCCCTCTGGGGGTCACCACCTCCACAAAGTCTTTGCTGAGCTGCCGCCCACTCTGGCCCAGATGATAGTGACACTCTGCTTTTGTGCTTCCTCTCTTATTCACTGTGTGTGCTTGTGTGTGTCTCTCTGTGTGTGCGTGTATACATGCACATACGCACGTCCGTCACAGCACAATTACTCTCTCCAGGATGGTGACAGTATCTTACTTATTTCATGCACTATTTCAAGCTATAATAAAAGTTTGTTATAATAAAAGAAATGAATCTATCCTTTACCTAAAGAGGGTTAGTCCCAGAAACAGACTGGACAGAAAAGCCCAAAAGATATTGTCAAGACTCTTTTTGCCTTCTGCCTTTCTCCTCTGTCTCATTTTCTATTATGCAGACAGACTGTTTCCATTTTGCGGGGAGGATGGTCACCAGCAAGCCCTAAGTCACAGCATTTCAGTTCTGGGAACTGAAGGCAGCTGCATGGTCTCCCCCTAGGCCCTCGATCACCTCTGGGGTCCACTCAGTGGAGGGTCCACTAGAATCGCATGATTGGACTGGGGGATTGAGTTGATCCTCAAGAGACAAAAATAACAGATGTCCAGAGTAGTAGCATTGAAGCTTGAGGAATTCCCAGGAAGACAGATTCAGAGCTGGAGACCAGGGCTGCTCCTGTAGTAGGGATGATTGACATCTCTAAAAACCACCTACTAAATGCCAGACACCGTGCAGGTCTGGAAGGTGGGGGAGGTCACCGGTCAGCAAACTAGACACATTCCCTGTCCTCACATGGCTTGCCATCTATTGGATGGCCACTGTCCACTGTCCAATGATGCCATCTATTGGATGCTCACTGAGCCTCATCTCCCAGCAGGCTTTGGTTCCAGGATGACTGGGGTGAGGGACCAACAGCTTACATTCTTGGAACTGGCCTTGATGGACATGGCCCCATTTCATCCTGGCAACAGGGCTATAGTTTAGATTTCAGGATTTAAGGTCAGGAATAGGCCTTCACTTACAGAGATAGAGATGGAGATGGAGAGGGAGAGGGAGAGGGAGAGGGAGAGGGAGAGCGAGGGTGGGGGAGGGAGGGAGAGAGAGAGAGAGAGAGAGAGAGAGAGAGAGAGAGAGAGAGAGAGAGACTACAGAATTGAAGGAAAAGATGGACAGCCAGGTTTGGGGTGGACTGGGACAGGACCAGGACTTGCCATGGCTGTGTGTGGACCCTGACTCAAGGGCGCAATTGCTTTGGCTCACCACCGGCTACCTTCAGTCCCTGTGCCTTCTCAAGAGAGTCCAGCTCCCAGGAGAAGACTCTGGCTGGCTTGACCTGGGCTAATGCCTACCCCTGTGATCAAGATCAGGCACTGAGACTGGGAACCCTGGCATGTGGAGCTGAGGACAGGTGGGTCACCCAAGAGAAGGATGAAAAGGAGGCAAGTATATTGGGGGTGACAAAAACAGCAGCCATGTATTACCCAGGTGCTGTTTCATCTCCATTTTCCAGGTGAGGAAACTGAGGCTTGCTCAAGGTCACACTGATGGTACCCAACCTGCTTGATGCAGAGACCACACTCTTCATCTCTATCCCAGGGATGGGTGACTGGTGGGGGCACCTCACTCAATCACAAATGGCAATTTCGCAGAATAACATAGTGGTTAAGAGTTCAGGGACAAGTTAGAAGGTAATTGCAATCAAACAGGCAGGATAGGAAGAACTAACTTATACCAAGGCAGTAGCTAAGGTGGCTAGGGTGACATGAATGACTAGAGAACATGAAAAGAAATGTGAAGTAGCTAAAATCTGTAAAGAGTGATGACCAATAGGATGTATGAAGGAAGGAGAGGAGTCAACACAGACACTCAGGTTTCTGGTGGGGGCACCTGGTGGATGGAGCTGTCCTTCACTGAGATACAGAACCAGGAAGGAGGAAGTGGTAGGGCTGGGGGTAGAAGAAAGAAGGCTATAATTTTGGACATGTTGGATTTGGGATACCTGAAGGATACCCAAGTGGAGATGGCCAGGAGCCAGTAGCTAGATGGAGTCTCAGGCATGGGAAAAAGCCCTGGGTGTAGCTCGTGTCCCACCCACCCTCCTCCAGCACTGTTTCCTGACAAAGTCCTGAGGAGCAAGCCTGGGGATCACAGCAGTTTGGGGCAGTTCAGAACACTTTCTGGGTTCTGCAATTCTGTGAGAAAATATCGGGGATGATGTTTCATTCATTATTGTGCATTAGTGTTATTCTTCCTCTTCTTCCTGCCCTGCCCCATCTCCCCACCCTGCCTTACCCAGGTAAGTCAGTCTTAACATCTCAGCATCCATGGCGTTTCCTGAGCATAGCCTTGCCTGGCTCCCGGAACCTGCTTTATAACATCGCACATTTCTTCTGCATAGGACTTATTACATTGTAATAATTGAATCTCATCAGTAATGCTTTCCTCTGCTAGATCAGAAGCTCCATGAAGGCAGGGATCATGCCGGTCTTGTTGTTTTATCCCTGTGGGAAGTGGAGAACCTCTCCCTTCCTGGCCTTTTTCCTTGTCACAACCCCCCACCCCCACCCCATCCCACTTCCAAGGATGCTGAGTCACTCAGCCACACAGATAGGGACCGATAGGGACAGGGTCATGGTATATTACAGCTCACCCACAGTCCTGTAGCCCTGCTTCTGCATCCTTTGCCTGTGCCACTGGGTCAATAAGACAACCTGGGCTCTCTTGGGGGCATCTTCTCTTCTCCTGTTTTTCCCCCACGAGAATCAGGGCACTTGGAAGGGCCCCTCATTTGGGCCAGCTCCTGGGAAGCACCAGTCTGGGCTGTGAGTCGGAAGGAGGTGCCCCACCTGCTCCCAGAGAGGCCTGCCTTGGGGAAATCATGTGCTCCGCCAGCTAATAATCAAGTGGCACTTTGGTTTTTCATTTATTTTTATCCTCACAGCATTGAGAACTTCATGGGAAGACGAATGCCTGGAGGGCAGATTTGGCCATTCCTAGGTCCTCTGGTCAAATTCCATTAACTAGGCCCTTCACCTCATTTAATTCTTGTTCAGTGAATGAAAGCAGGAAGGAAGGAGAAAATGCACAAACCAGAGCTGGCTTCTACCCTATGGTCATGACCACTGATGAAGATTTGTCTCTGAGAGGACCTGTATTAGAGCATTCGAATAGGATGCAAATCCTGGGCTTTGCTCTCATGTATGTAACCCATGCACTGCGTGCCAGGCTGTGGTGATGCTATGGCAGTTCCTGGGCTTCATCCTGATACTTTTTTGAAAGGCCCCTGTAAATCTACCAGCTAGTAGTGGCACCAACGTCCATAGCTGAGCTGGAGTTGGGAGGTCTGAAGGGCTTGTTAGGAATCAACATATTCTTGGCCCATGAATAGTCTTCAACTCTAATACAAAGTCTCTCGAACTGCCTGCATGCTGTATTCACAGCAATTCAGCAAGCCGGGCATCACGTCTTCTCCTTATTCTGCAAAAGAAGACACGACAGCTCAAAGAAATTCTGTAATTTAGCAGAGCACCCAGCACAAGTAATAATTAACATTAATTAATAATAGTAAATGGCGATACCATTTATTGCAAACCTACTGTGTACTGGGTACTCCATTAAGGTTTATACACATTTCTCTCATTTAATCCTCACAACTGTCCCTTAAGGTTGGCATGGTTATTTTATTGGGTTGTCGGAAAAGTCATGACTTTTTTTTTCTATGTTTTTCGCTGCAAAAATGCGTCAGGACTTTTCCGACAACCCAATGAGGAAATGGAGAATCAGATGAAGCGACTTGCTCAAGGTTGCAAAGCTAAGGAGAGGATTCCACGCCAGATCTGACTGACTCTGAAGCCCTTCTTTCTTTCGCTGTGATATTCTCCTTCCAGCTGGGAGCAACAGTAAGGACCCAGGCTGGCCTGACAAAATGCATCCTGAGAAGGAAAAAGCAGTTATGTCTGTCCCCAGAATGGTAGCTTCAGAAATCAGGGAGAAGAAAATGCCTCTCTTATACTGGGCCTGCTAACCCACTGGGACAGGTCAGGTGCCATCTCTGGCTGTGCTGGGAAAGGAGCCCAGGATGAAATTGGCCAGAGCCAGTACCTGGGCAGATGCTGGGAGCGGGGGACAAGTGGGGAGAAGGGGCCTGGCGTTCTGACAAGCTTTCCCCACCGAGGCACGTTCAAAGGACTGGCACTGCCAGAGGCACGCAGCAGGGCCTGGCAAAGGCCTCCAGCTCTGCAGAGGAAAGGAGAGCATGTCCCACTCACCCTGGTGGTCCTCAGTGGGGCTCTCTAGGGGTCCTTCCACATCAGGTGATGGGGGAAAGGGAGGAAGGGATTCTAGACTAAAAGGCATTGTTTTTAAAAGCAAATGTGACTGATTTACTCCTCTGCTTGAAACCTTAAAACCCAATGAGGCTTCCAGCCTCCCTTGGGCTCAACTCCAAACTTATTAACTCGGGCTGGTGAAGGCCTCTGCAATGTGGCCATTGCTGACCTTAACCAGTGACTCCTGAATTGTGCTCCCAACACAGACTTTATGATTCAGTGGTTCTCCTTTCCTTCCCGCAACTTTAGACCCACCTGGGGAGCTTTTAAAACCCATCAGTGCCCAGGCCTTGCCCCAGACCAGGATATCTGGGGGGTGGGCATCCTTCATTTTTTAAAACTCCCCAGGTGAGTCCAATGAGCAGCTAAGGCCCAGAACCCCTGCTGCTCAGCCCTTTCCCTCTGTCATCTCTCCTGGCCAGCTCCTCTTGAGCTCCAGGCTTCAGCCTGGTCTCAGCTCAGGATCTGCCTCCTCAGAAAACCTTTCATGACCGCTGTCCTGGAGTTCTCCTTGGCAGGGTTGGCTGCTGTCCAGCTACGCCTGTGCCCCTCAGCACACAGCAAGTGTTCAATAAATGGGTTGAAATGTTAAGTATTAAGTTAAAGTGTCTCTTGAAAAATTTCCCTTAGTCCTTGATATTTCTTCCTTCCTAATTAAACATGAATGCCCCAGTCTTTTCCATTTTTTATCTTTCCCCAAATGTCTATGGGCATTGGTCTTTAATTAGCACTTTCGATCCCTCTGGGTCCTTGCTGTCCCCCTGAGCTGGGAGCTGGCTCTCTGTTCCTGCAAACATTAGTGTTTCCCCAAATAGCTCCTAGAAAAGGAAGCACGGACCTCTCCACCAAAAAAAGAGTTTGCAAACAAGAGCTCTGCACAGGCAGGCTCAAAGGCAAGTGAAGCGTCCCCCTTTCTGGGAGATGTTTAAAGCACCTCCACTTAAGATCACAGAGAGGTTTAGTCAATACTCATCCATTTTCTCCTCCACCCTTCCTCAAGGGAAGCCAGAACTGAGCTTTTGTCAGAGAGGGAGTAGAGGGGATGATCCAGGTAAGATGGAAAGAAGATGAAGGGGAGAAGAGGCCAACAGGGCGTTAATTGTCTTTGGAACAGCTGAGAACCTCATCCTAGCCCAAACAACCGGAGGCAATTTCTGAAAGCAACTGTGGAGGGAGAGGCCTGCACCTTTCTCACCTCCTTTGAATAGGTGGCTCGGAAGTTGGGGAAGGAGCCAGGAATCCACAGGGCATCCTTCTTCCGACAACTGCCCAGGGCCTGGAGGGAAGCCAGGCTGCCCACCTCCTGGGGTTTGGAAATGTGCCCAAGAAGAAGGAAGCTGCAGCCCCCACTACCCATCATGGAAAGGAGGTGCTGACGCAAGTGCCCAGACCCCGGCGGGAATCCAGGGGAGAGGGATGGCCGCTGCCAGCGTGCTGGGTGTGGACAACTAGTCTTTGTTGAATTTCTGGCTCCGTTGACTTTTCTTCTCTGAGCTCAGTTTCCTCACTTAAAAATGAGGGTTTTGTTGGACTAAGTGTCAAAGGTCCCTCCTAGCCTTGCCTTCTGGGGCTGGTGAGAAAACGGAGGAAGCAGAGATTGAAAAGTGCAGGAGTGGTTGTGACTCCAGAGAAACACAGGAGCTGAGCTCCCTGTCTGGAAGGATCTGGCGTGTCTGCAAGTTGCATCAGGTGCTAGACTGGAGGCCCGCTCCATAAAGGAGGGGTGGGAAAACTCCCCTACATCTTGGATGACATCAGATGAGGAAACTGAGGCCCAAGGACCTTTAAAAGATTCACACTCGGGCCGGCCGAGTGGCGCAGTGATTGAGAGCTGGCTTGGGACGCCGGCGGCCCTGGTTCGGATCCCACATGTGAGGGCCAGTGACACTGCCCTCAAAAAAAAAAAGACTCACACAAGGTCACACAGGTAGCAAGCAAGGGAACTTTGTTCACTACAGGGATGACAAGTTGGTGAAATTTCACATGCCAACTCTGATAGATTGACAAGGGCTGTCCATAACGAACTCTGAGAGGAGACAGCTGTATAAGAGCTGGAAGAGATCATCTAGATAGAGGAAACAGCCAGTGCAAAGGCCCTGAGGTGGTGCCTCCAAGGGACAGAGACAGATCAGAGTTGAGGCTGCTTAGATGGCAAGGAGAGGGTCAGTGGAGGAGATGGTAGCGGTGAGCTCAGCTGACTGCTCAATGAGCCCATTAGGATGTATGACAATTCTCCCAAACAGCTGATCCAAAATGATACCCTCAGTCCCTAGCCCACGCCCCCCCCCCAACCAAATTGCTCCTCCCCAAGTCTTTCCTTTGCTTTCTGTAAATGACCGCCCACCCCATTGCGCAAACCATTATGCCGTGTCCCCAGCCCTGTCCCCATCAACTCTGGCCTGTGGCCTCCTTGCCTTCACCCTGGTCCTCGACTAAAGCCCAAAAAGCTCTCATCAAACCAATCCCACCATCACTTACTGCCCCAAAGCTCTCTTTTCCCACTTTTGCCTTTCTTGCAGCTCTCTCCAACCCACAAACCCAGGGATACATATTTATTATCTTCCTAAAAGAGAATCTGGAGTTGGTCACAGCCACAGGGGCACTGAGCTCCAATTCAATTCACACACATTTTTCTATATGTCCCCAAACTGACAGTGTTTCCAGCATAGTTCTGGGGGCTGGGTATTAATTATCATAGGGACCATTTATCAGGTATCTGCAGTGCTCCTGGCCCTGTAGCCAGAACATCACAATAACCCTGCAAGGGAGTTATGATTATCATCCCACCTTCATTCCTGTGGATACTTGGACTCACAAAGGTTCAGCTTCTTATCATAAGTCCCCCAGCTGGTAAATGGCTGAGCCAGGATTTGGACTTAGGTCTTTCCGATGCCAAAGCCCAAACTCTTGCTTCTACATTAAACTTCCTCCAAAACTCAAATGGGCAAAGGATGACAGGCCCAGAGAGAGGCACCTTGACCTCAGTGTGGACTTTTTCCCTTTGCTCAAAATCAAAGGTCGGAGCCTGCTCCTTGGGTTCCTCAGTGCCTTCCTAGCCTGAAAAGGTGAGAAGGTTAGCACCTTCTGTCCACCTAGCCCTGAAGGGATGGAGGTGTTCCAGTTCTCCTTATCTGGCCTGGCTTTCAGTTCCCGTCCCTCCACCAGCCCCCTCTCATGTCCCCTCTGTTGCCAGGCTGTTATTACCAGTACCCAGGTGCCCTCCAGCCTGTCGGCCTCTTGATCAGGAAGCATTCCCGTGGGAACCATGGTGCCAACATCCGGTGAGGACAGGCCCTCCGTTACCTGCTGGCCCTGCTGCCTCTGCTATCAGGCCCAAGAACAAAGGAGCTCGGTGCCTGCCTCTCAGCAGGCTGTGTTTGTCCAGGGCGAGGCCTAGCCTGGCACAGATGCTGAGCAAACAGGAGTGCCAGCTTCACAGATCCGCCTTACAACGAGCAGGGCTTCAGCTAAAAGGTGTTGCTGCTGGGCCACCTGCTGAAATATTACCCTGCCCAACTCCAACTAGCACCCCAGGGCAGAGGGAACTGGAGGGCAAGCAGTCCTATCTCTGAGTCTCAGGCTTTCCAGCTCTATAATGGGAGAGTTGTACAAGATGATCTGCAAGATTCCTTCTGTGGTCTAGGGCCTTGAATGATGTTGCTGGAAGTCTAAAGCTTGAGAACAGATCTCGGAGGCAGACATACCTGGGATTGGGGGTGGAATCTAGGCCTCTGTCTCATGGAGCCCCTACATCTACTCCTGCCTCAGTCCCATGTACCCCACATGCCTCTGCTGGCTAGGAAGACTGACCTCTTGCAGAGCAAGGTTCTTGAGCACTGGATCCATGACCTTATTTACCCCAATGGAGCTTCCAGCCCTGGATCTAGGGTATTTCACTGTAATATGATTAAATGTTACCACCTTGCTTCTGAGGCCAAATAGAACCAGGCCTCTTACTCTCTGCCCCCAGGGTATCTGGGAAAGGCTCAGAGGGACCATGGAGGGCTGTTTCTCCAGTTACAACAGTGAAAGGCTGCACGGTGATAGTGATTCGCAGATTTTAGTGTGTATAAGAATCACCTAGAATGCTTGTTTAAAATACAGAATCGGAGTCCCAAGATCTGAGATGGGGTGGGTAGCTCAGGATTCTGAGTTTTTAACAAGCACCTGGGTGAATCTCAGATCTCTGATGAAGTGGAATGAGTAAGTCTAAAAGTTATGCAGTCCTGGGTTCGAATCCTACCCCTGCCACTTATTAGTAGCACTGTGACTTGGGGCAAGTCACTAAGCATTTCTAGTTGTCAGTTTTGTTTGTAAAATGAGACTATAATAACATCTACTTCTTAATAAAAGAGACCTATTGTTTCAAAGTGTTTATTGCACTTTGTACACTTTGTAAATATTGATTGAGTGAACGGGGCAGAAAAGTCCATTTGTCCAAACCAGATACCTGGACGTTTTCCTTGATGTCTCCATCTATCACATATCTCTCAACCACTCAATTCCAAATCCCATGAACTCTACTTCCTAACACATCTTAGACTTGTCCACTTTTCTCCATCCTCTTAGTCACACCCCTAGCTCAAGCCACCATCTTCCTCTACCTGACCATTGTACAGCTTCTTCTCTGATCTCCTGATTTCTACCCTTGCCTCCTCCCACTCATCCTTCCCAGCACAGCCTTGCTAATCAGATAGGGTGATGCCTCTGCTTCAAACCCTAGCTCTTAGGAAGCCCTAATGAGTTTGGGGGGAAAAAAATTCCTCTGTTTCCTCCACACCTACTTCTAAGCCTCCTTTCAACGCCTCCTAGTCTCTACGTTCAAGATCTGAACTTCTTTCGGATTCCTTCAATGAATATCAGTTTCTCTTGCCCCTGGGACTTCACACCAGGTGTGTTTGTTCTGCTTGAAACAGCTACCACTCCCACTCCCAAAATACACATCCTTCACCTACTACTCATCTTTCATATTTAAGCTTGAATGTCATTTCCTCAGAGCCAGACATAGCCATCCCCCTCACATGTGCTCCATCAACTCTGTCCTTCCTTCATAATACCTGTTACACTCGGCTGTGATGACTTCATGCCTGCTTCCACCACTAAACTAGCTCCAAGAGAACACAAACCTCTGTCTTATCCACTGCTGTAGCACCAGCAGTTACTAGAGTCTTTAACTCAAAGAATGATGAAATACGCTGCTGAATGAATGAATGCATAAATAAAATAGAGAAGGCCCTGGTCGCAGGATATGCCCCGGTGGGCGCAGCCCCCTGGTGAGTAACTGAACTAAATTTAGGATTTAGACATTAGCTACGTGGAGGCATCCTTGGGCATGTACGGGCCACAGGGGGGCGCGCCCGGCTCGTTGTATCTGGATGGCAGTTCCTCGGACTCAGGTTCAGTTACTAAGAGCCAATGGGCGACAAGAGGAGGGTTTCTTCCTCTGATGGACAGTATTGCTCCGCCCAATCTAATTCATCTTTTTCTTGATCCCACCCACTCGAGGCCTCGGAGACCCAGAGGATGGGCCTGATAGAGGCGCAGCCAATTAAACTTATGAAGAGTGCTCTCGGGGCTGAACCAGCGCTCCTGAAGGTCTGTGAGTGGGCGACCGGTGGCTAGGGGCGGGGCCACCGCGTTTACTGGCAGGTGGCCGGTCCCGCCCTTCTCGCCCAGAGCGGCCGCGCTAGCGCTGGGGACAGCAGAAGTGAGTACGTGAGCGGCGCCGCAAGATCCCTCCTCGGACCCCGGACGGCGCGCGCACCCCGATCCCTGGATCAGAGTCGGGCCCGCGGCGGACCGCCGGATTACTGTGCACCCCGAACTACGACCACTTGCGCCGTCTGGCTACGGCCCGCCTTCCCCGGGTCCTCTGGCTCAGAGCCCTCTTGCGCCTGGGATCCTCCTGGACCGGTCCGTCCAGATTCCCGTGGGACCGACTTGCCAGCATCGCCGGCTCGGGGCGCCGCCTGGATCCCGCAGCCACCCGCCTGGATCGCACCCCCTCCTTGCCGGGATCACCTGGGGCCGTGCGCAAGCCTTCCTCCGAGCCCGACGAGGGGACCCTCCCCGGGGAGCCCGCAGCCCAGCCGGCGCGGCTCGGCGCGGCCGGGCTCGGCGCCCGGAGTCTCCCCCAGCCATGGCCCGAGCCCACCCGCCGCCGCCACCGCTGCCCCCGGGGCTCCTGCCGCTGCTCTCTCCGCTGCTGCTGCTGCCGCTGCTGCTGCCCGCCGGCTGCCGGGCGCTGGAAGGTGAGCGCGTCGGGGAGGGAGTGCACGGGCTCAGGTGCCCCGGTCGCCCGAGCGTCGGCCGGAGAGGGCCCGCGCGGTATGCGTCCGATGCGGGCTGAGCGCACGTCGCAGGAGGGGCCCCTGGCTTCGCCCACGCCAGGGGCTGGAGGATGGGGCGGCCGGGACGCCCCCGGAGCCGCCTCGGAGGCCCTGGCTGGCCCCGAGGTCGGCGGTCCACGGGTTGCGGATCGCGGGCAGCTCCACTCGGGTTGAGTGTCCCCGAAAGTCCTGGCCGTGTGGTGGGCTTTGGTGGGAGTGCTGCGCGGAGAAACCCGGCCCTCGGCACCTCCGAGGGGCGAGGAGGTGTGGGAGACCCAAGGCAAGGCGAGGGCTCCGAGCTGCTGCGGAGTTGTGGCGGGTGAGGGGGGGCGGGCGGCGCAGCGAGACTCCCCAGCGTGGGGGGGCGGCGTTGGTTAGGAACCCGTTGGAGTTAACTGTGAGGGTGTGAGTGCGTGCACCCCGCTTTGTCAGGGGATGGCTGCGGGGGTGGAGAGGCGGTGTTATTGTTTATGGTTCACCGTGCGCCAACGGCACACGCGGTTGTGTGTGCACGGGCTTTGCACACTGCTCTGCGGATCCCCCTTCACCTTCTAAGCAGGACACCTCCGTGTGCTCAGATAACACTGGACCCCTGAAGTGGTGAGGTTTGGCCCTCGTGGCAAGCAGCGCGATGCCTTACCCATTAGATAGTGGGGAAAGGCCCGGCTTCTCAATACGTTCTGTGAAACCTGTCAAGACTGCTGCTGAGAAGGTAGCTCCAACTTCCAAATGACTGTGCTTGGATGAGCATCCCAAGTGTTGGGAACAGTCCATTGTGGGAGAGCTCACACACATGCCACTTGACACAAGCCTGAGGGGAACAGAGGCACTGACAGGGGTCACAAACAATAGAGACACACACTTTAAAAATTTTGGAGCCATTAAATAAGGGAAGAGAAACCTTCTGTAATGTGGAGGAAGAACACCACAGAAAATTGGGGAAAATTAGAATATAAGCAGTACTTATTTTTGGCATCTTTAACAGATTTAGTCACTCTCTTAGTTTAGGAACAGAAACATGAATTCTGTAAAACTTAGTTTGTTCATATGTTCACAATGGGTAAACTTAAAGGTTGGAAGGAAAAAAGAACACACAGTTCCAAGAGAAAGGCATCTTCGGGTGCTTTCTAATTTTCTCCAGGGGAAAAAATTAGAGCCCCCGTCCCTTTTATCTCTGAGCCCACTAGTGCTGACAGACCAGTTCACACGGTTGGACACATGCAAATCCAGACAGACACACTGAGGTCGCGCCCACACTTGCGCACACTCACCCACATGTATGTGATAGGATCGCTGGCGTGAGAAACCAATGTGAAGCTTTGTTGTTGATTGCCTCAAGGGTGTGAGCCAGGGAGCCTGTTGGAGTTCCCAGGTTTGTGTCTTAGCCCAGGAGAGGCGACAGGGGCACACACGCTTTGGGGACTCTGTGTGCCAGGCCCCAGGGCCCTTGTTGTGGGGTGTGGTGGGAGCTAGTGCTGAGAATAGGGTGGGGGTGTGGTTTGGATCAGGTGAGCAAGAACTACCTGAGGAGGCTCCCCCTCTCCCTTCCTCCCTCTTTTCCTCCCTTTCGTTGTTCTTTTCACCCTTCAGAATCTGCTAGACCCTGGGAGGCAGGCCCTAGCTGGGAGCTGGCCTCCAGGCCAAGTTGCTGAGGGACTGAGTAGGAGGCGAGAGACCTGCTGAGCTGTGGCCCCTACCCTATCCCTCGCTTCCCGCCCCAGCTGTGAAGTGGGATCTAGTGCTGCTCCCTGGCTGAGAGGCCAGGCCAGTGTGAGGTGCCCCCCCCCCCCGGAAGCAGCAGTGTTTCCCAAGTGCGACTTTCACCAGTTCCTTTTGTCAACCTCAAACTTTAGGGTCTTCAGTTTGTGTGTGTGAGACTGAAAGAAAAAAGATGCCTCAGGGTGCTGACTCCTGCCCTGATGGTACCCCTACCTACCCTGCTGTTGTCCCTCATGATGAGATGGGATTGGCTAGTACCTACCTCCTAGGGCTGTTGTGAGGATTGACTCCATGTGTAAAGCGCTTAGTAGCCATTGTTTTTCAAGTATTAGCTATTATTATTATTACCCTAGGGTTTGCTTCTAGGGGAGCATCAGAAGTGGAAATTCATGTTTGTGCCCTTAACCCAGCTGGAGGGCAGTTATAGGAACGAATGATGGGGAGGTGGGGAAGGAAGGTTGGTCTGGAGAGGAAGTTGTCCCTCCATCCCCATCCCTTCAGCTCCAGGAGGGAAAGGATGGGCTGGGAAGAGAGCTGTCCCTGACTCCTGCCTGTCTCTCACCCCATTCTGGAGCTGGAAGGATGGGATGGGTGAGGTCCTGGGCTGTAAGCTGAGGGCTCAAGATCTTTTCAGTGGCCCAAGCTTTACAGACAGGGGATCTAGCCTCCTTGCTCCAGTCTTCCATTTGACTTTACTAGGATGTGGTTTACTAGGACTTTGGGTGTCTGCATTGGTGGTGGGGGAAGGGGGGACATTATATTCAGGCTCAGGGTCCCTGAGCTGAGGGTGCTGCCTCTCATGGACATACTCATTAGATGCTATCTAGCACCCAGTTGCTCCTCCCTCCCTGCATACTTGGGGTTCACCAAAACTCTGTATCCAGGGATCTCATCAGTTTTCCCATGAGGATGGAGCCAGGGTCCTTGCTTGTCCTTCCTGGTTGAAGAAACATCCCTCACCTTCCCCTGATTGATTACCCCCACCCCCACCACACACAAATTGTCCTCGGATTTCCTGACAGACACAGGGAAACAAGGCCACCTTGTTGCTCACTCTCCTTTTGAGTAATGCTCCCCAGCACCCCCCACCTCCCCAGGCCAAGATCATTCTCCATTTCAGAACCGAGAACGGGTGTGGGAGTAGAGTCCAGTAGGTGAGCAGACCAGGAATGGAGTGTGGAAGGAAGAAGGCTGTGTGGACCACAGGGCCGGTATACCTGAGATAGGATGGGGAGGTCCCTGCTGGGAACAGACTCTTCAGTAAAGAGAAACAGTTATGAGATTGTAGCTGAGTTGTGGCTGCAGCGGAACCGGTCCCTGAGGGAAAGAGGCAGTGTGTAAGTCCATCTCTTTCTCAGGCTGCAGCAATAATGACCGCTGTGTAGGTGGTAGCTGAGAGGGGCAAACGGGCTGGGATTTCTGTGGCTGGCTCACTTATTTGAGTTGCCTCTGGCATCCCCCTCCCTCGTCCCTGTTTATCATGAACTGCCACTTCAGAGCTGCTTCTGAGGGACAACGGCAGGTATTTGGGGGAACCAGTTTGCTCGTTGCCGTCACTGCCTTCCCTTTAGCCAGAACTGCTGTGCTGCTGCCACTGTGGCCTCAGCAGCAGCGAGCTAAAGCTGAAGCTGCCATGGGCAAGGCCTCTACCACCCGGCCTTACACTAATTAAACAGCATGAAGAGGCTGAATCACCAGACCTGCATAGTTTGAAAATTGTAGCCCTGCCTGTTGTGCTGAGTCAAACTGGTTTGTCGGGATTGGGCAGCTGGGCTGGAGGGGAGTGGTAGTTGGGGGGCGGGGATGCGGGGGAGCCTGGGTACAGCTGGGCACCTGATGGGGTGGGAGAGGCCCGTTGGCCCAAGGGCTGGCTCTGGGTCTTCAACTGCTGTCTGTCCCCACACTCCCGGCCGGACCCACTGTGGCCCGGATCCCTGGGAAGGGCTCAGAGGCCTCACATGAGGGCTAGCTGTCTGTCCATCCGTCCTTCTGGCTGGCTGGCAGGACCAGGACTGGGGTGGGGGGCAGTATAGATGAACATGGAGGCATCCGGGCTCCCTGCCCTGTATTTCTTCCTCCCTTCTCCTCCCTCTCAGGTTTATTTAATTATAAATCCCCATGATCTGAGGGGAAGAATGAAAAACAAAATGTGTTCTCTGTTCTGAGATGCTTCCCTGCCCGCCTCCCAGACTTGAGGGCCAAGGGCCATGGCAGGCGGGTGGGTGGAGGAAGTGGCCCTGGGTGAGGTAGACTCCTCTAGGTCCTTGACAGCGTTCCCCCCTACAAGAAACCTTGCTCCTCAGGCTGACCACCTTGAGTGTGCAGGTTGGTACACACATGTATATGCACCAACACGTGAGAGGGGTGGGATGAGAGAAGACGAGGGACAGATCCCTTTGGTTGGCTGAGGAGGGACCCAATGTGTTGGGGGCGGCGTGCAAACCAGAGACCGTATGGAGTTCCTCCTCCCTTTGCAGACAGCGCTCCAGGGTGTGCCTTCTCGCCCAGACCACAGCCCCTCTGTCCTCCTGCTCCTGCTCTGCTGGCCCAGCCCTGGAGCATGACCTTTCCAGCCACCTCAATGTCCCTGGGTTGGAGGCATCTTGCTTTTGTTTCTAGACTATTTTTGTTCCCTGCGTCTTACTGACACCACTGTTCCCAGGGTCGGTTGCTCTGGGGTCTGGCAGGTAGCAGGCTCTCAGCTGGTGCCTCTGCCCCTGAGTGGCCCAAGGAGGCCCTCAGACACAGGTTCCCCTCATGTGGGGCCCCTAACTTGTGTGTGGAAGTGTTGCCCGAAGTTCCTGGAGCTAGAACTCATGATGCCACACCCTCCCCAAGGGCTCAGGGGCCCTTAGGCTAGTGCCATTGTTCTGGCAGAGAAGTGGCCTGTTGCTTAGGCAGAGCTATGCCCGGAGAGTCTGCACCCATCCACACCCAGAATCATCTTCATGCCCTGTGACAGCTCCTGCCTGTGTCAAGGTCACAGGAAGCAGGTCTGGAGCTTACTCCTTCCCTGCACCTCTGGCCGAGACTGCCCCAGGACCTCTGCTTTCTTAGCAGACACTGCCCTCTCCTAACTCTTCCTTCACCCCACTTGAAGACTCATTACATAGAAAGAACCTGCTTGCAGTGTGTGTGTGTGTGTGTGTGTGTGTGTGTGTGTGTGTGTGTGTGTGTGTGTTATGCATGAAGGGTGAACCCGTCAGGCTTCACACAAACTCTAGATATTAAACACTTACACTGTGTCTGCATGCTCCTGTAGCATGTTTCAGTGCACATGGCACCTGTATATGTGCAGCCGATATGGTTTTGTGTGACTTTGTAAGAGCACCATCACCAAGTTTACACAGGACAACTGGTGTTTGTGTTTGCACTTGACTACACTCAAGACTGTGACTTGTGACTGGCAATAGTGTGTGCCGTCGGGTGTGTAGGGAGAATGCACTGTTGGGTGCATGTGCCCTCTGTGTATGCATATGTCCCAGGGAATCTGCATGTATGAAGACTGTAGAAGTGAGTCTTGGCCTAAGGCAAGTCAAATCTGTGTGTAGGAAAGATGCACTGGATATGAATGTCTAAGGAAACTAAGCTGTTTGTACCATATGCAACCATGTGTCTGAGAAAGACAGACCATAACTGTGTGTGAAGCTGTGTGTGTGTTTGCAGGCGGCTGTGGCTTTGTGTGTTTTTGTCCACCATATGTGTTGACTTGTGTCACTCTTTGGCCCCAGTGGTGGGGAATGAGCCCAGCCACTGAGAACTGGGTGAAATGTGTGCATCTGTATGTTTGTGCGCAGGCGAGGGCCACACGGCTGCTGCCACGTGGCTGTTCTCCGTTGCTCAGTGGAAACCTGAAAGGGGTGTTGCTTCGCTTCTTCCCTTCTTCGTATGAAGGGCTTGTCCTAAAAAGCCCCCAGGCCTGATGTCCACTTTCCTGCTCACATTGTGGAGGCTGTTGGAGTTCCCTGCCTGACTGAACCCTGTATCTGGGAGTGACCAGCGGCTCTCTAGTATCCCTCCAGCAGCCACAGGATGGGACAGAGGAGGGAATGGGTGCAATCAGCATCTGGGGAGTTTGGAAATTGCTCACTCACTTTTCTTTTGTGCTTGTCCCCGCTGTACCTCATATGCTTTATCCCAACCCGAGCATGTACACACACACCCCATATCAGAGAAAAGGTGGGCTCTGTTGGGTTGGGTCTCTCTCTTCCAATGCCACAGACAGATGAATTCTGGGACTGCCCCCCACTCCCTCCAAGGTCCTTCCTGAGGCTGGAACACAGGAACCTCAGGGTCTAGGCCCCTCCTCTCCCCCAGAGAGCAAAGCCCCCTCCTCATCAGGGTGACCGGAGCCCTTCCTCAGGCACACATGACTCGAAATCCAAGTCCTCTCCTCATTAATGGGAAAAATGTGCCGAGATTGAGCGATGGCCAAGGCTGAGCGATGGCCAAGGGCCGATCCCCTCCCTCTCTCGCTCCCCAGAAATTAAACAGAAATGAAGAGCCTCCCCCTCCCTCCTGCCCGCCTCCCACCTCCCCACCGTCCCCTCCCTCCACTCCCTCCGCTCTGAGCCAGCGCTGGGCTTGTTTTAAACTGTGGAGGAATCTGGCTGGAGGGGGAGGGGGCTGAATATTTGGGTTTAAACAGTTCCAGATGGGTTTGGCACAGGCTAAGCAGAAGGAAGTGAGGGAGAGGGAGGAGGGAGGCAGCCGAGGGAGCGGTGGGAGCCTTGCCTGCTCGGGCGGGCTGGCTGGTGGCGGGCAGCGGGCAGACAAGCAGGCGGACTGGCTGGTTGGCTGGGGGAGGGGTGCGCTTGGCTGGGCTGACTCCCAGGGACAGCACTACTCTGGGCGGTTGGCTGGGGAAGAGGCCACTTGGCAACCTCCATCTCTGTCTCTGTCTCCTTGGGCCTCCTTGTCTCTCCATCTCACTGTCTTCTGTAGTCCGCCACCAGCCATTCCGCTGTCTGGTCCTAGCCAGCCGCCTCTGCACACCCCTCCTGCTCCATGCCGCCCACCAGCCACCTCTACGAGGCCCCTGCTCCTGCTGCCCGCCTCCTCCTGGCCTGTCTGGGCCCCTGCTTCTGCCCATCTCCTCTCTCCTCCCATCCCTCCTGCAGAATGTCTGTGTCTGTCTGTCTGTCTGCCAGAGGGGCCTGTGAGGCCGCCACGATGAGGCTGGGAGAGCTCACCCTGCAGCCTGCCCTCCAGGGACCAGCACTGCTGTCAGGAGGGAGAGGAGGGAGCCTCTCTCCCCCATGTGACTGGTGGCTGCCTGACCGCTCCCTTTGCCCCACAATAAGGACCAGGGGCCACAGCTGCCTCACCCACCATCCTCAGCGCAGACCTCGGCTGCAGAGAAACAGCGAAGGCCACGAGCCTAGATAGAGCCTGTGGGGTTTGGATGCCCTTGTCCTGCCCCACTGCTAATGTAGAGGCCTCCAGAAGTTCTGGGGTAACTGTGCCTTCTAGCTCAGAGTTGAGGGGGAGAACTGCTGGCCGCCCTTCCTTCCAGGCTATAAGAAAGGAGGTGGCGCTTCTTTCCTCTCTTTTCTGCTCCTAGATCTGATCTTGGTCACACTATCAGAGAGCAGAGTTGTCCATCTAGAATCCAGCACCGCGTTTCCAGGGGAGCAAGTTTATGTCAGAAATATTAATGGGCTCCTCCTGTGACCAAGCAAAGGGAAACAGATAAGAAACCGCAGCTCAGAAAAGGATTGGTGCTGTGACAAAGCCCTTGGCCCTGGATGCATAGAAGAAGGCATCTAACCCTGATTTAAGGGTTCAGGGAAGGCTTCCTGGAGGAGGCAACAGCTTGGTTGTGACGTACAGGATATACAGCAGCTTTTCAGGCTTTCTCTGTTCCCCTTTTACAGAGGGGCATATTGCAGTCAGAGTGTCCTAGTTCAGGGTTAGTTGTGGAGTCAGGTAGACCTGAATTGAGCCACCTTTCAACATTTCATCCCAAGTCCTACCAGTTTTACCTTAGGCCATATGATTACTTTATCTGGGCTTCAGTTTTCTCATCTGTGAAAGGGGCACACCAACAGCACCTTTATTCGAGGATTGTGGAAAGAAGTGTTCTAGCTCTTGGGTAGCTGGGCTGGGTCTTGGTGGCCTTCACCTCACCCTCAGAGAGCATCCCTGCCCCATCCCCCAGAGGTGGGAGGCTGGGTGGGAGTGCACTCTGGCCTGTAATTGCCCTCCCCTTTCCCTGAGTGTGTGTGGAGCTGGGCCTTTGTATTGAGAATAGAGTCAGGGGAGGCCTGGGCAGCAGGGTCTGAAGCACACAGCCCTTTGTTCCAGGATAAAGGCCCTGCTGGCTCCTTTGTGTGGAGATTAGCAGAGCCTGTAGGTGTGTGAACCAGCCCTGGCTCCGGCCTCATTAACCCATGCCTGGGGTCAACAGCAGACACCCACTCTCGGCTGACCTGACCTGACATCTTTGGGGCTCTGACATCTCTAGCCATGGCCTCAGAGTCTTTTCCGGGGCAGGGGAGCTGAGGGTTTGGGGGACTCGGGGGTGGGGTGGGGTGGTGCCTAGTGGGAATCAGTCTCTGGTGTTCTGGATTTTCCTGAGTGACCTCTTTCTTCCCATCCTGAGCTTAGCCCCTGACCTTTTCTGTTGCTCCCCCAGAGACCCTCATGGACACAAAATGGGTGACGTCTGAGTTGGCGTGGACCTCTCATCCAGAAAGTGGGGTAAGACTTCCTCACCATCTCCCTGGAGTGTTGGTGGCCATTTGCATCCCCGGCGTCCATCCCCCTCGTCTCATCAGAGCTGGAGACGACGGGCTGCCTGCCTCTCCCTTTGCCTGCCAGTTTTATCTCCTGCAGCACTTTTACCTTTGCACCTATCACCTGCCCTCTTTGCCTGATGGCCTACGTCTGTGGTTGTTTTTATCTCTCACTCTCAGTCCGCCTGTGTCCCCCCTCTAACATAAACCATCTTTGTCCCATTCTCCCTCTGCCTCCCGCTCCCCCTGTCTTTAGCCCATTCCTATCCCTCTCCTGCCTGACAGCCCTTTGTATGTCTGCCCCAACTGTCTTTCTCCTTCCTGGGTCCCTGGGAAGAGCACCGGCTTGGGAGCAAGGCAACCTTCGTTCTAGATCTCTAACTTGCTCTGTGACCTTGAGCAAGGCAGTTTACCTTTCTGAACTAACATTTCTTGACTGTTAAATTCATGTAGTTTTGACATCTCAAAAAAAAAAAATTTTTTTTAACCTCCCTAGATAGAGCCCACAACTGCACTAAGCTCTGGAACACTGGGGTTGAATGACACCACAAGCCTTCAGTCACCAGGCCTGGCTGTGTGACCTTGGGCGAGTCTCTGCCTTTGCGAGCCCTGGCTTCCTTTTCTCTGGTGTGGGGACGATAGATGATACCTTCTGAAGGGGTTATTGTAAAGGATAAATATGATAGCCAATATTTATCGAATGTTTACTCTCTATATAAGGCACTGTTACAAGCCCATTACATGTATTAGGTTGTCGGAAAAGTCATGACATCTTTTCTCTACGTTTTTCATTGCAAAATGCGTCATGACTTTTCCGACAACCCAATATTAAACTGATTTAATTCCTTATAGCCACATTAACTTCCAATCAGCCCTTTTATACAGACAATGAAACTAAGGCACAGAGATAATAAATATTATAGCTAATATGTATACAGCTGTTCCAAGTGCCCTGTTCTAAGAGCTTTATTCATTTAAAGTCATTTATTCCTTGTACATCTTTATTCTTGCCGTGTTGCAGATGGGAAAATGGAGGCAGAGGGAGTTTAAGTGACTTACCTATATTTACACAGCAAGCAGAGAACTGGGATTTGAACCCACAGAGTCTGTGCGTTCAGCCACTACACTGCAGAAGCATCTCTGTGAAGTAACTGCAGCACGTCTGGGCATGTGGTAAGCACCTGGCAAATGTTGGTGCTCACTCCCTGTCTTTTTCACTTGGTCCATGTACAGTGGGAAGAGGTGAGTGGCTACGATGAGGCCATGAACCCCATCCGCACGTACCAGGTGTGTAACGTGCATCAGTCAAGCCAGAACAACTGGCTTCGCACGGGGTTCATCTGGCGGCGGGATGTGCAGCGTGTCTACGTGGAGCTCAAATTCACTGTGCGTGACTGCAACAGCATCCCCAACATCCCCGGCTCCTGCAAGGAGACCTTCAACCTCTTCTACTATGAGGCCGACAGCGACGTGGCCTCGGCCTCCTCCCCCTTCTGGATGGAGAACCCCTATGTGAAGGTGGACACCATTGCGCCCGATGAGAGCTTCTCGAGGCTCGATGCTGGCCGGGTCAACACCAAGGTGCGCAGCTTCGGGCCACTGTCCAAGGCCGGCTTCTACTTGGCCTTCCAGGACCAGGGCGCCTGCATGTCACTCATCTCCGTGCGTGCCTTCTATAAGAAGTGTGCATCCACCACCGCAAGCTTCGCCCTCTTCCCCGAGACCCTCACTGGGGCCGAGCCCACCTCACTGGTCATTGCCCCGGGCACCTGCATCGCTAATGCTGTAGAGGTGTCGGTGCCACTCAAGCTCTACTGCAACGGTGACGGGGAGTGGATGGTGCCTGTGGGTGCCTGTACCTGTGCCACCGGCCATGAGCCAGCTGCCAAGGAGTCCCAGTGCCGTCGTGAGTGGGGACTGGCCTGGGGGGAGGAGGAGAGGGAGGGAAGGGCTTTGGCTACAACCACTTACTGCCCCTACCCACTGCTTCCCATCTGCCAGACAAGGTAGCCTGGCATCAGGTCTGGGGCGGAGGGAGGAAAGGGAAGAGGGGTATCAAGTGCAGAGAATGTGGTGCAAGGAGATAGATGAGAGAAAATGAGAAGAGATACCAGGCTAAGAAGAGAAAAAAATGAAACTAAAGAGAGCGGAAGAGAGACATGGAGAATCCTTGACAGAGAGGCCCCTGGAGAACCTGGTCAGAGTCTCAGGAGGTGGCAAAGATGCCTGCTTGCCCCACCCCCCAAGTATATTGCCTCACCCTAAAAGTATTGCTGTGGGGACAGAGGATGTGAGTACGGCATGCTTGGCCCTTTCACCTTGAGGTCTCATCTGCTCCTCGAAAGGCAGTATTTATGCCCAGTGAACAGGGGCCCAGTTCCTGAAACCTGAGTTCTGCCTCTGCCTCGTAGAACCTGTGAGACCTTGGGCAAGTCACTTAATTCTTGAACCTTGGTTTCCTCATGTGCAGAATGGGGACAATAATGATTCCTTCGTAGAGGTGTCATGGGGCTGATGTGTATAGATGCATGTGAAGCCCTCAGAGCAGTGCTTGGCACATGGTGAGCGCAAAGACTGTGTGAGCTTAGCCATGACTCGCAGGAGCTTTGCGATGCATGGGGATCAGGGATTGTTTTGTCCTTATTTCCTACATGAGGAGGTTAGTATAGGAGGCTTGTTTCTGGTGGTTTGCCATGACTCCTAAGACCTTAACAACGTACTAGACTTCGCTCATTTGAGCCTCACCACAACCTTGTAAGGTCAATTCCAGTTATGTCCCCTATTTTGCCAATAAGGAAACTGAGTCTCAGAGAGGCTCTGCACTCAAAGTCTCACAGCTGGGATTGTGGGAACTGGGACTAAAGCCTTGTCCAGCGCTCTACCATGCAGGACAAGGTGCTCAGGGCCTTGTCTGCTGTCCCCTTCCCCCATTCTCTCCCCTGGCACTTGAAGCCTGTAGCTTGGAGAGGTGGGAGCTGGCTCTTAGCAAAGCCCAAGGTATGGGGGGGCCTGGCAACCCCAGCCTGGCTCTGAGGCCCGGTGTTGTCCTGAGAAGGTGAATAGTGCCTTGCTCAGTTCCTCTCCATTTCTCTGTGGGAACCTGCCCCCAGACTTCCTCTTCCTAAATGGAGAAAGGGAGTGGGTGATGAGCCTGACAGCCTGAAGAGGGGCTAACACTCTGCAGGTCCCTGGCAGGAAATGCATGCTGGTTCCCATAGCAACCAGGCTGGCCTGGCCTCTGCCCCCTCCCCCCACTGGCTCAAAAGAGAGCTTGGATGGAATATCACCTTAGCAAGGGCAGATTAAACCTCAGAGAAGGGCATATCCCCAACTCTGGATGACCTCCCCAGAGGTAGTCATTTATGGATAGGTTGACCACACACTTGAGTGTGTCCAGGACATTCCTGGTTTATGCCCATTGTCCTAACATGGTTATTATTAGTGTCCCCTTTCACTTTCAAAAGATTCCAGTTTGCATAATAAATTCTATGGCTATGGTAGATCTGGAGAACTTATAGAGCCCAGGTCCAGGGGCCCAAGTGCAGATGGCAGGAGAGAGACAGGAGAAGGGACGTTCAGGCATTGAGCTCTGGGCTCTCTGTAAAGTCTAGGGTTCGCGTCTTGGATGCTTTGAGGCCTCTGAACTCCAGATGACCCCAGCTTTCCTGTCTGCTGTCTTTCTCTCCTTTTCTCCCCACTCCTCAGCCCCCAGTCCTGCCCAAGGGTAAAAAGGAGCCACTGCCCAGCTCCTGATGGGCAGGGAAAGAGATGGACTGTGAAACTCAGAGGCCCCACCTCCTGCCTGTTTTGGGGTGTCCTTGAGGGTCCTCAGGAATGATTTTCCTCAAGCTTCAGGGAAGGGTGGGGCATCCCAGCAGAGTACAGGGTGCTGCCAGCTGCTAGTGGCCTCTTCCCATCCCCTGCCTCTTCACCATCGTTTTTTTTTTTTTTTTTTTTTTTGAGGGCAGTGTCACTGGCCCTCACATATGGGATCCACCGGGGCTGCTGGCTTCCCAGGCCAGCACTCAACCACCACGCCACTCGGCCGGCCCCCGCTGCCTCTTCACATTCCCCCGCCTCTTTCTCCCAAATCTCTCTTCCCTGCCTTGACAAGCCCGGGCTGTCCAAGTTATAGGGCTGACGTCTTAGTCCTTGAGGCCCGGGTAGGGTGGGGGGGGCAGGATCGGGGAGGAATCCGCTGACATGGGGTTTCCACGGGGCAAAAGGGCCTTTTGTAGCTGCAGCTGGAGTTAGGCAATACCATCATGGCCCCCACAGCCTAGGTAGTGGAGGGACCAAGACCTGGGCTGGGGAAGGGCCAGATTCTCATGGCAGTGTGCAGGACTGGCGTCTGCAGGGAAGGGAGGTGAACACATGATCATCTTTTCCCCCACAGCCTGCCCCCCTGGGAGCTACAAGGCCAAGCAGGGAGAGGGGCCCTGCCTCCCCTGCCCCCCCAACAGCCGTACCACCTCGCCAGCCGCCAGCATCTGCACCTGCCACAATAACTTCTACCGTGCAGATTCGGATTCGGCAGACAGTGCCTGTACCAGTGAGTAATGTGTGTTCTCACACTCTCCCACCCCAGGCCTCATCCCTGGGAGGGCCTAAACAGTCACTGTGAATATCTCCATTTTCCAGATGGGGAAAACTGAGGCTCAGGTTAGGTGTTGTTGTCAACATGGCACAGCTAGGAAGTGACTGGCTCTAAGCCAGAATCCACGTAAGCTGGCTTAGTCCTTCTACCAACATTTAATAAGCACCTACTAGCTCCCAGCTGAGCATCACGAACTGGCGGGGGCCTTGCAGTCCACCTTCTTCTGCAGAAAACTGCTGCTCTCTTGGCACAACTATCACCACAGAGGGCCCTCGCATCCCTGGGGCAGCCTGCTGTCCTGCTGTCTTTCTGCTATGGCCTTTGGTGTGCCAGGCATTATGCCAGGCACCAGGGATGTGGAGCAGAATAAGATACCATCACTGTCCTGACAGAGCTTGCAACCTGGTGGGAGAAACAGATAGGAAAACAGATAATGACCATATGATGTGCTAAGTGCTGGGCTGGAGGGATGCCCAGGAATTGTGCTATGGGAGTGCAGAGGACGGGGAGCAGATGAATCAAGGAAGGCTTCCAAGAGGAGGTGACATCTCAAGTAGCACCAGGAAAGCTAAATAAAAGTCTGCCCAGTGAAGAAGTATGGGAAAGGTACTCTGTTTATCAAAGCAGAGGCACCGGCAAGGACGTAGGAAGCAGCTTGGAATGTGCAGGAACTCTGGGCAGAAGGCTGATCCTAGGGCCCCAAGCTCACTGCCCTTTTCCTCCGCCTTCCCCACAGCTGTGCCATCTCCACCCCGGGGTGTGATCTCCAATGTGAATGAGACCTCACTGATCCTCGAGTGGAGTGAACCCCGGGACCTGGGTGGCCGGGACGACCTCCTATACAACGTCATCTGCAAGAAGTGCCGTGGGGGTCCTGGAGCCGGGGGTGCCTCAACCTGCTCACGCTGTGATGACAACGTGGAGTTTGTGCCTCGCCAGCTGGGCCTGACAGAGCGCCGGGTCCACATCAGCCATCTGCTGGCCCACACGCGCTACACCTTTGAGGTGCAGGCCGTCAACGGTGTCTCGGGCAAGAGCCCTCTGCCCCCCCGCTATGCGGCTGTGAATATCACCACCAACCAGGCTGGTGAGGAGGGGACTCCGGAGGGTTGGGTCTGGGTCACCTTCCCCTGCACAGAGCTGAGGTTGCCCAGGGCCTACCAGCAGACCACCAAGGGGCCCATGGGATCTAGGTCCTTGGGAAGGATGCCGAGGCCCGAGGAGCCTGTGGTGAGCCCCCCACCCCGATCTTCCCCTAGCCCCGTCCGAAGTGCCTACACTCCACCTGCACAGCAGCTCAGGCAGCAGCCTGACACTGTCCTGGGCACCCCCAGAGCGGCCCAATGGCGTCATCCTGGACTACGAGATGAAGTACTTTGAGAAGGTCAGAGCCTCAAGGGTCAGGAGGAGGCCTTGGGACAAGCATATTATCCCCAGATAGTATCAGGGGCCCTTGGGAGTCAGGCCTCGGCCCTGCGAGGGCCACAGGGTTGGCCTGGGGTGGGCAGGGGCTGATCGGCCTGAGAACCCACTGAGACGCCTCCTTCCTCATGGTGTTACAGAGCGAGGGCATTGCTTCCACGGTGACCAGCCAGAAGAACTCTGTGCAGCTGGACGGCCTGCGGCCCGATGCCCGCTACGTGGTCCAGGTTCGCGCCCGCACAGTAGCTGGCTATGGGCAGTACAGCCGCCCGGCCGAATTTGAGACCACAAGCGAGAGAGGTACCTGCGAGCTACACCTGTCCCTGCCCCAGCCCGTCCTTTCTATTCTCCCACTCATCAGCGTCCTCTCCGTCTCCAGGCTCAGGAGCCCAGCAGCTCCAGGAGCAGCTTCCCCTCATTGTGGGTTCTGCCACGGCGGGGCTTGTCTTTGTGGTGGCTGTCGTGGTCATTGCTGTCGTCTGCCTCAGGTACTCTCAGGCCCACGGTTGCTCCCATGGCTGACTAGAGCTTCCCTTTAGTACCCGAGCGCACTCATGCTACATACGTGACCCATCACCCGCATCAAACCCAGAGCCACAGCCTTCCTGGGCCCAGTTTCTCCGTGCTGGAAAGGCCCTCCAGTCCACACCCAAGTCTGCATCCCCCCGCCCATCACCACCGAATCTACTTGCAGAGTAGACCAAGTCCACTGAGCCTCTTGCCCAGAGATCCAGTGGCTGCTGTAATCACTGACCGTACGACCAGGCACTGGGCCATCCCCTGTGCACTCTGCCCGTCCTTTGCGCCCAAGGGTTCCCTGAACAAAGGGAGCCATGGGACTTGTCTCAGGACTGCCTTTCCCCTTCCCCTTGCAGGAAGCAGCGGCACGGCTCTGATTCAGAGTACACGGAGAAGCTGCAGCAATACAGTGAGTGTGTTTCCTCATCCTGCCTTCCCTAAGCTCCATTGGTCCCTGCAGGACTTGGAGGCGACCCCTCCTGCTTCTAATCAGTGCCATTTCCTGAGCCCCTACTTCATTCCTGCCATCCTCAGAGATGAATGAGACGTGACCCCTGTCCTCCAAGGCAGTTAGTCCTGTGAGAAAGACAAGATGCGTACACACAGGAAACAATGAGAGAACAATTAAGCGTTAAGCCGGGTGTTCCTCTTATAAAGGGCAGTAAGAGTTCAGAGAAGAGGAAGGCTTCCGGGAGGAGGTGGCCTTGGACTGAGCTGAGCTAGACGGGATGAGCAGGGTTTAGAGAGGTGGAGGAGAGCATTCCTGGCTGGAGGAGTCTCTAGATGGTAGTGGGTGGGGTGGGGAGAGTGCCCAACTGTGGGGGCAGTGAGAAGACTGGTTTGACAAGTGTTGGGAAGCAAAGCTAGGTAATTGTGGCCAGTCTTTGGAGGGTCGTGAAAGGCAGGCAGAGGAGTTGGGACTTGACTCCACCATAGGTAATAGCAATAGGCTCTCAAGCTGGGGAGTAACACAATGAAAGTATTGTTTTAGGAAGACAGGTATGCAGGTAGATTGGTGTGAAATGTCCAGAGGTAGAGGGCCCAGCTGGGAGGCTATTGCAATAGTTTGAGTGTTGAAGGTCTAGACAAGGTCAGGGGCAGTGGGAATGAGGGGAGGGGCGAATCTGAGAGAAGTTTTGACATGATGAGAGATGAGAGTGAAAGAAGAAGAATCCCAGGTGTCTTTTATGGTCACCAGTTCTCATGGAGGGGATGGTGGTAGGGGGCGGGAGGAGTTATGGCTTCAACAGAGAGGAATATAAAACTGGCTTAGCAAGAAGGTCACAACCTGTGCTCTTGTCAGGGTGACAGCCTGAGGGTGCCAGCCGATGAGTTCCCTCACCATCTCCAGCCTGAAGAGCTGTGCCCCTTTTCTTCCTCTAGTTGCTCCAGGAATGAAGGTTTATATTGACCCTTTTACCTATGAGGATCCTAATGAGGCTGTGCGGGAGTTTGCCAAGGAGATCGATGTATCCTGTGTCAAAATTGAGGAGGTGATTGGAGCTGGTGAGTCCCTAGGGGCACAGTGGGCATGGGTGGGGAGGAGGTCGATACCCCAAGGGAGGGCTGGGATAGACTGGGTACAGGAAGGATCCCAGAAATAGATTACTACCTATGCCCTATGCCCTGCAGGGGAATTTGGGGAAGTGTGCCGGGGTCGGCTGAAACAACCCGGCCGCCGGGAGGTGTTTGTGGCCATCAAGACACTGAAGGTGGGTTACACCGAGAGACAACGGCGGGACTTCCTAAGTGAGGCCTCCATCATGGGTCAGTTTGACCACCCCAACATAATCCGGCTGGAGGGCGTGGTCACCAAAAGTCGGCCAGTCATGATCCTCACCGAGTTCATGGAGAACTGTGCTCTCGACTCCTTCCTCCGGGTAAGAGCCAGCCCCCAGCCCCTCGCTCTTTCTCTGTCCCAGAGAGCTGGGTTGGGCAAACCGTCCCCTCCCACAAATCACACACTTTATTCAAGTCTATGAATATTTGCTGAGGTAGCATGGTGCACGGAAATAGTGGAGCCTTCAGAGCCAGAGAGATCGGAGTTCTCATTCTGACAGCCCCTACTGCGTGTGTGACCTCAGGCTTTGCTTAACCTCTCTGAGTTTCAGCTGCCTTGGTTGTAAAACGGGAGTGGTAAGAGCTATTTGGTTCTTGTAGGGATTAGCTGAGATGTTGTACAAGATGCCTGCCACACAGTAGGGCAGCTTCCTTACATTCAGTGCCCTTTGATATGGTTGCAGGGATAGGCAAAGCATGGTGTTGGAGGACTTGGAGAGGGTGAGCAGGCAGGCCCTTGGGCAGGAGGGAGGTGATGGTCCTACCTGAGCCTGCTTGTTGCCTCCAGCTCAATGATGGACAGTTCACGGTCATCCAGCTGGTGGGCATGTTACGGGGCATTGCTGCCGGGATGAAGTACCTGTCTGAGATGAACTACGTGCACCGTGACCTGGCTGCCCGCAATATCCTTGTCAACAGCAACCTTGTCTGCAAAGTCTCGGACTTCGGCCTCTCCCGCTTCCTGGAGGATGATCCCTCTGATCCTACCTACACCAGCTCCCTGGTACAGGAAGCAGCTGGGAGGGAGACTGGGGGCGGGGCCAACCAGGCAGGGGCTCGGGGCTGGGGACCAGCCCCGAGTCATAGGGTGAAGGGCGTGTGCCCCCCCCACCAGGGCGGGAAGATCCCCATCCGCTGGACTGCCCCAGAGGCCATAGCCTATCGGAAGTTCACCTCTGCTAGTGACGTCTGGAGCTATGGAATCGTCATGTGGGAGGTCATGAGTTATGGAGAGCGACCCTACTGGGACATGAGCAACCAGGATGTGAGTGGGGCCAGCCAGAGCAGTTGGTGGGTGAGAGCTGGCTGGGGAGCTGAGTGGTGGCTCACTCCAGGTTTTCCTGCCCTCGGCCCAGGTCATCAATGCCGTGGAGCAGGACTACCGGCTGCCCCCACCCATGGACTGCCCCACAGCACTGCACCAGCTCATGCTGGACTGCTGGGTGCGGGACCGGAACCTCAGGCCCAAATTCTCCCAGATTGTCAACACCTTGGACAAGCTCATCCGCAACGCTGCCAGCCTCAAGGTCATTGCCAGCGCCCAGTCTGGGTCAGTACCTCTGCTTCTACTCCCACCCTGGTCTCAAGCGAGAAGCAGCCCTCTCCCTGCTTCTCCCCACAGCATGTCACCAGGTCCCTCTTCTCCCCACAGCATGTCGCAGCCCCTCCTGGACCGTACAGTCCCAGATTACACAACCTTCACGACAGTTGGTGACTGGCTGGATGCCATCAAGATGGGGCGGTACAAGGAGAGCTTTGTCAGTGCGGGCTTTGCCTCCTTTGACCTGGTGGCCCAGATGACCGCAGAGTAAGTGTGCCTCAGATTGGGAGGGGGTCAGGGCAGGGAGCTCTGAGCTGGGCCCAGAGCAGTGGGCAGGAGGGGAGAGACTGACCCCGCCCTGTCCCTCCGCAGAGACCTGCTCCGGATCGGAGTCACCTTGGCTGGCCACCAGAAGAAGATCCTCAGTAGTATCCAGGATATGCGGCTGCAGATGAACCAGACGCTGCCAGTGCAGGTCTGACACCCGACTCCCACTGGGTGGGCAGCCCCCAAGGACTACGCAGGGACTCTGACCAGCCAGCTGGACTATTGGACTTTTGGATGCCTGGCCTTAGGCTGTGGCCCAGAAGATGAAAGTATGGGGAGGGTCCAAGCTGGGACTTCTCCTCCAGGCCTGTACTCCCTCCCCAGAAAGTGTGCCCCAAACCTCTTCATATTGAAGATGGATTAGGAGAGGGGGTGATGACCCCTCCGCAAGCCCCTCAGGGGCCCAGGCCTTTCTGCTCTCCAGTGGGGGATCCCCACCACCTCAGACTTGGCTATTCTTCAGTGCTGGAGGTCCTGGCAAGGTTAAGTGGGGGATAAGCCTGGGTTCCATAGGGCCCAGCCCTGGTGGGGGTCTGGCCCCCCAGGTAGGCAGAGAGCAGTCCCTCCCTCAGGAACTGCTCCTCAGGAGGAAGGGACTCCAGGAACGGAGAAATGTGACACCCCCACCCCAGAGCCAGCTGGCATCTCCAGTTTGCACAGGGACTTTTCTGGGGGCTGAGGGCCCTGCTCCACCCCCGCCCGTGGTGCTGTCATAAAAGGGCAGGCAGGGGCAGGCTAAGGAAAAGCCCTTGCCCCCCAGAGACTGACTCTCAGAGCCAGAAATCAGATGTGTGTGAGAGCGTGTTTGCGTGCGTGTGTGTGTGGTGTGTGTGTACGCACTGGCCTGCACAGAGAGTGTGGGTGAGCGTGTAAAAGCTTGGCCCTGTGCCCTGCAGTGGGGCCAGATGGGCCGTCAGCGGAATAAAGGCAATAAGATGATTCTCTTGCCCCTTTTCATTGCACCTCCCAAGGCAGGATTGCCTGATGCCCTCAAGTTCACAATCCCTGACTGCCAGCCTTTCAGAATTCCCTGGAGTCACTGGGAGACCAGATGCAGGCCTATCCAGGCTCAGCTTCCACTTTGTGCTTCGGCCTCAGTGCATCTAACTTCTTGGCAGTGAAATGATGACAGTAGAGCCCCTACTACCCCAGAGCTCCTTCCTCAGTTTTGGAGGGTGGGAGTCCTGGGGGTGGTGGGGGGCAGACACTTGAGTCTGGATGGTATTTTACAGACAGCATCTTTTCACATCCATTGTCTCTGAGGGAGCTGAGGGTAGAGGGAGGTTAGTCAGCTCCCAGGGTCACATGGCCGAGGACAAAGGCAACTAGAGCCCACTGGTGTTTAAATGCAGAGGACAGCTCCTTTCAGCAAACATCAGCCCAGAAGTGTAGCTACTTCTTGAGCACTTACTATGTTCCAGGAACTGGGCTAAAATACCCCATTTATACACTGATCTTATTTCATCTCACAACAACCCAGGCAAAGGAGGAAGTATTTTTATCTTTTTACAGAGAAGGAAACAGAGAGGTTAAGTAACTTGCCCAAAGTCGCTGAGCCAGTACTAAGTGATGCCCAGGGGCTGGGGTTCCCATCCAAAGACTGCCTGAACACTTGAAAGATTCAGAGGATAAATAATAAGAACCAGGGAGAGGGTTAAGAAAACACCTTATGGAAATGTCAAAGGGGAAAACGCTGGGGGGGTGAGGGGCGCACTCAGAGTCCCCTGGGATGCAGAAGCCGTGGTGGGGTGGGATGGCAGGTGCAGTCATTTTCCCAGTGTCAGGAGGGGCCCTTGGGCAGCAAACCCTTTGCGTGACATGGAACAGGTTCCCAAGGTACCTGCATAACCTAAATTAGAGCGTCCTTGGCTGGACCCGCTAGGGGGAGGGGCTTGGACCAGGCCTCCTAGATCTCCAGGATCACAAATGGCGGCCCCACACATCTCCCAGACGTTTACAGGTGGGCCGAGTTCCGTAGGGGAATTCTAAGTGGGGGAGGTAGTTAGCAGCAGAGCTGCAGGCCTGGAGGGCTCGAGCAGTACTTTCAGGTGCAGGGGACCAGCCAGGCCTGGGAGGGCAGCGGAGGCCGGAGTAGGAGGTAGGGAGTTTCGTTCTGCGCCCAGTTGGCCGCTGCCTGGCTGGGGGAAGGGGATCGGGGCGGTGGGAGCCCGGCGCAGGCTCCCGGAGCCGCCGCCCCCCCCGCCACCGCTGCGCGCTCGGTCCGCGCCCGCTCTTTAGTATTCCCCCCACGGAGCCCAGTGCAGCGCTGCAGTCGCTGGCCCGGGGGGGGGGGGGGGCGGGGCGCCCCGCAAAGCTCCGGCCCCGGATGTCTCCAGGGCGGGGAGGGTGGGGACTGAGCTCCTCTGTGAGGCCTCTGACGAGGGCAGGGGGTATTGAGGGGACGATGTGGAGGCCCGAGGTCGCCTTGGGCCCAGGCGCCGGAGCTGTCAACGGCGCGAGGTGTCGCAGGCGGCCGGGGGAGGGGACGCAGTGTTGAGTGGCGTCCTGCACACCCCGCACCGCCTTTCTGGGCTCGGGACTCAGATAAAGGGGAAGAGGCGCTCCAATCAGCTGCTCAAGTATTCGCTTCCTACTGCTCAGGCTCCGGGATGGGGGAGGGTCCGTGGCCCGTGTCTCCTGGGGTGATCCCCTCACTGCCCTATCCCGCCACTCTAACCATTTTAGCGGGCGTCTGGGAAGGGGATTCCTCCGGAAGAGGTAAGACATCACCCCCTGCTGCACCCCCTGCTGGATCCGCAGGGAGGGCAGGATCGTGGATGTAGATCTCTAAAGGAGGATTGGGGGCGAAGAGCCGCACAGTGATCTGGACACTTGGTGCGCGCGCCCCAAGATTTCGAGGGGCGTCTGGAACCCAGAAATCTGGGGTGCATAAGGTATTCTGTTGGATGTGCCCTGTGCAGCACACATCACATACCTCTCCATGCTGTCCAGATGACCTCTAGGTCCTGCCTGCACACCTCCTCTTTTATTCACCCAGGAAACAGCAGGCAGGGGCACCCTACACTTACCAAAGACATACCTGCACCAGGTCCTTAAGTCACCTCTCTTATCAGTTTCACACGTCCTCAGTTACCAGACGCCCCCTGGTCCCACCTCCCAACCCACACACTCTAAGAGGTGGGGGAAAGGATGCAAACAAGGAAGGACACAAGCCACCCCCTTCCTTGAATGCTCATCTCCATGTCCCTGTGTTTCATCTGAGAGAGCTGGGATAAATCCTCAGACCCCTGAGCTGGAGTGCAAGGAGGGGTGAGCCTGGTTATGTCAGAGGAAGAATGAGGGTACTCAGGAGGCTTCCTGGGGGCATATAAGGAGTGTGAGAGAGTGAGGTCTTAATCTGCCCAGTCTTAGTTAATTACATATACTCCTGGGGACAGAAAATTAGATCTCCAGGGCCCGCCGAGTGGCGCATTGGTTAAGAGCTGGTTTGGGGATGCCAGCGGCCCAGGTTCGGATCCCACATATGAGGGCCTGTGACACTGCCCTCCACAGCTAACAAAAGCTCCACCTGGAGCTGGGCTGTGCGAGCCCCAGCGACGGTGTAGGCTGCGGCCCCTGCTGCAGTGGGCTGCCATAGGCTACAGTGAGTTGCGTGCAGCCAGCGTGAGTGGTTGGCAGCCAGAGTGAGCTGCCAATAGCCGCGGTGAACAACCGTCCAGAGGCTGGCGACTGATCTGCCTCATCCGGGAGGAGCTCGGTGACAGTACCAACATGGGCCAGTGAGGTGGGGTCCTCCGCAGCTGGATTGAAGAACAAGGAGAAGGAGGCTTGTCTGTTCCCCTTCCCTGATTCCCCAGCGCTGTTCCCCTCCCCCAATTCCCCAATAAACTCTTTAAAGAAAGAAAATTAGATCTCCAAGTTAGAGCTTAAAAAGGGAAGCAATGGGAGGGGGCTGTTGAACTTGGGGGGCAAAGGGCAGCTCTTCCTTAACCCCATACAATCAGCCCCGGAGAGGCAGTTGCAGCTCCAAATGACCCATTTTGTGTCCCTCTCTATGCCTGAGCTCAAAGGGTCCGGACAGGTAAGTAGAGAAAGCTGCTCTAGGCTATGTTCAATCCCTGACTATATCCTCCTCCTCCAGGGTGGCCCCAGCCATCAGGGATCTGGGGAGCAGCGCTTATATCTAAGCCTGGGTAGCCAGACTGTGGATTAAAACCTGGAAAATCTGGGGCGCCTGGGGTAGTGCAGTAGGAAGTGCTGCAGATTGAGAATACAGGCAGGCCTGGGATCAAAGCCCAGGTTCCTAGTCTGTGACCTTGGGCAGGTTGACCTCTTTGTGCCTCATGCCCTCCCTCATCTAGAAAAACGCATAGCAATCATTTCTACCTCAGAGATTCTTACAAACATTAAATCAGTTAATATATACAAAGTATATGCCAGGATCATAATAAGTACTCAGAAATGTCAGCTACTGTTTTTATTAGCATGAAGTTTGAGTGAAATATAGGAACAGATAGGAAAATGCTGAATAGTGCTTGGTACATAGCAGAGGTCGAGTAAACCAAGGTTGGGGAAATCCACCAACCCCATTCCACCCATGGGGATGCTGAACACTTTGCTGCAGGTTTAACCTAGGCCCTGGCCCACTCTCTGGGATAAGGCTGCTGGGGCCTGGGTGGTTTGAAGGCAATGAGGGTGCACAAGCTCCTTAAGGGGTAGAGAATGCAGCAAGTTGCTAAGGGAACCTGGTTTCTGCATTTCCCCATTAGTGCACCGATCCTCAGTCTGGGTGGTGAGGGGGGCTCCTTTCCTCCAATATTCATTCATTCTTCAAATAGCTACTGGATAGCTATTATGTGCCAGGCACTGTGCTGGGCACTAGGTATACTGGGATGAGCAAGAAAAAGCCAGCCGCTGCTTCAAAGAGCTTAGTCTAATAGGGACATGGAGGCTATTCAAACAATCATACAAAGAAATGTATATAATCACTCTTGAGGTAAATGTTACTGATGTGGGACCAGATCACAGCTCTAGGGACCTGAGTTATTCTTGGGCAAGGCTGGGGGCCCTCTAACCAGTTATCTGATGCCCAGGAGGGAACTGGGGCCCTCATTACCATCCAGGTCCCTTTAACCTTTGGGTGTCTGAACCAAAGGTTACACTAGTATGTGTATTTTCATTCACTTCCTCTCTCATTCATTTATTCAACATACCTTCACTGAGTCCTATATGCCAGTCCCAGTGTATGGAGCTGGGGCTGTGGAGATGAATGGTACAGCCCCCACTCCCTGGAGGTAAACACAGCTCAGAGGGGATCACATATATAAATCAACTAATATGATGTAATGAGGTAAGTGCTATAGCTAGGTAAACACTAGGTGTTCCAAGGAAGGGGTCCAGGCTAGGCATTCTGTCCAAGAAAGCTGCTCAAAACGGTAACTTGGATTGCTTTGGAGGCTGTTAGTAATTAGCAAGAGGGGAGAAGAAAGCAGTATATGCAAAGGTCCTGGGGCAGGTAAGAGCAGGGCAGTCTAGGGGCACACAGGCCATTCCAACTCAGAGGATGAGGGAGGAACAACTTCATGGACATGACATTGACCAAGCTTTCCATTACCCATAGTCATCTGCTGCTCATAGCCCAGAGTGCCACCTGGCCCCAGCAGTTCTACAATTCCACGGTGTTCCTTGGGCACCCTGTAGGTTGCTACTTCTATAGTCCTCTGCTCTGCCTCTTCCCTGCTGCAAGGCACATTTGTCCACAAGCGTTTCTGAGTGCATGATACATTATATCCCCGTTTCCTCTGAAGAGCTCAGAGAGATTACATGGCTTGTCTGAGGTGACAGAGCCAGTCAATGGCAAAGCCAAGATCCGAATCCAACCTAGCCCATCCATGCTTCTGTGATCTTCCTATCACATCAGGATACCTTGGCGAACCTAGAAATGATATACCTGGATTGCACACCCAGGCCTTCCCAGGGCCACTTCAAAGCGACACTCTCCCCCCACCCACCGCAGGAGGGGGCTCTGCACACATGGGCAAGGGCTGCCTCAGCTTTCCTTTTTTGGGGGTTGGGGGGTTAGCCAGGTGCTGAAGGCACTTGTGAGGAGTACAGTCCAGGAATGGTACAGGGTTCCAGCTTGCGGGGAGGCGGGGCACAGATCTGACAGGCAAACAGCAATGTCCCTCCACTTCCCCTGCCTGCCCCTCTCTGTTTCTCATTAATTATTCCCATCTCATGGAGCAGGAATGAAAACAGACTCAGGGTCTGGCTGAAGGCCTGCTGTGACATCAGCCCCCCGAGGTGGTTGCCCTGACCCTGACTATTGGGGGCTGGGGAGGACCTCCTTTCCCACTTTGTCTTAGCCTGACAAGGAGAAGGAGAGAGGCAGGAGACAACTCTCCCTGAACTCCTCTCTCTTCTCTGACACTGGACCTCGGGCAGGCGAGTGAGGTGGTGCTTGCCTGAGGGGACCAGGAAAGGGTGCATCTGCAGGAATGTGGGGGATACAGAGCTGGCTCTCTCCAGATACCACTGCCTCCCACACACCCTGCCACTCCTTCCCCCACAGCCACCCCCGGCACCACTCCCAGGCATTGTTCTCCCAACATCTTCACTTACTTTTGAAGCCACCTCCATTATTGAAACCTTCCCTTGTACTACCTTCTTCCCATCCTCACCTTTGTCATCCTTTTCTGAGTCTCAGATTCAGTCAGGCCCCTGGGACTTGGTACCTGGCCAACCAGATTCTTCTTGGCTCCAGTCTCTTGGCTTTCACATCCAAGACGTTGACCTCTCACCTCTAGTGACCTCCTCCTCATTCCCGCTTGGCCTCCACCAACACAGTGGGCTACACTTTGATCCTGGGTATCACTTAGCCATCTTCTCTGAGATTGCAAGTCTGATATCCTAGGCTTCCACCACTTCCTCCAGTCTGCCGAGTTTTTAAAAATCTAGCCCCCCAACCCTCTTTTCTCCTCAACTGGGGGCCTTCTGGGTATACATATATATCTCTCCCTGCCCAACCTGGACTATTCCTACTCTCAAACATTCCCTCCATGATGTCTCTGAGCAATCTTTTTCTTGTTTTGCTGATTTCCAATAAAATTCCCCCAAGCTGCTAGTGCAGACTTTTCTACGCTACTCAAGGCCCCAATTGCACCTTCTTCCATTCTCACCTCCTACTTTATTAATGCATCCTCTCAACAAATACTTGTTGCAGCTTCCTCTTTGCCAGTCGCTAAGCCTTAGGCAATGGAGATAAGTGAGCCACTCTTGAGAATCCTACAGTTCAGTGGAAGAGCAAGACAAGTGACAGGGTGACACGAATATTCCAGGTGTCACTGATGGAATTTGAAGAGGAGAGTGACATCTTGAGAACAGTGTTTTGGGAAATGGAGTGAGGTAGGTGTGGGATGGATTGGAGGCCATAGAGGTGGTAGCAGGAAGGCAGGGGAGGAGGCCACAGTCTAGGTGAAGGGTAATAAGGTCCTGGATGTATATGGAGTGAGGAGGAGGTGCTGTAGAGGTGACCTGGAGGACAGGTAGGAGGGATCTTGCAAAGATAAGTAGCAACATGCTTAGTGACTGATTGGATGTGGGCGGGGAAAAATACTAAATGTCTGAGCCTGGGTGATTGTGAGGACTGGGCAATTACGTGTACTTTGGCACCATTTACGGATTCTGAAAGTACAGGAAGAACAGTGTGTGTGGAGAACAATGGGTTCAGTTTGAAGCTTTCAAGAGAAGATGCCCAGAAAGCCACTGAATCTGTGGATCTGGAGCTGAGGAGTGAGGTCTGAGCTGGAGGACCGGGCACAGCATGGAGGCAGGGGAGGAAGTGGGCAGGATCGCTCAGGAGAGCTGTAGAGAGAAGAGAAGAGGCGGCAGTGGGTTTGGGGAATGTCCTTCACTGCTCCTGCAGGCATCCTTCATGCCTCTTGGAGAGCTCTTATCACATTGTATTGTAAATGTTCCTGTTTGTCTTCTCTGCCTTTATGTGGCTCCTTACAGAAGGCACCATCTCTTTATAATGCATGTTTTCCAGGAAGATGTGCCAGGGTCTGGGACAAGATAGAGGCTCAGTAATGCCTGTGGGATGGATGGATAATAATAATGTTGTACATTTAGTAATTCATTTAATCTTCAGGACAACTCTACATTTCTATCTCTCAATGGAAATGTGCTCTTATCATTTCCATTTTACAAATGAAGTAGCTTGGCTAAGAGAAATTAAGTAACTTACCCAAGGTCACAGAATGAGTATGTGGCAGAGCTAAGATCTCAATCCAGGTAGTTTAACTCCATAGCTGGTGCTTTTACTCCCATACTATTCTGCTTCAAATAAAATCTTACAGTAAGAACAACTACAATGACTACTATTATTGAACGTTTATTGTGCCAGGCACTGTACTAAGAACTTTATTAGATTATTGAATTCTATATAAATGAGTTAATAGGTAAATACATTGATGGATGGAATAAAATATGCACATGTGTATGTATGTATGTATGTATGTACATGTGGATGAATGGATGGTTGAATGAATGGGTAAAATGAGAAAGTAAATGGATGGATAGATACAGGGATTGGTGGATACAAGTGAATGTATGCATGAATGAATAGTTGGATGAATGGATAATGAGAAGGTGAATGGATAGATGAATCAATATGTGGATGGAAAGATGGATTGATGAATGGTAGGATGGATACAAGGATAGTCAAGCAGGTGTTTTGATGAGAGAATGAATGGATGGATGGATGGATGGATGGATGGATGGATGGATGGATGGATGAATAGATAGAAGAATGGGTGAATGGATGAGTGTATAGAAGGATGGATGGAAGGATAGAAAGACAAATGGATACACAAGCATAGATGAGAGGATGGATAAACAGATTAATGGGTGAATGGATGGATGAGTAGATGAGTGGATAAATGTATGGATGGATGGAAAAATGGATGAATGGTAGGACAGAAGAATGGATAAACGATGGGTAAATGGATGAAAGGATGAATGAATAGACAACTAGATGATTAGGTGGCTGGATGATTGGATGAATGGATGGTTGAATAGATGAATGAATGCTTAGATGTTTGGATGGATAAAGGAATGAATTCCTATATTCAGGGCTATAAAAGAGAGTAAGAAAACCCACAAATTATAGTCTCTACCCTTTCCCTTTGATATATCTATGCCTTCTCTTGGCCACATTGGTATATAGAATCTACCCTGCCCTGCACCCCAAACCACAACCAGGCACCAAAACTTGGTCCTAACCCCTAAGTACAGAGATATCCTGGAAGGATTCTAGTCATCTCGAGTCCTTTCCTGCTCTTCTGCCCTGATGCCCAGAGAAAGCCCCTTCCAAATAACCAGTCTAGGAAGAAGGCAAGTGGTGACTGTGGGGGCTCCTCCCTCTGTCCCTGTTATGGTATCTTTAATAGACCTAACCCTGGAGCCCCAACACCTAAGCAGAGCCAGGGTTGGAAGGTTGTGGTGTTACAGAAAATGTTAGGGGTACAGTGTCAGGAGAGGGGCATTCTGTGAGGCTGGCATATCATTCTTAGGGAGAGAAGGGGTTTTAGGAAGGAGCTGTCAGGCTGACTGGATGGAATGAGGCCTTGCTGAGTCAGAAAGCAGGATCCGCCTCTGAAAGCATTTAATGGTGGGTCCTCCGCTCTGCTGCGTGGGAACTGTGTGGCCTTGGACCACTCACTTAGCCTTTCTGAGTTTCCTTAGCTGTAAAATGAACTAATAACATGTACCTCACCTGGTCACTGAAAGAATGAGCCAAGATCATGCAGAGAAAGTGTGTGGTACGTAGAAGGCATTTAACAAATGCTTTCAAGAAGTAATAAAGTATGTACATTTCATTTTTTTTTCTGGAGGAAGGTAAACCAAGGAACCTGTGCCCTGCGTCTGTTTAGGAAGAAGTGTGGGTTTGGAGGGACAATGACATCATGGGTCTGGGGTTCCCATGGCTTCTGGGCACCAGCACAACCTCAAGGAACCGCCTTAAGGAGCCTTCCCCTTACTGCCCCCAGACGCTCAGGTCTTTGGAAATTTACAAGGCCTAAGCAGAAAGAAGTAGCAGGTGCAGGTGGGAGCAGGAGTTGGCTGTGGAACCCCTGAGGAGGCCAGACCCTCCCCAGAGCCCCTGACCCTCTCTCTCTGGGCCAGGCGCCAGCAGGCAGGGCACCCAGCTCTGTGCTTAACAAAACAAGAGCTGCTTGTTGTGGAGGATGAGTCATGGAGACCCTAGAATGGCCCTGGGAGGAAGGCGCGGGGAGAGGGTTCCTCTCCGGCACAGGAATGGGCCTTTTCCCACAGCCAGACCTCAGGGTGGAGAATGGACTAAAGGAAGCTGGAAACTGAGATGTCACCTTTTCCTTCCCTGCTACTTTCTTTCACCTCTTTTATCTCATTTAATCTCCACCGTGTGTACATGTTTTCACATAGCAGAATAGAGACTGGGGATCTTGCCCTAGGTTTCATAGGTATCTGTAATATTAAATTGCTGGAGCTTTGAGTCTGCTGGGGGCACTTTCTCCTCCTAAACTGGGCTTGTACTGGACTTGAACACAGGCTGTAGAAGGGAGGAGAAGGGAATGACTGACTATGTCTTATACTAGCATTTTACATCATTTCATCCCCACAACAACCCTATGAGATTATGAGGAAGATGCTATTACCCCATTTTACTGGAAACCGAGGCATGGGGAAGTAACGTACCCAAGGTCACATGCCTGGTAAAAGTTAGAACTTGTATTTGAACCAGGGTCTCTGACACTTGACCAGAGTGGTATCTTAGAGAGGGAGCCTTGAGGAAAAGGACCACAGGAGTCTGGAAGAGCAGGTGAGAGACTTTAGTGGCACCGGGAGGACTGGGGTGCTGTTCTGTTTCACTCAGCGCCAGGGCTCCTGGCTGCACACTGCAGCTCTGCGCTGGGAGCCCAGCTCTGCCTGTGCGAAACAAAGATGCTGAACTGGTGCCAACAGGGCCATACCCAAACCCAGCCCCCACCCGAGGGCTCAGGAAATGACACACCTGAACTGCAGAACAGATTGTTGGACCCGTCTCCAGGATCCCCTCCCAAAGGAGGGGTTTGCAGATGGCTGCTCAGCAACCCCTGGGAAGGAGGAGGGCCCGGCCCCCTGGCTGAAGGGTGCCCTCCAGGATGACCCAGACCCGGCAGTGCGGCACAGTGGACACATGAACTTGCAGGTCAGTCAGGTGGCTGGTTGCTGTGTGATCTTAGACAATTTGCTAAATATCTCTAGGCCTCAGACTTCTCTTTTGTAAACAAAGGGAGAAATTTTTTCTGCCTACCTTCTGGGCATAGGGCCTGGAGGAAGAGATCTCCTACCCCATGGGGGTCAGACTCTGGAAAGAGGTAGGGGAATGGGATCTCTGCCTGATTTTACTAGGGGCTGCCTGTCGCTTTTTTTCACAAGTACACCTGTGCATAAGGGACAGCTTCCTCCTGATATCTTTGCTATGGCATCTGAAACACGGAGGTTTTCCTGCTCTGGGGGATTGAGAAAGTGTTTGGGAGTAGGCGATGATGGCTAATGGGATGGGGATTTGCTCCAGTTTGGCAGCTAACTTCTACTGTAGGCAGGACTGGGCTTGGGCCTCAGCTCTAGAATATCATCTGCTCCTGGCACAGGTAGGGTAACTGAGGCCCCAGAGGGGACAGCCAGCAGAGCCCAAGTGACCATGTTCTCAGGCCCGAGACAGAGCGTTAAATGGCCAGCCTGCAGGGCCTCCTTTTTTGGGTTGCAAACTGTGTGGGCCAGGAGTGCCCAGAGAGAGAGAGGGGATGGCTAGTGTCATTTCAAGTGTTGCAGGGTGGGGGTGTGGAGGGTGTGGGGAGGGTGTCCATCCCTTCTTACACACCAGCCTTGGCTGAGGCAGCCGCTTAGGCAGAGGGAGACTGGGGGAGGGGAGGGCAGAGCTTTGCAAAGGAGGAGGCAGGAATTCTGGTTGGAAATCATTCAAATGAGGCTATGAAACCAGAACCCTGTCTCAGAACAAATTGGCTAGATTTGGCCTGGGGGGAGGGGGTTACAAGGATTGTGGAGGAGGTTGGGCCCTGGATGAGGGGGGAGGGACTGGCATGACTCTGATGTGTGTTCCCAAGAGGAGCCCAAAACTGAGCTGTGATGGGTAGAAGGGAGCAGCCACTCTGCCATCCCCTGGGATGCCTGCTCTGATATAGGAGGAAGAAGCCAGGTGACCCAGCTGCCTACCTATCTGGCCTGTCCTAGAGAACACAGGTATGGTCCATCCCTGAGACTCTTTAGGACTGCTCAGCTGGTGACCCTGCTATGGCCCTGCCCCAGTTCCTCGTCCTGCTCTACTTCTGAAGCAGAGCAATCCCTGTGACTCCACATCTTACCAAGTATTCATTCAAAATTTCTATTTCCCTTTTAAGTCCCCTGCTCTACGCTAAGCCCCTGGGGTCAAGGATGAACTCTGCTGAGGTTAGGTGGGGAGGTGTGATTTAAAAAATGGATTCTCATTCCTGGTCCTAACTGGGGAGGTATCTGAGGGGGCCCCTCACAGAGCAGAGCTGCTGCTACCCCCCCCCCCGCCCCTGCCTGGGGAATGCCTTTCCTCCCTAGTCATTGGTGGGAAAGAGAGGCGGGGTGGGCAGTGGGGGTTCACACGGGGTCAGGCAGGGGTCTGCAGTGGAGGAAAACCAAGGCCTTCAGAGACTCATCAAAGGAGCTGCTGTGTGAAAGAGGCAACCTTGGAGGGGCCACGGGGTTCACACTGCCTGGAGAGGGATGAAGGCCCAGTCTGATGGGGGAAGAGGTGGCTAGAGGACAGGCTAAGAGAGAAAGTGGCAAGGTGCAGTGCAGTGGACTCCTCATCCAGCTGTAGCTTCCTGTCCAGCTGGCTGACCAGCCACAGGCTGAGCTCCAGAGGGCTCTTTCCTAGAGAGAATTTCTGTTGTCTGCCTATTGTGGTCTGGGTATTTTGGCCCCTTCTCAGGGAGGAAACAAGGTTCCTTGGCCATCCCACCCACTTACTTCCATATGTCCTCAAGGGCCAAAATCGTCTCAGAGCCAGATTGGAAACAGGACTCAGATATCAGCCATGACACTCTCACACCCCCTTTTTCTTGCCCAGAGCCTGGCATAGGGGTCTGTCTGCCTTGGTGCTCCTTCAACACCATCTGCATCATGCAGGATTCTGCCTTTGTCCTTTCTGTCTCTATCCCCTTGTGACTCACGTCCCACCCTGTGGAGAGGCAACCAGAGACTCATTGGGATCCCCTTTCTCACTCCTCCTTGAGCCCACTAACCATCTGAAGACCTTATTCCCCATCTATCTCTAATGTGGGGGGCTCAGAAGCCTTCTCTGCCCTTCCCCGACCCTGAGCCATTAGAGGCTCCCAGAATCCTCTCTGCTTTGCCCTCAGTGTGGATTCCCAGGTCTTCACTGACCTTTGTGCCCCCTCAGAGTATGGGTCTTAGGTTCTGTTCACCACTTTTTGACACCCCCACCCCACTTCATTGAAGTCTCAGAGTTCTCTCTGTCTTACCCCAGCTCCAGTGTGGACTTCCAAAGTCCTCCTCTGTGCATTCCTCAATGGCAGCCCTAGGAGAAAGTCACTTCGGAGGAAATGAAGGGGGGCAGCCATGGCTCATGATGGGAGGGACATGGGCTTCTGGCCCCTCTTGGGAATCAGGCTGGGCCTGGACATCTATTCTCAACCCCTCCTCTCAACTGAGGGGGCCACTGTGGCGGGTGAGTGAGCTGGAGGGGGATGGGAGGGGCAGGGGAGGTGGGGGAACCGGTCTTGTGTTGTTCTTGGCTTGGAGCCCCCAGCCCCAGGGAAATCCTGACTCTGTGGAAAACTGAGCAGGCAGTCAGGCAGGGGAGGAGGAGTTGGAAGAGGAAGAGGAGGAGAAGGGGAGGAGGACCAAGGGCTCAGGGTGAGGTGGGGGTAGGCGCTCCTCTCATAAATCAATCCCACCAGCTCTCAGGCCTGACAAAAACCAGAGACCCAGCGTCTCTTGGGGGCTGAGGCTGGGGAGGGCGGTACAGATCCTCCAATGGGCTTTGGGGGAGGAAAGGATGAAATAAGGAGACGCATCCTGCTCAGAGGGACCTGCCTGAAGCCCCCCAAAACAACAGGTGTTATGTAGCGGGGGAGGGGTCTGAGAAAACTTCACAACTCCAGGAGCTGAACTAGGGTGGCTGTGACAGGTTGATGGAGGGGAGAGGGGTGTCCCACTTATCAGCAATTCAGAACACTTGTAGTGCCTTGAAATCTGGCCTGGTTCAACTGAGGAACTGTGTGACTTTAGACAAGTTGTTTTACCTCTCTAGGCCTCAGTCTTCCTAGAATTGAGATGTATAAGGCTACGGGATTCGCCCAGTCCTACTCGGGCATCTCCTGATGCTACACTACAGCCCTTCTCTGTGCTTAGCAGAAGAAAGACTATTGCCCCGGAGCTGACAGGACAACTGTGAAAGAGTCCAGGCTCTGCTGGTTAATAACCGTGGCCTTGGGCAGGGCGCATAAACTCTCAGATCCTCAGTTTCTGCCTCTGTCCAGTGGGCATAATAATGCCTCCCCTGCAGAGCTGTGATGCCAAGTGAGTGAGACATGTATGTGTGAGTGATACAATGTATATAAAGGGCCTGGTGCGGCAGATTCTCTGTCAAAGGCTGTTGTTTATTTTGTCTTCACCCCTTGGATGTTTGCAAGTCTCTCAGCCTTCCAAGGATCACCTTTTTCCTTTAATACTTAAATACTACTAATAATCAAGTGGCCCCAACTCCCACATCAGTGACATAGAAACCCTCACAATCCACCCCCTTCAGCATTTGCAAGGACTCTGGAGATGTCTGTGCTTCACCTGCTCCCACTTAACCCTCCTGTCATGGCTCATATCTTCCGGCACTGTTGTCCCATGTGGCCACAGCCCCGCTTGAGACGCTCTGGGCTTGAGCCTTGTGGGCTATCACCAAAGGTCTGGGCTGTGGAAGGAGGATGCAGCCAGCGGAGTACAGCCAACCATGTGCACTTGAACATCAGCCGCCACTGTCCTAACCTCCGCACCCCTAGGCTTGCCAGCCACCGGCCTCTCCCTGCAGAGACCCAGCATCACCTTTCCTCAGCCCTCCCTCACCAGGCACTCCTCACAATGTTGCGTGCTTGCCCCTCACTCCATCTCCATCCAATTTCTGGAGCTATTGACAGAGCCCCTCAACACCTCTTTGTGCTGCCCTCCAGTCCTTGCTGGGCCTGGGCCTCACTCAGTCTTATTTCAACTGGACCCCCATTCTTATACATCCAGATATTTCAACCAGCAAAAGGGGCTGACTTTTGAGGCATGATCTGTGCCTCCGAGAGAATGCTAAAGGGAGTGTATTTCTTTCCTAGAAAATAATGATTTCTTAGCAACACGTTATATTATTATCTCCCAGGAAAACGTCTTCGACCAACTCCTCTTTTGCCTTAAGCCGCCTGCCCCACGCCCCAGGCTCACCTTCTACAAATCTCAGGAAATCCCTAGAGTGTGTATATGGGTAGTTGGGGAGTGCGAAGGCATTGGCCCAGGCCACTCCAGGTCCCTATTCTAGGGTCTAAACAGACCCACTAGGCTGGGCCATACCAAGGGCACAGCTTGAGGCTAATAAGCAGGGTGCTGGCATAATCTTCCTTGACATCTCTAGCTGGGGTTCCCTTTCCCAGAAGGCCTTGCTTTCCTTCAGGACTTCATACCCTGAATACCCTGAAGCAGCTCCAAGCATCCCTGCCCTAAGATGCAGGGGACAAGGAAATCAGAGGCCTAAGAAGGCCTGGATTCTGTTGGGTGGCTCTTATGGGGACCAGAACCACTGCTGTCTGAGGCACAGGCTCTCCATGATGAAGGAAGTGTGAGAAGTCTGGAGGAGGGATGGCTGACAGGTTCCCAGATAGCACTTTCATAAATCGGTCTCCTCCACTAGATGCCAGCCCCTTGAGGATGTGGTCAATACAGCACACTGTGGTGGCACTCTGGCCCTCTGGGTCCCCTGCTGTTGTCAGGCCTCATCTTCACTTGGGTTGCCCCAGGGCTGTGAGGAGGACATTCCCAGGACAGCTGGAAATGTCTAGAGAGACCATTTCTCAGACTGCGGGGTCTCCACTCTGCAACCTCCAAGACAAGTGGGCATCGAGCCTCTGCTTGACCATACCCAGGGACAAGGCACTCATTACCTCACAACGCAGCACCCTCTTGATTGGGTAGCTGAGATGATTGAAAAGTTAGAAATGGAGAATCCAACAAGCATTTATTACTGGTCCCTCAGTGGTAGTGCAGAGGGGTTCAGAGCAGCTGTGGATGTCTTCGTGAGGGTAGGAGGTAAGGCAGGATTGCCTATTTAGGGTGAGGCCCGGATCTTGGGGAAAAGGCTCAGGCCTGGGAAGCAAGGGACAGGGTTTGTGTCTTTGCTCGGTCATTAGCTCACTTTGTGGCCTTGAAGGATTCACTCCCTTCCCTGGGCCTCAGTTTCCAAAACTGTGAACTTTACAGGCTGGATTTGAAGACTTCTAAGGGCCCTGCCCCTGGCAACACATGCTCTTCCATGAATCTATGAATAGCTGGTGCAGAGGGATCAGGTCTTGGTCCGCGGGGGCAGGCTGGCTGCAGAATGCTCAGAGAATGGGCTCTGTGTGGGACTGGACAAGGTTCCCTTTCATTTTGTGAGGCCTTGGCGGCAGCCCAGGGCCCACAGACTCTCCCTTCCGCCAAGGTCAACCTGACCCTGACCTGGGGGGCACAACTGCCCGGGGCAATTGAGGTCAGGAGCTGGCAACTTGGGAGAAGGAGCCGTGTAGAGGTTCAGGCTCCTGTTCCCTGGTTGGGGTGAGGGTCTGAGCAACTGCAGCTCTGTGTGCCTCTTGTTTCTGACAGTGGTCCAGGACCCCCACCCCCACGGCCCCCGCAGTCTGATGGTCCCTGGAAAGACCTCCACTGAACTTAGTGTCAGACAAGCCTGGTATGGAAGCCAGACCTGCCACTTACTAGCCCAGTGATCTTGGGCAAGTCCCTGCCCCTCCTCATCTGAAGTCAGGGACTCTAATTTCTACCTTGCATGGTTGCTGGGAAGATAAGGCACATGAGTCAGGATCAGAGGCCCGGCTAAGCTGAGACAGCAACAAGGAACTGGAACCAGACTGGACTCTTCTTGCTACCTCAGCTCTCTTTGTCTCTGGGTCTGTCCATTAGGGCACTGGGGGCTTCCAATTCTCTGGCCCTAAAATCTGCACAATTTAAAGCAGTCAAAACAAACCCTCCACTCTACTTATGCTGAGAGGGAACAAACTTCTGGCCGGGTCTAATGGGTTCCAGATGAGTTCTGTAGCCTTGGTGGCTGTGGTTATGACTACCAGGTTAGCTGGGAAGACTCAACTAGCCAGACCTTTACAGTCCTGCCCGTCAGCCTGTGAAGAGTGTCATCCTGGGCCAGGCCCTATGTAGTTCAGTGGGGCAACCAGCCTTGTGCTCGGAGAGCCTGCGGTTCAAAGCCAGGAGGCACTGTGCTTCCCCAGCAGCACACATAGGGGTCTCTCAGACCCTCCCTCCCCATCTCTCCCCAACTACCCAAGTCAATGCTGAGCTCCTACTGTGTGTCTGGTCTTGATCTCAAGAGGTTCTGGTGTTGTGGAGACAATTTTCATAGACCTATAAAATTCCTTCTCACAGGAGGTCGACCATGGGAGTGACCTCCCAGAGAGGCTCAGGGAACCAGGTGGGAGCCCAGAGGGCATGAATGAGGTTCCTTTCATTACAATTATATATTAATTATCATGTTATATAATCAGAGTGACAGCTGTCATTTATGAATGGCGAATCATGGGTCAAGTAATGTTTAGTGCTTTCTGTACATAAGCTCATCAAATCCTCACAGCCATATGTGGTGACAGCTTCTGTTCTCTCAGAAAACAGGGGTTGGAGTGGGGGGCTGGAGGGTGGGCAAGAGGCTCAGGGATACCAAGAGCCTTGCCTGAGGTCACATAGTGAGGAACTGGCTAAAGTGGGATTTGAACCCAAGTCTGCCTGACCTCAAGACAGGGCCTATCCAGCTCTGCTACACTTTTCACAGGCTGGTGCAGCCCTTCCCTAAAGAATCAGGAAGAATGCATGTGTGTAAGTGTGAGTGTGTGTGGCAGGATCTGATCAGAAGGCAGAGTAGGGAAGGATTTCTTCTTGGAGTGATGCCAGAGGCTCAAACACCTATTTGCTGGGCCCATTTCCCCCTCCTCCAGACCCAGCCCATCCCTCCCTCCAGTACACCCAGTCTCAAGCCTCAGCTCTGACCTGCTCTCTGGGTGAACACCCTCTCTCGCAGACTTCTTATCACCTCTGGATTGCCCCACCCACCCCCAATCCTGAGCTGGGTAGTAGAGGGCACTGTTCTTATTGGGGCCACCATCTAATCACTTCACACCCACCCATATCAGCTGGGCCCTCCGGAACAGACTGGGCAGTCACTTGGGGGAGGACTGGAGCCCACTCTAGAATTGCAGGTGATGTGTGGGCATGACTGCAAATCAGGGGTTGCCCTCAGCCCTCCTGTTGGGGTAATTATTAGTAACAATAATTTTTAGCCTCTATTGTCTCAATAATCATTCCATTCATACAGACTTCTTATTGTTATAACTTCTCAAAGCATTTGATATGTTCCTTCATAACGCTAATTTGCAATTATAAATTTATTTACGTATCTACTTGGCTAATTTTGCCTTTTTGCTAGACTACAAGCTCCAAAAGGAGCTATCTTCCCAGTGCCTGACACAGTGTTAACACATAGTAGGTACTTGACCAATTTTTGTGTAATGTATTTATGGATGAATGAATGAAATGGATTTAGTGGGAAGCTAAGAAAAGGTAGGGCAGGACCAGAAATCTGGGGAGTGGGAGAGATATGAGTATGAGGATGAAGCTTTTGGAATCTGTCTGTGGAGCTGGGATGGGACAGCATGGTTGGTGCCCCATGGACAGCTCTGGGATGGGGCAGCCAAGCTACCAGGCCTCTTCACCTGCCTGGAACTGAACTGCATCCTTCCCCAGGTAGGAAATCAGAGGGATCCTGTTAATTAAGGCCTCTCTTCTATCTCCAGAGCCTTACAACCCAGAAGTGCCAGCAGCCAACTTTCTTTTCCCCCTCCCACTGACACTCTCAAAACGGAATTTAGGAAGGACCTCTGAATTTGGGCCACTTCAGAGAGGCTTTGGGGAGCTGATCTAAAGTTGCAGCCTGTGCAGGGAACACAGGCTGGCACTTTTCCCAGCCTGTGTCCCCTTCTCCTTGTGTTTCTAGAGCTGCTGAATGCATGACACTTTCTCTGTCCCTCCATCTCTTCTCCTTAGCCCCAGTGTTCTGGGATGTGGAAAGAGAAGTTATTAAGAACTAGCTTCAAAACCAGCTCAACCACTTTCTATCTGGGGGACCTTGGGCTTAGCTTCTCCAAGCCTCAGTTTCCTCATCTCTAGAGTGGAGGCTGCTGATCTCCACCTTGCAGTCTTTGCTGGAGGGTTAAACAAGATCATGTGGGCAGAGCTATTCTAGTGCCAGGCACATAGTAGGCACTCAGTGAAGGCCTGGGCTCTCATTTCTGCTCTGCCACCATCTATAGCTGTGTGATCTGGAGTAGGAACCATCATCTCTCTGGGGCTCAATTGCATCTGTCAAACAAGAGGGTTGAATCAGATCATCTTGAAGGCCCCTTCCAGCTCTGACTTGCTTGGTTCTATTCTGAGCTGTGAGCCCCACCTTGGGGCAGGGGCAACATGAACATTCTTTCAGCTCAGATTCAATCCAGGCACATGCTTGCCCAGCCCAATCCCTGCATTTAGCCTGTAGCTGTTGCCACACTGGCCGCACCCTTGGCACCACATTTCCTTCCCACCCCCACCCCACTTGCCAGGGCCACAGGTGGGTGGCTCTGTGCTTGTGGGACTGAAGGAGCCCAGGAGAGCAGCGGAAGAGGATGGGAAACAAGAAGGAATGGTAAAGGGGCTGGAGGAGTGTAGTGAGGTGGAGAGAGCAGGACATGAGCTGAGCCCTGTAGTCCTGCCACTTTCTAACGGTGGGTGTCCTTGGGGAAGCCTGTTTCCACATTTATGCACAAATAGCAACAATTTAAAAAACCCATTAGAGTTCTGAGAAGATTAAATTAAAGAATATGTCAAGTGTCTGGCATTCTAGTTTTGTTCTCTGGGGTGGTAGGGACAAACACCCTTCCCTCAACGCCCAGAGCAGGGGCAGTTCCATGAAGGCCCTGTGGGGGCGCTTGGGCAACTTTCCCGCGGGCCTGAGGTCCTCACCTCGCAGCGCAGCGGGAGCCCCTTCCTCCAGGGTTGGCAGCCTGGGGTCCTCGGCCCGGGAGCCCTAGCCCACAGAGCAGGGAGAAGGCCTCGGCCCCAGCTAGCCCCCGCCCCCACCCGCACCGCCTGGGCCTCTGAACAAGCGTCTTTGATCTGCAACCTTCAGGGGGATTAAGAGCCCGAGAGCCCTTCTCCCCGGGGTCCCCCGCTCCCCGCTGCCCTCCCTCCGGGCTGACCTCCCAGTCGGCGGCCGGGGCTGGGGGCTGGCTCCGCCGCCGGTGGTCCCCGCCGCTCCTGCCCGCTGCGCCTCCGGGCAGGCCACTTGGATTACAGGGGCAGCAGTCGCGGCTGGCGGCTTCGGGGAGCCCCAGGGCTGGGGCCCAGGGGGCGGGACGGTAGGGGAGGGATAGGGGCGGGGGGTGGGGTGGGTGCCGGCCCCGGTGCCTCCTGGACATTTTGGCCGGGGAATCTGTGTAAAGTGTTTTAAAAGAAAAACTCTCCGGAGGAGGACGTAACCTTTTCTTAACATCTGGGGCTCAATTAGCTAATGACAGCAAAGCCTTCTCCGGTGTCGCTGACCCCTGGGCAGCAGCGCCGCTCCCCCACCCCCGGTATTTATACAGCTGCGGCCCCTCGCTGGGACGCAGGGCAGGGGGCTTGGCTGGGTTATCTCGGCGGAGATCCGCCGCCCACCCCAAAAAAGAGAACGAAAAGGCTTAGCACACCGTCCCACCCGCCGGCCCGCGGCCCTCCGCGTCGCGCCCAGCGCTTTTCGCTGCCTCGATGCTTCCTCCTCTGGTTCTCTCGGCTCTCCTCCCTGTCTCCCTCCTCCTATACTCTCCTTCCTTTCTTCTCTCCTCTTCGTTGTTTTGTTCCCTGCCCCGCTCCTCTCTTTCTCTGCTTTCTCCCTTTATATCAACTCTCTCCTTTGTTTCTCCTGCCCATCTGTCTCACTCCACTCCCCCCCACCCCCGGCTCTTTCTCTGTCTCCTCCCTTTTTTGCTCGCTACCCACTTGCCTGTCTGTCCGTCTCCCTTTTCTCCCCTCTTTCTCTGTCTTTTCTCTCTCCCCCATGCGGCCTCCCCTCTCTTTCTCCCTCTGAATAGCTCCCTTGTTCCCACTCTGGGTTCCTGTCTCTCCCTCTCATTCTAGTGCTTCCTCCCCACCTTTGTCTCTCCCTGTCTCAACCTCTGAATGCCTCTCTGTCTGTCCTCCCAGAGGTGAGTCCTGCCCTAGCTGCCAGGCAGATACCCCCGAGGGGAATAGGCCTAATGCTGGGCCATCTCTGGGCCAAGCAGCTCTCTGACGGCAGAACTGGGCTGGACACTTGCAAACTGCCCTGATCCCCACCGTGGAAAGTGTGGGAGAGCTGTGTTAAAGGCACCACCTTGGTTAATGCCAAGGTTTTCCCTAAGTGCCCTGACACCCCAGCTCCTGGAATCTCACCTTCCCTGCTATGCCATTCCACCTACCCCAACACCCTGCCTGGTATTTTGAACCCAGATGCAAATGCAGACACCCATTTTCATCTTTGCCTTCCTTCAGCACAGTTAAAGCAGGCCGGAGTCTTTTTTTTTAAAAAAAATTCCCCTGAACTAAGAAAAAAAATAAGTGCAGAAACTATAAATAGCATAAAATAGTCATGTCCAAAGGCAGTATAGAGTGGCAAAAAGGTACAGAATTTGGAATGAGAAGAGCTGGGTTCAACTTGGAACCGTTTTTTAAACAATTCTGTAATCCTGGGGGAATTACTTAGCCTCAGTTTCCTCATCTATAAAATGGGGGTAGTAATAGTTATTGCCTAAAAGACCTCAGTCAGTGGAAGGTGACGTTCTTCCATTAGGGCATTTGCTTTCTGTTTTCCTGGAGAAAATCTTGGAAGTCTGATTCTTCCAGGATAGCGCCCTGTTCCAAAATTCGACCTCTTCCTCTCCCAAATACACTTGAAAACTTTCCCACCCCTTGCAGATGCCTCTATGGGAGTGAAGGCTTCAGATGCCGTTCACAGAAAAACGCAGGTAAGTAACGTTTGCAAACAATGGGGGTGGGAGAAGGTCCCTGAGTTCCTGATGCCTTTGGGCTGACACTGCGTAGGACCCTCGGCTCACTGTGTACCGGGCACTGCGGCGGGTGCTTCGCATACTTGATCGTGAATCCTCACGAGAACCAAACGAAAACATTGTCCATGTTTTACACCTGGACAAACGGAGAAGCAATAGTCCAAGTACCACAGCTATCTCAGGGAAGACACGGGACTGGGCCCTAGGGGTCTCCCCGCGGGTAAGGCGTACAAGAGGGATAGGCTGTCGGACCCCTTCAGCAGCCCGAACGGGGCAGAGGAGGGGCCCAGCGGGCGTCCTTTCTGGGAGGCATTCGGCCCTAAGCCGGCCGACCCTTGGTGCAGGCGGGAGGGGGCGGGGATGGAGGGTGGGATGTAGAGCCCTTGCTGCTGCTGCTGCGCCCGCCCCCCAGGACTGGCTCCCCGCACACCGGGCTTGCTGCCGGCACCGGATGGAGAGTCCTGAGAAGGCTTAATTTGCAGGAAGACATTCTCATCAGATCGCGTCTGCGGCGGCAGCCGAGCGCTGCAGCCGGGGGTCGGCCTGGGCTCCACCCAGCACCCCTCCCCCTGGCGAGGCGAGAAACCGAGATGGTGGAAGCAGAAACTGGAGCCCCGGCGCCGGGCAGCCGCGAGGGACCGAGGCCTTTGAGGGTTCTGCTGCCTCTTGCCAAGGTCAATCAAACCCTGCCATGCGCTGGAGGCGTGCGCCGCGTGCTCAGCAGCAGGCCGCGAAGGGGCCGAGCTGGGGTCCAGGGTGGGGCACGGGCCGCCCCCTCTCGGGGCAGGTGGCAGGGGCTTCCCAGGCCAGGCGGAGGATGGGATGGGGGTGCTGGGGCCAGAGGCTGGGATCCGGGCGGCAGGGCACGACCCATCCGGACTGAAACAGAGACTAATTAGGGACGTTTCATGCTACTAGGCACCTGGCTGGGCTTTTTGAGGGCTGAGAAAGGGTGTAGCGTAGAAGGGAAGAAGTTCCGGAGAGCCGGAAACTTCCGGAAGCACTCGATTCCCTGATAAAAGACAACCCGGCTCCAATGCCTCATCCGCTGTGTGGCCTTGGGGAAGTTACTTGGGGACATTATTGGGCTTCAGTTTTCTCCTCTGAAAAAGAGAGCGCGGATCAAGTTTCTTCCCAAGCTCAGTCACTCTGTCAGCAAAGAGTTGGAAGTCCGGCCTTCAGGTTGCTCTCGAAGGATGGAATGGAGATGGATGCCAGGGCAGAGTCCTGGCACATGCAGAGCATTTGAGGCAGCAGAAGCCAGGAGCACTTTCCCACGGGCCTGTGGCTAACTGTCTCCACTGTGGCCCAGAGGTCCAAGTGTGGGGGCCGAGGGAAAGAGTTTGAACAAAGGTCCCTGTGAGGAGGAGGCAGCTGGGTAGTAAAAGGAGATGGGAGATGGAGAGGGAGCAAGGTAGAGAAGCGGTGTCTTATGGGGGACTCATCTGAGCTTAATTATAAGGTTGAGGTGGAGGGGAGGGATGGGTTGAAGATACCAAAGAGAAAAGGGGGAGATGACTGATGGGGTCATGTCCTGAAGAAGGCTGGGGGTGGGAGCTTGGGCACAGGTGGGAAGGAACAGGAGACACTTTAGGGTGGTGGGTAGGGGGAGGAGAGGATATTTCAACAAAGTGGGAGTGGGGGACACTCTTCATTGGCCTTCCATAACTCAACTCAGTGTTGGATGAGGTCTCAGTATAACCAATGAGTGAGAAATAAGAGTGGACCTGGGCAGAATCCACCATGGACACCACATCAGTAGGGTAGGGAAGATGGAAGGGCTGTGATGAGCAGGGATGCAGCTCAGGTTGGATTACAGGAATTTGAAAGCAAAGTGAAAGCAACTTGTGAGGGACAGGAATGGGCTGGCATTTAATGAGATTGTCTATACATTGTCTCATTTAATACTTACCAAACAGTGTGGTAGGTGTTATTAATCCCATTTTATAGATGGGGAAATGGAGGCTCAGAATGGTGGGGAACCTTGCCTAAGGCCATTCAGCTGGTAAGAGATGAAGTCACAATTTGAACCCAGGTTTGTTTGCCTTAGCATGGAGGCTGCTAGCATTGTGTTCCACTGGGCAAGAATCCTGACCCTAGCTAGAGCCTCAGCAGTGCTTCCTTCTCCAGGTGTGGCTATCCTGGGGACTGACCCATTTGGCTGAAAGGAAGGGGCTGGGCTTTCAGCCCTCTCTCGCAGCCTGCAGCCTGTCCTGAGCCAGTCTGAACTTAGCAGGAAGTCTCCACCTAGCTGAGAGGAGGGGGAAAGTGTGGGCTTTTTTTTTTTTTTCTAAATGAGATCAAACCATATACATGTTCTGCAACATGCCATTTTTCTCTTACTATTTCCACGTGTGTGTGTGTGTGTGTGTGTATAATATATAATTTTTTAAAGTTGTGTAATACTCCTTTGTATAAATATTCCATTTATTGTTGACCTGTTCCCCTGCCACTGAACATTTATATAGTCTCCAAAGTTTTACAGTCACAACCAGTGCTTTAGTATATATCCATCTTTGTAAGAGTATCTTTGTGCAGATGGAGATATTTCTATAGGGTAGATTCCTAGAATTCCTAGCGTTTATAGGTCAAGGGTATACTTCTTTTAAATTCTTATAGGTAGAACTAAACTTTCTTTTGAAGAGGCTAAATCAGTTTATACTGTCTCCATCAAAGTATGAGTGTGCCCATTTTTTCACGTCCTTGCCACTGGGTATCACATAATATATACATATTTGCCAATCTAATGTGCAAAAAAGGTCTTCATTTTTGTTTTCATTTCTAGATCCCTGAGTTTCTAACGCTCAGCCAAGGACCATAGCTAAAGAAAGCGTAGTCTGTGAAGACCTGAAGACGAGCTCAAGAACGAGAAGCAGAGATGTAGGGCAGCTCTGAGGAATAATGGAATGCCAGTGAATGCTATAAGGACCGAGATAAGGAAGGTAGCAGAGCCTCTTCTTATGCTCCCAGGTGGAATGGATATCCCCGAAGCTCAAAGTGAGGGCTGGCTATGTAGGGTCTCATGGCCAGCAGCCAGATGGATACCTTTTGGGAAAAGGCTGGCTCCACAGAAGAACAAACTAATGGGCTGTGCATGGCAGAGGAGGGCAGGTTTCAGGGAGGGCACAGGAATGAGTTCCGCCTCTTGAAAAAGCCAGGGAACGTGAGGGTCACCAGGCCCCCGGTGCTAAATGGAAACTGGGAGGCCATAGGCTGGGGAGGTGAATGATAGGATGAGAGTGGGACTCCAAAATCTTAGCTTAGCAAAGGTGAGGGTGGGAGTACATGGAGAGTGTTGGCAGCACCTCACCCCCCCATATACATATTTATTAATAATAACAGCTGATATTTTTGAGTGCTTATTATGTAAGACATTGCTGTAAGTGTTTCAATTTATTGAATAGTTTTATCCTTGTAACAACTATATGAGATAGGTCTAATTATTATCCTCATTTCACAGATGAAGACATGGGGGCATAGAGTTAAGTTGCTTACCCAACATTACCCAGTTAGAAAGGGGCTAAGCTGGGATTCAGACTCAGAGCCCCTCCTTCCAGCCATCACACACATGGCTTTTCAGAACCTTCCTTAGTCAATATAATAATAACTGTCACTAATTGAGAGCAGAACAGGTACTCTTTTTTTTTTTTTAATCTCTAATGCTTACAACAAGTCTATGTAAAAGAAGGTGTTATCCTTAATTTAAAGATGAGGAAAGTGAAATTCGTAGAGGTTGAGCACCTTGGCTAAGATCACCCATTTAAAAAGCATTTGAGCCAAAAACCTGCACTCAGATCTGTGTGTATCAAAAGCCCCTGCCCCTTCCACACCACCACAGGGCCTTTCACAACATAAAAGAAGAGAAATGACACATCACAGAATAGTCAGGGCTGGAAGGGACCTCTGAAACCATCTCATCTGAATCCCTCATTATGGATGGAGCAAGGCGACGTGCAGGGAGAATAACATACCCAAGTTACACAGCAGGTCTCAGAACAATGCACATCTCTTGGTCTTCTGGTCTTCTGTGGGAACTGAAGGCGTTGCCTCATCTCTGCAGAGAGAGGGCATGTGAGTGCAGCCTCGAGGGGGAGAAACTATGTGTATGTGGGAGTGGGGATAGGGTGGGGGTGGTGGAGGCAGGGGCTGTATGCAGTGCTGGGGAGAGCCCTCCCTCATCAGCAGGTGACTCGGAATGGCAGTATGGAAGGGGAGTCTGTGGAAGCAATCACTGTCTCCTAACTGGATCCCTCCCCAATCCGTACTCCCCTGTCTTCCCTTTCCACCCTCACTACTCTGCCACACACACACACACACACACACACACACACACACACACACACACACACAGAGACATCCACCCTCAACCTAAGTAAAACATTAGCTGGTGTCCCTGACAGCTTTTGAAGGGTTCTAAGAGCCTCCCACCATCCTGGGTGACCCAAGGACTGCCATTTCACCTTGTAGGGCCACCTGATAAATTATCCATTGTCCTTTCTAAGGGTACATGTGAAAATGCAAATTACCCTGGGACCTATGGCACAGTGCAAAGGACATTCCAGTCATCCACACCTTCCTATGAATTTATTAGCTAGGACGGTGTTTCTCAAACTACGGTGTTCATCCTCAGAGTTTCTAAGTTCTCTGAATATTTTTAAAATTTGGATTTCATTGACATTAAAATATTTCAGCAGTTATAAAGTCAGAACTCTTTGCAGTTAAGCATTTTCATAGACTAGGGCTTCAGTGCCTTAAGCTGGTGTTGCGTAAAAATGGGTCTGAGAATTGTTAGGAACTCACAGGATCAATGAGAATTGCTTTTCCTTTTGAGAGGTCTGTTCATCCACAAGTTTGGGAGACTCTGAGCAAGGGTTAGACAGGGGGTCCAGGCTGTAGTCTCTGCCACTTGACCACTTGGGGCCTCGGTTTTTTTCAGGTATAAAATTCACTTACTCTTCACCACTTTTGCGGCACCCGCTCTGCCAGGCCTGTGCTGGTTGCCGAGAGGGATAGGTGAACAAGGTTCAAGCCTATGAGGCCCTGAGAAGCTGGTGCAGGCACTGAGCCTGGCACCCTACTGTCTGACAGCTCAAGGCAGAGGCTGGTCAGGCTATGGGGTCTAGCGGAGGAAGAGGTCACTTCCGCCTGCTGAGTACAAGTGGGCTTTGTGCCAGAATTGGCTTTGAGCTGGACCTTGAGCCAGGGCCACAGCATTTGAGGGGTCTGTCTGGCCCTATAGGCAGACAGGATGGGTGGGCTGGGCTTCTGGACAGAGCTGTGGTGTGAAATACATTTAGGGGACCGAACACATAGCTGAAGGACCTCAAAGGCCATCTTGTCTGACTCTTCAGGGTACAAGGGAACATCATGAAGCCCCAATTTTAAGCACCTACCAAGGTCACACAGCCAGTTGGGGCCATGCAGACAGCAAGGAGGTAGACAAGAAGTTTTTCAATCTGGAGCTGAGTTCCCAGCCTTAAGAATCTTTTTCGGGAGTCCAGCCCAAATTGGTCAGCTCCTCTTCCACCCCACTCTCCATGAAGACCACTGTGGACTCCAGCAACCCATCTCGGTTCCACCCCTAGGGCTCCTGAGGTGCACTGGCCCACAGACCTGGGGGGCATTTTGGTTTTATTTCCATTCAACAAAGCAGCCTCATTCCGTTGAAAACCCAGGTGGAAGGAGGTCATTAGCCCATGCTTCCCAGCCTCTAGGACTTGAGCTTCAGTGATAGAACTCAGGCTGGAAATAGGTGTGAAGGCCAGAGCTCACAAGAGGCCTCTTCAGACCCCAACCTGTATGATTTCCTGGGTTGTAGGGGCTCCAATAGCTGTCAGCTAACAGGTTGTAGATTCCAGTCCTAGGCATGGAGAGCCTGCCTCCACTTGGCCCTGGGGGCCTTCTCCTCTCCTTGGTTGTGGGGGACTCTTAGGCTGTGCCCACCCCTTTGGGAGGGAGGAAACCCTCCCATCACACAGGCCTCTTGAGGTCTGCAGTTGCCCACCCTATCTGGGCGGAGAGGGGGCCCACTACCCTAGGCCTAACAGGATAGTGGTGAGGCAGGCAGAATGAGGCTGTGCCCAAAATGCTGGGAGTCTTGTGCCCATTTCTCTCAGCAAAGATGTGGGAAGAACAGGCTGGTGTGGATGTCTAGCATCGATGCCCCCAAACAATGGCCGAAACCCAGATTTACCATGTCTAGTCTAGGTTTGGTTGCTGCTACCATGACCACCACCACTGTTACCATTTCCATTTCTACCACTATCATTGTTTGCATTTCTGCCACCACTGTGAATTACCGTCATCTCCACCACGACCACCACGTCTCTATACCCACCACTATCAATATTTCCATTATACTCATCTCCATTGTAACCACCACCTCCACTTCCACCACTATTTGCATTTCCATCTCCATCTCAACCACAATCTCCATCTCCACAGCCATCACTGCATCTATCATCACTACCACCTCTACCACAGCCATCTCCACCATCATCATCACCACCTTCACTGGTATCACTACTTTCATCACCAGTATCTCCACTGCCATCACCAGCCATCACCATTAGCATCACCAGCTCCCGTACCCCTCTCACCTCCCCCCCCAACACTTTGTCTCCTGCCACTACCAGCAGAGTTACCCCACTTACCCCTCCCTCTGCTATTTGGGTTAACCCTTCAACCTCTTTCCATTTGCTCAATCCCGAAAAGGCCAACTATAAACCCCAATTCCCCCGTTTTTCTTTTGAGACTTCTCATGGAAGATGAAGTTAAATGCCTTGCTCTTTAAGTTAAGGAAGATTATGTGTCTCTTGCCGGTCCTGATTTACCAGGCCCATCATTCTGTCCTGGAAGGAAATTGGATTACTCTGACGGCATGTGTTCTTTGGAAAGCAGTTCTGGTTATTACCTAATTCCTTATGACCTAGTGTTTGCAGATTGATTTTTTGACGACGTGTCCCAATAGTTTTCTATTATATAGCAGCTTGGCTGATGGGTCCAGCACTTCCAGAGGCATCTGCTTTCCCCAGGTTTAAAGAGAGGCACGGACAAGCTGCCTGGGTCTCCCTTTGGTCTCCAGGCCCCTACCAGTTCTCCATAAATCCCCTCAGGAGTGAGAGCTAGTGATCTGACTCCACCTTGGGCCAATTCCTTAAGTACCTAAGCATGTAAGTCATCAGGGCCTGTGGATATGAATACACAAGTTCTTCCTCATTCTCTCTTGGCTTCCTGCCTTCTCATGATCCCATGCGGTGCCTCTTTTCAGTTTTCAGATCACAGCTGACCTTTTTAGGCTTAGAAAAAAAAAAAATTAAAAGCCTCTGCTTTTTTAGTGTCACTGCTTTATAGGCTTTCTCTCCCCAACTCAAAAACGAGCCAGCAATCTCCTTATCCCCTTTCGTTTGCCTGTTAGAGTTGGAAAATGTTTTTCTCATTCTTTGCTGCCTTGTGCAAGTTATATCTCATTTCTTTTTCTAAACGACTCCTCTGATTTTTATCTCCACAGCCTTTTGTTATTTTTTTGTACATGCCCTCCTTCGTATCCTGGCCTGATTTCCACTTTCTTTGGCATGGCCATTATCTTTTAGTTCTCTGGGAAGCTTTCTGCATAACTAACACATAATCTCCAGGTCTCTGTGAGCTGTTTTATGCATCAGTTTCATTCTCTTTGCCTAATTTTGTTGCCTTATGTGGATACGTCCTATTCTCCTTAGAGAGTGCCTTGGTTCTTAAACTCAATATTTGTGTTTTTCATCTTGGTTCCCAGCGCGTGATGTGGAAAGCTTTTAGAAAGAGCCAATTTATGAATCTTGTTTGAGTTCCTCTTTTCTTCCTTTCTCTCAATACTTTGTTCTGTAGCACCTGTAATGTATGAGCGTCAAACCTAGTCAGCACCTGCTCCCCAGGACACATATTGGGATAACAACACGTGGATCTGATCACTGGTGCCCTCACTTGTGCATAGATGGGGACACTTACCAGGAGTGCTTGGTTATCAGTGGGGGCTCTCTCCATTCACAGACACAGTTGTTCATTTTAGGACTCTCTCATTGCCCCTGGAACCTCTTTTTTTTTTTTTTTTTTTTGCCTGGGGTCCTGCCTGCTGTGGGCTCACAGGGTGGATGAGTTCTCCTGAAAATCAGGTTGATAATGGCCTGGAGGAGAGCACCAGCTCGTAAGGTACACAGACCTGAAATCAGGTCAATTATGTAGAAGGTGGCGATTACAAAGCATGAAGGCAGTGGTGTGTGCGTGATATGCTCTGCCTCTGTACTGCAGGAAGCTTCTACCAAAAAAAAGCCATATTTGAGCAGGGTCTTTAAAGTTAGGAAGGTATTCGCCAGGAAGGGGTATGTAGAAGGACATTCCAGGCAGAACAGGGTATGCAGAGGCAGGGAGGGTCATCTGGGACTGGTCACGTGGGGCTGAGCTTCCATACCCATGCAGGCATGGGCTTCCCAACCCTCCCTTGATCTGGATGGATCACATCAAAACGGCCCTGTCAAAGGCCCCTTCCTGTGCCTTCCCTGGGGTCCCAATGCTCCCAGAGTTATCTGCTGTCATCTCCAAACTTGCCCCTTCCACGAAGACTTTCTCTATTCAACCTGGACAACCAATGTCCTTGCATCTCTGAGAGGAGGCTCCAACTCTCGTCCCTTCCCTTTCTTTTCTTTTTAAAAAAGATTTTATTGGGGAACAATGTGTTTTTCCAGGACCAATTAGTTCCAAGTCAAGTCGTTGTTTCATTCTAGTTGTGGAGGGCGCAGCTCAGCTCCAAGTCCAGTCTCTGGTTTCAATCTAGTGTGTGTGTGTGTGTGTGTGTGTGTGTGTGTGTGTGTGTGTGTGTGTGTGTGGTGGTGGGGCGGGGGAGCGGGGGAAACGGGCAGCCCACCATCCCATGTGGGAATCGAAGCAGCAACCTTATTGTTAAGAGCACGCGCTGTAACCAGCAGAGCCATCCGGCTGTAACCAGCAGAGCCATCCGGCAGCCCACCAGCAGCTCAGCAAGCAGCTCAACTCAAGTTGTTTTCAATCTAGTTGTGGAGGGCGCAGCTCACTGGCCCATGTGGGAATTGAATCAGCAACCTTGTTGTTCAGAGCACGTGCTCTAACCAATTGAACTACCTGCCCACCCCATCCCTTCCCTTTCTTAATGGCTGTGACACTAGGAACTCCATGAGCTCTTCTTGCATAAACAGCTTTTCATAGGTTGAGTCTGATCACCTCCAAGTCAGTTTGCCTAGTGAACTCCTACTCATCTGGCAGCATTCTGTTCAGACATAGATTCTGTGAGAGTTTCTTTGACCTGTTCCCTCTCCCAGGACAAAGAGTTTGTCAGCTCTACTATAATGGACTGTGTCCACTGAACCCCTACCCTTTATGAATTGAATGAATTTCTTTGTCTGACTCCTGTCATTGTTTGCCTTCTACTGTATGTGTTTATGTACTTGGGAAACCTCTTAGCTATGCTCAGAAGGATAGAAAAATTCATTCTGTTTCCAGAAATTCTTCCTATGGAAGACATTCTTGTTGCCTACTCAGGAGCCGTTCCCTGAAGTCTTCTTTGCTTACAGACCTTGATCTTGTTCAGGCAGCCATGTGCCCAGAGATACCTTTGCCAGTGATTTGTCTGAGAGTAGTCTAATTCCTGCCAACAAGACATAAGGGATTAGTCTTCAAGGGGCTTCTGGGAAATGTTTTTCTCCCTTCAAAGAAGAAATGAGAGGTAAATGCCTCCTATTATACTTTCCCCTTTCCTCTTATTTGGGACAGTAGTGTGTGAGGGTGTGATGTCTGGAGATGTGGCATCCATCTTGTGACAATGAGGCAAAGGCCAAGAGAAGCACAGAGACATGGATCCAGCACCCGGCCATTATTAAGGAACTAAACAAACCCCAGGTCCTCCTATCTTCCAACTTCTTGTTATGTGAAGTAATTAAATGGTTTTACTGCTTATGACACAAGTATTTGGATTTTTTGATATTTGCAGCTAAAGGCATCCTTAACTAAAAAATGTTGTGAATAAACTTCTTATTTTGACAGAACTGGAGAACTTACATGTTTTTATGAGATGATGAAGCACTTAATATCCAGATGGTATAGAATAATCTGTATTTTCCCTCCTCAAGTGACCATACCATGTTTTCCATGAGTTGGCCTAATGGGTGCTTTCCTATCTGCACTTGTTTCTCAGTCTTCTAGCCTCCCAAACCTCCCCGAGGAAAAAGGTTCCATCTAGTTTTCTCCCATTGGAGCTGGGGAGAGAGGGTTTCAGGTCTTAGATTATCTTCTTTGCAACCCACAGAAAAGGTATTGTACTCCATTTTGTAGACAAATTGGAAGTCAGGCTAGAAAAAAGCCTAATCGTGATCACACAGTTGGTATGCAGAGGAACCCAACAGTGAGGTCTGCCCAAATGCATCCTCCTGCCACCTCAACACCTGGCCTCCCTTAGGCTTAAAAATGTCAATATCAAGCTGGTGGTAGTGCCACACTGCTTTCTTTGAGTGGCAGCCATGAAAATGTGCTACTCAGATCTACTGTGGAGTGTCATTGGTCAAGGGTCCCAGCTCCTGTGAGTTGGTGCCAAGGCCACACTTCCCATGGGCTGCTCCCCACTGAACACTGGGCACAGTAGGCGTGCTAAGTCAGGCCCATCCCTGAGACATGCAGGTCTCCTCTGGGGACAGCTTCAGCTCGAGGACTTCCTGCTGATTGGGCTGAAACCTCCTTAGAACTACACTGCAGTCTGAGACTGTTCATCCCAACCCCGCCTTCCTTCCCTCGCTCCATCACAGGGTCAGACCTGCCTCACGGCCTGACAGTGCCACACCTCTCCTGGCTTGCTTCCCCTTTTCCTTCAGAGGTGTTTCTGCAAACAAATCTCTTGTGTATCTAATCCCATCCTGGGGTATGGTTTCTTGGAGGACCTGAACTAAAGTGCTTTGATTTTTAAACCCACAAACTCAACCTGGCAACCTGTATGCAAAGCACCTGGCATGAACTGGGTTGTTCCTCTTCTCCCTACCTCTCAGAGTGTATGAAGGGGTTAATAGTGATTATGTCATGACTGTTCCTGTCTCCAATGGAAGCAAGACAGTTGTCCCCAGAATATGTGCATACCTGGACATGACATATCTTGAGTTCAGAGAGGCTGAGGCACTCACCCAAGGGCAAACAGCTCATGTCCAAGTGCCCACGCATATATACACTAATATGATACATGGAGTGGGGAGACAAAGCTAGAGTGAAAAGATAGGGTAAGGATGCAGTGTGGGGCAGGCAAATGGCATGAGGAAAGCAGCCTCTTCCTTCCTCTCCCAGCTGACTTCCCACCACTGGTTTGTGTGTTTTGGTGCCATGGTAACTGGCTGTGAGACCTGCATGTGGAAAGTGAAGCTTAACCTTAGGACACTGTGGGGAGCTAGATGGGCCTAGAGGATAGCAGATCCATGACCTACTGGCCTCTCAGCCTTGCTTTAGCTTGGATATGCCGCCCAGCCTAGCTGAGCCCTCAGTCACCGAGAAGTGCCTTTCTCTGTTCATACTCACTGCCTGTCTGGCCAGTTGGGCTCACCTGCTTAGCTGTACCAGCTCTGACTCTGGAGTGCTGTGTTCTCTTGTATTTGTCTAAATCTCCCATCTCTCAGGGCTGAGTTCCAGCGTCACTTCCATCGGGATGCCTTCCCTGATTTCCCTAGTTCACATAACCTTTTTCTTACTCTGAATTTGTCTAGCAGTTACTGTGTTCTCTGTAGCACTCACATTGTGATAGTTGGACTTTGTCCCAATCTAATTCAACAAGCTCCTAATACATGATAGACACTGTGCTAAGTGCTGAATGCTTGTGTGGGTATCTTGGGGCTAAGTCTACTCTAGGCTCATTAGACTTCAGATAGGGAAGCAGCAGACCATCTAGAAGTTCTGACTTTATGGCCAGGAGAGGCCCCTATCAGCACCCCCAAACTAGGCAAGACAGATGATGCGGCTGCAACTTATTAGAGCCTTTTGCATCTGAGTCTAGACAGGTCACACTGTCTGAGTCTCATTTTTCTCAGCTATGAAAAGAGGATGATAGTACTTACGTCACAGACATGTTCTGAGGACAGACGAGATGATCTATGTCAAGCACCTAAAACAGAGCTTGACTTGTTAGTTCTCTGCGTCTCTCTCTACATGCCAACCCCCAACCCTGCACCCCCTGAATATACCTAAATGGAAACATTGTGCTCTCTTCTTCCACTCAGGTCTGTTCAAAGAGCTCACTGTCCTGGGTTGTAGAGCTAAATAAGGCAGAGGCCTGCCCACTAGGAGCTCACCATTTAGTGCTTTCACACACAGGCTCTCATTTGACAGGAAATAGTATTCCCATATCAAAGATGGCAGAGCCAAGGCTCAGAGAGGCTGAGTCCCAGCCTAGATCACAGAGCTGGTAAGCAGTAGAGTTGGCCTCCGAATCAGGCTTGAGATATGAGAGGAGCCCAAAGTAAACAGAGAGAGCACTGTGAAGATATCAGTTCTGCCCAAAGAATTCTATCAATTCAACACAATGGCAATCAAAAGCATTACAGGATTGGGGTGTGTGTGTGTGTGTGTGTGTGTGTGTGTGTGTGTGTGTGTGTGTGTGTGAAATTTAACAAGCCAATTCTAAAACTAATCTGGGAGAATAACTGTGTTGGAATAGTCAAGAAATATTTGAAAAAGAAGTACAATGAGGGAGGACTTGCCCCATCAGATAATAAAACACCACCAAGCCGTGCTAATTAAAATGGTGATGTGCTGGCACAGGACAAGACAAATGCATCAATGTCACGGAACAGAAAGTTTAAAAGTGTTCTTGTATAAAGAGGAGTTCAGTATAGGATAAAGTAGCATTTAAAAGCAGTAGGGAAAGGATGAACTCTTCAATAAATACTGTGATAATTGGTTATTTGAGTGAAAAAAACATACAGTTGATTCCTGCTTCACACAATTCACTAACTAAATTCCAGATGGATTAGAGAGCTAAATATTAAAAAAAAAAACCCCACAAAAAACAAAACAAAGCTATGAAACTATTAAAAGAAAATATTGGAGAATTTGTTTATAACCTAGGGGTTGGAAAGGCTTTCTTTAGCAAGACATGAAACATAAAAACCATAAAGGAAAAGATTGCTAAATTTGATTATGTCCAAATCTAAATCTACTGTATGACAAAAGAGACCTTAGATACTGTTTAAAGACAAGTGACAGATTGGAAAAAAGTATTTGCAACATATACAATTGAAAAGGAGTAACACTCAGGATTATATAATGAATCCCTACAAATAATAAGTAAAAGACAAACCACCCCAAAGCAAAAACGAATGATAGAATAAACAGTTCACCTCAGAGGAACTGCAGATGGCCCATAAATGTAGGACTACAGGCTCAGCCTCACAAGGCATCATAGAAATGCAAGGCAAACACAGGGCAAGGAACACCTTTTTCACTTTTGGTAAGTATGGAATTTGTCATGGTGTTGTAGAGCATGATCTGGCAGTGCCTGTGAAAATGTAAAATGCCCAAACCCTTCACCACAGCAGTTCCACATCTCTGCCTGGAGAAGTGTTCCAAGGGCACCAAGAGGCCCTGTCACAGGTGGCCAGTGATGGAAATCTGAACAATCAGAAACAACCCACATGCTCACTAGAGAGAAAGAGCTAAATATGGTTCTGAATATCCACATTAGTAATGGTTTTTTGAGGTACAAACAAATAAGGCAGACTTCTGCATCCTGAAGAGAAAAGGTCCCCTTACGAGAGAGAAGCAAGCCACAGAGCAATCTGGCTCTATTTATGTAAACACAGATGCACACTTTGAAACTATGTACATGAGGAAGAATATTCTGGAAGGATACATACCAAACTGACAATCCTTGGGGAGGGGAGTGGGCTTGTGTAAGAGCCAAGACAGGCTTTAATCTGAACTATATAAAATTTTTTTACAGTGAACATGTATAACTTAACTACTTAATAATAATAATGCGTTTAAAATAACTAGAAAGACCAACTCTTAATGCCTAGCAGTGCTTTGCCCTAGTTTTCAAGCCTTGCACCTGATGATGCCCTGGGCCTCTTGTTTAGATCCCATTCCTGGTTCCTGACTGCACACATCCCCCAACTTTACCACCTCTGCCCCTCTGGGCTCCTATCCTGGGGCTTGATCTCTGCCACTGGTCTATCATGGGTCAGGAACAAAGGGGAATTTGCTCATGGCCCTAGCCTCAGAAGAGCACAATTTCCAGTAAAATAAGAACTTCAGAAAAGATGTGATTGGAAAAACCAAGGAAACCTTCCTAGAGGAGGTGACATTTGAGCTGAAACTTGAAAGATGGATCATTTTTATTCTAATCCCTCTTCTCCCCTTAATTATGTTAAAAATTATATAACATCATTATAGAAATTTTGAATAACAGAAAAATCATCACCAATAATCCCATTCCCCTAAACCAACAACTTTTTTTTTAAAAGATTTTTATTGGGGAATTGGGGAAGGGAACAGTGTTGGAGAATTGGGGAAGGGAACATTGTGTTTTCCCAGGACCCATCAGTTCCAAGTCAAGTTGTCCTTTAATCTTTAGTTGTGGAGGGCGCAAGCTCAGTTCTAAATCCAGTCTCTGCTTTCAATCCAGTTGTGGGGATGCGTAGTCCACCATCCCATGCGGGGGGTCGAACCGGCAACCTTGTTGCACACTGAGCCATCTGCCCACCTGCAGGCAGCTCATGGCTGCTCAGCTCAAGGTGCTGTATTCAGTCTTAGTTGTGGTGGGGGGCAGCCCACCATCCCATACAGGTGTTGAACCAGCAACCTTGCTGCTAAGAGCGTGAGCTCTCACCAGCTCAGCGTCAGCTCAGCCCAGGCGTAGCTCACTGGTCCGTGTGGGAATCGAACTGGTGACCCAGTTGTCAGAGCTCACACTCTTAACCAACTGAGCCACTTGGCCGGCCCTGAAGTTGAATTCAACAACTTTTGTGAATTCCCTTCAAGGCTTTGTCCAGTAGACACACATAACGTTTAAGTATTGCTATGGACTGAATTGTGTTCCACCAAAATTCATATGTTGAAGCCCTAACCCTGAATGTGATGGTATTTGGAGATGGGGCCTTTGGGAGATAATTAGGTGTAGATAGCTCATGAGGGTGGGGTGCTCATGGTGGGATTAGTGTCCTTATAAGAAGAGGAGGAGACCCCAGAGCTTACTCCCTCTCTGTGTCTGTGCACACAACTAGAAAAGGCCATGTGAAAACATAGTGGGGAGTTGGCTGTTTGCAGCCCAAAGAGAGAGCCCTCACCAGGCACGGACCCTGCTGGCACCCTGATCTTGGACTTCTAGTCTAGAGAACTGTGAGAAATAAATTTGAGTTTCAGTTGTTTCAGCCAATGATATTTTGTTATGGCAGCCCAAGCAGACTAAGTATGCAGTCCAGATAATATGTTCGATTATGTATTGTTTTTAATATAACATTATATCATAGCCCTTTTAATATTACTAAGTGGAATTTAGAATGATCACTTTTAATGATTGTGCACTATGCTATCCAGTGAGTGTATTATGATTTAATTATCCATTTCCCTATTATTGGATTTTTTTGTTGTTTCTTATTTCTAAAGCTGTAACGAACATCCTTGAGCATGTAGTTTTTTTTCCTTTTGGGCTATTTCCTTGGAACAAATAAATTCTCAGAAGTGGAAATACTGGGTCAGAATTTATGAACACTTTTATAGCCCTTGAAACATGTTGCCAAATTGCTTCTAAAAGTATAGTTCCAGAATACACTGAAGGCTTTGTTAGGCAAATATGAGCGGAATAAGAATGGAATGGGGGTCCCAATTCCAGGAAATAACATGTGTAAATGTGTATTGACAAGGACAGACTTCTGTGACTTATCCCTTAAATACTATCACATGGCCCGAATGTAGAATCCTATCACAGATTCTGTTGGTGGGCAAACTTAGTAGCCATTCTTAATCACTTCTCTTGTTATTCTTTCATTGTAGAAGGTAAAAACCGGATAATATGCTTCCCAGCTTCTTTTGCAGCTAAAACTGACCATGTGACTCCATTCTCTTCAAAAAGATGTTAGGAAAGGCTTGAAAAGAATTCCTTCCTTCTTTCCTCACTTCCTCCCACCTTCCCTCCCTCTTTCTCCTCCCTCCCTCCCTCCCTCCCTCCCTCCCTCCCTGCCTCCCTCCCTCACTCCCTCCCTCCCTCCTTGCCTCCCTCCCTCCCTCTCTCCCTCCCTCCCTCGCTCCCTCCCTCCCTCCCTCCCTCCCGACCTCTCTCCCTCCCTCCCTCCCTCTCTCCCTCCCTCCCTCCCTTCCTTCCACATTTCAACCGGTTTATTACATCTTTCAACTGGCAAGTTGAAGGCTTTTGATTTCCCCATTAAAGGGGAAAATGTCATTGGCACCATCTCTCCTTCCTTCTTCCTGTCTTGAATGCAGATATAATGCCTGGAGCTGCTGCAGCCACATTAAGATCATAAGGTTGGACAAGCATGAGGACAAAAAGCCAACATAGTGAGGGTGGCAGAAAGGCAAGACAGACAGAGCCTGGACGTTTAATAGCACCATTTGAGCAGCTGAAGCAATACCGCCAAACTACCTATCTCTAACGTCTTATTTTGTGGGAGAAACAATCTTTTGATTAAACCATTGTTAGTCAGATTTTCTGTCCCGTGCAGTCCAGTGCTTCCTAACAAATATAAGACTCCACCACCATGCCCTGTCTCCCTCAGATAGCACCTGGAATTTATTTTTTTATTTTTATTTTTTTTTCCTCTGGTTTTTATTTTTTTTTAAATTTTTTAAATTTATTTTGAGGGCAGTGTCACTGGCCCTCCTATATGGGATCCGAACCGGGGCCGCTGGCTTCCCAAGCCAGCGCTTAACCACTGCGCCACTCGGCCGGCCCAGCACCTGGAATTTAGAATCTAGTCCTGTTATGCTAGAGTTTAATCCTGTCTCTTGGAACTGGTGCCTGGGATCTCTGCAGCCCAGTACATGTGCTGCCTATCTACCACAGTCTGGGAGATGTCTCCTTCCTCGCTCTGGGTGCCCCCAGCGGACCTCAAAGTCTGAGACCTGCTCCTGTAGTCCCTGAGCACTGTTTGTTTTTCCAGGAGCAGCCACTAAACCAGGACCTTGTGTTCAGGGGATGCCCATCACTGGCTCCCTTTGAGATCTAAAGAGAATCCTCAGTCAACAGTCCTGGATTCATTTCCGGGTTGTTTCTTTACCAGTTCTGGTCAAGTCGTTTAATCTCTCTGAGCAACACTCTTCTCATGTGTAAAATAGGGACGATGGGGGTTGTTGGCCAGACTTAGAACTGCAGATCTGGTCACGTGGAAGTTGCACAAGAAATAGCTGCCATCTGAAAACAACTGAGGTTCAGAGAGGAGCAGCAAGGAGCCCCAAATCCTCCCTCCCCAGAACCAGGGATAGGCTCAGCGTGCTGTCTCCATCAAGGTGCATGCCACTCCTCTGTGGAGACCTGGTGCCGGGAGTGACACATACTCTTCCCCAGTCACTCAGAACGGAAACACGGTGTACAGTGAGACTGGTGTTTCCCACATTCTGCAACAGGCCCCCAAAGGAAAGGAGTAGCCCCAGCTTCTGGGCCATGGGGCTTGCAAGGCCTGCTGAGACCTTGGGAGCTGGCATGCTGTCCCTAGGTCCCTGGGGTACAGCCGGGGCTCCTTACATCCCTCCAAGTGGCCTGAGTCAACTCAGCCTGCTCACCTTGCATAAAGTCTGCAAAACCAGCTCCAGGCCTTTCTTGCACACTCCCAGCTGACAACTTGAGGGATACATGCCCCGAGCCAAAATTAGGACATGTGCTCTGTCAAAGGATTCTTTCCATGGCTGAATGTATTTATTTGAAAGTTCTTATCAAGGAATAAAAATGAACTCCGCCAGGGGTTTAATGAATCACCTTAATTGGAAGGAACACAAATATGTGCAAACAGGGCTGTCTTGGATGCACTAATGATGTAAGGACAGGTTTCCTTCTCAGCAGCCGAGAGGTTGAAGCCTTAGGCCCAGGGGCAGAAGTGGAGAGGTGGAAAAGGGGTGGCCATGGGCAGAAGTTACTTGCCTTGGACAAATTCTCCCAACAATTTTTTTAAACAGAACATAGAGGCATGATGGTCAGTGAAGCCAGGATGAAAAGATGTAAATGGATGTTGCGTGAAAGCAAATCCAGGGGCCACAGACAGCAGGTGTTCAAAGGGTTGGCATTGCCATTTTATTCATTAATTATCCCCACCCCATCCTTCCCCCACCTCAGCACACAGCTTGCCGGCCATGCCAGTCCTGTACCCAACCCCACCCCAGACTTGCCTGTGCAATTACCCACTCCGGACTGGCCCCTACGCTGGGGGAGACCAGGTTCCCACCCCCCCCCAAAGACAGTTTCCATCTACTTTCAAAGTCACCCACGGCCTGAGGGAGGGGGAGAGGGGTGTGAGGCCCAGAAAGGCTGTTGTCACTGAAGCATGGTGGGGTTATTTTGGTGGTGTTTCCACCATCCCATAACAAAGTTGGAACCCCCTGTAAGTGCTCATCACACCTGCCATAGTGGACACATGACTCATTCCCCCCACCCCCATCTCCATCACTCACCATGTGAGAAAGCCATGTGCTTGGATGGCAGAAGCCTGCATCCTGGCTCTGACTGGGCCCCAGTGTCCCATCAGAGGACAGCTTGTCACCAAATGCCAGGGGAAGCAAATCCTTGTTCTGCCTCTTACTGTGTGACCTCTGTCAAGGTAGTTAATCTCACTGAGCATCAATTTCCTCAACTGTAATATGGACTTAATGACCTCTCCCTTATAGGTCTAATCATATGCAGAGCACTGATTTCATTGTCTGACACATAGTAGGTCATTGATAAATAGTGACTGTTAGTGTATAAAAACCATTACAACATGTAAACGTATAAGGAGTACCAACATTAATAAGAATTATCCCATTCTTCCATTTCCTCAGGCAGAAGGAAACAGGGAGAGAGGGCTGTTAAAGTGCTTCCAGCCCCAATGCCTGACTTCTCATGGGGCCACTTGCATTGCTCTTAGGCAGATGGGGTCTGGCTAATTTCCACGGTGACTTCCCTCTTATACAATGCCATTCAGACCCACAGCACGACCCTGTTCTCAGCTGCATAGGGTGCCACTCCCGCCTACTCCATAACAGTCAAGGCCCGTGGCAGCCACCCCCTTGCCATTCTGTGTGGGAGCCCTAGGAAGTTCCGTCTCTAGCTCTTCCAGCTCCCACATTCCTTGTGCATGATCCCTTCTCATCCCTCATTGGCCATACTTGGCCTGCTCACCAGCAGTGGCAGTAATTCTGTGCATGTCCAAAGGGGAGACTCAGAGAAAAGCCCTGCTCCCTGCTCGTTGTCCCCCAGGCTGGGCAGGAGGGACCCCTGCTAGATGTCCGCAGCCTGGCCTAGCCTCACAGCTGAATCCCTCTTCTTCCCCCCACATCCTCCAGCCTGTGGGAGTGGGGACTGAGCGGGAGAGCTTAATTTCTCCCGCTTCTAATCAGCACAGCTGGGAGAACCAGCAGGCAAGGGCAGGAGGAGGTGAAAGGCCAGGGGCCTAATCTACAAACCACCCAGTCACCAGAGCCCGGCTTCCCTCCTAACAAGCCATGCAGCAAACAAATTATCTTTGTTGTTCCTGGGAAATCTGCAAGTGTAATTAGCATCTGTGCCTTGTGCCGGCAGTTCAGGTGAACAGGCCACGGCTACCCGGTGCCAGGAGGCCTGTAATCAAAACCAAAGCAACCGCCAGGGTGCTCTCCGGCAAAGGCGATGTCAAGCTCAATCAGACCCTTACCAAGAACCAGTGCACGTTGGGGCCTTAGTAGCTCTGAAATGCAAGAAAAGGGTGGGCGGGAGGCTAGTGTAGCCCATGCTGGCACCCTGAAACTGGGGCAGATGGAGGGCCTGAGGCCTGAACCACACTGATGCAAGGCCCTGGGCCCAGGGATCTGCATTTTAAGCAGCTTCCCAGGTGACTCCAATGCAAAGCCAAAGCTTGGTAAACATTGAATGTTCTCCAAGGCCCCTTTGGTTGGCAGAGTAGTAGTAGTGATAAGTACGATTTGTAGGCCTACCTCATTTTACTGTGCTTTGCAGATGCATTTTTTTTTTTTTTATTTTTTACAAATTGAAGGCAAGACCCTCTACCAGCAAAAGGATGATGACTCGCTTTGTTGCGGCAGTCTAGGTCTGAACCCTCGCTATCTCTGAGTTATGCCTGCACTCAATGCCTACTAGGTACAAGGGCTTTAGATATGAATCTGTTATTTCATTTAATTTCTCAGACCTGTGAGAAAAGTATGAACATACCCTTTTTAAAGAGAGAATAACTGATTTACTTAGAGTCACAGATTGGCAGGGCTGGGAGACAACCTGAGGTGTGCTGGTCTCCAAACCCTGCTCTGGGCCCCTCCTTAGGGTCATTTCCCATGCAAGCTTCTTGTTCCATGCCATGTGGAGACAGTGGTGTCTCCTGGATGTTGTGCGTGGGTGGAGTGGCAGGTCCCTCTGTCAGAGGGGACACTGAGGGCGGACACCAGAAGCTCCCGGGTGTCTTTTACCTGCCCGATGGGGGAAGCTGTTCTCTGCTTCCTGCTCAAAACAGGAAATAACACACAGCTCCCTTTATTCCACTGGGGCAGAATGTGCCCCCTCCCCCCCACACCATCATGCGCAGCAGGAAGGTCAGGCAGAATGGGCAAACATGCACACTAGGAGGAGGACAGAGACAGAGGCTCTGCAGGGAGCCCAGGGCAGGAGGCCGGCTGAGGCAACCCTCCCGAACACAACCTACAGAGATTGCACTTACATAAATCCTGAGTGACTGCACCCTTGGAGACTGAGGGTCTAGGCAAAACGCTGGAGCAGCCAGCGTGGAACTGGGGTGGAGGGTGTATGGTGAGAAGCAGCAGAGTTTGCATGGATGGCGTAGGGTGTATGAAGATGTTGATTCTAGCCTGCATAGCACAGAGACTAGGTTTTCATCAGTTCCTCAGTGAAGAGGAAATTGGAAATTAATATCAAAATCCCACTGAGTAGCGTCCATAGTTTCCATATGTAATCATGCTTGGCTTAACTAGGTAGTAAAATGTTTATGATTTTCTTTCCAAGGTTGAGTTGAGTCATTCTCAACGAGCCGTTTAGTTGGCTTCATGAAGTCCTGCATTAAAGAACCCCTCTAGGTGATGCTATAGATGGATAGATACCTGGCTAGGTGGACCTTCCTGGCTGTTGAAGTCAGGGTCTGGGGCCCAGACTGTGTGAATCTTGGGAGGAAGTCATCTTTCCAGACAGCTACTTTGACAAGCCTGGGATGCCACATGTTACATGTGGCACTGGCTTGACAAAGAATGTACCACAAGTCAGTTTTTTGCAGACTTCTTGTGGCATTTGTGATTCATATACAAGATTCGAATAGTATGCCCCTCCCCAATACACGCTTTCAGTCAATGGAGGCGCTGCCCGCTAACAACTGGAGTAGAAGTGGATGGGCGAGGTGATCAGGGGCAGGCAGACTGCTGCTTCTTCTCCTGCTCCATCCTGGAAGAGGCAAGAAGTGCAACAGCCTCTTGCCCCCTGTGCCCATCTTTAGCTCACTCTACACTAGAAATGCAGAGACAGATTTAAAGATCTACATGCACCACCCCCTTACCATCTGCTGGGAGCTGGAGGCAAAGAGGGCAGGTGGGCGGGCAGGTTGAGGCCCTGAGGTCCCATCTCATCATCCATCTACGCACCCCCCCACACACACACTCATTTGCACACACATACATGCTCACACATAGACATACACATTTTTTTTTTTTTTTTGGAGGGCAGTGTCACTGGCCCTCATATGTGGGACCTGAACCGGGGCCGCTGGCTTCCCAAGCCAGCGCTTAACCATGGCGCCACTCGGCTGGCCCTAGACATACACATTTACACACACACACACACATTCATGTACACAGACAGACACACCTTCATTCTCAAAGACAGACCATAGACAGACCATACACACACCTAGAAATAGACATGTACGCAAACTTACATACAAACAGATGTGTTGTAACACACACACACACACACACACACACACTCATACAGACATACAGGTATACAGACACTACCGTACTCATACAAGACACACACTTATATGCAACACACAGACTCCATACCATCAAACACACCCGTGCACACCCACATTCCCCGCTCTGCTGCTAAGTGGACAGCATCTGAAGTGCTGTGTGTAAGGATGCCTAGTGCTCCCAGGCAGAGTAAGGCCTATTGCCGGGCCCCTCCCTGCCACCTAACCTTGACCGCTGACAAATATCCTGAAGATGACCGCACACTTGGACCCAGCCTCCCCCTGCCTGTCTGATCTTCTCTCCCACACATCAGCAGCCTCTTTCACAACAGCATGCCCACCCCCACACAGCCTCTAACACACACACACACACACACACACACACACACACACACACACACACACTGTGCTCTTTCTGTCTCTCTCACCATCTCACTGTCACACTGGGCTGCTCTGTCTCCAGCCTCTCCCAGTCACATCCACACCATTTGCCTGTCAGCTTGCCCCCCACCCCACCCCCAGTTTTGGTGTTTGTCTCATGCACAAATACACATGGTTCCATGCAGACACCCTGTATCTGTCTGTCTGTCTCCCTCACACACGGAACAACTTGAGCCATGGCAAGTGGGAGAGGGTGTCAGGCCTGATGGAAGCTGTTATTCTTAGCCTTGTCACTGAACACTTCCACCCCCTCCCCACTCAGTCCCTGCCCTGCCCATCACCCTCCCCACGAGACAGAGCCAAACCTGAGGCCAGTTTAACCCCCATCTGTGGAGAGGGAGGGGAGGCAGTAGGGGATTGCAGCCCAGCACTGAAAAGGAGCAGAAAATGGGATTTATTTTTGCTGCCCCCCACCCCCCACCCTCTCTGCCTCCAGCTGCTCAGAGTGCAGTTGTGTGGGGAACTGATGGAAGGGAGGGAATTTGCATTTGAAAATACTTGTTGGATGGCCTGAAACATTTGGTGCCCTTGCTGTTCCATTTCTCAATCTCTCTCTCTCTCTCTCTCTCTCTCTCTCCAGGCATGTAAGGGGCGTGACACTGAGGAATCAGGAGTCAGGAGTAGACACAAGGCAGTGTCTTTCTAAAGGTGTTTCTTATCCCTTTCTTGCTTTGGAGCTGAAACTGGCCCTAAATAGATCAGACCCCAGCTCAGCTTCTGCTGTGCCCCAGGGATTGCCAACTGCCAGAAATCGGTGCTACTGGGCCCTCTTTAGGCCTCTGCACCTGCCAGGAGTTGAAGTGGGGAACTAAGGAGAAGGAGTATTATCCCCAGGAAGATCCACAGATACTTCAAACCCAAAGTTCTTGGTGTTTTCCTCTAAACATCTCCTCCTCCTCTGTGTTCCCTAAGCTGGACACTTCAAACATCCCCAACTTCCTCCCTGCCTCCCCTTTTCTGGCTGAGTTTCAAATCTGCTACTTCAGCAGGTGCCCTCCAAGACTCCTCTGGTCTCCAGTCCTGTGAGCACAGCCCCGGCCAGCCCTTCTTTAGCGCCTGCCTGGACTATTGCAGTAGCTCCTAGCTGGTCTCCACCCTTAGTCTCCCTTCCTCCAGTCCATCCTCCAAACAGCTGCCAGTGATTTAGGAAGTGAAAAGAAAAAAAAAATCTGACCATGTCACTCTCCTGCTCAAAACCCTCCCCTGCCAGCGGACAGATAGAATCACCTAGGGTGGGACGCCAGGCTCCTCGTTCTGATCCTTGTCCGTTATACCTCTCGCTCTGCACCATGCAGAACCAGTGCCTCCCTGGGCACACCAGGCTCCCTTCTGTGCCTTCTGCCTGGGCATATATCGGTTCCTTAGCCCGAAATACCTTTCCCCTCCTCTTTACCTTGGGAGTTAGAATCCAGCTCAGGTGTCATTGTCCCTTATGGAAAACTTCTGCCTCCCCCTACCTACCACCACCTGCAAGTTTTTAATCTTTTCTCTGTTCTCCAGTGTTTACACAAACCTTAAATCTACCCCTTACACCATTGCCCTCAAGGGTCCCTTATTTTTGCCTCCCTCCCTGCCTTTGCCTGTTCAGGGCATCTTATCAGAATGCCCTTCCCGGACTTCTCCATATGACTCAGTCCTGTTCAGCCTGAGCCTAACCTTTCTCTCTCTGACACAGATTGTGGTCTCCCTTCCTTTGGGATTTTCCAGTCTGTGGCCTATGCTGGACCTCAGATTCTTTTGCCCTGTGTTGTCCACACTGTTTACAACCTAAGGTGTAGGGTCACCCCTGCTGATCTGTGAGCTCCTGAGGGGTGTTACGGTGGAGTTTGTGCTATAGTACCCCCATGGAGCCCTGAGTGGTGCTGGCTCACTGCCTGGACTCAGGTTTTTCAGGGGGTAGCAGTGGGGGCACTGAGTTTAAGTTCAGGAGAGGGAGGAGGGGAGGGAACAAGGAGCCCTCAGCAGGTGCTGTGTGAGGTTGGGCTGCAGCCCCCCCCCCCCGCCCCCAGGATCTGACAAACTCACAGCAACAAGGCAGGATGTGGTGTTCTCATCCTGCCTCTCCCACCCCAGTGCCCAGAGGTCTGGGGTCTGCCCAGAGCACACCCTGGGGCACCAGAGCACAGAGCAGGGCTGGGGACACAAGACCTGCTCTTGCTTGTCAGCTATTGGCAAAGCCTGTCCCCAGAGGCGATGCCAGAGGTAGGGGCCAGTGGGAAGGCTCTATCTCTGATATTGGCCTGTTGACTGTCCAGGAGAGAGAGAGGCTTGGAGTGGGAAAGGCAGAGATAGAGAGGCAGAAAGACCAGCTAGGAGAGAGCCAGAGATAGAGACTAACAGGCCCAGCTAGGGGAGTGAGACAGATAGACACAGTGAGAGAGAGAAGGAGGGAGAGAAAGAGAGAGAGAGATAGAGACAGAGGCATCAAAAGAAACACTGACAATTCAGAAACAGACTGAGAGACTTAGAGACACACAAAGATAAAAACAGAGTCACAGAAAGGAAGAGTAAGCCAGAGAGAGACAAATAGAAAAGGAGACAAAAAGGAAGGTAGGCAGAAAGGAGAGGAAGAGGCAGAGAGAGCAGGGAGAAAGATGTCAGGAGAGAGAGAGAAACACAGACACCAACAGACATGTGGGTGTGGGAGATCCTGAGCGAAGCTTGATAAACACATCCACAGAAAAAGCCAGAAAACCACCTAAAAAGACAGGCAGGGCGTCAAAAGGAGAAGGCTCAGGGGTCCAGGGTAGGCCTGGGGTGGGGGCGGTAGGAGGCCAGGGCCCATCAGCTGGGCTTCTTTCCTTGGCTGTGAGATGGAGATGGAGGGCAGGCTTAAAAGGAGAGCTGGGTGGAAGGACTCTGTGGGGTCAGGGGAGAGCCTGGGTCCAGCCTCTGCCCCTTCAGGATCTAGAGCTGTCCCCATAGGAGCCCCAGGAGCGGGGGCCTGAACCAGAGAATGGCAGATGACGAGGGGCCCAAGCCAAGCCTAGAAGCAGGGCGGCCTAGCCCCTACTAGGTCCAGAGGAGTTTCCTAAGTGTGGAACCTCTCAGCTTAGCAGGGAGAGAGAGCTTCCAGGGAGGGAACCACAGGAGACCTCAGAGACCCTCCCAGTGTCTGTGCCCAAGCTCCAGGTAGACAACTCAGGGCCTTGGCAAGCCATTCTATTGTTCCAGCACCCAACACAGAGAGCCCATGGGAAGTCCTCCCTGCTGTCTAACTCAAATACCTCCCACTGCAAGTGCAGCCCACTCAACTCTTTAGTAGGTTTAAAAAAAAAAAAAGAAAAAAAAACAACTCTAACGAAATCTGAAAAGCCACAGAGTACTCAGACAAAGACCCCTTTCTGTACAGTTCCACTCCCTCCTACACCTCTCTCCCCTTCCCCACCCCCCTTCCTTACTGCAGGCTAAATTGGCAGTGGAGAGGTTTTGAGTCAACAAATGCAGTGGGCTGGGGAGGGGAGCCCTGAAGGGGATTCCTGTCTGGGAGACATTTGCTGACAGCAGTTACTGTGACAACAAGGAAGGCCTGCAACAGACCCGCTAGCAGTCCCGCCTCCGGCCTGCTGCCCCCTCCCAGGTCTAGCTCTTCCTGCGCCCCTGCCCCCGTTTGCACACTTAATCATTCATTCCATCATTTACTCGACTTAACAATCTCTGGACACCAACCATGTGTCCAGCACCTGCTTGGCATTTTTGCTTTGACTGCCTCATTCAGTCCTCACAGCAACCCAGTCAATGACCTATTATTCTCCCTTTAACAAAGCAGAAAGCTGAGACCCATTCTACGGAAGTGACTTGCCCAAGGTCTCACAAGATGATAGAGTTGGGATTTGAACTCAGGAGGTGGAGCTGAGATTTGAGCCCAGATTTGTCTGTTTTTCCAAATCAATGTGTGCGCCTCTGGCCTTTGCAAGGAAGTGAAGCACCAGGAGGTGAGCTCCGTGAGGGCCAAGACTATGCCTTCCTTAGCTCTGCATTCCTAGAAGGGCCTGCACACAGTAGGTGCTTGGAACATGCTAGTGACATGAATATTAGATCAAGGGGAGTGCAGGAATCAGCGAAATTGGGAGCCTTCGGAAAGAGAGGGTCTTCCTACTTGGAAGCAGCTGTTCCTGGATTCTGCAACCCAAACACTCAAGGGCATTTACAGAGTGCCTACTGTGTGCCAGGCACTGTGTGAGGGCCTCTGAACACAGATTTAAAACATACATTTACCCTTTGCTCAAAAGGAAATCTTTGTTTAGCTGGGGAGACTGACACATTAAACAGATGGAGTTAGTGGTGCTGTGGAAATAAGTACCCAGGGCTTGGAGATTCCAGGCGGAGCATGGACCTATTATAAGTGTGAAAAGCAAAACAATAAAGCTTTTAATAAAGCAATGAAGACAACATAGAAAAATATCTCCATAACCTCAGGGTAGGGAGAAATGTCTTAAAACAACACAGAAAAATAATGCTAACCATAAAGGAAAAGAGTGATAAATGTGAGTACATTAGAATCAAGTTCTGTCCTTCAGACACCATTAAGAGAGTAAAAAGGGAAGTCAGAGTGGGAAAAGATTTTGCCACAAATATAACCGACAAGGGCTCATCTGCAGAATGTGTCAAGTTCCTACAAATGAGGATGCAGGAGACTGACAACGCAATGGTAAAATTGGACCAAGGAATTGAATATGAAGAAACTTAAATGGCCAACAACATTTGTCAAGGTTCATGACCTGCTTAGTGATCAAGGAAATGCTAATGAAATTCCCAATGAGATTCTCGACTAGTCACCAGGTTAGCAAAAGTGTAAAAGTCTGATAAAACCAAGTGTTGGTGAAGATGTGGAACAGGAGTTCTCAAGTACCGCTTCAGAAGCAGCCTATCAATATCCAAGTAGCCAAGTTCCAAGATAGGCGCACCCCAAGATGATAGGCGCACCCCAAAGGTGAATTAACGTACAAGAATGGTCATGACTGGCATTATTCAAGAAGGTCTCAACCTGGAACTGAGGAAAGGGGAACAGAGAGAAGAGCACAGGGAATTCTGCCTCAGAGGCTGGGGTATCTGGGAAGGTGACCCCTGAATTAGCTATTGGGAGTTTCCCAGTCAGGAAGAGGGTTGGAAGGCCTTCCAGACAGAGGGATTGGCAAATGCACAGGTATGCGGTTCTGAGCAGTTCCCTCTTGTTCTGGAGGCGGTTGGGTTGGGGGTGTCAGGGAGAGAGGAAGAAATGGAGAGCAGAGAGGAGGGGTGGGACTTACAGAACATGAAGGCTTTTGTGGGCCATTGTAGGAAGTTTGGCTTAAATACAAAAGTGGGGAGAGAGTAAGGAGCAAGGAGCAGTTAGGAAAAGGGAGACCAGTTAGAGACTATTACAAAAGCTAAGGACTGGGAAATAAAGAGGAGCAGCTTGACAGAAGGGATAGGGTGGGTTTGGGAACCACCTCTGAGCCAGAGTAGATAAGATGTGGTGATTTGGCATGGGGAGGGGGTTGGGAAGCAAGCGGCTGAGGCAACTCCCAGGTCTCTAGCTGGGGGACTTGGGTGGATGGTGATGCTATGACTTGACATTCAGAGACTGAGGAAGGAGGGAGGGAGAGGTCTGAGAAAAGAACTCAGAGGCCTATTTGGTGCTGCCTATGGGATAGACAGGTGAACACACAGGAAACCGGGATGAGCTTGGATATGGAGCCACAGATATCAGAGTTATTGGAGCAAGAAGCCATGGGTTTAGATGAGAAAATTTGGGGAGCACGAACAGGGCAAGACCAGAAGTCATGCATGGAATGCTCGGAACCAAACATAGAGGCAGGAAAGAAGTAAGTGAAAGAGATGGGGAAGGGATGATCAGAAAGTAAGAGGAGGTCTGGAAGAGGGTGGTGAGCTAAGAGAGAGGAAGGAGTTTCACAAGGCCTGGGTGGTCTGCAGGGTGCAAACAAGGTATTGGAAATAGGCGTGGCTGGGTCTGTGATAAGCAGGGAGGAAGGGTAGAGGGAAGTTCAGGAGTTCTGGTCTGAAAATCTCCATTTTTCTCTGTCAATTATATGTCAGGGAGGAGGCAGGCCAGAAGCCTGGAAGGGTGGTAAAGGTTTAGAGCAGGAGCTGACCACCAGGGGCCCAGTGGCCTGGAGGGCCGGGCTGACGTCAGGGACCATAAATCTGGAGTGGCACCAGTTTGCACGGTTGGGTGATTTTCCTATGCCTTCTCGTAGCCTGGGAATCATGATGGGGAAAGCAGATGACTAGAATCCTCCAGGGCTTGGAAAGGCAGGGCGAGGGGGTGTGGGAATGGAGGGTGCCAGGGAGAGTGACGGATGTGGCCAAGCACAGGCAGGCCGATAGGGGAGGAAGTGGGACCAGAAAGGGGCTGACAGCCTGGCAGAGCGCCTCACCCAAAGCCAGCCCTCCAGCACCGTAGTTGAATGAGCAAGACAGAATGGGAGGACTGGGGACATTTCTGTGAAAGGAGACCAGGCTTTATGGGAGGAAAGGGAAGAAGTTGTGACCCAAGTGGGGACACTGGAGTTTAAGATTTTACAGGAGATGTTTCAGGCAGTATGTGGGTGGGTGGCTGAGGTGGCGAGAAGAAGGTCACTGAGGATGGGGAGGCAGAGGAGCCAAGAAGTGACAATGTTGGGATGTCCATGTGGATCTTCAAGGTACCTAGGTTAATGGCTGGAGTTGGGTTACGGAGGAAGGTCATGAGCAAGGTATCCAAGTCCTCAAAAGATGCTGCGTGAGCCATGAGTGGATATGTGATACTGGGGACTAACAAAATAAGAAGAGAGAAACTAAACTCATACTGGCCATATGAAGGTCATATAAGTGACAGTCATTTATGAGCCCTGCTTTCAACCAAAAATTCATCACTGTGAAGCACAGTAGCAATTGGGCATGTCATTAAAAGGCTCATTTTTTTTTTTTGTAGGTGACTTTAGATTATAACTCTAAGCTACTCAGGACTGGCCAGGCTGCTATATTGTTAAGGCACCAAGGGCTAATCACAGTATCTCTCATCGTTTCTCCTCCCCCTACCCCCGCTCCCTCACTGTCTTAGAATCTTCTGGCCCCTGGAGCCAGACACCCAGAAAGAAGAAAATTAAAGCATATTGAGCACCTATCATATGCCGGGCACTTGAAGTGTTTGTCTCATTTAATCCCCCAAACTTCCATGTTAGGGAGCAGTGTGAAGAAAAAAATGCTTTAGAGCAGTGTCCTCTGCTAACCTAGGTTCAAGTTGTGATGCTTCAGCTCACTAGTGTGAACTTGGGACAGTTTCTTAACCTCCTCAGCCTCAGGGTCCTTATCTGTAAAACAGGGCTAAGACTATTTTTTTATCAGGCACTTAGTAAACTTTAATACTTTTTTTTAGTTGTTTATTGACATCGTCCCCATTTTACATGAATAAACGGATGAATAAACTGAAGCCCCGTTGTGAGTAGCTGTAGACATTTGCACTCAGGTCTGCTGGATGGTCCAGGCTCTTTTCTCCACCGCTCCACCTCCAGGCAGCCTGGCCTTGGCTAGGGGTATGTGGGTGCCCCACCCCCACCTGGGGACCCTGCAGAGGCTGTGGATCTCCCCTGGGGGCTGGGAGGTTGGGGGAGCACCTGTGGCCATTAGGAATGGCTTTTATGAGCCTGTTCCACCAACTAGCTCCCTCCCCCAAGTCTGCAGCACATTGAAGCTCTTCCTGTTTGCTCCCAAGCAGATGGTGCTGGAATCTCTCTACACCAACTCCCATTCATAAATCACTGCCTTCCCCTAGTGCTGGAGCAACCATTCTAATTACAGTGGGGGAGGTGTGCGTGCGTGTGTGTGTGTGTGTGTGTGTGTGTGTGTGTGTTTGAAGAAACGTAGAGACTGTTGGCTAGGAGCTGCCACCTCTTTCAATGGGGACAGCCACTCCCCTCACCAGGCTTCCCAGCCCACCTAGTTTCACAGAGGGAACCCTGGGGGATCCTAGGCCTGAGGAGGGAGGCCCTGGTAGGCATGTTTTCTGCTTCATGTGGCACCCACACACACACACACACACACACACACACACGCACACACTTCTACCACCAGAAGGGAGCCTGGGACCAGGCAACCATTCTTAACCCCGCACTTTCTGGCCCTGGGGTCTCTGCATGGTGGTAGGGCAAGGGTAGGGGTAATATTAACAGAGACCCTATGTGTCCCTGGCACCCTGATGGGTCCTTGAGGGAATGGTACTGGGAAGGGGGATTAGTTGGAGATAGGGATGGAGACCTGGTCCCAATTAGGGTCACTCTTATTTGCCTGGTGAGAGTGGAGGGGCGGGGAAGGGAATGACAAAGCTTGTGGGAAGCCAGGCTGGGGGACTCTTGCTGGGCATCTAAGCTCAGGCTCTGGACCTCTCTGGTCCGTTCCTTCCTTACCTCAGGCCCCTGGGCTGTGTGTGTGAACATTCTTTCCATACATATTCATACACCTGAGTGTGCAAGTTTGGATACAGTTATGGATCTGGGGGTGTAGTGCTTGCTGTGTGTATAAGCAGTTTGTAAACTCTAAGTCATCCTGTGCTCTGTTCATACTTGTGTGTGAGTATGAATGGGCTTGTATGGGTGCGGTAAGGACTGAAAGCTGTGTGTTGGGGTGTATATAAGAGGGTCTTGGGGTGTGTGTGTGTTCAGGTGTTCAGGATGGGAGGAGAGGGGCTGCGCGTGAGTCGGATTCTAGGTGACAGGTATGAGGCACGGCTGTTGCTTGTCTACGACTGTGTGTATGTGTTTGGGATGCTGTGATGCTGCTTGCCTGAGCGTGCTGTGTGTGTGGTCCTCGTGCCCGCCACCCCCTCCATTCTGAGCACCTGAACGTGGAGCTGTGTTCAGGGCTTCAGATTCTCTCCCTCTTTCTGGGAATGCACATAGGAATCTGAGGCTTGGACTGGGCCCTTGCAGTTCACCATGAGGGATGGGAAGTGGGAAGGGACAAGGGCACCTCCTCCCCTCCATCCTCCATAAGCCAGAAGGAGGCATTCAGTCCCCCAACACCCCCACCTAGGGGCAGTGGCTATCCTGGGGGCTCATGACTGACCCTCAATGCCTTTCCTCCCGAAATCCCTTCTTTTGTCAAGACCCCTATAAATGTGATTCTATCTAGAAACCTTCTCAGGGCAGTCCACCCTCAGGGGGTCCTCCTTTGCCTTCCCCTGCTCTCAGAAACGTCAGAGACCACCTGCTTATATCCTCTCACATGCCTCTAGCCTTCACCCAGAGAATTAGGTGGCGCACTGAGCAAGTGGGAGTACAGACAGCTAACAGACCCTGCTGAGAGGGAATGCTTTTATTTCCCCATCCCCCTCCCTCCCCACTGCTTGCTTGACTTTATCCCTCAGCACTTTCCCAAGCACCTCCAAGTCATCCCGGCAGAAAGAGCCCTGGCTTTAGCATACAAGAACCATATTTACTGAGCCCGCTGAGTGGCGCAGTGGTTAAGAGCTGGTTTTGGGATGCCAGTGGCCCCGGTTCGAATCCCACATATGTGGGCCAGTAAGCTGGAGCTGGGCTGTGCGAGCCCCGGTGATGGAGTGGGCTGCCAAGGCTACAGTGAGCGGCTGGCAGCCAGTGTGAGCTGCCAATAGCCGCCGTGAGCGACCATCCAAAGGCCAGAGACTGATCTGCCTCACCCGGCAAGAACGCAATGACGATACCAACAGTGAAGCAACGTCCTCTGCAACTAGACTGAAGAACAAAAAGACAGCAATTTATCTATTTCCCCTCCCCGATTCCCCAACGCTGTTCCCCTCCCCCAATTCCCCAATAAAATATTTTTTAAAAATTTAAAAAAATTGTAGACACTTAACAAAAAAAAAAAAGAACCATATTTACCACTTGCTAGCTGTGTCTCCAGCCACAAGCCAATGCACTTCTCTAAAACAGTTTCTTCTTCTGCAAGATGGGTATTCGAATACCAGCCCTATCTACCTCACAGGATTATTGTAAGGACTGAGGGAGGTAATGCATATGAAAGGAGGTAGAAATGATGAAAGACTATGCATATGCTAGCCATTATTACTTCTGTGTTTGCTTTTACATAGCTCACACTATATCTGTTTCACAGATAGAGAGACTGAACCCTGGAGAGTCTTGACCTTGTGTTGCTCCAGTGGCTTTTTGCCAGGGTCCCAGCCCTCACTCCCAGTCCTTAGCAAAGGAGAGCCTGACCTTTGCTATCTCTTCCTCCACCTGCTTCATCTGGCCTGTTTTGAAAGCTCGTAAGCATCCTCCAGGAAGCAGCTCAAAGGGCACCTCCTCTGGAAAGACTTCCCAGATCTGAGCAAAGCTGGAGTTTCCTCCACCAGACTTTCCGGCTCTCTGAACACACCTCGTGGCAGCTCTTATCAGGCTACTCTGTAATTGTTTGTTTTTCCAACATGGTTTCACAATTACTGTGCAGTTTACAAACACCAACCGTGCAGTGTGATCCAGCTACTGTCGCTTCTGTGAGGTGCCACCCAGGTGGCAGTCCTTCCAAGGTAGAATCAGCCTCACCCCAGCTCTTACCTGTGACCATCCCCACCCCAGGGCCTAACCCAGAGCCTGGCTCCAGGAGGCTCTTGGTAAATGGTTAGTGACTGAAGGGACATGTGAATGAAGGAAGAGTGGAGACTCTGGGAACAAGACAGAAGGGAAGAGATGCACCTCGTTAACATTTCTTCATAAAAACCAGAGAGTTCTTACATCCAGCTGGTGTCTGAATTGGGGCCAATCATAAAACAGGGAGGCCCCTGAGGCTGGGGGCAGCTGGCTGGCCAGTGGGCTTTATAAGGCAGTTTTATGGACTCAGCTGAGATGTGGTGATGAGAAGCCAAACTTTAAACATCCTCTTAAAGTTCGCTTTCACTCCCTTGGGCCTCTGAGCTGAACAGAATTGAGGAGAAGACCTATTGAGGAGGTGCCTGTGGAGGGATGATGAGGATAGCATCATTCACATGGACCAAAAGGATATAGGCAGGAATTGCAGCAGGAAGGGTGTAAGTTAGATATGAGGAAGGACTTCCTTCTGGGTCAAGGATGAGGCAGGTAATGATGGGGAGGAGAGCAGATGGACTGATTTGCTCTGTATTACTCGGTGACTTAAGGGGGTCATATCAGGTTTACTTTCTGCATCCTTCATTGACCTTTGTTTCAGGAGGGCTACCGCCTGCTCCCCAGCTCCCCCTGCTCTCTCCTGCCTTCTCTTTTGAGCCAGGCAGAAGCCTTCAGGAGGGAGAAGAGAAAGGGAAGCTGAAGTCAGTACCAGGATGGGCTCAGGAGTGGGGAGCACAGGCTGAGCCTAAGCACGGCCAGGCCTGTGAGCACAGGGTTCCCATAATCTGAATTACAAAGATTTTCCGACAAGCTCCCCAACTCTGCTGTTTGACTTGTGGAAGGAGAAAAGCAACCAATCTGAAGAAAGTGCTGAAGAGAGAATTCGAGCTGAAAAAAAAGATCAAAGGGACAAGGAAAGTGAAAACGCCTAGAGAAGGCCTAGAACCCAGGACTGTGTCTGATTTAGGCAGGGTGGGGGGTTCCCTGGGGAATGCAAGGCTTTCACTCCTGGCTTGGTTCCTGTGAGCTCAGGTAGCCCGGGATGCTCCGAGGGCCTGTGTCCCTGTGGCCGGCGGGCAGCCAATCCCCCTGGACCCGCTGGGCCTGGGCCAGCCTGGGCTTGCTGTCCATGGCTGGGCTTGCAGCTGGGCTGTCCACCGGGAGGATTGACGACTATGCTCTCCGGGAATTGATAAGTCAGAACCCAATTAAAGGCTTTTTAACTCAGGCCAGAATTCTCAGCCACAGAGAAGTTGCCCTTTGCATTGGGGCCGGCAGCTCATTCTCTGGATGGAAGTCTCCAGTCCAAGCAGGATTCAGCACCCTCCTTCCCACCATTTACAGCTCCTGTCTGCTGAGAGTGGTCAAGGCCAGGAGGGGCCCCCTCACAGCTCTGCAAGTCCCCTCCTCCCTGGGTGGCCTACTCTCTGTAGGGGGTGCCCACTGCCTAGACAGAGAAGTGGAACAGTGCTCTGCAAGACACGTCCCAACCACACCCAGCTGTGAGTGCCTGGGGTGGGTGGGGAGTAGGAGGGTGGGGGAGTGTGTGGGCGGCTGCTCCTCCTCCTCCTCCCTGGGCTTGGCCTTAGGTGTGAGCCTGGCCCCAACCACTTCTTGATTCCCTGGGGTAGGGGACGGACGAAAAAGAAGGAAAGGGAAAGAACCTGGATTGAGCATAGTCACGTGCCAGGAGCTTTACATACATTAGCACATTTAATCTTCACAGCCACCCCCAAGGGAGGGAGATTATTATCCTCATTTTACACGTGACAAAAATGAAGTTCAGAGAGGTTAAATATCCCACTCAGGCTCACACAGTCAGTAAACGGTGGAGCTGGGATTCAAACTCCCAGCTCTCCGGGCCTTGATTTTGTACTCTGGGAGACGAAGACATGACCACCCTTTCAGAACTTCCAGCCTCCAGGCATTCCCAGGCACACTCCATGTGTGCAGAAGGCCTCTAGGGGCCCAGGCCTCCCAACTCCAACAAACACCCTTCAGACGTTTCCGGACACTTTCCACCCCTGCTCTGGGTCCTTGGGAAAACTGGGTTGCCTTTGAAGGGGCCCCCCAAGCCCATCAGCATCTCTACTATTTCACACTTTCCCTTCAGGATCATCAGATGAGGAACAGCTGGGCCTGCAGATTTATTAGGGTTTTGCAAGTGATTCCATCCGCTCTCTTCCCTTCCTCAGCTAAGCCCCGCCCCCGCTCCCATTAGTAGCCGCTGGAAAGCAAAGGGAGTTCTTTTGTCACTGCCCCAAATCCACTTAGCTGGTGTGATTTTTGCCTCTCCCACTTCTTACAGTGGTTGGGAACCAGCCAAACATCTCCCCAGAAAACTCCTGGCTGAAGAGACAAGAAGACCCATATTTTCCTCTTAGTTCCTTCAGCTGTGGCGGGAGGTAAGTCATGTAATCTCTCTAGGCCTCAGTTTCCTTTCCTATAAACAGGGACAATATTTACCCTGAGTACCTGGCAGGAAGGATGTGAGAATATCAAAGTCAGTGCTGTGTACTCTCTGAAAGCCTGTCCCAGGTCCTCTTCCTCCTCACTGTCCTGAGCCCAGAAACCTTAGGTGGTGTGCTAATGGGTGAGCCTACAAAGATGGCCCATGCTCATACACAGTGAAAATATAATGGGACCATGGAGTTTCCACACTAACAAGCCTTGAGAAACATTGAGCATTTCCCATTTTTTTCCCTTTGTTTTCTAGGGGTCACCCATTGACCTACCCCTGTGTGACATGCATGTGTGGGCGCTCCGAATGGTCATGTGACATCAGGAGAGGAGGCACAGGAAGCAGCGGGTACTAAGGCAAAATATGAACATTCAGTGACAAACAGGAAACAAAAGGCCCCGGCTACCCTAGGGGTCAGAGTTCCACGTGTGACCAGTTGTCACAGGTGCCACTTGCAAGAGCAGGGCAAAGCCCTCAGGGAGTTGAACAGAGGCCCAGACTGATGATGATATTTTAATAATCAATCATTACTAATCATTCTAATTATTAAACAAAATATAAGACTATTTGGTTAACTATTAAAGTACTAGTGAAAGTACTTATGAATTAGTGGCTCAGAGTAATTATGATGTTCATTGCGATAATCCTATGCTGAAAGAGTGTTTTGCCAATGGACAAATCAGAAAGCAATAGGTATATACGAGTAACCATGATTGCAAGACAGATAGATAATGACAACAAAATATAAGTACGCATGTGTCCAAATAAGAATGCCCGTATTACAACAGCTATCAGCCCTGACCACCGAGCTTGGCAGAAGGGCTCTGCCACGAAGAGGCTTTGTGCAGCAATGGCCCTGCCTCCAGAGCCACTGCAGATGAGGGCTATCAGGCAGCCTGGGCCTGAAGGAGGCTGAGTCTGACCAAAGCCTTGAGAGTGGGCATTCAGAGATGCTGCATGTAGGAACTCAGGGGAATGAGGCCAGCGTGGTGAGTGTGGAGAGAGCAGGAGTGCCAGCCAGCAGAGAGTGATGTGATGAGAGATGTGGGTGAGAATTGGCAGTAGAAAAGCTCTCATGAGCTTTGTGCCAATTCTGCAGCCAAGCATTGCAATATAATCACCAGGTATTAAGAAAATAGAAATGGGGTCTCCAGGCGCCAGGCAATATGGGGAGAGGAAGAAGACAGAAACTGACAACATGGAGAGATGATCTACGTCCAGGGGCAGCATGAGGCTCACCTACCCATGCCGGACGATCAGGGATGGGCCGCTACAGCCAGAAAGACAACCATGCCTTACACCTGTAATTAGACAAAATGCTGACTTTAGTTGTTTAATAAAGTTGTATTTGACTCTTTCTGTGATTTGGCGATTTACCGGGGATTCAGTAATTCCTTTGTTTTAAAGTCCCCACTTCAGAGATTCAACCAGGATGGACTTGCCTAAACTTCTGGTGTCCAGGCAGAACCATCCACACATTGTAGAATCCAGAAAGGGACATCCTGACTAAATTGATCCTGACCAGGGACCTTGCTGTGTTCAGAACTCCCCCCCACCCCCAGGGGAGAACAACCCAATTCATAAAGTCTTAGGATAAGCCCTGCTGTCTCCTGTACCGGGCAGAGAAGCAGGGTCACCTTACAGATTGGATAGTTACCCAGCCAAGAAAGGGCTGACAAGGTTTGTTGATGAACCAAGAGATCATCATGGGAAAGGAAGGTTTGGGTCAGCAGCCTCCAGTTCCTCCTTCGGAGATGGCCTTCTGGAGTTCTTTGAATCTGTTTTGAATTCTCCGAAGATCCAGCCTGTGCAGGTCCTTAATCACTAGAGATGGGAGTCACCTTGGTTGTAGGCAAGGAAGCTGCAGTGAGGCTGCACTGGAAGAAGTGCATTTTCAAATACTCAGACATTTCCTTTTCGAGCCACACTCCTCTTGGCTCGAATCCCCAGGAACCTAATGGCGGGCCTCGCACTGTCTTTCTGTAATCTTGCATACCATGTGGTGTTAGGAAGACATTTAATGCATTAAAGAACCAGCCATTCTGTATTGTAAAATAGGAAAATTTCAGCAACCTAAAAATCCCTCAATGCTCTGAGTCTTTCAGTGAGTTCCAGTGTCTCCCTCCACTCGCAGCCAGCTTGCCATGGGGCTGGGCACACAGTAGGTTCTCCTGAGCACTCATACCTTCCCTTCCCCTTCTGGTGTAGGCCCCAAACACGTAAGGTTATTATAACAGGTCAAGTCTCACCCGAAGGTTTGTTTAACCTCACACCATGTTGGATATAAATTCCTTACTCTAAATAACGGTCACTCATTTTCCCCCTGCCTTGAAACAACAGGCATTTCATTCACCCCAGCTGGCAACGCCCGGCAGACTGACTAACTGGCTCTTATGGGCTGAAACGTGCTGCGGCTTGTTCCTGTTCCATCTCTCCTCCTCCTCAGCTTTTCTACAAGCCACATGCAAAAATCGGCCTCATTACTCGATTATCACATTTCATATGAAATTAGGTATTGCAGGTCTCATGTTATTCAATTAATTTGGTGTGGGCTGAGGGCATGCTTCAGAGGCACTCCCAGTTCCACCTCCTTCCCGTCTTGCCCTGCTCCTTTATCCTGACCCTGAGAGACCCTGTCTTGCCAGGACACCCTTCTTCCTCCCGAGGCTTAGGTGAAACTATACTCCCAGGACAAAGGGACCTTTTCTGGCCAGCTTTCTTTTCCTCCCCTTGAACTCTGACTTGCCAGTGTCCCCTGAAAGTACTGAATTACTACCCTTTGCCTCCCTTATGGTATGGCCTGCAGCCCTGTGGGCCAGCCCTCTGCTTACCCTGGCCCTGGCGGCTTTTATTCTCCCTGTCACTAGACGAATGGTTTCTCTAAAAAGTTTCAGCCCTCCAGGCTGCAGTGTCAGCAGCTCTGGGTGGCCCAGCACACACTTCCTCCAGGTACACGTGAATGTGCTAGAAATCCTGGTCCCACCCACATATCCTGGTCTGGTAGCCTCCCCTGTTCCACTTTGCAGCCTTCACATTCTCAACTCCCACATTAACATTTCATCAGAGTTAAACCCAGGCTTTCGGCGATCCCATCAATCCACAGTGATGTTTTTGGCTATACCCGCTGCTCTGGAAACGGCTTCCCACCAATCCAGAGACAGACACATGTGGACCTCCTTCTCTGATCCGCACACTTTCCTTTCTCTGCTCAACTGTCCTCAGAGGTGCCAGGAAATGCATTTGGGGTTCACTTCTTTGTTCAGCAAAGTTGTCTGAGTACCTAATGTGCATAACACCAGATTTCTTCAGGATTTATAACCAAGGAGGAGAGGTGAGGAAAAGAAAACAACACAACCAGTAATAACATGAGAGAAAGTGTCTCTTATGAGAGAGGTAGAGGAACAAGACACTCTGGAAGTGCTGGGTTATCATGTCTGAATGCCCGAGGACCTCTAGGACACAGTGAAAAGGACTTTGGGTCTGATGATCAGTCTCAGGAGACTAGGTGAAGACTATTGAAGACAAGATAAAGGATGACTTAGTTGTGGTTCTGCCCCGTGAACCCAGAGCTTACCTTCAATGTTGAAAGATCCAGGTTTCCTTTTCTAACAATGAGCCGAATCAGCTTCCTAAGAAGGGCCTCCCTTAATTTTGAGGTTCCCTTTGGCAATAAGCCCTGTTAATTGCTCTAATCTTCACATGACTGTTTGAAGCAAAAATTATAACATTGCCTTGTGGCTTTTATAATGTATGTAGATGAAATACATATGATAACTATAACACAAAAGATGGGGGTAGGGAGTAATGGACCTCTGTGGTTGCGAGGTTTATACATTTTACTTGAAATAGTAACCTTAAGTGGATTGTGAAAAGTTAAGGATGTATATTGCAACCCTGGGGCAATCATTAAAAAATTAATGCAGAGAGGTATAGCTACAAATCCAATATATAATTTTAAATGGAATTCTAAAAATCCAAAAGAAAGCAGGGAAGGAGAAGCAAAGAAATAGAAAACAGAGGGGACAAATAAAACTAAATTCAACCATATCAATAATTACATTAAATGTTAATGGACTAAACATTTCAATTAAAAGGCAGAGATTGTTATAATAGATTTTAAAAGCCTAACTATATGCAGTCTGTAAGGGATGTACTTTAAATACAAAGACACCGATAAGTCAAAAATAAATGGATGAAAAATGATATACATTCAAAAGCTGGAGAGGCTATATTAATATCAGATAAAATAGGCTTCAAGACAAAGGGATAAAGAGGGACATTTTATAATAGTAGATGGGTCAATTCGTCAGGAAGGGAATACACTCATATCCCATTTTGCAACTAGTAACAGTGCTTCAAACCCATGAAGCAAAAATTGACAGAATTAAAGGGAGAAATAGACAATACCATAATCAGAGATAGAGATTTCATCAGTAAGGGTGGAGTTGACTGACAAATGGATTTGGAGGCCATCCCCTGGGCGAGGGCTGGGCTATGGGCTTTGGGCTGTGGTGAGACACCTCAAGGAAGAGGCCAGGAGGGAGCCAAGTTGTATAATAGTTCAGCAACAAAGCCTGCAGATTTTTTGAGGTTGGCACACCGATGGTACCTGGTGACTTTCATTGAGCTCAGGTCCCATCTGAGGTGGGAAGGCAGTAGCTGAGGGTATTGAAGCAGGCTCTGAAAGGTAGTGGTGAAAGTGCCCAATTATCACTTTTGCTAGCTGTTCCAGAACAAGATGCCTAGTAGTAGAATCAAAAGCAGCAGCAAAGGCCAAAAAAAGCTCACCCGCTTCATTATTAACCACTCAGGACCTCATTAAATATACCCGATGGGGTGGGCTCAGGTGTCAAAGACTACAACAAGAGCTAACCTTACCCTTAACTGTCCCCAAGACTGATGGGGTCTGGTGAAGCAAGGGTTAGCCCAGTGGTTCTCAAGTTTAAGTGGGCATCAAAATCCCTTGGAGGGCTTGTTCAAACCGGTGGTGGGCCCAATGCCCAGAGTTTCTGATTCAGCAGGTATGAGGTGGGATCTCATGCTGACGCTGCCGGTCTGGGGATACACTTGGAGAAACACTAAGGTAAACCAAGTGTCAAGGCGGCCCAGAAGAGGGAAATGTCTTTTTTGGCACAAATGAGTCAGCCTAGAAGGCCATCGTTGGAGGTCAGGGTGAGGGGTGTGCCAGGTAGAGGAGACAGTCTAGGAGACAGAAAGGACAAGGTGTATGTATGGGGCTGAACTGTAATTCCATGTAAGGAGCAGGGCAGAGAAGCCTGGCAAGATGAAGCAGAACCCGAATAAGGCATGGCCTAACTTAGAAGTGAAGAGCACAGGCTTAGAAATTGGTTACATGGGTTCAAACCCTGGTTCTGCCACTTCTTAGCTGTATGACCTACAGGAGGCTACCTAATGTGCAGAGCCTGAGTGCCACAATTTGCAAAATGGGGCTCATGCCCTTATATACTCTCAGGGTTGCTGGTGAGGAAGTGCAGGTCAACCCCTAGCACAGAGTAAGAGTTCCATCAGTCAACGTGAGGGTTGCTGCTGAACAGAAGGCTAAGGATTTGCAGGCAGAGCGCACTTGGCTGACCCATCTGTGGGCTAATGTTGCACACATCAGGCATGGGCTATAACTTTGGCGGTAAGCTATCAGACAGTATTTGTGAAACCCTTTCTGAGAACAGTGGGCTTTGGGCTCAGAGAATTCCAGGCCTCCTCCTCAAGGTGATCGCTTTCCTCTAGGTCAGGCTGCTCCCCAGCTCTGCTCTGGTGCTTCCCAGGTGCCAGGGCAACCACAAGGGGTGGCTGTGCAGCTCCACTGGGGCCCGGGCAGAGGAGCTGGGAGCAACCTTCTGGGTTTGTTCGTCCTGCTTTCAGACTTATCAGTTGGCATCCAACAGAGAAAATGGCAGCAGCACTTGGATTCCTTTTTTTAAAGCAAACAGCAAAGGGGATTTAGTTCATCTGCATTAAGGAAAAAGGGTGACTTCCTCCCCCCTTACCTGTGTTCTGAGATAAAATGGTTCATTTCCATGAAAATTGAAATTCAGAGAAGAATCCTTGCTGCAGAGCTTTTTGGATTGTGAGCTAAAGAGGGACAGAGTGGTGTACACAGGATAGAGAACCATGCCCACCCCCCATCCTCTCCAGGTGTCACAGAGGACCACGGGGCATGGGCATTGGCTCCTGAGCAGCCCCTGTATGGTTCTGAGCCTTTACAAGAATATGAGTGCTGGCTTAGTTTAGAGTTCTTCATAACACCTTGGAAATTATATATCATCAGGGCCCTACTCCCCATCTTCCTTGGGACCCAGCTTGTTACCTGGGCCATGACTCCTCACCTCAATCCCATATAATTTAATCTTACTCCCCTTCTTATCAACCCACTAAAGCCTCAGCATGTCTTGTGGCCATGTCCTTGCAGGACCTTACAGGGACAGGGTTGCCAGGCACTGGTCCCAAAGACTAGAATTTTCTTTGGTAGTTTCCTTACCCTGGGGCTTGTCAATTCTGACCCCTCGGTAAGGATGCCTGAACCCCAGTACCATCTCCATTAATCCCCATCCCCACCCCTGCTTTCTGTCTTTGTGGTTTGAATGGAGCCCAGGATAAAGCCAAGCCTGGTCATCTCGGGGAAGCATTGTTCGTGGTTGGAAATCATGAGTACATTTTGAAAAATAGTCAAAGAAAATCCTGCTTAGAGAAGCAAGTTTCCCAGCAAGGGGAGAGAAAGCCAACTGGCAAAGTACGACAGGAATAATCAGAAATAGCCTCTGGATTATTCACCTTGGGTGTCATCCACCCCTCCCCAGCCTTCCCCACAGCACAGGTAACCGAGAGATACCCACATTACGATGATTGTCTAGGAAGAATCAACTTAGACATGAAGCCAAATTCCTGAGCAGTTTCCACTGCAATCCAGATTCCCTCACGCTGCCTTCTTCAACTCCTTCTTCATCCAAATGCAGTTCACATTATGTATCTATTCCCCCGGGGGCTGTTGGCCCTGGCAGATGTTTGCGGCAGAACCCTGGGACTGATCCAAGGGTTAGACCTTCTGGGCCCTGTGTGGGGGAGGTACAACTTAAAGGTGTAGGTGGATTTATCTCATCGGCCAAGTATTGCCTGACTGAGTGTCTGCATGAACAAAAGGACAGTGAACTCCCTTCACTTAGCCTTGCAAATCAGCCCCTCAACTTTCCCAGCCCATGTGGGGGTACTTTCCTCCCCAGGGATGGAGCAGAATAAATGAGGCAGAAGCCCAGGTGGGAGGCAGAGGATCTGGTTCCAAACCAGCTGAGTCATCATCCCTTCAGCCCTCCCCCTTCTCCCCACCCTCCACCATAGCTTTAATTCAGCCTCTATCTTCCCTTGACCCAGGTAGGGCATCAGCCTCCCTGCCTCCACTCTCCACAGAGCAACTTCTTTTTTTTTTTTTTTTAAGGTTTTATTGGGGAATTGGCGGAGGGGAACAGCGTTGGGGAATCGGGGAAGGGGAACAGACAAGTTGCTGTCTTTTTGTTCTTCAGTTTAGTTGTGGAGGATGTTGCTTCACTGTTGGTATCGTCATTGCGCTCTTCCCGGTGAGGCAGATCGGTCGCTGGCCTCTGGATATCACTCACCGCGGCTATTGGCAGCTCACGCTTGGCTGCCAGCCGCTCACGCTGGCTGCGGGCCACTCACTGTAGCCTATGGCAGCCCACTGCAGCAGGGGCTGCAGCCCACACCATCACCGGGGCTCGCACAGCCCAGCTCCAGGTGGAGCTGTTGTTAGCTGTAGAGGGCAGTGTCACTGGCCCTCATGTGGGATCCGAACCGGGGCCCCTGGCATCCCAAAACCAGCGCTTAACCAATGCGCCACTCGGGCGGCCCAACAAAGCAACTTCTTAAAAAGTAAATCTGAGCATGTGAATGGCTTGGGACAACACAGGGACAACCAAGTGTGGAGCTTCGCAGAGACCTGGAAGGGAGGTTGCAGGGAAAGCTCAGTCTGGGTTAGGCTCCTCTTTTGGCCCAGTGGGGCCAGGGGGCTTTCTATCTGCAAGTATGGGTTGGTCCCTGCTGGTCCAGGTCATGGTCTAGGGGAGACACATCTCCCTTAGAGAATGTTCTCACCAGGACAACTGGAGATACTTAAGTCCTGCGCGTCTTTAGCCACCCTAGGGGAGGAGAGAGCTCCTCTCAGAGCCCTTCAGAGCCCTCTATGCTCTTGGAGGCATAAGCCTCCATGGATGTTTGTGGAATGACTCTGAGGCATCTGGGAATGCAGCGGGTCCAGCAGCTCTGGAGTGGGGGTGAATGTGGATCATGTTTCTCTCCCAAGCCCTCCCCCAACTCCTTGGGACCCAGGAGCGAGGCCTCTGAGAGTTGACAGGCTTATTTTTAGTTCACTTTCTAGCTCACAAGCCCTATTATTTTTTGGCTTTGCATAATTTGGGCCAGGTCCTGGAGGTGTCTCCTAGGACCCTGGCTTGGGCTATTAAAGGTCTGTAGGACATGGGTGCCTGGGGCAGGGAATCCCACCGGCTTCCTGTCCCAGGGCACTGGCAGAATGCAGGCTGCCTCTCCAGGCCGCCCTGGGGCCTGGACCAACCATCCTAGTTGGAGGAGGAAGAAACCTGGGCCCCCAGCACTGAGCCTTTGGTGATTTGGGGCGGGAGGGGTATAGACTTAACATCCTGTTTAAATTTGGCACCAGTCGCATTTTTTAACAGGGGTTATGACCCTCCCTCCTCCTTCTCCCAGGCCTTCCTTACACATTCCTCTAATCAATTTTTCACTTTTGGCTCTAATTCTGCTCTTCACCCTGGAGCTTTGGGCCGGACCAAGGGAGGGGCAGTGTGATTTCTTGAATGCTGCCTCTGGACAGAGCTACCATGGAGAGGCTACTGGGAAGCCCAGCAGCAGCCAGGGGACAGAAGATGGGAAAGAGGAGAGGAGCAAAAGTGCAGAGGAGAACAATAAAGAGAAGACACAGAGGGTGTGTGTGCATGCATGGGGTGTGTGTGTGTGTGAGCTCGTGTACTTACATGGAATGGTATTGTGTTGTCGCATGTGAATGTGTTGACATGAGAGGTGGTGGTGCAAGAGGTCTGAGAGGAAAGGCAAGAGAGAGAGAAAAATGCCTAATTACAGCCAGGCACAACTGCCCTCAAGCCCAGTCCCTGACCAGCTGGCCACGTGAGCAGAGGCCATGCTGAGCAAACACCCAGCCCTTCTGTGACTCCCAGGCGGAGGAGCCCACATTCCTGCCCTGCAAAGGCTGCTTTAATCAAGGCTCCAGATCCTTCCTGCAGCCGCCCGGGGGGGACTGTAACGCTAAACACATTAGTGTGTGAGATTGAAAGGTAACACATTCTCATGGAAGCCCCCGGAACAATGGGCCCTGGGTCTGGGTTTCATTTGGAGGAACTGTGCGGTGGGAATTTCTCTAATCAAATAAAAGGAAAATGAAAAATTCTATCGTTCGCAAACTTTAATGCTCTTAATTGCATTAATTTGAAAAACATACAAGGTTTTTCTGAGCGTGGTGTTGGAGCCTGATAGGAGAGGAAGCTTAGGGCCTGGTTGGGGAGAGGCGAGAGTCTAATGGCAGTGAAGGATGCCTGTGAGAGGCGGCCAGTGTGGCCAGGGCTGAAGGATGGCCTGGCAGAGACCCAAATGATAGGAGGTTAGGCCTCTGTCCCCGCATTGCCCCTCCCAGCCCTGGTATTTCCGGGGCCTCCATAGTGGCTGAAGAGGCCTGAGAGCCCCATCAGGCCACTTGGCTTGGACCTGCTGCTGTCACTCACTCCTCGTCTGCCTAAACCCAAGGGGGAAGGGCATACCCTCTGTGCTCTGTCAGCACCCACAGCCCAGGGCCAGCTGCTCATCTTGCAACACACCCCATCTTGGATGCCTCCAGAAGCCCAAATCCTGACTTGCCCCTTCACTTCCACTTTTCCCTACTGGACCTGCGAGAGTTTCCTAGCCTCTTCGTGTCCAGACTTCCATCTCCACATAGGACAAAACAGAAAGAATCACCTGTAGCAGGACATTGAGTCTGTCAAGACGTGGTTGGAGCTCCCCGAATTCTGAAGAAGTTAGAGGCTTCCCTCTGCTGGGGTGCTGTAGGGCCTAGAGCTAATAGGTGCTCAGGTGAGCCTCATTTCTCACCTGGATTTCATGGAGCTCTTCACAGTGTCACAGATGAGGGATGAGAAACTGGGCCCTGCAGAGGGTTGCAGAGCTTGGAGGCTCCTAACCATACTGAAGCACAGCCCTCCTTGAAAATCAGAGGAGAGCTCTACAGGTCGCTACACACACACACACACACACACACACACACACACACACACACGTGCGTGCACGCACGCTTGCACATGAACTCAGAGGTTTCACAGACACCTATTATCTGTCCAATGAGCCAGGTTAAGTCCTGCTCCTGAGTCTTGGCAAAGACACTGACTTGCCGGAAGTCATTTCAGGGGAGCGGGATTCTGGGTACCGAGGCCGAGTGCCAGATAGGGGTGGAGATGGCTCTCTGGTATTGGGGAGGACCTGAGAGGTTGATGTCCAGGCATATGACACACAGAGAGATGTGGCAGGAACTGGGAATGCTGGTGTTTAACCCCAGCCCCTCTATTCTCAACCTGTGTGAACTTGAGGCAGTTGACTTCATCTGTAGGAATAATATAAACCCCACCAGGACTGTGGTGAGGATTAAATAAGGTATGCTACATGTAGGGCAAGCAGTAAGAGCCCCATAAAGATTGGTTCCCCTTGTGGTGGGGGGGGACAGTCCATAGGTGACAATGGCGGTGGGGGAGTGAGGGTTAGCAGTGTGTACATAGCAGTTTCAGATCTTTGTTTTTAGAGGCCACACAAAAAGACCTCTTTCTCTCTCCATAGTCTCCTCCCGGGATCACTGCTGTCTTGTGGGCCCCTCAACCTAGAATTCTTGTCTCATCCTTGAAATTGTGGTAAGCTCATCTCATGTCTCAAGTGTCGCCTCCTCTGTGCAGCCCTGTGAAGTTCCTGAAAGAACTGATTCCCCTCGGCGGTAGGCTGGGTGTCACAATATGTTATTGTTCCTATTTCCCAGACAACTGAGAGGTTTGTTGACTTGCCCAGGGTCACACAGCCACAGCATCAGAACTAATATTCCGGATAATGGCCTCCACTATCTAGCACCTGCCCTGAACCCAGCCCAGTGGCTATGCTTGGTCACTTTGTGTCTGTGAGCTTGCTGCATTTTACAGAACCCAAGTGTCTTGGCTCCTGCTCCACATTCTTTCCTGGCACCACACTGCCTCCCAAAGACAAGGATGAAAAACCAGGAGGCTTCCAGCACTCCTTTAAAAATCTTCCTTTGTGAAGAATTTTGTCAGCCATCAGCCAACACCACTTACTCAGAGCTCTGGGAGCAGATTAATGAGGGACACAGTCCTTACCCGGATGGAATGCAGGCTCCTGGGGCAGCCAGACCTGCCACCCTCCAGGGAAAACAGAGAGAGAGAGAGAGAGAGAGAGAGAGAGAGAGAGAGAGAGAGAGAAGAGAATCTGCTTCTCCTAAGAATCTGGCTCTCATGCTTGTTCTGTCACTAACCAGCGGTGTGACCTGGAGTAAGCAATGCCTCTCCTGGCCTCAGTTCCCCCACTTGCACCACAGGGAGCTGGAATGCCTCTGAGGACACTCCCAACCCTAGGATTCTAGGCTTCTGTGACTTCTGAGAGTGCCATGGGCCAGCTGTGCCTGCGTGCAGGGAGGCAGTGAGCAGCAGGGGTTCACACGAAGTTACCTTGGTCTACTATAGTTGCAGCTCCATTGTCTGCGAGAGTTCAGAACTTGGGAGGAGGGGCTCATCTGGAATACGGGGAGCCCTGGTTCAAATGATTTGCAAAAGCATGATGTGCTCAGGTTAGCGGGGCCTAATGGTGTGCTGGGGAAGAGGCAGATGTGCTCCCTAAGCTGGCAGATGTTATTTTTTAAGAACTTCTGAAGAAAGAGTCTTGGGGGGAGGGAATCTCATGGTCTTGTCTCCCCGGTGTCCCAGCAAATGCTCAGTGACTTCTGAACATGACCCGATTTAATCCTCCCACATGATCTGTTGAGGAAGAATATTGGCCCCACACCCACCCCAGCTCCTTCCTGGCTCAGAGGCGAGAGCAGCCCGTAAGCTACGTAAGGTTACCTGGCTGGGAAGTGGCAGAGCAGAGATTCAAATTCAGGTCCAGCTGTTGCCAATGCCCAGGTGGTGTCCACTCCTGCACTCCGTTGATATTTGGGAGGAGTGCAAATGACAGTGCAGGCAGTTGAATTCCAACACCAAGGACACTCAGAGAGGGAAACCTCAAATGAAAGGGTTGCAAATTGAAGATGGTGTGCCTCAGTTTAAGCAAATTTGGGATACCCAAATCTAAAAATAGCTCCTCATATTGGAACTCTTTCCCATACTAATTCATTCGCATATGAAAAAGAATCACCGGCTCTTTTCTTGAAGAAGCCAACTCCATTAGTGCATTAAAAATACAACTCAAATTGCCAAATGTGATTTCATATCAATCCCCTCTCCCCATCCCCAGCCACAACATACTTCCCTCTGCTGATCCCAAAAGAATACTCCGCCTTGCCTAAAGAGAGGTTCGCCTACAGTGAGGGGGCTGGTAACCAACATGGCAAACACATGTCCTGGATTTTCTGAGACTGGCTCACTTTCTAATATTAGGTTTCCATTGTCCCATGAGAATACTTGAAGCTATCAAGCCTTGGGGACTGATGCTTTGGTTCGTACAATGTGATCACCATGGAGAGGAGGACCCATTTCCTTCCTTGGCAGGGCTGAAAGTCAAGAGAGGGGATGACATGGGGAGCCCAGAGCTGAGCATGTGAAGTGGGGTGAGGGATTCTGGGTTTGGGGTGAGTCAACTGAGAAGCAGCCCCCTGGGTTCCTGGGATGTTAGTGCACTTGCCATGCAAAATGAGCAGGCTGCAAAGACCCAGGGCTCCCTCACTGGTGCTTGGTCCTCTGCATGGGAAATGGGAGGAGGGGCCCTGGAGGGTAGCCAGGGAAGAGCAGCTCCATGATTAAAGGGCTGGAGACCTGGGCTTTTGAAGTGAGACAGGGATGGCTGGTTATTTATGCATTCAGCTCTGGGTCCTGCCCCTGCCCCATCCTACTCCACCCCACCACCCAGCAACTCTGACCCACAGCCCAGCCCTGGGCCACACACCGGGCTCTGGGAGGGTGGCAGGGAAGGCAAGGATTTCCAAAACCTTGCCTGAGGACCTGGGGTGTGCTGGCAGGGGCTTTAGCACACATGATCCTAACGTGCCTATGAAGGTAGGTCACCAGCCCCATTTTATGGATGTAGACACTGAGTTAAAATGCTTTGCTCAAGGTCACATGGCCACGTGGAACAAGGACTCAGGTCTTCTGATTCTTTTTTTTTTTTTTTTTTTTTTTTTTTTTTTTAAGATTTTATTGGGGAATTGGTGGAGGGGAACAGCGTTGGGGAATCGGGGAAGGGGAACAGACAAGTTGCCGTCTTCTTGTTCTTCAGTTTAGTTGCGGAGGATGTTGCTTCACTGTTGGTATCGTCATTGCGCTTTTCCCGGATGAGGCAGATCGGTCGGTCACTGGCCTCTGGATGTCGCTCATCGCGGCTATTGGCAGCTCACGCTTGGCTGCCAGCCGCTCACGCTGGCTGCGGGCCACTGACTGCAGCCTACGGCAGCCCACTGCAGCAGGGGCTGCAGCCCACACCATCACCGGGGCTCGCACAGCCCAGCTCCAGGTGGAGCTGTTGTTAGCTGTAGAGGGCAGTGTCACTGGCCCTCATGTGGGATCCGAACCGGGGCCGCTGGCATCCCAAAACCAGCGCTTAACCAATGCGCCACTCGGCCGGCCCAGGTCTTCTGATTCTACCTCATTACAGCAAAAATGGAAGAAACAAAGGCTGAGGGTAGGAAAATGTAACCGAACCCCTCCAACGACTGGATTGTTTCCCTAGGGCTGTTGATGTGTGAAGTGGTAGTTCTTGAAATAGCAACAACAATGAAGTCGGTGCTTCCTACCACTTATTGAGCAGCTACTACATGCTCAAGATTACTACATGTAATTCTTACAACAGTATCCCAGCATAGGTATCATAATCCTCATTTTGCAGATGAGGAAACCAAGACTCAGAGACATTACCTGACTTGCTCATGATCACAGAGCTAGTAAAGGGCAGAACCAGTATTTCAAACTTGGATTGTTCTGTCTTCAAAGCCCATGGTCCTTCCGTCAGCCCATGCCCCATCTTACATTTGCTGGAACTGCCTTACACTTGGGATTGATGGGAGTGACTCAGGAGCCATCCTGGGAACATTCTTAGAGCGTGAGGGGGTTATCCCAGGAGGTTGCTGCCTGGTTAGTTGTTTTCCAGCAGCCTATACTAGCCCACCTCCGTGCTTTGGTTCATGCTGTTTCCTTCCTGCATTAAAAACAATTTTTTTTGGTTTGTTTTACATGTCAAGTCCTACCCATCCTTTAGGACTGAGCTCAGATGTCTCTTCTCCCATAACTCCTCTCTGACCTTCTAATCATATTTGTGTACCCTCTCTCTGAACTCTCTGTCTGCCATTTGTGTAGCAGGGAGGATCCTGGGCCTCCCCTGTTTGTCTGGCTCCAAATGGTTAAAGGAGAGAGACTGAGTTATGTTTAAGGCAGGGCTTCCTTGTTGAAATTTCGGAGTGGGGATTATGAAGTTCCAGCCTGGAAGCTTGAGTGAATCATAGAGAATGGTTTCTCTTAGTGCATTAGGGGATGGGGAAGTGAGGCCTGCCCCCCACACAGCCTCAGGCACAGATGCAGCTCTGATTGGCCTCTGCTTTCCCTCACCTTCTTTACGAGTCACATTTGAAAGTCTAGAGTTTCCTGTCAGGCACCCCATAACTCTCCTCTTATGCTACCTAATCATGGTTCCACCATGGTACTGTAGGAAGAACTCAGGACCAGGGTTCCCACAGGGCTGGGGTCTAGTGGCCTCAGCCTGTGTGACTTTGAACAAGTCAGTTTCCTTCTCTGGGTCTCAGACTGGCCAGTGGGATTTCGGCTGAATTCAGGAACTACAACGATCACTAATAGAGCATCCCTGACCTCAAGGAGCTCCCCATCTAGAGAGGGACACAGTCAGGTAAGTAGATCATTGTAAGTCAGGGTGGCTACTGCTACAGTAAGAGGATGGACAGCACACTGAGGGGGAACAGGGAAGATCAGAGGCTACGGTGACCAGCCTTGTCAAGGGGAGTCAGGGACGACTTTACAGAAGAGGTGACATCTGAATAAAGATCTGAAAGATGATAGGAGTTTGTCGGGCAGAGAAGTGGGTAAAGGTACCCCACTTAGGAGTTTGGTGGCCTGAGTTCATTACCTGATCTCTACTCTGACTTCTGATAATGATGTGCTCTGGGTTACTACTTGGCTTTCAGGAGGGTCCTGGCACCCCTATGGAAACCTCAACATTAAATCCTCGTAAGACTCAGAGAACTCACAAAGGAATTGGCAGGTAGGACTAGAGCAGAAACCAGAGAAGCAGGCCGGGGGAGGGAGTTTTAAGAAGTAAATATTCAACAGCATTAAATGCTACAGGGACCAGAAAAGATGAGGATGGTGAAAAGTAAGAAAATGATTGGAATAATGAGAAAAGACTAGAAGGGAGTATGCCAAAATGCTTCCAGTGATCACCCAAAGCTTGTATGATTATGTATGGGATATTCTTTTTTTTTTTTTTTTGCTCCTATGCACTACTCCATACTTGCCAATTTTTCGACAATGAAGCATTTATTTGATAATCAAGAAATAAGACAATTGAAACTTGTTTAGAAAAGAAGTCAATAGTGACCTTGGCAAGAGCGGATTCAGTAGAGTTGTATGGCCAAGCCAGATTGCAGGGCATTAAGAAAGTGGCAGGGGGTACGGGAGTGGAAGAAGTGTGTGTGGAGCACTTGGAGAGGCTTGGCAGTACATAGAAGGGCAGAGATGATACCTGGAGGCAGTAGGGCCAAGCAAAGATGTTTGTTCTTTAGTTAATGGGGGAGGAACTTTAAAAAGTAATGAAATTTCCTGAATAAAAAAAGAAATTCAAGATCTTATAAAGGACCTTTGTGTCTCTTCTAGATATAAAGCACAGAAGGAGAAAATTTATTGGAATTTCTGTGGCTTGCAGGGACAACAGAAAAAAATAATATGAAACTGGGGTTATCCTGAAAAATCCAGGTTTTGTGTTGCTGCTGAATGTTGTGTGGGTTTCCAGTCAGAGGGGAAGGAACAAATAAAGGGAAAGATAAAGGGAAAGATAAAGCCAAGAAGTAGGGGACGCCCATGTTCACAGCAGCATCATTCACAATAGACAAAAGCTGGAAGCAAGCGAAGTATCCACTGACAGATGAACGAATAAACAAAATGTTGTTTATTCATACAATGGAATATTATTCAGCCTTAAAGAGGAAGGAAGTTCTGAAACTTGTTACAACTTGGATGAATCTTGAAGACATGATGTTAAGTGAAATAGGCCTGTCACAAAAGAACAAACACTGTATGATTCCACTCAGATGAGATGCCTGGAGTAGTTAAACTCATAGTGACAGAAAGTACGACGGTGGCTGCCAGGGACGGAGGGGAGGGAGGAATGAGGAGTTAGTGTTTAATGGGCACAGAGTTTGTTTGGAAAATGAAAAAAGCTCTGGAGACGGATGGTGGTGATGGTGGTTACAACAATGTGAATGTACTTCATGCCACTGAACTGTATACATAAAAATGGTTAACATGGTAAATTTTATGTTATGTATAATTTACCACAATTTTAAAAATTAAAAATAAATAAAAATAATTATGAAAAGAGGGGGAGCAGGAGGAGGGGAAGAAGTAGAGAGAAGGGGGAGGGCAAGAACTCCTGGAAGCCAGAACCGGGGGACTAGTGTGTCCCAATGCAGGTAGTTTTGGACAAGTGGAAAGAATACTTTCTGCTCAGAGCACAGAGCAAGTGGGAAGAGTAGACAGAGAAACAGAAGTGGGATGGAGAAGGGGATGAGGTCAGGAGAGTCTGCTCTCCACTACTATGGCTAAGATTTAGAAAGCAGGTTGGAATTATTCACTCATTCATTTGTTCCATGAGGTATGACTTCAGCACCAGCAAGACTACTGGCATATACACAGCACCTTCACGCGAAGTAGAGAAAAAGCACCACCCCCTCTTCCTGGGCAGGGCTTTGTAAGTGGTCAGCATCTCTGTGGGAGTGGGGATGTCTACACCTGCCTACACCCTCTGCTGCTTATCTCTATATTGCAAACAATGTAATCAAATATACCCATTGGCCCAGTGTACCACTTACTGTGCTAGACCCTGCAGAGTTATCGCAGCTACAGAAGACCCAGCCTGTGCCCTGAAGTTTCCAGTGATGCCAGGGTTGAGGGAACAGAGAGAAGAGAGGTAATCAGTGGGACAGTATAAGCTTGAACTCCATGCCTGTACTTCTGCAGGGGTCTACGGCCAGGACACAGGGATGGCAGGAGTGATTGGGGTGGACGTTGGCATGCAGGTCAAGAAGCAGGGACATGAGGAGGACCACACTGAAGTGGCTGACCTAGGGTTGTAAATATGTGTGAGGTGCTTATTCTGCTTATAACTTGGAGGAATGGCTGGTGATACTGGGTATCCTCAGGTAGTGATGCCTCCCTATACCAACCCAGAGATATATGGTCAGCAGCATTGACCATTGCTGGATCATTCCTAGGGCAGGATGCTTACAACCAACTTTAACTAGAGGTTGCCTGACCTGCCCACTGCATCTGGTATGTGCTGTCTTTTCCACCATCAGCACAAGATAATGATCTTTGGCCTATTTGTGGCCTGAGGTAACAGATATTTGGGGTTGGGAAAACCAGGGTTCAAATCCCAGCTCTTGGCTCTACAATTTACAAGCTATATAACCCTGGATAAGTGTCAAGTTTCTGTATTTGAAAAATGAATTCAATTATACTATCCCCCCAGGAGTTCATAAATATATATATGGTGCCCCCAAAAGTGTATACATGTTGAGAAAGAAAGAACTATTAAAATTATAATACTCAATATATACCAATAACAAAAGATGAATAGAAGTCATGTTTGACTTCTGCAATTACAAGAGGTGCTCAAAGTGTTACCTTCAGTGTAATTTTAATACAGTTTTTTTCCTTCCTTAAAATGTGTGTGTGTGTGTGTGTGTGTGTATAGTATACAAGGTCTGACAAGTTAATGAACTTGTTGCAACAATGTTGCTAATGTTTTTTTGATATCAGAAGGAATATTCATTATGAATTTGTACCAACTGGACAAACAGTTAACCAAGTTTACTATTTGGAAGTGCTGAAAAAGCTGTGTGAAAAAAGACGACCTGAACTTTTCGTCAACCATCTTGCATCACAACAATGTACCAGCTCACAAGGCACTGTTTGTGAGGGAGTTTTTAGCCAGTAAACAAATAACTGTATTGGAACACCTTCCCTACTCACCTAATCTGGCCCCCAGTGACTTCTTTTTTTACCCAAAGATAAAGGAAATATTGAAAGGAAGACATTTTGATGACATTCAGGACATCAAAGGGTAATACGACAGCTCTGATGGCCATTCCAGACCAAGTTCCAAAATTGCTTTGAAGGGTGTACGAGGTGCTGGCATTGATGCATAGCTTCCCAAGGGGAGGACTTCGAAGATGACCATAGTGATATTCAACCATTGAGGCATGTAGCACTTTTTCTAGGATGAGTTCACAAACTTAAGTATCAGACTTCATATATAACATCTTTATCCAGTCATCTATTGATAAACACTTAGGTTGCTTCCATATCTTGGCTATTGTAAATAATGCTGCAATGATCATAGGGGTGCATATATCTTTTCAGATTAGTGTTTTTGTTTTCTTCAGATAAATGCCCAGAAGTAGAATTGCTGGGTAATATGGTAGTTTTATTTTAACTTTTTTTGAGGAAACTCCATACTGTTTTCCATACTGGTTGCACCAGTTTAAACTCTAAGCAACATCTGCATGAAGTTTCCCTTTTCTCCACATCCTCGCCAATACTTATTTGTTGATTTATTCATAATAGCCATTCTGACAGATGTGAGGTGATATCTCATTGTGATTTTAATTTGCATTTCCCTGATAATTAGTGATGTTGAGCATCTTTTCATATGTCTATTGGCCATCTGTATGTCTGCTTTGAAGAAATCTCTATTAAAGTCCATTTTTTAAAAATTTAAAAAGTTTTTTATTAAAATGTAGTTAACATACAATATTAGTTTCAGGGGTACACTATAGTTATTCAATATTTATATACTTAAAAAAGTGATCACCATGATAAGTTCATTAGCCATCTGACACTATAACACGCTATCACAATATTATTGACTATATTCCCTCTGCTGTACATTATATTCCCCTGACTTATTTGTTGTATACCTGGAGATTTGAACCTCTTATTCCCCTTCACCTTTTCCCCCTTTTTAAAATTTTTAAAATTATAGTTGACATTTAATATTACTTTTTTTTAATTTTAGGTTTACAGCATAATGGTTAGACATTTATATAATTTAAGAAGTGATCCCCCTGACTAATTTACTACTCACCTGGCACTATACATAATTATTATATATCATTGACTGTATTCCTTATGCTTTATTTTACTTCCCCATGACTAGTTTGTAATTACCAATTTGTACTTCTTACTCCCTTTACCTTTTACATTCTGCTCCCAACCCTATCACCCTAACAAATCTAGTTTGACATCATGCATAGTTATTACAATATTATTGACTATATTTCTTATGCTATACCCTATATCCCCATAATTACTGTTTAATAACCAGTTTGTACTTCCTTTTCCCTTCCCTTTTTTCACTCATCCCCAACTCCCCTCCCATCTGGCAACCATCAAAATGTCTTTTGTATCTATGAGTTTGTTTCTGTTTTGTTTGTTAATTTTGTTCTTCAGATTCCACATATAAGCGAAATCTCATTACATCTGTTTCCTCTGTCTGACACTCCACTCAACACAATTCCCTCCAGGTTCATCCATGCTGCCTCAGATGGCAAGAACCCATTCCCTTCCATGGCCGAGCAATAGTCCATTGTATACATGTACCACTTCCTCTTTATCCATTTTTCCATCGGCAGACACCCAGGCTGCCTCTACATCTTGGCCATTGTAAACAATTGTTGCAATGAACATATGGATGCATACGTCTCCTCAAAGTGGCATTTGGGTTTCTTCGGATAAACACCCTGAAGTGGGATTAGTGGGTCCTTCTTTGTCTCCCTTTATAGCCGCCTTTGTTTTAAAGTCTATTTTGTCTGGTATAAGTATTGCTACCCCAGAATTTTTTTTTTTTCATTTCCATTTTCATGAAATACATTTTTCCATCCATTTACTTGCCATTTCTGTGTGTTCTTTCAATCTGAAGTGGGTCTCTTATAGGCAGAATATGCAAGGGTCTTGTTTCCAGCCCTCTGATGTCTTTTGAGTGGAGCTTTTAACCCATTTACATTGAAAGTAATTGTTCATAGATATGTAGTTATTGCCATTTTATTATTCATAATTTTGATTTTTATTTTCCATCTTAAATAAGTCCCTCTAACATTCCTTGTAATACTGGTTCGGTGATGATGAACTCCTTTAGCTTTTTCTTGTCTGGGAAACTCTTTATCTGTCTTTGATTCTAAATGATAGCTTCTCTGGGGAGTAATTTTGGTTGTAGCTCCTTGCTTTTCCTTTTCATTGCATTGAATATTTTGTGCTAATCCCTTCTGGCCTGCAAAGTTTCTGTTAAGAAATCAGCTGACAGTCTTAGGGGAGCTCCCTTATAAGTTACTAGTTGCCTTTCTCTTGCTGCTTTTAGGATTCTCTCTTTGTCATTTTAATTATAATGTGTCTTGGTGTGGGCCTGTTTGGGTTCATCTTGTTTGGGACTCTGTGCACTTCCTGGACTTGTATGTCTATTTTCTTTGCCAGGTTAGGATAGTTTTCAGTCATTCTTTCTTCAAATAGGTTCTCAGTCCCTTGCTATCTCTCTTCTTCTTATGGTACCCCTATGATGTGGGTGTTGTTACACATGATGTTGTCTCAGAGGTCTCTTGAACTATCCTCATTTATTTATTTCTCTTTTTGTTGTTCCAATTAGGTGTTTTCTGCTATCTTGTCTCCCAAATCGCTGGTTTGATCCTCTGCTTCATCAAGTCTGCTGGTGAATCCTTCTAGTGCATTCTTCATTTCAGTTATTGTATTCTTCAGTTTTGACTGGTTCTTTTTTATAAAAGGTTTCTATGTCGTTTTTCATGCTTGCTGTCTCTTTGTTGAAGTTCTCACTAAGTCCCTTGAGCATCCTTATAACCATCATTTTGAACTCTGTATCTGGTAAGTTGCTTGCCTACATTTTGTTTAGTTCTTTTCCTGTCGTTTTCTCCGGTTCTTTCATTTGGGATGTATTTCTTTGTTTCCTCATTTTGGCTGCCTCTCTGTCTGTTTCTATGTATTAGGTAGATCTGCTATGTCCCCTAGTCTTGGCCATGTAGCCTTATGTAATAAGTGCCCCATGGGGCCCAGTGGTGCAGTCTCCCTGGTCACCTGCACCAGGTGCTCCAGGAGTGTCCCTAGTGTAGGTTGTGTGTACCTCCCTGTTACGGTTGAGCCTTGGTTGCTATTGGCACCTCAGTGGGTGGGATTGACCTTCAGGCTGATTAGCTATGGAGTTTGGCTATGTCTACAGCTTACAGGATGCTTTGCAGGGGACTTGCCCGACTGAGTGGGATTCACCCTAATGGGCTCTGGTGTCTGTTGAGACCACCCTTTGGGTGTGCCGCTTGTGCAACTAGTTGGGCAGTGCTCTCCTGTGATCTGAAGCCAACCTCCAGATATGTTCATTCTGGGGCCTCTTATGAGGAGCTCTGGTGCAGGCCCACTGCCTGTGACTGACCAGGGACAATTTAGTAAGGCTACAAAGCAATCCATGATAGTTTGCTGCCTGTGCTAACCCTGGAGGTGTGTGGGAGAGGTCACGCTGCAAACCAAGGATGTCTGCCACTAATACTGGGCCTGGGGTAGTCCTGAAAAATTCCAGGACACCCAAGGCCTGCTGCCACCTGCCAGCTTCCTTAAGGTTCAGCCACTGATTAAGCCTTGTGTGGTATGCAATTTGGGTGAGGCGGGGTCTCAAGGAGTCACTGGAGTGGGAGAGTTGTCATTACCAGGTTAATGTAAATTATGGTGTGGTGCCAGTGCTGAGTCTGAAGCTACTCAGCAAAAGTCTCAGAGGGCCGGCCGAGTGGCGCGGTGGTTAAGCGCTGGCCTAGGAAGCCAGCGGCCCCGTTTCGGTCCCACATAAGAGGGCCAGTGACACTGCCCTAAAAAAAAAAAAAAAAGTCTCAGAGCACACCAAGGCCAATCGTTGCCTGCCTGGGGTCTGTCAGGCTCTGATAGTTTTCCAAGGAAGAGTACAATGTGGGTGGGGCTCACTGCTCATAGAGAAAGTGCTTCTGGCTTTGAGAGAGGTGGCTCAAGCAGGGTCACAGTGAGTCAGCAGGGTGGAGCTGCAGAGTTCACCAGACCAATCAGATTCAGATTTGGATGTAAGCGTAGAGGGAGGACTCAACACACAAAAGATGGCACCAGCCTGCCGGCTGCACTCGAGGAGGACTGCTCACAGAGATAATGCCAACTATCCTCCAGTCCTCCTCCCGAAGCCACATAACTCAGTCTGCCTCCTGTATGTCTCTGACAGCCCCCGAATAACTGTCCCTCTGCTGGAGTCCAAGGTGAGTGCCTGGGAGAGAGACTGTGCATGGACCCTCTAATAGATGCCTAGTTTCCTGCTGCCTTCCATCCCACCCGGATGATCAAAATCTGCATTGTTTTCCCCTAGGTTGATTGTTCTATAATTTAGTTGTAATTTTAATTTGTTCACAGAAGGAAGCAGGCAAAGTGTTTATCTACTCTGCCCTCTTGGATCTCCCTCTGTCGATTTTTGAATCAGATTTTTTTTGATGTTGAGTTGTATGAGTTTTATTTATACTGAGGGTGCCAAAAAAATGTATACAATCGGACACTTTGGTCAATGTTACTCAAGCAGTAGTTCGCCATAATCAGAAGTATCTGAATGTTGATGGTAACCACTTTGAGCACCTCTTGTAACTGCAGAAGCCAAACATGACTTGTATTCATCTTTTGTTATCAGTATATATTGAGTATTACAATTTTAATAGTGTTTTCCTTTCTTAAAATGTATATACATATTTTTGGCACCGTGTGTGTGTGTGTGTGTGTGTGTGTGTATGTGTTAGCACAATGGCTGTAAAAACTATGAATGTTTAGTAGATGTCAACACACACACACACACACACACACACACACACTGACACTTGTTTGGAATGTCTATATCAGTAAGGTTTGCCACCTGGCCCAGGTCAGTAGGGCTGTTATAAAGTAGTTGGGCTGACTTAAGCTCCTACCTGTGGGCACACAGAGACCCATTCTGTTTGCTTGGTCTCAGGTCTCTCTTCTCTCTGGTTCCTTTACAACCAATGGGCTTAGAGACAGGGTTGTCTCTGTTGACCAGGGCTTAGAGCTTCCACATCACGCACTGCATTTCTGTGGTATTTGTGAAGAAGTGTGATGTACTATGCTGAGTGGTACTGTGGTGAGGTAGAGTGTGCTGTGGGGAGGTGAGGTCCCCTGTGGTGAGGGGAAATGCCCTCCATTTTACAGACCTACCTTGCCTTACCACTTCTGTTTCTCCATTCTTAAATTAAACTTTTCATGGACAGGGTCCCCACCCTAATGGACCTAAAAATATCACTCTCCAACAGGCACTACCCTGAGAACAGCCCTGTGGCCTTGTACCTGGGCTCCTGTCTGCCAGCACTCCTTGCTGCAGGGTAATAGTGATTTCCTGGAGAGCCCACTTTACCATGTATCACCCTGGCACCTAACATAACCCAATGGATGGGTGAATAAGAGCATTAATGAGAGGATGAGTGGTGCACAGGGTCAATTCTGCACAGACTTACTGAAGCCCTCCAGATGTTGTGCACTGTGCTAGTCTCTGGTGATTCAGACCTGAATTAAATAATACTGGTCCCCACTCTCAAATAGCTCAGAGTTGCAGAGGATATAGACCCCTAGATTCACCTGGGCTTAGAGAGCTCCCAGAGGCTTGTACCACACATTCATTCAGAGCAAAAGACAAGTCACCACCTCTGCCTAAGTAAGTCTGTAAGGCTCCCCAGAGGTGATGGTCTCTGTGGGGTTTGAAGGAGGGGGAAGAGTAGAGAACTAGGGACCAGGCATTCCAGGTTAGGTCTCAGAGGCTCCAAAAGGTTCTGATGGTGGGGGATATGTCTGTGGAGGTTCTCCAGGGACCTACAGTGCCATTCTGATTTTCTAAAACCCATGGGGGATCTCAGTAGGATGGTAGAGTCTGTGATGGGGCTATTGCTGTTTCTATTTAGAGGGAGGCATGAGGTGGGTGGTCAGAGAACCTGGCTACACCCATCTCTCCCAGTTATAATCTATTCATTTCCATTCAAGGAAGGAGGGAGGCATGGAGGGTGAGGGAGGGGCTGGGTGAACTGGGATGGACCAGCCTGGCACTGGAGGGACTGGCTGTTGGGCGGGAAGATGCTGTTTATTTGACTATGATGTATATTTAAAGGTTTCAGTTACAATGGGCCTCGGGCGCTCTTTAACAAGCTGCAGCTGTCTGGTCGCTCATTAGCTTTCCTGACATCTTCTCCAGGCTGGGCCTCAGGGAGCAGCTCCCCAAACCGCTCCCTGTGGGCCAGGGACCTGGAAGGCTGACTTCTTGCCCCCAACCCTGGAGCCACCATGATGAATGGTGTTACTGCCCCATGCAGACAAACGTCTTCCTGGAACAAGCCCTGCTTGTTTAAGACAAACAGTCCTAATGGACTCTGGCAAAAGCCCCTGGATTGAAGGCGCCAGCCTCACCTGCCACCACCTGCCCCTCTGCCTATGGGCACTGTGAAAAAACATATCATGGGCCAGGCAGGTATAGGTACTGTCCTCAGAATGAGGACACCACGGGGCCTTCAAGGACAACAGGGCTTGGAGATAAATTGTGAGAGAGAACTAACCCTCTGAAGAGAAGTGAAGAAGCAGACAGGCCTCCTGGGAAAGCAGGGGCTTCGCTGGCTCAGCATCTGTTCTCCCGCTCTCATATGTGTCTCCGCTCAGGTTACGCTTCTCTTGGCCTCAGATCCCTCAAATATAAAATAGGCCAGTTTGTTAGATCAATGATTCTCGACCCTGGCTGCACATTGGGGTCACCTGAGGAGCCTTTAAGAAATACTAATGCCCAGACTCCATTCCCAGAATTTTGATCCAATTGGGTTTCAGAAACTGTCATTCCTTCCACCCCACCCCGGCCCCAAAGCCCTCAAGTGATTCTAATGTGCAGACAGGATTAAGAGCCATTGGTTTGGGTGCTTCCCAACGTCTCTCTGACTCTATGGCTCATTAGGTCTTCTTTGAAAATTCCTCGTTCCTTAGCAAAAACTTCCAAGAAGCTGCCAATGTGCAGAATGTGGGCCCCAGAAGTTCCTCTACTAGGAGTTCCTCCTGAACAAACCTTCCTGGACTGGGGCAGGAAGGGGCCTCAGAACTCATCTGGTCCAAATCGGTTTTCGAGATGGCAAAACTGAGGAATCCTTTCCTCCATGAAAGGAACTGTAGGCCATATGGAAAGTGTTTTTTAAATGTAAGCATTGACAATGTGGGTAATTATCCTTATTTCAAATGGAATAGTTGAAGATGGGGACCTAGGTTACCAGCCCCTTAAGAACAGACACCAGGTCTTTTTTGGCGGGAGGGGTGGGAATCTTCCTCCTGGTTTAGCAATACATAACTGTGTGGATGGGATGCATGGATGGGGCCATCCTTGTTTTGGGCATCCATCGCTAGATTCACTTGTGGGTCACCTGGGCTGCCATCACCACTGTTACTGCTGTGAATAATGGGGGCTGAGGGAGGCACTGAGAGAACCTGTTAGCCTTGGGGACTCAAGGAGGGCCCTGAAGCTGGTCTTGACAGATTTGCTGTGGTTGGCGAGGCCAGATTACATAACCGTTATACTGTGCTGTAAATTTACATCTCCCAAAGCCCATCACACAGAGTAACCAGGAATTTTATGTTCTCAAAGGTTTTTTGGCCAATGGAAGTACGTGGTCCTGCAGGCATCAGGTGGGAAGGAAAGGGGCCCAGTGCTGGGTGAGGATAGGAGTTGAGTTTCATTGAGCTCCCACTTGGGCAGATGCTCTGCTCCCCTGAGGGCACAGAGGTAAAAGATAAAAATCCTGCTCTCAAGGAAGCACATTCAAGGAGTAGAAACTGTCAGGAAAAGAGCAAAGGGAACCACAGAAGAGGAAGTACCTGATAGGGTCCGGAAATCAGGGATGGTGACATAGAGGTGACATTTAAGCTCAGTGGGGTTTCTTCAGGATGGGTCCCAGGAACATGAATTCTCTTAAAAGCTCATCAGGGGGACTCTGTGGTAGACAGGTTTAGGAATTGTTTGGCTAATGCAGATGTTGGCAAACATGCTGCTCGCGAGCCACATGCAGCTCTTTGGGTACGTTCCCTCTCAAAAGTTTGCTGACCCCTGGAAGAGCCAATGCTGTCCCTCACAACAATTTAAAAATTATTTGAGAGTCATAAATATATTTTTAGAAATAAGGAAAATTTAAAGTAATATTATAAATGAAACTATGATAGCTTTGTTTTCATTTTCTATTTTACTTTAGAGCCACACGTACATACCCAAAGAGCCGCATGTGGCTCGCCAGCCACAGTTTGCCGGCCCCTGGCGATTCTTCTGTCTCAAAAGTTTGCCGACCCCTGGGCTAGTGGATGGTGGGGGAAGGCATCATAGGTGGAGGGAAACCGCATGTGTAAAGGAAGGGAGGTAGTCCCGGGACATGCAGGAAATGGCCAACAGTCAAATGTGTCTCAAAGCCAGCTTATTTGGGGAAAAGAAGACATGATTAGGGTGGGAGGATGGACTCACAATGCCTTTTTCTTAGAATAGTTTAAAATAATTCCCCAGGAAGCAATAATCCATTTCAGTCCTCCTCACACAGCACAGATTTGCCCAAGTTGTGGGGAGATATGGTGCCGATTACCAGGTTTCGGTGCATTAAGTAATGCAACAATAAAATTTGGGTCATTGCAGCACAAAGTCCCCTTTATTTTGACAAGTGTAGTTTTTACTCTGAAGTGTTATCATAAATAATTAAATTAAACCGGTAAATGGCGTGTAGTGTGCTTTGCTGAAGTAACAAAGTCCCTGTAACCCCAGACACTGAGCAACTCCTTTGGGGATTCTTGGCTCAGAAACATTCGGGAATTTTTCAGAGCTCGAGAGTATTTGAACTAGTCAAGGGGGAGAGTAGAGTGGAAGGCTTATCTCATTCCCCTGCTGCCCCCCTTCCCATTGGTGTGTCCCCACTTGGCTGTGCCCCATCCTGTCATTTGACCTGTGGTCAACTGAATCCGACTTTGATTGCCACCCAGCTCTGGGCTGGCTCTGGGTTGGGGAGGTCAGGGCCCAGTGCACATATTGGGCAGCTTATTTTTCATAATGCCTGTCTAGGCACCAGGACGTGTATGTCGGTGTTTCAGATCTTAGGGTGCAAAGCTTGCTGGGACTCTCAAGACCATCCAACTCCCCACGTGCACCCACTGCTCCCATCATTTTATAAACAGGGAAGTGAGGTGGTTTGCCTTAATACTTGTTGGCTGATGGATAGGGATGAGCAACATGCAGAGTATGAGTGAAGAAGGCTCAGGGACTCACAGGGAGAACGTGCTGGAGGGACAGGGGCTGCAGGACAGAGATAGAAGTGGGGAGGACAGGAGGAAAGGGGAAACAAGGCAAGAAGCAGGAGTGATATTTCTTGGAAGGAGGGGAGCTTTGAACCTGGCTCTTGGGGGACATCCAGAAGGAGGAGACCTGGGGGGATTATCACCAGAGTGCTCAAGCACCCGGACTTCTGCCCACCGCAACTACACAGTTCTTAAACTAAGCAAGAGAGAGCTGAGATCTTTCCGGCAGAGCCAGAGAGAATCCCAGGCAGAGCATGCTGCTTAAAAGCAGGGAGGAATGTTCAGACTCTCCTCAAGGTGAGCGGACCTTTCTCCTCCTCTCCCATCCACTGCACACCCCACCCATCTTTTATCATCATCCTGCCTGCTGGATGTCCCAGTATCAGCTTCCCTCATCCTCCTCAGAGCCCTCAGATAAGGTGGCAGCTGGTAGCCTGCTTGGAGAGCGGCACATACCCATCACCCCCTCTTTTGGTGGTATGTATTCCAGGCCTATAGAATTCCATGCAGGGACAGCTCCTTTCTCAGAACTAGAACTCCCAGCGAGACTTCCAGAGCCCTGGCTTCCCCTGAGTCCCAGGTCACTTCCAGGACCTCCCAGGGCCTCCTTGCTGAGCCAGCTCTGAGTGTCACAAGCAGGTATCTGGGACAGAGGAGCCAATCACAATGAGGTGCCTAACGGAGCACATAGCTTTTCCCCCCTCTCCCCTCAGATGGTGTTTTTCATAGCACCTTCAGTGGAAGGGAAATCATGTTCTAACTCCACGGAACGCTGAACTATGTAAACAATAGACACAGAACTTGGAACAAAATTCACCGACAGGGCAGAGAGAGCCCCACTAGAAATCCCAAAGAGGAGGTGGCCGTTAATAGTACACACACTCAGATGTTGATGAGGTGTTGGGTGGCGTGGGCCTTTACCTTTGGGCTCTTGGTCTTCTTTGGAGGGTGGTAGAGGGCTGGTGGCTCAAGTGGCAGCCCCCTTTCTCTCCCTACAGATGGATGCATCCATCTGCAGGGAGTGTGGATAGGGGAGGGGACGAGAGCTCAGCTGACCAGGAAAACCCTGACTCCATGAGGCCTTTGCCAGTGGGGAAGTAGGTGGGTGCTGCCCGCTCTCTAGTCCTCTCCACCTCCCACACACCTATAGGTTCTAGTCTACCTCTTGGGCAGTGGTGGCAGGGCAGGGGTGGAGAGGGAGAGGTGATCTGCATACCAGGTGGGATTTGAAACTCCCCGAAATCTGCTGCCACTAAACTAGGTCCTCAGGGAGCTCCTTCTGAACTGACCTCTCCTCCCCACTGGCTTCTTCCTCCTCTGAGGCACCATCTACTCCAGAAAGTTCTCTGTGAGCCCCACGGCTGAGCTGGGCACCCTCCTCCGTGCCTCACTGTATGCTGTCACACTCAAACCTTGTCATCTCAAGTCAATCCTAAGGCAAGTCTGAATCTTACTTGTCTCTGTGCCCACTTCCATATATAGTAAGTGCTCAATAGAAGCATGTTGTACAGAACAAGGCATCTCTAGACTAGGCCTGATACTTGGGGCCTCTTCAGGGCTGAAGGCTTTAGTGGGAGGTCCCTGGCCGAGGCTGTGCTTGGTCTGGAGGTACCAGCTGGGGAAGAAGCCGGGGAGTCAGAGCTGTGTGTATTGCCCTCCATCTAGCCACCCGTCTGTTCCCTGTCACAGAGGGAGCCTATGTCCTCTTCACCATGCTGGTCTGTGGCTACTGCATTCCCTCTCTGTCAGGCACTGTGGGGATGTGTGTGTGTGGCCAGGTTGGGGGGAGGGGACTTCTAACAAACAGCCCATGGCCCCAGTGAATGCCAAGGCTCACCGCACTCCCCTCCCCAGACAGAGGCGGCTTGCTGGACCGTGTGACAAGGAGCCAGCAGAATTCATTTAGCAATAAAGGATTCGGTTCTCTGCCTCCCACTCCCCCAGCCAGGCCAGATAGTGCCTTGGCTCCCCTCCTGCTCTCCCTCCCCCTTGGGCCTTTCACCCCCTAATCCAACGAGTGGGGAGCAGTCACGTGGGCCCCCAGCTCTCGACAGGAAGCTGTCGGCACTACTGGCTTGCAAGGCCGGCTCCCTCACCGCCCGGAAGGCAGGCTGCCTTCCCCAGCCCTGCTCACTGAAACCCAACTCCTCTTTCCAGCTGCAGCACGAAAGAGCCCCAGGCCCAGCCTTCCCGGGGGACCCTGCAGCCTGCAGATCTCACGGTCAGGGAATTTTCCCTGAGCAGTGTTCCAAGCCGGCAGAGCCTCCAGAACAAAGGCCTGGGAGAGACAGCAACCATCTTCCCCTTTCACCACACCCCCCCATCCGGGCAGAGGAGACCCAGTGGACAGAGACCATCCTTCCTGGGGAGGCCTGTGCTTTGGGAAGCAGTCCCTGGAGATGCCAGGCCCAGGTTAGTTTGGAGCAATCCCCAATTCTTCCAGCTCTTTTCCCCCAGGGAGGAAACACACCTATGCTGGCCCTGACCTGAGTCAGAGTCAGCCCTGCTCAACAAGCTTACCCCCCTACCCCCACCCCACACCCCCACCCCCGTGCCACTCAGAGAAGGGGACTAGGCAGGGTAGAAGGGAACTCGCTAATTCCCTTGCCTGGGGGAAGGGCTATTTACGAAAGAAAAATTGGGCTTTTCAATGTTGTTGTTCCTAAGAACAGACTGTTCCTCAAACCCAGCTAAGAAACTGGCGCAGTCTATAATATAGCGGAAAGATCCCAGCGAGCAAGGAATGGTTCAGACCCTGGTTTCACCAGTTTATAGCCATGTGGCTGGTCCAGCTGTAGCAACACCTCAAGATACGTTAACGTACAGCTCTGAGCCTTATTTTCTCACCTGTAATACGGGACTAATATTATTTGCCATGCCAACCTCCATTCATTTAGCAGCCATTAAATACCTACTATGTGCCAGGCCTTAAGTCAGTTGCTGGAGACTGAAAAGTAATGTGATCTCCACCCAAGGGTCACATAAGAAAACGTGTATGAAGGTGCTTGGAAAACTGAAATGTTGAAACAAATAGATAAGGACCAGCTGTAATGATCTCATTAACTTTCTGCGAATGGGGCTGCTAAAGCAATTTTTTAAAGTTTTTAAAAATGGCTTTAAGTAAGCCAGACCTGTCTCTGTAATCTGTCCTGCACTATTTATTTGCTTAGCAAACGTTTCTTCATAGATAGTGCAAAAGGAAAAGACCAGCCCAAGGCAGAATTTATCCCAAATTCAGAGTGAGTGGGGTCTGAATTAATTAGGTCTTTCTCTAGCTTAATGTATAAACCTGGGCTCAGGAAATTTGGCCTTTAAAGCAGGTGCCCTTTCAAATGAGATGGGTTTCATGTAACTATTTTAACTTCAGCTCCATTACCCTTTATGAGCTGCAGGGGTGGTGGGGGAACAGGAGGGGAGGGATCTGGTGCAAGTCTGCTTCCGTGAGAGGGGAGCCAAAGGAACTGTAAAACAGCCCTCTCCCAACTGGGTAAATTCACACTTGCAGCCCTGGCTGGGGTCTAGTCCAGCAGAGGTGAAGGCAGGTGCTAAAGCTCCCAGTTCCACTTATCAGGCTGGTCCCCTGCTGGGATTTTTTCTCAGTCTTTTATTAGTCCCTTATTATCTTTGGACTTCCTCTCGCCCCACCAGCTTGATTGAGTTATAATTGACTAATAACATTGTGTGTATTTTACTAAGTGTACATACAGCAACCTGATGATTCAATATACATATACATTGTGAAATGTTTACCACAAACAAGCTAATTAACACATGTATCACCTCACATAGTTACTTTTTTTGGTGAGAACACATAAAATTTACCCTCTTAGCAAACTTCAAGTGTATGATACAGTGTTTTTAACTACAGTCACCACACTGTACATGAGGTTCTCAGAATTTATTCATCTTTTAACTGCAAGTTTGTGCTCTTTGACCAATCTCCCAATTTTCCCCACCTCTCAGTCCCTGGCAACCATCATTCTACTCTATTTCTGAGTTCAACTTTTTTTTTTTGATGCCACCTATAAATGATATCATACAATGTTTGCCTTTCTCTGACTTATTTCTCTTAGCATAATGCTATCCAGTTTCATTCATGTGGTTGCAAATGACAGGATTTCCTTCTTTTTAATGGCTGAATAATATTCAATTGTATGTGTGTGTATACAGAGGGTGCCAAAAAATGTATACACGTTTTAAGAAAGGAAAAAAACTGTATTAAAAATTGTAATAATATATGCCGATAACAAAAGATGGATACAAGTCATATTTGACTCCTGCAATTATAAGAGGTGCTCAAAGTGGTTACCATCAGAGTAATTTTAGTACAGTTTTTTTCTTTTCTTAAAATGTGTATACATTTTTTTTTGGCACCCTTAATATGTATTGCATCTTTATCTATTCATCCATCAACAGACACTTAAGTTGTTTCTGTATCTTGGCTATTATGAATAAAGCTGCAACAAACATGGGAGTGGAGATATCTCTTTGACATAGTCATTTCATTTCCTTTGGATATATACCCAGAAGTGAGACTGCTAAAGCAAAAGGTAGTTCCATTTTTAATTTTTCAAGGAACCTCCACACTGTTTTCCATAGTGGCTGCACCAATTTACATACATTCCTACCAACAGTGTACAGGGTTTTCCTTTTCTCCACATCCTTACCAACACCTGTTATCTCTTGTATTATTATTATTATTATTATTATTATTATTATTATTATTTGAGATAATTTACTTCTGAATTTACAGTCTCCTTGTAGCCTCTCCTTTATATCCTTAGTTATAGGACTTCTGTTCAGCTAGTCTTCAGATGATTCTTGAGGTTAATTGTTGTATAATTTAGTTGTAATTTTAAAGTGGTCATGGGAGGTGGCAATCACAGCATTCACCTATTCTGCCATCTTGCCTGGAACTCCTGTTATCGCTTGTATTTTTGAGAATAGATGTCCTTACAGGTGTGGGACAATATCTCATTGTGGGTTTGACTTGCATTTCCTTTTGTGCATTTTTTTTTTTAATTATTATTATTATTTTTTTAGCTGAGCCATCCTGCCACCTGTTGGCAGCTCAATGGCAACTCAGCTCGGGCTGGCCTCGAACCGCTGTTGCTCAGAGCTCAGCTTGCACTCTTGAGCGAGCTCTTAACCAACTGAGCCATTCGGCCGGCCCTTGACTTGCATTTCCTTGATGGTTAATGATGTTGAGCTCCTTTTCTTATACCTGTTGGCCATCTGTATGTGTTTGGGAAAATATCTGTTCGGGTCCTTTGCCCATTTTTTAATTGGGTTACTTTTTGCTATTAAGTTGTAAGAACTCCTTATATTTTTCGGATATACAGTTTGCAGATATTTTCTCCTAGTCCATGGATTGCCTTTTCATTTTGTTCATTGTTTCTTCTGCTGTGCAGAAACTTTGCAGTTTGATGTAGACTCACTTGTTTATTTTTGCTTTTGTTACCTGTGTCAGATCCAAAAAAAATTGCCAAGACTAATGTCAAGGAGCTTTCCCTTTATGTTTTATTCTAGGAGCTTTACGTATTCAGGGCCTATGTTTAAGTCTTTAATACATTTTGAGTTGATTTTTGTGTATGATTAAGATATGGTACAATTTCATTCTTTTGCATGTGGCTATTCAACTGGACTAGTGTTCTGGCTTGTGGGTGGCCTCCAAACTCCCCAGCCATCAGAGTGCCATCCTGGGCACCAGGTCACAGGGCCCTCACTTAAGAATCTCTTGGCTAATTCTGAAACTCCTCACCTCGATCTATGGGATCTCTCCCAACCCCTCTTTTTATCTGCTTTAGTGGGATTTCAGGTCAACGGTCCCTTTAGCCACTGCAATACTGTAGCCACTAGCCACATATGGCTATTGAGCACTTGTGGCCAGTCCAAATTAAGATGTGTTGTAAGCATAGAATAACTACACACCACATTTTGAAGACTCAGCATGGAAAAAGTAATGTAGAATGTCTCATTAATAACTTTTATATGTGTTGGAATGATATTATGGGTATACTGGGTTAAATAAAGTATATTTTAAAAATTAATTTCAACTGTTTCTTTTTAATTTGTTAATGTGGCTAATAGAAAATTTGAAATTACCCCTATGGCTCCCATTTGTGCCTCCCATTTTGTTTCTGTTGGACAGCACTGCCTTAGAGCATCAAGCAGTAAAATAGTGTGTAGGCTGGGTGGTGGGCCGATCTCAGGGACTTTTCTAAATCTCTGCTTCCTTTTGTTTCAAAAAGGATTAAAAGTATCTGCTTTGGATGATTGCTAGGAGAATTTAGATGAGCTAACAGTTGTGAAAGCATCTAGCATATACAAATTAACTCAATACATGTTGGGTTCTTTTCCAAATCACAATTCAAAACACCTCCTAAAGAAATGGTGCTCAATTCAAGATGCACCAGGATTCACTTGGGCAGCTTTTAAAAAATATGCTCAGGCCTGGGCCCCATTCTGGTTAAATTGGCCTGAGTGCGGCCTGGGCATCAGCATAAGCTCAAAGCTCCTAATGCTAATGCCTAGCCAGCCTTGCTCCAGAAGAACTATTCACTCCTTCACCCCTCAATGCTCTGACCCCTTGCTGTATGTGGTGTTCTTTTAGCATTTTACATGTGTTTTGTGCTACTTTAATTACAACCAACATTTCTGAAAGCCTACCAAATGTCTGGCACTTTACATATATTGCCTCTAATCCTTACCACAACTCTGCAAGGTGAATTAGATTAACCCCATTCTGCAGGTGAGGAAGCTGGGGCTTAGAAAGGTTAAAGTAACTTAGTTGTTTAGTAAGTGGAGGGAAGCCAGAGGGGAAGCACTCAACCCAGCAAAGTCTGACTCCATTGACCACTAGACTACACTGTCTTTGTTCCAAATTCTTCAGGAACTAGAATATAAGCTTCTGGGGGGTAGGGACTATTTCTTCCTGTTTGCAGCAGGACTCAAATGATGCATTTACTAGCCCCTTGATAAATATCTAATAAACCTCCGAGTATCTGTTTGAGAGCAACCCTAAGCAGGCTCATGGGCTGGAGGCCCACCTGGGGATGAGTAAGGATTGGGCTCTGTGCTGTACTCCAGTGGGTGAGTCAGGGCTTCTAAGGCTGCCTTCCCCCGACAGGTCCCTGACAAACACAGGAAGGCTCTGGGAAGGACAGCAGGCATCTGCCAGGATCTTTGGTTTCCTACCTAACATTCTCCTACTTAGTTTCTCCTGGCAATTCTGGCACAGGAGCAATGCTGAGAACCCGGGTCCCGAAAGGCCAAGAAGGCAAGGGAGCTGATTTTTGTGACTCCTTGGCTGGTGGCAGGTGCCCCAACCCCAACCCGGCTGTGCCTCCTCCACTCTCAGACCCCTCTGCCCCCAGCCTGCCGCAATCAAGTGCTGCCCGGATTTTCTGGGCCAGCTCTGAGTCCCTATAACTTTATTTTTTTCAAAATAGGCAGTTTATTAAAGGCTTGACTAAGTGTGATTCAAGTTTTCTACTTTTCTAAGACTTCAAATACAGACAGTCTTAAATCAGAGGGTGAAAGCCATTGCCTCCACCCACAGGAGGAACTCGCCTGTAGCCATCCAAAAGGAGGACAGGCCAACTGCACCGTGACGTGGAAAGACGATTACGATGCCATGACAAGTGGTGAGAACATCCGGATCCACATTCTGGAAATGATAGAATTAAAATTATTAAAAGCAATTTCTTTTTAAATAAAAACAAGGTGGGAGAGCTGGGAAGGAACTACATGAGAATGTTACCAGTGGTTGTGTGGTGGTGGTGAAATTACAGATAATTTTTTCTTCTATTTGCCAAATCTCCTGTAGTATGTCTATATGACTTTTAGACTAAATGAAAAGCAAAATTCCTTTGGGATGATCCATCCCAACAAAACCCAGAAGATTTGATCTGCACTCCTTCATGCCATGCGTCAGCCCAGGCCACCTCGCCCCCACCCGCTTTGACAAGCACAGAGAGGGGAAGCTCAGCAGGACACCCTGGAGAGCCTGCCAGCCCTGCCCTGGGCACTGAGGCATTTTTCCCACAGCCAGTCTGAGAGTGGAACATTGAAGGGCTGCACCCTCCTTTCCAGGAGCAGCATTCTTTGGCCTTCATCATCGGGCCCCTGTTCTGCAGGGAGCAGGAAGGGATGTGAGGAGCCCTCTTGCTGGGCCTCCCAGTGCCTTTCCCAGGTTCGGAGCCAAACGCCGGAGCAGGCCACCCTGGATATTTGTTCTAGCCAGGCACAGCAGCAAGGCAGCCCTGTGGTCTTCGTCTCGTGCATGCAGGGCTGGTGGGTGTGCAGAAATCCAGTTACCGAGAGTAGACGACTTTCCCTTTCCTCTTAGACTCTCTCCTCTCCCGGGTGTTGCTGGAGACCCTGCCCAGTAGCTAGTCCAGCCCACTCTGCCACTGTGGGCCAGCCCACTGACAAGCAGGCAATGGTAGAGAGTGGTTCTGAGCTTTGGACCCAATCAGACCCCAGTTCCAGTCTTGTCCAGTTTTGCCACTAACAATATGAGCAATCTTGGGAAAATGACATGGGATCAGAGAGCCTCATCTGAAAAATGCCATGATAACCCCTCTCTGACAGGGCTGTGCTTAGGGTCTGATGAGAGAAGATGGGCAGAAGGCACCTAGCCCAGGCTCAGCAAACAACAGCTATTATTGGCGCTTCTGTCTCCCTGACCCACCCTGAGCTGGGCTCTTGGGGCTGAGTGGACCCTCCCTAGATTTCACGTTAGGGGTCAGCCCCTTTTAGTGCTTTGCTCTTCTGGCTCTGCCTCTGAGGCTGGCTCTGGGAAAATCATATGACTTTAGCCTGGTGTCTTAGCTGTCCCTACTTCTCCCTTTATTTATGTCTGCTTGGCTCTGAGGGAAGTGAGGTAATCCCTGGGGAGAGATCCTCGCTCTTTCTTGGGGGGTTTAATCACTGTCCTCTTGCTGGAGGCTAGATGTTGATGATGAGAAGGCTGACCTCACCTTGGACCTCCTGGCCTGGCCATGCCCCACCTCAGGGTCCTTCAGGAAACAGAGACTCTGATCTATAGGGTTCCGGTGGTGTTCCCTGAATAAAACATGCACAAGCTTTGGAGGTATTTCTGAAGGACAGGCCTGTTTCATAATACCTGTGGCCTATTATTATTATTATTAAGCACTGTGCAGTTTGCAAAGCACTTTTGCACACCGCATCTTATTTACTCCTCTCAACACACAGCCTTGTGGGGTGATATTATTATCGCCATTTCACAAATGAGGACATTGAGGCTCAAAAGAGTAAATGAGAACCAGAGGAAAGTGATAAAGTGATGTCTTCCGAGTGCAAATCCTGGAGAGGAAACATGGGCTCAGTGGCAAGTCTCCTGGGGGTTCTCCCTTTGTTTTGAGCTCCTGCACACACCCAGAGGAGGTCCTTTTTCTTCTCCCTTTGGTAGAGAAACTGGGAATCTGATTAAAATGGTGGAGGTGACTGGGGGAGGGGAGGTCATTTTCTCCAGGTGCTGGGTATGAAATGAACAAACCAAGGAGGTACATGCCTTGGTGCCATGGGTAGTATTTCAAGGGTTAGAGGGTTAGCTGGCTGCACACCTGGGGCCTGTTAGGTGGCCGCCACCAGGATATGACATAGTCCTTCCCACAATGCAGCCACAACCTGGGGGAAGAGAACTGACTTCTCCTCTCTGGTGGGCCCCTGGCAATCGGGCGGGGGCAGGAAAATCTCTAGCAAGGTTTCCAGTGAGCAAGACCCCCCACAGTGCTCAGAGGGGGCAGGAAAGGAACCCCTTCTCCCACTTGTCCTGTGTCTGGATCTAGTCCCCATGTCACCTACCTGCTAGAATGGGAGGGATGGGGGCAGGCTTGCTAAGACCAGGAGAGAGCTGCTGGCAGCCGGCCCAGTCTCCATTTCCTGGTCTGTCTGCAGAAAGAGTGCGGTGGCCCAGGATCCCACCACCTGTGAGGCCCAAGCCCAGTGACAAAAACTTGTTTCAAGAATCTTTGACTTCCAAATTGCTGTGGGATGTTATGGGGGATGAGGGAGGAAGGAAAGTCCTGGACTAAGTGTCCTGAAGCCAGCCGCCAGTTTAGTTTGGCTGTGGCCTGTCCCTCTGCCTCTGTGGCCAGCTGTGTGGTGGTACTATTTTCAGAATGAGCGGCAGGAGCACAAATGTCCTTGTGCACTGTCAGCCAGCTTCCTACAGTGAAACCCTAGCCTAGAGGTCCCAGGACCCTCCCCGGGTGGGCGGGCACACAGGCAGGGCCTCAGACCAGTTCCTGGAAACGTTAGGGCCCCTCTCCCTGCTCTGGTCAGTGCCTCTCTCAGGCATTATAGTAACAGTGGCCATTTATTGACCACCTACCATAAGCCAGGCATTGTGTAGGCATTTCATTTATATTATCTCATTAGTTAGCACCTCGTCCTGCTGCTTCTATACCCTGCGTTAGAAAGAAGTATACCATGTAGAGAACATATATGTAGTTTCTAGTTCATTATGTTTGTTGGTGATAGATTAGTCCCTCAAAGCTTTGTTCTCATGGGGGAACATACAACTTCATTTATATTGTTTTGCCTTGCAGGAGAACTTCCAGAAACCTCTGTCTGAGCCAGGTGCGTAGCTTCCGGTACCCACAGTGGGCATGACCTCTGCAGACATGTCACCTATAACTCACAGCATTTTTCTGGTCCCAGCCGTTCTTCCCATCAAGGAGGCTGTATTTTAATGTCTTTCTTGCCCTTGCTCAACAGCTGGAGGGACAGAGCTTCTAGATCCAGCTAAGGCTGGTGGGCCATGGTCCTCCGCCTTCCCTGGGCCCTGGACTGCTGGCCCTGCAGGAGCTTCCAGCAGAGTGGAGGGCTTGTGGGGAGAGCTGTTGGTGTAGGGTGGAGAAGGGGAACATTCCTCCAGCTGTGGCAGGAGCTGGCTAGCCAGAGGCCTTTTTCATGGCCGATACAGTGCGGCTCTTGTGTTTATGAGCTTTGGAGATTTAGATCACTCTGTATTAGCCACAGGTTTTTTGGGGTCACATCAAAGGCTAGACAGCCATGGAGCGAGTTCTTTCCCCATGAATCACACTTCCCAAAAGTCTAATTCTCTGAGAGGAGCCAGCTTGCTTTATAGAGCTGGCAGGAGAAAGGGGATAGCAGGGGCTCCTGGGGAGTTTTCCTGAAGAGGCCTCTGGAAGGCTGGACAAAGGAATTTTCAGATAAGAGAAGAACCAGAAGAGGAGAAAGACCCACTGGAGCCAGGTTGATGGACGAGGGTTGGGGGATTGGGGTGAGATTGCAACAGGACTTCAGAGGCTGCTGGCCTGGAAGGATTGGGCCCCTGCATTGTACAATTCCAGGGAGGGCCCTAGCTTGTGCAGCGCACAACCTGCATAGCCCCACGTGACAACCTTGTGTTTATTTGCTCCCTCCTGGATGGATTGGGTGTCTCTTTAATGGGCTCCCATAGAATCCTCTAGGTGGTCATAGTTATAATTATCCATTATGATTGTCTTCGTCCCATTCCCGGCCATTTCAGTTACACCTTTGACTACAGGGGCCAGCCATATCCCCTTAGCTTTTGCTTTCTAGCCAGGCGAATAGTATATGCTCAGTAAATGTTTGTGGAATGAATGACTAAACATTGTTGAGAGAATTCTAGCATTTGGGGACTGGTATGGCTAACTTACGTATTAGGGGCTAGGAGGGGCTTTGATTCCTCTGAAGAACAAGTACTACCCAAATGCTCCTTTAAGACTCAGACTGACCACTACCTGCTTTAGGAAGTCACCTGAGGAGTTCACTTAGTCCCTCCTTCATTTCTCAAACACTTACCAGCACTTCTCTCAGGAACCATGATGGGTGCCCTTGAGCAGCCCACAGTCCTGATGGGGTGACAGACATAGATGCTAGTCATTACAGTAGAGAGGTCAAAATGATCAGAAGGGCACACATGAGGCATGTGCAGGGGCCATAGGGTGCTAGGAAAGGGAGTGGCTTACTCACTGCCAGAATGACAGGCTTCACAGAGAGAGTGACAGAGGCAGAGGCTTGAAGGGAGGGGCTATCGAACAGACGTTGAAACAAATTGTTTTTGCTGTGCTCTTTTCTAGGCTATGGCTCTATTGAGCACAGAGAGGTCTATTCCAAGGTCACATGGCTAGTAAGTAGATCTCAAACCCTATTCTTCAACTCCATGTCCTGTGACATACCACTGCTCTCTGTGCTTAAACCCAGGACTTGATAACCTGCCCATCCAGAAGCCCCCGTTGCCTCACAGAGTGTTTGATGTAAAGGGCGGTCTCAGCAATGGCTCTGGAGTTTATTCCCGAGCCATCCAGCGACCTGTCTGGGCCTCCTGTTATCTGTACTTGTCCTGTTCGCAATCCAGCTTGTTCCCAGCTCCTCACCTTTCTCACTCAACACTTTGAGGCTCTGCTGACCTACTTGGCAGAAATCATACTTCCTGCTTCGCTCCCCAGGCCCTTCATGGCAACGTCTCTCATGGTGGATTACAGTGCCTTTGCACCTTCAGGTACCTGACCTCCAGGTTGTCATGAGGTACTGGGGCCTTTAATTCCTTCATGTCTAGATGTACCTCACTCCACCAAGCCTCCTACACTGGCCGCGCCCACACAGAGTCCTTCCCCCACTGCTGCCTGATAACCCCGGCCAGTCTCCTCTGCTGGGATTTTGTCTCTTTCCTCAACTCACCAACGATAACACTGCCCATCCTTACCCACTAGGTTGCAATAGGAGAGAGTGAATGGGCTCCGTAGTCAGACAGACCTGGTTCAACTCCTGCATCTGCCAGTTTTCAGAAGGTCCTTAACTTCCCTGAGACTTATTTTCCCATCTGTAAAATGAGAACGTTAATACCTGCCTCACAGAAGACTATGCACAATATGTGAAAATGCTCTGTTCTGTACCTGGAACATGGCTTAGGAAATGGAAGCTGATAGCAGCTACTGCTTACAAAAGCTTCTCACTATCCAGGCTTTGGTCCTCTTGAGCACAGAGAGGCTAAATGTTTCCTACAAGGTCACATGGCTAGCAAGTATGTCTCAAACCCAATTCTTCAACTCCATACCCTATGACATGCCTTCATCTTGCTTTCTGTTGTGAGCCCCAGGCCTTGATAACCTGTCCATCCTACTGGTCCTATTTGACCCTGAGGTACATGGAGAAAGCTTCATTTAGCCCATTTTACAAGGAGGAGATTTGGGCTCAGTGAGAATAAGTGAGTTGCCCAAGGTTGCAGTGCTCATTTTAAGGGAGCTGGGTGAGAACCCGTTTTGGTTCCCCACACTGTGGCCTCAGCATGAATCTTTCTCACCTCCTTTCTCCCACTATCAGAGCATCGCAACCCTATTCTGAGAAAGCCCTCTCTCCCCATGCTCGGAATGCCAGCTAGTCTGGGCATAATTCTGGCTCTTTCTGTAGTCCCAAGCAGGCCCTTCAGGTGGAGAACGGTGAGGACACTCCAGGTAGGCCTTGGGGCGTTGGGGCTTCTGGGGGCTGAAGAACACAGTGTGTGAGCCCTGGGAGGGAGGGTGCTGCTGGTTGAGACTGCCTCCTAGTGCCCCTCAGCGCAAGTCAGCGCAATATTCTGCTTTTCCCTCGCCCCAACCCCTGGCCAGTGCAGCCCTGTGGCCAGTTGGCCACTGCTGCCCAGCCCCCCAGCCCCAGGCTGCCAAGGTTGGCAGCCTCACGGCCACGCTGTACAACTCTGCGCCTCTCCTCCTCAGTTTATTCCTTCCAGATACACAGTTGCTGCTTTGTATTTGGATCACTTTTCTGTGTTATGGTATTTTGGTGGTTTTTCCAATCCCTCCCTCCTCCCCGCTGCCTCTCCCCGTGGCAGGATTCCTAAGAAGAGGAGTTTTTGGGAGAAAGCCGTAAGCACATCTGCTCTCTGGCTGCAACATTTCAAGAGGGCCCTGTCAGGGGCTCAAGTCCCAGGGAGCCAGGACACACTGGGCAGTGGAGGCTGGAAGGCAGGGTGCAGGGCCCCTGGCAGTTGAGGCCTGTAGTGGGTACACTCACTGCAGCAGGCAGGGCTGAGCCTCAGGACCCGTGGGTGCTGCCAAAGTCCTGGAGCCGCAGCTCGCCAACTCCCTGGCCCTGCTGGTTGTGGCTGCTGGCTCTCAACTCAGATCTGTGAATGCCATGCTTGGTGTGAGAGTGAGCAAAGAGCCTTCAGAAACACCCTGGCCTCTCGGCTCTTCTTTTGTCAGCAGTCCTGAGGGGCTTGGGGTCCTATGTGTGATTGGTGTGGGAGTGTGGGAGTACACACATGGGTGCTAGAGAGAGTGTGGTGGTTACGTACAGGCTGAGCAGTCACAGGGCCTGGGTTCGACTCCTGACTTTACCACCAAAGGCTGTGTGAACGTGGGCAAGTTATCGTGCAGTGAGGATGATAACATGTCTCCCTCACAGTGCTGTTGACAGGGTGAACTGAGTTAATACATGAAACTACTTCCTGGCACATAGTAAGTGCTCAATAAATGTTTTAGCAATTATTATTATTATGTGTGCATGGGGGTATATATGAAATTCAGTAGATTTGGGGTGGTGCTTCTTGGACTTTGGAGTGAGAGTCGTCTGGGAAGCTTGTTAAAAGTGCTGGCTTCTGGGCCTCACCCGCAGGGCCTGATCCAACAGGTCTTGGGTGGGCTCAGGAATTCACTTTAATCCAAAGTCCCTGGTGATGCTGATGTTGGTCCAGGGGCTCATCTGGAGTCGTTTGAGGTGTCTGGGTGAATAGATCCTTGGAATCCTGTGCTCGGGTGCATCAATCAGAACTGCCTTGCAAATGTAGCTAGAGATCCAATGAAGGGGTGGAGTGGGATGAGGCTGAGAAGTGGGCAGAAGCCATCCCAGGCTGAGCCTCGAGGCTCTAGAAAGGAATTAAAGTTTTAAGCAAGGGATTGACACAGTCCTACTGAGTGATGTGGGAGGACAAGCCCAGGGCACAACGTATAGCAAGGAGGGTATAAAATTGCAGTTAGCTCAAGGCCAGAGTGGCAGAAGGGTCTATGCCCTGAAAGCAGAAGAAGCAGTATCTGGCCCAGATTGAGCCGCTGTGCCAATGCCCTCCTCCCTCAGGCAAAGCATCTGAGCTGCTGGCAGAGCCTCCAAGCAGGGCCTGGGCTCCGTGAGCAGACCCTCACACCAGCGAGCCAGGCTGTGGCCAGACTCAGGGCGTGGCTGAGGATAGGAATTCGGCCCTGTCAACTCATCCCCTCAAGAGCTTGTAGTTTCTTGATTTATTTTTCACTTAGTAAAGATCTTTTAGAAAAATTCCTTGTTTTGACGGAGCTAAGGAAAGAAGGAAGTGGGCTGTGCTGAGGCCTGGGAGAGGGCTGGTTGCCTGCTCCAGGGAAGGGACTAGGGACCAGCAGTGGAGCCCAAGATGTGGAGGTCACCTCTCCAGGAGCAGGCTGATGGGGCAGCTCTGAGAGCTGGATCCTCCTCACCTGGGACCTCCCTGCAGGCAGTGAATTTGAAGTTGCATGAATGAGTGAGTGAGTGTGTGTGTCTGTGTAGAGGTATATGTGCCCAGGTGAGTGTGGTGTGTGTATTCATTCAATTCATTTAGCAACAACCATAAAATATTTGCTGAGTGTGTAATATGCACCAGACACTGTTCTAGAAGCCTGGGACACATCAATGAACAAAACGAAGATCCCGGACCATGAGAAGCTCACATTCTATGGGGATTTTGTGTGACTAGAGGGCAGGGATATGTGTCTGTGTGTATGAGTCTGTTGTGCACACCTACATGAAGAATGAAAAGTAACAGGTGAGTGCACAGGCAGACCTGGGTCAGGAACCATCTACTGTTTTCCAGACAAGATCCTGGGTAAAATACTTAAGTTTTTTGAAACTCCATTTTCTATAAAATGGGAAAATAATCTCTTCTGTTCACAATTTTGTGAGAATAAATGTGAAAATACTTGGAAAACTGCAGGCAAAGTACCTGGTATATGATAGTTGCCAAATGATATTTTTTCTTCATGTCTCCTATGTAGTTGGAGGAGATATTTCTACATGAATCTAGCAAGCATGTGCTTGTGCCTGGGTGAGGTGCCCCGTGTATCAGTGAGGTCTGAATGTGTGGGTATTCTTGACTGAGAACATCCCATCCTCGGGATATATCTTGTGCTGTGGCGATATCTCAGGTCTGATAAAAGGTGATGGTGTTGTCTGGAAAGGTCCACTACAAAGAAGGGAGAGAAAAGCTGCTAAGCCTGGAATCCCATGAGTTGACCCATTTAAGCCTTGGCTTTGGTCTGTCATGAGTCTTTTCAGTGTAGTGTGACTCTGTTTGCAGTTTTGTTTCAGCGCACACAAAGAATCTTGGTTAGCTCTTGTTCATATCACCTGCAACAATGCCCAACTTCTCTTTTCCCAGTTTCATGACTCCCTGGCTATGCTGCTCCTTTCTGGACCTTATACGAAGATCATTCGTATAAGTAAATCTGGAAGATAGACGCAGAGTCAGCTCCCAAAGGCAACTGTGGGAGCAGGACTGCATTTCCTGGTAATCTGCTTGGGATCTTTAAGATCCTTGTTTTCTACCACACAGCAAGAAGAGAGATGGGTCAAGTTTCTGCTCTCCTCCCTCTAAATTCGCCCAAGGAGAAAGCCCATGGTTGGCTATGTCCTCTAAGAGGATGACTCACTCAGGGAGTCTACCTTCAGCCTCAGTGTCCCTTCTCTGCTCCATCTCTAAGTATCCATCAGATGTCCAACTGAGCAACTGAAACTCAATGTCCCTCAAGCCCTATCCATCTCTTTGACTCCTAACCAGCGCCCCCTGGGCATCCAGCTGTTCTAATGAATGACTCTAGAGTTCTCCCAGTCACTCTAGCTTGAAATTGCTGAGTTATCTCTTGCATGTCCCTCTGTTTCATTTCCCACAGCAAATCAAATCATTTCAAGTTGCTCCTCCAACCAGTTCTTTCTCACTGCCATGGCTGCTGCCACTACTCCCCTGGTCATGCTGTCTTTGGCTCCTATTTGGATTATTGCCAAGTTTTCCCACTTGGCCACCCTGTTCCAGCCTCCCCCTTCATTACCAGACAGTCCACTTCCTAAAGCTCCATCATGCACTTATGGCGGTCCCTCAGCCACTGCCCCCAGCTGCTTTCTCCACCCACAACACTTCTCTTCTCCATACATGCTCTGCTCCGACCTAACTGGTCCCTTGTGATTCCCAGGACACTGTATGCATTCCTTTACTTTCCCTTTGCTGGAGTCCTTTCTTTCATTTCAACCTTTTACCTAAATCCTAGCCATCTCCAGTCTACATGTTACACCCTAGCGTTTTGAAAACATGATGAGGAGAGGTGGGAAAAGTGGAGGGGAGGGAGTTATAGTTGCTGGCAGTTCTAGAGGTAGAGAATTTAGTTCATTTGGGGGCAGACTTTTGCTTTGTTTTGGGAAAATCAACACAAGCCTGAAACTGTAATCACTGCCAGCCTGAATGCAGATGTTCACTCTTCTGGTTCAGCGACGTAAATAGCCATGCCTTGGGAGATAGGGGCTGCCTTTTTGTTCCTTTTTTTTTTTTTTTTTTAAGATTTTATTGGGGAATTGGGGGAAGGGAACAGCACTGGGGAACCGGGGAAGGGGAACAGACAAGTTGCTGTCCTTTTGTTCTTCAGTCTAGTTGTGGAAGACATTGCTTCACTGGCCCATGTTGGTATCGTCATTGTGCTCTTCCTGGATGAGGCAGCTCGGACGCCGGCCTCTGGATGGTCGCTCACCGCGGCTATTGGCAGCTCATGCTGGCTGCTGGCTACTCACACTGGCTGCCGGCCACTCACTGTAGCCTATGGCAGCCCACTGCAGCAGGGGCTGCAGCCTACACTGTCACCAGGGCTCGCACAGCACAGATCCAGATGGAGCTGTTGTCAGCTGTAGAGGGCAGTGTCACTGGTCCTCATATGTGGGATCCGAACTGGAGCCGCTGACATCCCCAAACCAGCTCTTAACCAATGTGCCACTCGGCTGCCCCGTTCCTCTTTTATCTAAGTTTTGAGCAGAGGGATTGTGGAGGAAGGGAGCCTAGACTGGTCCCTGTGGAGGCGACTGTTTTCAGCTGCAGTTTGGAGAGTTGCTTGCAAGAGATCACAGCCTTCCTGAGGAGGTTGGAGAGGGCCCAGCACTGCTGCTTTGGGACCCCAGTGATATATCTCGACACATAGCCGGGTAGAAGGACACTCCGTCCATCTGTGCACAGAACACAGCATCCCTCCAGAAACTGGGGGTCATAGAGGAGGCAGCAACCATAGATGCTGGGGACCCCACAAGAAGCATCTCCAGCAGAGGCCTCCACGAGCCCCGCATGGATAGATGGACTTGCGACACCATTTGAAATGTCCCACTGGGGGCTCCCAGAAATATTTGAAGGAAATATTGCATGGAATGGCGTTCAGTGGCATTGGAACTCATTGTTAAGGTAGCAACCAATCATTTATTCCCTAGGCAGGTGAAAATTAAACACTCGCTACACCGCTCACCATAGTTGCTTCTGGGCGCCAGCATTCTAGAGTCCATTTTCTTCTTTATATTTTTATGGAACTTTTCAAATTTTCCACTCTAAGCATTTGTAATGAGAAAAACAAAAGCTATGAAAACAGACTATTTTCACTTTCCTTCCCCTTCTGGCCCAGCGGAAGCCCCTGCACTGCCTAAGGCTGCTGTGGTTTCTCCCCCTGCTGAACTCCTGCATTAAGTAACTCTTGGGTACAGATCCATGTTTATTCATTGTTTTTGGTACTTGTGCCAGCTCTGGGAGCTCCTTCAGGATAAGGAGCTCATCTCTTACTCGGGCTCTCCCCCTCCACTCACTGCTTTCAGAAGCTATTCCTTAGAACCTGCCTGGTCTGCTCCTACCCTGGGCCTTCATACTTGCTGTTTCATCTGCCAGCATCCCCTCCTCCCTCATGGCCCCAACAGCTTGTGGGCTCCCTACTTATCACCTTCAGTTTTGACTCAAATGTCACTTCCCAGCGATGCTTCCCCAGACCCAGCTATTTATAATTGCACACCCTCCCAGTACTCTTGCCCCCTTTCCTGATGCATTTCTCCCTATGGTATAGATCTCCATCTGACATGCTATGTATTATACTTCTTCATTCCGTCTCCTTACACTAGTATGTCAGCTCTATGAAAGCAAGGATTTTTGTCTACTTTGTTCTCTGCTGTACTCTCACCACCTAGTACGTATGCCTACTATGGATAGAAGATACTCAATAAATAGTTGTTGAATACATGAGTGTGTTTTATTTTATTTTAAGATTTTATTGGGGAATTGGGGGAGGGGAACAGCCAAGTTGTTGTCCTTTTGTTCTTCAGTCTAGTTGTGGAGGACATTGCTTCACTGGCCCATGTTGGTATCATCATTGAACTCTTCTCTGGTGAGGCAGATAGGTCGCTGGCCTCTGGACGGCTGCTCACCGCGGCTCTTGGCAGCTCACTCCGGCTGCCGGCCACTCACTGCAGCCTATGACAGCTCAATGCAGCAGGAGCTGCAGCTATGCCGCCCTGAGGACTCACAGCAGCCCAGCTCCAAGTGGAGCTGTTGTTCACCATCTTAGCTGTAGAGGGCAGTGTCACTGGCCCTCATATGTGGGATCCAAACTGGGGCCACTGGCATCCCAAGCTAGCTCTTAACCAATGTGCCACTCTGCTGGGCCACGTGAGTACATTTTATAATAACAATAGTTACCACATACCAGGTGCTGTGGTAGGTGCTTAGTCATTCCCTCATTCAGTCTCCACTGTATTTGGAGGTAGATAGGATTGTCTGTGTTTTAAAGGTGAGGAAACCAAAGCTCAGAGAGGTTAGGTAACTCAGCTAAAGCCACATGCTGTCATGTAGCAGAGCGGGGCCAGGAATGAACGTCCACTCCAAGAGGTCTCCTCTGCCCTGGTGGCTCTGATAAGGTGGCTATCCCTCACTGGGCTCGACACCCAGCAGGCCTCCGAGCAAGCTGAGGCTGAGGCTGCTGCTTCTCCTGTGCTGATTCCCCCACTGCAGGGACCACAGAGCTGCTGCTCAGAGGTATCATACCTCAGAAATGGGTTCCTCTCCCAATAGGTCCCTTCTCATGACAAAAGGCCCACGACCCTACAACCAGAGAAGCCAGCTTGCCCCTCCCCCTCCTCACTGCCTCTACTCTCTAGCTTGCATGCTGTAGGTTCTGGTGTAAATGAGCACAACATGTTTTCTTTCCTTCTCTCTAGGCCCATTTTCCTAAAGGGAGGGTGGTTGCTCCCTAAGCACCTTCCGAAGACCAGCAGGATGGAATACCAGTAAGAACCCAGAAGGTTTAAGTTCAAGTTCTGGATCTGCTGCTCGCTAGTGATGTCATGAGCTAGGGCAGGTCATTTAATATAATGCATTGACAGAACAGAATTTTTCTTTCCCTGTGGTTGCCCTTTAGTGTTGTAATATTGGCAAATGTAGAACCTGCCTCCCGGGACCGTTGTGCAGATGCATAAGACAATGTGGTTATCATACGTAGCACCATGCCTGACACAAAGCTTAATAAATGCTGGCTGCTAATTGTTATCTGTCATGACTGGCTTGGAAACAGGGTCTGCAATCAGCTGGTAGGATGGGCTGTGGCCGTGGATTGTAGCTGGCTACCACTCCAATCACCTATTAAACCCCTAGAGCTTCAGTTCTCAGTTTGTATTCCTTGTTCAAGGTCACATAGTCATGACTTTAAAAAGGCCTTGATGAGGACACTTTTCAGAATACCTAACCTCCTTAGTCAGTACATTATGTTTCTGCTGGGAGGTAATTGTTGCCATCTCTGCTGGGCAGCACAATTTGACGAATAATTTGCACAAGCATCAATTGCCACCATGACCAAGGCATGAAGCATAATTATCTCTAGTGGAAACTGTGATTGAGCCTGTGAATCGAGGCCTGATTTGCAGGGGGCTGTACATGAACTGCCACCTCTGGAACACTACATGCCTGCTAAATGTTGGGGCTGTAATCAACCTCAGCCTGTTTCCAAACACTCATTCTCCAAGTTCCAGTGCGTCGGAAGTCCCAACTCTGGTGTCGGTTGAGTCTGTGGCTGAACTGAGACCTTCCTATTGTCCAAGACATGATTCACTGTTTTCAAGGGATTTTCCTTTACTGTCTTTGCTTCCTAGTGATAGTATAATCAGTATGATTTGGAGCAATCCATCTGCCACCATTCCCCCAGTAGCAATGCCCTGCTGTCCTCACTCAGTGTTTCACCCAGGAAGATCTAGTTCTATTTGTGCCTGAAGGGGAAGAAGATGGGAGATCCAGGCCTTTCTTTTCCCTCCTGTGAATGACCATACACAATAGAATTCATCTCTTGCCCTCACCACGGCCAGTGTCTGCTTTACACATGGGCCCAGAGGCCATACTTTGAGTACTTCTGAGAAGCTGATGATGGCATCTGTGACATGGGAGGTCTTTCATCCTGAGGCAAGGGTATGTGTTCTGCCAGGCCTTTGTACCATCTGGAAACAACACTGGGAATCATATTTGCAGGTCTACAAATGTTATTTGATTGTTCCATGGTATGAAAAACTTAATTTGAGGCTTAGTGGAGAAAGCAGACTAAAGAAGGCTGAGGCAACATGGCCTTTTAGGGCAAAACATGCTGAGTTTGAGCAAAAACACGCATTCTCCGTGCAGTCAGCACTCTGTGAACACTGGGGAGGGTACACAGAGCTGGGATCAATGTTCACAAATAATTTTCCAACTTTACTTTAGCCTCATTTTTACCCTCCTGCAAGCCAGTGTCTTGTCATAATTACCTTGGCTACACAGTCCTTGTTTGTATCCCCAGAGACAGTAATGTTTGAAGTAAGAACACGAGTCCAGAGACAGAGGACCCAAATCTGGAAGGAGCCCCAAGATGAAGGAAATGTAAAATAGTGAAAAGTACAAGCTTTTGATTCAGTCAGACTTTGGTTCCAATCCTTATTTTGTTATGCACTATTCATGAAACCTTTATAGCTTCTCCGAGTCTCAGTTTGCCTACTGCAAAATGGAACAGATAATTTCTAAACCGTAAGACTGTTATAAAAATCACTAAAACATATGTAAAGCATAAAAAACCTGGCTCATCTTAGGTATTGAGTAGATGGCAAGTATTACCATCAACATCTATAAAATGGAGGTATTTAGTAATAACTTTGCAATGTGGTTTTGAAAAGTAGAGAAGAAAATACCTTTGGCCTATAGTAGATGTTTAATAAATGGTACTGTTGTTAATACTGTCTTTGCCAGCAAAGTCACATCTGGTAAAACGGGGAGTATTCCTACTCTACCTCACTCCTATAAAGACTGGAGAGAATTATACATGCCTCGCTTGATTTTTGGAGTTGTGATAACTAAAATCACACACAACATATTGGAAGCCAGGAACCGGGAACAATGTGCTAGGATGAAACACACTGGATTGGGGGGCAAGGGACTTGGATCCTAGTCTTGGTGCTCTTTTGCTGACCAAGTGACCATAGGTAAATCACCAAGTAATCTCACCTTCATGTGCTGCACACACTGCTGACTTTTCAGCTGAGTGAGAAAAGCAAGTGTGAGAAATTATTGTTATTGATTTTTGAGGAGAAAGCCAGCCTTCCCTTTTTAATCTTTAGAACCCAGCAACCCTTGGCATATAGTAGGCACTCAATATTTTTGTTTAATGAATTATAAATTGTCCAGAAGTCATATTTCTAATCATTAGTAAATTCTTTTTGCCTGTAAGCTTATAGCCTTTTGTCTCAATCTGATCTGTTGGATCGCTGGGCTTGTGTTCCAAAGTATTTGTATTCCATGTTAACCTTAACATACTCAGAAATGTTTTTTGGACACACCTGGAGGTAGAAAAAAACTGACAATAAAGAGAGAAAGCAGCTCTTCTGTATTTGTCAGCTGTAGGAGAGTTTTATAATTCCTCCCAAACCCATCTCTGGTTTAGTTACCACTCCTCTAGATTCCCTATTATTGTATGTACCCATTCTACAGGATTTATCCTGAGTGAAGGTGTTAGGCATTGCAGAGGCCAGGGCTGCTTATGTAGATGACCCTTCATGGGTAGTCAATGTGAGGGATGCCTTACAAGTCTCTTCCAAGTGGAAGGTGGCAGGTAGAAACATGGATGAGGGCACTGGGCTTCCCGGTGCCAGGGGAGAGAACTTTAAGTGTAACTTCTCGGTAGTAGGGTACATTACATGTACCCTCCCCACCCACACTACGTACTGTCCCAGGATTGTTAGAGTATTTAGTCTCTGAGGGCTTTGGTAGAAGAGGGAATCTTGTAGAAGTGAGAGAAGGAAGATGGAGAAGACCAAAATGCTAATAGTCACCATCACTGTGTACTGTAATAAATTGCCCTGGAACAAGAGCACTGGCAAAGGTAGAGTGTTTTCCAGATCAAGACTTCTTCCCACATTACCGAGGAACATCTGTGATTGTGTTATTATTATTTTTTAAAAAGATTTTATTGGGGAATTGGCGGAGGGGAACAGCGTTGGGGAATCGGGGAAGGGGAACAGACAAGTTGCTGTCTTCTTGTTCTTCAGTTTAGTTGTGGAGGACGTTGCTTCACTGTTGGTATCGTCATTGCGCTCCTCCCGGATGAGGCAGATCGGTCGCCGGCCTCTGGATGTCGCTCACCGCGGCTATTGGCAGCTCACGCTGGCTGCCAGCCACTCACGCTGGCTGCGGGCCACTCACTGCAGCCTATGGCAGCCCACTGCAGCAGGGGCTGCAGCCCACACCATCACCGGGGCTCGCACAGCCCAGCTCCAGGTGGAGCTGTTGTTGTTAGCTGTAGAGGGCAGTGTCACCGGCCCTCAAGTGGGATCCGAACCGGGGCCGCTGGCATCCCAAAACCAGCGCTTAACCAATGCACCACTCAGCCGGCCCTGTTATTTTTAATACCATATCCCACCCTCAACATCTTCCCCTCCCCTCTACCCACCCATCTTTCCCTGCTTCTCCCAAAGCCTGACTAAAGCGGCAAGCACTCCAGCTGGGTTAGGGATCTCTCTGTAGCCTTCAACTCACTGCATGGCAATTTCTGGTTTATTTACTTATTGTCCAGTTCTGAAAAGTAGTACCTTTACCTTGTTCAACATCCTATCCTCAAATGCCCTGAAAAGTGCACCACACTACAGATAATGCTCAACAAATGTTTATTTAGTGTACCAGAGTATACTTCTAATTTTTTGCATTTTTTGTCTAGATACTATAATAGCTAAGCAAATAGGGGTACATGACAGTCTTTTTTCCTTTTTTTTAAAATGATTTTTTAAAAAAAGATTTTATTGGGGAATTGGGGGAGGGGAACAGCGTTGGGGAATTGGGGAAGGGGTACAGGCAAGTTGCTGTCTTTTTGTTCTTCAGTCTAGTTGTGGAGGACGTTGCTTCACTGGCCCATGTTGGTGTCATCATTGCGCTCTTCCCAGATGAGGCAGATCAGTCTCCGGTCTCTGGATGGTCACTCACCGCGGCTATTGGCAGCTCACGCTGGCTGCCGGCCACTCACTGTAACCTATGGCAGCCCACTGCAGCAGGGGCTGCAGCTATGCCATCCAGGCGACTCACAGCAGCCCAGCTCTATGTGGAGCTGTAGTTCACCATCTTAGCTGTAGAGGGCAGTGTCACTGGCCCTCATATGTGGGATCCGAACCGGGGCCGCTGGCATCCCAAAACCAGCCCTTAACCAATGCGCCACTCAGCCGGCGCCAGTCTTTTTTTCTTTATACAACAGACAAAAAATGTTGGGAAGTTAGACACCAATCAATTTTTTTTTTTCCTGGTACCAGATCATCATAGTGCACAGCTCCTTCAAACGACTCAAGGGCAGTCCTACCATGCTGCATAGTTTGTTCAAGATCACAGAATACAGGTTTTCAAACCATTTTACAAAACCCGCAAACCTCTACAAAGAAATCCTACAAGAAAAAGTAGAGCAATCTCATTTATAAACATCAATGTAACAATATGTTAGATATAACATAGCAAAATACAAACATGAAATCCTAGTTACACAAATACAACTCAAGAAACACCACGCTCTCCGACCTACCGCCCCCGCCCCCGCAGGCTCACCCCCTTTCCACCAGCCCTCGCCAGGCCCCAGCGTTGGCCCCGAGTCTAGCCCTCGTCCTGCCTCCGCTCTGGCCTCGCCAGCTTCATCCCCCAGGGCCTCGTGGCACTGCACTGGCCCTTGCGGGGCTTCTTTTTTTATGGAACGTGGCCGGGAACCCCAGGATTTTCATCTTGCTGGTGTCCAGGTTGCTTCGGGGATCTCACGGGAATGCACATTCCGGTGGATTGGTATAAGGCACCGCCTCTCATTGAGGTTTCGCTGCTGCACAGAATCTTTCATCACAGGCCTCTTCTGGTACCCAAAGAGGAAATGGGGGGACGCACCCCCAACAGACGCCGCATCTCCCAGCCCTGTGCCCCCTGGAGCTGTGACCTTTCATGTACACAAGGCCCCAGGTCATCATGAAGAGACACCCCCCCTCCCAGGTCCTCCTCCTGCTCAAGGGGTTTTGCTTTGTTGGTCAGGATGTCAGTGTGGTGCTTGCGGCCAAGCTATTTCAGCCGAAAACCAAAGCCATGTCGCAGATGGTCTGCGACCCCGGCGATGATCTCGGGGAACAGCGCTTTCAAGTCACCGCTGCCGAATTTCGCCATCTCGGAGCGCGTGATGCGGCTCTTCTCTCTGTCCTTCATCAGCAGGAAGCGGAGCTCCGCCGCCGTCTGACCCAGACGGCACCTGGCGCGGGGAGGGCGGCCTCCGCAGGCCCCGTCTCCCTCACGGCGCCACAGTCGTCCTGCAGCAGGGGGCTCGGGGCCTCCTCCTGCGAGGCGGTCAGGGTCTCCCCGTCAGCCTGAGCCATGGGGAGGCTCCCGCTCTCGGGTCTCTGCAACATGTTTTCGGGCAGCCGGGTGCGGAGCGCGTACACGGGTCGAAGGGTGTGCGAGCCGCTGCACAACCCCCGGCGGAGGGGTCGGATAGCGGATGGCGCGGCGGGAGGAGGACTAGGACAGGGGGGCTTGGCGGCTGCTGGGCAGCACCGCCGCAACCTCAGGACCACCGCCGCCGGCGCCAAAGACGCGCGGCGCCGCCACTGCGCAGCCTCCGTCCGCGCCCGCGCGCCGGCCCGCGGGGCCACTTCCGGCCAGCGCCGGCAAGATGGCGGCTGGGGCCTCCCGCAGACTCTCCTTTTCCGGCTCCCGCCGGGCTGGGGGTGCGCGCCGGCTTCTCTGGAGGTCGGCCCTTTGGGGGAAATGTCCACTCATCGCTGCTTTTTTAGGCTCGAGAGCTGGAGGGGTGAGGCTGGGGTTTTCGTTTCCAAGGCACGCGGAGCGGGGCACGTTTCAGTGTACACGTCCTTTCAGCAGGTGCTCATTTATAGGGGTGTGTGCTTAAGGCTCTGAGTGATTGACGGCGGCTCAAGTGCAGCGTTCCAGAGGGGAAAGCTGGGAGATAAGGCTCTGCGGGACGATTAGTGAAGGGCCTTGAACGGGATAGGATGCTAAGGAGGTTGAGATTTATTTTGAACGCGATGGAAAAAGACCAGGGGATTTAAGCCAGGGAGTGTGTGGACCCGTCTGTCTTCCCCGTGCCCCTCAGGGCAGTGTGGGACTTGGATTGGAGCACGGCCGACCACAAGCTGGGGATCCAGTGTGGAGGTTTTTTTTGTTGGATTTTTTTTGAGGGCAGTGTTACTGGCCCTCACATGTGGGACCCGAACCGGGGCCGGCCCGGTGTGGAGGTCTATAGTGTGCAACAGGAGCTGGAATGTGGCCTGCTTGTTCGTTGCTGTATCCCCAGCGCTCAGAACAGTGCCTGCCACGGTGAGGCACGCCATAAATATTGTAAAATAGATGACGAGGACCCCGGTAAGGACAGCAGATTCTACGGCGGTGAAAGGAAAAGGATGAGTTAATTGAAGTACAGCTGATAGAAATAGTTGACTGATTGGAGGAAAGATATATATATACATATATATATATATTTATTTTAACCTAGTCAAATTTAAGTACTCCCATTTTTTTCTTTTTGTATGCCCTACTCTCAGTTTGTCCTTTTTTTTTTTTTTTTTGAGGGTAGTGTCACTGGCCCTCATATGTGGGACCGAACCGGGGCCGCTGGCTTCCGAAGCCAGCGCTTAACCACCGCGCCACTCGGCTGGCCCTTGTATGTCCTGCTCTGAACTTCCTCCCACTTCTCTCCCCACCCCGCCCTCCCCTGGCATTTAAGGTTCAGCTTAAATGTTACCTTTCCAAAATCTTCCTTCATCTCCATGCAAAGCTCTTTACTGCCCTAATCACCATCGCAATTTGTTTTTATTTAACATGCACTTCTATAGAACTTATTATCTGCCAGGCTCTGCTCTAACCACTTTTCAAATATTAACATATTTCATTTTCATTGAGGTAAGCACTATTATCATCCCTGTTTTGCAGATATGTCTTTCTTAAGGTGTTTGCTATCTACTAGCTATGTAGTTTTGGGCAAGTTACCTAAACTCCCTGCCCCTTAGTTACCTTGTCAGTAAAATGGGTATCATAATAGAAACAACACTGTGGAGATTATGTAAAGTTGTGCATATAAAGCATTTAACAGAGTGCTTGACAAATAGTGAGTGTTCAATAAATGTTAACTATTTATTGCATATGTCTAATATGGTGATAATGTGCTAGATATTTACATGTATTAACTCATCTACTCAAGCTCTGGTAGATAAGTGGTATTATTATCCCCGTTTTACAAGTGAAGTAACACACAGGGAGGTTAAGTAACTTGCCCACCATCACATGACTGAGAACCATAGTATGACTCCAGAGATCATGGTTTTAACCACTATATTAATAAATGTTAATTATTATTATTGACCATACTCTACATTATAATTATTTTTATGCTTAGCTTATTACCCTCCATAAACAAACATCCCAAAACCTAGGGCCATGTCTTTAACTTTTGTGAAGAGCCCCTCAGAGTCAGCACTCAGTATATAATTGTCACTGGATAAATGATGGAAAGCTTTACTTCTTTACATAGGAAATAACACTTATTTTAAGTAAATATCTGACAATTAGAATTTTGTAGATGTAGTCATGAACTCTTTATTTTAAAAATTTATATAGATACCCACTTATACCATATGACTTACAAAATCTGAAAGTGTGAATGAAGCAGGAAGATGTTTATTATAGTCTGGCTTGAAGCTGTTATTAGTTTCCATTGTGCCAGACATTTTATGTACAGTATAATTTAGTTCTCACAAATCCCTATTAGGAAGGTATTATTACTCTCATTTTACAAATGAGAACACAGTCACAGAGAGGTTAAATCACCTGTCCCAAACCACCCATCTGTTAAGTGCTAGACCGGAAATGAAAACCTAGATCTGTTTAATCTGAACACTGTACTCATGACCCTCATGCTGGATTGCCTGGTTATTTGTTTCTCCTGAAGGCAGAGAGAACCACTCTTACCTAAAAGGACAGCACTAGAAATAAAATAGTCCACTTATACCGGAGGTGCCAAAAAAATGTATACAAGCAGACACTGGTCAACGTTGCTCAAGCAGCAGTTTGCCATAATCAGAAGTGTCTGGATGCTGATGGTAACTAACCACTTTGAGCACCTCTGGTAATTGCAGAAGTTAAACATGACTTGTATTCATCTTTTGTTATCAGTATATATTGAGTATTACAATTTTAATACAGTTTTCCTTTCTTAAAATGTGTATTCCCTTTTTTTAGGCATCCTCTGTATATTTTTCTCATATCAAGCATTGCAAAGCAGACATGTAGGAGACATATGCATGGAAAGGAGCTTACAGGAAAAACACTGGAAAGAATTTTGAGGAAAAAATAAGCAGTAATATATGGCAATTTGAAAAACTGAATGACTAATATACTACTACTCATCCAAAAAAAGGAACAAACTACTGATAAAACATGGATGAGTTTAGTAGACATTATGTTGAAAGAAGGAAGAAAGATACAAAAGATTACATACAATACAATTCCATTTAATCTGGTATTTAAGATAGGTTAAACTAATTTACGGTGCTACATTAGAACTGTAGAGGGGTTGTCTGGAAAGGGGTATGCATGAACTTTCTGGGCATGATGGGAATGTTCTTTATCTTGGTTTGGGTGTAGGTATACATTTGTCAAAGCTTATAAAACTTCCCTTAATATGTATGCATCTCACGGTGTATAAATATACCTCAAAATTATGAAAATAGAAGTTTTTTTATTGAGGTATAATTGACATAATATTAGTTTCGGGAATACAGCATAATGATTCTATATTTGTATATGTTGCAAAATGATCACCACAATAAGTCTAGTTAACATACATCACCATACATAGTTGCAAAATTATTTTTTTTCTTGTGATGAGAACTTTTCAGATCTACTCTTTCTTAGCAACTTTCAAACATGCATTACAGTATTATTAACTATAGTCATTATATATAAAAGAGTTTTAAAAAGTGAATCAAACTCTGTGGGGTATGTATTTTTGTCCTTATTTTATAGAAGGAATCAGAGGCTTACGAAAATTAAAGAACTTGCCTAAAGTTACCAACTGAATAAATGGCAATGCCAAACCAAGTTCAGATATTTTTAACTGCAAATCGCATAATACTTTTCAAGAGTGGCTTTTGTGTTCAGACTGTCACTGAAATTCACGAGACACAATAGGCTTACCAGGCATGAGGTTTACTTCACCTTAAGAAGGGATACAGAATAAGGAGCAGAATAACCATGTTAGGCTAACAGCATCATAAAGGCTTTAGACATCCAAAGCCCATGTCCTAATCACCATTTTGGTGGTTGTTTTTGTTTGTTTTGTTTTGTTTTGTTTAAGGAAAACTTTAAAGCAATCTAGTTTTAAAATGAGTTGAGGTTGGGGCCGGCCGAATGGATCAGTTGGCTAAGAGTGCGAACTCTGAGCAACAGTTTCACTGGTTCGATTCCCACATGGACCAGTGATGCTGCGCCTGAGCTGAGCTGCCAACAGGCGGCAGGATGGCTCAGTGGGTGAGAGCACGTGCTCATAACAACAAAGTTGCCAGTTCGACTCTCACATGGGATGGTGGGCTATGCCCACCCGCAACTAAGGTTGAACATGGCACCTTGAGCTGAGCAGACAGGCGGCTGGATGGTGACTGGACTTGGAGCTGGCCTAGCTGCGCCTTCCACAACTAAGATTGAAGAACAACAACTTGGCTATTGTCCTTTCCCAATTCTCCAACACTGCTCCTCTCTCCGAATTCCCCAATAAAAAATCTTTAAAAAAAAAATATATATATATATATTGGGTTGTTGGAAAAGTCATGATGTATTTTTTTCTGTTTTTTTTTTTGTTGCGTCATGACTTTTTTGACAACCCAATAAAATAAAATGAGATTAAGAGAGAAAATAAAACATGAAACCATCTAACAGAGTCCGACAAGAGGGAGGTTGGTCACTGGACAGAGACTTCCACGTCAGATCTTCTCTGTCTTAGAAATGAGGTCAGCACAGATTCTGGTCAGTATATTGTTTTCTTTAGTCTTCTGCTCAACGGTCTTCTCCAGCAAGTGGATGTGCTTCCGTTCCTTTCTCACCTGTTCCTTTCTCCAGGCTCACCTGGAAGGCCAAGGCCTCTGCTTGGGACTTGTTGGGGACCTGGGCAATCTCTCTGTTTGCCAGCTTGAGTTTCTCTTCTTTATGCGTCTTCAGTGCATGGTATTTTTGGCCTGCCTTCTCAGTTTTTACTATGTGATCCTCAACACACTCTGACTTTATGTGATGAGCGCTCAGTAGAATATACAGATGTCAAATATAATAGACACCTGAAAATTATATAACGTTATTAACTAATGTCACCCCAATAAATTTAAAGAAATAATCCCCTAAGCTATTAAAAGGAAGGAAATGTCTATCTCTTTGGTGGGGGGAGGGCAATGGAACAAATACTTTGATGACTGTTAGATTAAAACCTTGAGGGAGGATCCTTTTAGCCTGGACTAGAGTATTTGAAAGCCAACAGGGTTTAGCACAGTTTAGAATGCGGAAAGGGATCAGGGAGTTACACTGGAAAAGCAGAAGTACAGGATGAATTATCCTGGAAATGTCCAGCAGTGTGGGTGTAGAAAAGGTGTGTCCTAGAACAAAGCACTGAACTAGGTCAGAAGACCTGAGTTCTAGTGTCCCTCCTCGCACTTATTCTGTGATCCTGCACCGGAGACAACCTCTCTGGGCCACTCATCTTTAAGGCCTGACAACCCTTGCTTTGCCCATCCTCACAGAGTTATGTTGAGGCTCAAGTAAGATTGTAAATGCAAACATACTTTTGAAGTGCTCTACCGTTAAGAAACAGATATAAAATGTTACAGCATTTTTTTTTCTAAAGAGAAGTGGTATAGAAAAATCTCAGTAATGAGCGTGACTGGCCTCTCATGCAGACATTTTGGAATGAGCTTACACATTCCTGGTTGAAAAAAAAAAACGTCTGGCCAAAAAAGATTAAATAAAGAAATGTAAAGTCCTGACACACCATCTAAGGCCAGTGAATGCTTTGGTGGGGAGCCAGGGTTATCTTGTTGGATTCCTTCTAAACTTGGAATAAAGTCCTCTGAACTCTTGAGTGCCTTCACACAGATGCGGAATAACGTCTCACCCCAGATCTGAGGGAGCCCCAAACTGCATAGTGTTTGTGTTTTCCCTATTTCTCCTGGCAGTCTTGACAGCCATGCAGCTGATCTGGCTCAAAGAAGGCATCAGAGAAAGAGCTTTGTTCGGTATCCCTGGGCCAGGGGCAAAATGGAGCCCAGTTTTGTCACAGCAGAATCGATAGAGCATGAGGCCATGGGTTTTGTGTGTGTGTGACTGGTATTGAGGCAGGATGGCTAGGCAGATGATTCGATCTGACTTGGGTAATGAAAATTGTTACTGTTTGAAGACCAATTGTGTAAGCAACAGTACCTCTGTGTTGGGCTGCCTGTGACCCACCAGTGTCTGTAACATAACACCCAACCAGAGGAGGAGGAGCAGGGCCTGGCCAGCGGGGAGGGGGGGATGCAGGGGGCACAGGGCCTCCTTCTCCCTCCTCCACTGTCCCACCCCCTCTCTAAACCTCGAAGGAGAGTTGGCGAGAAGGCATTTGCCACCTGGACACAATGAGGCCCAGTGCAAGGGGCAGGCGCGAGGCTGGCCGGGAGCCAGGGTCCTGGTCTGAATGGCTGTCACCAAGGGGCTGCCAACAACCCATCTCTATCCCTGTGAGGCCCGGCCAAGGCGGGGTAGGTGGAGGATCCCTCCACCCCCACCTTGGAAGCCCAGCTCACGCCATTTGCTGGCCGTGATCAGAATGCTCGCGACGTGGGGACTTTGAGCAGCTGAACAGAGCCGTTTCCCTTCTGCTGGCCGCCAGTTCATTTGGATTGGAGCAGGCTCTCCGGAGCCCCTTTGTTGGCTGCTTGTTATTCCGCACGCACCGAGCACTGTGCATTCATCTTTATTAGTTCTAATTGCTTCCCTATTCTAATGGGATCTTGATATTCCCATACAATTGAAAGGAAATGTATTCATTAAAATAATTCTTCTCCTAACTGCTGCTTCAAGCTGCTCCTCTAAGTGACATTGTCTTCTAGCCACAGCCTGCTGAGGCCTCTTATTAAGACTCTAGTCAAAAGCCAACTTTGGGCAGCAAACTTTCCTTGCAGGAGTTTCCAGACACTGAAGAGAGGGAGCTTTTTAATCGGCTCACACACTGGAGCTGGAGGCCAGCTGGTGTAATTGGGGGTGCTGCTCTGGCGGGCGAGGGGAGAAGGGCTTTCCTCCAGCCCTGCCTCCCACAACAATGACCCCTTTCTGCACACCCAACTGGCTAATTTAGACAGCACACACACACACCCCGCCCCTCCTCTGTGAACCTTTTTGTTTATGCCACAAGCAGTTACTAGGTGTGTTCTAAGTGCAGGGCGCTGAGAAAGGTGCTGTGGGGAGTGTGAAGACGGAGCTGTATTCTCAAAGTGTTAATGGTCTCTGTGGGTGGCTCCAACTCCCAGTCCCTAAAGTTAGGCAGGAGAGGAAAGGCCGGGTCCGCTCTCAGCATCCAAAAAGCTTGGTAGAATAGAGAACTTAGAAAAGCGGACTGCTATTTCATAAATATGTTTGATTTAATAACCAAAAGCTTTCAAGCCTTGGAAACATAGGGGTAATACAAGAAGCTTCTTTGGGACACTGGGAATCATTGATCTATTTGGGGGAAAGAAGCCATCATGAAAAAGAATGACTATGTAAATGTATGCTCTTTACATGCGTGGTATAAAGTGCTATAGGAGCTTGGAGGAGTGGAAGGGAGCACGCTGTTGCTCCACTTTTATTGAATCCCTGTAACAGGCCTGTTAAAGAAGCAGAATGCTTCCCCATTTTACAAAGAAGATCTAGGAGAAGTTAGGTCATTCGTCCAGTGTCAACAGTTGAAGTCAGGATTTAAATGCCGGCTTTCTGACTCCAAAGCACCGGCTGTCTTCACGGCATTATCTGTCAGGGGCCATCAGCAGAGGTTTAATGTAGAAGGTGGTGTTTGAACCCCCTTGAGGCCTTCAGGGACGGTGGGTTGTAAGCAGGTAGAGAGTGGGGTACACAGGAAGGAAGAGACTGAGGGGTTGGAGGAACCTGGCACAGCAGGACATTATAGGAGTCCAGGTGGCCCAGCCACAGGAGAGTGTGCCAAGGGGTAGGGGGCGGAAGGCAGAGAGGTTTGTGAGGGGCCAGATGGAGAAGAGCCTCACTTGTCAGGAGTTTGGATTTTATGCTGTAGGAACTTCTCCAAGGAGGATACTTGAACCTCCGGATAAACACAATATTTCTTCCAGGAGCATCAGTTTTCCTTGAGATGAATAATTAAAACATCTTTATATTAAAAGAAATTCAGATATATCATAGAATAGGATGCAAACCTCTTATGAATTTTTAAGAGAAAACAGAAGACTTCAAAGAGAGGTTGGGTGTGCTGGCAGGAGCTTCAGGCTACAGAATCCCATGAGGGAACTGAAGGCATTTCTTTTGTCTGCTTCTGGTGTATTTCAGCCAAAAGCTTGAGCAGTACTAATTTTGGATAAAAGGTTTTGATCCCAGGTATAAAATAATTAGGTATATATCAAAAAGTGTGGCAGGGACTTGAAAGATGGGTTGGATGGGACAGTGACTGAAGGTAAGAGACTGCTGCAATAAACCCTCAGGAGACAGGCAGAGAGGGCCTAGGGGCTGCCTGGGCCTCGGAGCCCACCTCCTTGCCCTGGCTTTTGGGAGGGGACCACTGGAAAGATGTCCCACCCTGAAGCTGCCCCTTCCTTTGGGAAGAACTAGGATTAGAGTAGGCTGACTGAGAAGGCTGTAGAAGCAGCAGCCAAGGGAGAGCCTGGGCTTTGGCCAGGACAGGGTTCTCCCAGAGAATGGCAGGTAATACCCTGGCTACCTCACCCACCATACTGACTGCCTACTGCCTTCCAACCCAGCAGGTTTATTAGCTTAACTATTGGAAAGCAAGTGGTTAGGCCAAAGTTTCTCTTGGTGGGGGGCAGGTATGAGATGATGGCAGGATGTTGCTATGTTGCAGCATCCTGCCGTCTTATACTGATCGGTAATGCTGTTGTACCCCACCATGGTGGCTGACAGCCTGTGGTCAAGAGAGACTCAGAGGGAGAAAGGAGGGAATAAGGCAACTCAGCTTAGGACCAAGGTATAGCTTTACTTTTCATCATCAGTAGCTGGAGATAGCCCACCTTAGGTAGCCCAACTCTCCTCTTGGAGGGGTTACTTTTTAAAAATACTTTAGAATTTGTCTCTTGCAGCATCAGTTTTTTAAAGCATTAAAAAAATCCATAATGCTTTATTTTTTCTCATTTTAGAAGATATTGTTTATTGTAGAGCATTGAAAAAATCCTGATGATTAAAAAAAAAAAATCAAACCAAACAAACCAAAAAATTCCCACGTTTAATTCTACCACCCAGGAGTAACCATAGTTAACAAATACCTTAGTTTCTATCCTCCCCCAATTTTTCTAAGCATATATATTTTTTTAATGGAGTTATCTTGTATATACTGCTTATATGTGCATAATATATTTCTTCTTGTATATACTTGTATATACTGTGAATCTTTCACACTAATAAATACTTTCTATAATGTAATGATTTGTGATTGAAAATATCCCACAGACTCTCTGTCACCTTGAATGCCTATTATTATATATTTAGGTTGTTTTCAATGTGATAAACTTTCTTGTGGTTAAATGTTTCACAAGGCAATATTGGAAATAATGTTTCCCTTTATTTTCCATTATACAAATAACCATTTCATTGCAGAAAAACAGAAGTTAAGACAAGAAAAAAATTAAGTACCTGTAATCCTACCATCCAGAAGTCATATCTATTTACCTTTCAGAGCCTCCCTTACAGGTTTTATTCTGTGTATATATTTATACCTATACAGAAATATATGTATTGAATAAAGCCTGTAAGTTTGGTGCAGAAATATTTTTATTAAAAGGAGACTATTTGCCAACCGATTTTCCTTCTTAGTATGTCCTTTCCTTCTTAGACTGTCCTTGTCATTAAACAGTGTTCAATATTATATTATTGCTTTCTAATCATACATTGTATAAGTGTACAAACATTTCTTTCACTTATCATTCATTTGAGTTTTTCCTGGAGCATTCTTCTTTTTATTATTTTTTGCAAGAGCTCTTTAAATATTAAGGATATTAAATTCTTTGTCATGCTGCAAATCTTTTTCCTTGGTGATTATTTTTCTTTGAGGCTTGTTTAAGGTAAGTTTTTTTCTCTTTATTTTGTAATAATAGAAATAAAACAATCGTTTTACAAAAGTTAGGAAATAGAGATTAAGAAGAAAAATAATTAAAATTAAATAACTGTAAATACCCCAACTGGAGATAACCACTATTAATATTTTAGAGTGTGTCTTTCTAGATTTTCCTATTTCCAAATATAGATAGGAATATGACCATATACATATGATTTTTTAAACAACAAAATTGAGATTATTCTATCTACATATTTCTGTGACCTACTTTATGCAACTAAATCCATTTTGAAAATTTGTTGTGTCAACACAAATGATGCATTAAAATAGTTTTATTTTAAAAATAGACAATAAGTTCACATAGTTCAAAAATCAAATCAATATAAAGCAGTATACAATGAGAATTCTTGCTTTTACCCATGTTCCCCCTCACCTGGTTTTCTAATTTTCTCTCCCATAGGTCACTGCTTTTAACAGTTATAGTGCTCCTTTTTGAAAATACAAGCAATGCAATTATATATGCCCTGTCATTTCTTACACAGAAGTTAGCCAACTATATTACATTAGTAGGTACCTTGCTTTTAAAAAGCAACTTAATAGTATATAGTGACTGTTTCATATCAGCACAAAGAGAAGCTGCTGATATTTCACAGTGTGGATGGACCTTAATATCTAACCAATTTCATATAATTGGACATTTGGGTTATTTCCAAATGTTCACAATTATAAACAATGCTATAATATAATACATACACAAAGTCATTTCTGTATATGTGCAAATATATTTACAGGAAAAATTCTGAGGGTGCGATTGATGAGTTAAGGGGTAAATGGGTTAGAAATATTAATGGAAAATGCCAAATTGTCCTTCATAGGGGCATACCATTTTGTACTCCTATCAGCAATGCATGAGGGTGCCTATTTCCATACAACTTCCCACATTTGAGTGTATTTTGGATATGTGCAAATCTGATAGGTGAAAAATGGGTATGTCATTGCAACTATAATTTATAAACTCTTCTTTTTAATGAAGTTGAACATTTTTTCATATGCTTAAAGCCATCCGTATTTCTTTATCCTGAAAATGGATATTTTTTCTATTGGGTTATTGGTCTCCTTGATTTATAGGAGCAAATTATATATTAAAATGACTGACCTTTTGTGAAGTGAGTTGTATTTTTTTTCTTGCAGTTTGTCATTTGCTTTTTAAAAATTATTATTGTTATTATATTTCTACTTTGCTTATGGTTCGTTTGTCATGCAGGAGTTTCAAGATTTATATATATATATATATATATATATATATATATATATATATATATATATACACACACACACACACACACATCAGTCTTCTATTTCATGACTTGTGGGTTTTTGAATCAGTTAGGGAGGTCTTCCCTACACCAAGATTATAAAGGAGTACTATTATTCTTCTGGTGATTTTATGGTTTTCTTCTGTGCATTTAAATCTTTGACTCAGTTGACGTTTATCCTGGTATACTAGGTGAAATATTGGTTCAACCTCTATCTTTTCTCAGTTAGCTGAACAATATTTATTAAAAAGTCAGCCTTTGCCTCACTGATTTGATATTTATCATATACCAAATTCTCATTTATATTTGGGCTTTGTTCTACTCCGTTGGCCTGTTTATCTGTAGAGCAGCATTTTTTGGTGGCCGCCCAATAAATATTGCTTCTTATGCATATAGCATAATTTATTTGACTAATTCATTTTTGTTAAACATCTAGGTTGCTTCCAACTTTTCAATATTCCAAAGAGTGCCTTAGTGAATAAAACCCTTGCACTTATTTTATAGGCACTTGCATGTGTAGTGGATCAATTTTTTCCTTTGGATAGAAATTTTTATAGATAGACTTACTGGTCAAAAGGTATATGCCCTCTGAGGCTTTTTTTCATACATATTGCTAAAATGCTTTCCAGAAAGATTGTACCAATTTACACTCCCTGCCACAGCATAAGAGGGCTGATTTCCCCTCACCCATGCCAGCTCTCAGTATTATCATTCTTTTTAATCATTGCCAATCTGATCAACAACAAAAAAAAGTGGTCTCTTCTTGCTGTTTTAATTTGCCTTTCTTTGAATGCGAGTGAGGTTGAATATTTTTTCAATTTATGGTGGTTTTTTGATGTACAGAAGTTTTTAATTTTTTATGTAGTCAAATCTATCAATCTTTTCCTCTATGGTTTCTGCTTTTGTTGACATGTTTAGAAAGTCCTTCCTCATCCTAAGATTATAAAATATTCCCTTATATTTTCTTCTAGTACCTTTATGGTTTCATTTCCATGATTATCCATCTGGTATTCATTTTGATGAATGGTGTGAGCTGGGAAATAATGTGTTTTATTATTTATTTATTTATTTCCCAAATGGATGCCCTGTTCTTTCATCACTGTTAGAAAGCACGTGAGTATGTGAGTATAAGTAACTATTCCTAAAATGAACAACTTAAATAGCTGGATACTGAGGGGTAATCCAGCTTTAGACTTTGGGTCATTGTTAGAAATATCAGTTATGGTATTAGACAGGCAGATATGGTATTTTCTAACATGTGGGCTTTTGAGTCCTGCCAACCAACATTTTACATTCAAATCCCAGCATTGCAGTTCAATGCCTATGCAACTTTGAGCAAGCCTGTGATCCTTCTCAAGTCTTGGTTTCTTCATCTGTAAAATGGGATAATAATATATACTTAGTGCTGTGATGAGAATTGAATGAGGTAATGTTTGTAGCAACGGTCAACATAAGCCTTACATATCATGGATAGTCACTTGCCCTTCACACAGTAACCCTCCAGCTCCCAAGCCCTTAGTGATCCCCTCAGGCCCTTACTGTAAATAAGATGGGTTGCGGAGAGGAGGGGTTGAGTGCTGTGTTTGCTTTTTATAGGTGTTCTATTTTTACACTGTGATCAGACTCTCATTTGTTATGTCTTACTGCTTTTAGTGTCTTTTCATTAGCAGCCTTTCTCTCCCCCTTCTAAATATGCTGCTTTTAATCTTCTACCAGCTAAGAAACCAGACAACTGGATTGTTAGAAGTGTATATAAATTAAGAGTAAGTGGGACCTGAGTGAGGTCCTGAGGGCCTCTCCTGTTGTATAATGTAGTGGTTCTCAGCTCTGGCTGCACATTAGAATCACCTGGGGAGCTTTTAAAGCATATGCACGCCTGGGCCCTACCCCAGACCAATTAAATCAGAATCTCTGGTTGTGGGGCCCAGGCTTGGGTGTGTTTAAGCTCTGCAGGTGATTCTAACATGCATGCAAGGTTGAGAATCATTTGCTGAGTACACTGCATTCATGCTCAGCAGTCAAGCTTCCCCTCTGGGTCTCTTCCAACATGTGCCCCAAGTTGGGGAGGTCGCTCTGTGCTGCAGAAGGCCTGATGGGAGAGGTGTCGGGTGGTCAGAGGGCTTTGGGCTTGCTAAAGAGAGCAGCGCCAAGTCTCAGGTCTCTGTTGCCTTGGAGGTAACATCCCTCTGGACATTCAGAAATGATGTTGGCAGTTTCTCTTCAAAAGACAGAGCTGCCCCAGTCCCCTCTCAGGCATGCCTCCTGCCACTAGGGGCTTCCTGGGACCATGGGGGCTTTGACTCCTGAGCAGAGCAGGAGGGGATGAGAAACAAACCTTGAGAAAACGCCAGTTGTTTTTATTTCTATTTTGTTTATTTGTATATTTGTTCTTTTTTTCTTTTGGCCCTTTCTCTGTCCCCAAAACACATGTAGGAGATACATGTCAAGCCTGCTTGGTTCCCAACTTTGGTGGATCTATTCTATCTAGGGATGGAAGCATTCTCTCTGAAAGGTAGGCTCACTGCCACCAACTATTGGTGAACCCACTTTGCCACCTGGCAAATCAGATATAAGTGTGCTCTGTACAGCCCACAGGATGGGTCCCAACATGAAGTCTCTTTGCCACAAGGTCAGCCTTCTTCTCATTCTCGGATTTTGATAACCTGACTGTGGGCTTAGCCCATGGTCTTGAGTCTCCTTCTAGGTGTCTGATCTGGCTTATTTAAAACTAGGACCTCCCTGGTTCCATGAGACCCTCGGGGAAGAGTTACCACCTTTCCTCATGAATTAAAACCAATTCCTCCAAGCTCAGCAATGAAGGGAAAATCTCTGTGGAAAAAGGTTAAGTGGAATTTTCCCTTGGAATCTCAACATGGACACTTGTCAGTGTCCCCACCCTCCAATAACACACACACACACACACACACACACACACACACACACACGGCAGCTGAAACTGGATCCTTCAGACCAACCTTTACCACAAGTTGGGGATAACAAAATAGAAATAAACAGAGAGAGTAACATGACTCCACATAATCTCGTTTACAAGATGTGACTTGATCATGAGGGCTCGGGGCCTGCCTTATCCTAGTGTGGGGCTACCTTATGTGCCATCACAGCAGCCCCAGCCTTGGGGCAGAAGCCTGGACAGCTGCCCTCTTGAAATTTCAGAAGGAACCACTGAAAGAATGAAGCCAAGAAGGTGGCAAGAGTCCCCCTTCTGTCTGGTGCCACCATCTGAATTCCAGCTTCCTGTCTGATGAGTTGCCTCCTCCTGGCATGACTGAAATGGTAGCTCCTTTTTGTGGGAAATAGGACCTTGGATTCAGGTAAGGTTTTGTTAATGACGAAGGCTGCACCCAGGAAGGAGAGGTGGGGTCACACCAGCTCACCTCAGCGCTTTGACTGGTTGCCACCAGTGCAGTTTATATCTACCAAAACCACTGGCTTTTCTTTAAATATGTTCAGTCGAGAGGCAAAATGTCATAACATTGTGAAATATTCTTTGGTGTTGATTCACGATGGAGCCATAGGTGAACTATTTGAGGGTTATTTATAGAGTGCTGAAGATCTATTGTACGTATCAAAGAGGTCGCAATAGTTGTCCAGGGAGAGAAACACACAAGGGTTTGTCAGTTTGCTGAGACTTTCTCTCTACCTGGAAGTCTACGTGACATAGCTCTGCCTGTTTTGGTGCTGATTTCTTCTTCACATTCTTCAAGAGAGACCTCATCCCTGGGTAATGGCCTTACTCTACGGCACCAACCAAATAAGAAAGTAATAGGACACAGCAACACACTGGGGTCAGAGTGCCTTGTGCTGGTAGATTTTCCTACTGCTGCCTATCTGGCCTGTGTTCCTGGAGCTTGTATGGTTATCATCCTGCGTTCCTTATCAATTGGATAACCCCATAAACTCTGGCCCACTGATCCATAATGGAGTCAATGCTGCCCCTGGAGGGATTTTAGAAATCTATGGTGTATTTATGTTTGTTACATTGGTAGCAGGGGCATTACTTGGGGGAGACAGAGTCAGACTTCTTGCTTTAGATGGGGCAGTTTTTACAATGATTTGTCCTGCACTTCATGTGACATTGTGTGCCCTGCCAGACATCCCATATAGGTAGAAAATCTCTTTCTATTGGTCTCAGCCTAGAACCTAATTTCATTTTGTATATCACACAAAGTACCTTTTGTACAGTTTTAATATACACTGAATTTTTCATGAATACTACCATCATATAAATTGAGAGAGTGCTGTATTTTGTCTTTATCAGAAGTTGTTCACCGTTTCAGAAAACCACAATACCAACAGCAAAATGCTCATGGTATTTGAGCTGCCAAAATAACACACCTCTATTCATCTGCATTTGTACACATCTCTATGAATATACAGTACTTATTTAGGCTTGCTTCAGAACATCAAATATAAAGGAGTACCCATAATGTTCCAGTCAATATTGTTTTACTTCTCTTAAATTCAAACTTACTCATCATAAGTAGGTCCAATTGCCTTATATCTTCTAATGTAGTTATGCTCAAACATTTATAGATTACAATGCATATTATTTTACTCTACATTATTTACTTTTAGTTCTTTATTCTACAGTTAGGGGAGTATACTGATTCTTTAAAAAATAGTGTGTGTAAGCGAGTTATATTATCCATAATCTTCATTTCAGAGTCGTAAAGGTGGTCTTGTAAAATATTTGCTATAAAAAGGGAGCATTGGGTCTGACAGGATTGGGACCCACTGCTCTAGGCAACCTCATGGAGGATTTTTTGTTTCATCTAATTTTCATAACACCTCTATCAGCTAGGTCCTATCGTGACCACTAGTTTGCACAGGAGAAATCTGAGTCACAGAGATATGAAATAACTTCCCAATGCTGTATATCTAGAAAAGGGGGAAAGCAGGATTCTAGAGCCCTCCCACTCCACCATTCACTATTCTGCCTTCCACCCACCATGTTTGCCTCATCTTCCATGATTTGTCCAGGTGCCTGGGCCTTTCTACCTGGAAGCCCATCTTCTGGCCCTGCCAGGCCTCTTATAGGGCCTAGCAGGGACTCAAACTAGATAAAATAATAATAATAATAAAAGATTTTTCTGTTTTGGATAGGATTTCAATAGAGTAAATCAAAGGGAAATGCTTTGCATAAAGCAGACTCCCAGTAAGCTTTGTTGGTTGAATGAATGAATGAATGAATGAATGAGTGATTTGGTGGTATTTTGGGAAGAGTGATGCTGGGTCCTTCAGAACAGCCCTGGACTGTTCTGAAGTAATTTATTTCAATAATCTGTTAAGAGTTTCTAGGGGGTTATTAACAGGTTCCCAGGGCTCCCTGTTGAAGGATGGACACTTCCATTGTCTCCCTGGGGCCAAGCTAGGCTGGCCACTCATTTTTCCAAGAAGCACAGCCATTGAAACAGGAAACAGCACAACTCTGTCCCTCACTGCTCACTGACAGAAGCCTAGGCCCTGGAGGTGGGGGTGTTCTTTAAATAACTGCCTTTCTTCGTGCCCTTTGGTCTGTGGTCTCACTTTGGTCCCGAGGATGCCAGCTCCTACCATAGACAACCTGCCAAGGGCAGCACTGTGTTGCCGATGGGTCTTTGGCAAGGTCTCACTCTGAGCTACTGCTTCTTTTCTTTCATTCAGCAGTGTTTTCTGAGGTCTTGCTTTGTGACAGATACTGGGGTGCAGGGATGAGCAACAATATGTGGTCCCCACCCTCCAGAGACTCAGATTTAGGACAGAGGATTGACTTTTGCAATAAAGTGTGGAAAGAGCTGTGACAAAGGAATATACAGAAGCTCTGGGAATTCAAGGGGAGGAAGCTGATCCAGGCTGGGGAGGAGAGGAAAGCCCTTCCTGGAGGAGGGACTGCCCGGGCTTCATCCCAAGGAAAGGTTATGATTTAGCAAAGACGATGGATGAGTATATTTCCCAAAAGGGAATACTATGACATACAAGTTAGGATAATCTGAGGAGGGTTTAGGCACAAAGGGGTTATTTGCAAAGGTGTGGATATGGGGGAATATCACAAGTTATCACAGAAACCCAGGGCTAGGAGCAGCAGAGCTCTCAGCATCCCGAGGCCAGAAGAAATGGGGCAGGGGGGCTACTGTGGTCTGGAAGGAGAGAAAGTCTCGCCTTGATAGAAGGAGTAACCTTCTGTCTGGGACGAAGCAGCCTGATATGACCTATAGGGAGGGAATAAATACCCTGACTGCATTCTCTCCTATCCTTCAATTTCTACTGGTGCTCCCCATTGGCCAAACCCAACCAGAAGCCACAGGGTACTGGAGTTTGTTTATGGGTTCCATATGGGGGCAGCCTCTGGGGCACAGAGCAGGGCAGAGAGTGGAACTGGAGGGGCAAGTGGATCTACCCAGCACATTGGGTTAGGGAAGGCATTCCCAAGCGGAGAAGAACTGTTTGTGATGGCCGGGAGGTGTAGCAGAGCGAGTAAATGGGGAAAGTATATTCTTGAATGCTGGAGCTTGGAGGGAGCTGGGGTTAAGAGTTGTCTATTGTGAAAGGCCTTGCATGCTCCTCTGAGGAATTTGAAAATTTATCCTAAAGGCAAGGGAAGCACTGAAGGATTGTGGGCAGGAGGTAACATGATTAAGTTTGTGTTTTAAAATGGCCACTCGAGTCCTAGTGTGCAGACGGTCTACATGTATCTTTTCGGACGAGAGATGGTAAGGCCTCAGTCAAGACAGTGACAGCGGAGAAAAGAAGAAGTGGATGGATTTGAGAAGTTTTTTGGAAGGAGACTCACAATGTGATGAAAGATTGAATATGGAAGATGAGTGAGAGGGAGGCGTCAAGGGCAATGCACTGGTTTTTGGCTTGAAGCTCAGGCAGGGGAAGGAACATGAAGGGAGGAGGTTGGCTGTCCAGCTGTCTGCCACCTCCCCAACTTTGCTTTCTGGGTCCAGGAGAAGACTTGGATTGGCGCTCTTTGGCAGGACCTTAGGGGGCTTCTGAGGGACTTCTTAGTCATGCCTCAGGGTGGCCTCACCTTGGCTATTCCAAGAGCAAACCAGACTAGAGTGGAGGAGACGCCACCTTTTGCTGCCACCCTGGGGTGTCCTGAAACAGGACCTGCTCCCCTCCAAACCTGTCCCTTCCCATATGGAGAGAGGGTGTGTTTTCTTTTAACGTGCTTCACTGCAGGGGCAAATGAGGCCCAGCTGAGGGGAGAGAGCCAGCAATGACGGCAGAGTACGGGCTCTGCAAGCTGGGGAGAGCGCTGGGGTCCTGTCATCCCCAGTTTCCTTCCCTGGCTTTTCTGAAGGCCCCATCCGTCCCCTTAGGCTCATATTTCATCACTAGCAACTCGGAGGAACCTACTATCCAGTAACAGGTCCCATTCCTTGGAGCTCTCTGCCCAGAAACCTGGAATAATTTTCTTTTGTTTTAGAGGGAAATGCTGAGGTAGTTCTTTCATGTTCTAAGAACTTGGGTAGTCATGGCAACACACAAGGGTGGGGTGGGTGAGGTGGGAGGCTTCTTAGCAGCATTTCTTTTCAAATGCTAGATTAAAGGAAAAGCTTCTTTGGAGTTTGCCTCATTAAGACATAGCTGAGTGCAGGATTGCTGGCTGGTTTTCTGGTTCATCGTTTTACACATTACATTTTGCCTACATTTTCTCACCTGATGGACAGTCTTCTGGGACTTCTCCCTGAAAATTTTGGCCCAAAGACTTCTCTGAGATTTTCAGCTCTTTCTTGGCAAGAGAGGTGGTGGGAGTGTTCGCTTTGTTCCTAGCCCAGGCCTTGTCTTGTAAGTCCCTTTCTTACAATGGGACTGCCACTTATAAAAACAAAGTCAACGTGTTTATTGAAGTTTTGCTCCGTCTTCGGAAGGAAAGATGTTCATTGAGCATACTTGCACACTACACATTTGGTCTAGGATCTTTCTCTCAGAGTTTGGCCTGGCCCAAGGATGGGGGGGTGGGGGGAGTCCTAAGCTCGCTCTACTTCTGGGGCTCTGGGGCTCTGACTGCAGTCTGAGGGAATCCAGGACAAAATAAAGGTGGAAATGTTTAACCCAGAGACTGAACTCAAGTGCTTTTTTTCCTAAACTGAAATGTATATCCTGGCTGGAGGTGACTTCGGAATCCTTCCTTAGCTGGGACTGAACTCCCCACTCTACCCTAGTCCAAACCTTCTTTCCCTGCAAGGAATTTCAGTTCTGATCCCATAACAGATGCTCATGATAGTTGCCCAACTAAAATATTTCCCACACTCAGTCAACAAGCCTTGTCATTTATTCCTTCAAAGTATCTCTGAGCTTCATGTTATTATTAATGTTCTTATCAACAATAGCCCCCCCCCATTTATTGAACACTTACTGAGAGCCAGGATTTCTGTGTATCACCTATTTAATAGTCACCAAAACCCCTGTGAGGCAGGTGCTATTATTCTCATCTTATAGAGAAGGGAACTGAGGACCCAAGACTCTGATCTGTCCAGAGCGAGATAGCTGGTAAGAGCTGGGTCTGTCTGATGCATCCCTGTGCGCTTTCCTCCCCGCCACAGCCTGTATCCTCAGCCACCACCCCAGCTTTCATCCCGTGTTACTGGATCACACCAAGCACTCCCACACAGACCCCACACCTCATTTCCTCCCTGCTTCATTCCATCCAGCACGTAGCCACTGCTCCCCTTTCATTGCTCACCTCTAGGCTCAGTTTTGTGGGTGCAGAGACCACAGCTGTCTCGTTCACCATAGGACGTAGCCCACAGTAAGGGCGCAACAAGTGCTTACTTATTTACTCAGTGACTCAATGAAAAAGATCTTTTTCCTCCACCAGCCCCTCCCTCATTCTCTGTTCTTGGGTCCCTCCCAGCTGGAGCCACTGCTGTCCTCCATCATCAGACATAGCTTACCTGGTTCCTGAGCCAATCCTGTCCAGGCAGGTGGGATCCTATCAGAGTATGCCAGTGTGTTCACAGGGTACATTCCTGTGGAGTTCCCAAAGCTCTGGCTGCTTCTGCTTCTACAGGGAAAAAGTATTTCTGCTGGGACAGATCCAAGATCTGGGGTGCAGGGGGTGGGTCCTGGGCCCCTAAGTGCCCCCTGAATCTCATCATCTCACCTCCTTCACATATCAGCCTCATCTACTGAGTAGCCACTTACTAAGCACCTCTTGGTCTGGGCACTGCAGATACATTATCTCATTTAATTGTCACAAAACCCTCAAAAGGCAGATATTAGTATCTCCATTTTACAGATAAGGAAACAGCCTTGAAGAGATTAAGTCGCTTGCTAAAGGACTCACAGATAGGCAGTGGTGGAGGAGGGATTTGAGCAGGAATTTATCTGTGGTTGGAGCCCTTGTGATTTTTCCCTTCATTGCGTTTTCTCACAGGTGCTGGACTTCTGCCATGTTATACCCATCAAACTCTAAATCCCTCCTCGTTTCTGGGAAACTAACAATTTCAGAGGCTAATAATTATAGTAAGAAGAGGTACAATTTTGTGAACATCTATATATGCCAGAAGCTCCACAAATGACCTTACTTAATTCATTAGTTATTACAAAAGCTATGAAGTAGGTGTTATGATCATCCCTCCTTTACAGATAAAGAAACTGAGAGACATTAAGTGTCACCTCCAATGTCATATAGTTATTGTACTTAGGTTGAGGGAGCTGGGATTCAAACCAGGCTTTTCTGAGTCCAAAGCTCATGCTCTTTATTGCTCTTGCAAAAACCAGCTGACTGGGAGTAGGCCCTGATAGTCCTCTACTCCCTTCACTGCACCCCACTTTTGGCTGAGGTCCAGCCACCCAGAACCAGGTTTCCATTGCCTTCCAGCCTCTGGACCTCTGCTGCTCTACCCCACCTGCCTGATGGACTAACCTTCCAGGACGGCTTGAGCTAAGCCATGTTCACCTGCCTCTCTGGTTGCTGGGCTTGGCACTTCTGGTCATTCTGGCAGCTAAGTCAGTTCTTCCACATGCCAACCCCTGCCCTTGCATGGAGGTCCCTGGGTGATTCTTACCACCCACCCCACCCACCAGCTTGATGGGCTGTGAGACCCTGCTCTTGTCTTAGTTCCTCTGCCTGGCTTCCTGGGTGCCATGTAGCTCCCCTGCTTCTATTCACCAGTGATAAATGCTTCCTGTGGCCCTGGGACCCCCACATTCTGGAGCCAGTCCCAGTGCTTGGCTGAGTTGGTTCAGGGCTTTCTGGGCACTGTAGCAATGCTCCTTGCTGGCCCCTGGCTCCCCGCTGACCTCCTGTTTGCCCTGTTCTGCCCAAGTCTATCTGCCTTGACTCCTGCCCCTTGTTTCCCTCTGACCCCCCAGGAAGTCCTGCCTCGCAACCTTACCCAGTCAGTTACCTCTTTCACCCCACTTGATCAGACATTATCCAGCCTTTCTTTCTCAACATCTCCCAACTTGGACTCTGCTTCACTTAGAGCAGAATCAATCACTCAACTAATAATCTGTGCTGGGGGCCCATGTACAAGAGATTATGTGGGGTCACTGGGACTTCCCAGCTGTCCCTGCTCCCCAGATCTCCAGTCACACACCTTTTGTGCCTGGTTTTTGCTATTCTCCTTGATTCCCACTACTGCAGTAGACCCCCTCCCCTCTTCCCACCCCATGAAAGTGTCCTAGGCTCTGAAGCTCACTCTGAGGACCCTCAGCTTGGCTTTTCAACATTCTTCTCACACAAAGGAAAGACAAACCGGGGTAATGAAGTGGGGCGGAGCGCTGGCAGCCTAGGAAGACCAGCCTGAAGGTCCAGACACCTCAGGCTTGGCCCCAAGGACTAAAGGGGTGGATTGAGGGTCTTCTCACCTGGAATCCTTTCTGTTGAGAAGCTCTCTTGTAAGCCATGGCAATAAAAATAGTGATAACTCCCTTTAATCCAGTGATTAAAATGTGCCTGGCATTTACATGTATCTCTGGTCCTCTAAGTCAGGTAATCATTATCCACATTTTACAGATGAGGACCAAGGCTCAGAGAGTCAGCAGCTTACCCAAGGGCTTTGCTTCTCTGAACTTGTAATGTGTTTAAAGTTGGTATCATGTGATTAACCCTATGGCATTCTTAGTTTCCTCCGTAGGTCCCCATCTTGCACTGAAACAGGGAGCCCTTCAAGAGCAGAGCTGTGTCTGCTTCCTACCTGCATCCCCACCCTGCTGGCACACTGCAGGTGCTCTGTGCTACCTGTTCTCAAGTCCTTCAGAGAAGCCCAAGGCTCCTTAGGTCCAGATCTTACTTTGATCCCTAAGGAGTAAGCCCACATGCCTTCCCTGAAGGAAGTCCAGACCCCTTATCTGGAGAGGCTGTTTGGGAAATGGGACTAAGCGGCTTGGTGACTGTGGCTTATGGGAGTCAGGTGTTTTCAGGTCAAAGGCTGTAGGAGTCCCTATGTCTTTGCTCCTCCTGAGGAGTGTATCTGCACACACTAATGTCCCTGGTCATGGCCTCAGGGGGTCTTTCCCACTGCAGGTATTGAGAAATCTCAAGTATCTCTATAAAGATGATCCTGTCATTATACCCAGTTCCTCATGCTAAACCATGGCAGAGAGAGAGAGAGAGAGAGAGAGAGAGAGAGAGAGAGAGAGAGAGTGAGAGATGGGGAATTGAGAAGTGGGTCTTATAACCACACCCTTATCTCCATTCTATCATGTATAATATACAACGTTAGGTCAGTGTGACCCTAGGGATTGCTGAGCTGGTACAATCTCTTCCTTTATAGACGGGGAAGCCAAGGCCTGAAGAGAGGAAGTGTTTTCTGCAAGGTCACATAGGGAGAAGAGGCAGAAACACCGTGACTCCCCATCTAGGGCTCTTCCCACCGCCTATGTTGCTTCAGCATCAACTCAGTTACTGAGGTGCTGCCACCCAGTTCAGGTTTCTGGAGGTCACTGACTTTTCCTGGTTGGAGGGCTTTGTGCCTCACCTGTGGGGAGGGTACTGGCAGGTAAGACCACTACAGGGCAAAAATACAAATGTGCCCACGTGGGCCCTTGTTGGCCCCTACAACACTGGATAAGATGGCAGGCTGAGCCCTGGCGCTCACTGTTGCCCACTCTCTCTCTTCCCATTGTCTGGAAGCCTGGTGGGAGGGAGCTACCTCTATTTTGAGGACTGTAGTTGCTATGGGCCCAATAGTGGCACAGATTTTCTATGGAGTAGAGCTTTGTGCTTTTTGGCCAATCAAAGGGCCTGGCTGTTCCTCAGCCTGACAGGACCACTTGGGTTAACTGGGAGCTGCTCTCCTCATCGTCACCATTTCTTTCAGACAGAAGGAGAGAGCTCTCTGCCATCTACATATTTTCAGCTGAGATATATTTTGCATAAAGTAAACTTAGCAAACAGAACACAGTGAGAATATATTTGGCTTTGAAGCGTCAGTGTTCTGACAGGCATTTCCTATTAGCTATCTCTGAGCAGACCAGCCCGGCTAGGTTTTGCTTAAGTGGCATAATTCTCCTGCAGTGGAGACAGCTCATTCATTAGTCATTCCAAAAGCCAAATACAAAATATCCTTCTCTAAGCCAACTCTACCAACCAGCTCTGCAGCCCGGGTGGAACAATGAAACTGTGAGGCTTATGGGGCCTGGCAAAGGTCATCCTGAGAGCCACCTGTCTGCTGGGCTTTGAAGCACGGCTTTGGCTAGAGCCCTCATTCCCTTTGGAACAGGAAGGACACATCTTCCTTTCTTGGCAGAGGCTTTTGGCGGGTGGGCGCCATCCCATTTCACTACGGAGTTATTCGCCACAGTTCGAGGCCCTGATTGAATGCACTCTGTTTTGTTTTGTTTATGGTTTTTTCTTTTTTTTTTAAAGGTCTTAGAAGCTAAAGGTACCCATTCTAAGAGGAAGGAAAGGAATGTGTCCTTTCCTGCTTGGTTCTCTCAGCTGAGCTCAGCCCTTCCTTGACTGGCATCCTGAGTATTATCTCTTAGTCCTTGCACAGTGAGGGCTGATGTCCCCATTTTCCAGATGAGGAAACTGAAGCCCAGAGAAGTGAAGTGATCTGCCAAAGGTCACACAGCCAGGGTTCAAGCCTGTAAGGCTCTAAAATGTGTTTTCTGTCTTCTGTTTCAGGAAGCCTCCTTTACGATGATTATCTTGAGTTTAAAACTGAAAATACACATGGGGGTGAGGGTCTTCTTTTCTCAACTTCAGAAGATCAAAGAATGACACTGTGTTCCAGGCATCTAGAGCAGTGTGGGCTGAAAAGCCAGCCAGGGAGAAAGATGTAAGATGATGTTCTAAAAGGAAGGTTGAAAACACCTGGAATGGGAGTCGGGGGGCAGGGCATGGATAGTTCTGATGGGAGCAGAGCTTGGTTTGAGGTCCAGGCGTTGGGACCAGAACAAGGAGAGGGGAGGGTTTGTCACAACCCCATGGTCCCCATGGTCCAGCTGGGGATTCCACACGTGACCTTCTGAATGGGCCATCTGACAAAGCCTGACTAAGCAGAATCCCATGGGATAAAGACTCCACACACCCAGGAATGAGGCGAACACCAGAGGAGCACCGAGAAAGGTCCTGTGCAGAGTCGAAGAGCTGAGGTTGTGACCACAGCTGGAAATTGGTCCGACTCCTAGGATAGTCTAATTAGCACTCCAGGTGGACAGACACATTCCCAGGTGCCCAGGTCAAGGGGAGTGTATGTGTACGGGGAGAGACAGGCCAAATCAGAGGCAGAGTATATCTACACAAGCTAGGAATGAGAATCTCAGAGTCCTTCCAGAGCAGAGCAGACATCCAAAGTTGAAACTCTTGAGTGGTGCCCTCCTTAGCCTGGCATTAAGGCCTTCCTTAGGCTGCCTCAACTTACCTCTGTAGTGCCATTTCCCACTTTCCCCTCCATCCCTCCACACTCCACATTCTGTGTCCAGCTATTGTTTTCAAACACACACAGAACTTTTACTTTGCAGCTCTTCCACATGCTATTTTCTCGGCAAGCAACTCATCTCTTCCATCCACAGACCCACCTGGCAAACTCCTACTCCCCCTTCAACACCCTGCTTAAAGGTGTCTGGAAGCCTTTTTCATCTACCCAGGACACCTTTTTCAGTGTTCCTGACCCTTTGTCCACAACTCTAGTGAATCACTGATTCTAATGCACTCTCAGGTGCCCTCTTTTTTTTTTTTTAAAGATTTTTTTTAAATTGGGGAATTGGGGGAGGGGAACAGCGCTGGGGAATCAGGGAAGGGGAACAGACAAGTTGCTGTCTTTTTGTTCTTCAGTCTAGTTGCGGAGGACATTGCTTCACTGGCCCATGTTGGTATCGTCATTGCGCTCTTCCTGGATGAGGCAGATCGATTGCCGGCCTCTGGATGGTTGCTCACCGCGGCTATTGGCAGCTCACGCTGGTTGCTGGCCACTCACTGTAGCCTATGGCAGCCCACTGCAGCAGGGGCTGCAGCCTACACCATCGCTGGGGCTCGTGCAGCCCAGCTCCAGGTGGAGCTGTTGTTAGCTGTAGAGGGCAGTGTCACTGGCCTTCATATGTGGGATCCGAACCGGGGCCGCTGGCATCCCAAAACCAGCTCTTAACCAATGCGCCACTCGGCTGGCTCTCGGGTGCCCTCTTATATTTTATCTCCGGGTTCCCAGGACCCAGTGGACAGCTGGCATGTAGAAAGTGCTCAGTCAATTGATAAAGCAATGCAGTTTGAATGGCTGCGAATTTGCCAACTTGTGCCACAGATCACTCTGCCTCAGACCTGGAAAAAAATATACTATTTAAGTGAACCACCTCTTTCTAGTGTTTAACTCTTTATCTATACTCCCAGCCTGATGTAATGTATATAAACCACCGAATCTACTAACTGGTATATAGTAGATGCTCAGTGAATGGTAGCTGATATTGTTGTTGTTTCTCAGGGACTCAGAGTGGACCTTGAAGGGTCTATAGAAAGAACACTGACCCTGGAGTCGGGGCTGTGGCTCTGCCTCTAAGACCCCAGACATATGACTTTGGAGAGGTCATTTCATCTTCTCTAGACCTCAGTCTCTTCATGAGTGAGGGATGCAACTAGATGTCCTGTGATTGGGCCTCTATCTGCTCTAATCAAAACAATTCAAACAATGCCAAAACAAGCACAGCAGGTAGATCTCAGGGATTCCAGCTTCAGTCTTCCTGGTGTGACTTCTGGTTAGAAATCAGGGAACTAATCTTGACTTTAATGGCCCTTCTGGGGACTTTGCTCTACCCCCAGGCAGGACCACTCCTCAGGGAGGCAGAAACAGCTCCTTGCCAAACTCAGGGCAGCCATCCCCGCTTTGCTATCCTAGAGAAGGAGGGAGACAGTCTGTCATGGAGCTTGTGGCAAAATCCCTCTTCCTCCCCAAACACTCTATGATTAGCTTTGTCCTCACCACAAAACTGCAGGGGTGTGTGCGAGTGAGTCACAGATGTTCAGATCACATTTATAGAGTGCTTGTAAGGCGGGGTGGTGGAGAGATGCCTGGTGGCAGGGAGGGGGCTTTCAGAAGCACCCTAGTTCCCCTTCCCTACCCGCAGCAGTTGTTGAAATTTTAGGTTACAGACTGTAAAATCAAACCATCCTCTGATGCCACCCAGCTTCTAGGCAGCTCCTTATGTCAGGCTTCTGCCACTCAGAGCGGCTCCCCTGGAGGTGGGCAGGGGCTTGCCCCTCGTGCCATCACTGCCATTCCCCCTACCCTACTGAAGAGGGCTGTCATGGGGACAGACCCAGGCTTGAACCTTCTCTCTCTTGAACCCCTCTCTCTGTGATCCCTACAATCCCCAGGGCTACTCTGAAAGAATCAGATCTCTCTAGAAGTGGATGGTCTGACCCTCACAACCACCAGGGGCCCCAGCTGCCACTGCGCTTATACTCTAGGCTCACTCTGTGGCTGCTGATGTGAGGCTGGGCTGCAGCCAATGGCGCAGGGGTTCCAGCCCCTCTGGGCTAAGCACTCTATTCCCAAATGTCCCCTTCATGCTCCCTTCCCATCTAATGATGGAGGACCCTGAGCTGCACTCAGGAGCTGGGAAGGAGGAAGAGGCCTCTTAGGTGGAAGAATCCTAGCAGGCGGGCAAGTCCTAACAGGTGGACCAGGGCTGCAGCGTGCAGACAGTGAATCACCTGGGTCCCCGCTGCTTACTGGACAGAGCCAGAATAATGACAATAATAATAGAGAGCCAGGGTGCTGTTATTAACTCCCACCTTTCCTCCCAGGATGGTATCTCCTCCATCCATCTGACAACCCTCAGGGGCAGGGAGGAGCCAAGGGCAGAGATTTGTTGCCCTGTCTTAAATGTGGAGGAAACTAAGGCCAAAATTATTCTCCACGGAACCCGGGTCATCCTGAGAAAAAGACTTTTCTGCCTCCTGATGTCATCCTGATGTCAGGAGAGGCAGATGGGCCCACAAGTAGTGGTTCTCCTCACTGACAAAGCTCTAGGCTTAGAGGTGGAAAGAACCCTTATATATATATATATATATATATATATATATATATATATATATATATAATTTTTTTTTTTTTTTGAGGGCAGTGTCACTGGCTCTCATATGTGGGACCGGAACTGGGGTCGCTGGCTTCCCAAATATGGAGTTGTTTTCTTTTCTTTTCTCTCTCTTTTTTTTTTTTGAGGGCAGTGTCACTGGCTCTCATATGTGGGACCCAAACCGGGGCCACTGGCTTCTGAAGCCAGCACTTAACGGCCACTCGGCCGGCCCTGAACCCATATATTTTTGAGTTCTTAAAGCCTATCTTCTAATCCTTACCTATAATAGCTCTAGGGGTTAGGGATGAATATTTTCCCCATTTTACAGATGAGGAACTTGAAGTTCAGGGAAGTTAGGTAATTTTCCTATGGGCACACAGCAAAGGAGTGGCAGAGCCAGGGTTTGAACCCAGTTGGTTGGTGCCTTCTTGGCCTCCTGTACAGCTGTGCCATCCACAGTCAGAATCCCAGGATCTCCAAGACTGGTTTCCTGGGCCTTCGGGCCTGGTCTTTCTTTATTGCCTTCCCCTCCTGGACTCACTCTATCTCAAAATTAGGGCTCTTCCCAGGGCTTTCTGGAGGCCAGCTTTCATTTTCATCTTTGAGCAGCTGTGGAAAAGTAAAGACCCACCACTTTAATTTTGGGGTCTTAGTAATTATCTGGTATTCACCACCCACTCAACTCTACCCACTAGTTATTATAATAACAACAATAATAATTTAGAGAAGCAATGATGATGATCACAGCATGCATCCACTGATCCCCCACTGGAGGCTAGACACAGATACATAGAACCTCACTATTTTTCTTTAAATTTCAAAATGGTCCTGGATTTGGTAGTCAAGTATATTGGATTCTAGTCGTAGTCCTGACAAGGATGCCATACAGCACATGGCTGAGTGAGCCCCTAAATCCTCCATGCCTTAATTTTCCCCTCAGTAAAATGGGGATAATAATCTGGCCAGATGCTGTGCTTTAAATTTCTTGAAAGAAAAGTCCTAATAAGACAATTTTTTCTTTAAGCATCATTGCCCCATATTTACATTTAAGATTAAAAAGGACCCACCAGTCCGATGCCTCATTGATGCATTATCTTCATGCTGCGGTCTCCCACTGCTCTGGCTGCCCAGCCCTTGGGAAGGGTGCTGGGTCTGGGCAGGCAGGGGGCAGGGGCTGATTTCTTGGGTGTAGTGGGAGTCTCAATTTTCTAACCCTTACCCTCAACAGCTGCCTCTGCCAAGGCCCTGGAGCTAGAAAAAGCGAGGCCATTGCCTGAGCGCAATAAATGCTTTTATTAGCTCTTTTATTAATGATGGTTGGTATTTGTTGAGAAGCTGGGACAATAGTTATTCCAGTAAGAGGATATTAAGCTCCCGCTGACAGGTCCTGTATATCTAACATTCTCTGGCCCCCGGCCCTTCCCCTAAGCTGCTTTATTACAATACAGCATACCCCTGGCCTCCTAGCAACTCCAAGAAGGGTGGAGGGTGGGGGGAGGTAGGGATAAGCTGGTGTCGTTAAACACACAGGTCTTTTCAGAGGTTACCGTAAGCCAATAGCAGGAAGCTTTTTCTACCCCCACCCCCCACCCGAGAGCTTAGGGGGTTTGTGTAATTTTTGCATTCTTTTTTTATTTTTTTTTTTTTGGTCACCTCTGGGCTTTTGGCTATTTTACAGCCAGAGCTGCAGGTGATGAGTCGGTAAAGGGGGAGGACATCCTTGAACCATTCCCATTCTTTATTTTCAGCCATTTTACATTCTTTTTAATTTATCAAACACATTTCTAATACTCTATGCTGGCAGTGGTCTGAGTGCTTTTCAAATACTAATTTATTTAATATTCATAACATCCCTATGAGTTAGATACTATTATTATTCCTGTTTCATAGATGAGGAAATTGAGGCCCAGAAAGGTTAAATGACTTGCCCAAGGTCACACAGCTAATAGGTAACAGAGCCAGGTTGGAGCCTAGGAAGTCGTCTCCAGAGTCTGAGCTCTTTATCTGAAATTTTTAAACTGAGCATGAAAAGAATTAGGAAATATTTCAAAATTCAGCAGCTTTATTGCTTTATCAAAGGGAATTATGTATTTTCATGTAGGGGGTGGTATAATAAATTATAATAACAATCCAGAATCAGAGTATCTGTGAGTTGAAAGGATCCTGAAAGGTCATCTGACCTAATCCTCTGATGAATACAAGAGTTCTCTCTGCAGCACATCTCATATGTGATCCACTAGCTTTTTCCTGAACACTTCTAGTGACAGGAAACTCACTGCCTCACCTGGCAGACTATTCCAGCCTCGCACAGTTCTCGCTATTAGAAAAGAAGGTTCTCCCTCAGGCTGAACTGAAATCTAGCTCCCTTAACTTACTATCAGAGACCTACTTTTGTCATCTTGAGTTGGGGGGCGGGGCAACCTTATCTCTTTCTTATAGGATAGCCCTTAAAGTACTTGAGAACAGCTTTTATGCCCCCTTAAATCTTTTTTCCTCTTTGGGGTTAAACTTCCTTAGTTCTTTCATGATCCTTGTTTGTTATAATTTCCAGATTCTCCGTCTTCCTGTTTCCACCCCTCTGATGCATGGTAGTTTGTCAGTGTTCATCCTGGAGTGTTGTCAGAAGGAAACACACACACACACACACACACACACACACACGTAAGGTGTGATCCAGCAGTGCTGAGCAGAACAGGGCCATCAGCTCCTGCACCTCCTTTTATGCTCTCCGTTTCCAATGATGCAGCATCAACTTGCCTTAGGTTTTTTTGAGAGTCACGTTATACCCTTGACTCATGCTGAGTTTGCAGTTGGTGTGTAGCTCTTTGAGGTCCATTGTCCAAATTCTGAAATTCTACAGCTGTGCTGTTTGTTTTCCTTGAGACTGAGGGTGGGATTTTACGTTTTCTACTAGTAAATTTCATCTTGTTAAGTTCAGTTCCTTGTTCCAACCTATCAAGGTTGACTTGGAACCTTAGTCTTTTACCCTCATTAGTGCTTCCCTGCTTGATTTTGTGTCATCTGAAATTTTGATAAATATGCTATCTGTGTCTCCATTCAGGTTCTCATTATTTATTTTTTTTCCTTAAGCTGAACAGAAACTTGCCCGAAGTTGTGTTTGCGGAGGAAGGGGAGGCAAAGCTGGAGTGACTGGAAAGGGACGTTTTCTGTTTGGATCAACACGAATGACTAGTGCTGCGCACTTTCTGGGAATGTGAGTAACCCGGTAAAGACTTGTATAGCATCATTTCTGCGTCAGAGCCTGTGTCCCATGACGAGGCAGGAAGGCAAATATTGATAGCTTGGTTCATAGATCTAATTGTTTCCTATATACCCTCTGCCAGCAAGTACTGAGAGTTGAAATGGAGGATGTTATGAAATAGAAGCAAGGCCCACTGTGAGGAGACAAACAGAACTCCCAGACCAGAAAGAGCCAGGTGATTGCTGTAAGCATTAAGGCCTCCAGAAGTAATAAAGAAGACATTCTTGGAACAAAGACAGAGCTAACAGAAAAAGAGCGTTAGCATGCTGCACCGAGTTTGAATAAATTTTTCTCAGCTCAAATAACCATTCCCTTCTGTCATTCCTTAGAGGTCACACCTAAAAGCCAAAAGAGTCAGACTGAGGCCACTTCATTGGGGTTCATAGCAGGAGACCTCTGTTTATGTCAAAGGGTGTTGGAAATCATTTTAATGTCCCAATCATGCTACAATTGGCCCTTCAAAGCACTCAGCCCACTCATGCCAAATACCACAGAAGTATATTTTTTAACTGTTCCTAATATTCACCCCAATTGTTCTCCTTCTTGTCCATTTCGACCCACTCTTTTTATTCTCTAGTTCCTGCCCCTTCTTCCCCCCATGCCCCCCTCCCCACCCCCCACCAGGGGTGTGTCATGCTGTGGTATCCCAGGCACCTGAGTTGAATGCAGCTGCAGAGACTGAGGTAGATTTTGGTGCCTGGGGGTTAATTCTTGGTGGCTGAGACTATGGGATTTCCAAGACAGTTATGAAACAGAAATGGAACCAGGTTGTCAAGTCCAGGTAGGAAAAGCCAGAAAGGCTGAAGTGGAAGAGAGCCTGGGATTAAGTGGGAGCCAATGTTTGGGGCAGAACACAGCAATGGACCCTGAACTGATGAGCAAGCAGTATATTTTTTTGGCTCCTGAGGCCCAGGCAGAGGCACACTTCTCGATGTTCGGGGCCCAGGCTAGGGAAGAACATCTTCAGCCCTGTGACTCCCTGCTCCACACTCTTGATGGCCCTGACACCCAGCAAGACTCTGTCTTGTTCCCATAAAACACTGAGACCCTGTCTTAGTCTATTTGAGCTGCTATAACAAAAATACCATAGACTGAGTAGCTTAGGCAACATGCATTTATTTCTCCCAGTTTGGGAGGCTGCAAAGTCCAAGATCAAAGCACCTGCTGATTCACTGTACGATGAGGTCCCACTTCCTAGTTCATTGCTGGTCATACTGTGTCCTCACAGGGCAGAAGGGATAAGAGAGCTCTCTAGGGTCTCTTTTATAAGGACACTAACTATTCACGAGGGCTCCACCCTCATGATCCAATCACCTCCCAAGGCCCCACCTCCCAATACTATCATATTGGGGATTAGATTTCAACATATTAATTTGGGGGGATGTAAATCTTTAGTCCATAACAGACCTGCTTTATCAGTTTGCTGAACTTGATGTGCATGGCCACTCTCAACTCCATAGACACATCCATTCTACTCAAAGGGCTTGTAATTGTGATAAGAGGCACTCTTGCCACCTGCCTCAGCTCATTGGAGCCCCACTAGATGGCCCACCCCACCTAGCTGCCCTGCTTGGCCAGGGGGTGGGGTGGGGTGCTGGACACTTACTCAGCATCAGACACTGTGCCCAGTAAGAGCTGAGATCAGACGAACAAGGGGAGGCCAACCTCTAAAGGATGGAGACCATGCCTGGATTAAGTATTTCACTTCACAATTTATCACACCAACCCAGTCTCTGGCAGACCATTGGCCTTCTTTTTTATTATTATTATTTTCTATTATTAGCCAAATTCTTATTCGCCTGTGGTCTGAGTCAGGCCTAGGCTTGGCGTGTGTTAATTTGTAAGGTTGAGTTATTTATGTTGTGTTACAATCTAGTCTATCACTTTCTTACACATTTTCCCCTCAAGATGAGCATTAATTCAAAATGAATTAAAACCCTAAACCCAGGGATGGAAAAAAAAAAAAGGGTGAGAATGGGATTTGAGAAGAACTGAAGGATTATCTCTGTATTTTGCTCCAGTGTCCTAGACCCCAAAGGAAGGAAAAAGCAGGCATTCCCACTCACTGCTCATAGCTCTCAGCTCGGAAGGAGAGGGAAATGGGAAGATAACACCGATAAAAACACCAGCTCCACCCAAATGACTCAGATGAAGGTGCATCTCCGAGTCTTGGTGTTTTTCTGAAACTCAAGGCCTGAACAGAGACTAGAACTGTCCAGCTGCCTGGGCTCGAATGAGAACTTCATAAATCTCCAGAAAGCCTCTGACCCTTTCTTCTTTTTCACTTTGGCTCTGTTTCCTTCTTTGCTGAGGGTCCCTATTTGTCAAAGCAGAAGGGAATTGCATCAGTCAGTTGTGAGTCAGACAAAACAAAAATAAGTGGACAGCCCTCCTTGAAAAGGAAAAAGTAGTGGTGAGATCCTTATTGATTAGGCAGCATAAAACATGTTAGAGGACGGTGGCCAGGGTTTCAGATACAGTAGAAGGGGAGCAGTTTGAATGCTGGGGGTTGGGTAGGAAAGCAAGGGTTTGGATTCAGCCTCATGGTTCTCCCTCTCCCCCTGCAGGTGAGAAAAGACACACAGAGAGACAGAAGCAGGGCAGCAAGGAGACATGAAGATGTGAGTGTGAGTGTGCATGCGTGTATGTGCAGGAGTGTCCACATACACACTGATACAAGGAGTAAACAGAGAAAGGAGTCCAGGATCAGAAAGGAGTCCAGGATTCTTGAAAACGAATATACTCCGGGCAATAATTATGGCAGTTAAAACCATGTGCTGTACCCATCCACTCAATGTATGTTTATTGACTGCTGCTCTGTGCAGGGCATGTTCTGGGCTCCAAGGATACAGAATTAAATGAAACCAAGGCCCTGACTTCGAGGGGCTTATGTTCTAGTGTAATACATGTCAGGCATGTAACATACGTTTTCTCATGCATGGACCCCATGAGGTGGTTTCTATTATCCCATTCTACAAATGATGCAACTGAGGCACAAAGAAGCTTTAATAACTTGGCAGCGTCTCACAGAAAAGCCACAATTTGAACTCAGGTCTTTTAGAACCAAAGCCCCTGCTTCTAACCCTTGGAATGTGATACGCCGCCACCCCCACTAGCGAGTCCTGAGCTAAAGCCCCACTGGCCCTGCCTTAGTTATTAAAACTCAGACAGACCATGTTTTCTTCTTGAACCTCAGCCGATCCATCCATAAAAAAGGGGATGGATTAGTTGATCTCTGAAATCCCTTCCAGCTCTAGAGCTCTATTATTCTGGGGGGAAAAAATTCTAGATTGGCATTCTCACCCCAGGGTTTCTTGTGGAGATAAGCAGAAGCTCAGTAGATGTTCAAAAAGAGATGAACACTCAGAGTCATGTTTCCCACACTGGGTTCCAAGGATTTCTTTCCAGGGATTCGGAATTTTCTATGAGAATTTTATTTTTGTAAAACAGATTTTTTTGAGTGTCCTGGGCCCCAGAGAGAAGCAGACATGGGATTGTCCTCTGGCTGGCAGAAAAGGGAGAGAAAGAGGGTGGGAGAGAGGGAGGGAGGTTGGGAAGTAGGGTCTGCTGGGGGTTAGGACTCAGCTAGTTCAAGGAGTTGCCTTTCTTTCTTCCTGGAGATGCAGGGCTGGGGAAGTCCCAGAATATGTTGTTGTTGTTGTTTTAATACCTAGCAAACCAATATCTTGCTGAGGTCAATGCTACCTGAGGCTATGAGAGGTGGAAGGCAGTGGGGTCCATCTGGGGCCCAAGGCTAAGAGCCCAGAAGGGCAGGTGTGGTTCAGGCTGCACCTAGAATTTTGTGAGGATCTGGCTAGAATGTTTGAGGGGGGAGGAGCATGTTGCCAAATGGTAACATGTGTGACCGATCAAGGTGAGACAGGTCCCAGCTTTTCACCTTAACCCTGACTCACCTCACCTGGCCAGTCAACCACTCCTGGGAGCTTTGTGGACTGGAAAAGTGAGGTGGCAGCAGGAGCCCAGGTCGCTCAGTGGCTAAATGCAGCCCGGGTGCCCCTGATAAGCTTAGTCAACTTATTAAATTACACAGGAAAAATCGAGATGGAATATTAATTCCGCACACCTCTCCTCTCTGCCTGGGGAACCTACCTTCCTGGGTTTCACTTTTCAAAGGCTGAAATAGATATGGAGATTTCACACTTAATTAAAGGAGAAGGGTGCTCACTTCAAATCTTTTGAAAACCATTTTGGTTCTGAGCTTAGTGGAGCCAGAGGAGACCCAGTTACCATCTGGCACAAAAGGTGTTAACTCGGAGACTCTGGTCAACTCTAGACATCAGATTCAGAAACAAAGAGAATTAATTTCGGAGGCCCCCTTGTACGGCCCCTCCCCCTCCCGCCTGTAAGCTGAGAGCACATGTATTGACTTCTAGGTATTAAAAAGTTAGGTCTGAGAGGTCACCTGTAATGCAGAACGCCAGGTGCCAGAGCTCACCCCATAGGGCAGGTTATCTTATCAGCCAGGCTGATAAAACTCAGGAAAGTCTGCCCATAAGGAACAAATATTTATAAGCCCAACACCTTTCAGTCTAACAGATTAGGCACAGAATGTAAGCAGGAGCACAGGTGAGTTAGCCCTGGGTGCTGGAGCCTGATTTTCGATCAGAGCCTTTCTGGGCTCCTCTGGTCTCATTAAAAAGGATGCGTGTTGAACAGTGACCTGTTTAGGAGGCATTTTCACATCTATCATCGCACATGACCCTGAAGACAGGCTGGTGAGGACAGAGCTATTATTATCCCCATTTTGCAGCTGGGGAGACTGAAGTGCAGAGAGGTTAAGTATTTGCCCTTTCACACTACTGGCAAGTAAAACTTGAACTCTAGCCTCCGGTTTCCAGAACCTGTGTGTTTTTCACACGCCAGGGGTGGCCTTGGCTGGTTCTCGCTCTGCTCTCCTTTAAATCAGCAGCTCCCTAGGAAGCTCCCCTGCTTTGCTCCTCAGTCCCCTAGTCACAGGCCCTGCTCCCTTGGCAGAATCAGGAAGAGGTAAAGGAGACAGCGAGTCTGATGGGGATGGCTGAGGGGTGCCCTAAGATAGCTCTTGCCCCGAAATACATCCCTGTGGTCTCTCCTGGGGCTTGGAATTCGTTCCTTTGGGTCCCCAAGTCTTTTCTGTTTATTCGTTCTTCCTAGGAGAGGTTATTAAAAGATTAAAGGCAAATGCACTAAAATGAGAGGCCCTTAGTGTCAGCGGAGGGGTCACTGATTTCCTTTTGTGCTAGTGTGGAAAGGGCATGAGTGGAGCGTGGAGGAAGCCCCTTCTCTCTGGGGGCCTGGGTTTCTCCTCTGCCAACGGCACAGTCAGGCCAGACGATCTTAGACTTCCCTACTGCTTGGACCACTCAGGCCAGATCTCCCGGGACGAGGAGCCCCTTCAGCCTTTTTCTTTCCATCCTTAGCCAGGAGAGAGGGGGAGTGTTCTAGAGGAGGCAACGTCTAAGCTCAGAGGAGAGAAGGCGAGTGGCTGGAGTCAGGAAGCAGCTGGTGCAGAGGCCTGGAGGTGAGTGCGGAGCCATGGTTACCAGAGGCCAAGCGATGAGGCTCAAGAGATAAGCAGGAGCCAGATCACAAAAAGCCTTGTAAAGCCGTATCAGGGCTTTATCCTAAGAGCAACAGGGAGTCAGAAAGGATTTAAAGCAAGTAAGTAGCACGACAATATTTGTGTTTTAGAACATTCCCTCTGGTGCAAATGTGGAGATGGAGACAGAAGAAGGTGATGAGAGAAGGAGGGTTGTGGGAGAAAAGCTCCAGGTAGACTCACCTCTGCTTCCCACCCCACCTCTTCTGACCAGGCTGGCCTGGTTATGCTAGCTATATTTGCAAGAGTAACAATAATGGCTACCATTTAGAGGTGCTTCCTCTCTATCAGGTGCTGTGTGGGGTGCTGTGCATGCCTTGCCTCATTTAAGCCTCATAATAACTCTATGAGGCAGAAACTGTTAACACCCATATTTTACAGATGAGAAAATAAGGCTCAGTGAGGGCAGGTATGTTGCCCTGGGTCACACAGCTGGTCAGTGGTGGCACCAGAACATAGGCAGAGGTGTGGCTCATTCCAAAGCTGCTGCTTTTAGCCACTGGGTGCCCCGCCTCCTGAGATGGCCTGCACAGCACAGTTAGCCTGCACTCTCCAGTGGCAGCATGGAGCCCTACTTCCTGTAACAGAGGAAGATGAGAACAGTCATAGTTGGTACAAATGTGATTTACTATGGATCTCCTTTAAACAAATTGCAGGTTGTGTGTGGAGGGGGTGTAAGGTCTTTGGGAGGTTTGGGCTCCATGGCTGGTTCACCTTTGCCTGTCAGAGGAGAAATGGAGCTGGGTCTGAGACAAGTCTAGTAACCCTGTTCTCCATCCCCTTTTCACAGGAAGGAGCTTCTTAGAAGCTTGGGGCTTCAGGAGCCATTTCCAAATTGAGGGGGTAGCCTAGAAGTCATACTTCCCATCAGCTGGAGAACATGGAGGGAGAATAGCTACTACACTCTCACATGCTGCCTTTTCCTAAAGGGGGAGCAGGGCCCCATGGCTGGGGCAGGGATTGCTGGAAAGCACGCCGCGGCAGTTAGAGCAGGGGACAATTCTCCCAAAGGCTCAGGGTAGAGGAGGAGGGCAGACTGTCACCTCTGCTCCCTCATGGTCACTGGAGACCCTTAAATGGAGCAGTGGCACTCACTCACTTGTAGCCAGTGACAATGAGCCCAGAGGTTACTTTGCTGAGAGCCACAAGTGCAGGTTTCTGACCTGGATCCTATCATACAGAGGTGGGTCATCTTGGAAAAGTTGCTTCCCTACTCTCTGTACCTCAGTTTCTCCACTGGACGAGGTAAGCCTCCAATTGCTGCTTCTTCTAGCTCTGGTGTCTAGTCCAGCCTCTCTCAGGGCCACTTTGGAGCCAGGCTAGATAACAGGCTGCCCCTTGGGCCTTCCACAGCTACCTGCCCACTCCAGGCCAGCACCCTGATCCTACCCCACTCTCCAACCCCACCCCATGAGGACACCAGCCATCAAGGTCTACTCTGTCAGCTGGAAGACGGGGCTGGCTTACACCTGCAGCAGGGAACACTGATTAACTTATTTTGCATCATTTTGCATTACCTGGCTCCAGGGCCTCCAGCTTGACATGCAGATTTATGTAAAAGAGACCTGACATGCAAATGAGCCAGGCCAGCCACTAGTTTTAGTAACAGAGAGGACTGCAGCCCAGCTGTTCCTCCCACATCCCACTGGCTGTCACAGGCTGAGGAGGTCCAAACCTCTATGCTGCCTCTGCTCTGTCTGTGCCCAGGCCAGTTAAGAAGTCAGGTGGGCAGTGAGATTATAAGGAAGGAGGAGGCTAGAAACAATGCTTCCCCAAAGAGTTTCTGGTTTAGTTACTTATGGGAAACAGAGACAATGGAGAGATAGACAAACACACACAATAAGGAGAGAGAGAGAGAGAGAGAGAGAGAGAGAGAGAGAGAGAGAGAGAGAGAGAGAGATTGATTGAGATTCAGAGGGGGCTGGGAGACACAAGCATGGACAGAGAGGGACAGACAGATGGACAGAGAACAGACAGAGACAGCAGAGTCAGAGGGTGAAAAGCAAAGGGAAGCAGAGACAAGAGACAGGAGAGATGGGGACACAGAAAGGGGATGCTGCTAGAGGGGGCGGAGACCAAGAAAGGAACAGATTTCAGAGTTGCTGTGGAGGAAGACGTGAGGATAGAGCAACAGCCTGTCTGTGGGGGGTGGGGTGGGGGGTGGGGGTGAGGGAGAAGTTGGTGATGATCACAGCTTGATGTAGGGGAGTTGGGAAAAGGAGTGACAGGCGGAAGAGACTGGAGAGACCTGTGAGGACAGACGCAGGAGCTGCCCCCTTCGAAGCGCTGGTAGCAGCTTGGTTGCCACAGGCAGGCAGCATTGCAGCCACCTCATCAACCCTTGATTTGTATCCATCTATCTGTATTAATACACACACATATCTCTAGGCGCACACACACACACACACACACACACACACACACACACACACCAGGTACACATTGGGTAGCAGGAAACATTTTAGAGCCATTAGACTCTTGAAAGTGAGCTTGAGGGGTTATCTAGGACAGCAGTGCATCTCTCCTAGAAGAGAAGAGGGCTGTCTCTTCCACAGAAGGCACAGAGGGAGGTTCACACCCCCATCTCTGGGCTGGTGCTGGTCTGTTTAGCAGCCAACACTTCTGGTACCAGAATGCTCCTTTAGTACCTGCCTGAGCCAGCCTCCTTAGGCTCTGTCCTTTGAATGTGCTCAATTTGAGCATGAAAGCAAGCAAGCAGACAAGTCAAAAAAGGAAGAGGAAAACCCCTCTTGTTCCCACAACTTCTTTTGTAGGGAAATTGACTTTGTGGAAGGAGGGAGCTGAGTGTAGGCCCTGGGTGGGTGGTCTTGGAGTTCAGGGGGAGAAGGCTGGGAAAGCTTCCTGTGGCTTTTAGATAATCACCCCTTTCCCCACACAAGAGCTCCAGGGAGGGGACAGGATGGAGCATTTCTTAAAATCTAAGGTGGCAGCACTGAAGGTGCCCTCAGAGATCCAACAGCCCAACATCATCATTTCATGGGAAAGGGGACTGTGACCTAGAAAGGTCCAAGAGCTTGGTCAGCACAGTTAGGCTAAGGGACTTTTGGCTAAAATTGTTTCTCCCAAAATTGCCCCCTTGGTTCCTCTGACTTGCCAACATCAGTGTGGGGCACATTCACAGCCCCTTGAAGAGTGGATGTTATTTTTACTCTAAGACGGATGAACTTCACACACACTGTGGACGTTATGGCCGCAGACCTACCTGTGCACTTTTCATTGATGCCCCAGGAAGATCACCTTTACCATCTCCCCAGTTAGTACCTGCCCGTGCCCCAGCAGATAAAGCCAACAGACAGGTGAGCCCTGTGAAGGTGTGTCATGTGAGTCATGGGACATCCCCTGACAGAGCTCTGCTTTCAGATGGGGTTTCCAGGACCCCAAGTCATCTCTGGGAACCCCTCTCTCTCATCCCCCCAAACACATTTAGAAGTGAGGGTCACCCCTCCAGACTCACATTACTACTTGAGCTTGACCCAGTCTGCTTGTTTCAGCCAGAGGTTATCCGGCTCCATTCTGCACTGGTCCTTTGGGTGACTCTGGCCAGCCTCAAGTGTCACCTTCATGTTAATCTCTAGTCCTGTGGTTTTTAATCTCTTGGGGTGAGGGATTCTTTTGAGAACATGATGAAGTCCATGGAGGTTCTCCCCACAAGAATGTCCATATCCACAAGATTTTGAGTACAGTGTCAGGGGATTCATGGACTCTCTGAAGCCCTCAGTTCAAGACAGAGCACAGAGTCCTTCCGGTGTCTTCAGGCCTTACGATGCCAGTGTCTGTATGTGGAGGCCTCAGGACCCCACTCATTTCAGAGGCAAACTGTAGCCTTGCCAAGGTAGCATTCCAGGGCAGTACCCACAGAATATCTTCTTTCCTTATTTCCGTCTCAGGTATTCCTTTCTAGATAATTATTTCTTCCATGTTGAAAGTCAGATCGAAGCTACCACCATCCCCTAGCTATACATCAAGACAAGCTCAAATGTCACATCATCCAAAACTTTTCCATAGAACCTTTCTCTCTCTGTCCCCGTCTCCAACAGTGCCCTCCTACTCAGTCTATGACCCTGACCCATTTTGCTCTATCTCAGGCTGGAGCGCAGCCGAGTACCAGATCCTGAGGTGGTTCCAGAAGATGGACGGAATGATATACTCTCAGAGAGTTGAAAGCTGGTAAGTCTTGCCCCGTCATCAGCCAGGGGTGACCATGGACGGCCACTGTCTCAGTAAATGGGTCTCTGAGGGCAACAGTGTGTGAGATGAATAGAGAAGCCAGAGGAGAAGGGGGAGGGGTGGGGAGCAACCAGAGTAAGGATTGTCTCTGCAGATTCTAGACCCTGAGCACGACCCTGCCCCCACCCCACCCCCACCTCTCCTTTCCCAAGAGCTGGTGATAGAGGAAATTGTGAACTTTAGGCTCTGGGCCTGGCTAGAGGCAGCTGAGTCCTCTGTGTGAAGCAGTAATGCTGGGAAGGCTGGAATCTCTGGGGGGCCAGGGCAGGGTAGGGGCATGGGAAGTTCCTTGTGGAAGGCCCAGGACTCAGGGCGGGCCGGGCTACGAAGAGTGAGAGTAGGCCCCTCGCCAGAGAAGAGCCTAGCCAGCCCATGGGGTGGCCCAGGCATCCAAAGTGCCTTTAGATGGAGAAAGTTGCTTAATATCCCCCTGGAAATCAGGAAATTGGAACCCACACAGCTGATTATGGGGCCAGAGGAGTGATTTCAGTGGAAAGATGAAAAGAATTAAAGTGGCTCAGGAGGGAGTAGATGAGAGGGAGCTAGGGGCAGGTGGGGGCCTGAGGGGGTTGTCTGTAAAGCCCCTGCACCCTGATCCCAGCTGGAAGGGATCCCTGGGGTGGAGGTGGGGAGCCTTGCTGAAGTGGAGTCTGTGGGTGAGGGTCGGGCCTGTCATCTAGGGGCATTGTGAGGGGGTGAGGATCAAACACAGAAAGGGGATACCAAGGAGGCCTGAAGAGCATGAGAGAGCTCTGAGAGGGGACAGCAAGAGGTCAGGAATAGAGCCTAAGCTCAGATTTCCAGCCCAGGCAGGGCCATTAGAGGCGTAGCTCTGTGAGGGGTGGCCTTTCTCTTTCAGGCCTGGAAAATCCAGCCTGAAATCTTCTGGCTAAGCAGGAGAGGACAAGGAAGTGTATGGTAGGGTGTTATCACTAGCAGAATGTGTCATTGAGGCTATTCTGGTGTGAGGGGCAGGACAGGGACTATTGTCTTAGGAGACCCTAGGTTGAAGCACAGAGACAGTCCTGGCTAATGGCCTTGTCCTGCTTCAGGTCTAGACAAAAGAGTCAAGGCCAGAGGACAGCTGGGGCTCAGGCAGAGACTGGTGATTCCTCTGTTCTTCTGTCTGCTATAGTCACACATGTGTGCGTACGTACACACACACACACACACACACACACACACCACTCAGCCATACTTGCTAGCTCTCATATTCCCTCCATCCCTCTCTCGCTCTCTCTCTCTCACGCACATACACACTTAAACATACATTTAAATAACTTGCAGACGTATATTAGCAAAAACATTCCATCTGGGCTGGGATTTCTCTCATTGCTTTGAATTCCCCTGGGTTTGAACTTGAAAAAAAAAAAAAAAGGAAGAGGCAAAGATTTGACTAATGTTGGGTTAAGGTTTTTTCTTACCCCTTTCTTTCTTGGTTACTGACTGCCAAGAATTTATGTTTGCAAAAGGAAAAGAATTAACTGTGTTGATTAAGAGGCAAACTCCCTGGAAGTGTTCTCTCTTAACCCTTCGGTGCCCTCTCAGTGAGAGATACTGAGGTTTGTAGGAGGCCCAGAACCTTCTGAGGGGCTGATCCTCCCCAAAGGAAACTTATGGAACTTGCGCTTCTGGTGTGTGTGTGTGTGTGTGTGTGTGTGTGTGTGTGTGTGTGTGCAGATGCGTGGTTATGGTGTGAGAGCCTGTGTGTGAGCATGGATACTGAGGGAGAGGAGTGTGTGCACATGTGAGTGCATGCATGTGGGAATGAGCTTGGTGACTGTGCTTGCATGTCCCTCGGCAGATGTGGGGCGTGCTGAGAGTCCCTGCGGCCTGCTGGCTGCGTGGTAAAACTCTGTGAAGTTGAGGGGACCTTCACTTTGACCAAAAGAGCAGGAACTGATTTGGCAGGAGCAGGGGCCTGAACAGGGAGCAGAGGGACTGGGGGTGGGGAGGCTTCAGCTGAAGAAGCAGGTTCTTTCCTGATATCTAGCAGCTGTTACCATGGACTAACAACAACCCAAGGCTAACCCTGGCCATTGGTCCATGTCCTTGCATGGGGAGAAGGGGGGTGGGAGAATATTTTTCCTTTTTCCAGCATCCACCCCTGAGGGTCTCTCCTCCCCTTTTTCCTTCTACAGCTTCCCTGTCCCCTAGGAAGACCTTGGGATGCATGACTCCCAAGCTCAGACATCAGAGGGGCTGAAGCCTCTGGGAATGGGGCAGCTGGAGCTGGGGCCGAGTGGTCTGACCGGATGCATGTGCATCCAACCATACAGAATGATTTGTTTTTCCTCAGCCCTCCACTTGGCCTTACTCCTTCCGGACTTTGCACAGGCTATTTCTCTCCACCTGGACAAACCCTCCATCCCTCCTTTGTTTAGCCAATTCCTGTGTGTTCTTCAAGTCTTAGATGACACCTCCTCCAGGAAGTCTTGCTTGCCCCCATCACTTAGCTGTCCCCCTCTTGTATGACAGGACCTGAGCACACAGGTACTTTCCACATGGTATAGTTCTATGTCCTCTTGTCTGGACCCTACATTCCTTGAGGATAGAGGCACTGTCTTTTTCATTTTGAATCCCCAGTGTGTAGCACCATGTCTGGCATATAGCATGGGCTCAGTCAGTGCTTGATGAGTTGGATTGAAGGTCTTTGACTCCATAGGCTGTGATTTCGAGCATCTTGTATACATGTCCTTATCATGATATTTACCCCCAAGACCCCAAGATATTTGACCTTCTCAATTTTTTGTAAGCTCCTCAGGGTGAGGATTTGGTTGCAGTCATCCCCAGGGCCTAGTACAGCATCAGACAAATAGTAAATGTCTAGTAAATGTTGAATGAATGAAAGAGTAACCAATGCATGATAAATATTCAAGAACATATATAGAGTAAGCTAATTGAGCTGTAAAGATTGTTGAGAGCTAGAGTACAGAGAAGAGGCTGTGTTATCAGAGCAGGGTGGAGAGGACAGAAGGGAAACATTTACTGAGTACCTACTGTGTGCCAGCACTGACCCAGCACTGCATCACGCATCTGGGGGTCATTATTTTACTTCATCCTGTGAGGGAGAGATACTTTCCTTATTTGACCTATCAGGAAATCGAGAGAGTAAGAGAGGTTAGGTAATTTGCCCAAGGTCACACAGCTGGTATAGGTTAAACTAGGATTCAAACCCAAGTCTCTCTGAGCCTAGTGCTTATGCTTCTCCCACTGTGCCATGTTTCACGAAGGACGTGAGTTTGGGGCAGTGTTTTGAAAGACGAAAGGTTACATGGCTTTGTAGAGAAGGATCTCAAGACCAAGCAGATGGAGGGCTGAGGGTTACCAAGAAGGCTGAATGCTGTCTAGCTTGTCCCATGAGCTTACATAAGCTACTATGTGACCAGGAGAAAACCAACATGAGAGGGACAGTGCAACTGTGGAGGCAGCTATGGAGCAGACAGCAGTCAAGGAAGGCCTTCAGAAATAGATCTGAAGCCCAGTCTTGAAAAGGCTGAGTAGGATTTCCAAAAGGAGCCACCACAGATGTAAGGCTTGCTGAGTGGCAAGCACTGTGCTGAGCACCTTGTTAATACATTTAATTCTTACAACAAGGCTACAAGGTGGCTCCTTCTGTTATCCTCAGATGCTGATGGGGAAGTGGAGGTCTGGAAAGGTTAAGTAGCTGCCAAGGTCTTTTCCAAGGACCCTGAAAGCAGAGTCTGTGCTCATGGCCACTATACCAAGGAGGGAGAGTGTGGCTATGGTGGACCCTCAGTGTGGAGGGGCACATGGAAGCCAGAATGGCAGGCTGAGTCTGGGAGTGTGATTGTGATCTGGGCCTGGATGGAGGGATACAAGGGGTCAAGTTAAAGGAAAGACTTAAACCCAGGCTGAGTTAGGAAATTATCTGAGGCTGGGAAACACTTATAAGTGGGGTGCAGGGACATAGTGTCTGATGGTTGAAACCTTATTTGTGAATGTGGAGAACTTGTCTTTGCTTTAGGGACTTTGGGGTTCATTAATCGTGTCCCAGCCCCTATGAGGGAAGCCCCAAGGGGCTACAATGATGGGGGTTATTCCTAGGTTTCTTCCCCTGGAGAACTCTAAATTACTTCCTCTCCCTCCGCCTACTTCCACCTGTGAGCAGGGGTCCTAGGCCAGAGATAGCAAGTGGCAAGCGGGCCCTGCCCCTGGCCTTGTACTTGTTCCTGCTGGACACCTGCTGCCCTGGGGGACTGGGTACATCACTCCCTCTGCAGTCTCTGACCTTTCTTCATTCGGGGCAGCCCTGCCACTCCACCCCCCCCCCCCCCATACACACACACCACCACCAAAGGGGACTCTCAGCCTCTTGGTAGCTCAGCCCTGACTTCTCCCTAAATAGTGCGAGACTGCCACCTCCCAGCCATGCTCCTTTGTCGTCTGGGTGGATGAGTGTCATTGGCTCAGGCCAGCCCCATGCCCCTGTCCAGACAGTCCAGAGACACAAGGGAAGGGTGCCATAGTCAAGCCGTGGGGTGATGGAAGAGGGTGAGTCCCATACACTGTCCTGGTCTTGCGGTTTTTGTGTTTTTTGTTTTTGTTTTTTTTGAGAGCGGTGCTTTGTATAAGAATACCAAGAGATGTTTTCTTGAATACCCATGTTCAAGAAACACTTTCTACGCATCTTTGGAACTTTGAGTCTGGAGGCATCCTGGGATCCCCTTACAACTTTTCTCTTAGCTACTGCAGAGCAGCCTCTAGCTATCACCTCCTCAACTCTTCTCTGAGCAGGAAATCATCTAAAAACATACTCTTGAAACATCCCCTCAAACAGCCCCTTACAAAGATCTTACAGTCACCAAGCAAGCATTCTTGCATCCTCAGCCCATGGTACCCTCTTCACAATAGCCCTGTAAGGCAGGCAGCTCAGAGATTATTGGACCCATTTTACAGATGATGAGGATGAGGTCACATGGTTGGTGAGTCACATTGGCTGCACTGTTAGATTTCTAGGCTGTGGGACCAAAAGGTAGCCCAAGAGCCGGTGTGGTAGGGGCCTGGATGTGGTGGGTCCATGCAGCTGAAGAGATGGAAGAATTGGAGGGGTGTGTGATCACACGTCCTCTCACACGTCCTCTGTGACCAGAAAGTCTCACCTTGAATCACCTGCCTTTCCCTGACTGAGCCACCAGCAGCCTCCCTGCTGAGCAGTGTGAATCATTCCCTTTTGCTACCTCCCTGAGGTGCTCTCAGCCAGGCCCTCCTCTGGGCTTTCGTAGGATCTGACTCAACGTCCATTTCAGGTAGGCAGTATCTGTGGAGCCTTTTGGCATCAGGCCCACATCCAAACAAGAGGAGGCACTTGAGAATTATTCATGAAAAAAGGCCATGAACAGCATTTGGGCTCTTCAGAGAAAAGAGATACACGAGGCAACAGAAGTGGTGGCAATGGTAATACCCAATTACATAACAGCATCACCAATTACATCCTGCATTTCTTTAGCACCGGCTTCCAAAGAGCTTTAAGCACCTCCAGGTTTATTAGGCTATTTGATCTCATAAAAGTCCCACAAATGGGTGGTGATAATTATTATTACCATTTTATAGATGAGGAGACTGAGGCCCGGAGAGGTGTTAAGTGATTTGCCCAAGGCCTTGCAGCAAGGGAGTGGGGAAGTAGGGCTGGGTCTGTCCTGTTTCTAGAAGTTTCTTTAGGTGTTTTGTGCATGGGACTCTCTTTTGGTGTGTACATTCCTGTAAGGCAAGGTGTGGGCAGAGGAGGTGACTGGCAGCAGGCTCAGAGAATTTTCCTGCACGAGGTCACCCAGAAACAGTGACTCAGGCACCCTTATATTGAGGTCAATTTCCTCTTTCACTTCCCCAAACATTTGTTGGGGAGCAAGCTCACTTGTTGCCTATTCTCAGATCAGGAGTTGAAGGTATTTGCACAATTGCCCCTGAGGTTTTAATAGCAGTGGTGATATGAAAAAGAGGCCAACACTTCTGCCCTGGGACTCCTGCCCTCCTGACCCATCTATCCTCCAGCCAGACGTGGGGTCCTCTCTAGTCCTGTCTGTGACCACAGTCTCTGTACTGGCTTCCTGACCTCCACTACTATTCCCATTCAGTCCTCTCCATGGCTGATTTTCCTAAAGCTCTCCCCCATCTCATAAGCCATCAGTGGAGTCCTATTACTTCGAACCTCAGCTTGGCATTCAAGGCCCCACCCAATCAGGTCCCAAACTGTCTTCCCAGCCTTGGCTCCTCTCCCTTGTCCTCCTCTACATAACCCTGTCTTTAGCCAAGACTCTAGGACTTGCCTAGACTTGCTTTGTGTTTTCCCAACTGCACAGTTGACTACTGTATCATTTCCCTGGCCTGGAAAGCCACTCCCACCCTCTGTCTGCTGGATTTCTAGCCATCCTTCAAAACCTATGACAAATGTGACCTCCTTTATAAGGACCTCCTTTATTCCATCACCAGGAAGTGATCTCTCCTTCCTGGGATGCCTCACCTTGTTTACCGGTCTCTGTACAAGCCGATTCTGATTACCTGTTGTGGTGATGGTGTAAAGCTTTGGACTTTTGCAAAGCTGCAAAGATAGCAGTATTCTATAATACCGTGTGTGTGTGTGTGTGTGTGTGTGTGTGTGTGTGTGTGTGTTGGTATGAGAGGTGAGCATGGCTATGTAGAACACCTGAACACAAACAAGGAATTGAACACTTACTGGCTTTGGAATATGTCAATCACAACTGCTCTGCCAATGACGAGAAAGCAAGTTGTCTCCCTCAGAGGAGAGAGAATGCTCACTATTAAGTCCGTAAACACACTTGGAGGAAGAAAGGCTAGAGAGAGAAGGATGTGAACAAGGGTGAATTTCTCATTTCCTCTATTCCAGGCACTGTGTCAGAGACAAAATTTCACGTGCACACTGAGCTGACTTAACCCTCACAATAGCTCTGACAGGTAGGGATTATTGCCCACACTGTGTGTACCATGTATACCGTTGAGGGTCGGATTCCTCAGGAAAAAGGCTCCTAGAGAAAGACTCTTGTGCAGAAGGTTAACTGGGGAATGGTCACAGAACAATAGCTGTAAGGGGGTCATGGAAGCAGAACGAGGCAGGGGGAGAGGTTTATGGCAGTGGGGTTGCCACGAAGCCTCAGCAGCTCCTATGGGGTGTGCTGAAGCTTGGGTGGCCCTTCAAAAATTTCCCCCATCCAGGCAAGAGGCTGGGTCAATCAACCCACCTTGGGAGGGGCATCACTTAGGCATGGCAGTTCCCTTCAGCTTAGGGCAGTTCCTGGGGAGAGTCAGCACCCGCTGCACATACAACTGCAGACCTGAGAAGCACTGCCCTGTGCACACACAGCACTGCTGGCCAGTGGAAGGCTTAGGGATTGACCTCAGGCCAGCCTTTATCCTGAGGTACCCCGAGGCTTTCAGTCCATCTCAGAAGCAGCCTGGCTACCCTGTGCCCAAGAGACACCTTCAGGAAGACCACATCCAGAAAGTCCCCCATGGGAATCATCCCATGAAGAGAACAGTCTCCCCTTTTATAAAAGATCTAAGTAGATTTGGTGTCAATTAATAGAGCAGTGAGAAGGCAAGTATTGCTGATCTAGTTACTGATGTTTTCTGTTGCTATCTGGTTCTTACTCATACTTTGGAAACTTTGATGGTGGAATCCAAGTGTGATATTCAAAATATTTAACAACCAGAAAACACCAGGACAGTCAGAGTAGGTGCCGTATGCATTCCAGCTGACCATGAATTAGACCTGGGGGGCTCCAGAGGACAAGGATGCATGTCCCCCTAGTGTCATGTGCTGGGGAAGGACTTGGGAAGGGCTTTTCAGAAAACAAAGCTGAGGGAGGCAGGTCTCCTGATTAAACTGGGCATTTGGCTCAGCATCCAAGGTGGAGGTAATAGTAATTTATGCCGTAAGCTTCTCCATTTTGCAGGGACTGTGTCTTACTCAGCTCTGTCTTCTTCCATACCTAGTACAATAAAATTTATTACATGAAATCTGTGTGACTCTGGGAAAGGCACCACCCTGCTGTATGCCTTAGTGTCTTCATTTATAAGATGAGAGGTTTCCAAACCCTGTTTCTTCTTGAAACAGGAAAATCTGGTGAAGCCCCTTTAGGAAAAGGGAGGTGAGTGGGCTGGGCCCAGGGCCTCCTACCCCATTTTAACCAAAGCAACTCCTCTTGTATTTGTTTATACTTCCATACGGTTTCACTTAAACCAGCATTCCTCAGCTAAAAAACAAAGCCTGGGAACCACCGGGCTGCATATGATATCTGAGGTCCCTCACACAGGGCTCCGACATGTGTGGATGTGAGAGAACAGACAAATGGATGACTGACTGACTGACTGAATGAATGAATGAACTCACTCTTTGTGTAGCTAGTTAACATAGGCCAGACTCTGGTCGCACCCATTCTTGGAGCAGATGGCCAGCTGTCCTGGTTTAGTTTGGAAATGTAGGGGGCTAGATCAGAGCTCTCCTGAAGTCCTGTCAATTGCTGGACTCTGGCTGTCTCTGCCATACCACCAAGCAGAGGCCACTCCCTCCATGCACCTCAGATGCCACCAGGCTAAACGGCAGTTGTCTTCTTTGACTCTCCTAAGACGTTGACTCAGCTTGAAAGAGATACTGACAACAGCAATACGAGTCACTGGCAGGTTTGGCAAAAGAATCATTGGGTTTTCTCGGTGTGTGTCTCGGGGCGTGGTACCTGGTCTGGTTTCCTTCAGCTCTCTTCTATCACAGGGGAAGGGTTCCCAGTTTTGTCTTTGCCCTCCCTCCCACTGTCCCTCCTTTTCTGCATCCCTTCCTGTCTTCCTCTCAGACAGTGGTTCTCAATCTTGACTGCATGCTGGAATTGCCTAGGGAAACTTAAAAATTACTGATGCCCAGAGATTCTGATTTCTTGGTTTGGGGTGTGGCCTTGGCAATAGGATTAGAATCACTCCCCACATGATTCTAATATGCAACCAAGGTTGAGAGCTACTGGTCTAAGTACATAGAATAGGGATCCCAACTTCATTCAGCCTTACTGTCTCTAGCTGTGGGATTCAGATGTGTCTGCTGGAACTGTGTGGCACACTTCCCACTATTAATAGTGGGAGGAAGGCAAGGGAAGAAGTGGAGAGAAGTGCACTGCACCACATCCCCATCCTCTACCCTAGCCTCTGAGCTCTGTGGAGAGAGAGGCCTCAGAAGTAACGGATGGAGCTATGTTCATAAAGGGGCCTAGGAGACTCAGAAAGCTCAGTACTATTTGGTGTCCAGGTGACAGGGTGTGACAGAGTGGGAGAGGGGCACAGGACACCATGAGGTTCCAGTGCACTGAGGACACCAAGTGGGCAGTGGAGCCCTTTTGGGGAGCTTCAAGACAATGCCCTGGGCATAGTCAGAAGCATTCTTACAGGGCAAGCCAGCGTAAGAGAGCACACAGGGCAAGGAGGGGGAAACTTTGGTGAGACACAGCATCCACTCTCACCGTCGGTCCTGTTCATGAGCACATGTGGGGCATTCCTAAGGGTTCCCCAAATCACAGAGGGAGCCTATGGTGTGCCACAGAGATGGTCACAAGCAGTAGTGAAACCTGGCAATTTCATTGATGGGAGCCTACCTGGACTTGCGGGATGGTGACGTCTGGGGACACTTGGGTCACAGATACATGCCACAGTCATATAACTGCCTGGTAGTGCCAGTGGTGTGGTAAGGTATGACCGAGGTGCATCAGAGAAGCAGGCATTTGGCAGCCTGCTCTGAACTTGCCCCTGGTTGGGTGGGTCGCCTGAAGAGTTTCCACTTCATGCATGAGTTCACCATACACCAGGGTCTTCTCAACCCAAGGCTTTTCTGCATGTATGTTCTCAGTGCAAATTATTTGCTTTGTTTCCTGGGCAAGTTTTCTCTCTCTGTCCCTCTCTCTCCCTTTCTCTTTCTCTCTCTCTCTCTTTAAATCACATTTTCTCCTAAATTAGAAAACCTCTTTAATTGTTAGCAGGAGCTGGGGTTCTGCGCCTCGCATGGACAATATCATTAAACATTGGAAAATAAACAAACTGGATAAGTTTAAGACATTTTCAAACCCTTTGCTTCCCAGAGGGCGTCTGGGGCCTTGGGCAGGACAAGGCTCTGCTGGCCTGGGTTTATACTGTGTTGATGACTTGACCCCTCCAGCTGTGAGAAGCCAAACTGACAGCAGGGTTGTTTTTACTAAACTTCCCAGGATTGCAAACTTGATTTGGGAGGCATTTGCGCTGATTTGCGCGGAGGTCTCCAGCGACTGTGCCGAGCTTCCTCCTCAGGCAGAGTGCATGATGGGAGTGGGCCAGTGGCTCTTGTAGCTGACAGCTGTTGTAAACCATCGCTGTCCTCCGGAGTTATTCCACAGGGCTGGGGGAGGAGAGGGGAGCCGTGGGAGGGGGTGGTGTGTGAGAACATTTCTTTCCATCTTGCTGAAATGTGAGTCTAATGAAATGATAATGAGGTTGTGGCCTTTAAGCTCCATTGAGCTTCTTGCGCATTGTAATTTTACCCAGAGTGGGGCTAGTTTCTGAAATGATTAAAACTATCGATTCCTAGGCCTGTGTGGCTTGAATTGGAATTCATTAGAGGCCCAGAGGTGAGGGATAAACATTTCTCCCTAGTTCAGCCAGGAAACAGACCCCATCTTGTGTGTGTATCCTGCCTGCCCACCCACCTCTCCAGCAGGACCCGTGGCAGCACAAATCAGCTGGTGTGGGAACCCCTGGCAGTGACAGCAGACAGACAATACATAGGATCTAGAGAGAGTCACAAGTTGTAAAAGTCCCAACCATGAGTCCTAGTCCATTTTCCTGGGACTTCTCTCTCATGTCAGAGGATGGAATTTTTCAGTGTTCAGCCTTGGCTCTATGTTATTATAGGCATTATAAGTGAAATGTCTTCTCTGTGAAAAGAAACACACAGAAACACATAAACACTCCTCCAAAGTGTGACCCAGAAGAATACTGGGAGGAGAAACTCTAGCTGGGAATGGTAGCTAACAACATGGCCTGACTTGGATCCCCTGAGCACCAACTTTCTCAGTATAGAAAGAAGGGTTTCTCTCTCTGACTTTTGTTGTCAACACCATGCCAGCTTCCAAGAGCGTAAGATTGCTCCTTTCAAGTTCTAGTTCAAGTTCTTTAGAGCTGAGACAGGTTGGCATCTTAAAAAAAATAACTTTACTTTGAAAACAGCATGGAGGTTCCTCAAAACATTAAAAATAGAACTACCATATGATCCAGCAATTCTTCTTCTGGATATTTATCTGAAGGAAAGGAAAACACTAACTTAAAAAGATATTTGCATTCCCAGGTTCACTGCAGCATTATTTACAATAGCCAAGATATGGTAGCAACCTAAGTGTCCGTCAAGATGTGGTACATATATACAGTGGAATGTTATTCAGCCTTAAAAAAGAAGGACATCTTGCCACTTAAGATGACATGGATGGAGCATGAGGGCGTTATACTAAGTGAAACTAGTCAGAGAAAGACAAATACCATATGATGTCACTTATATGTAGAATCTAAAACAAACGAACAAAACCCAAAAACCTAACTGGGTGAAGGGGTTCAAAAGGTACAAACATTTTAGTTAACAATGATGACTGTAGTTAGCAATACTGTATTGTATATTTGAAAGTTACTAAGAGAGTAGATCTTAAGCAGACTGGGGGCAGTATAAATGACTTAAAGAGACAGCTGAGATGCTGCCCTCCTCATGGCACAAAGCAGTCTGGCAAAAGTGCCCTCGCACTCTATATCTCCCTTTTTATAGCCTCACTGGGCAGTTGTGGTCATAAAATGCACACGGCAGGAATTATATTCAGACTGGAGCATCGGAGTCTGCCTTTAAGGTCACATATACTATGATCATGTTGACATTTTGGAAATGATGTGATATATTTCCAATTTTCCTGTTCACCTTTTACAAGTCAGCTCAGGCATCCCCTTCCTGACGCCCAGATGAGTGGGGCGCCTTTGCTCTGACTTTCCACAGCACCATGGGCATCTAGGGTCCTCCACACCGTATTGTATTATTCCTCTCATCTTTCCTCTGTGTGGCCCCCACTAGACTGTGGGATCCTTGAAGGCAGGGTTTGCATTTTATTCCTTTTTGCATGCCATTACCCAGCACAATGTCTGGTCTATAATATACCTGGGTAGATGATTGCTGAGTGAATGAATGAAGAAAAGAACCCATGATGGATGTCATTTGATTCTCAGGATAACCTTGTGAGTCAAACAGTGTAGGAATAGGAGCTCTGGTTTCCTAGGGGGAAGAAAGAAAAGAAAGACAGAAAAGAAAGAGAAAGAAAGAAAGAAAGAAAGAAAGAAAGAAAGAAAGAAAGAAAGAAAGAAAGAAAGAAAGAAATGGAAGAGAGAAAGAAATGGAAGAGAGAAATTGAAAGAAAGAAAAAAATGGAAAGAAAGAAAGAAAAAGAAAAAGAAACAGAGACTCCAAGAGGGTAGGGCCTTGCTTAAGTTCACTGGATTCCTGGAGCTGGCGCCAAGGCTGCGGGACAGTCTGGCAGTGCTGAGAGGTGTGCATTTTGCTGCCCACATTTGTTCCTAAGGCACCATGCCGGTTGAGAGTCTCTTCCAGGGTGCCTCCAACACAGGTGGTTCCCAAGTGGTTCATATCAAGGTTCCTTTTTATTTTCTCCCTCTGCCCCACCCCCAGCACCTGGGCTTTGAACGATTTGGCCTAGCAAATGAACTGCAATTATGCAGTAATAATGACTCCATTTTCTCGTTTTTATTAATAAAAGACATATGCGACTTGCCACTCAGAGCGTTCAGTTGAGAGCAAACGAGTTTCCCCACCAGGTGAATAGGATTCCGCCCAGAGGCAGACAGTTAACAAACCGCCTTTTCTGCTAGGGCTGGGATCACAGCGCCAGCACTTGACTGCCCTTTCCATGGGCCTCCATCGAGGCGGCTGCCTGCCCTGGGTCTCTGAAGTCAGAGGAGACAGGGGCCATTTCAGCTGCTCCCAGCTTGCCTTCCCGTCCCCTCTGGAATCAGCAGACCCTGACTTTTGAAGAAGCGTTACTGCGATGTGTCAGCTGCTCCGGGAGAGCCCAGAGTGATGTATTCCAAGAGCTGTCAAGAGAAAGGGTTTACGGTCAGTTAGGAACTGTAAACTCCTTCCCTTGGAATTGTCAGTGGAATTTTAATACTCTGTCTCCCTCTGTCTGGGCACTTCCTTCCACTCTTGGCCCACTCCTCGATGCATATGGAGCAGGGCTCATGTTTGAGGGTCCCTGGGGAGAGCACATGGCTTCACTTGGTCCAAGTGTCATGACTGAAAAGGGGAGGTGAGGCTGAGACAGGACGCCAGCCTTTCTGCTGCCCTGGCCCCTGTGCCGCTCATTCTCGGGGGGCTTCCTTCCCTCTCAAAGCAGGAGTGAGGCCCTGCACAGTCCTGAAGGGAGCAAAAGAAATGGAACGCTCGCCTGGCTTCTCCTTCCGTCCTCTATTCAGGCAACAAACACTGAGGGCCCACTATGTGCTGGGCAGAGAGCTCGGAGCTAGAGAACAAGAGTAGCGCTGTCCCCATTCTCATGGCACTCCTTCCTGCTGCTATTCAATTTGGTCACCTCACAGAGGGGGAAACAAAACAAAACAAATGAGAAAAAAACCCAAAAACAGGGAAAAGGGAAAAGGGAGAAATAAGAGAGAGAGGAAGTTGCCAGAGGAAGAGTCATAATCAGGAATGACCTCGAGAGGAAATGAAATAAAAAACCAGAACTATGAAAGATTTGGGGAGCCCAAATCACCGCCTTCCTGCATTAATGGCTCTGCCTGCCACTCCTCTCTAAGTGACTTCTCTATCACAGCTACACTGAGAACTCCAGTCTCTGTTTCTTGCCCAGACTTTACTTTTGAATGTCAGACCCTCCCTATATCCAACTCTCTTTATTGGGAGGTTTTAGAGGTGAATCATCCATGATCAAAGTCACTATATTCCATCAGCTGTGGCTAATTGTCATCTCTGCCTTCCTCTTCCTTCTCCTCCTCTTCCTCCCCTACTAGACCATGAGCAATTTGAGGCTAGTCTCCATGCCTTGGTTACCTCTGTGTTCCCAGGGCCCAGTGAAGCCTCTGGTACATGGTGGGCACCCAGGAATATTTGTTGAAAAATGAGCAGTACCACTTCATAGAAGGGCAGCTTCTATGGGACCAATTCCCCTCATTTTCCCCTGAAACTCCTCTCACCTGTTTCCCCTCAAGGAAAGGCCATCCCTTGGCTTCCACTCTCAAGACTATTGTTTTAGTAGAATCAAAATGGAAGCAGTGAAATGTCTTCACCCCACAGGGAACTCCTTTGACCAATGTTGGGGTGGAAGAGACTGTCAGGGCTTGCCTTTGTGTCCTAAGTCCTTCTGCACAGGGCTGGATTTGCATATGTTAATATGGAGAACTGCAGCTATTTAATGAGAAGCAGTGGGCCATGTGGGTGAGCGGAATTCCTCAGAGTATTTTTTTCAGATGTCTTAATTCACTCTTTGTTGTATTTCCGCAGATCCAGGTGTTTGGATTGAGTTGGTCCTGGTCCCCACTCCCCTCCCCTAAATCTTGAAACCACAGATCTTTCTAGACGCCAGACTCAGCCTTATGTCCAGAGGGTGATGGTGGGGGGAGCATTCTGCCCACCTGGAAACAACCCCCAGGAGATGGCCTGAGGGAGGCAGCCTAGGGCTGGAAGGCCCAAGCCCAAGGATTGGGGTGTGTGTGGGGGAGGGGGGCTGTTCCTGAAGCGGGTGGGGAGGAGAGGATAGAATTCCAGAGACAAGAACCCTCTATGGAGACAGCCCGCTGGGCTTCCAGCCCTCCATCTGGGTTCCACTAAAAACACATTTTGCGTGTTTCTGTTGTTCTTAAGTCTGGGTTTATTTCAAGGGGAAAATTATAAAGAAACATCTCTGCCTTTATTTCAACAGCAGCTTGTGCTAGAGTAGATTCTCATTTGTCCAGCCTGTTGTGCTTGGAGGTGAAAGGAAGAAGCCCCGAGAGAAGAAGCCTAAGAGACCAAGGCTGTGGGTAATGGTTGCTGCTGGTGCCCCAGATCAATGGGTCTGTCACTGCTTCTCACCTTCCCAGTTGATAGAAATATCGATGAACAGAAGAGACCCTTGGCGGTTTGAGAATGAGAAGAGGAGAATGGGAGGAGCACAGGGCAAGGAGAGATCTGGTGAGGCTGCCCTGCCTGGGAAATCTTCACGGAGGCAAGTGACAGCATCCTCACAGGTATTTGAAAGCCTTCAGAGCCCAGGGTAGCCTTGGGCAGATGACCACCCACCTGAGTCTGGGTTTTGCCCTGACAAGAAGCCAGAGGTAGCAGAGGCCCATCCTGAGCATTCAGGTTCTCCTCCTGTCTGAGAAGCCCCGAAGTTACTCAGAGCCCTTGAACTCAAATCAACCCACACCTCAGAAATACAAAGAATGAATGTCAGAGCTACAAAGGCTCTTTAGAGAAAGGCCCCACCTACCCCAATGTTTTCATTTCACAGATAAGGAGACTGAGGTCCTTGGAGGGTAAACTACTTACTCAGGCCACACACTGGGCCCTACATCCCAGGCACTTTTCTACCATGCTGTTTATGAGGGTAGGTGGGTGGTCAGAGCTCCATGGAGGGACCAAGAGCTCTAATAAACATGCCCATTCATGGACTCGCACTGAAGTGTGCCTACAACATATAGCTGACCCTCAGACTCTGTCAGAAGAGCTCATCAGTACCCGCCCCTCAACACAACCTAGTTCTCTCCTCCAGGGCCATCTTGGACCCTCAGGCTCCAGGCAGACACAAGGACTCAGAACACTATGGCAGATATGGTCCTGTCTTTGCACACAGCTAGTGTCAGACACAAAGAGAGAATTCGCAGCCCAGGCCCTCCACCCTGGTCTTCACCTACCAAAGAGCAATTCTTACAGAGCCGCCTCTCTCTTTTCTTCGGAGAAGGGCCTCTGCAAGGCTCAAGTCAACCTGCTTAGGAAATACTTGATTGCCCCCTGGTGGCCATGGATGGCATCTTCAGCCCAAGCGCCCCAATGCTCCAGTCCATTCATTCATCACCTGTATATGGAGCCCCCTGCTGTGGGCCAGGGAAGGAAGTGGTCAATATACAGTAGAAGACAGATATGCAAAGTAACAATTACAATACAGGTTGATTCGTGCTTTTATAGAGATAGGCTTAGGGTACAATAGAAGCTAAAAAAGAAGGGAGGGGAGGGCGTGTCATCCCAGCTTCTAGGCAAGGAGCCTAAGAAGATTCCTCAAGGCCTGTGGACTGACATGCTTCCCAGGCTGTGCATCAGCAATCAATAATTAACATTTGTTTGTCTAGGAGTTTACAGTTTATCAAAATATTACGCTTGCATTTCCTAGTTTATCCTACCAATAGTCCCATAGTTAGATATAATTGTCTCCAGTTTACAGATGAAGACACTGAACTCAGAGAGGCTAAGTGATTTGCTCCAAGTCAGTCTTGCACTTGACTCTTATTTGATTACTACAGTTTCCAGACTGCTCCAACTGGACCAGACAGCCCACGGGGAGGTGGGTACACCAAGCCAGGGTTGCACGTGGGGACTGACCACCTCTGCCACAAAAAGGTTGGTAAATTAGGGGTTGCCAAACTAAGCAGCTCTCTCCCATCCCGCAGGGAGCAGAGTTCTCTTCTCTCCCAGAGCTGCACAGTGATGCCTGGTAGGCTTCAGGAGGCAAGTGCAAACTGGAGAGTCCTGGGTATGGTGGCTATGGCACAGTCTCATCGCAAACCTGGACGTGGTGAACATGAGAGAGGGACATTTAATTTCCTCTTTACCACCAGTGGGCAAGTGGTTAGATCAGAGCTCCAGAACACAGCGTGACACTGAAAGGCCCTTGGCCACAGGAAGGCTGGCTGGCTTCTGGGTGGGGAGCCCAGTTTTAGGAGGAGCCTTGTCTTTCACACCCCCCTCCACTGCCAAGCACAAGCTGCAGGTCCCTGTGGACTGCCTGTTAAATAAGAGTGAAAATCTGGTGCAGCTATTAAAAAATAAATGGAGCAAAGTGGCCAACAGCAGCAGGGCACAGCTCAGGCAGTATCTGGGAAATCATTCACCACTGTCAGCCCTGGAAAGAGAGACCTTGCATTCCTGGCTGAGGGCGGGGTGTGAGTTCATTTAACTCCCCTCTCATCCTCATGCCCCAGAACTAGTTCATCAAGGGGTCCTGTTGACACCTTCCCTGAATGTCACAACAACCCCACTGCTGCCCCAGGGGCATAGTCCTGTCACACTTCGCTTGGAAATCCAGTTTGTTTCTCAACTGCTTCTCTTCTCCCCACAGACTCCTCCCCACCCCCCACAGACTAGGACCAGTGCCTCAATTTGACTTGCTGAGCTCCCTCAGGGTGGGTCTGGACCTCAGGATGACTGAAATCTCATAATAAAGACTGTGTGTGTGTGGGGGGGAGGGCTACCTCTGGAAAGATGCTGGGAAAGGGGAAAGAGCTGGAATAAAGAAAGTTCCCTCTGTGGTAAACCACCAAGAGGGGCGTGAGTGTGAGAGGCTGTGTGCAGTGGCCGGGTGGACAGACAAGGTGGGCTACTGTGCATGTCGACATTGAGGTGCGGGGCGATGTGAAGGCTACTCTGGGGCTCAGTGTCTGGTACCTCCTCCCAGAGTCTAGGCTTGTGTGTTTTCTAGTGAGCTATACAATGGAGATCCTGGGAAGCCTTGTGTTCCAAGGGCAGGGCTCACTGAAGGTCTTTTGGACCAAAGAAATTGGCAAGGGGTGGAGAATTGACTCAGTGACCCTTCGCTGACAGGCTACCGTGGATCCAACATTGTGATAAGTTCTTGTTCATATTTAATTCCATTTAATCATCGTTATAGCCCTATAAGGTGATGAAACTCAGAGAGATTAAGCAACTGGCCCAAGGTCACAAAGCTAGTAAATGACAGACAGCACTAAGATTCAAACCCAGGCCTCCTGATTCTCATGTGTGTTGTTTGGTTACAAGAGCATCTTTTGACTTTGCTAATTTTTCAACATGATGTGGAGCTTCCATGAAAGAGTCAAATATTTGGGAAACCAAACATTGAGGGGAGGGAGTGCCAGGTATTTTTATGTAAGCAGATTGTCTCTGCCATGGAGCCCGATTCCCTGCCAGCTTTGCCCTATCCCAGGACACATATTCTCTGCCATGCATTTGGTTTTGTCAGTGTTCTATGGAGCTGAATTTTCAAGGACTCCATCACCCCCCGAGCATACAAATGTCTCTTCGTTTTTCCTGTTAAGCAGATTTAAAGAATGAACTAAGACTCTTGGTCACTATTAATTTTGCCGCCTACAATTATTTGCATCCCTTTTTTTTTGCTTGAGTCATTTTAAAAAGCCCTTATGATTCCTTTAATCCCCTTTGATGGAGCGATTCCATTCTCTTCTTTCCTAAACTCCTCTCCTGAATGTCCCCCACCTCCCCACCCCCACCACAGAAAGCTTTAAATAATGCAGCAAATTCTTGTTTCATTTCCTTTTCTCTGTTTCCAGATGGATTTTTCTCCCCAGAACATCCCTGGGAATCATTCTGTCAGATGCTTCACTGGATGTCCCTTGGTCTTTACACTCATCTACGCCCTTCCACCCTCCCCCCACCAACTCCCCTGAAATTGCAATTTGCTGTTTTAATTATAGTTTCTCTTGCCACACTTGAGGGGTTTTTCCCTCTGCAGTCCTCTACCTTGCTTAGATTTTAATCCTTTTTTTCAGTGCAGAGAATTCATTAAGATTTCTAGATTCCTCTGACTTTGCTTCTTTGATGGTGAATAATAATTCTTAGCCTATGTATAATTCTGATTGTTCACATGCTGAATTAAGGTGCCGAGCAGTGGGGCCCTGGTACCCCATGTGCACTAGTGAACCCATCCAAGTGTAGATTGAATCACCACTCTGGAAATGGGGCGTCCCTGGGTCTATCTGGTTGTTGCAGTCCTGGAGCTGGCCATCTCCAAGACAGGACCATGGCCCTAGGGCAGCCAGCCACATGCCTCTGTCTCCCTGGCCAGCTGGTGAGAGGTCCCGAGACTGCCTGTCTATGGCTTCCATGAGTTGCTCCTTGCAGGCTGGGCCAGCTGGCCTTGACTGCAAACCATCTGGGTCACCTGAAGTTGTTTCCCAAGTGCCTGCTGGGCCTGGGGGCTGAGGCTGAAGCTGGAAATGAGTCTGAGCAGGAAGAGAAAGAGGACGTGGCCTGTGTGACTAGGAAGCTGATGAGGCTTGTGTTTGAAGGCAGGATCGGAAAGCAGTTCTCCGACACATTCCAGGCATAGAGGCTGAGCTACTCAGCATAGAGAGGAACTGCTTGAAAGCTGCCACCTATCCTGTTTGGGCTTAAAACCTGTCCTGTTCTGTCCTTCAGGCAGGTATGTAAGTCAGGACTAGTAAAGGTCATTCACTGTGGGAGTGTGTAAACTTCAATTCTGAGCCTGGCTCAATCAGAAACACGGGTGCTCCAAGGTGACCGAAAAGTCCCTGGGAAAGAGTGATACACTTATAGCTGTGTGATCTGCAGTGGGTCACATTACCCCCGGACTTCAGGGGTGATTAGATAAGATGTCCACGAAAGGCCACTAATGGGCAACCCTGATATTATTGCCCAGTTGAGGACATGAAAGAGACATCATTCTCTCATTCATTCATTTCCTACCGTATTCTAAAGGGATTTGAGGCAAGAGACCTAGTTGGAAAATGGACAAAGGAAAATGATTTTGAGATCCTAAAGTGTAAGATAGGGTCTGAGATTGTCTCCAGTGGGAGTGAGGAAGTAAACAGGAGGGTGGCCCGATAAAACCAGGTGAGTAGAAAGGATATAGAGGTTGAGGCCCTAGACAGCCTGGTTTTAGACATGGGCAGCTGGTGTTGTCTTAATCTTATGTAAAATGTGAATATGAGCCCCTTTAGAAAAGTTGTTGTTATTGATCGGTAAAGAATCAGTTGAATTCCCACCACAGCTCTGAGACGAGTCCCCCGTTCCTGCTTCTAACCACATAGGTGTTCCTAAGTGTCTTCTAGGCAGAAAACCTACAGTGTACATTCCAGGGGCACTCTGCCATGTACCGAGAGAGGGCCGGCTGAAGAAGGAGATGCTGAGAAGGAAATGCTCAGGTGCATGGGGGCCCTGAGGGATGAGTTTGTGGCACAGTGGGGATTTCAGCTGGGCTGGATGTAGGGAAAATAGGGGTACACTTCTTCTGGGGAGGAGGGCACGGTCAAAGATGGAGGTGGGAGAGTGTCTGGCTATTCAGGGAGACACAGGGGTAGGTCTGTGGAAAGGGAGGGTGTCTGGAAAGGAGAAGTAGGAGGTGAGAGTGGAGAGATGGTGGTGCCCGATCCAAAGAAGCCTTGAGTGCTGGGTAAAGGAGGCAGGTCTGGTCTTTGAGCAGGACCCTCCACAGAAGGCTCCTGAGCCCAGGAAATGCTGGGATGAAAATCAGTTTTTAGGAACATTGATCCTATGTAGGATAAACTGGAGAGTAGGGGGCCTGACCAGGGAGGATGGTAGGAGAGCTTTGGCTCTCAGTCTAGCACGAAAAGCAAGGGACTGGACTGGTGTATATGGTGTAGGAATGAAAGCAGAAACAATAAGTGAAATGGAAAGAACATGCCAATAGGAGGAGGATAACTCAAGAGTGGGAGGGTTTTCTCCTCATAAAGGAGAAAAATGCACCAGGAGCAGGCGACATTGGTACTTGACATTCCCAGACAAATTCCTAGAATGGGAGGACTAGTTAGTCAGGTTAGCTACTGCTGTCCAGCCCCTGCTAATTTGTGTACAAGAACAGAGAGATTTTTTTCCACCAACCTCCCACAGGAAACAGCACATTGAGGTAGGTAGGGGTTAATGTGGTCTGCACATAAACTGAAGATTAATCCTCAACAGTACTTAATGCAGGGTAAAATGTGATAAATTATTCACGCCATACAGTGTAATAAGCAGATTGAATCGGTGGCACTAGGCCTCTTGAGCTGTACTTTACACTTAGGTCCTCCTCTTACTCCTCTTATTTAATCATTTTGAGAACACCTGACTTAAATAGGTGTTTCAGCTCCCATTTTTTTCCCCCTGCAAAAATAAATTAGATGATACATTCATCTCATGACATTCTGACATTTACCATATTCTTGCATTAAAATAAGCCTGATTAGAAAGAAAAGAGCTCAGTAATTAGGCACAGGAGGAAGCTGAAGCACCCTTTTCCTCAGGTTTGCCCCTTCTGGCCTTCATGGAAGAAGTTCTGTTCTACAGAAGCTTCAGAAAGCTTATTTGCATATGGGATACTCCCAATGGATGGTGCATCAGAGTGAATTAAACCCGTTTCTTGAGAGCTGACAGGGATTGGCTCTCCTGTGGAGTGGGATGTCTGGGTCCTCTGAGGTGTCTGTAAAATGTATTATCAAGAATGGGGCTTTTGAGGTCAGGCCAAATGGCTCAGTTGGTTAAGAGCTCGCTCAAGAGTGCCAGCTGAGCTCTGAGCAACAGCAGTTCGATGCCCAGCCTGAACTGAGCAGCTGCTGAGCTGCCAACAGGTGGCAGGATGGCTCAGCTAAAAAAAAAGAAAGAAAGAAAGAAAAGAATAGGGCTTTTGTAGCCAAGAGCCTCCCAGTTGTAGGCAACCTTTCAGTGGCTCTAGTCCATGCCAGCTTATTGCCCAGAACAATGGTGGGTTTGCTTTACTTTCCCCAAAAGGACACAAGTCTCTGTGAGTAGAAGGTTCTTGGGGAGGGGCCGTTTCTATCGCAGTCTCACTGTATCTGGAACTTAAAAAGTTAGTGGGAAAGTGCTAAGAAGCCACAGAAGGAGAAGGGTAAGCTATGGCATGGCTGGTGTGGGGAAAGAGCACAGAAAGAAGAGGGGAAAGCCCACCAGGGGGTGGTGGACTACAGAATCAAGCACAAGTAGAGAAATGGCCCTTGGGGAAAGGCAGGCTGAGGTGGAAGGTAAGGGGTGGGAAGTCAAGGAATAGCCAGCGCTGGCAGTGTAGCTTTGTGGGAGAGCATTAGGGTTCTCAGGAAGAAAAAGAAGCCAGAAAGAAGTCACATGGGCAGAAGTCAACAAGAGAAAGAGCGCTGGGAATAGCCTGGACGGCAGTCTCCATTCCCTGCCATCCTGATGAACCCAGCTAAGGGTGATTTAACTGAGTTGTCATCTGTTCTTATTCTGAATCTGCCTTTTTTTGTATAAAGCAGGACACAGACACACACCAATATGTATTTCCCAAAGCCTTTATTGTATTACTCTCTGTAAAGTACTTGGCAAACTCAAACTTCTTGCTTCCTTCCCTGCCCAGTGATGTTGTGGGTCTGCCCCTCTTCTTTACTTCAACTGCCAGGCCAAGCAGGACAGTTGTGATATTTAATTATAAATATGAGACAGATGGGGACTGTTAGGTTGCCAAAAATGCCAACGAAGTGGTGGGCTCTTTGTGTGTCAGAAATGGGGTTTCCGTGCCCTGGGCAGCCCATTCTGCAGATCCAGTGCGATATGACCATGGCCCTGACCAGGAGTTGTTCCTGAAGGAGGGTTCTGGCATAGATAGGAGTGGCTGGGACATAGTGCAGGAGCCTTTTCTTGCAAAGGGAACTGGCAGCAAATGTTTTAGAAGCAAGTTTCTTATGGACAGTCAGCAGTGACTATAAAAATTCCAGATTTTATTGGGGGAGGGCCGAGGTTCATATATACTACATTACATGAGAAATCTGAAAAAGAGATAAATGCAGCTCACATTTCCCAATGACTATGAACAGCCTGATAACACTATGATGTTTACCACTGAGGCAAGAGGCTTCTGATATGGTGTGCATTAGGGGTGAGTGAGAATGACTGAAGGAAGAAACTTAGCATGTCTTTTTGGGGAGGCTGGCAGGCAAGCCCAGAGCTAAGGAAATGTTAGGCTGCAACCCACCCCGAAGCTGCTCAGAGCCTGAGGAGGATGGAGCTGATTGTAGGCTCCGGCTTGGACCCCCCACAGCCCCACTTCCAGCCCCTGAAGCAGGTTCTTGGGAGCTTTCCTATTAGTGCTCCTTCAGAGTAGATGGTGAGGCGGGTGTCAGCACCAGGCTCTGGAATGTTGCCTTTCCACCATCGGCATGGAAGGGAGGCCCCCTGCTCAGACTTCCCTGGGCAAGACAGTGCTGAGGACGGCCGGTGGTGGTGTGGGAGCCTGAGACGGTGCATGGTCAGACAGAGGGGCTGTCAGGCCACCTTGGGACACAAACAGTGCAGGAGGGCCATGAGTTGGACGAAAAAGGTTTTCAGCATTCCCTTTCAGTGTAGCCCTTCTGTCTCACTGAAGGCTGGTCTTTATTTCATTTGGTCATTTAAATGGAATCAATATTTACTGAGCTCACATTTAGAGACTGGCCCTCAAGGAGCAACCAGTCCAGTGAGTCCAGTCTGAGGGACAGATGAGTGAACTAGTTGTCTCATTTTGAGTTACATGCATGACAGGTTTTTGAACAAGGTACAGAAGAAGTGATATAGAAGAGGGAAGAATGTTTTTAAGGGATAAATAATAAATTTAAAAAAGCAAACATTTATTAATGTTTATCATGCTCCAGACACATGCTAGTTTATCATGCTAGAGACTTCCATCAATGAACTCCCTTAATTATCAGAAAAACCCAATGAGGTAGGTTCTGGTTATTCTCATTTTATAGAAGAGGAAACCAAGGCACAGAGGGTTTAGGAAAGTGACCCAAATTTACATAGCTAGTCAGTGGCAAAGCAGGATTTGATGCCACTACATTCAACTGACTTACTAAAATATTAAATGAAAAAGGAGTTCACCTGGGAGAGAAGGTGGAGGAAGTCTTTGACGGCAGAGGGAAGAACATATACAAGGCATGGAGGCATGAGATCACATGACATGTCCTGGAAATGATATATAGCTCAGTTTTGTAAGAATGAAGTGTAAGAGCAGGACGGAGTGGAATGTGAGGCGGGAGGAATAGGCAGGGACCAGACCATGTGGGATCTGAGAGCTGAGACTTCACCCTCTTGTCCTAAAGCATTCTTGAAGGGTTCTTAGAGGGAGAGTCACAGAGTCAGATACCCTTTTAAGAAAGGCCACTCTGGTTGCGGGATGAATTGGGGTGATGGGAGTGGAGGAATAGTTGGCAGGCTATTATAATAGTGAACAAGTGAAAAGACAATGAACTGAACTAAGGCAGTGAAAGGAGACATGTGTTTGAAAAATTGTTTAGAAGATGGGCTCAGCAGGCCTTGGTGGTTGACTGAATGTGTGTGTGCGGGGTGGGTAAAGAGGAGTGAGAGGTGTGGACGATGAGTCCTGGGTTTCTGGCTTAAGAACTGCTCCGGTTACCAGGTAGGATAGAAAGAGCAGGTTTGTGGGAGGGTGAAGGTAGGGAGCCTATGAGTTCAATTTTGGCCCTGCTGTTTTGGAGTGCCTGAGGGACTCCCAGGTATGCAGAAAGCAGCAGGCAATTGGATACACAGGTCTGGATGGCCGCTGGCCACCGCTCCATCTTCTCTGTCCCGTCCTGCAGACAGTTCCTCATTGGGAGCACAATGACAGGAAACATTAGACGATGGAATCTGGAGTTGGCAAGGCTGAGCGTGATTAATGCAGAAGAAATGAAGTCAGTATTGGATGGCAGTAAACCCAGACTCTTAGACACAGCAGAAAGTGATCAAAGAGGATGGGATAAAGGTGGTAATGGATGCTCAGAATATTCACTCCACTAGACAGTGGGAACTCTTAAGTGATTTGAAGAGAGGAGAATTCAATAAAGGCGCAACTGTCTTTTATTTTTAGTGTCAACTTTTAATTCAAAACAACAAAATATGTTGAACAGTCATTGTATTTATCAATTCAACATTTATTAAACACTTACATTAATTAAACACCTTCATAAGAGTTGGGGATAAGGGTCGGCCGAGTGGCTCAGTTGGTTAAGAGCTCGCTCAAGAGTGCGAGCTGAGCTCTGAGCAACAGCGGCTCGAGGCCAGCCTGAGCTGAGTTGCCATTGAGCACCAATAGGTGGCAGGATGGCTCAGCTATAAAAAAAAAAAAAAAAAGAGTTGGGGATAGAGCAGTAAGAAAAACAGACAAAAACCCCTGACTCGTGGAGTTTACCTTCTGGTGAGGGAAGATGAAGAGACAAAGGATAAACAAACCAAAAAAGTGACATATATAATATTTGGGTATCAACTAACATACATCATTTTTATGTAGATTAGGGAAAGGCCACTCCCCTGGGCTGATGCAACCCTGTGCCCCTGTGCACAGCTCCGCAAGCTCCTTCAGCCAGGCGTCCAACCCACACAACTTTGCATGGCAGCCCTATATAGAATGCCAACTGCACGAGGGAGAAAAATAAAACAAGATAAGGGAGACAGGTGATAAAGGGAAAGGAGTACTGCAATTAAAAAAAAATGAGAAAGCCTTGAAGAAAATGACATTTGAACAAAGACCTGAAGGAGATGAGTAAGCAAGTCATGTGGCTTTCTGGGGCAAGAGCATTCCTAGGCAGAGGGAAGGAAGGAACAGCCCAAAGGCTTGAGATAGGAGCAGCAAGAAGGCCTCAGGGGGCAGAGAGGTGGCAGGAGCAGGGAGAGCAAGGGAGAAAAGAGCAGGAGACTGGATCAGAAAGGCAGCTGGGGGCCAGATATTGCCGTGTAGACCACTGTAAGGACTTTGACTTTCACTCTGAGTGACACGGGAAGCCTTTGAAGGATTTTGAGCAAGGAGGGGTGAGGGGCATGATTTGACTTACTTTTTAATCAGCTCCATCTGGCTGCTAGGTTAAAAATACAGTACAAGAGAAAAGAGTGGAAGCAGGGGGACCACTAAAGGAGCTACCGTATGACCAAGGTGAGAGGTGATGGCAGCTCAGGCTAGAGAGGCAGCCGAGGAGGTAAGAAGTGGTCAGATTCCGAATATATTTTGTGAAACCAATAGAATTTGCTGATGGATTGGATATGGGGTGGGAGAGAAGAATGACTTCAAAGTTTCTGACCTGAGCAATAGAAGAATAGCATTGCCATTTATTGAGAAAGAGAAGGCTGCGGGAGGCAACATAATTGGGCATAATGTCAAAAATTTTAATTTGAGCACTGATGTGAATGTGCAAAACGGCCCTCCCCTGTAATAAGCCCTGACCCTTGCAACCACCCGAAATTACAGAGGATAAAACTAAAAGCCAGAATAATGTGTTTGAATCTTGCCGAGCTAATAAATGACAGAATTAGGATTCACACAGATCCTTGTGACTCCAACACCCATGCTCTTTGTCCCAAACCATATTATCTCAGAGAATTCCTTCCCCACCAAGGGACCAGACTGAAATAGACGGTGAGTTGAGGCTGTATCTCTTTCACTTCTGTATCCCCAGTGTTGGGATTTGGTTGAAGGAACCGGTAAATAACACTCCTCTCAATTTGATATTGAGACCTATTGAGAAATAGGCGTGAGAATCATGCAGATAAAAAAAAAAAGAAAAGAAAAATCAGCTTTATTTTTGATAAACTTGGGGTGGAAGACGAGGCTTGGCTGCAAAGCCACAGTGGGCTTCCTGATGTTGGTCCCCCTGCTGGGCTGGCAGAGCTTGGACACTGCAGGCTCCTCCTGGAACCTTCACCTGGAGAAGTGACCCAAATGCAGGCCTCCTGCCAGCAGACCAGCTTCAAAAAAGGGAAAGGGAGAGGTGAGGCTTGAGCTTTGCATGCTCAGGTCTTTCAAACTCATTATCCGATAAGTCACTTCTCCCACAGGGAGCAGGGAAATGAAGATACACTTTTCCTTTACCCCAAGCCTGGCACACAACAGGTGTTCAGTGAGTGTTTGCAGAATTTTTGTTTCACGACTAAAATATTAATACAAGCAAGAACCTACTGTCTCGCAAAGACTATAGAAGGCATGTTGCATATATGCATATAAACCGGTGAGTAGGTACTAGTTTTATTTCCATTTTACAAATAAGTAAATGGAGACATTGAAAGGTTAAGTGCTGGAGCCAGGATTTAAACAGGGCAGTTTGTCCCTGAGTCAGACCACAGAATGAACACATGTGCTCCCCTCAAATGCTGGTGAAGATCCCATGCAATAAGTGCATTAGACATACAATTAGACATTAGTATGACGTGTGTTGGGAACCACATGAATGAGCAGTTAATTCTGCCTGGAGTTGGGGTGGGGGCAGAGGGAGCCATGAACAGTCACAGAGAGAAGGTGACAGTTGACGTGGGTCTTGAAAGGTAAGAAGAGTTTTGTCAAAGCGACAAGATTAGGGGAGGGAGGAAAACACTTTCTAGTTGGAGGGAAGAAGTTGGGCAAAGAGCCCGAGACTTGAACAATGTGTGGATGTGTTTGGGGAATAAGTGGACCAGAATACTCAAAACAGAGATTACAGAATGGCAGCCCACCCTCCAAATTCAATGTGAGAACACGAGTATAATATATACTCATATGTTATGTAATATATATTTAATTGTCCCAACTTTTAAAAAGTGGATGATTTCACATGAAATTCTGGACTTTTGGCATTTCTTGAAAACCCAGAAGATAAACCATAGGTTACCCTAGGCTTGCATTCCCATAGAGCCACCTTTGTTGACAGCAGGGACTGCTACCTCCTTCAGATGGACATGTGCTCCATATCCCTCCTTTCACTCCCCAGCACCTGGCTGCTTCACCCATGTATTTAACTAACCTACCTGGCTCCTGTGGGCCTTTGAGTTTACAACCTGTGGGAAAGATGCTCAGCCTGAGTTTTGAAGGGCCTGGTGTGCTGTACCAGGACTTTAAATTTTATCCTGAAAGCAACCAGGAGTCTTTGAAGGTTCTTAAACAGGGGCTCACATGATCAGATGAGTACAAAAGACAGGGCGGATGGGAGAGAGATGGAGGCAATGTTGACATTATTAGCCAAGAGGGTACCAGTGGATTCTCCTGGAGAATTTCCTCTTCTGGCTGAAGCAGCAGTTGTTCCAGGAGAATCACTGCTGTGGGCACTGGACTCAGTCAGAGGGCCTGAATTAAAGAAGTTTCCCCTTCTTTTAAACACCGTTATCCCCACCTCTCTAATAAGTCCTGTCTAGTGAAGAAAATAAGCACACAGGTCCAAGTCCCAGTTTTGCCATTTGCTCCCTGCATCTCTGGCAAGTCACTTCACTTCTCCTTATTGAGTTTTTTTGTTTGTTTGTTTTGTTTTTGAGGGCAGTGTCACTGGCCCTCATATGTGGGACTGAACCGGGGCTGCTGGCTTCCCAAGCCAGTGCTTAACCACCGCACCATTCGACCGGCCCTGTCACTTAACTTCTCTGAGCCTCAGTTTCCTCAACTGTAAAACAGGAATAACTACCTGAGTTGCAGAGTGGTTCTAGGCATTGAATGAAGAAAGGTGTTTGAATGTGTTTGTAGATAATAGAGGTCCTAGGGAGAGTAGAGGATTCCTGGGATTGATTTTATAGGAAGACCCCACATGTGGAGCTTGGCTCTGGGAATGTTAGACATCTAGAGGTGGCAGGAATCCCCAAATAGCTGGGGGGGCTCCTGCAATCCTGGGGCTTTTACCAATGACACAAGCCAGCATCATGCAATCATGCAGCATGAACAAGACCATATGCATAAGGACTTATATCCCCTGCCTCTCCCTGCTTCCCCAACACACACACACACACACACACACACACACACACACACACTTTGACACACACACACAATTTGGTGCAAGAGCAAAAACCCAGCATAAGGTCTGAGCTGGATTTGACTTTGGGGCTGGGGTGAGCCATAGGGGATCCAAATATCCTGTGCCGGGCATATAGTGTCACAGTGACATAGGGACAGGCTGCACAATCAGTCTGGTTTCAGCCTCCCCTCTCTTCTCTCTCCTCTCTACCCTGCTGCTCCCTCCTTTCCCCTCCCCCTCACTCTGTCTCCAGCCCTGCAATTCATCATAGCTCTGTGTCCATGCCCTCTGTGACCGTGTCTCTCTGCAGCACTACTTTTGCATTTTGATGTTAAAACAATATTTTACCCATTATATGACAGCGCTTGGAGCCTTTGCAAAGGCCTTTCACATCTGTTATTTTGTTTGATCCTTGCCAGGTCGCTGTCAGGTAGGCAAGGAAGGTATTATTAGCAGGGATGATAGTCAAAATATTTAACAACCAATATACTATGGGCCCAGCCAATTGGAGTGGAGGCAGGCCATGGGGCTGGGAAAGGCCCTGGAGGCATCCTCCCTTAATTAGTGGGGAGAAGGTCTGGTGTGGTGGGGGGCAGTCCAGGGTAGGGACCAGGAAGGCAGGGTCAGAGTGGGTCAGATTTGAAGGACTCAGGAAAGTGACTTTTTATCAAGCAGTCTCTAAGCATTTCTGTTTTTCAAGCATGTATAACTATCAGTGCTTACAGTTGCCTGTGATTATCAGTCCAGTTATGCTGATATAGGAATTCAGTCCCAGGGAGATAAGTAACCAGTCCAGGTGAAAAGAGGACCAGAAGTTGGGTCCTCTGACTCCTGGGACAGAGGTTTTACTACCACCTCAGAGTGCAGGCTAAATGCAAGGGCTTCCGTTTGCATCTCATCCTTCCCCTGACAGCACAGCAGCCTTGAACACTGGTGACTGCTGCTCTTGAAATTTGATCCCTGACCTCACACTTCTCTTCACACTTCTGTCACCCAGTCTTCTTATCTACTATCTCCTCTGTCTCACCTTCAGATGTGTCATCATTCTGTCCCCAAATTTCCTCACTTGACTGTCTCACTGGTGATGTCTACAGATCCCCATATCATTTGCTATTATCTGGCTGACAATTTCTGGAAACTCCTGGAGGCCTTCATCCCTCTCCTTAGCTGCCCATTGGATATGTCCCCCAGGTGTCCTCCTAGCTACCACATGCCCCAAAGTGACCTCACCACCTTCTCCTCCCAAACCCCTTCTCATTGTAAATGGCAGCACCATTTTCCCAGTCCCCCAAGTCATTGAGGAGTCATCTGGCAGACCACCTATAGGCAAGTGTCCCAGGATGGCCATCTTCCTGCTGTCACCTGATACTCTCAGAAACCCCAGTGAAGGACAGCTTTGAAGACTAAATTGAGGCTGGGGTGTGGTCTCCTGTAGCCATTTCCTATCCTGAGATAATGGCCTATCTTCCTCTGCACTGGCCTGCTCACTCTTTGGTAAGTATAATTTTAATTTTTATTCAACTAATTCATATACAATATTTAAAAAACTGAATAGTCCTACTAAGTATATAATGAAAAACAAATTGCTTGATTTCTCCCCGCTTCTGATTCCTACTTCTCAGAGGTAATTGCTTTCATCTTTTGTTTTTGTTTTGCTATTTCTTCTGGTGTTTACCTCCATTTTTGTAAAGGAGGTAAATGCTTACATTGTAATTTTAGTTTTTCCCATTTTAGACACTGTCTATTGGCTTCTAGCTCAGATGCTGTTAGTGCCCCACCTGAATCCCTTAGAACTTTTCTGCACTTTTATTTCCTCAGTTCCGGCCCCCAGGGTCTGCATCTCTTTACCTGAAGGCTTTGGGGCTCTGCCCTCACACACAGCAGGCTGACAGTCCAGGAAATGAGTATGCCATCTGCCCTCCCTCCCCCTCCCAGCAGTCCTCAACTAATGACTTACAGGAGTTGATGTATAAATACCTCAGCTGCCTCCTCCTCAGGTGGAAGAATTCTGAGGTGTGTGGGTTTTGCCTCATTTCCCAGAGTTTTCCCAGTGGGATTAAGCTCCAATTACCCAGAGGGGTGTCTGGCGGTAATCCTACATTCTTTACTGGTTGTTTTCCCTTTCCTGTATCTCTTTCCCAGTTCTCTATGACTGTCCCCTGCATTTTGCAAATACACTGTACTTGCCAGCAAATCCTTGTCTGGGGGTCTGGCTCTGGGGAAATCCAATCGAAAACAACTCCATAGGAGGATGAGGATTTATCTCTCACGATCCCTTTTCCTGAACACGCACACACACACACACACACACACACACACACACACACACACACACACACACTCTCAATGTTGTTGAAGCACAAATTTTAGTTAAATCAACATTCATCATTTACATTATTATGATTATGTCAATATTGTTGACAGCAAAGCGACATAAACTATGATTATATTTCTTTTTTAAATAGCATTTTCCTCCTAAGTTAATAACTGCTTCTTTTTTTCGTTTGCTTAGTTTTCTATGTACTTAACATTGATTCATCCCCAAACTCTCTTATAGGCTAAAATTCTCTCTCTATATAGTTAAATAAACCAGGTTACCTATGCATATGTTTTGTTTTCTTTCTTGGAAATGTCATTCCTAAAGCATGAGGTTTTCCTGCTTCAATCTGAATTGTTTGTTTTCCTGGTTTGCTGCACAACTGTTATCCTGGGCTTCTTTCATCATCTTTCTGGGAAGTTCTTTAGTCTATTCCTTTCATCTTTAGAGTCTTCCCTTTTTTTGGGTCCCTGTTCTTTTTTCTTGATTTATTTCTCATTCCATTCTTTAGTAGCTTTATGAGAATGGGTACATCAGAGACAAATTTTTTGAAACCTGGAATGTCTGTAGATAACTTTGTGTTTTATTGACAGTTTGATTGGCTAGAGAATTCTAGATATAAAATAATTTTCTTTCAGAATTTGGAAGAAATTGCTCTTATCTTCTAGCTTCTATCCAGCATTGTTTTTATTTGTTTTTGTTTTACTTTATATATATTATTGTAATTTATTTGAATGATATGTTTAATATTTATACATGGATAATTTTACAAGCTATTTTATAATATGCTTATATATTTTTATATTTTAAATGCTTATTAATTCCACAGTTTTTTATTTTATGAATTCTTTTTGTTACATTATTTGGATTTATAAAATTCACCCATTTCAAGTGTATGATTTAGTGATTATTGACTAAACTCACCAAGTTGTATATCCATCAACAAAAAACAGTGTTAGAACATTTTCATCACCCCAGTAAGATCCCTAAAGCCCATTCAGCACTGCTTTTGAGAAGTCTGATGCATTTGAACCCCAATCCTTTGTATGTGGCCCAATTTTTCTCTCTAGAAACAGATCTCTCTAGGATCGGCTCTTTCTTTCTGATGTCTGAAATAGTACAGTGATGTGCCTTAATATGATTCTTTTTTCAACTAGCCTGGAAAAAAATTTAAATTATCTCTTTGGCAGTTATTCCTCAAGCTTTTCTCAAGTCTCTTCTTTCTGCAACTCCTGTTCTTGTATTAAACCTCCTGGATTAATCCTTTAATATTCTTGTCTTTTTACAGTTATTTGTGTGTTTTTTTTTAACGGATGTTAATGTTTTACTTTTGAGAGCTTTCCTCAAATTTTTTCTTCTAAACCTATACACTTTTACAATTTTTGCTATCTTTATTTCCAAGAATCCTTCCTTATCTCTGAAGTTTCTTTTTCTCTATAGCTCCCTAATCTTATTTCATGGGTGCAATTCTCTCTTAGGATATTACTTATGCTGTTAAAAAAAATTTTTTTTTCTTCATGAATTGTCTGTCCTGAGCGAATTGAAATCTCTGTATGTGTGTGCAGGGCTGGCTGAGTGGTGGACCATGCCTTAGGATTATCTGGTAGGAGGCTGATCTTTTACTGTGGACTCCCCCAAATTCCAGGATCAGTAGGGCTTCCTTGGGTCAGTCGGTTTACTCAGCAGATACCTCCCTAAACTCTTTCCTCCAGGCTTCAGCTTTCTGGGAGCCTAACAGGGGAAGAGGTTGGTGATCATATTGTTCAGGATGGAGACTTCCCCTTAATTCCTGTTTTCTGTATGGTGTCTACTCCTTCTGTCTGCTTTGCCTGGTGTCTTTCTCAAGTCCAGAGTCTCTCTCCTTTGGCCTCTCTAGAGAGTAAACCTGTATTTTCTGAGTAGGGTGGAGAAAGCCATCAGGCTACGAGGGTTGGGAAAGAGGAATCACACTTTCAACTTATCCTGGTGTTTTTAGTCCAACTTCATTCCATCAGTGTCAAAGTTGCCTGGTACCACTACTTTCTAAACTTTTCTTTTTCTTTGGTTTCTGTTTTTCTTATCAAATTGGCTTCCTTCTTGAAAGCACTTCCACCCCATGCCTGCCCTGCAGGCAGCTTTCTTGTCTTTACTAAGTCAGTTAATACTCATCCGACTACGATTCATCTTCCCAATTTTTCTTGACATCTTCCATCAGCTATTGTCTTATCTCTCGTTCCTGAAGTTCTTGTGGGTTTACACTTTATTACTTTACTGTCATTTTAGGAACCGAGTCAAATGCATATATTTAATGTGCCAAGTCTAACCAGAAATTTCCTTCCTGTTCCACTGCCACACTCTTGAGCCTGACCCACATTTCTAGGGCGGACTGATTGCTATTCCCCAAACAGGTGCTTTCTGGCCTCCTCACCTTTGCTAATAACGTTTATAGAATGCTCTCCTCACCTTCTTTGCATCCATCAAGGCTAATCTTACATGTCATATCCATGAGAACTTCTCTAATTGTCATTGCTAGAAAAAAATCTTGGCCACCTCTAATGCCCACTGCATATTTCACCTGTAAGATACCTCCTACCAAATGGTATACACACCCATCACCTCCTCTATGTAAGTTCATTGAGGGAAGGAACAATATATCTTAACATCTTACATCTCTTTCAATCAGCTCCATATTTATTTGTTGGATAATAAGAATTACAATAATCAAATATCTGCCCTACAATGTACATTTTTAAAATGTACATTTTGACCACATTGGTTTCTAATACTCATGGTAATTCTGCAAAGTAGAGTATTAGCTTCAATTTTTAGATAAGGAACATGAGGCTCTAAGATATTAACCAACTGGCCCAAGGTCCAGAAAGAGGCAGGAACAGAATTCAAATTGTGCTCTCTCTGTCTCTAAAGTCTTAAGGCCAGCTGCTGTGTTTCATTTATCTTTTTTTTTTAAAATTTAGTTAGTGACTTTTGTTTTATTAACTTGGGTACTTAACTTTTTTTTTCCAACTTTCTGCTATCCCCAGCACTCTGAAAGTGTAGGTGCATTGTGGTTATATTGCTCATTCCAAACGCTTGTTCCTCAAGCTGGAAGCTTCAACCTGTTCCCTATGGATCCATATCAGTCATTTATTGGGCACTTACTCGCTGCTAAACAATTGGCAATAAATGTGGTTAAGGGTATAGACTCTGAAGACAGGTTCAAATCTGGACTCTTCCACCTACTGGTTATGAATATGAGCAAGTTATAACTTTTCTATGCTTCAATTTCTTCCTCTGTAAAATGTACTTAATAATAGTAGATACTACATAAGGTTATGGTAAGAATTAATTGAATTAAATACATGTACATTTCTTTGACCAGTGTGTAGTAATTATTACGTATTATTTTCACATACTTTATCTTGTTTAACTGAACTTCATACCGACTCTATCAGGTAGAAATTATTTTCCTAGTTTTGTAGTGAGGAGCCTGGTTTTAGATATAAATTGAGATCTGTTTGTCTTTGAAATCATGTTCTTAACCACTATGCTACACAGCTAGAGAGAAAGATGGTATTTGTGAATATTTTTCAGGCTTTAAAATTTGGTAAATTTATGAACAAGAAGTCAGGGCACCTTTGGTCTCCAAGTGGAAGTCTAGAGAGAATGTGAGCATGTCATTACTGTGTAAGGATAAGAGCCACCCTAGGCTAAGTCAGGAAACCTGGACTCCAGCCCTCACTGCTGAGTGACAACCCCACCCACACTCTCCTTTGGTCACATTTCCCTTGTCTGTAGGATGAGGGGTTGCACTGGCCATATCCAAGAGCCCTTCTGCCTGTCTTACAAAGGCTCCCAGCAAAGCCAGGGTGTTATCTGCTGAATGCCAGCACCATCTGGTGGCCATGGGCCATAACCCAAGCCCATTGATTCCCACTGCCACCTGGTGGCCACTAATGCCACATTAAATTTGGATGGCATTTCGAATTAAAAAAAAACACACAAGAAAACATTGATACGTTAGTAGACTTTATCTTTATAGTAATCTGATAAGATAGGTAGGGCAGGTGTTGGTACTGACTTTTGCCGACAGGTGCACAAAGAGTCTAGGTAAATGTCATGGAGTCACACGGCAAGCTGGCAGGCTGTCAGAGCCTGTTTTAAAAGTTTCAGGGCTATTAAGCTACGTCTGAAACAGATTTAGCAGATATTTATTGAGAACCTATTATATGCAAAATGTTTCACATAAGTCATTTCATTTAGTTTGAACATACAAATGAGACTCAGTGAGGTTAAATAACTCATTCAGCATAGGGTGTGGCAGAGGTAGGGTTTAAAACCAGATTCCACAACTCTACCCAGCCATATTTTTCCTCCTCCTCAGTGCCTGGGGCTGGCATATGGAACAACCAAGGCTTCTTCTACTCTACAAAATTCTATAATTCCTCTTCAGAATCAAATACCTAATATTTAGCTTTGCTGATAGTCACCTAGAATAAAGACTACATTTCCCAGCCTCCCTTGCAGCTAGGTATGTGCAGAACTGGCATAGGCAATTTTAGGAAAAGAGTCTTTGAAGCGGGTGGGCAAGAACCTTCTTTGCAGGCAGCTTCTAAAATGACTTCCAGTGATCCCACTTCCTGGAAGTCACACTTTTGGTAATCCCCTCTCTTTGAGTATAGGCTGGAGCTAGTGCTTCTAACAAATAGAATGTAGCAAAAAATGATGGGAAGTCACTTGCAAGGTCAGTTTACAGAAGACTGTGACTTTCATCTTGTTCACATCCTTGAGGGCTCTTCTTGCTCGCCTTCTTGGATAAAGCAAGCTACCATATTGTGAGCTGCCTTATGGAGAAGCTCATGTGACAAGGAGCTGAGGGCACTTCTGGCCAACAACCAGTGAGGAACTGAAGTCCTCAGTCCAACAGCCTGCAGGAAAGCAAATCCTGCCAATAACCATGTGTGTGATATTGGAAGCAGATCCTTCCCAATTTGAGCCTTGAGATGTATTTGTGAGAGACCCTCAGCCAAAGGACCCAGCTAAGCCACGCTTGGACTCCTGACCCACAGAAACTGTAAGAGAATACAGTTTCTGTTTTAAGCCTCTAATTTTTACAGTAGTTACACAAAAATTGGTAACTAATATGCCTTCTTTCCTTTTCTCTTTCTTGCCAATTGGAAGATAGATGGAGCAGAGTCTTGGACCATGAGATAGATTTGGGAATAGAATCCCTACATGGAGAATAAAGAAGATAGAGAGTTTGGGTACTGATAAGTGGAATATCACTATTATTTTGAATTTTTCTGTCATTCTCAGCTGAGTCCAACTCTTCCTTTTTTGTGTGTTAAAGAGCTAGTGTGTATCCTTTTATGTAAGCAATGAGATCCCCAGGGAAAGTGGTGAAATAGTTCAAATTTGCCTTTGATGCCCCTGTTGTTTCTGGATTGTTTTTCACTCTTTCCTTGCTCCTTCCTTTGTCTAATACCCAGTCCTCTTCAGCCTGCCTAGGGTAACTTTCTAGCCCAGGTCCCAGCACTGGACCTCCCTCTATACACTCTTTCTGCTACTGAGTTCCAGCAGGGCTCCCATGCTGCCAGTCCTCATTTCAAAAGACTGGTAAATGCTGTGCTTATTTGCTTGCAGGGATATAAGAGGGGTGCAGGGGTGGTGCTGGAAGACAAAATACTCTAAACGGGTTTCAAATGACATCATTTCTGGAACTGTGAAATTACTGGAGGAGAAATGCTTTTAAATAGTGAGATCTTCCAGGTTTTTATCAACTAAGTATGCATGGGCTGCTATGTACTCTAAAGCTGAGGTGAAGAGGTATGTGAGAAGGCACCAGAATAAATGGGTGAATAAAAAGTGAAAGGCAAACTGTTGTCAAGAATACAAAATAGTACAAAATAGAGATCTTATTTCTTTTATGACTTTGGGAAGCAACTTATAATTCCTGAATCCCTACCTGTACCCACCCACACCTGGCTTTTTTTCATTGTTGTTGCTATTCTAGTAATGTTTGGATATAAAATCTGATTCTCTCTAAAGGGTGTAAGAATTTGGCCTTTTGAGTTATCATAATTTATTTCTATTATGGATCTTAATTAATATTGCATTTTTAAATTTTGTTCTTGACCTAGGGGTCAGGGACTAATTGTCATAACAGTGTTCCCAGCACCAAGCATACTGTAAGGGGGGTTCTTCATTCCTTCGGAGGTATCTCAGGTCAGTGTATGTCATATCCCCTCCACACACAAATATAGACTGTCATTGCAGAATACATTCATAAAAAATTATGGAGTTCCTATCATATGTTAAGTGCTGTTCTAGATGATGGAGATAAACCATAAATAAGGCAGACAAAAATCTGAGCTCTCACGGTGCTTATGTACTATTGGAGAAGGCAGAAACTTAACAGATAAGTAAGTAAAATACATCGTATGTTGGATGATGATAAGTACTATAGAGAAAAATAAAGCCTAAAAGGGATTGCTGGGGAAGGGAAGGGTGGTCAGGGACAACCGCACAGGATGTGCTCCCCAGATGTTCTGAGTGCTCCCCTACACTTCCTGGCCTCTGTTTCAGTAAGGCAGGGCCAAGTGGCTGGTGCTGGCCAGTGGACTGTGAGCAGACAGGGTACATGTCACTTTCAGGCCAAAGCAGTTTAGGGCTAGTGGGCCTTTTCCACCCACCTGCCTCAGAGAACTTGGAGGCCATGTGTTCAGCAGAAAGTGTCACCAAACGGAAAGAACCTGGGTCCTTGAGACCTGGATAGAAGAGAGTACTCCTCCCCCATCTGCCTTGTATTTATTGCCCTGACTAATGCAGTAGCATTTGAGCAAAGCCCCAAAGAAAGTGAAAGAGTGAGCCATATGTTGTGGGGGGAAAGAGCATTCCAGGCAGAGGGAAGCTGAGAGTGACATCTGGCCTAGCTTGAGTAACTTATGGACAATAAATTTCACTTTTCTTCAGCTGACTTGGATATTTAGACTCCATTAAGAATCCTGTACACCAGGTTCTTTTTTAAAAGAGGAAAAAAGGCCAATTTATTCTGTGACTGTAAGCAAAAAAGGAAATAACACAACTAACCATCTCCTAGCCTCTGCCCCTTGTTCCCAGGACCCAGACATTTTTTCCTTCAGGATTGATGGGTCTTACTCTGGATACCCACGCTCTCCATCTTTCCTGTCTTGGGAGAGCTGGAGGAGTAAGGTTGGGTAGCAGGTTATCATCCAACTGCAGCATCTCTTGGGAGATGTTCCCCTTGTAGCTCCTGGCCATTAGAGCAGCTGGCCCTCACTGAATCCCATGCTCCAATGCGCCTGCATTGCATGTGCGGCTTTTTTCTCAGGGGTTTAATTTCTCCTAAGCCCACTTCACAAAAGTTTCATTTTACTTGCTATCTGCTTAACTGTTTTGTCTTACTTAAAAAGACAAGTTTAATCAATCCAAACATTCTTCTCTCTAGGTCTTACTGACCTGTACAAAGTTAACTTTGACGAATGGTTTATTTTAAGCCAAAACATACTCCCTGAACCTTAAACATAGTATAGCTTTTGGTGCTCTTTCCAAAGGCAAGAAAATCATAACAATGTTCTGTAGAGAAAAATTTCAATGCTATATAAGCTGACACCACTTTTACCTTTTTTTAAAAAAATCTCAATTCTTATGTTTAGATAATTACAAATGAAACTTTAAGAAATCTCCTATATCAATGTCTCTCAAACTTAAATAATGTTCAGGTTCCTTGTAGGGGAATAAGATTCTCACAGGTCTTTAGAGTTAGCTTAAATTATTCTTTATAATGTTGCATATATATATATATATATATATATATATATATATATATATGAAACAAAGGAAAAGACTCTATATATTTTTAGGTTTTATGCATTTATAAAACCAAAACAAACTTATAAATTAAATACAAACAAAACTACCAAATGAGGAAATTAAAATTTACAATGTTGATTTAATATAAGGAATGGTACTTGGCTGAAACCAAATCACCCTTCACAACATGAATATTTTACTGATTGCAATGGCACAGACCTATTTAACCACATACCTTGTGATGACTCAATTCTCCCACTAAACATTGTTTGTATGGTACACCACAATATAATTTTGATATAACTTGGTGTGACCACACCATTTATTTTTAAAATCCCTCTCTGTTTTTTTTTTCCTTCTCATAAATCTGCAACAAATCAGTTAGTACTATTTGCCAATCACAAATATAAACATAGTTGTAAAATTGCATTTCCAGAACAACTATAAAAGGTTAATAAATTTATAAAGATATTCCACCCCACTAGTAATCCAATACAAATTAAAATGAGAAGCATTTTCTTCTATCAAACTGGCAAAGCTTTTTTAAAAGATAAAATAAATGCTGGTGTATGTGTGATAGGCACTCTTGAGCACTTCTGGTGGGAACAAAAACTGGCCTGACCCTTCTGGAAAGCAATTTAGCAGCAGATATTAGAACTTTCAAGGTCTTTGAAACAGTAATTTTACTTGTAGGTTTCTATCCTAAGGAAATAATTGTAAAATGTGGGCAAAGATTTCTTTGTATAGGATATTCATGGCAATGTTCTTGCTAACGGTGGAAAAAATAGGAAACCCCCTAAGTGTCAAGAAATAATAAAATAAACTATATTATCAACAATTATGTAGCCATTACAAATAACATTTGTGAACAATTTTAATAACAGTGTATAGTGTTAAAGATACAACATTGAGCAATAATAAAAAATAGGATACATTTTTTTTTTTTTTTTTTTACATTTTTGCCACAATAGAACTGTAAATATGCAAAGTAAAGACTGAAATCCAAAACCACGAGTGCTTTTTTTTCCTGGGCTGTGGGTGATTTCTGCTTTACTGTTTATATTTCCTGATTTTCCCAAGTTTTTTATAATAAGCATATAATATTTTTATTTATTTATTTATTTATTTCATTATTATTATTTTTTTAAAGACTTTATCAGGGACTTGGGGGAGGGGAATAGTGTTGGGGAATCGGGGACGGGGAACAGACAAATTGCTGTCCTTTTGTTCTTCAGTCTAGTTGTGGAGGATGTTGCTTCCCTGGCCCATGTTGGTATTATCATTGCGCTCTTCCCAGGTGAGGCAGTCGCTCGCCGGCCATTGGACAGCAGCTCACGAAAGTGCATGCCAGCTGCTGGCCAGCCCCACTGCAGCCTACGCCATTGCTGGCGACTCAAAGGGCAGCCCATCTCCAGGTCAAGCTGTTGTTCACCATCTTTAGCTGTAGAGGGTGCAGCATCACTGGCCCTCATGTGGTATCCAAAGCGGGACCCTGCTACTCAGACCTGGCATCCCAAGCCAACTCTTAACCAACGTGCTACTTGACCGGCCCTAATATTTTTGTTTTTAAGTAATGTAAACAGCTCTTTAAAGGATACCATGTCAGCTAGGACCATCCTGAAACACTCCTTATTGTGAGTTGGAATCACTTCCCTCCAACATCTATCCACAGGTCCCAGGTTTACTTTCTACAGTTATTATGGCTATAGTCATGCCACTCCTGTGCTTAAGAACCTCCAAAGGCTCTTACCAGGCAAGAATGTCCCAGCTTGGCATTTAATGTCCTCCAGAATCTGGTCCCAGCCTTTCCAGCCACATATCCCAATGTACCTCTAGCTCACTCTACACCAGTGCTTTCCAACTATGGGTTGCTATGCATTAATGAGCTGTGAAATCAATTTATTGTAGTAAGCAGCATTAAAAAAAAATAGAAGAGAATAGAAAATACCAAGTTACATTGCACATACTAAAGGCAATTATTGTCTCAGGCTGTACACACACACACACACACACACACACACACACACACAGTGGGTATTCATGCTAGGACATAGCTGAAATGTATATCTTACTGTGAGTGATGATCAAAGAAATTTGAAAGCCACTGCCCACACCGTACAGCCACATCAGGCTAGCAGGTAGTTCTCAATCTTGCTTTGTACAGTAGCCCCCCTTATCTAGTTTCAGTTACCCAAGGTCAATAGCAGTCCAAAAATATTAAATGAAAAATAATTTCAGAAATAAACAATTCAGATGTTTTAAATTGTGCTCTATTTTGAGTAGCATGATGAAATCATGCACCTTCCAGCTTTGTCCTGATGAAGATGTAAATCATGCTTTTGTCCAGTGTATCCATGCTGTAGACACTGCCGCCCATTAGTTACTTCGTAGCCTTGTCAGTTTTCAGATCCACATGGACTGCCACAGTATTGTAGTGCTTGTATTTGTAACCCTATTTTACTTAATGGCCCCAAAGCATAAGAGTAGTTATACTGCCATTTGGTGTACACTGTGTGTGGCTTCCGAAGACATGCCATAAAGTGTTTCCTTTAAGTGAAAATATGAGAACAGTACCATAATATATTTTGAGAGAAAGAACACGTTCACATAACTTTTATTACAGCATATTGTTATAATTTTTTTTATTATTAGTTATTATTGTTAATCTCTTACTGTGACTAATAAGTATTTACGGAGAGGAAAAAACATACTACATCTATGTATAGGGTTCAGTACTATCTGTGGTGTCAGGCATCTACTGGGGGTCTTGGAATATAGTCCCCTCAGATAGAGGAGGACTACTGTACTGCCTTTGAGCCCACTGTTCCCTCAGCTAGGCATTCTCCCTGCTCTGTCTACGGAAATCCTTCAAGGCCCTAATAACACACCACCTCCTCCCTGAAGTGTCCCACCTTTTCCCCTCACTTGCGATCCTAAAATGATGATATAAAAACCTTTCTTATCCCACTCAAAACAGCCTGTCTTGTATGACTGTGTCTATACACTGAGTCCTTAGATAACGCATACCTGGTGGGCAGGGCTGTGTCTTACCCACCTTTGGATCCTTCAAAGGCCCAGAAGTATAGTGAATCTTGATGCTCAGTAAATGTCTACCCAACTGAATATTTTTCTATATCTCTTTCAGGAGCATGCTGTGGTACTTTTCATCCTATATTCTTGACCACAAAGTCCAGCAGATATTAGATCTTTGCCTTGGGACCAATAATATCTACAGTGGTGCTTCTAAACACCAGTTTGTCCTGAACGCTTTCATCTTTCTTCAGGAGGAACAAGAGAAATAAATATGTTTTTATCCAATTGAAAGATATCGCCTTTATTGAGAGTGTCTCCTATATTTTTGATGTCAAAATGTATTTTTGTGGAGAAATGATAAATTAGAAAATAATAGCTGGTTTTTAATCCGCACGTGTGTGTGTTTACTGTCTGTACTTGGAAAAATAAAAAGCTGGCAATTCTATGCTCGTCTTTAAAAAGATTAAAAGAAAAAAATGATTGGTTGCAAACTCCAGAAGCCTGGGAATCAATTGCTCTTTCTGGGATAGCTGAAGGTAGGTTCACTTTCTTAAAGGCTAGATAAATTCATTAGTAGGGCTGGGTTTTTTTTTTTCCCCCTCATCTCAAGGGGGAAATTATTGGTCTGTGCTCCTTCTCTGACGTTCCCACCCTCCTGTTCCCGAAGATGTTAATCACACCTTAAGTCCCTGTGAGACAGTGTCTCTCTGGCCCTTTAAATGAGGGCGTGGTGTAGAGGGGCGGACCGCCCAGGAGACGAAAGTGAGAGCTGGAAAGCGGAAGCGTGGCTGCCAGTGGTAGATACTGCGCGTGCGTGAGACTGGAGCGGGGCGGGGCGGGGGGGCGGAGTCACGTGCGACAGGGGTCCTGGGCTGGAATCGCTGCAAGCGCAGGTAAAGAGTCTCTCGAGAATGGACCAGGGGGGTGGGGACAGTAGCGAGGGGCTTTACTCCGGGCGGGAAGAGAACGCGCGCCAGGTGCCTGAGCCTCGGCTCTTTTCACCCCGCGACAGCAGCGCGGCCTCGGGGTGTCTATCCAGGAGCCTGTGACTGGCTAACTAGACCGGGGCCCACCAGCCGGGCGGGTTGACTCTGGGGCAGAGGGGTGAGCCCAGGTTTTGGCCTGGCACTGGATCCGGCAGTTTCCACTTGTGGGTTACAAACGAATGGGAGGCTGAGGGGCTGGTGCATCCAACCCCCCCTGATTGTGAGAGTAGGAGGCAGGTGATCACCCCCGCCCCCGCCCCCCCCCGGACGGAACAGGTGTGCAGCCCGCCTTTTGGGCCTGGGGCACAGGTGCAGTAGGCTCCTCCATTCCTCGAGTACTGGGATGCGTATGCTCCCCAAGTGTGAGGCCGAGGCTTGGATGGGGTGTCCACTTCTTAGAATTGGTGCATACTCTGTGACTCTTGTTCTTTCAGTTTCTCTGCCTGCAAGGTATGTCCCAGAGTGAGGGCAACAGAGGGATAGGTGGGTTTTTAAAGTTTTAGGCCATCCCTGGGTCCTGGTTAGTTCTCCAAGTGTGGTACCTGGAGAAAGAGGGAAACAGCAGTCTAAAGTGTTTAGGTGTGTTTCGAAGGGAGTTAGGGCAGCGTGAAGTAGGACAAGCGAGAGAGGCTCCATGGTCATGGGTTATCAAGAACACCTGGGAAGCCTCCAAGTAGACATGCCTCCTCCATACCCTCCTAATATTAGACTAATATTAGAATGGACAGAAAGACTTGTGTCCTCTGTATTGCCCACCCTTCAACACACACTCCTCAGCGCTTCACCCCCGACCCCACAATACCCCAAGCAAAACAAACATGGATGTTAACTTGCGGCACCAACTCTACTCCAGATGTCTGTGACTGGAAGATAATTACATGTCAGATGTGTGTGTTTGAAGTATATCTAATACAAATGGGGATGGAGTTATCTACATATGTTCGTGTAAATAAGATACGGGTTTGCTCGTGGTTAAATTTAAGCAGAGAATAGATATTGAATCCTCTGGCAATAGCTAGCCTGTTCCATAGGATAAACATAAATGGGGGAAAATTCTGGTTGAACTACTGGGCTTCATATGTTAAAGAGACATAGTTGTATGTGAGAAAATTCATGCCAGAGTTCTAAGAGAAGAATATGTTGAGTATCCTATATATATTTCCTTTGTACCTGGACTAGCATCAGCAGATGGATGTTTTCTGTCTTCCAGAATATTGGGACATCTTGATGATTTTTAATTGTATCTCACTCTTTTCATAGACATTTCAACCATTGTGACACCACATGTCAGCTATGTATGTGAATGAAAAGTAAGGCCTTTGAACTTAATGAAATTGGTTTAACTTTTGATCTTTTTTATAGTTTTCACATGGTTAGCCTCTTCTCCGGACCCACAGCTTCTGGTGTCATCTGTGTATATTTGTAAGATCAAACTTTTCTATTTTTAAAATATTTTATTGGGGAATTGGTGAAGGGAACACTGTTTTTCCAGGACCCATCAGCTCCAAGTCAAGTTGTTGCCCTTGCATCTTAGTTGTGGAAGGCACAAGCTCAGATCCAAGTCCAGTCACTGCTTTCAATCTAGTTGCAGGGGGTCGGGGGAGCGCAGCCCACCATCCCATGCGGGAGTTGAACTGGCAACCTTGTTGTTGAGAGCACCATGCTCTCACCAGCTGAGTCATCATTGGCAGCTCAGTGGCAGCTGACCTCAGGTGCAGCTCACTGGCCCATGTGGGAATCGAACCGGAAACCCTGTTGCTTAGAGCTCGTGCTCTAACCAACTGAGCCACCTGGCCAGCCCAATTTTCCTATTCTTCTTTTTTTTTTTTTTTAAAGATTTTATTGGGGAATTGGGGGAGGGGAACAGTGTTGGGGAATTGGGGAAGGGACCAGGAAAGTTGTTGTTCTTCAGTCTTCATTGTGGAGGGCGCCGGTTGCCATTTGGCTTCCCGCCAGTGCTCGAGGCCTCTAAGCACAAGGTGCTGTGTTCAATCTTAGTTGCGGGTGGGCGTAGCCACCATCCCATGCGGGAGTTGAACCAGCAGCCTTGTTAAGAACGCACACTCTATCCACTGAGCCATCTGGATGGCAGCTCAGTTCAAGGTGCTGGGTTCAGTCTTAGTTGCGGGTGGGCGTAGCCCACCATCAAACAGGCATTCTTGTTGTTACACCAGCTGAGCCATCCTGCCACCTGTTAGCAGCTCAGTGACAGCTCAGGTCGGGCGAAGCATCACTGGCCCATGTGGGAATCCAGCCGGCGGCCCTGTTGCTCAGAGCTCGCGCTTTAAGCCAACTCTTAACCAATTGAGTCACTCGGCCGGCCCCCAACTTTCCTATTCGTAACTGAATCTTTTCTTTTTTTTTAAAGATTTTATTGGGGATTGGGAAAGGGGAACAGCATTGGGGAATTGGGGAAGGGGAGCAGACAAGTTGCTGTCTTTTTGTTCTTCAGTCTAGTTGCGGAGGACATTGCTTCACTGGCCCATGTTGGTATCATCATTGCGCTCTTCCCGGATGAGGCAGATCGGTCGCCAGCCTCTGGATGGCTGCTCACTGCAGCTATTGGCAGCTCACGCTGGCTGCCGGCCACTCACTGCAGCCTATGACAGTCCACTGCAGCAGCGGCTGCAGCCTACACTGTCGCCGGGGCTCGCAGCCCAGCTCGAGGTGGAGCTGTTGTTAGCTGTAGAGGGCAGTGTCACTGGCCCTCATATGTGGGATCTGAACCGGGGCCACTGGCATCCCAAGCCAGCTCTTAACCAATGTGCCACTCAGCTGGCCGTGATCCTTTTTTTTTTTTTTTTAAAGATTTTATTGGGGAATTGGGGGAGGGAACAGCGTTGGGGAATCAGGGAAGGGGAACAGACAAGTTGCTGTTGTTTTTTTGATCTTTAGTCTAGTTGTGGAGGACATTGCTTCACTGGCCCATGTGGGTATTATCATTGCGCTCTTCCTGGCTGAGGCAGATCAGTCGCTGGCTATTGGATGGCGGCTCACGGTGGCTCTCCACAGCTCACAGCAGCTCACGAAAACGCACGCCAGCTGCTGGCCAGCCCCACTGCAGCCTTTGCCTTCACTGGCGACTCACGGCACCCCAGCTCTAGGTCAAGCTGTTGTTCACCATCTTAGCTGTAGAGGGTGCAGCATCACTGGCCCTCATGTGGGGTCTGAACCAGAGCCCTGCTACTCAGAGCTGGCATCCCAAATCAACTCTTAACCAACATGCCACTCGGCTGGCCCTAACTGAATCTTGAATTAATGTTTCAATTATCTTCATTCTGTATACCAGCCGCTGTGTTACATCTTCTAAGCTTCCAAGCACCCAAAGTAAAGACTCTTACCTTCAGTGTTTTCATGTACAAAACCTAGGGAAGGACACCGATTGGCCAGATTGAACACAAGAGTACAGTGCTTACTCTTGTGGCTAGGTAGATAGGTATTTGTTTGGCAACACCACCAAAATTACATGGTTGGAGTGGAGGAGGAGCAGTTTTCCAAAGGAAAGGTAGTGAAGGTACTGGGATGTTTTAACTGTAATCAAATTTGTTTTTTCCTCTGCAGTTTAGAAAAAAGCTGCCTCTTGCTCTTTGAAAAAAGAAAAAAATCTCTTGTGACCCATGACACCTAAGACGAATTGAAGTGACAATTCCTTTATTTGGTAGTCAAGATGGGTGGGAAGGCCACCATCTATTCAGCTTACAACTGAGTGGAATTCTATCTTCTGTGTATTTCACTTAGAAAAATTCACCCATACCAGCTCAGTGAAGAAGAAAAGGGAATATATTTCAGCCTACACACAGCCCATGCGCTTCTTAGGAGGGGTTCTCTGAGGTTGGGGTGGATCTTTGATGGACGGAGATTCTTATAATAGTGGGGACTTCTTACAAGCTGGAAAGAAGTGATGATTTTTCTTTTTCATTCATTTTACTTATTGCCTCATACACAATGACAGGAAGCTGATGAATAATATTAGGGTTCATAGGTATTTGTAGGTATTTGTATTTGTAGACTTAGTTATTATTTTGTATTTCTTATAGGGGATTTAGATTTTTGTTTTCTAGAATGGGGCTTTCAGAGAGTTGTGTCTGACAATTTGTAGTAGTAACAGCACCACACACAGGTAGGTTTCAGGTACTCTTTTTTCGAAAATGTCATTTATTTATTTATTTTTTAAATTAAATTTTATGGGGTGACATTGGTTAATAACATACATTTCAAGTGTACAAATTCTATAATACATCATTTGTATATTACATTATGTGATCGCTACCCAGAGTCTAGTTGCCCTCTGTCATCATATATTGGGCCTCCTTTACCCTGTTCATCCTCCCCCCAGCCCCTTTTTCCTCTGGTAATCACCCTTCTGTTGTCTGTGTCTTTGAGTTTGTTTGTTGCTTTCTGTTTTTTATCCCATATGTGAATGAAATATGGTTCTCGACTTTTTCTGTCTAATTTCGTTTAGCATGATACTGTCAGGATCCATCCATTACAAATGGCAGTATTTCACCCTTTCTCATGGCTGAGTAATATTCGTGTGTGTGTGTGTGTGTGTGTGTGTGTGTGTGTGTATGTGTGATATATATATATATATATATATATATATATATATAAAATCACATCATTTTCCAATCATCTATTGAAGGTTACTTAGTTGTTCTCTTGTCTTGGCTAGTGTATGAGCATAGGAGTACATATATCTTTACTGATAAATGTTTTCAATTTTTGGTGGGGTAGATACTCAGAAGAGGGATGGCTGGGTCATATGTTAGCTCTCTTTTTAATTTTTTGAGGAATCTCCCTATTGTTTTCCACAGTGACTGTACCAATTTACTTCCCCACTAGCAGTGTGTGAGAATTCCTTTTTTAGTACATCCTCTCCAGCAGTTATTTCTTGTTTAATTGATAATAGCCATTCTAACAGGTGTGGTGTGTACCTCCTTTTGGTTTTGATTTGCATTTCCCTAAAAGCTAGTGAAATCGAGCACTTTTTTATGTATTTGTTGGCCATTTGTATGTCTTTTTGGGAAAAGTGTCTAGGTCCTCTGCCCAGTTTTTAAAAGGATTGTTTGTTTCTTTATTAAGTTTTATGAGTTCTTTATATTTTTGGATATTAGCCCCTTATCAGAGGTGTTGTTTGCAAATATCTTCTCCCAGTTGGTTGGTTGCCGTTTTGTTTTGTTGAAGGTTTCTTCTGCTGTGCAGAAGCGTTTTAGTTTGATGTAGTTCCATTCATTTTTTTTTTTTCTTTTACTTCCCTTGCCTTTGGGGTCAGGTTCATAAAATCCTCTCTGAGATGAAGGTCCATAGTTTAGTACCTATGTTTTCTATGTATTTTATTGTTTCAGGTTTTATATTTAAGTCTATATTCCATTTTGAGTTACTTTTTGTGTATAGTGTCAAATAGCAGTCTAGTTTTATTCTTTTGTGTGTGGCTTTCCAATTCTCCCAGCACCATTTATTGAAGAGGCTTCTTCTCTCCATTGTATGTTTTTGGCTCCTTTGTTGAAAATTAGTTGCCCATATATATGTGGGTTTATTTCTGGGCTCTCAATTCTGTTCCATTGGCCTGTGTATCTGTTTTTCTGCCAATACCATACTGTTCTGATTATTGTAGCTTTGTAGTGTAATTTGAAGTCAGGGAGTGTAAACCTCTGGCTTTATTCCTTTTTCTCAGGATTACTTCGACTATTTGGAATCTTTTGTGGTTCCATACAAACTTGATGATTTTTTGTTCTTTTTTGAAAAAATGCCATTGGGATTTTGATGGGGATTGCATTAAATCTGTATATTGCTTTAGTTAATATGACCATTCAAATTATATTGATTCTTTCAATCCATGAACATGGAATATCTTTCCATTTCTTTGTGTCTTCTTCAATTTCTTTCAACAACAACTTGTAGTTTTGTGTGTAGTTCTTCACCTTTAATATCCCAAAATATAAAGAACTCATACAACTCAACAAGAACATCAAAAAAACAATCCTTTTAAAAATTGAGCAGAGGATCTGAACAGACACTTTTCCCAAGAAGACATACAAATGGCCAACTGATATATGAAAAGATGCTCAACTTCACCTACTGTAAAGGAAATGCAAATCCAAACCACAATGAGATAGCATCTCACACCAGTTAGAATGGACTGTTGTCAGTTAGACAATAAACTTTAAGTTTATTCCCAGGTATTTTATTCTTTTGTTGCAATTGAAAATGGAGTTTTCTTCATTTTTTCCCCCTGATATTTCATTGTTAGTATATAGGAGCACAATGGATTTTTGTACATTAATTTTGTATCCTGCAATTTTACTGTAATTGCCTATAGTTTCTAATTGTGTGTGTGTGTGTGTGTGTGTGTGTGTGTAGTTTTTAAGGTTTTCTACATGTAAAATCATATCATCTGCACAAAATGACAATTTGACTTCTTCATTCCCATTCCAGATGCCTTTTATTTCTTTCTCTTGCCTGATTGCTCTGGCTAGGACTTATGGTACTATGTTTAGTAACAGTAGTGAGAATGTGCGTTCTTGCCTTGCTCCCGATCTTAGAGAAAAAAGCTTTTAGTTTTTCACCACTGTATGATTTAGCTGAGGGTTTGTCATATATGGCTTTTATGTTGAGGTATTTTCCTTCTATACCCATTTTATTGAGTGTTTTAATCATACATGGATGTTGTATCTTGTCAGATGCTTTTTCTGCATCTATTGATATGATCATCTGATTTTTATCCTTTAGTTTGTTAATGTGGCATATTACATTGATCTATTTGTGTATATGGAAACATCTTACACCCCTGGAATGAACCCCACTTGACTGTGATGTATTATCTTTTTAATGTATAGTTGTATTTGATTTGCTATTATTTTGTTTAGATTTTTTGTATGTATATTAATCAGATAAATTAGCTTGTAATTTTTTTGTGTTGTCCTTGCCACCTTTTGGCATCATGGTAATGTCGACATCATAAAATGAGAGAGGAAGAATTGCCTCTTCTTCACTTTTTTGGAAGAGCTGGAGAATAGGTATTAAATTTTCTTTGAATGTATGATAGAATTCACTAGGGAAGCCATCTGGTCCTGTGCTTTTATTTTTTGGGAAGTTTTTGATGACTGTTTCAATGTCCTTACTGTTGATCAGTCTATTTAGATTTTCTAGTTCTTCATGATTCAGTCTAGGAAGGTTATATATTTCTAAGAACTTGTCCATTTCTTTGAGGTTATTGAATTTGGTGGTGTGTATCTTTCATAGTATTTTTTTTTTTAAAGATTTTATTGGGGAATTGGGGGAGGGGAACAGCGTTGGGGAATTGGGGAGGGGGACAGACAAGTTGCTGTCTTTTTGTTCTTCAGTCTAGTTGCGGAGGATGTCACTTCACTGGCCTATGTTGGTATCGTCATTGCACTCTTCCCGGATGAGGCAGATCGGTCGCTGGCCTCTGGATGTCGCTCACCGCGGCTATTGGCAGCTCACGGCTGGCTGCCAGCCACTCACGCTGGCTGCTGGCCACTCACTGTAGCCTATAGGCAGCCCACTGCAGCAGGGGCTGCAGCCTACACCGTCACCAGGGCTCGCACAGCCCAGCTCCAGGTGGGCCTGTTGTCAGCTGTAGAGGGCAGCATCGCTGGCCCTCATATGTGGGATCCGAACCAGGGCCGCTGGCATCCCCAAACCAGCTCTTAACCAATGTGCCACTTGGCCGGCCCCATAGTATTCTTGTATGGTCTTTTGTGTTTCTTTGGTGTTGATTGTAATTTCTCCTCTTTCATTTCTGATTTTTTTTTTCTTTTTTCTTTTTTTGAGGGCAGTGTCACTGGCCCTCATATGTGGGACCCGAACCGGGACCACTGGCTTCCCAAGCCAGTGCTTAACCACCGTGCCACTTTGCCGGCCCATCTTTTTCCCTTTTTCTTAGTCAGTCTAGCCAAAGGTTTGTTAATTTTACGTATCTGTCCAAAGGACCAGCTCTTTGTTGCATTAATTTTTTCTATTGTCTTTTTGTTCTCTGTTTCATTTAATTCTGCTCTAATTTTTATTATTTCCTTCCATCTACTGACTTTGGACTTCATTTGTTTTTCTTTTTCTAGTTGTTTAAATTAAGGTGAAATGTCAGCTTGTTTGAGATTTTTCTTGTTTTTTGAGGTAGGCCTGTAATACTTTAACTTTTCCTCTTATTACCAATTTCACTGCATCCCCAAATTTTTGATATGTTATATTGTCATTCTCATTTGTCTCAATGTATCTTTTGATCTTTTATTTCTTCTTTGACTGGTCGTTGATCAGTAGCATGTTGTTTAATCTCCACATATTTGTGGTTTTTCCAGCCTTCCTTTTGCAGTTGATTTCCAGTTTCAAAGCATTGTGGTTGCAGAATATGCTTGGTATGATTTCAGTCTTTTTAAATTTGTTGAGGATAGTTTTGTGCCCCAACATATGATCTGTCTTTGAGAATGTTATGTGTCAAGCACTATTCTTTTCCCTTCCTTTTCTTTTTAACATTTGTTGTTCTGTATGTACTTCCTAAGTTTTAAATGATCACTCTTCTCATTTAGACATTTACCAAGAGAAGAGAACAAGAAGCAGCAGTTTGGGCATTTTCATAGTAGCAGCTCTAAGCCTTGTGGGCCATAGTTACCTAAATGTGCCTATTCTTAGAAAGAAACTCAGGGATCAAGTAAACAGCTCATCCCACTATACAGTAGCATTGCATCTAACACAAGGTCTATTTCTGAAGTCCATGAGTTAGGTGAAACTTGAGTACCCTTGAACACTGAGTACCCTCCAAGTATCCAGGGAAGGTCATGTTGGAGACTGACATAGGTTCTCTCAGGAAGTCCGACACAACCAGTTTTTGCTCCATGTTGGAACAGCATGTTGTTTATTATTTTGAGCACAGATGAAATTGATTGCTTGTATATGAGGCATGCAAAAACCGAGACTGACCAAAAGGACAGCAGATACCCATGTCCCCTCCCAGGCTCACTCTGAAGGAGATAGTAGAGTGGAATGGTGTACCTACAGAGTCCCTGACCCTGTGTGAATCACTTCTTTTTTTCTCTTTCCCTTTGCTGAAGATAATAGTTGAATTCCTATAAGTTAAATGGACATAGGATGCCTTTCAGTATTTTCGTCTTGGCCTGTAGGCTACATTAATGTAAAAGAACATGAAACATCTGAAATTGTGGAGTTTGTGTCATGTTATACATGAGCAAAATATTATTTAAAAAATCAGTATTACAGATTTAAAAAAATATCACCTAGATGTAAAGACTGGAACTTGCAAGATAGGAGGCTTTTGGAGGTGGAATGACTAACCACATCTTATTTTGAATGACCAGAACTGCTATTTGGGACTCTGGAAGCCAGCGATGGAGTGTTGCTTGGCTGCTGACCTAGGAAGGGAAGGATGGTGGGCTGGCAAGGTGGGTTGATGAGCAACTGTGTAATTAGGCTCTGGAAGACAATGGCGAACAAGGCAGATCTAGTCTTTGCTGCCCTGGAACCTGCATTCCAGTATGGGAAAGGTAATGATGGTTTAGACACCGAGAAAATGATTGCAATGTGGTAAGTGTAATGAAAGAGAACAATGTTATAGGTGTGTATTAACAGGGAACCTAGTCTAGTTGAGCAGGACAAAAAAGACTTTTTTGAGGAAGCAAAGCTTTAGCTGATATCTGAAGGATGAATAAGATCAGCAGTAGTTGACAAGCCTGATTACAAAAAGGTAGAACTCAATGATAAAACTTGGCTTATTGTGGTGTAGAGTCCTATATGCTGTGAGACAAATAACATCCTCTGAAGCTTAACAATTACAGGTGATAAAACTGATGTATTTGATTTGCAATATAGATGTTATTCCTGTCTCCCAGTTTCTGTGTCAGTTGATTGAATGTTTACATAGCTATGCAAGTCAATGAGCCTAGTGATGTGGAGTATACAAAGAAGCGTGGCTCCATTACTATTGAATAATAAGGGAGAAAAGACATAGTCACATGATAAGTTAATTAATGAATCAATATGAGGAAGGTGCCAAGGCCCTGGTCTAAAGAATGCATGCATTCTGGATTCAGAGGGTGCTTGGAGGAAGGAAGGTGCCTAGAAGGAAGGAAGGAAAGAAGGAACTTAGATAAATGGAGAAAAAAAGGAAAGGGAAGGTGAACTAGCGTGAGCAGACATGGAGGGCAAGTGGAAGCTATTCTTGAAGGACTGAACACAAATAAGTTTAGTTGTAATGGAAGGTAAAGTCAGCTCATGTGATGTCTGGAATCATAAGCTTACAATTTTGAATTTTATCCTGTGGGCATTTAGGGAGCTGTTAAAAATTATTCCGTCACCTGAGAAAGATAATAGAAAATGAATAGAAATTAATCCTCTATTACATTTTTCTTGACAAAACAAACTACAAGAAGATAAAACAAAACAAAGAAATGGAAGAAGAGAAATACTTGGATTGGGACGGTCAGGAACAAATTTGGCATGTAGAATCATTTCCATATCATGATTTCGTGGGGATATATTAAACTGAAAAAAAAAAAACCCACTTGATTTGATTTCAGTGTAATGTGAAAAGTGTCTCATATGTCACTTTTAGGAGGAAAAGACTGTCAGTGAGTTAAATAGGATCCTGGAACTTGAGATTGTTTGCCAAAATAAAAAAACTGGTGAAACAGTTCCGCATTAACCTGGTCTAATTTAGGTCACATTCTAGAGTTATTATTCAGTTGGCCAATGTCAGAATGGGGTCATTGCTGTTTATATGGAACATATCTTTTTTTTATTGGTCCTTGAATCTATTATTAATTGGTTATTCATTAAGAAGGAGACAACCTTGAGAACTATCAAGATATCAGATAATCTTAGGTCACAACAATTAAAATATTAGATTATCAGCAGCACTCAGAAGAGGACAACATACTGGGTAATCATGATTCTGTGACATACATTTCCTGTAGGATTAATGTAATTTCATTCTGGGAGAGACAAAGGACAATTGACGTAACCTATTGTTTGTCTGCAGGCACTGTCTGACATGGCACCACCTTAAGAACTGTAAAAACACTCGATCACCCAATGATTAGGTGAAGAACTAGTTGTAAAATTGTATGTCAAGAGGAAATTATCAGTGGTTCATTGCCAGCCTTTGTATAGGGATGGCACTTAAGTGATATCCGAAGGCAGTATCTGCATCAAGTGTGTAATATTAAACATCATGTATTAAGCACTTCATCATTGTTCTGCATATTGGAATGAAGAGCTTGCTCAATAAATATTTGGGCAACTCCAAAGTGACAAGGGAGGGGTTAGTATTTCAGAATGTTGGAGAAGTGGCCAGAAACAAATTAATTGAAGCTGGTATACTTGTTTCCTATTGCTGCTGTAACAAGTTACCACAAATGTCATGGCGTAAAACAGCGCAGATTTATTATTGTATAGATCTGTAGTTCACAAGCCCAGCACTGGTCTTACTAGGCTAAATTCAGGCCGTGGCTGGGCTGCGGTCCTTCTGGAGGTTCCAGGAGAGAATCCATTTACTTGCCTTTTACAGCTTCTCACGACTGAATTCCTTGGTTCCTGGCACCCTTCTTTCATCTTCAAAGCCTGCAGTATAACATCTCTCTGCTTCTGTTGTTACATCCCTTCCTCTGACACTTTCCTCTGCCCCCCTCTTCCACTCTTAAAGACCCTTTAATTACACTGGGCCCACCAGATAATCCAGGATAATCTCCCCAACTCAAGATCTGAATTTAATCCCATCTGCTAAATCCCTTTTGACATGTTAGGTAACATAGTCACAGGTTCTGGGGATTAGGATGGGCATCTATGGGCACTAGTCTGCCTATCACAGGTAGGTTCATGCATAGTTCATTGTCTAAAACATTTACAGAAGCTGCTCTAGTGAACTCGTCTTTTTTTTAAAAAAGAAAAAAATCCAAACATAGTGACCTTTTGATTCAGCAGGTCTATTTGGTTTGAAAACATTTGCTCAAATAAAGAAAGCAGGGGCCGGCCGAGTGGCGCGTTGGTTGAGTTGGCTTGGGACGCCAGCTCTGAGCAGCAGGGCCCTAGTTCGGATCCCACATGAGAGCCAGTGACGCTGCGCCCTCTACAGCTAAGATAGTGAACAACAGCTGGACCTGGAGCTGGGCTGCTGTGAGTCGCCGGCGACGGTGTAGGCTGCAGCCCCTGCTGCAGTGGGCTGCTGTGAGTGGCTGGCAGCCCGCGTCAGCGACTGTCCAATGCTGGTGCGCGACTGCCTTATCCAGGGAGGGCGCAATGATAATACCAACATGGGCCAGTGAAGCGATGTCCTTTACAAGAACAAAAGGACAGCAACTTGTCTAGTCCCCTCCCCCAATTCCCCAATAAAATCTTTAAAAAAAAAAAAAGAAAGCAAAAGCTGGTGGTGACAAAAGAGGAAGTTGATGTAAAAAAAGGCATAATTTTAGAATGAGTTAGTATATGATCATAATTAAAAGTTTTTGTTAAGCATGTGTGATGCTTTGCTGGGGGCGTCCAAGTCTTAGATAAAGCCCCACCATTCAGCTCATGAGAAAGCTTCTAGTATGATATTATTAGAAGCATGCCCTTTCAATAAAGTATCCTGATATGTTTAGCATGGGCTACATCTTTACAAAAGCACTGCATCTTGTTTCAGGGTCTTTGGAAGAATTTGGAGATCTTGAGGAAATTTTAAATGATAATAGCTAAAATTTCTTGAAAACCTATTCTGTGTCCAGGCATTATTCTAAATGCTTGAGTCGCTGTAACACTTAACGTATTCCTCACAGTAGCCCTGCAAAATAGGTAGTTGCATTCCTAGGAGCCAGGACTCTCAATTGTAAGTGATTAAAAAAAAAAAACACAAAAAAACAGAAAAGAAAAGAAAAAAATTGGAAGAGTGGGGAGAATATGTTGGCTTGTGTATCCAAACTCTCAGAAGACTATGGCCAGAGCTAACTGTATAGAAGACTGGAACCTGGGGCTTGAATAATACCAGGAAACTCTTTTCCCTTCTTTTCTGCTTGTGTTCATGGGATTTCATTCTTGCTAGAGACCTAGAATGTAAATTCTGTCCATAGAGGTGGATCACCAGTGACAGATGCAGAGTAGGTGTTTGGTTGACTTGTGTTGAATAAATGACCTCCTTTTCTGCAGAACACTGTGTGGGGAGATGCTGCCCAGCCTTTCATTCATTCATTGTTTAGAGAACAGTGGAAATGGCTCTTTTTCAGCAGTTCCATTTTAATGAATCCTGGTGAAGGACTCTGGCTATTTTATACAATTTCTATTACTAGGGGATTTTTGATTAGCAGCCTCCTCAAGAACCACATGGTTTGAAGGAGCCCTGCCCAGAACAAGAGGTGTTGCTCTGTGTAAACAATGCAAATGGCCACAATAGTTCATCTTACAGATGGAGAAACGGAGGGGCTCCAAAAGGGTAGACAGATTGAATTGGATAAAATCCAGATTCAAACCTGATTATAATTGACTCTTTTTAAAATTAAATTTATTGGAGTGACATTGGTTAATAAAATTATATAGGTTTCCAGTATACAATTCTATAATACATCATCTATCTATTGCATTGTGTGTTCATCACCTAAAGTCAAATTTCCTTCTGTCACCATCTTCTACCTCCGTCCTCCCCGTCTGGTAACCACTAAACTGTTGTCTGTATCTATGAGTTTTTGTTCGTTTGTTTGTCTTGTTCATTTGTTGTTTTCAGTTTTATGTCCCACATATGAGTTGAAATCATATGGTTCTTGACTTTCTCTCTGGATTATTTCGTTTAGCATGATAATCTCAAGATCCATCCATGTTGTCGCAAATGGCAGTATTTCATCTTTTCTTATGGCTGAGTAATATTCTATTGTATATATGTACCACATCTTCTTTATTCCATCATCTATTGAAGGACACCGGTTGTTTCCATGTCTTGTCTATGTTCATTGCAGCATTTACTGGGGTATATACATCTTATAGATAAATATTTTCAGATTTTTTGGGTAGATGCCCCGAAGAGGGATTGCTGGGTCATGGTAATTCTGTTCTTAATTTTTTGAGGAACACCCATACTGGCTGTACCAATTTACATTCCCACCAGCAGTGTATGAGGGCTCTTTTTTCTCTGCAACATCTCCAACATTTGTTAACACTTGACTTATTGATAATAGCCATTCTAACAGGTGTGAAATGGTATCTCATTGTGGTTTTGATTTGCATTTCCCTACTAGTTAGTGAAATTGAGTATCTTTTTATGTATTTGTTGGCCATTTGTATGTCTTCTTGGGAGAAGTGTCTGTTAATTGACTCTGGCTTGTGTTCTCTCCACTTTCCACTTTGTCCCCACATTATATCAATCACAGGAGCTCAGGGAGGTGAAGGTTGGAAATGGAGTAGGGAAGCATGGCAAGGAATGTTTGATCACTTGAAACTTCTTCCCTGTGATATTGGTGTTCACAGATGTTGACCTCTAACTCCAGATAGGAGATATAAAAAGAGCCCGAAAAAAATTGTTTTCCTGAGTTATTTTGGAAAGACAAATGTGAAGAATGAAACATTTTAGGTTATTGATCATTTAAATAAAAGTTTTCTTTCTCTTTTTTCTCTGTGGTCTTTTCCACTATTTAAAAAAATGTATATATAAGAATAAATCTCAATAACTTTCCTCAAACACCACTGAATATAAATTAGATTATGTATGTTTGCAAACATTCCTTGATTAATTGTTGTAATCATCTTTGCGAAGCGATACAAATAAGAGTGAACTTAATTAAGAAGTAATTTTTCATGAGCCAATTCAGTCTTCTTTGGATAAAGGCATATAAATGCTAATATTGCTGCTGCATTCGGTTTATTGTAAAAGAAGCAGTACATTCAGTAACTGAGATTAGAAAGATACTTTCTAATTGCCAGATACAGAGTGTGCTCAGTTATGTCTTCTGGCAGTGTATTAATATTTAATAATATGTATTTTATAGAACAGAGCCTTATAGTTATAGTCTGTCTTCTGTAACAAGTGAAAGAAATTAGTCTGTATTTGGTATTATACCAAATGTACTAGCTAGAAAAACATGGTTTTAATTCTTAAAAAATTAGACTTCATGAGTCTGTATGTCTTTAGATATTAATTTCTTGTATAACAAAACTGAAACGTAGAAAGGAAGTAAAATTATAAGTACTGAAAAAAATGAGCCTTATTAGATAAAATTTGGGTTTTTATATTTTTTAAAAACTACTAATTCCACTCCTTTAAAAAAAAATTATTTCTTTCAGTGGCTCAGTGGTTGTCAGCATTGTTTCTGCCTTCACTGCACTGAGGAGTAAGAGAAGTTGTCAAGTGGGTATAATTGTTGGCGGCCCTGGTGATTAATACCTCCCCCCACCTTATCCCCCCCAGTGGGCAGTATGTAGTTTGAAAAAGCTTCCCCCTGAGAGTTACTGCTAGTTGTTTGGTACTGTGGAAAACACCTAGTCTAAGAAAACTAAATCACCTTTGTTTTTATTGTCATTATTACGATGGCATTGTTTTTATTTTCATATTTTTGCTTCATTCCAAACAGGCAGAGCTAAGTAATGAACTTTTAAAAGTTTGGTCACTTGTAGCCTAATCATAACCTAAACTAAAAACATTTAAGAGTAAATTTAATCATTACATTTTTTTTTTTTTTTTTTTTTGAGGGCAGTGTCACTCGTATGTGGGACCGAACCGGGGCTGCTGGCTTCCCAAGCCAGCGCTTAACCACCACGCCACTCAGCCAGCCCTAATCATTACATTTTTTAAAAACATTTTTATTGGGGAACAGTGTGTTTTTCCAGGACCCATCAGTTCCAAGTCAAGTAGTTGTTTCAATCTAGTTGTGGAGGGCACATCTCAGTGGTCCATGTGGGGATTGAACCAGCAACCTTGGTGTTATGAGCACTGCACTCTAACCAACTGAGCTAACCAGCTGCCCCTCATTAAATTTATAATATATTTTGTTTCTGAATATATTTTTATTTTCTAGAAATTTTGCAGGCAATTGTTTTCTAGAAAAATTTGCAAATAAACTGAATTATCTTTTTGATCTAGCATTGTATCATTTAGAGCTGTGAAATGTACAAAAAAATTGCATACTTTTTTAAAAGTTATTTTAGTTTTCCCTGAAAATGTCCATGTTTCTCTGTGACTAGCTTTCTTTCTAGAAATCTCTAGTTGGCTGTGGAATTATTTTATCCTGGCATCATTGTTATCTAATTTAATAGATCTGAATCCTTAGATTTGCTAGTGTCGTATTAAGTGACTCGGCATCCATTCAGGGCCTCTGTGTCTACACAAGGCTCCCTGAGAGATCTGTGGCCCTGTATGGATGTGAACAACAAAATTGGTTCTGAATGTTTATCTGCAGGGAAAGGAGATCTACTCTGAGGTTTGGGAATGTGAGGAAGGGGTTAATTGCAGCTTTTGGCACCAATTTACTGTCATGCTCTTAGGAACATAAATCTAGTTAGTACCAAGCCTAGTGGCTGAATGTATCCCAAGTTTGTCACTATCACCAGACTTAGGACTTCGGGTGGTGGGTCACTTCCTAGGTTCCAGAGTTAGATGTCCCTCTTTTGTGCTCCTGTAGAAATTCTCCACCATATCACACACCATACCCTAGTATTGATTTCTCTTTGCCTATAATCGGGTGATTGATTTTCCACGTAAGTCTGACCAAGTAAGTCTTCAGAATGTCCAATTGAGGAAACCTAAACCACATATTTTTTTTCTTTTTTGAAAAGAGATCATCATTCAGATCATCATCTAAGGCCAAAACCAAACCAAAACAAACAAAAACTTGCTTGGATTGACTGAATACAGTTATTAAAAATAAATATGGAAAATGAACCAGACCATGAAAATGTGGAACAGAGCCTTGGTGCCAAGACTACTGAAGAAGAACTGAATAAGTCTTTTAATCTAGAAGCTTCACTTTCAAAATTTTCTAACATAGATCTGGACAAGGAACTGGAATTCAAAAATGATCTGGTAAAAATTCAACTTTCAACAAGTGATGCTGTTTAAACTAAATATTGGTTAGAGGGTATTTTATGACTCAAAGATTCTAAATTGGTCAATTTTGCATGGATTAATAGGAGTCACTGTACAGTTTTATGAGAAAATATCACTCTTCATTTGTATTGTTCATTTCATTTTATGAAATACTTTAATGCGTGTTCTCATCTGAGCTTCACAACACTGATACAGGAAGAACCTGAAGTGCAGCTATGTTAAATGACTTCTCATAAATTGTAGAACTAGTGGTAGGTTTAGAATTCAAGTACAGTAATTTTTTTCCCCAGATTGATTTGTTATTAATAGGTTTTTGTGACCATGAGAATATTTAATGACATAGAGAGAATATTTAATAACGAGAACATTTAATAAGTTGTTTGACCTAATTATTCTCACCATAATTTATAAAATAACTAAGAAAGGCAATGTCAGACCTTTGTATATTGCTTATGACTTCAGTCTCAACTTAGAAAATTAGGGCTTGTCATAAAACGTGCTGTTTGTCATGTCCAAGAAACAGATGCCAAAGTCCTTCAGCAGAAGCTCTCTGGAAAGGGCTGTCAGCATGGCGCAGTCAGTGCTTATTTGTCCTTGATAACCACTGAATATGTGGGTAGGAAAGGAAACAGTTCTGTTTCCTTTTGACCTGACCCATGTTGCCATGGAGTTTTATTGCGTTGACTCTCTGTATGATCAGTTTGGTGGTATGTTTGTCTCTTAACTGATAGTGGTTCTAATCAATTAAAACACCCTCATGATTATAAGAGGGAAAGCATCGTTATGTGAGCATTCATTTCTTTTCTCTATTTAGATTGATGACAAGGAGTTTGATATTCCTCAAGTTGATACTCCTCCAACACTGGAAAGTATACTAAATGAGGTAAGTATATATTAATGATCACTATCACTTTACAGCATTGATTTTAATACTTTTGGGTTAGTTACAGTGTATGTATCACTGTCCAATATGAGAACCATGAGCCAGTGTGGCAATTTAAATTAATTACAATTAAATAAAAATTAAAAATTCAGCTCCTCAGTTGTACAAGGCACATGTCAAGTGCTCAGTCATCCACATGAGGCTTGTGGCCGCCATAGTGAACAGCATAGATACAGAACATTTCTATCATTGCCAGAAGTTCTGTTGGACAGTGCTGAGCTGGACTGTGAGCTTCTCAAAGGCAGAAGCCATGTCTTATTCATCTCTGTGCCCAGTACAATGCCTCATACTTGGTTGATTTTTAAAAATGTTCTATTAAGTGAGTTGAAATACTACATTCACGTCACTTTTGAGATTTGTATTGTTTTGATAATGTCATCTCTACCAGCGATAATCAAATAGCTCCTCCTCCGATACAAAAGAGCATCTGCAGCCTTGTAATGTGTCTCATCACCCTGCTGTATAAAGAAAACGAAACCTCAATAGTTTATCTTATGGGTGCCATCTCTAATAAAGAGTTCTTCAGAGTTTTCAAATGATGTAGTTCTTTTCTGTATTAGTGACCACAAAGGCTTTATGAAGGAACTTCGTGGAGGTACACGTTGGTGAACTGTGCTGGGTTTTATGTACCCTGCTTCTGCTGACAGCTCTTCAACTCAGTTTTCTTTCTTTCTTTTTTAAATTTATTTTTGTACACATTTTTTAAAATTAGTTTTAGGTGTACAAAACAATGTAATAGTTGTACATTTCACCCCTCACCAAGTGATAACCCCTGCCCCAGTCTGTTGCCCCTCTAACATCGTACATATCTATTACAATTCTATTGACTCCACTCCCACACTATACTCCATATCTCGTGAATGTATATATATTAAATTACAATTGATAGACAATATTATTCAGCTTCAGGTGTACAGTGCAGTGGTCAAGCATCTACACCGTCCATGATGTGGTCTCTGTAACAAGACATGTGCCCATCTGACACCCCACAAAATATTTACAACATTATTAGGTTCCCCAAATTGTCTCATATCCCTGTGACGATATTGTAGTACCAATTTATGCTTTCTTCAGTTTTCTTGATCTTTTAAAAACTTGCTTAAGACTCCCCTTGGTGGTTTTAGCTTCTAATTTGAGAAATATTTTTTAACATATAAATCTATTTCAATCCATAGTTATGTTTTCTAAAAGATAGTGATGCAAAGGTACCCCCAATAGAAATGCTGACTGATCCCATAGCTCCGCGTGCGTTGGGCCTTGGTCTTTACTACTTCTTTACCTATACTATTGTTAGGGTCAGAGTCAACACTTTAGAGGATGCTGACTGCTTTCTCCGTGAATTATATCTTTCATTTTTCTTGTATGACCTTTATTTCTATTTTTTATTTCAGTTAATGTCGCTGTGACTTTGAATATATTTTAACTTCAAAAGTGTTGTGTATGATCTGTGTTAAGACTTCATGCATTTTTAATTTTGACATAAAAGGCTTTGGTCAATGAGAGAATATCCTGTTACAGTGATATTTATTTATCGCTTTCTAACGTAGAGGAAATCTTTCTTTTAGAGATGAAGAGATTGATTTTGTTATGATCTTCATCACATCTTATTTCAATGACCTTACTAAGTGGGAAATAAAAATAACCTTACAGGACTGTGTACAAAGCCCTATTTTACATATTTATATAATAAGGGCAAAGAAAATAATGCTCTCATGAGACTGTGGTTCGTAATGAAGGAAAACCAGCTTTGCACAATTTACTTACCTACTCGTAGCAGTTAGTACAATCAGAAGTGGTTTACTGAGAAGGTAATGCTCTTCACAGTAGTAGATTGGGTGCTTTGTGTACTTGGGTCAGAGTGTTAGATACTGGGATTATAAAGTGCTGTATGACTGCCTTTGACTTTGAGAGAGAAATGGGACTGGAAATTAGCAGTCTTTGAACTTCAAAGGAGCTAAGCAAGTGGATAAGTGAAAGTAAAAATAATTTAAGTTGTTAGAGAACGTTATTCTAAACTGTAAGGGAGACTGTAAGGGAGAAAAGATATCAAAGAAAATGATTTTGAAAAAGAATAAAATGAAAAGGGCAGAACTAGAAAGTGTAAATATGAGATGTGATTGAAAAAATACAGTGAATGCTTAAATTAAAAAAAAATTATTACAGTAAAAGACACATTGCCATTAATCCCCCTCAAAATACTCCCCCCCGCTTTGAACACAATTATCCCATTGTTCTTTCCACTTTCTTTTTTCTTTTTTTTTTTTTTTTTTTTGAGGGCAGTGTCACTGACCTTCGTATGTGGGACCGAACCTGGACCGCTGGATTCCCCAGTCAGCGCTTAGCCACGGCACCACTCGGCCGGCCCGTTCTTGCCACTTTCTGAAGCAGTTCTGGAAGTTCTCTTTCATGAGCGTCTTTAGTTATGCTGTTGTGGCTGCCTTGATGCCCTGAATTGATTCAAAACCTTTCCTGGTCGTTTTGACTCTGGGGAAGAGCCAGAAGTCACACAGTGCCAGATCAGTGAATAAGGTGGATGAGGACACACCGTAATGTTTTTATTTGACAGAAATTGCCGTACCAGAAGTGATGTATGACAGAGCCTTTCCATTGTGATCACAAAATACAGTGAATCCTGCTGCCGAGTGCCACCCAATGGAAGGCAGGGATCTTCAATATAGGAAGTGGCGCATCGAATCTTAGTAGCAGTGTGTGACGTTTCAGCTTGTGATTCAGTGCAGTCAGTCGGGTGTGAGCTATGGTTGAGAGAAGGTGTGTTTTAAAGTGTGCCATAAATCATCCTCCATCATGACTTAACCAACACTCTGTGTCACACATTGCTTCTGGTACACAGCAATTTCTGTCAAATAAAAACATTGTATGGGCTGGCCACCGAGTGGTGGTTAAGCACTGGCTTGGGACGCCAGCGGCCCCAGTTCAGGTTCCACATATGAGGGCCAGTGACACTGCCCTCAAAAAACAAACAAACAAACATTGTGGTGTGTCATCATTCACCTTATTCCCTGGAAGTGGTATCGTGCACCTCTTGGCTTTTCCCCAAAGTCAAAATGATTCAGGACATCGAGGCAGCCATGACAGTGCAACTAAAGACACTCTTGAAAGAGGACTTCCAGAACTGCTTCAGAAAGTGGCAAGAATGATGGGATAAGTGTGTTCAAAGTGATGGGGAGTATTTTGGGGGAGATTAATGGCCATATGTCTTTTAATAAATTTTTTTTATTTAAACCTTCACCGTATTGTTTGATCATACCTTGTAAGCACTTGCTCTAGGATATAGGGGTGGAAATATTTTATAATGTTCATTAATATCCTGAAGAAAGGCTAGGAAGAAATGGACATCCAAGGTATTTTACAGTATGGAGAGGTAGAGATTACTGAGACATCCTAAATCTCAGACTTCAGAGCATGAAATAATGTTACTAGGCCTTGTTGTCCTTTGACACTGTTATCTCTGAGGTTTATAATTTTGAAATTCTGTTTTCTAACCATAACAACCCCCATTCCCTTACCTGTTCTTTGACGTCATCAAGACCAGGTCTCTTGATCCTTCCTAGTCTCCCAGCCTCTGAGAGTAGTCCTGCTTCACTTCAATCCTGTTGCATTGTGCAGCCAGAAATTTCTTCTGAACTTTCTATTGAAGTGTAACATACATATAGAAAAAGTATGCAAATCGTAAGTGTATAGCTTGGTGAATTTTCACAAACTGAATGCCTTGTGTACCCAGAATCCAGATGAAGAAATAAGACATTACTAGCATCCGAGAAGCTCCTTTTGTGTCCCTTCAGTACCCAACCCCAGGATAATAACTATCCAAACTTATACGAGCACTGATTAGCTTGCCTGCTTTGAACATCATATAAATGGAATTATATAGTATGTGCTTTTGGCTGTCTGACTTATTTCCCTCAATATTGTATATCTTTAGATTCATTCATATTTTTGCATGTAATTGTTCATCCATTCCCATTGTTTTATGAAATTATGTATATACCATTATTTATTCATTCTACTGTTCATGGGTATTTGTGTAATTTCCCATTTTTGGCTATTATGAAAAGTGGTGCTATGAATATTCTTATTCATGTGTATATGGGCTATACATACACATACATACATATATATATGCACACACATTTCTGTGGGGTGTAAACCCAGGAGTAGAGTTGCTGGGTCATCAGATATGGGTATGTTGAGCTTTGGTAGATAACTGCCATGAGTTTTTCAAAGGGATTGTAATATACTTCAGCAGAAATATATATATGGGAGTTCTGGTTACCGTGTCTTCACCAACTTTTGAATTTTTCTTCCTTTTCACTTAGTCATTCCTTCCTATAGGTGTGTGGTGGTATCACATCATAATTTTAATCTGAATTTCCCCGAAGACTGATAAAATTGTGTACCTTGATATATATTATGGCCATTAGGATATCTTTTTTGTGAATTGCCTTTTATGTCTTTGTCCACTTTTCTATTGAATTGTGGTTTTTTTTAGGACTTATTATAGGAGCTCTTCATACAGGGGGTGCCAGAAAAATGTATACACTTTTTTTAAAAAAGATTTGATTGGGGAATTGGGGGAGGGGAACAGTGTTGAGGAATTAGGGGAGGGGACCAGCCAAGTGTTGTTCTTCAATCTTTGTTGCAGAGGGCGCCAGTCACCATCTGGCTTCCTGTTGGCAGCTCGTGGCCTCTAAGCTCAAGGTGCTGTGTTGAATCTTAGTTGCGATGGGCATAGCCACCATCCCATGCAGGAGTTGAACCCAGCAGCCTTGTTGTTAAGAGTGCATGCTCGGGCTGGCCGAGTGGTGTGGTGGTTAAGCGCTGGTTTGGGAAGCCAGCGGCCCCGGTTTGGGTCCCACATGTGAGGGCCAGTGACACTGCCCTAAAAAAAAATAAAAAATAAAAGGACAAGCTACCTTTTTAAAAAACAAAAAACAAAACAAAACAAGAGTGCATGCTCTATCCACTGAGCATCCAGGCTGCAACTCAGCTCAAAGTGCGGAGTTCATTCTTAGTTTCGGGTAGGCGTAGCCCACCATCAAACAGGCAATCTTGTTGTTACACTGCTGAGCCATCCTGCCTCCTGTTGGCAACTCAGCAACAGCTCAGCTAGGGCGCAGCATTCACTGACCTATGTGGGAATCGAACCAGCGGCCCTGTTGCTCAGAGCATGTGCTCTAAGCCAACTCTTAAGCAAATGAGCCACTTGGCCAGCCCCCTGTATACATATTTTAAGAAAGAAAAACCTGTATTAAAATTGTAATACTCAATATGTACTGTCACTTTTTTTTTTTTTTTTTTAAAGATTTTATTGGGGAATTGGTGGAGGGGAGCAGCGTTGGGGAATCGGGGAAGGGGAACAGACAAGTTGCCGTCTTCTTGTTCTTCAGTTTAGTTGCGGAGGATGTTGCTTCACTGTTGGTATCGTCATTGCGCTCTTCCCGGATGAGGCAGATCAGTCGCTGGCCTCTGGATGTCGCTCATCGCGGCTATTGGTAGCTCACGCTTGGCTGCCAGCCGCTCACGCTGGCTGTGGGCCACTCACTGTAGCCTGTGGCAGCCCACTGCAGCAGGGGCTGCAGCCCACACCATCACCGGGGCTCGCACAGCCCAGCTCCAGGTGGAGCTGTTGTTAGCTGTAGAGGGCAGTGTCACTGGCCCTCATGTGGGATCTGAACCAGGGCCGCTGGCATCCCCAAACCAGCGCTTAACCAATGCGCCACTCTGCCGGCCCTGTACTGTCACTTTTGAATCAATATCATATATACCATCACATCTGACTTCTGCAATTACAAGAGGTGCTCAGAGTGGTTACCATCAGCGTAATTTTAATACAGTTTTTTCCTTTCTTAAAATGTGTGTACAGTTTTTTGTCAGCCTCTGTATGGAATGGATATATGCCCTTTATTAAATGTATGTATTGCAAATGTCTTCTTCCATTCTCTGGGTTACTTTATCATTCTGTTAATGGTTTCTTTTGATGATTAGGAGTTTTTAATGTAGTTCAGCTTATTATGTTTTTCCATTATGGTTAGTTTTTGTGTGTGTCCTGTTTAAGAAAATTTTGCAAATTCCAAGGTCATTATGATGCTATCTTACGATTATTTTTTTCAAAAAATCTTTATTGTTCTACCTTTCACAGTTAGATTTGCAATTCATCTGGGATGTTTTTGTGTGTGATGGTGTGAGGTATGAGCCAGCACCATTTACTGAGACGAGTATTTTTTTTTTTTTTTCCTTTAGGATTTCTTTTTTTCTTTTTTATTATTAGTTTCAGGTGTACAAAACAATGAAATAGTTAGACATTTCACCCCTCACAAAGTGATAACCCCCTCCCCCAATCTGTTGCCCCTCTGACATCGTATATATCTATTACAATTCCATTGACTCTATACCTTATGCTATACTCCATATCCCATGACTATATACATATTAAATTATAGTTGACGTACAATATTATTCAGCTTCAGCTTCAGGTGTACAGTGTAGTGGTCAAGCATCAACAGCATCCATGAAGTGGTCTCCGTAATAAGACATGTGCCCACCTGACACCCTACAAAATCTTTACAACATTATTGATTATATTCCCCAAACTGTCTTTCCTATCCCCATGGAAATATTATAGTTACCAATTTATGCTGTCTAATCCCTTCCCCTTCTCCCTCATCCCCACTCTCCTCCCAACTAGCAACCATCAATTTTTCCTCCTGAGACTACAAAAAGAGTATTCTTTTCTATGGTGTCACTTGTTTTAAGTCAGGTGATTATATATGTAGGTCTGATTCCATTGATTTTTCTATACTTGCCCCAATATTACATCCTAATGTTTGAACCTTTATGATAGGCCTTGATATCTAGTAGTTTCAATATTCCAGTTTTATTGTTGTTCTTCAAGATTGCCTTCCTACTTCTTGGTCTTTTGCATTTCCATGTAAGTTTTAGAATCAGTTTATTAGTTTACACATACACACATCAGTTGAAATATAATAGGAGTAGGTTGTACACATCAGTTTGGAAGAATTGATACTTCTACTGTGTCGCTAGTAATTTTAGATTCAGCCTTTTTGATACTCTCAATTCTCTCCTTTCTTTCACTTTTCCTTTGATTTATCCTGTAAGTTCTCAGCCTTGGCTTAACTTAGTTGATCTGTTTTCTTTAATCATGTCCCCAGGCTGTTTAAGAAAATCAGATAAGATTCTGATCGACTCTTGTTTAAGACCTTTGTGCTGTAGTTCTTATTTCTAAATTATTTCCTTTCCCGTTTCCTACAGCAGTTCCAATCTTATACAGCTCTCAAGTAATATGTTATATCCTTGGTAATCCCAACCCTGCTCTTAGCAGATTTGTGTGTGGAAATATATGAAAAACAGTTGGAAATATGGGCCTAAACCTCAAGAGAAATGAATACTGAAGATACAGATTTTGGAGTCATTAGCATGGCATTGGACTTGAAGCTATAGGTATGGATTAGCTGGTTCAGATAGGAAATGTGTGGAATAGGAAGAGAGGAATATAATCTGGGGAACAACATTTAAAGGTTGAGCTGAGGAGAAAATAGAAGAGGCCACTCTAAATTGGAGGAGTACCAGAAAAAGAGATGTACTGGAATCCATGGGAAGAGTAAGCTTCAAGAAATAGGGAATGGTCAGCAGTGTTAAATGCGTAGAGGTCAAGAGCACGCTAAATGAAAATAGGCCAGTGGATCTGGCTAGTAGTTTCAGCAAAGGAGTAGTTAGTAGCTAGTAATGGGTGGAGAAAGTGGAAATAATGAGTATAGACTGCTCTCTTAAGAACATTGATAATGATAGCCATTCTGACTGGTGTGAGGTGATATCTCATGGTGGTTTTTATTTGCATTTCTCTGATAATTAGTGATGTTGAGCATTTTTTCATGTCACCCTAATACACTTTAATTAAAAAAAAAGAGCATTGATGGAAATGCTGAGGCAAAAGGTAGTCCAGCTGAAAGAGAAGGTGTCATCAGAGCATTTTTCTTTAAAGTTTGTCATTCAGAATCCACTTGGTCAAAGGTAAACTCCCTATTGTGCTTTAATCTGCTATTCTACTTTCTTGTCTCAATTAGTAGCATCACCTTGTGTCTAGTTGCTCTAGCTGGAAATCATGGAATCTTTGACTTCTCCCTTAACCCCCCTTCCCCTCCATTCAGTGGTAACCAGGGACTTAAGATATTATCTCAGTAATGTCTCTTTCAGTATACCTTCTCTTGAGCTCCTCTGTTGCATTCCTATGCTGGACTTTTCTCTCTTTCCTTGACATTACAATAGTCTTCTTCCTGGTTTTTAATAGTCTCCCTGCCTCTGTTTCCCCCTTTCCCCTCATCCATCTTCACACTACCTCATTTATCTTTCTCAAATATTGTTCCCATCATGTGTGTCCACTTAAAAACCTCAGTTGCTTTCCTGCTACTAGAATATATAGTACACTAATTCATTAACTAAATGGGTACTGATTATGCGCGAGGTATTGTACTGGGTGCTGGGGATACAGTGATGGACAAGATAGACCTGGTGCCTTCTGTCATCTAGCTTAATGGAATATAAGGCTTTTTATAATTTGGGTCCTAGCTTATCTTTCTGGGATCACCTCCAACTCGTATTTATACTCCAGTCATTTTGGACAACTTTTTTTCCCCTGGGCAATATCAATGTTATGAAACCACTGTGTTTGCACTTGCTGTTTCCAACCCAGAATGCCTTCCTTGTGTCTGCTTGTTGTATTTTCATGGTATACTATTTATAGTCAGGTGGTATTTGTTTTCTTCTAATTAGCCTTGGCTGTGAGTTAACTAGTAAAGCATCTATACAGGTTTGAATTTTAAGAAGTATTCTGCAGCTAGCAATAATCTGCATAGCTGCTCCTGCTTCTTCCTCCTACAAGAAAGAAATTTTTGGAGTGAATTCTGTGTGGAAAGAGATATCCATCTAGAGCTGAAATTTAATTCTGTACTCTGCCTCTCTGTCAATAACAATGCATGGAAAAGAGGAGAAAAGCAGAAATAAGCATGTGAATGCTTTGGAGAAACCCATTAATGCTCACTTGACTTACCTCATAGAGTATTTGGAATTTGGAATTTATTGATCTATATTCTTCCAATTTAGACTGACGATGAAGAAGAGTCTTTTGTCCTCGAGGATCCTACGTTGTTAAACATCGACACTATTGATTCTCACTCCTATGATACTTCATCTGTGGCAAGCTCAGACAGTGGTGACAGGACCAACTTAAAGAGGTAAGTATATATTCATTTAAATCACACTTGCATATGGTTGAAATATTTGATCATTTACGATATAAATATCTCTTTATAGTACAGTGTGGTCTGCCGAAACCCTGCAAAGGAAATAGAAGGCCTACTTGGGTGGAAATAATATGCTCATTAGGCCCTAAAAATTTTGACATTTTTGAGGGGAGAGGATAAAAAGGTGGATGCCATGACCTGTGTCTTGTGTACCCCCCAGTAGGAAGCCATAATAACAGTCAGGGACTCCCAGAAGTAGGCGATCCCTTGGAGGGAGCACAGATTACACCTGGCATGGTGTCTGCAGTGATTTACTTCACCACCCTTCTTTCCCGGCACTCCTCACCCCCTTCTTCCCACTCTCTAAGGTCGGCTCCAGCTTTCCTTCATCTCCTTGGAATGGGTTCAGAGGAGAGTAACAAAGATGATTAAAGATTTGGGAAAAGGACTTCTAACCCTAAATAAGTTCATTTTGGCTGCTTTTCACCTTCCAAATTCTTGGAGAGCACATGAAAAGGAAAGAGAAGTGGAGGGAGCACAATGTAAATACTTCATTGAATTCATGTGTAACTTTAAAGTTGATAAAGTTGTCTTTGTATTTTTCCTTTCTTCTTAAATTTTGCCGGTATCAGTGCTGTATGCTTTAGGTTGGCAGCTGTTATGGGATAGGGGCCATTACTGGATATATTAACCTGTTCATTACTATTTCCTACAAATGGATAACTTAAAATTTTTTTCAGCTTTATTGAGATGTAACTGACATACAACATTGTGTAGATTTAAGGTATACAATGTGATTTTTGATATGCATATATATTGTGAAATGATTACCACGACAGGGTTAATTAACACCTCCATCACCTCACGTAATTGCCATTTCTTTTTGTGATGAGAACATTTAAGAGCCAATTTCTTAGCAGCTTTCAAGTATATAATACAATATCGTTAGCCATAATCATCATGCTGTATATTAGATCCCAGAACGTATTCATCTTATAACTGGAAGTTTGTACCCTTTGACCAATATCTCTTCATTTCCCCCACTCCCCAGACCTGGCAACTACTATTCTCTCTGTTTCTATGAATCTGGCATTTTTAGATTCCACATATGAAATCTTGTAGTATTTATCTTTCTCTGTCTGACTTATTTCATGCAGCTTAATGCCCTCAGAGTCCATCCATGTTGTTGCAAATGGAAGGATTTCCTTCTTTCTCATGGCTGAATAATATTCCTGTGTGTCTGTGTGTGACACACACACACACACAGACACACACACACCCCACATCATTTTTATCCATTCATTGGTAGATGGACAGTTAGGTTGTTTCTGGCTTGGCTATTGTGAATAATGCTGCAATGAACATGGGAGTGCAGATGTTAATCTGACATAGTAATTTCATTTCCTTTGGCTATGTACCCAGAGATGGGATTGCTGGATCATATGGTGGTTCTATTTTTAATGTTTTGAGGAACATTCATACTATTTTTCTTAATGGCCATACCAATTTACATTCCCACAACAATGTAGAGAAAAGATTCCCTTTTCTCTAGATCCTCATCGACACTTATTTCTTGTATTTTTGATCATAGCCATTCTAACAAGTGTGAGGCGGTATCTCATTGTGGTTTTGATTTGCATTTCCCTGGTGATTAGTGATGTTGAGCATCTTTTCATGTATCTGTTGGCCATCTATATGCCTTTTTTGGAAAAAGATCTATTCAGGTCCTCTGCCCATTTTTTTTTTAATGTGTTTTTTTTTTTTTTTTTTTTTTTTTTTTTCATAGAGTTGTAAGAGTTCCTTATATAGATGGTTTTCAGATATTTTTCTTGTTGGCTGCCTTTTCCTTTTATTGATTATTTCCTTGGCTCTGCAGAAAATTTTTAGTTTGATGTAGTCCCAATTAATTATATTTGCTTTTGTTGCTTGTGCTTTTGGTGTCATATCCAAAATGCTGTTGTCAAAAATCAATGTCAAGAAACTTTTTTCCTATGTTTTCTTCTAGGAGTTTTGTGATTTCAGGTATTATGTTTAAGTCTTTAATCCACTTAATCCATTTAATTTTTGTGATGGTATAAAATAGGGGTATAATTTTTTCTTTTGCATGTGATTATCCAGTTTTCCCAACACCGTTTATTGGAGAAAGTATTCTTTCCCCATTGAGTATTCTTGGCTCTCTTGTCAAATATTAGTTGACCATATAGTATGCAAGTATTTATTTCTGGGCTCTCAATTCTGTTCTATCGGTCTATGTGTCTGTTTTTATGCCAGTAACATACTGTTTTGATTACTATAGCTTTGTAATATAGTTTGAAATCCGGAAGTATGATGCCTCCAGCTTTTTTGTTCTTTTTCAATATTGCTTTGGCTAATTGGGGTCAGTTGAGTTTTTATGTACTAACAATAAAATGTATGAAAAAGTAATAAAACAATTCCATTTATAATAGCATCAAAAACCTAAAGTACTCAGGAAAAGTTTAACCAAGGAGGTGAAAGATCTATACACTGAAAATTATAAGACATTGATGAAATAAATTGAAGAAGACAACAAATAAATGGAAAGAGATACCATGTTAATAAATTAATATTGTTAACATGTCCATACTACCTCAAAGCAACATATATAGATTTGATGCAATCCCTATCAAATTCCCAATGGCATTTTTCACAGACATAGAATAAACAGTCCTAAAATTTGTATGGAAAGACCATAACTTAAATGTGTTTGATGATATGGTCACTACCTGCTTAAAAGTTATGGTGTCTTCATTTTGCCTGTATGATGTCAGAACTCCTTTGCGTGGCACCAGTCTGGATCCTGCTTACCATCTTGACCTAATCTCTAAGCCTCCTGGCTCATGCCTTTAGTTTACTTACATTCCCCAACCCCGCCTCCACTGTGCACCTTTACATCTTAATGTTTCTGCTTGTGCGTTTTTGTGGCCTGACAGACTCCTAGTTACCCATCCAGGCCAGATCAGATAGATGTTCCTGTTTTCTAAAGCTGTCCCTGATATCCCCCTAATAAAGAAGGATTAAGCTCTTCTTCATTTCATTTCTATAGTGCTTTATTCATTTTTCTTTTCTAACATTTATCCTTCAAGAGTGAGTTTCTTACTAGTCCCTCTGACTAGCCTGTGAGGTCCTTGAGAGTAGGAACCTTGACTTGTATTATTTTTGTATCTCCAGAGTATACTTTTAGTCACACAGAGTAGGTACTCAATATTTGGTAAAAGTTTAAAAATTATTTTTTGTATGATGATAAGTAGGGTAAAAGGAGCTGTTAGGAGGAGCGGTAGAGGATGCATAGTGAGTGGGGAATTTGAGGTGGTTGGGTGAAGAATGAGAGGTTGATTTTGTAGACAGGAGGAAGGTAAGAAACGTGGGCAAGTGTGGCAGGCTGGTGGAGGGGATGTAGACACGGAGGGCAGGAGGAGTGCTCTGTAGGCAATTGTCTGGTGAGTAGTAGACTCTTGCTATGTTACTTAAGGTGGGCAAAGAACAGTTTGGATCAGTGAAAAAGGATTGGCGGCTTTCTTTTCCTGCTTGTGCTTCTCTGAGGTTCAAAGTGGGTGTAGCACAACATCTTAATGTGGGGCTGTTAGGCTTATACCTCCTTTTAAAACAGAGCTACCCAATACATACAGTGTTGTTTTTTTCCTTCTGCTTTTCTTATTTTTATGTGGTTTTTTTTTTGTGTTTCTTTCAAAGCTTTAAGAGATCCTGCCTTTTAAATTTTTTTCTGTTCTTAAACTTTTTCTTTTCTTTTTAGGAAGAAGAAATTGCCTGACTCTTTTTCACTCCATGGATCAGTTATGCGACATTCACTTTTGAAGGGAATTTCTGCACAGATAGTGTCTGCAGCTGTAAGTGTTTTGTTCTTTTCCCCCGCTTTATAACCTGCAATGAATGGCATAATGAAGTAGGAATGAGCGTAAAACAAAGCACAGCACTTCTCTTGGCCCGAGGCTTAAGAAAAATAGAATCTGGCTTCATGAGTTTTGTGTGATTATTTTTGACTCATAAGATCTGGCTACACATCTTGACATAGAAATTAGTGCAGCCACGAATAAAGGTCTGCTCACAGTCTCGGGTGTGCCTAAATGAAATATGGCAGCAAGCCTAAAAGAAACACTATCTGCCTTTTCTTTAAATTCCTTTTCAGTTTAGTTGCCATCTTGTGTATTTGGTTGAGGTAGAGTGTTTGTTTTTTTAGCCTTTTCATATGGAGAAATGATTGTTCAGAATCTTTTACAACTGAGTTATTTTTTTCATAATTCACGAAGTCTTTTTGTTTACCTTATTTCATTTACTCTTACAACTCTGAAAGTAGGGAAAGCCACATCCTATTTTCAAATGAGAAGGCAGGCTTAGAGAGGTGATATTAACTTGTCTTACATCATTGGGTTAGGAGATAGAGCAATTATTCAAAATTGGGGTTTCCGAGTATAAGTCGCGTGTTCTTTGTTGTGAAATGGAGGTGGTATTGGTGAATGTGTCCAGGTAATGGCTGAAACAGAATATCCGTGGTCTTTTTTGAAAATGATTTAGAGCGCTAGGTTAATGAAAAATATTTAATAGTTCATCAAGATAATAGATGCTGATTCTGGTATGTTTTGTTAAATATTTCTTTGATCCCAAAACCTACAGTTTTCTGTAGTATTTCAATTTTAGTATAGTAGTTCAGTTTTAGTTTTCTGAGTTCAATGTGTACATCCTGTGTATAATATTGTTATTAATAATAATAATAACAACAGATTCATACCCCAAGAACTTTGATGTGCTTTTATGTTCTTTGCATGAAGTTTAATTGGCATTTTGCTTATTCAATTTGGACCAAATTTTGATTTTTCAGGAGGGTAAGAGATTGATACAGAAGTGGCATTATGACACCATAACCACATTGCAGTTTTTAGGTTTATTAAAGAAAGCTCTTATTACAGATGCCGAGAGAGACAGAGAGAGAGAGAGAGAGAGAGAGAGAGAGAGAGAGACTGAGAGAAAGAGACTGAGAGAGAGAGACTGAGAGAGAGAAAGGGGGGAGGGAAGGGGAGAGGGAGAGAGGGGGAGAGAGAGAGAGAGAGAGAGAGAGAGAGAGAGAAAGAGAGAGAACATGGGCAAGAGAGAATGTTCTCTGGGCAATTGATATACCAGCTCATATATCATGAAGTCAATTTAAGTAGAAAGATAGTCAAGCAATGGAGGAAACCTGGGCAATTGTCCTTCCTCTTTTAGGTGGAGAGTAACTCATATTTGCTAGAATGGGAACCACCTGTTGAGGATTACATTTCCATGACGTTTTCTGAATTTAATCCTTATGTAGGTGATGAAATTCATTCCTTTCAAAATCAAGATGAACCAGAACAGTCATTTGACCCACCTGTGTAGTTTAAAAATATTTTGAATAATGGAGCCTGAACTAAAACTCAGACACTGAACAATGATTAGATAAATCTGTTATTTAAAAGGGTTTCTCCTCCCTCTTGAAGAGGAGGGAAAAATTCTAATAAATCCCAGAGTGTTTGCATTCTCTTCTTATTTCATTGCTATGGCTGAGCTCCTTTGGTATGTAAAATGAAAACTGCTTTTCCTGTGACAGTCTTCATCCTCTGCCTTCCTACTTTTGGATTACCAGTTCAATTTAAATCGTATGCTTTTCTGTGATGGTTGGTTTATTAACATGTAAAAGCTAGTTATGTTTTTGGGTGTATCTCCTGAATAGTTGCTCAGTAATGCCTTCAGCCATGTGGATAGTGATGTGAGCGATGTTAGCAGGGCTGCCTAGGGCCCGGATCATCAGGGCTTTTGTCATCCAGGCCTGGAGAACACTCGGGAAAGATGAACTTCTGGAGTTGTGAACTTCATTGTTTAATTTGGAAGCCTCCTCAAAGTAATGTGACATGTGACTATATTTAAAATTAATTCAAATTAATTTTTAAATGATATTTGTCATTTTTATGATTACCTAAGATAAAAGAGATACCTTAGCACATTATTTTATTTCAAAATGTGCCTAATGTCTAAGCATCTCCTGGGGTGCTTATTAAAATGCAGATTCCTAGCACCACCCCAGACCTACTCGGAATCTCTAGCAGGGTAGCGGAGGGATCTGCAGGTTAACAGGTATTCCAGGTGATGCTAATGCACGCTGGCTTTGAGAACCGCTACCCTAAGATGTTGCAACACCAGTACTAAAATTCTGTAATCTCAAAAATGCTTCCCATGTCTGTGGATTTTTTTTAGCTCCTAGAGTTAGCTGACTTCTAGTTTCATTATTCAGGTTCCATTCTGAATATCTTTTATATTCATCCGCTATCTCAGTTTTTTTTTTTCCTATCTGGGACACAGATCAATCATTTATCAAATATTTGTTGCATGCTTCTTGATTGTGGCGTATTATGCTAGGCAAGCTTTACACACACGTATCCACACAAAGCTGGGTGTATCCTACTGTCGGGGACATGGGACACAGCAGCCCTTATGATGGTTCCTTATTCCCATGCAGTGAAGAAAGTTTCTTTAAGTTAGTTCCTGGGAAGCTCTATAAAATTGGATAAAATAGATTCTGCCTTCAGAGAGATTATGATAACTAACTGACCATACCGATAGGGACAGACATACAAAAGAAATGTAGAAGTGATATAAAGAGCCTGGCCTGGGACCTGGAAGCCCTGAGTTTGAGACAGTTCTATCGTTTGCTGAATAATCTTGGGCAAGTCACTTAAATTCTCTGAAATTTCTACATTCTCAACCTGGAGAATCCTAATGATACTACCTGTTTTATCTTCTTTCCTGGTTTGAGAGTCAAATAGTGTAATATATGTATGTGAAAGATCTTTGCTATTATAGTGCTAATCATTGTAAGCCATTACTATTATTTAAAGCTATAAAAGCGTCAAATAATAGCCTTACTTTTATATGATACTTTACGTTTAGTTTGATCCTCAGGACAAGTCATTGAGGTAGATAGGGCAGTATTTGCTATTTCCTTGAACAGATGAGGAGACTAATATCCAGAAGGTTTAGGTGACTTTCCCAAGGTCATACAGTTACTGGTAAGGAGCTGAAACTAGCACTTAATTTTTAATTTTCTTATGCTTGAGAACTGACTGAATATATCCTACTCAGGTTTTTTTTTTTTTGAGGGCAGTGTCACTGGCCCTCATATGTGGGATCCGAACCGGGGCCGCTGGCGTCCCAAGCCAGCTCCCAACCACTGTGCCACTCGGCCGGTCCTAAGGTTTTTTTGTTTGTTTGTTTTTTTTGAGAGGTTATTGCATAGTCTGCCGATAGGAAGCCCCTACTTAGAGTAACAATATCTTTAGCATATGTTTCCTTTTTCTAAAATCTTTATGCATTCCTTCCATTTTGACTCATAGTACTTATGCTTTATTCCCATTATTGGAAATGGAACCTCTTTGCTCTTTTTGTTTACGTTTTCATTTACAATCAGCACCTCTCCTGAAGCATCTCTTGCTCTGTATATTTTGTTGGTATATACAACTTCTGTAGTTCCTCTTAGTTGGGGGCAAAAACAAAGGTTCTACCTCTTGTCTGAATTGATTTGGATCAAAGTATATGTAAAGAGTGTCCTTATACCATTTCCTGTTTTATCATGAGAATATCTTTCCAAGTCCTTTTTTTTTGTTCTAAATTTCATTTAGGACAAAGTAGATGCTGGCTTGCCTACAGCAATTGTAAGTATACTTGAAATAATCCTTTAAAGGTAAGCTTTTTATTTGATGGGTTTTTTAAACGTTTATTCTTTGAATGGTTAAAGTTATTACATAAATTATTGTGATAATAAATTTATAAATCATTTATTGCCAGTAGTCAGGTTTAAAGTTTATCCATGTTGAATGTTCTCTTTCTAGTGGATTGTTATTCTCAGGCTTTTGTTTGAGAAGCATGTCATGGAATAATGATTAGCGTTTTCCAGGTTTATCTGTATGTGCTTCTACCTTGGCTAAGTAAATTTGCTCCTTCTGTTACTTGGCCTCCCTTTGGTGATTGCGAGTGGAAAACAGTATTTGGTAAAATCACTTTGTGGTAAATGGTACATTTAACAGCTCTGAACTCGATTGCCAAGCCTGCCAAGTAAATCTGTGAAGTGATAATAGAGAACTGGGACATGTTGGAAGCACCCTAGTGCTCTCCTTTCCTGACTACTTCTAGCTACCTCCTGTAGCTTTCTTATTAGTTAGTTAATTGGCGAGGAAGTTGGCTGAATTTTGAATGTTGCTGGTACCTTTTGGCCTCTGTGACAAAACTAGAGAAGAGCTTTCTACCCTTTTCCACACCTCACAGGAGGTTCTTGGCTAGGTAGCGTAAGTGTCTCTTACTTTGTCTGGACCCTTGAGTTTTTTAAAAATTGCTTTAGAGGAAACTAAGTGTCATGTGTTTGCTTATAATGTTGAACACATGGTATTTTGATATTGTTACCCTTAGACTAAATTTAGAGGGATTCTCAGAAATAAAATGTCCCGAGTTTCATATCTCATTTTGCTTCCTAGATGAAATTATCCTTATTTGTAATAGTTGGTATCTCATCCTGTGTCTAAAGGAAGGAAGGGAGACCAGCAAATTCAACTCTGGTTATTTCAAGATCCTTGATGTAATATCTTAAAATATACTCTTCCCTTTTGTTCTCAGGCCGTATCCAGTCTGATAGCAGTGGGTACATCTCATGGATTGGCTTTAATATTTGGTAAATTTTCTAAGTACTTTATTTTAAATATTAAGTATCCTTTTGGATTTTATAATGTCTTTTAATCATAGTTTATATTGTGAACTTTATTTTCTTGGAAAAAACTTGAAAAGTAGCAGTCAATATTTTATAGTTAAAAATTACTTGACTCAGCTTAACTTTGCTGCTTGTTGCAAGTTTTTCTTTATAAATTTATAAGGTATCATATCTGTTGACTCTCTGCAGACCTAGACAAAAAGAATATAAAGTTGAAAGGGTTGTTGCCTTGTGTGCCTCCACTTGGTGGTGGTGGGAGCCATGATTTTTGATCCTAAATCATATCTGGGTAATAGGTATTCTAGAAGATCTTCAGGAAAGAGATTCCCAGACATTCTCAATAATTTTCAGTAACTCTCACTGACAATAAACTCTTTTTTCATTTCCACTGCAATCCCTCTAATTTGAAAATTTTTTTAGCCCATAATCATATTCTTTTCTTGGTTGAGAACTAGTTTTGTTTGTGTGGTAGATTTTAGTCTTAAGTATTTTCTCATTTTTTTCTACCTGAAACTAAATAACCCTAGTCTTTGGTTTTGAATTCAATATTATGAGCAGAATATTTTGTTCCGTTTTTTTTTTTTTTAAATTTAAAAACAATTAGATAATATTTTTCTGTGATTTTTGTGTTCTCTGGATCTTAAGTCTTTTTCATCTCTCTGAAATGGAATTCCTGATGGCAGTGTATTTCATTAAGGAATCTATAGGATGTTGTATAGGGATTACCTGGGGATACTTTAATAGCAGAACCACAATTTGATCTCTGTGGGCATTACATGTTTCTTTACCATAATAGTTATTTTTCCCTTGTTTTTGAACAATATGACTTCCTATTTATAAAATTTTCTGTTATGCCAAAAGCTTTATTTATTCATGTGATTTTCATACCTAGTCTTTTCAGAGGTGATTGATTTAAATAAAAAAGCTTTATTGTTGGGAGATGAGAAGAATGGAAATAAAAATATAATTCTTGAGAGAACTATAGAATTGCTTCTTTAAATAATATTTTTTTAATTCCATAATCGATGTGTGTTCATAATAGAAAACTTAGAAATCATAGATGAGCAGAAGCTAAAAGATATAAAATGGCATCCAGGAATAGTCCCTAATATTTTTGTATGGCCTTCCAATCTTTATTGCGCACACATACATATGTCAATATAATGAACATCTTTTCATGTAATTATATATTAATCTGGAACATAATTTTTAATGGCTACATAGTATTTTTTAAAAAATTGATTCATCATAATTTACTTAACCATTTCCTAATATAAGATATTTAGATTGTTTCTAAACAAATAATATAGTGATGAACATCTTACTACATTTTTGCATACATGATTACTTTCTTAGGACAAATTTGTAAAAGTGGAATTGCATGGGTCAGGGTGTGAACATTATAACCACTTCTGATATGTATTGCCTAATTACCTTCTAGAAAGTTTTACCAGCTTGCTTTCCTATCAGGGGCAGGAATGCTTGTTTTTCTATGGTGGCATACTTAGTATTGGATTGATATATGACATTTATTGTGTGCTTTGGTTCTTATCGATATACAGGATCTCAAAAATTCAAATCTTAATTAAGATGTTTTCCCATCCCAAGGCCCTTAGTTTTTTATTTTTTGGGTTGTTAGCATACTTTAGTAGATTATCTTTCTGAAGTTGTTTTTGTTTCTATCAAACTTAATGGACTTGGGTTTACTTACTGTGCTGTAACTTGAATATTATGCCTTTCCTCTTTTCCCATAACCAATACCTAAATATAATTGTAAATGGGAAACATCAACTACAGATAAAGTTTGTCATTTAAACTCTTGAAATTTCACCTGTCTTTTCTTTGAACTTGTGAACTGATTTCTTGCTTTTCTCTCTTTTAATCTTTTCTCCATGGATTCAAAGGAAAAGGTATAGTAATTTGGTTTGCATGAGTGACTGTTTTTCTTTTGACCTTTTTTAATATTGAAAGAGAATGCCATTAGTGCCCTTTTATGAAATGCTTATCGAAGAAAATTAGCTAATTGAAAGACTGCATAAAGCAGGGAATTATTAAAAATTATAAATTTATGCATACTTTCAGTGTTTTAATTGAAAATATATAAATATTCATGTTCCCCTTAAACTTTTAATATAATCCAAAGCCTTTACTTTGAGTTTGTATCTGTGGCATCTTTTTTGGCATTAACTGCATCAATAATGGGTCATGTAAAATTTACATTTTTAGGTTTTAAAAAAAGAGGTAAAAGCTTAAGCACCTATGAATTAATCAAGGAGTGCAAAATACTAGATTTTCACAAAACTTTTCTTCAGTCTTCTACAGATAGCCATGCTACTTTATAAACAGATGTTATAAAAATAATAAATACATTGTAAAAATCAAGAAAAAGGCTGAGCGTATTTTCATTAACACTGTCCTGAGGGATGTAAATTTAATACATCTTTCAGGAATGACCAATATTGATAATTTGGTTTTTTGTCTTAGCTAGCATTTAGTACATGGGACTCACAGTCAGGAAAGCCGAGTCATGTTTGGATTTTTAATCTAGAAGTTAGATATGTCTTTTTCCTTCCCTCATCTCTATTTCCTTTTCTTAATGGTACCGTTATTCTCTATTTTATCATACCCTTTAATTCTCTTATTCTTACTTTTCCTGAGTTATAAGAATATTTAAATAGCCTAAAGTATGAACTTTGTTAAATCATAAAGCAGTAGTGGTTGTCTCTGTTGGATCAAAACTGTGTAAAGTTTGGATCTCAAAGCGGGGTTACAAAGGACCACAGCAGGACACTATTCAGACATTATCCTGTGCCTGGAAGGAAGGCAGCCCAGACTTGAGCCTTCTTTGTGAGGCTGGTACAGAATTTCTGCCCTTGTCCTCTTTCAGTCCCTCCATTGCATACTCATGCCTCTAAGTAGTGCTATATAGAACACTGTTGCCCAACCATGGGATCTTGACAGTTTGCAAAATAAGATATATGGGTAATCTGCTAACTGCATAAGGCATCCCTGACAAAATAAGGATCATGGAGAACATCATTTTTTGCAAGCAGTTTCAGTAAAGCAAAGTAAAATGCATTATCATATTTAGCGTCAGTAAAGTAGAATAAAGGAAATTTTAATAATTTGAATTGAACTGGGGAAAGTAAGAAAAAGTGTGTAAATAAGGGAAAAGGAAAAAAAATCTGTAATTATAATAATGCTAGATATGAATAAAGATAATGGCTTTTTAAATACATCAGACCTTGTGTATTCATGAATTTTATTCCTATTTGAATGTTCATCTTGGAAGGCTAAAATCTAAAATGATTTCATTAAATGTCGAGTATTTTCTATGTGCCAGATACCATATAGCTGTCAACTGTGTCAGAATTCCTTGAGGAGGTGGAGATTACTGTTTGAGGAATTACATAATATTATTCCCTAGACTTGAAAATGAATGTTTTTAGGCTCTTTCTGATAATTACATTTACCCTTAAGAACGATTTGCAAATGTGGAAGCTATTCAGATGATTGTCAGATGCCTCTGAGTGTAAGCTACCATGCTAGGTGTTCTGGGAGTGATAATTCACTCATGGCCTCCAGCCTTAGAGACGTCTTAGTGTAATAGTGCAAGTAAGACATATTTATCTCTAAAAAATAGTGTGTAGATAAGTGTTAAAAAAACAAAATTCAGGGCCAGCCAAGTGGTGCATTGGTTAAGAGCTAGCTGGTTTGAGATGCCAGTGGCCCTGGTTCGGATCCCACTTATGAGGGCCAGTGACACTGCCCTCTATAGCTAACAACAGCTCCACCTGGAGCTGGGCTGTGTGAGCCCCGGCAATGGTGTAGGCTGCAGCCCCTGCTGCAGTGGGCTGCCATAGGCTACAGGGAGTGGCTGGCAGCCAGGTGAGCTGCCAAGAACTGCTGTGAGCAGCCGTCCAGAGGCCAGCAACTGATCTGCCACATCCTGGAAGAGCGCAATGATGGTACCAGCACGGGCCAGTGAGGCAACGTCCTCCACAACTAGACTGAAGAACAAAAAAAAAAGACAATAACTTGTCTGTTCCCCTTCCCTGATTCCCCAACTCTGTTCCCCTTCCCCAATTCCCCAATAAAGTCTTCAAAAAAACAAAACAAAACAAAATTCAACTGAGTAAATTTTAAAGATTTTTTTTTTTTTAAAGATTTTTATTGGGGAATTTGGGGAGGGGAACAGCGTTGGGGAATCAGGGAAGGGGAACAGACAAGTTGCTGTCTTTTTGTTCTTCAGTCTAGTTGCGGAGGACGTTGCTTCACTGGCCCATGTTGGTATCGTCATTGCGCTCTTCCCGGATGAGGCAGATCTGTCGTCGGCCTCTGGATGTCGCTCACTGCGGCTATTGGCAGCTCATGCTGGCTGCCAGCCACTCATGCTTGCTGCTGGCCACTCCCTGTAGCCTATGGCAGCCCACTGCAGCAGGGGCTGCAGCCTACACCGTTGCCGGGGCTCACACAGCCCAGCTCCAGGTGGAGCTGTTGTTAGCTGTGGAGGGCAGTGTCACTGGCCCTCATAAGTGGGATCCGAACCGGGGCCACTGGCATCTCAAACCAGCTAGCTCTTAACCAATGCGCCACTCGGCCGGCCCAAATTTTAAAGATCTTATTGGCTTTATTCAATGATTCATAAATCAGGCAGCATCCCATCTGGCAGATGGGGAGGGGCTCTGAGAAGCTATACAGAATGAAAAACGTTTATAGGCAAAAGGGACAAGAAAGTTACGCTAGCAAAAAGCTAACATTCCCTTTAGGGGATGACAGAGGTCTAATCAGGCAGATTACCTAACTAGTTGCCTGCTGACCAGGCAATTCCTGATTGACTAGTTTAAGATTCCATTTCTGAAAGAGGCCAAAACTGTAATTAAGTCTCAGTTTGGTGATATGGGGCTTAGCAAAAGTGACTCCATTTTGGGCCTGTTGCCCTGTTTTTAACAATAGTTAAGGGAGACACAAATAACTACCGGGTGAGTTCAGAGAACTCCAGATTGGTACAATGTGGTGAGCTTATTTATTTTTCCTCCTAAACAGTTAAATTTTGTAGGCATGCCTTCTTATAAATTTTTAATTTCATTGTTTTCAAGTGGGTACAATAATAAATGCTATACCAAATAAGCATTGCTTAGGAGAAGCCCTAGAGGAATTTCTTTTAATTATTAGATAATAAAGTTTAATAAATATTTGAGTGCCTCCTGGAGAAATCAGAGGTGATTAAAGCAAGATCCTTGCCCTTAAATAATTTAAACTAGTAGAGATTTGAAATATTTGCTTTTTGCATATCAAGTGTTGATCCTTGAAATAATTTTCTTAAGTAGTTTAAATGTTTACTCTAATTTTATTTGTACTATTAATTTGCCTAGTAAACCTTTTCTTCATGAATAATATAAATGTAAATCTCAGTCAAATTCTAAATAGATTTTGATTTTTGAAGTTTTAAAGGTACTTTAAAAGATAGTATTCCTTGTGACTTTTCATGCTAAAGATAGCAAGAAATACAGTACGAGAATGAGAAGAGATGAGAGATGGTTTGTTTAAGGAGATACAGATTTCTTATGGATTTTTTCCCACTTATTAGCAAGTTTTGTATTAACGCTTGCTTGTACCTGATGTTTTACATGCATACAAAAATATATATTTTTTAAAATGAATGTGACTTTATGATTGATTCTTCTGATTCTTGCTCCCTCCCAAGTTTTTGAAAATAGGCCTATACTGAATATATATTTACTCACTCCTTCCTTTTCTTTCACTTGATTTTACAAATTGCTTTCTTTAGATCAGAATCAAGCTCTGCGACTCTGCCTGGGTAGCACTAGTGTTGGAGGTCAGTATGGAGCCATCTCTGCCCTCAGTATTAACAATGACTGCTCAAGACTGCTCTGTGGCTTTGCTAAAGGACAGGTAAATATGAATTTTATTTTATCCATAAGAGAATATTAGAATCAATTTTAGAAAAACTAGTATCTCTAGGTCCATATCGTCAAGACCAAAATATGTGTTATAAAGTGATATGTCTTTAGAGCTAACTTGAGGTTGCTCAGTGTGACTTTTTTTCAAATTTTTAAGTAATTGTTATTGACTGAGCCAGAGTATGAGATTGTTTAAAAAATTGAGGTATAATTCACATAAAACATTATATTAGTTTCAGGTGTACCATATAATGATTCAATATTTGTATATACTGTGAAATATTACAATAAGTCTGTTTACCACCTTTCACCATACAAAGTTACATAACATTTTTTCTTGTGATGAGAACTTTTAAGATTTACCCTCTTAGCAACTTCCAAATATGAATACCATGTTATTGACTAGTCATCATGCTATGCATTATATCCCCACGCCTTATTTATTTTGTAACTGGAAATTTGTACCTCTTGACCACCTTCACCCATTTCACCCAACCCTCAAGCCCCCTCCCCTCTGACATACACCAGTCTGCTCTCTGTATCTATGAGCTTTGTTTGTTCATTTGTTTTGTTTTTTAGATTGTACATATAAGTGAAGTCATATGGTATTTGTCTGACTTATTTCTTATTTTACTTAGCATAAATACCCTCAAGTTTCATCCATTTTGCAAATGACAAGATTTCCTTCCTTTTTATGGTTGAGTAGTAGCTGTCCATGGTGTGTGTGTGTGTGTGTGTGTGTGAACACACACACACACATATATATATATATATATATATATATATACACACACATACATATCTCTCTATTATCTGTCTGTCTGTCTATCTATCTATCTATCTATCTATCTATCTATCTATCTATCTGTCTACCTACTTACCTACCTACCTACCTATCTCACATCTTTTTTATCCATTCACCCATTGAAGAACACTTAGGTTGTTTCCATATTTTAGCTATTGTAACTAATACTGTAATGAAGATGGGATGCAGATATCTTTTTGAGTTAGTGTTTTCATTTTCTTGGAATAAATTCCCCAAAGTGGAATTGCTGGATCATACAGTAATTCTGTTTTTAATTTTTGAGAAACATCCATACTATTTATATTTTTACCATAGTGGCTGCACCAATTTACATTCCCACCAACAGTGCATGAGGGTTCTGTTTCTCCACATCCTCGCCAACATTTGTTATTACTTGTCTTTTGATCAGAGCCATTCTAACAGGTGTGAGGGGATATCCTCCTTGTGGTTTGGATTTGCATTTCTTTGATGATCAGTGATGTTGGCCATCTGTATTTTTCTTTGGAAAAATAGCTATTCAGATCCCCAGCTTATTTTTTAATCTCATTTTTTATTTTTCTTACTGTTGAGTTGTATGAGTTCTTTATATATTTTGGATATCAACCCCTTATCAGATATATGATTTGCAAATATTTGCTCCTCTTCAGTATGTTGCTTTTTCATTTTGTTGGTGGTTTCCTTAGCTGTGCAGAAGCTTTTTGGTTTGATGTAGTCCCACTTGTTTATTTTTGCTTTTGGAGCCAGATTCAAAAATGTATTGCCAAAACCAATGTCAAGGAGTTTACTGTCTATGTTTTTTTTCCAGGAGTCTTATGGTTTCAATCTTACATTCAAGTTTAATCCATTTTGAGTTAATTTTTTTGTATCGTGTATGATAATGGTCCAGTTTCATTCTTATTACCTGTGGCTTTCCAGTTTTCTCAACACAATTTATTGAAGAGACTGTCCTTTCCCCATTGTATAGTCTTGGCTCCTTTGTCATAAATTAATTGACCATATGAGTGTGGGCTTATTTCTGGACTCTCTGTTTTGTTCCATTGATTTATGTGCCTGTTTTTATGCCAATACAATGTAGTTTTGATTACTATAGTTTTGTAATATAGTTTGAAATCAGGGAGCATGATGCATCCAGCTTTGTTCTTCTTTCTCAAGATTGCTTTGGGTATTCAGGTCTTTTATGGTTCCATACAAATCATAGGATTGTTTGTTCTATTTCCTTGAGAAATGCCATTGCACTGTTGATAGGAATTACACTGAATCTGTAGACTGCTTTGGATAATACAGACATTTTTAACAATATTCTTCTAATCTATAAGCTTGGAATATCTTTCCACTTATTTGAGTTGTCTTCAGTTTCTTTCATCAATGCCTTATAGTTTTTAATGTACAGGTCTTATACCTCCTTGATTAAATTTAGTCCTAGGTATTTTAATTTTGCAATTGTAAATGGGATTTCTTTTTAATTTTTCTTTATTGTAGTTCATTGTTAGTGTATAGAAATGCAACAGATTTTGTATATTGATTTTGCGCCCTGCAGTCTTTACTGAATTTGTTTGTTAATTCAAATAATCTTTTTTTGGTGGAATATTTAGTGTTTTCTATATATATAAACATATTGTCCACAAATAATGACAGTTTTACTTCCCTTTCCAGTTTGGATGCCTTTTATTTTTTGCCTAATTGCTTCCAATACTATGTTGAATGGTAGTGGCAAGAGCGGGCATCCTTGTCTTGTTCCTGATCTTGGAGGAAAAGCTTTCAGCTTTTCACTATTGAGTATAATGTTAGTCATATAAAGCCTTTATTATGTTAAGGTATGCTGCCTCTGTACCCACTTTTTGAGAGTTTTTTATCATAAATGGATGTTGATTGTTGTTAAATGATTTTCTGTGTTTATTGAGATAATTATATGATTTTTGTTCTTTATTTTTTAAATGTATTGGGTCATATTGACTGATTTATGGATGTGGAACCATCGTTGCATCCCTGGAATGAATCCTATGTGGTCATGGTGTATATAATCCTTTTAATGTTTTGTTGAATTTGGTTTGTTAATATTTTGTTGAGGATTTTTGCGTCTATGTTCATCAGTGACATTGGCCTGTGATTTTGTTTTTGTGGTGCCCTTGTCTGGTTTTGGTATCAGGGTAATGGTGGCCTCGAACAATGAGTTTGGAAATGTTGCCTACTCTTCAGTTTCTTCGAAGAGTTCAGAAAGGATACATGTTTGGTAGAATTCACCAGTGAGGCCATCTTGTCCTGGACTTTTGTTTGTTGGGAAGTTTTTGATTATTGATTCAATTTTCCTACTGGTATTGGTCTACTTAGATTTTCAATTTCATCATGATTTAGTCTTGGAAGATTATATGTTTCTAGGAATTTATCCATTTTTTTTCTAGGTTGTTCAATTTGTTGATGTATAATTACTTATAGTAATCTCTTATGAGACTTTGTATTTCTGCGGTATCAATTATAACATCTTTCACTTCTGATTTTTTAATTTGAGCCCTCTCTTTTTTTCTAGCTAAATGTTTGTCAATTTTGTTTATCTTTTCAAACAAGTAGCTCTTGGTTTCATTGATCTTTTCTATTGTCATTTTGTTTTTTGAGGAGTGTCAGTGGCCCTCATATGTGGGACCCGAACCGAGGCCTCTGGCTTCCCAAGCCAGCGGTTAACCACTGCCCCACTTGGCCGGCCCTTCTATTGTCTTTTTAGTCTCTATTTTGTTTATTTCTGCTCTGATCTTTATTATTTCCTTCCTTCTACTAACTTTGGGCTTTGTCTGTTCCTCTTTTCTAGTTCCTTTAGATTTAAAGTTAGATTGTTTATTTGAGATTTTTCTTGATTTTTGAGTTAGGCATGTATTGTTATGAACTTCCTTCTTAGAATATCTTTTGTTGCATCCCATAAATTTTGGTATGTTGTATTTCCATTTTCATTTGTCACGGTATTTTTTGGTTTCCTCATTGACCAGTTGGTTATTCATTAGCATGTTGTTCATTCTCCACATATTTGCAATTTTTTTGCAGTTTTTTTGCTTTCTGGTTTTATACCATTGTGGTAGGAATAGATGCTTGATATGATTTCAATCTTCTTATATTTATTGACACTTGCTTTGTGACCTATATATGATTACCCTGGAGAATGTTCCATGTGTTCTTGAGATGAATGTGTATTCTGCTTTTGGATAGAATGTTCTCTGTATATTTATTAAGTATATATGGTCTAATGTGTCATTTAAGGCCCACATTTCCTCATTTTTCTGTCTCATTATCTATCCATTAATATAAGTGGGGTATTAAAGTCCCCCACTATTGTATTCCTGTCAATTTCTCCCTTTAGGTTGTTAAAATTTGTTTTATATACAGAGGATGCCAAAAAAATGTATACACATTTTAAGAAAGGAAAACACTATTAAAATTGTAATACTCAACATGTACTGGTAATAAAAGATGAATACAAGTCACATTTAACTTCTACAATTACAAGAGGTGCTTAAAGTGGTTACTATCAGTGTCCAGACACTTTTGATTATGGTGAACTGCTTGTGCAATGTTGACCAAAGTGTCCACTTGTATACATGTTTTTGGCACCCCTGGTATTTTGGTGCTCCTATGTTGGATTCATAAATATTTATAAATGTTTATCTTGTTGGATTGAACCCTTTATCATCATGTAGTACCTGTCTTTGTCTTTTATTACAGACTGTTTTGTCTGATAAAAGTGTAGTTACCCCAGCTTTCTTTGGTTTTCATTTCCATGAAACATCTTTTTCTACTCCTTCACTTTCATTCTGTGTGTGTCCTTACAGCTGAAGTGAGTCTCTTGTATTCACCATTGGGTTTTAATCCAATCACTCACTTTTATGTCTTTTGTTTGGAGAATTTATTCCACTTACATTTGAAGTAATTATTGATAGCTGTGTACTTATTTTGTTGATTTTTTTCTGGCTGTTTTGTTCTTTCTGTTCCCTTCTTCTTTTCTTGCTCGTTTTCCTTGTGGTTTGATGACTTTATTGTCAGGCTTAAATTCCTTTCTCATTATTTTTTGTGTATCTACTATAGCTTGTTGCCTTGTGGCTATCATGATGTTCACAGATATCTATATCTATCTATCTATCTATCTATCTATCTATCTATCTATCTATCTATCTAATCTAATCTATCTCTATCTCCAGTCTATATTAAGTTTATATGGCAAATTAAGTTTTTGTTTTGTTTTGTTTTTTTAAGAGGGCAGTGTCACTGGCCCTCATATGTGGGATCCGAACCGGGGCCGCTGGCGTCCCAGGCCAGCTCTTAACCACCGCGCCACTTGGCCGGCCCAAGTTAAGTTTTAATGAATTCTAAAACTCGGCATATTTATTCCCCCTCCCCCAATGTTTTATGTTTTCAGTGTCACATTTTACATCTTTTTTTTTTTTTTGAGGGCAGTGTCACTGGCCCTCATATGTGGGACCCGAATTGGGGCCGCTGGATTCCCAAACCAGCGCTTAACCACCGCACCACTTGGCCGGCCCTTACATCTTTTTATTTTGTGTATTTCTTAACTGTTTATTGTAGTTACAGTTGTTTTTATTACTTTTGTCTTTTAACCTTAACACTAGCTTTTTTAAGTGATTAATCCACTACTTTTTCTATATATTTACTTTTACCAGTAAGATTTTTACTTTCATGTTTTCTTGTTATTAAATTGTGTCCTTTTTTTTCAGCTTAGAGAAGTCCTTTTAACATTTCTTGTAAGGCTGGTTTAGCGGTATCGAACTCCTATAGCTTTGGTTTGTAGGGAAATTCCTTCAATTCTGAGTGATAACATTGCCAGAGAGAGTATTTGTGGTTGGAAGTTGTTTTTTCCTTTCAGCACTTCGACTACATCATGCCGCTCCCTTCTGGCCTGCCAAGTACCTGCTGGAAAATGTGCCTGTGGTGTTATGTTTGTAATAATTTGTTTTTCTCTTGCTGCTTTTAACATTCCCTCTTTTTCTTTACCTGTTGACATTTTAATTGTAATGTGTCTTGGTGTGGATCTCTTTGTGTTTATCTTTTTTGGAATTCTCTGTGATTCCTGGATCTGCATGTCTGTTTCTTTCTCCAGTTTAGGGAAGTTTGCAGCCTTTATGTCTTCAAATAAGTTTTCTGTCCCTTTCTATTCTCCTTCTGGGACTCGTGTAATGTGAATGTTATGTCCTTTGATGTTGTCTTCTAGGTTCTTTAGGTTAGCTTCACTCCTAAAAAGTCTGTTATTTTTGCTGATCTGTTTGGGTGAGTTCCACTTCCCGTCTTTCAGATCACCGATCCCTTCTTCTGCTTCACAAGCCTGCTGTTGAACCCCTCTAGTGCATTTTTTTCAGTTCAGCTATTATGTTTTTCAGCTTTGTGACTTTTGTTTGGTACTTTCTTATAGTTTCTGTATCTTCGTTGAAATTGTCACTGTGTTCATCTTTTCTTCTCCTGAGTTCAGTGAACATCTTTATGACCATTGCTTTGAACTCTTTATCAGGTAAATTATTTATTTCCATTTCATTCAGATATTTTTTCCTGAAGTTTTATCTTCTTCTTTTGTTTGGAACATATTCCTTTGTTTCTTCATTCTGCTTAACTCTCTTTGTTTCTCTGTATTAGGAGAAGCAGCTGCATCTCCCAGTCTTGAAAGGGTGACCTTGTGTAGGAGATGAACCTTATTGTTCAACCTTGCCCTAGCTTTTGGTTCCCTCTTGAACCTTTGTGATTGTCTGAGCAGTCTGATTTATTCTTATTAGGGGCCAATTTTTGAGGGTTTGCCAAGACCTGTCAGTGTTACAAAGGGAGGGATCTCAGCCAGCACCCAGTTTCAGGCTGATTGAAAACCAGACCCTCCAGTCCAGGCGATCTGGAGGTGTCCCCCTGGGAGTTTTTCTCATCTTGTGAATTATACATCACTAGTTAGTTTGGCAGTAAGCCTTTCCTATAATTTTTATTAGTTCTAAAGAAATGGACTCATTAAAGAAATTTCTTTTACCTGCCAGTATAAAAACATTTCAAATTTAACGAGAAAAGCAGATTGGGCAGGATGAGGGGTAGATGAAGATGGAATGAAAGCCCCATGCTTTAATGGACCTTCAGCTTTTAGTTATGTTTTAACGTTATAGTTTGTTGCCTGCAGTGTTTATAGACCAGCAATACGTTATTTCAGCCAGAAGGTAGTATACTTAAGTCTAAAAAAGAGCAATAAATTTGTTTTCTAAAGCATTTAGTTGTCTTATAGATCACCATGTGGGATTTGGCCAGTGGAAAACTCCTAAGATCAATAACAGATGCTCATCCCCCAGGAACAGCAATATTGCATATTAAGGTAATATCTTTGTTTTCTTTTTCTACATTATAATTTTTATTATTATGTCTTTGTATCTATTAAATTTTGTTATAAATAGAATCACTGAAAATGAACTGCCTTTTATTTGACGAGCCCAAAAAAATGTTTTCCTAAGTGAAAAACAGAGATGGAGTAGCGTGGTAACATTCAGCTGCAAACTGTATAGAAGTCTGATAGATACAGCAGCAAAAAGAGGAAATAGACATGATCCTAAATGAGAGGTTGCAGCAAAGATAGGCAGTACCCTGATGAAAACTCATGTGAAGATTTTAAAAGTTTTTTTATATTTTTTTTTAACCTTTTGTTTAGTCTACCAAGATTTTATTGTTGAGATGGCGTGCTTAGTCATACTTTGTTGGGAGTTACCTGAGGTTCAAGGCACCAATGTGAAAGAACCAAGGTTTGCATTATGTTTAGAAAGGAATCAGTTGGTTGTTTTTTTCAGGTCTCTGGAGAAAAACGTTAAGATTTGAGTCTTGGCTTTGTCCTTACAGGCCTGAAAAAAAATAAACCAACTTAGATTTTATTTATAAATACAATGTGAACCTTGGTTTTTGTATGCTGTCAAGCCCATGTTCAGAAGCATAAAAGGTAAAAGACTATAACTAGGGAAGTCTAAAATTAGATTTTCTAGATTTTAATCATGTACACATTTGGTTGCTTAGCTGTGCAGACCTCTCTTATCCATACATATGCTTTTTAAAGTCTGAAAGCATCTGGAGTTTGTATGTCTGTATCTAGGTTAGTTACATAAAAGTGTTTTGACAAAGCAGCATTGAAGCATTTAGCAACAATGGAAACAACCAAGGTAAGTAAAAGTAGAGAGAATTTCTTCTCTTTCTGAACATCATGGCAGTTTATCTTGACCTCTTTTCATATGGTATGTGCCAACGTCTAATATGTTGTAATTGTTTGTGTTTATGTTTTATCTCCTTTACTAGATTAAGATCTTTGAAATCAGAATTTCTTTCTTATTTATTTTGTGTGTTACGTATAGTAGCTGCTCAATAAATGTTTGGTTGAAGGACTAACTGGTTGGTGGTGTTTATAAAAGGCCAGCTCATTTGTAGGAGAAGCATTATCTTTGGGAGAAACAATAGGAAATAGAAGCGATAAAGGCAGAGAGAAAAGAGAAGAATGCAATTGAAGTTAAAAGCATGGTATTAGTGGCCGCCATGTTGCTTGGGAATGGTGGTACAGGTGGTGTGTACAGACACTGTGACATTGGAGAAAGGGGTAGCAAGAGGTATACCTGATCGAATACTTCTCAAGTCTTGGATTGACAGCAGCCCCTTGCACTTCAGTACTCTTACTCATTGTTCTCTGGACTTAACCCTACATCCCATCAATAACAGTTTGGGCTGGCATTCTTTATATATACATTTACACACACAGATATATACATACATATTTAAAAATTATGTAAAGGTACTACTGTACTAATATTTAAGTACACTGTAAAACATATGAGTATACTTAAGAAATAGAAAATTAATAAATGAACATCTAAGTCCTATAATTTTTCCTACACTCCTGGGTATATGCTTCCCACTTTGGCAACTGCTTGGCTGGGCTTTGAGAGCAAAGGTGTGGGACTTCTTTACTATGCCTGTGTGTGGGGCCGAGGAAGAATAATTTTATAATAACCTCCTGTACCTCAGTTATCCATGATGAAGAGCATGAAGCCATGCCATTTAGGATGGTTCACCAACCATTGGCGTTACGGAGACTAGTCTCTGTCAGTGATACAAGTTAAGTTAGTCAATTTTATGTCTTACAACATCCACATTTACTATGCCTCATAAGCTCTTAGGACAATCTGTCATTGTGAACGTCATTGTTTTGAGTTTTCCAGGGTACGTAATAATAACTGAAGTATACTCAGTCGAAGAAGATCAAGGAGGCAGCACGTTTTAGGAAGAGTTACATAAAAAGTTAAACTACTTTAAATATAGTGGATTAGCTCTTCAGTTCTGAAAACATATTCAGGCAAGTTTATTCCCCCAAGATACCAAATATCTTTGATTGTGTCTTTATTCTTAAAAACTAGGCAACTGCAAATGTATCCAAAGTATTTTACTCAGTTTAATAGCAAATTACAAAAAGCTAATGTAAGAACCCAAGTAGAGAAATTTAGGGCTCTTATGAATCATAGTTTGTATTTTTCTTTTATCCTGGTGGTTTTTGTTTTTTAAAGATACTTGAACCATTTTCAGTCTGATTATGGGTAAGTTTGTGTGTTTAGAGTGATGAGCTAGATCTAGCTGAGGTGATTTCAAATGCCATTAAATGTGTTTGTTTTAGATTTTTTTAAATTTTATAATTTTTTTCCTTACCTTCAACACTTGACTGGTTGTTTAAAAATCTGCAAGAAAATAAATTCTTTCTCTGTTTAGTTTACAGATGATCCAACTCTTGCAATTTGTAACGACAGCGGAGGCTCTGTTTTTGAATTGACGTTTAAGTAAGAGACTAATGGACATTTGTTGACAAATGAAAAGACTAGCTCTGGTTAATGACTTGAAGTTGAACATGAAGAGGTCTGGAAAACCAATGTGATTGAAAATAGGTTATGGTTCTGTATTATAGTTACCTGGGGTGGCTTAAAGAATATACAGAGTTCCAGGCCTGGCCCCCCATAATCTAAGTAGGCCTGAGTCAGGATTCTAAACCCCTACTCCTCAGGGGATTCATATGTGCTGTCAGGCTTGGGAACCCTTCTGAAGTATTTCACTAATTTTGGTTTGGGCCTCAGGCCCAGTTGATGATTAAACCATAATGGCCAGGTGTAGTAAGGTTTTTATTGCCTTGGAATTGCCCTACTTTTTAAATAAGAGCAAAGACTGTCTAGGTACGTGGAAGAACACTTACTTATAAAGCTGAGTTAAAAAAAAAATGTGGAACACAAAATTCAACGTGTATTATGTTTCCATAAGTTCTTTAAAGTAAGGACTATTTTTGTTTCTTGTATTTTTTATACCATCTAACAGTGCTGAGCCCAAAGTAATTGCTTAAAAGTTACTATTTATTTATTCAGCTAGTGTTTATTGAGCATCTCCTATGAGTAGGCATTGTTTTAGGCACCAAAGTTATAGCTATAAACCAGACAAGGTTGCCTCTCTAATGAAATACTTTCAATAGTTATGAGCACCGTAAAGAAAATAAGATAGTATGCTGGATTGTGCTTGAGGAGAATTCAGAGAGGCCCCTCTCAGAAGGTGACATTTGAGCAATGACCTGACTGGTAACGTGGCTAACAAATGCAGAGATCTGGAAGGAATGTTCCAGGCAAAGGGACATTTCGAGCACAAAGGCTTTGAGGTGGGCACACCTGTGGCCTGCTGCAGCAATGGAAAGAAGGCCGGTGTGGCTGGTGCGTGACTTTTTCAGGAACAACAGCAGTGGGAGAGGGGAAAGGGCCGGAGGCAGATCCTATAGGGCCTTTTAAAGCATGGCAGAACATTTGGATTTCATTTTATGTACAGTGGAAAGCCACTGCAGTGTTTTTAGAAGAAGAATGAATCTGACCTCTCCATTAAAAAGATCATCCTGATGTCATGTGCAATTCCGATTGTTGGGGGCAAGAGTAGGAATTAGGAGACGATTGTAATAGTCCAAGCTAGAGGTGATAGCGTCTTGGGTCATTGCTAATTGATTCTGAATTTTTTGGTTATGTTCTCAGGAGAGTAATGGGAGTGAGAACATGTGAATCCAGATGCCTGTTCAGTGGTTCTAAGGGTGAAGTGTGCTGTATTGAGCCGCTCCATTCTAAGCCTGACTTGAAAGAGCATCCCATCACACAGTTTTCCTTGTTGGCCATGGCGTCCTTAACCAAGGTAGGTAAACTTAGAAGTTGAAACTCAGAACATTTGGAGGCTGTGAATACCAAACAATTTGAAATTACAGAATATTAAAAATATATTTTTGTCCTAAAGATACTGGTCATTGGATTGAAACCATCATTGAAAGTATGGATGACTTTTCCCTATGGACGGGTGAGTAAGCCTCTCCATCTTATTGGCAAAAAAGAGCATGTCAGGAGGTTGGGGAAAAATGACTTGTAAGTGGTGAATTCTGTGAGATGGTCAGAACACTAGGCAGCATGAAGCCAGTGCTCCAGAGATCATTATCTGGGCTTACCTTAATGTGACCAAAGCAGCATCAGATGGCAACTGGACCCGTGTTCTGGGGATCATGAGATCCACACTTTTCTTCCTTTTTTGCTTTAAGTTTTTCCTCTTATAAACAGCTTCTGCTTAGATACGGAACACCCCACCGTAATATCCAGCATTAACTGCTACTGCATACTCTTTCCTTGGCTTCTGCCTCTGGTATTTTACTTTGGGGATGATACTTCTTCCTAGAATGTATTTATGTAAACCCCAGTTTCCCCTTTTTTTCCTGCTCGGTTTTTGTAGAGTTGTGGACTTCCAGTGTGTATATGAGAAGTATTAATGGGATGGGGCAGAGAATGATGGTACAGAACGGAGACTAGTTCAGACAGCAGCCCTTAATACTGAGGGAAATCACTCTTCTGTGTTCTTGTTGGTAGGTACTTTGTGTACCTCTAGGCCCCAAGGGAAGCCTGACAAAACTGACTTACATTGCCATTAATGTTTTCTTAGGTTAGCTTCATTGGCTAATTGAGGTTTTTCATGATGGTATGTGATTGCATCCTTTTTTATGTTTTTGTTGATATTTTTTTCCAACACTTTATTATGAACATTTTCAAACAAATAGAGAAGTTGAAAGAATTTCACATTAAACATCTGTATACCTAACATTTAAATTCTACCATTAACATTTAACTGTACTTTATTATATATCTTTCCATCTCTCTATCCACCTATCATGTTATGTTCTTTTGTGTGTATATTTCCAAGTAAATTGCAGAAATCAGTACTCTTTTCCCTAAATATTTAGCTTGCCTATAATTAGCAAGAGTTTAATAGTTATTTAAGATTTTCCTTTGGTGTAAAATTTACATACAATGAAATGCACAGATCTTGATGAACTTTGACCCATGTGTATGTGGGTCAAACCTCTCCCAAGTTTTGTGACTCAAGTTTTGTGACTCAGACCTCTCCCAATATGTAGAACATTACCACTATGACACTTGATCAGTTCCTACTGCGTAGGCCATTTTAGTAAGAAATTGGAAGTTTTATCAAGTAACACGAGTCAGATCCTGTTTTTAACCAGAATTCTTTCTTTGTCTTTCGGTCCGTTAAGTGTAATGACTTTTTAATTTTGGGGCGGCCTTCTCCTCCCTTAGATGGACCCTTCCAGTGTTCCATTGCTGGCCTGGCACTTTGTGGCCGTGCATAATTATGTGAATCCAATGCTTGCCTTCTGCAGAGGAGATGTTGTTCATTTTCTTTTGGTAAGTCCTAATATGATGCTAGATCTGTTATAAAGTCCTTTATTGTAAGACTTTTTTTTTCTCATCCACCAGTAATTTAATATTGTGTCAAAGAAATATGCTATCATAATTCTTTGGTGAGAGAGTGACCTATTTAATTTTTATTTAAGGCTTTAATGGTTAACATGGAAAACAACTGATCACCCTCTGCTCCATGCCCTTTCATGGTGTGTTTCTCAGTCCCATCTCTCTCCTTTGACTAACAAATAATTAATGGTGTATGTGTAAGTGTAAATATATGAATGTACATATGTCTGTATTCATGGCCTGCCTATCTACCTAATTAATGTTGGTATTGATCTTTTCATTTATGAAACATTTTCAACATATGAAAGATATGGAACATTTGGTGCTATCTTACTTTCATTCTATAAATGAGGAAACTCAGGAAGAAGAAGTGATTTGCCCTTGTTCACACAACTGTAATAGTGGAACTGAAGCCCATGGCTCTAGATCCCATGCTGCTTTTACCAGAGTGTAGTTTCTTACACGGGAAGTGACTTGTGAAGTGAAGATGGGATTACATGAAGGGCCCACATTAAGTGGTTTTAGTTGTTTGTTAAGGTATCTGGTGAGGTCAGTACTGCAAATCATGAGACTAGAAGAGGCATTGGGACTTAAAGGGAAAGGAAGACGTCTAGAACACCACTATGGGGAGGGTACAAGAAAACTCAGATGGAATTGAATGACAGATCAGGTGTGCGTTGTGCTGCCTCTCTTCTTCAGTGCTCTATCACCTTGGAGCGGAAGTGGAGAAACCAAATTGTAAGGATGATTAAAGGTTATAGAGTGTATGTGTCCACATATATAAATAAAATATTGACACTTGAGGTTCTTTAGGGAAATGTTTTGTTGTTTGAAGTCTTATACAACAATTTTTTTGTTGTTTAATAGTATTATACATCAGAAAAGTCTAACTTTTATCACTGTAATAGTTATTTTTTTTCTTTTGATGAACTTTCGTTTGACTTTTTCACACCATGTCACCAATCCCATTTCATGCTTTAACTCCACCTATAACTATAGTCATGGATGTGATGGAGGTGGGTTGTTCTGAATTTTGACCGAGTGACTATTACCTTACAGCATTTGCTAATACTGACAGCCAGGCCACTGACCAGATGTGCCTTGGATTTTGGTACAAATCATTGTGACAATTTCTGTCATTTGTGTAGTAGTTTCTTTAATTATCAGTATTTTTGGCTTATCCATACTGTGAATACAACCATTTTCTAGGTGGAGTATAATTATCTAAAAAAGTCCATCAAATACTAGCTGATATTTAGGTTGTTTTTATTTCATCATCAGGTTAAGAGAGATGAATCTGGAGCAATACATGTTACTAAGCAAAAGCATCTTCACCTGTACTATGACCTCATCAACTTTACTGTAAGTATTATTCCAATTACATATCCCCATTTATTTCACATAATTGTTTTGAGTCCATGGTGTATTAAAGTAAAGCTATCAGGATTTCTGCCACGGACCATGACCATTAGGATTATGTAAAATATGGAGAGAAGTGAAGTCACGCTTATATTGAATACAGTCTGAGTTTGGTATGATGCCACATTATTTTTTGCTGTCTTGCAGCCTTATGTCCTGCTGAGAACTGACAGGATCGGCAAAAGTTTTCTTTAATGTCCTGATTAGCTCAAAGGGGTGTTCACAAGAATTTAAGTGGATTTTTTCAGGATCATTGCCCAGCTTTCTTTATAAACACATTTTCATGTTTCTGAGCTTGTCCTAATTGGTTCAGGAACTTATGCAACCTATTTTTTTTCTTGTGGCTAAAAACTTTGCAGAGTTCTCTTTCTACCATGCATCTCAGTCCTGAGCGACTTTTGGTTAAAAAAAAAAAGGACTATTTGTCTTTTGTGCCAATTTTTTCTTTTTCAAATAGTGTGTTAATTCTGCAATAGTATAATTATAGTATTTCTGGGTTTCTATCATTAGTGCTTTTATCAGTAATCAATATCTGATATCCATATACAGAAGCATTCTGTATATGCATAAATATAGGCAACCCTAAATATAAGAAAGTGCCTCATTTTTTTCAAAAAAAATCTAAAAAAAAAGTTTTTACTCCCAATTTAATAATATGCAATTTTTTAGGATTATAGATGAAATAGATCTTTTCTTCATAATATAGGATTTATAAATTTAGTTGCACATTGCTTTGTAATCTCACATACAGACTATTGATTTAGAAATACTTTTTCTTATGCATATTTCACAAAGTAATTTTGTTCCACCTCTTCTCATCCATATAAGATATCAATGTTTTTGTCATCACCAACACCTTGTTGAATCATCTGACAAAGTTTTCTAGAATTCATCATCATCACTTCTGTTTGAAGATGTTTGAGATACAGCACTTTTAAAATTGGCATATGATTCTTTACACAGAAAATTTTCTCCCAACCACAAAGAGCCATCCGCCTAACAATAATACCACAGTCAGTATTTTCATTTGTCCTGTGGCTTATCCGTGATGTGACCACTAAATGCCTTGCTCTGTAAATTACCTTTAAAAGGCTTGTTTACAACAGTGTCAATACATATCATTGTGAACGTCTGATTTCAGGAATGATTGCTAAACTGCTAACATTCTCTCTCTGTCATTCTCTCTGTTTTAATTAAGTGCCCTTTGAAAGCATTCAAAAGCTACTACTGACTGAGGTTGTATAAGGCTAATAAACAATGTGTCTTTCTTAAATGATACTTTGTTTTTCAAAGTAATCAAAAGAGTACTGTCTAGGAGCTCTTTGTAAAAGATTTGAGTACCAAATTCTTTTCTGAGAGAGAATTTTTTTTGGAAAAATGCCCCAGAAAAACAAAATCCCTTATAATAGCCACTGTACAATGATAGAGTATATCTTCAGCATATGTCAAAAGAAAATAGATTCATTTTCAACTTGGTTGTCATTGATATGGTATTATGCAAATAACCTCTGACAACATGCGATAAATCATATAAATAAACCAACATGAATACCAGAGAGATAAAGTGCAGGGAAAACATTTTGTTCCATCTAATTTAGAATTCTAATTGAGCAGATTTTAAAACTTTATTTCTTGGAAGGGATTGAGATGCAAAAAAATATATTTTGAAAATAAATCTCAACTATAACCTATGAAATTTATCAAAATAGCATCCTTCAGAAGATTTTAAAAATTATTGAGTTATTACTTTTAAAATCATAATAGTACTTATGAAATAAAATTCAGAAGATAAGAGAGAAATAGTGCAAGGAACTCTCCTAATAATTTTTAGGAATGTTTAGAAGGAAATACGTATTTTAAATAGCTTCTATTTTAAAATATGTATTCCTTAAATGCTTTTGATCATCTTTTGACCACCTAGGTTTATGAGATTTAATTTGCTCTTTTGTTTTATTAATGTCATTAAAAACCAGAAATGCAAAGTTCGTCACTTTTCTTAAGTCACTTGTGCCAATGTACCTTTCAAAAATTTCATAAAAGCCAATAAATCCTGTAATATATCTATTAAAGATCTGAGTTAGCCTTCTTTTAAATTCTGAGAGTGTCATTTTAGCACTGTCAAACTCAATACTGTGTTATGTATCTATTGTTCTCTAGGCTGGTCACTGAGTAGTTCTTGCTGTAATTGTGTTGTCATCAAATTATTAAATGGATGAAGTCCTCAGTGTAATCTACTGAGTGGCCAATTTTTCTCCTTGATGGTGTGAGGTGGGCCTCATTTTTGTTTTGTTGTGTGCTTGAATTGCAGTGGATAAACTCACGCACAATTGTACTCTTGGACAGTGTAGAGAAGTTGCATGTGATAGATCGGCAAACTCAAGAGGAACTGGAAACAGTGGAGATCTCAGAAGTCCAGTTGGTCTACAATAGCAGTCATTTCAAGTCCCTAGCCACCGGAGGAAATGTTAGCCAGGCACTGGTAAGGGTAACCCATTATCTTAGTGTTGATTTGACAAACTTGGTATTCTGTTACTGCTTTGTTTTAGAAATAGAAACTCTGAGGCATTATCTTTATGTCTTGAGGTGTTTCTTTAAAAGCCACTAGGTTGAAGTGGATGTGGGTGTATTTGTAGGTATTCAGGAATGTGAACTGAAACAATAATTCCTATTACTTTCTTTCCAGAAATATGACTAATTTAATACCAAAGAGTTTCAACTTTTATACTAAAATAATGAAATTGAAAATTTATGAGAAAGAAATTATAAAAGCAAAATATTTTAGAAAGTTTAATACACATGACAATAAGCCTGATAGATTTAAGGGATAAATGACTAGAGACAGGTAGCCTATGAGGCTTTGGAAAGATTTGGATGTTTGGTAAAGGCTAGAACGGGTTTGGTGGCTGTGGTCATTGATGGCTTTATGAGAAAGAAAATACCCAAGAGATGAAATGTAGGAGCCTGGAGAGAAGGAAGACATAAAAGTTATGATCTTAGTATTAATTTTACTATATTTTAAGCAACCACGATAATGGGTTTTAGCAATTGACACAAATACTTTACAGTTAAATTACTTTGAATTGTGACCTCATGTTTCCTAAACCAGTAATCTTTAAGCAGGAAATTTAGACTGAGGATTCCCTGGGTAATTTCTTGAAAAAAATAGTAATGATGGTCATATTTAATGTGTCTACTGCATGATATGTAGACATTGCTCAAATCTCCCTGAGATATTAGAACTTTAGAGCATAAAATATATATGAAAGAGCCTTCCAGGAAATCCAGAGTAAGAAATGGTAAAAGTAAGAATAATTACCATCTCACACTTAGATATTTTCTTGTTTCTGAGTGGTTATTAAAAATACTATTAGACTTTAAGCTTGCACTTTTGATTAAGATAGAATAACGGGAATTGCATTTACTCCCCTGTCTGGGGAAAAAAAGGTCAGAAAAAGAAACAATAGTTTTCAAGATATTGGATACTGGATAATGAAGGACAGATCCTTGACAAAATGGACAACAAATGACATGAGCACCGTGATGGTCCCAACTTTAGCCTTGAAAGAGTTTCCAGGCTGTGGTTCAGGGGGAGAGAACCCAGTTGGAGCTTGGAGGTCTCCATGAATTGAGGCAGAACTAAGACTGTGGGAAGACAATGGTGGGCTGAGCAGGACAGAGTACTGGAGAGGAGAGGAGTATGCAAAGGGCCCCCCTTGGGTATTCTGCAGACTACTGACCAATCGATACATATGAGGAAAACTACCTAAGGCCAGGGAAAGAAATATTTGAAAGGTATAGAAGGAACTATATGCAGTGCTCCCACTTGCTTGTTTTATACTAGCCAGGTGGAAAACTTCATGATTCACAGGGCATAGGGGAGAGTACTCAGGGGCATCTTACCTCCGTAGTGAGAAATAATTAGGATTAAACACTGCTCTGAGCCCCACTAACAAATCTTGAAAACAAGACCAGAAAGGATCAAACTTCTCCCAGAGCAAAGCATATTAACAGGAATACAGAAATTTCCATGACCCAACAAGGTAAAATTCACAATGTCTGCCATCTAATTAGAGATTACTAGGCATGAAAAAAAGAAGAAACACACAACTTATAATGAGGAGAAAAATCAGTCAAAACTGACTTAAACCTGAAACAGATGTTTGAATTAGTAGACAAGGACATAACAATTATTTTAATTGTAGGCCATATGTCCAAAAAGTTAAGTAGAAACATGGAAGATAGTTAAAAAGATGCAAATCTAACTTCTAGAACTAAAAACTACAGTGCTTGAGATAAAAATACAGAGAGTAGATATTGTAGGAGAAAGCATTAGTGAACTTGAGATGCAGGTTTCCCTTGCTATCCGAAAGTACAGTGTTCCTATGAAACCTTTTGTAAGCTGAAATGGTGAAAGTGAAGAAGCAATTGCCATTAATTTATATGGAAAAATTTTGAAGTGTTATGTTTTTTTTGTTGATATTTATTTCAAAGAACTTAAAGGTATCACTTTTGGTCAGCCCTATTCTTTGCCAAAAGCAGTGCCCACCTTTCATCCAATAATGAGAAGGTTGCACTGTTTTCCTTTAGATTTGGAAATTGGCATGTTCCTCCATTTTCTGCATGATTCTGAAAAATAAAAATACCCAACATAAGCAGAGCATTACGTTTTGCACTTTGTCTTTTCTGCCACTTCCACTGACAGACTGGCACTTGATTGACATTTTTTGCCCCTACTCTATGGGATGAAACCATGTTGACGTAAAATGTTGTCTCTAAAATTGACATTCTTCAAAACCTGATGAGATTTCTAATTCATGTAACCTTTACCTTATTTATTTATTTATTTATTTATTTATTATTTTTTTTTTTTACAGGCTTTGGTTGGAGAGAAGGCTTGTTATCAATCCATCAGTAGCTACGGTGGTCAGATCTTTTATTTGGGGACCAAAGTAAGCTCTTCCACTCTGACTTGGCATTTGTTTGTGTCAGGATAGTTGGGGCTGAAGGAGGTTGCTGGTAAAGAGGGCAGTGCATTACAAAGTAAATACTGATCAGCATAATCTAAAACCTTTAGGGGTTAGATAGTCATGATTTTTAGCTAATACATTTTCTCACTTTTAGACATACTTTTACTTTCATTTAGATTCTAATAGGATGCTTATTTTCTTGATTTCGGGATATACTTTCATAATCTTCCTTCACATTTATGTTTTCAGGACTAGGAAGATACCTTATCATGTACATTTGTCGTGTAATTAAGATGTCTTTAGCTTAGATCAGCTTAGGATATATTAAAATGCATTTGACTTAGAATAGAATCACTAAAATGGGAACTTTTTGTGTATCAATTTGTTCCTGTGCTTTTTCTTTTAACTTAACATGCAGAAATATGTCTTCCTTATGAAAATTCAAAATATTCCCAAGCCAGCACAGGGAGATTGGGCGTTCCTTGTTCCTTGTCCATGCACTTAACTCCTTCTTAGACTGTATACTTATTAATCTTTAAATATTTGTTTGATTTATTCTTTAATGTGGGTCCTTCAAGACCCTTTAGTAAATACTTCTAACTGTAGTGTGAAATGTGTTTACTTAAAGAGATGTAAAGTGAGATGTAGGACTGGGGCAGATGTGTCTTCCAAACAAGTTTGTTAAAGGTGGTTATTTTAATTTCCTTCTCTTTGTTTCCCAGTCTGTTCACGTGATGATGCTGAGGAACTGGAGAGAGGTGAGTACAGAGTAATTTTATATGTCAGAGCTATTGAATTGATAGCATCTTAATAGTTATGTTTTGACTTTGCAGAAAAAGATTATTTGAATTTGTGCTTTGTAATTTCAGAAGTGTACATCAAAACCATTGATTGTTAAGCACTTGATTTGATGGAACTTGACTATGAATTAGGATTAGGTTTGGCTATATATTGGGTTTTCAGAAAAGTCATGACGTATTTTGTTTATGTTTTTCAAAGGTCACTTATTTATATAAAGAACAAAGATCAATCAATGATATATTGCCCCTTTGTTCGATAACCTTTTGCCATCTTTCTGTGAGCTTCATAATTCCTCATTCATAGAAGGACCTGTCTTTATTTGTGAAAAACTGAACAAGGTGCTGATTTACAGCCTCATCTGAATTGAACATTATTCCACGCAAAGAGTTTTGAAGAGAGCGAAACAAGTGGAAGTCTGACAGCACAAGGTCATGCGAGTATGGTGGGTGTGGCAACACATCCCATCCAAGCTCCAATAATTTTTGATGGGTGATCAAACTTGTGTGTGGTCTCGCGTTGTCGCGATAGAACACAACTCCTTTACAATTATCAAGCTTTGGATGTTTCTGGATGATGGATTCGTTCAAACTGTCCAACTGCCGACAGTATACATTTGAATTGATTGTTTGGTTCCTTGGCAGGAGCTTGAAAAACTCGACACCTTTAAAATCCCACCACATTGGGCCGGCTGAGTGGCGCGGTGGTTAAGAGCTGGCTTGGGACGCCAGCAGCCCCGGTTTGGGTCCCACATATGACCCAGTGACACTGCCTTCAAAAAATAAAAAATAAAAATAAAAAATAAAATCCCACCACACTGAGAGCGTAACCTTCCTCTGATGAATGTCTGCTTTTGATGTCATTTGAGGTAAATTATCACCTCGGGACCAAGACTGTTTGTACATCACATTGTTGTAAACAATCCACTTGTCATCACCAGTTATCAGTCGCTTCAAAAAAGTATTGTTTTGGGCTGGCCGAGTGGCGCATTGGTTAAGAGCTGGTTTTGGGATGCCAGCAGCCCCTGTTCGGATCCCACATGTGAGGGCCAGTGACATTGCCCTCTACAGCTAACAACAGCTCCACCTGGAGCTGGGCTGGGCGAGCCCCGGTGATGGTGTAGGCTGCAGCCCCTGCTGCAGTGGGCTGCCATAGGCTACAGTGAGTGTCCGGCAGCCAGCATGAGCAGCGGGCAGCCAGCGTGAGCTGCCAATAGCTGCGGTGAGCGACCATCCAGAGGCCAGCGACCAATCTGCCTCATCCGGGAAGACCGCAGTGACGATACCAACATGGGCCAGTGAAACAACGTCCTCTGCAACTAGACTGAAGAACAAAAAGACAACGACTTGTCTGTTCCCCTTCCCTGATTCCGCAACGCGGTTCCCCTCCCCCAATTCCCCGATAAAATCTAAAAAAAAAAAAAAGGATCGTTTTCCTCACGTTTAATGAGCATATTTCAGATGTTTATATGTGCTGTCAAATGAACTTCCTTGAGTTCATGTGGAACCCAAATATTGAACTTGCTTAGATATCTCAGCTTCTTCAGGTGGTCGTGAACGATTGAATGATGGATGTTCAATGTTTCTGCAGTCTCTCGTGTCGTGTAACTTGGGTTTGCCTTTATTTTGTTACCAACCTCGGTGGGCCTCCCTGACTGAGGAGCATCATTGAAATCAAATCACCAGCACGGAACTTCGTGAACCATCATTGGCACTGACGTTCTTATAGAGCATTGTCACCGTAAACTTTATGCAACTTTTCACAAGCTTGACATGCATTCTTCCCTTTATGGAAGTAAAACAGTAAAATATGGCAAAAATGCAGTTTGGTCTTCCATCTTCAACTTGTTGTAAAATCTCCAAAACACAACCAAATCAATTTTTTTTAGAATGAAGCTAGAACTGTCAGCTGTCAAATGACATAGCAATAACATAGATGCGAATGACTAGTACTTCCAAAAGTGAACTAGTGCCAGCTGTTGCAAACATGAGTCATGATTTTTCCGACAACCCAATATTTCAGAAAATTCAAAATAACAGTGGCTTTAACGAGATTTCTCTCATGTAAAAGCAACCTGTAGGTAGACAGTCTGTGGTTAGCATGGCAGCTCCATGGTCTTTAGTATACTATTCCGTTCCACCATCCTTGGGGGGGATTCTAGTCTCAAGGTCATTTTATATTTCAGTATGGCTGCTGGGGCTCTATCTCTTAAGTCCACATTCTGGGAAGCAGGAAGGAGAAGAGAAGGGCTGGCTCCTGCCTTTTAAGGTGACATCCCAGAATTACCAAACAACACTTCCACTTACTTATCCTTGGCTAGACTTAGTCACATGGCCTCAAGTGGCTACAAGGGAGCCTTTGAAATGTCCTTTAGCTGGTGTATTGATAGATGGATTTGTTACTAAGGAGGAGTGAGTGTAAGGATGTTGTGATGAACAACTAGCTGTCCTGTTACAGTGACCTTCTAATTGTTTCCTCTTCATATCTAGGCCTTATGACTTCCAGTATAATACATGGGCCTATACAGTCACTGTACGATCTAGTGCTTTAAGAAATTATTTTTCTTGGAAATCAGATATTCACATGGTTATTAGAATAATTGTAGCTTCTAAGCAGCAACGTCTGGGAAGATATTCAGTAGAATAGGAATTCTGACTTGTGATTGATCAGACAAAGGGCTCCAGCTTCTCTCATTTATTTGTTTTTAGAGAGTGGATCATCTTCTGAAACAAGATTGTCTTACAGAAGCCTTGGCTCTTGCATGGTCTTTCCATGAGGGAAAAGCAAAAGCAGTAGTAGGTAAGCGAACAGCATGCCGGTGTAGTGGACTTTGTTTTTCTAGAGTAGAGAATGAATCTTACTAATCCCTCATAGAACACTTTTTAGCTTAGTGTTCATATAGTATATAAACAAGATGTTATCAGACCTTACAGATTTCAGTGAAAAAGGTTAATGATAAATACAGGATAAAGAATTTTAAACGTCATCTTTTTTTTTTTTTTTTTTTTGAGGGCAGTGTCACTGGCCCTCATATGTGGGACCTGAACCGGGGCCGCTGGCTTCCCAAGCCAGAGCTTAACCACCACGCCACTCAGCCGACCCTTAAATGTCACTTTTTAAATTCTTTCGTTTCATAAGGAATTTTTACTGTTAGAATAAAAGGGAAGGATATTGATCTGCTATCTGGTTCAGTGGATGTGAGGTGCTTTATTATGGCATATTATCCAAAATTTTGATACCTAAGGATTGTTATAATTATATATCTACTGTTAGTGCAGGTTATAAATAGAAAACCAGAACAATTTTACTCCTGAAGATGTGGATTAACTTTGTTTTTATGTTGGATTTTGCTTCTCTGCAGGCTTATCGGGGGATGCCAGCAAGCGAAAGGCTGTAGTTGCAGATAGAGTGAGTATTTTAATAGGGCCTTTCTAGTGCACAGTACAGATTTACTTTGGATATTTGCTAATAATCTTTGGGCATGATTAGGTAAAGGGCTACAGTCAAGGCAGCAGTGTATAACAAACAAGTCAGATTTTAATTCCCTGGGGTCATTGTGAATGCTTTTTAATTTTCTTATCACCTTTTTTTTCTTGCTCACTCTCTTATGAAGATGCTAAAGTAGTAAAATAGCCAAAAGACTATTGTACTATTTATAGCAGAAAGAAGGAGGAAGCCTGTGATGTGGATATTTCTGAACCTCATTATAGCCCATAGAAAGTTGATACTTGTTATATTTTTATAAACTGGTAATTATGAGAAGTATATGCAAGCATGTGTGTTGCCTGAGATAGCAGAGAGGGCTGATTTTTTTTTTTTTTTTTTTTTTTTGAGGGCAGTGTCACTGGCCCTCATATGTGGGACCCGAACCGGGGCCACCGGCTTCCCAAGCCAGCGCTTAACCACTGCGCCACTTGGCCGGCCCTGATTTTTTTTTTTTTATTATTAGTATGAACATGATTAATATGATTAATGCTATTTAATAGTGGCTTTGTTTTCCTAGTCTATTATGCAAGTGTGTTAGTAAAAATTATAGTCCAAATTAGTATAAACATTTAGGAAACAAACAGAAATTCGTCACCCCTTAGACTCATGAATGATTTTCTCAGTATCTGCTAAAATATTTAGGGTTCTGTGTAGTCTCTGTGTTCTTCAGGGAAATACCTACAGCAGAGGATCACTGAAGAGCTTAATTTCAATATTTCATTTCCTGAGCAACATAGATACAACTAAGGCCTAGAACCTAGAGATATTTTTAGGAAAGATTAGCAGATTAATATTTGCCCTGAGGCTGAAAGAAATTAGGCTGGGTTTTTAAAAAATGGGAAATAAAGCCACTAAAATTTTTAATTATATTTTTAATAACAAAGCCTGATTCTGGGAGGATCATATATATTAAGTATTTTCAGATGTATTTTACTTGCTATACAAGGCTGTTTTCCTTTCAGATGGTAGAAATCCTATTCCATTATGCAGATCGAGCTCTGAAAAAGTGTCCAGACCAGGGGAAAATCCAAGTGATGGAGCAGCATTTTCAGGTACACTCTTCATATGCTTCTAACAGCCATTGCTGTGAGGAGGTCTAATACTGCTCTTTCATTTTACTTGAGAATGAAACTTGCATGGTTTGGTTACATAATTTTCAGTGTTCAAAGCTTTATTTCAGGGCTGGTGGAGCATTCTAAAGGATTAAAGTTTTGAAGTAGCAGGTCACATGGAAACAGATAAGTAAAACATGAAGCACTGGTGCTGAGCTGCTCAGTGCTGTGTGAAAGGAAAGGCTATAGGTACATACGTGCGAATTGATACCTTGCAGTGGCTGACACCTCGCTAATGACTAAGATTTATGTTAACTAGTCTAGCTGGAGGAGAGGTGAGCTACCAAGATTTAAATTTAGCTCTGCTAGGAGCACCTGTGACTCAAGAACAGCTCAGTTACAAAAAACAAAAAACAATCTCTAAAATATGCTAATGAAGATCTTTAGTTTCTCTTGGAATTCAGTGAAAACTGAAGTCAAGAAATGATTTAAGGCCTGTGCAGTTTTCATTTGAGTTTTACTGGTTGCAGTGATCTTCAGTTATTTTTGTTGCAAATCTGTTTCTCCTTCCCCATTCCTAGAGCTCCCTTCCCTTCCCCTACCTCCTCTTTTAGCAAATATTGGAGAATATAATACAGGAGTCAGCAAACATTTTCTAGGGGGGGTCAGATGGGAAAATTTAGAGCACTCATGATCTCTGTCACATATTATTGTTTTGTTTTGTTTTTTAAAAAAACCTCTTAAAAAATAAACCTCTTAAAAAATGTAAAAACTACCTTTAGCAATTCAGAAACAGGCTGTGGGCAGGATTGGCCCATGGGCCAATCAATGTCTGCTACTCCTGGTCTAATTATGTTCTAGGTACTGGGCAATAGTGAGTAAAACATACATGGCCCTGCTGTCTTAAAGTTTGCCGCCTCATCAAAATAACTGTTCTTATGTATGTTAGCAGAAATATTTAGAAGAATCTAGAGGTTTTGAAGTTCCAGACCGGGCACAGTTCATATCTTTTCCATTTGATGCTCTTCCCTTTGGAAGATAAGGACAGATACAGTTATTAGCATTTGGCAGATATCAGAGGAGGATTTGGTTTCCTGAATTGTACTCTTTAATGCCACAGCAGTGAGCTTTTGGCAGAGTAACTTTTATTACTGTTTGGGGGTTTATTAAATTTATCAGTAAAGAAGAGAAATAAGCCCAGATCAAATTATAAAAATAAATAATATAGGAGGAAAATATAGGTAGAAAGAAAGCATTTGGGAACAAAACTCTTTGAGAACAGTACACCTTGTATTATATATAAACACTTTTGTATACGAATGCAGTATATATAATAAAGAAAACAATATTTTAACAGGAGAATATCTTTTAGTAAGAGGTGGTAGGGATGATAGTCATGAAAGAGCCCTGGCCATTGGAAGATATACTTTGTTGAAAAGAAACATCTAATAGGGAATGCTAGAAGGGGCTAGTGTGTGTGTGTGTGTGTGTGTGTGTGTGTGTGTGTGTGTGTGTGTGTAAGCAATACAGAATGGCCACCATGCGGAGAGCATCGTAGAAAGCTATAAAAGAAGAAAAGAACAAAAGTGATGTTTTGATGGAAAAATATGAAAGAATCTCAGCATGACAGAGAATGTAGGTGATGGTTTCTAATACAAATTATAAAATTTACAGGGCAACTGTAGTATAATGTATTCTTTAACCACCTACATCTCTGTGAGAAGTTTCATTCTGCTAAAAGACTATCTGATAAGATTGTTTTTTATTTGTTAATAATTTAGTCTCATAGAAGGTAAAGGAAACAATAGTGGGAATCATTACTCTGAATCCACTTTTTATCATTGGTTGGGGAAGTAGAAGGGATGGACTCTTGAGAGAAAAAGATTGTAATAATGATGAAAATACATTCAGCATGAATTCTATATTTTATAAAGCAAGTATTTCAGAAAAAAAATATAGGCACAATCTCAATGTTATGGGCTCCACAAAATGTATAAGGAATTCTTAAATTTTGACATAACCACAAACAATCCAAAGAGAAAGAAAACAGGGAGAAGTATCTGTCTGCAAAGCACAGAACAGCTATAAAAGATGGAGAGAGCTAGACAACCAAAGATATATGCCAAAAGCATCATGAACCTATAAGACTGTCAGAAAAGAGAATAGTACTATCTAGATTTGCCTACCAAAATGCCAAGGGGTACACAAAAAGGATTTTGACAAAGATTCACTGAGTATATGCTACATGCCAAGTACTATATAAAGGGTGTGATGTATGTTTTTATTCTCACAACATCTCAATGGAGTAGATACTGTTTTAATCCCCATTTTAGAGATGAGGAAATTTAGGCTGAGAGAATAGTTAAGTGACTTCCCAAGGTAATATTGCTGGTAAGTGGTGGGGCCAGGACTCAAATCCAGGTCTTTCTGACTTCAAAACCCAGCTCTTAACTAACCATTGAACTATATACTGTTATTTTCAGACAAGTACAAGGAAAAGATGGGTGAGAAGGGGTAATGTTAACTATTGCTTAAGAATGGTAATTAGAACAAACATCTAAACTGTTTTAGCTTCTTGTATGGCAGACACTGTTACAAACTCTTTATACATATTAACTCATTTAATTCTTATGACTCTGTAAGGGAGGTACTGACAGTCCCTTTATAAATGAGACTGAGACACAGAGAAGTTAAATAACCCATTTCAGGTTACATAGCTAGTAAGTGATAGAGCTGGGGTTAGAATCCAGGCAGCTGGTCTGCAGGGTCCACACTTGGGCGCTACACTCTACTATAGAACAACAGTTGTTATTTTCCTTCCATTTTCGTGAGCACAGAGAATGGTCTTTACCATGGAAAAGTCCAGATAAATGTATTTAAGAAAATAGCAGAAGCCCAGCATATGTGACATATAGTTACTTTATGGTTGTTCAGGTCTGAAGATTTTGAATTATAACCCAGGATACTGTTTGACCAATCTGAACCATTGTTAATAGTTTGTAAGTAACTTTGGATCAATTTTCAAATAAGGCACACTCAATTAAACATGGATGCCCAAGCAGAGGAGACACAATTTATTTCACTCAGGAGGACTATTTTCTTTTGGAAAAGGTGACCTTCAGCCTATTAGGATGAGTGAAATACATACACAGTTAGATGCAAGTATACTGTTTTAAGTGTTTAACCTTAAATATGTAATTATAAAATAATTATAATTTGACTCTAAAAGTGTAATTTTCTAAAAAAGAAGAGTGGAGTTCAGGAACTATCTGCTGATAAACCCAATGTGGTTTGTGAACATTTTGTATGAGTTCACGTAAAAACATCCATGTTAAACTCATATAAATTGCCCCTTTGAAAGGAATATGTGAACAGTATATTCATGGAATGCCTCTTACATAACATCTTGATTTCATTAAAGCATTTGTATAAAATTTCCATTACCCTCATGGCTGAAATAGATTAGTAAATAGATTTGCAGCTAGATAAACATCCCTATCCAAAGTGTATTCTTTGGTGGCTTGGCATTTATTACATCTTAGGGCTCTTTTATATCCAAGTTTTTATCTCTGATTTGGAAGATTTATTGAGTGGCTTGTCGAATGTAGATGGCATCTAAAATCAGGATTCAAAATGGTCTTGACAAAAAGTGCAATCAAAATTGTTATAAGATGAAATTTAACAAGGATAAAAACCAAGATATCGTTAGATTCAGATAATTAAATTGCGTGAGGACTGGAGTGGGAAAATCTGGCCGGACAGGATTTCAGTTGACCAGAAGCTTAGTATGAGCCAGTAGTGTGTTAAGGCCCAGATAAAGAAAGGTAATGAAACCCCTGGACTAGCTGTTGGAAATAAAACCTCTCACATATTTTATAAATTGTTGACAGACTAAGCTGTATCCCACAACTTGGATGGTGGGAGGTTTTAAAAACAACAGTTAAAAACAAATATGGGAGTTGTTTCATCGGAGGAGAAAATAAGTGGAGACATGCTTGTTTTCAGATAATGAAGGGCTGTCGTCATGCGGAGATTTACTGTATTGCTGCAGAAGGCAGGCTAGTGTAAGTGGGTAGAAATTACGAGAAGGTGTATTTCAGTTTAAAATGGCCTAGTGCTGATGTAACAGCTCTTGGATCTATGTACCTCCTACTATTGAATGTATTGAAATAAAGTGAGATGACACACTGACCAAAAACATTATTTTAAAAGACTTTCTTTGCTGTGTGGGAAGATCTAAGATTCTACATCAGCATCAAGAAACTGTCCTTAGAACCAGATAACCTCTAATCCAGTGAAAGACTGGTTTCCATCTTTGTGAAAATACTGAGAATTTATATTTTACCAGCAGATGGCACTCATGCCTGCTGCCTCAATTTTAATCTTTACCTTTGAGGAGGGGCCCCTCACCTTTTCCTTAAGAGTCAGAGTATATAATACCATTCAGTATTTCTGCTTCCCTCTAAAGATAATTCAATATTTTGTCCTGTCTTAACTATAGAAAATAACGCTTGGATCTTTTGATGTGTTTGAAATCTGTGGCTTTTTATCTAAAAAGATTTGAACCTATAACTATAATTTATTTGTTTCGTAACTAGTAGAATTAAAAGGAATTAAAGTGTTCTTTGTCTCATACATTTTGAACCTCACTTTTTCTTCTGGCCAGGTCTTTCCCATTCCAAAACAAAGTCAAACAGCAAACACATCCTTTCTTTGTCCCAGTTCATACCCAACAGCCGTACGCCTCCTGTTTGCAGATTCTTTACAGAGGCAAACATCTTATAAGACTTGTCTGCATTTCCTCACCTCTCTCTCATTCCCTGCCTATAAATTCTGTGGGCGCTTTTATTCCTCATCTTACTGATCCTGAATAGCCTTCAACACAGTTAATGGCTTCCTGAAACAGTCTGTCCATTTGGCTTCTCTGGTATCATACATTCCAATTTTTTTCCTCTCTCTCTCTCTCTCTCTCTCACTACTTATTGACTTTCTTTGTTCATTCTTCTCCCTCTTCCACGTAACCAATAAATGTTTGGTTGTGAATTCTGGTTGTGAATTGTGAATTCTTCACAGTACTCCTATCTTTTATTTCTGTATCAGTGTTTTTCAGGATATTGTCTGTGGACCATTTGCTTCAAAATCTCTTGAGAAGCCGTTTCATGTATTTTGGGTTATTTTATCTTTCTACACTCATGTTTGTTTCTTTATGAAACAAGGTAGAGGTATAAATAAATATGAGGCCTTTTATTAATATGAGTCAATCTAAAAGGATTTGAAAAATAATATCATTTTAAAAGATTTTAAAAATGAAGCCTTACCTTAATTGTTACCAAGCTCTCCTCCCAGCTTCATTTTCATTTCCGTGAGGAGCGGATCATTCAGCACCATTGTGGCAGCTGTTGGCATCTGTTTTTGTATGAAGAGTTCATACCAAAGAGTGGACGGAGACCCAAAGCTGAACACACAGCCAGGCAATAGGAGCTTTCCTTGTCTAACTTGTGCTTACCTGAGATGATTTCAGGGAGGGAAAACTGTTGGTGTCCACACGCCGTCATATCCCTGAGGCTTGCTTAAAATGCAATCTATTCTTTCCCAGATTATTTATTATCATCATACCTGAAAAAAAATAAAGGAAAAAAACATATACACACATACACATACAGAGAGATATCTGTATAGCTGCTCACGGTGTTTGAATACTAATACTGGAATACCAGCTGCCTAGCTCTATCTATCTGTCTGTCTGTCTATCAATCATATCTTTCTATCTTTAGGAATGTGTATCTGTTTTGGTATATATATTCTAGACTTTGCTAAAATTTTGAATCATTTTTAAGCAATGCAGTTTTCATTGCCTGATTGACTTTTAGAATATAAGTGATCAGAGTTAATGCCATTACTCCAGAAAGCGAAGGAATCTACATCTGCTATCTCAATCCTCTTCATATCATCCCTATAAAATAGGGAAAACCAGAGATTAAACCTTTAGTTGGCAGATGGTAAGATAGTCACAGTGCAATAAAATGATCTATTCAGTCACTCAAACAATCAACAGGCCTAAATTTAGGTTTTACTGTCAGCTCAGTGTTTTATTCACATATCCACATTGCTTTCTTTAATGTCTTAAATATACATTAATATCTAACAAGAGACACAATCTTTGGTCAATTATAGGGATGTGCACTGGAGAAGAGATTAGAGAAATATTTACTTTTTTAAAATTATGAAGACCAAAAATTCAGCCATTTCTTGGGGGCATCCTGTAAGCTTTTGAGACTGAGAGGAATATTCTTAAAAGCAGGCATAGCTAATTATGTTGGTGTTGAAAGACTCAAGACAACAGCAAGCAGCACACAGCACAGGCTGAATGTAAGGGCAGAAGGGCTGGACGTTTGCACACAGGCCCTTTGATCTGTCAACATCCCATAGACAGGCATGTGTAGACTAGGCCTAGCTGGATGGACTGAGGGTTTTGCTTTTCCATTCTCCTTTTTTTAGGGCTCTTGTGAGAGCAGCCTTCCAAATGGGTTAAGTGTGGGGGATTACCTGACTTTGGACACCGGCTGCTCAGAGTAGTGTATACTGGTCCTGGGAATGTCTGCTCCAAGCTCTCAGTGCAGATCCTGTGGGAAATTGAGTCCAAGTTTACCCTTGCCACTGGGGAGATGGAGAGCTGCTGATCCTACAAACTCATTTTCAGGCATCTAGGAGATTGCCACTTGGGGTTATCCACTGGTCACTTGAGCTTGTCTCTTCATAATCAGATTCTAGAAGAGAAGGCTTAAAATATGAAAATAGATTTGGCTTTAACTAATGTCATGTTTATGGTTTTAAATGTTCAAAATTGATAAAGAAGCCAAATTAAAAGTGTTAATTTATATGGTTTAGCCCTATTTAGTGAGTTACAAACAGTTAGGTGCAGACATGAGGACTATGTATATCCTTTTTTACTTTGAAATTGTTTTATTTTGGGATACGTGTAAATTCTCCTTCAGCTGTAAGAAATAATACAGAGAAATCCTGTTGTATCCTTAACTTGATTTTCCCTAAGGGGAACGTCTTGCAAAACTGTAGTATCACTACATAACCAGGATATTGACCAATCCAGTGAAGAAACAGAACATTTCCATCACCACACGTACCCCCTTCATTTCGCTCGGTTACAGCCACACCCACTGCTCTCCTGACCCCGCCCCATCCTTAGGCTCTGGCAACCACTAATTGTTCTCCATCTCTATAATTTCATCATTTCAAGAATACAATGTAAATGGAATTATGTAGAATCTAGCCTTTTGGAACTGACTTTTTAAACTCAGCATAATTCTCTGGTGATTCATCTAGGTTGCGGTACCTATCAATAGTTGGTCGCTTTTTATTGCTGAATTGTATTCCATGGTATGTATGTACCCACAGTTTTATGACCACTCACCCATTGAAGGGCATCTGGGTTGTTTCCATTTGGGGGCTATTAAAAATAAAGCTGCTATAAACATTTGTGTACAGGTTTCTGTGTGAATGTAAGTCTTCATTTCTCTGGGAGAAATGTCCAGGAGTGCACTGGTTTGGTATCCACATGTTCATTAAGTGCATACAGAAATATAATTGATTTTTGTATGTTTGCCTTATATCCTGCAGTCTTCCTGAACTCACTTCTTAGTTCTAGCAGGTTTTATGTAGATTCCTTGGGATTTTCTGTGTATACCATCGTGTCATCTGCAAACAGGAACAGTTTTGTTTTTTCCTTCCCACTCTGTGTGCTCCCTTCTCCCCCTTTTCTTACTTTATTCCACTGACTAGAACTTCCAGCCTTGTGTTGAATAAGAGTGGCAAGAGCCGCTTTTGATGATATAGTCAATAGCTCAAAAGCCACTCTGAGAGAACCAAAGAATATAACTATCACGGGCATATAACATATAAAGTGCTCAGATATGCAGTCATCTGTAGAGACTTTAATAGGGGCACTATAAATTCCAGTTCTTTATATTTTACAAGTTAAAACTTTCTTCAGCACAGCCTCTGAGAGCTGTTCACTGAAGGCTCTTCATGTAGTATGGTAGAGACATGTACAAGTTACTGAAAACTTAAACTGAATTCATAGTCACTAAAATGTAAAATACCTTAACTTTTCTATTCTTCAAGGTCAAAACAAACTTTGCTTCATCTTTTCCTCTCCACCCCCAAGAAAATGGGGGTACGCGCATAGATGCCCGATGAAATAGTCAGTGCTTTTATAAATACAGGTCAGTCCTCCACGAAGAGCTTAAGATGCCTGCCCTTCTACTTCTTCTATACACCATTCTAACTTCCTTTCAAAAATGAGCCTTCCTATACCTCCTGTCTCTTGTCTTACGCGCGCGTGCGAGCGCACACACACACATACACACACACGAGTGGTAAGAGCAGACACACTTACCTTGTTTCAGTCAGAATGAAAGCATTCAACCTTTCACCATGACGATAAAGTTAGCTGTCGGTTTGTTGCAGGTACTCTATCAAGTTGAGGAAATTCCTCTCTATTTCTATCTTTCTAAGAGGTTTTTCAGAATGGGTGTTGAATTTTGTTAGATGCTCTCTCTGTATTGATTGATATGATCATATGATGTTCAATGTTTCTGCAATCTCTCATGTCGTGTAACGTGGGTTTTACTTGATCAGTGCCTTTATTTTGTCATCATCAACCTTGGTGGCCTCCCTGACCGAGGAGCGTGGTTGAGATCAAAATCACCAGCACAGGGGCGGCTGAGTGGTGCGGTGGTTAAGAGCTGGCTTGGGATGCCAGCGGCCCCGGTTCGGGTCCCACATATGAGGGCCAGTGACACTGCCCTCAAAAAACAAAAAGAAAAAAAAAATCACCAGCACGGGGTTTCGTGAACCATCGTTAGCATTAACGTTCTTTTTTTTCTTTTGAGGGCAGTGTCACTGACCTTCATATGTGGGACCCGAACCGTGGCCGCTGTCTTCCTAAGCCAGCGCTTAACCACCGCACCACTCGGCTGGCCCGGCACTAACGTTCTATAGAGCATTGTCACCATAAACTTTATGCAACTTTTCACAAGCTTGACATGCGTTCTTCCCTTTATGGAAATAAAACAGTAAAATATGGCAAAAATGCAGTTTGGTCTTCTGTCTTCAAATTGTAAAATCTCCAAAACTCAACCAAATCGCTCAGTTTTAAAAAAAAATGAAGCTAGAACTGTCAGCTGTCAAATGACATAGCAATAACATAGATGCGAATGACTCTGGTACTTCCAAAAATGAACTAGTGCCATCTGTTGCAAACGTGCGTCATGACTTTTCCAACAACCCAAAATATATATATTAATATTTTGTTAAGGATTTTTGCATCTTTATTCATGAGGGATTTGGTCTGTAGTTTTCTGTTTTTGTGACGCATTAAGATTTTGGTATCAGAGCAATACTAACTTCATAAAATGATTAGGGAACTGTTTCCTTCTCTTCTGTTTTTTTGGAAGAGATTATATAGAATTGATATTAGTTCTTTTTTTTTAAATTAGTTACAGATGTACAAAACAATGCAATAGTTATCTTTTGCACCCCTTACAAAGTGACTACCCCTTTCCCCCTCCCCTACTCCCCCACCCAATATACATATCTATTACAATTCCATTGACTCCATCCCCACACTATATTCCACATCTCATGACTATATATATGTTAAATTATAGTCAACATCTAGTATTAATCAGCGGCAGCTTCAGATGTACAGTGCAGTAGTCAGGCCACTACACCGTCGATGAAGTGGTCTCCCTGACAAGACATTGGTCCTTCTGATCCCCTAAAAAAATATTTACAACATTATTGATTATATTCCCTAAACTGTCTATTCTGTCTCTGCAGTAGTATTGTAGTTATCAGTTTGTGTTGCCTCGTCCCTTCCCCTTCTCCCTCATGCCCACCCCCGTCCCATCTAGCCCTCATCAGTTTTTCCTTTGTGTCTTTGAGACTGTTTCTGTTTACATTGCTTGTTTATTCAGTTCTTTGGATTCCACATATAAGTGAGATCATATGGTATTTGTCTTTCTCTGACTGATTTATTTCACTTAACATAACAGTTTCTAGGTCCATCCATATTGTTGCAAATGGTACGATTTCGTTCTTCTTTATAGCTGCGTAATACTCCATTGTGTAAATGTATCACAGTTTCTTAATCCAGTCGTTTACCGATGGGTATTTCGATTGTTTCCAAGTCTTGGCTATTGTAAACAGCACTGCAGTGAACATAGGGGTGCATATATTTTTTTGAATTAGTGTCTTGGATTTTTCAGGATAAACACCTAGGAGTGGAATTGCTAGGTCAAAAGGTAGTTCCATTTCCAGTTTTTTGAGATACTTCCATACTGACTTCCATAGTGGCTGCACCAATCTGCAATCCCACCAACAGTGCATCAGGGTTCCCTTTTCCCCACAGCCTCGCCAGCACTTGTTGTTTATTGATTTATTGATGATAGCCATTCTGACCAGCGTGAGATGGTATTTCATTGTGGTTTTTATTTGCATTTCCCTAATGATCTATGAGGTTGAACATTTTTTCATATGCCTGTTGGCCATCTGTATGTCCTCTTTAGAGAAATGTCTCTTCATTTCCTCTGCCCATTTTTTAGTTCGGTTGTTTGTTTTTTTGGTGTTGAGTTGAGTGAGTGTTTTATAAATTTTGGATATTAACCCCTTATTAGATATATCATTGACAAATATATTCTCCCATTCAGTAGGCTTCCTTTTTTTTATTGATGGTTTCCTTTGTTGTGAAAAAACTTGTAAGTTTGATATAATCCCATATGTTAATTTTTTCTTTTACTTCCCTTGCCCGTGGGGATGTATCAGTAAAATATTGCTCAGGGTAATGTCTGCAAATTTACTCCCTATATTTTCTTCTAGGAGCTTTATGGTTTCAGGTCTTATATTTAAGTCTTTAATCCATTTTGAATTTGTTCTTGTATATGGCATAAAGAGGTAGTCCAGTTTCATTTTTTTGCATGTGTCAGTCCAATTTTCCCAGCACCATTTATTAAATAGACTATCTTTACCCCAGTGTAAATTCTTGCTTCCATTGTCATAGAGTAACTGTCTGTATATGCCTGGATTTATTTCTGGGCTCTCTGTTCTGTTCCACTGGTTTATGTGCCTGTTTTTATGCTAGTACCATACTGTTTTGATTACTGTAGCCTTGTAGTATGTTCTGGTAGCGTGATACCCCGACTTTGTTCTTATTTCTCAAAATTGTCGAGGCTATTCAGGGTCTTTTATGATTCCATATAAATTTTAGGGTTATATTTTCTATTTCTGTGAAAAATGCCCTTGGTAGTTTGATAGGAATTGCACTGAATCTATATATTGCTTTAGGCAGTATGGACATTTTAACTATATTAATTCTTCCTATCCATGAGCATGGTTGGTGTTTCCATTTATTTGTATCTTCTTTTATTTTTTTTTCAGTGTCTTATAATTTTCTGAGTACAGATCTTTTACTTCTTTGGTTAAATTTATTCCTAGGTATTTTATAGTTCTTGAAGCAATTGTAAATGGGACAGTTTGCCTGATTTCTCCTTCTGTTAGTGTATTATTGGTATATGCAAATGCAACTGATTTCTGAACATTGATTTTGTATCCTGCTACCTTACTGAATTCGTCTATCAGTTCCAATAGTTTTTTGATGGAGTCTTTATGGTTCTCTATATATAGTATCATGTCATCTGCATATAATGACAATTTTACTTCATCCTTGCCAATTTGGATGCCTTTTATTTCTTTTTTTTGGTCTGTTTGCTGTGGCTAGAACTTCCAGAACTATGTTGAATAAAAGAGGAGAAAGTGGACAGCCTTGTCTTGTTCCTGATATTAAGGGGAATGGTTTTAGCTTTTCCCCATTGAGTATGATGTTAGCTGTAGGTTTATCATATATGGCCTTTATTATGTTGAGATATGATCCCTGGAATTGATACTAATTCTTTCAGTGTTTGGTAGAATGCTTCAATGAAACCATCTGATCATGAAGATTTTGGTATTTATTTAAGTTTATTTGTTTTTGCCTATTTTTTTAGAGGTATCACATTCACAGGGTCAAAAAAAGACAAATATAACAGATAATTGGTGAAAAGTCATACACTCAACCCTGACATCTCTCCGGTTCCCACTCTACGCCACCCCTTCCTCGCACCCTATCATTCAACTGCTTTTGTTATGTTCTTGTGAATTATTCTAGACTTCTTAACATACAAGCAATTCCTATTCTTCTTGGGGAGGGGAGTTTTTAAATTACTAGTTCAATTTCCTTAATAATTATAGGGGTATACAAGTGTTCTGTTTCATATTGAGTGATTTGTGATAGTTTGTGATTTTTGAGGAATTGGTCCATTTCATCTAATTGTCAAATTTATGTGTGTCGAGTTTTTCATAGTATTATCTTTTTTTTTTTCTAATTCCTTGAACCCAGGAAAATCATTCCATGACAATCCCCTATACTAATTCAAGAGACATGTTTGTAATGTTTAGAAGGAAGAAAATTTAGAGGTGGAGAAACACAGTGAGCATGTAGATTGAAGAGAAGTGAAATGGCAGGAAGTGCTCTAGATGACATACCAGTGGCCTGCATTTTAACAAGCTGTGTGACCCTGGGAAAATCACGTAAACTTTCTGAGTCTGTTTCCTCATCTCTAAATGGGAAAAAAAAGTCCCTTCTTGCCCAACCTAATTATTATAGTTTCCCATGTGAAAGTGCTTTGTAAACTTTGAAATGTAAGACTGTAAAGGATTAAAAGTCTTAAAAATATAAGCATGGGGATATTCATTAATACTTACTACATTTTCCTTTGCAAATACTTTGTCAATTGTGGCTTTGATGAACAAGGAAATGAGAGCTTTCTACAAAAGGGAAACACAGTGATAAATTACGTCTAGGGCCAGGGAATTTGTTCTGATCACAGAGTGCATGAGGCCTTCTGAGCCATTCCTGACTACTTTAAGAAAAGGGGAATTCCTTCCAGTCTGGAACCTTAATGTATTTCAGAGCACTGTCCCTCCATGTGATCCTCTGTTTGATTCTCATAGTCCGGGTCACCCTAAAGCAGAGCAAACTTAGGGGCCTCCCCTGGGCCCTCAGTACTAAAGAGCCTCCCTCCTCTATCCACCCCTACAACCTGCGACTTAGAATGTGACTACCTAAAGGCAGACCAAGCACTTATGAAATAAGTAGAGTAGGCTCAATAAATAAACATGCAGAAAAAATAAAAAGAGAAATACCTTTCTTAAATTTGATATTTAAAAAAGATCAAAGTAGTCGTAAGAAAAATCAGAGTTGTGTCAGACTTGTGACTTATTTTATAGTTTAGTTATTGATTCTTCCAAATTATATGTAATGGATAATCTGTGTTTAGGACCGCTAATGTTCCTTTTTTTAAAAAAATAAATATTTACAAAATAGTTGGGGGTGACTTTGCTGTGAAAACAATTAAAAAGGAATTTCAATACATGATCATGAAAAATAGTCATTCATTCTTCCAGAACATAATTATCCTGGTAGCACTCCTAGTTATATTGGTTAGAACATCATAATTTATCTCAGTAACATACATTAGTGTCAAACCCAGTCTTAGGAATGGGCCTCTTAAAGCGAGGTGCTTTCTCTGGGAGCATTTTAATTAGAAATATGCTGAACTACTCTGTATCCCTTGGTAGATATAATAGAACTACAGTATGTTAGGGTTTCTAATTTTTAATTTTAATTGTCTTGTATTTAAAATTTTTACCTTTTGTCCCACCTCACCCATTTCTCCCACCCCGTTTCTCTGGCAACTGCCAGTCTGTTCTCTGTATCTATAACCTGCTGTTGCTGCTTTTTATTTTTTATTTTTTTAGATTCCATGTACAGTATTTGTTTTTATTTGTGTGACTTATTTCACTTAGTGTAAGTACCCTGGATGTCCAGCTTGGTTGTCACAAATGGCAAGATTTTTCATTTTTTTTTTGATGGCTCAATAATATTCCATTGTGTGTGTGTGTGTATATATATATATATATATATATATATATATATATATATATGTATATACCAAATTTCTTTATCCATTCATCCATCAATGGACACTTGGGTTGTTTCCATATCTTGGCTATTGAAAATAATGCTGCAATGAACATGGGGGAGTGCACATATCTTTTTGAGTTAGTGTTTTTGTTTTTTCAGATAGTTAGAAGTGGAATTGCCAAATCATATACTAGTTCTATTTTTAACTATTTGAGGAACCTCCACACTGTTTCCCATAGTGGCTGCACCAATTTACATTCCCACCAACAACAGTGCTTTCGTGTTCTCTTTTCTCCATGTCCTCACCAACACTTACTTCTTGTCTTTTTTGATAATAGCCATTCTAACAGGTGCAAGTTGACATCTCATTGTGGTTTTGATTTGCATTTGTGATGGTGTTTTTTGAGGAGTTGTCTATTTCATCTACATTGTCAAAGTCATGTGTGTAGAGTTGTACATAGTATTCTCTTATATCCTTTTGGTGTCTACAGGGTCCCTAGTGATAGTCCCCTCCTTTGTTCTTTATATTGGTAATTGTGTCTACTCTTCTTCCTTAGTCTTGCGAGAGGCTCATCAATTTACTGATTTTTTTCAATGAACTTACTCTTTGTTTTATCAACCTTATTATAGTGCCAATTTAAAAAAATTTATTTCATTGATTTCTCCTTATTTCCTTCTGTTTGCTTTGGATGTATTTTGTTCTTTTTTGTAGTTTTTAAAATGAGAATATAGAGTGATATGAAATTTTTCTTTTTCTTTTGTATACATTTAATGCTATAAATTTCCCTCTTAGCACAACTTTTACTGTGTTTTACAAGCTTTGATATGTTGTATTTTCATTTTCATTCCGTTGAATGTAATTTTAAATTTCTCTTGTGACTTTCTCATTGTTTGTTGGTTTATTTAGAAGTGTATTGTTTAGTTTCCAAATGTTTGCATATTTTCTTGTTATTTTTCTGTTACTGATTTCTATTTTTATTTCATTGTAGTTGGAGAACACAGTTCTTTCAGATTTGCTGAGGTTTGTTTTATGGCCCAAATGTGATTTATCTTGGTTTATGTTTTATGAGCACTTGAAAAGAATTTGCTTTCTGCTGTTGTTGGTTGGAATGTTATAAAATATCAATTAGATATTTTGATGGTTTATGCTATTATTGATTTCTTTTGTATCCTTGCTCATTTTCTGTCTAGTTGTTCTATCAATTGTTGAGGGAAGGGTGTTGAAGTCTCTAGATAGAATTATGGATTTGTTTATTTCTCCTTTCAGTTCTATCATTTTTTGCTTATATATTTAGCAGCTCTGTTTGGTACTTATACATTTGGGATTGCTATGTCTTCTTGGTGGATTGACCCTTTTATTATTATAATGTCCCTGTTACTATGTAACAATTTTCTTTGATCCAAAGCCTATTTTATCTAATATTAATATAGCCACTCATCTTTTGATGAATGTTTGCATCATATATCTTTTTTCATCAGTTTACTTTCAATCTTCCTATAGTGTTGTATTTGAAACCAGTTTCTTGTAGACTTCTTTAATGTACTTTGCAAAGCTCTGTCTTTTAATTGGTATATCTAGGCCATTTACATTTAAAGTAATTATTCATATATTAGGGCTTAAGTCTGTCATTTTATTTTATTTTTTTAAATAATTTTTTTTTTTTTTAGCTGAGCCGTCCTGCCACCTGTTGGCAGCTCAATGCAACTCAGCTCGGGCTGGCATCGAACCGCTGTTGCTCAGAGCTCAGCTCACACTCTTGAGCGAGCTCTTAACCAACTGAGCCACTTGGCTGGCCCCATAAATAATTTTTTATTTTTCAATTACAGTTGACATACAATATTATACTAGTTTCGGATGTACAATGTAGTGATTAAACATATATATAACTTAAGTGATCACTCCAATAAATCTAATACCCATCTGAAGCCTTACATAGTTATTACAGTATTACTGACTGTATTCTTTATGCAATAGTTTACATCCCCATGATTATTTTGTAACTATCAATTTGTACTTCTTCATCCCTTCCTCCTTTTCACCCATACCCACAACCCCCATCCCACCTGGCAACCATCAAAATGTTCTCAATCTATGAGTTTGTATCTGTTTAGTTCATTAATTTTGTTTTTTAGATACCATTAGGTGAAATCATATGGCATTTGCCTTTGACTTGCTCCACTCAGCACAGTACTCCTAGGTCTATCCATATTGTTGTAGATGGCAAGACTTCATTCTTTTTTATGGCTGAGTAATATTCCACTGTATATATGTACCACCTCTTCTTTTCCATTAATCCATTGATGGATATACAGGTTGCCTCCATATATTGGCTATTTATATAATGCTGCAGTTAACATATGTATGCACATGTCTCTTCGAAGTAGTGTTTTGGGCTTCTTCAGTAAATACCCAGAAGTGGGATTACTGGATCTTTCTTTGTCTTTTGTTGTAGTCTTTCTTTCAAAGTCTGTTTTGTCTGGTATAAGTATTGCTACCTCCGTTTTTTTTTTCCTGCCTTCATTTTCATGAAATATCTTTTTCCATCCCTTTACTTTCAGTCTGTGTTTGTCTTTTGATCTGAAATGGATCTCTTGCACGCAGCATATGTAAGGGTCTTATTTTTTTATCCATTCAGTATCCTATGTCTTTTGATTGGAACATTTAATCTATTTATATTTAAAGTAATTGTTGATAGACAGGTAGTTATTGCCATTTTATTGTTCATAATGTTGATCTTTTTATCCCCCTTCTTCTTCTTAAAGAAGTCCTTTGAACATTTCTTGTAATACTAGTTTGGTGGCGATTAACTCCTTTACCTTTTTCTTGTCTAGGAAGCTCTTTTATATGTTCAATTCTAAATGACAGCTTTTCTGAGTAGAGTAATCTTGGTTGTAGGTCCCTGCTTTTCATAACTTTGAATATTTCCTGCCAATCCTTTGTGGACTGCAAAGTTTCTGTTGAGAAATCAGCTGACAGTCTTATGGGAGCTCCCTTGTAGATAAGTAACAGCTTTTCTCTTGCTGCTTTTAAGATTCCCTCTTTGTCTTTAACTTTTGGCATTTTAATTGTGATGTGTCTTGGTGTGGACCTGTTTGGGTTCATCTTGTTTGGGACTCTGCACTTCCTGGGCTTGTATATGTATTTCCTTTGCCAGGTTAAGGAGATTTTCAGTCATCATTTCTTCAAATACGTTTCCAATTCCTTGCTCTTACTCTCTTCTCTTTCTGGTACCCCCCATGATGCAAATCTTGGTATGCTTGATGTTGTCCCTGAATCCCCTTAAACTATCCCCATTTTTTTTTTTTGGATTCTTTTTTCTTTTTGCTCTTCTGATTGGTTGTTTTGTGCTACCTTATCTTCCAAAGGTAGCTGATTTAATTCTCTGCTACATCTAATCTACTGTTGATTCCCTCTAATGTATTCTTTACTTCAGTTAATGTATTCTTCATTTCTAACTGATTCTTTTTTTATGTTTTCTACCTCTATTTTTATGTTCCCTATCTCTTTGTTGAAGTTCTTACTGAGATCATTGACCATCCTTATAACCAATGTTTTGAACTCTGTATCTGGTAGATTATTTGTCTCCATTTTGTTTAGTTCTTTTTCTGGAGTTTGTTCTGTTCTTTCATTTGGAACATGTTTCTTTATCTGCCAGTTTTAGTTGTTTCCTTGTGTTTGTTTCTATGTGTTAGGTAGAGCTGCTGTGTCTCCCGGTCTTAATGGAGTGGCCTTATGTAGTAGGTATTCTGTGGGCCCTAGTGGCTTAGTCTCCCTGGTCACTTGAGCCATGTGCTTCAGGTGTGTCCCCAGTGTGGGTAACATGTGCCCTGTTACAGGTAAGCCTTGGTTGCAATTTTCACATCAATGGGAGGGATTCACCCTCAATCTGACTGGTTTTGAGGACTGGCGGTGACTGCAGTGGAAGAGCTGTTGTGCAGAGGCTGACTCCACAGAGCAGGATTTGCTTTAGCAGGGCTCTGGTGTGTGTCTGTTCTGCTCTTTGGGTGTGTCATTTGTGGAGGTGGGGCTCTGGTGTGGTTTGAAGCTGGCCACTGGGTGTGTTAGTTCTGAGGCCTCTTGGTATGGGCTCTGCTATAGGCCATGATCAGCCGCTGCCTGTGCCCTGCCCAGGGCCACTTGGTATGAGCTACAGATGGTTGCCATTTGTGCTTGCTTGCAGCTGCCTGGGAGGGGCTAAGCTGTGAACTGTGGCTGGCTGCCACGAGTGCCAGGCTTGGGCCTGTGTAGCAAGTGGTACAGGGCAATCCAAGGTCAGATCTTGCTTGTTTGGGGTTTGTGAAATTTTGAAAGATTTTAGGAAAGTCTGTAGCATGAGCCAAGACAAACCATTTGGAAAAGCCACTAGAAGTGGCTTGAGCGGGCCTACAAGTTGTGTGGGGCAGAGTCTCAGGGAATCACCAGGGCAGGGCAAATTATGTTAGCCAGATTGATGGAGACTCATGTATGGCACCTGCCTATGTCAGCATGCTGGGAGGAGAGGGCTCAACACAGAAACAACAGCTTCTGCCAGCACTTCTGTTTGGGAAAAAGCTGCAAATTCAGTCCTTTTCCTGAAGCCAGACAATTCATTTCCTCCTGGTATGTCCCTGTCATCTTTCAAGTTGCTTTGTCCATGCTGGAGTTCAGAACATATGAGCCATTCAGCAAGTAAGTCTGTGCATGGGACCTTTAAGAAGAGTGCCTGGGATGCCATCTGTCTCATTCAGCCACAATCTCCCTTGGTTTTTACAGCCAGAAGTTGTGGGGACTTCTCTTCCCAGCACTGGAACCCTGGGCTGCAGAGCCTGGGACCCCTCGATCCTCAGGAAATATCCCTCCCAATTTTTAACTGCCACACGTGAGTGTGAGGCCAGCCCATTTGGGGTCTCTGCTTCTACTGCCAGCCTGGAAGTGGTTTCTTCTGTATATCCTTAGTTATAGGATTTCTGTTCATCTAGACTTCAGGTGATTCTCAATGATGGTTATTTTGTAGTTTAGTTGTAATTTTGTGTGGACATGAGAGGAGGCAAGCACAGCATTTACCTGCTCCACCATCTTTACTGGAAACCAACAAGTACTCTGTCATTTTATTTTTCGTTTTCTTTTCTTTTTTTTTTTTTAAAGATTTTATTGGGGAATTGGTGGAGGGGAACAGCGTTGGGGAATCGGGGAAGGGGAACAGACAAGTTGCCGTCTTCTTGTTCTTCAGTTTAGTTGCGGAGGATGTTGCTTCACTGTTGGTATCGTCATTGTGCTCTTCCCGGATGAGGCAGATCGGTCTCCGGCTTCTGGATGTCGCTCACCGCGGCTATTGGCAGCTCACGCTGGCTGCGGGCCACTCACTGCAGCCTATGGCAGCCCACTGCAGCAGGGGCTGCAGCCCACACCATCACCGGGGCTCGCACAGCCCAGCTCCAGGTGGAGCTGTTGTTAGCTGTAGAGGGCAGTGTCACTGGCCCTCATGTGGGATCCGAACCGGGGCCGCTGGCATCCCAAAACCAGTGCTTAACCAATGTGCCACTCGGCCGGCCTATTTTTCGTTTTCTATTTGTTTTCTCAGTTTTTTGTTTTCTCTATTTTCTCTTTCCGGCCTTCTTGTGAGTTACTTGAAATTTTTTAGAATTTCATTGTGATTTATGTATAGTATATTTGAGTATCTCTTTATAGCTTTTTATAGTGGTTGCTCTAGGTGTTTTGTATATATATCATATATCACAGTCTACTGGTGTTATATTTCTAGCTGAAGTAATGTAGAAATCTTACCTTCCTTCATATCTGTTTATCCTTCTCTGTTTATAATATATTGTCTTAGATAATATTGTGCCACTGTGAAGATTTTTTTTTTTTTGTCTTTAGTTTTTACAAGTTTGCAGATATCTTTGGTGTGGTTTTCTTTAGATGTATCATCTTTGAAAAAAATTTGTTTTCGTCTTTTGACAAATTTGGGACATTTGCAGTCATTATTTCTTTGAGTGCTCTTTCAGTCCAGTGCTCTTTCTTCTCACTTTCTGAGTTTGATGACACAAATGTTAGATCTTTGGTTATAGCCTCGCAGGTCCCTGAGTCTCAGTGCACTTTTTTATTCCAGTCATTTCTTTTCCTTCAGATTAGAAATTTCTATTTTTTTTCTTCCAGTTGACTGAATCTTTCCTCTGCAGCCTCTATTCTGCTGTTGAGCCCATCCTTTAAGTTTTAAAAAATTTCAGTTATTGTTTTTTTCAGTTCTAAAATTTCCACTTGGTGATTCTTTATATCTTTATTTCTTTGATGAAATTTTCTATATTTTAATTTGTTTCAATTGTTTCTAATTGCTTGTTGAAGCACTTTTATGATAACTGGTTTAAAAATCTTTATCAGATCCTGCTACCATCTCTGTTATTTCAGTGTGGGCATCTATTGATTATCATTTTAAAATTCACTTTGTGATCTTGGTCCTTGGTATGATTTGTGATTATCTTTTGAAACCTGGATATTGTGGTGTTATATTGTGAGACTCCAGGTCTTCAAATTTTCTATTTTAAGCTGCTTTCCTCTGATACTTCTCTGGCATGGTGCCACCTTGTTACTGCTAGGTAAGGTAAAAGTCTAGGTTGCCCACTCAACCTCCTTTAATGGGAAGTCCTCCTTTTCACTGCTGTACAGAGATAGGAGTTCTTGTTCCTTACTAGGCTTTCACTGATACCTCACTGGTAGTTAGGGGTAGGAGTATATCATGACTGCTCCCCATGTGGCCTTCATTGACACCATGGTAAGTATGGGCTCACTGATGTGGATTGGGCATTTGTGAAAGTTCTGATGTGTAGAACTCTTCTGATACCCTTCCAGTGGGGTCTCATTATTTTCGGGTCAGGTAGAAATTCAGCCTCCCACGTGATCTCCACTGGCAGTCTCCATGGGTGAGGAGGAAGGGATTTGTTACTGGCTTGTTGGGATTGAAAGTCCTGACTTTCTATGCCTTTCTCTGATACCACTCTGGTTGGGGGAGGGAGTAATGGGTATCTTGTTACATCCTGTGGAGGGTGGAAATTTAGGTTTTCCACTCAGCCTTTGATGGCGTGGTTGAGTCTATGAATTAGGGTTTTCTAGATAAACTATATATCTATATCATCTATATATCTATATCTATATCTATATATCTATATCTATATATAGATATAGATATAGAGAGAAAGAGAGAGAGATTTTGAGATTGGGATTTGAGGTTTATTAGTAGTAATTAGCTCATGTGATTATGGAGGCTGAGAAGTCCCAAGATCGGTGTTCAGCAAGCTGGAGACTCAGGATAGATGACGTGTAGTTCCAGCTCAAGCTGAAGGCCTGAGGACCACGAGAACTGATGGTTATAGTTTCAGTCTAAAAGCTGACAGGTTCAAGACCCCAGAAGAGCAGATGTTTCAGCATTAAGGAGGGCAGTGTACTCTACTCAGTCTACTGATTCATGTGTTAATCTTATTCAAAAACACCCTGACAGGCATAGCAGAAAAATGTTTGATCAAATACCTGGGTCCCTTGTCATCTAGCCAAGTTGACACATAAAATTAACCATCACATTGGGCATGGAGCCACAGTTTTTTTTCTTTGGTGTTCAGCTGGAGTAGAGCAATTATTTCTAAAAGGTTTTTCTTTTTTCCTTTTGCCAGATTCCTCCTTTTCTGTTTTTGTTTTTTTTTGTTAGAGAAATTAAGCTTTTGTTGGAGTATTTTCTGTCTGCCCCCATGGGTATTTCCATGCTTCTTCAGCACCAAGCCTGGGACATGTGGTTAAAAAGAAACTAGGGAACTTACCACTTTGTCATTCGTTCTTCAGGTCCTGAAGTCTCTAGCTGGTCTTCCTTCTTCTCTCCGCATTTGAGAGTCTTTGTATGTTTGTGTTGTATATATTGCCCAGAGGTTTTAGTTGTACTAGGAGGAGGAGGAGGGAAATGTTTGACTGCTCTATCTTCCTGGAAGTGGAAGTTTCAAGGCTTTTCAGGGTCCCTTGGATGAAGAAAAGGAAAGAAGTGAGCAGAAATTTGGAATTGCAGGTGGTGAGAGAGTCTAGGCTAAGAGAACTAAGAAGTGCTATTGGGAATGAGAGTTGGCAAGTGGCATAATAAAAGAGATTTGCAAAGAAGTAATGAAAATCTACACATGTATTCTATGTAATTGCATTGTATTTTTATTTTTGTCAGTGACAAAAGTAAATAGACTCTAAACCACTTGTAATCCTGCCACAATTCTTAAATTTTAAATCTCACTTCCCTGCTTAAAACCCCTTCAGTGGTTTTGCATTACCCTCAGAATAAAGTTCAGAATTCTACCTATTGTCCCTTCCTCATTCAGTGCCAGTCTCCTCTTTCTGTGCTTTCGTCACAGTGTCTCTCTCAGTTCCTCAAGGTTTTATGCCATCTCTTACATCTGGACTGTCCCACAAGCTATTATTCCCTCTAACTGGAGCATTCTTCCCTAGAATTTAGTTGGTGAATGCTGTCTCTTAGGTGTCCACTTAAATGTCAAATTCTCAGGAAGGCAGACTTAGGTTAGGCCCCCTTGTTATAAGTTTCCATGGCGCTTCATATTTCCCCTCAACTTTTATCATACTTCATTGGCACTACTTTTTAAAAGTCTTTGAATTAAACAATAAGATATGTCTGCATTCTTAAATACATATCATTAGTACCTAGCAATGTGCCTGGTACATAGTAGATGCTTTATATAAATATGGTTAAATTTCACCAGTGGTTCGATGTATATCTTCGTCTATAAGTCCTAGCCAGTTATATTTCCATAGAATCAAGATCAATTATACATGGTTGTGTTGGGTCATCGGGAAAGTCATGACATGTTTTTCTATGTTTTTCAATGCAAAAATGCATCATGATTTTCCCGACGACCCAATATTACCTGCTTCTGCTCTTTTTAAAACATTAAATTAATTTTTAGATCAGTTATACATTCATGATTCAAAAAATCAAAAAGTATAAAAGTGTATACAGTGAAAATTCTTCTTCCCGCCCTAATGCCATCTGCCCAGTTCCCATCTGCTTCTCACCATTGTTACTAAGTTTTTAAGTGTATTTCCAGATTTTCTTTATGTAAATACAAGCATATATACATATATTTATCTACCCTTATATCATAATTCCTCCTCCTTAACATAAATGATAGAAAACTATATTTGTGATTTTTTTACTCTTATTTCCACTTAATCTATCTTGAAGATCTTTTTTATATTGGTTCATAGAGAATGCTGAGAATGCCCTTTTTTGGTAGTTGCATGGTATTCCTTTATTTTTTGATACTATTATAAACAGTAGTTTTTACTTCAATTTCAGCTTGTTCATGTTTTTTTATTGTATTATGTTTTATTTATTTATTTATTTATTTATTTATTTATTTATTTGAGGGCAGTGTCACTGGCCCCTAGATGTGGGATCCAAACCTGGGCCACTGACGTCCCAAGCCAGCTCTTAAGCACCGCACCACTCGGCCGGCCCTGTTTTATTTATTTTTTAATTAAAGTGTATTGGACTGACAATTGTTAGCAAACTTACATAGATGTCAGGTGTCCAATTCTGTAATACATCATCTATATATCACTGTGTGTTCACCACCCATTGTTCATGTTTTATATATAGAAATATGATTGATTTTAGTATATTTATCTTTTATCCTGCAATCTTGCTAAAATCACTTAATAGTTCTACCCACTTTTTAAGCTTTCCATCAGATTTTCTGCATAGACAACCATATTGTCTGCACATAGGCAGAATTACTTATTTTTTTCCAATCCCAATGTCTTTTAGTTCTCTTCCTTGCCTTTTTACGCTGACTCCAGTATGATGTTGAATAGAAATGGTGAGAGTTGACATCCTTGTCTCTCCAAGGTTAGTGGGAAAGCATTCAGTTGTTCACTGGTAAATATGATACTAACTATTGGTTTTCAAAGATGAACTCTATCAGGTTGAGGAAGTTCTATTCTTAATTCTCTAATTTTTTTTTTCAGAAGCAAATGTTGGCTTTGCTCAAATTCTTTTTCTGTGTCTATAGAGATGATCATATGGTTTTTCTTTTTTATTTGTTAATATGATTAATTATATTGATTGATTTTCTTTGAATGTTAAACCAACTTTGCATTCTCAGGATAAACCCACTTGATTATGATGTATTATTTTTTTTGTGAACATTTGTATTCATGAGGAATGGTGGTCTGTTGTCTTCTTTTCTTGTAATGTCTGTGTGGTTTTTGGTATTGGAGTAATACTGGCCACAGAAGTAATTATGAATTATTCCTTCCTTTTCAATTTTATGGAAGTTTGTGTAGAATTGGTATTGTTTCTTCCTTAAAGGTTTGATAGAATTCACCACTGAAGGTATTAAGGCATTGAGTTTTCTTTTTAGGTATATTTTAAATTACAAATGCAATTTCTTTAATATGTTATCAATTTTTAAAAATTTCTTCTTGAGTGAACTTTGCTATTTTTTATTTTTAAATAAATGGGACATTTCATCTAAATTGTCAAAGTTATTGGCAAAAAGTTGTTCATGACATTTATCACCCTTTTCATGTCTGCAGAGTCTATAGTTATGTCACCTCTGTCATTCTTTCTTTTGTTAATTTCTAATTTAATTCCGTTGTGGTCAGAGAACATATTTTGTATGACCTGAATCTTTTTAAATTTTAAGACCTGTTATATGGCATAAAATATGTTATCTATTTTAGTAAGTGTCTCTATATTTGAGAAAAATGTATATTCTGTTGCTGTTGGATGGAGTGTTCTAAAAATGTCAATTTATAGGTTTAAGACTATTAATTCAATAAGTACCAGTTCATTATTTTCTTTATATATAATTTTCAACTTTGATTGGTATTCCTTCTCTGAAGAGTTCTAGAGAAAGTTTTTATTTTTTTAAGTGGAAAGGACATCTTATTTTCCAATAGGTGATTTCTTTCTAGTTTTCTTGTGTTGTGATCAGATAATGTTTCGTGTACTAGTTCTGCTTTTTGGAGTTTAGATTTTCTTTGTGGCCCAATATATAGCCAGTTTTCATCATTGTTCCATGAGCACTTGAAATATAGTGTTTTGTGTGTTTTCATAGAAAATAGTTCATTATCAATCAGATTTTTAAAATTGTTAGATCTTCTAAACCCTTACCCACTTCTCTCCAACCAATTTCTCTTGGACTGTGAGAAAGAGCCTCGTTAATAGTGTTCTTTTCTCTCGTTTTCCTTCCATCTTCTCTTTATGAATGTTAGCACTATATAATTTAGTGTGTATATATACAAATTTGACATATAGAAATAGGAGATTTATCTTTATTATGACTTATTAGTTCATTTAGTGCCCTTTTAGCTTGAATTCTAATTTATCTGATAGATCACAGGTCCTGATTTTTCATTGTATGATATACTTTTGTCAATTTTTCTATTTTGACTCTTTGTGGGTCACTTTGTGTTTGTTTCTTGGTTACTACGTAGTGTCAATGTAAGAAATGTCCAAACCTGTAGAGAATTATTGTAACAGTTTATTCGAGTTTATTTGAGTCAAACTAACGGTATGCTGGGAAGCAAGAGCTCAAGTGCTCCAAAGAATGACAGTTTTGCATTTAGAATTGAGAGAAAGTGAGGGTGATTATGTAAAAGTGGGAGGAAGCAAGGTGGGGAAATCTCTATGACTGGATTACAGGATAGCCAACAAGATTATGTGCTCCTTGGAAAGAGGCTTTTCAAAGGTGCAAAAACAATGGACAGAGCTTGCTTGAGGTGAAGATGAACCTTTTATAGGATGGAGCGTGACTACCCATCATGATCTGCCCAGTTCAGAATTTATGATCAGATCACCCTTCTGAGGTTACTTTCAGTTAGATTTATTACGGAATCCCTTTTTAGTCCACAAGAGCATTTGGGGTTTGCTTTTTTAGATTTCAGATTTTTGCTTTGTTCAGATTTCAATCTGAAAATCTCAAGTGAGCTAAGCCAAATATTTATTATTATTATTAAAATGTATTGGGGTGACAATATTTTTGTTTTTATTTTTTTTAAGAAAGGCTTTTACCACTTACTCTATTTTTTACTTGTGCACTACTGATATTTAGGAATATGTATTTAATTCCAATGAATACCTTTGTAATTATAGCATTATATAGTGCCCTTGATTCTCTATTGCCTTGGACATTGTTCCTTGCTATAATATGATGTAACCATTAACTTAGTATTTACTTTTATAATGTTAAACATGCTTCTAGAGCTTTAAAGAATATCTTTTAATTGTGAGCTTTAAAGAATATCTTTTAACTACCAGTTTACAGATGACGCCAGTGAATCTTTTCTGCCTCCCACCTTCTTTTCTCTTTCTCCTTCCAATTTGTCTTAATGTAAATCTCCTCATTGTCAGAGTGTGTCTGTTTCAGGCTGACTTTTGTAGTTAAATATAGTTCATGCTCATCACCAGTGCTTTTGCTATAGTTTTCCCAGTCATTTCTTGGTTGCTGAAGCAGTTTCTTCAAGAAAGACTCAAGGGAACAATACTCTTTAGGCTGTTGCATCTTCAGATTGTTGGTCTTCTAGCTTTTATACTAAAAAACATTTTTGTTTTGGTTTAAAATTACCCCTGGTCATTTGCAGAACATGAAAGAATTCACGAGACTCTGAAAAGTGAAAAAGCAAGGAAAAGTTTATTGAAAATCAGGCAGAGAATATAATCAATAATATTGTAATAACTGTGTATGGTTTCAGACGGGTACAGACCTATCAGGGTGATCACTTTGTAAGGTATACAAATATCGAATCACTGTGTTGTACTCCTGAAACTAATATAATATTTAATGTCAACTGTAACTGGAAAATAAAAAGAAATATTTTTTTTTAAAATAAAAAAAAAAAAAAGGAAAAAGAAAAAGAAAATCAGGCAGAAAAAGACAGCCAGTGGCAGTGTCTAGAGAAGAAGGCTTGTTTCTGTTTGGAAGACAAGTACTGGCCAAAGGAGTTTGTCGGGGCAGTCTGATAAAGACAGCTGTGATGGGTTTCTTTTTAGCTGGGGTTTTATATTTTTCTGTGCAGAGTGTAGGGTGCTTGTCAGCTTGTAGTGGGGCTGCCTTATATTGTCTTGTTCCCATCTATGATGGATGTCAGCTTGCAGGGGGTTGCTGTTACAACTGGCTTCTTCTGGGAACTGTTCTTTTCCTATCTGTGATGGGTATTTGTCAGCTTGCAGGGGCTTGCCTTTGCGATTGGGAAGTATTCTGTTCCCACCTATGATGGATGTAAGGTGTTTGTTGGCTTGTAGGTGCAGCACTAGCCAGGGGATTCAGAGCTAAGAGGTTAATTTTGAAGCTTGCTCCTGCTAGCTTACAAGTTCACTCCTGTTAACTGTTTACTTGTCTTATCAATTTTGTCTTTCCTTAGGGATCAAAAATATTACTCCGTTATCTTCTGGCATTGAATGCCACTGTGGAGAAATCTGAGGCTACTCATGTTTTTTTTCCTCTTTCAAAATTGACTGATCTCTTTTCCTGGTTGTTTCTTAATTTTTGGACTCCAGTAATTTACAGCATTGAGTCTCCGTATAATCATTCTAGGCTATTTTTTTCCTGGCATATGATGTGCTCTTTCAATATGTAGATTTGTCTTGTCTTTTTGTTTCAGGAAAGTTTTCTTCAATTATATCTCGAACTATTCATTCTGTTACATTGTTTTAGTTTTCTTATTAACTGGTTTCAGTTATACCTATGTTGATCTTTTCTCCTTCTCTTCCTCCCTTCCTCCTTCCGCTCTCCTCTCTCCCTGTCTAGTCTCCTCCCTTTTTCCCTTTCTCCCTCATTCTTTTCACACACACACACACACACACACACACACACACACACACACACACACGTCTTCCCCTCCCCCCAATACTTCATTCAGCACTTAATTCTCTGCAGGTGGGATTTCATCCATCACTATACTTACCATATAATCAGGAAAATAAAACACCTTCTTACTAAACATACCAATGGTATCTAATTGCTAAATCCAATAAACTGTTCATATCTTCCTCATCCTCGGTGCTGTATTATACAGTGATAATCACTCTTTTTAAAAATTCTGTATGTCCTGTAGATATCTGTGATTGTGTGTTCTTCTGATTTTTAAACCTCTGTGGCTGTTCCTGAGTTGAATTTTTTTTTCATCCTATGACCATATCATAAATATTGGTCTTCCTCATGATTTACTCCATTGTCCACTGATTTGTATCTCTTATCTATTCTGGACAGTTTTATTCATATACATTGTCTCCTCTTATTAGAAATCTATAGTTAGAAATCTATAATTCTAACTCAAACATTTCAAATTACTATATTCAGTTTTTTATTATTCAACATCTAAGTAAAGATGCTCCTCAAATCTACCATAGCCAAAACTATCCTTACCTCCTTCCTTCTAAGAACTCATTTCATATTCATCTCATTTTATGATATCCTTGTTCAATTATAATTTAAATTAGAAACTTAGGAGTTATCATAGACTCTTCCCTATGCCTTCCAACCCACAACCAAGTTGTCACCACCTCTACAGTTTTACTTTATAAATATTTTTTAATTCTGTTTGTTGTGTTTTATACCTACTATCGTTACTATAGTTTATTCCCCTATTTATCTCTTTGATTATTGTAGTAGCCTTCTGTCTTCATCCTTGTGTTTTCCAGACCCTGTCATCATAAAATCACCAGAGTGATCTAAAGGTATGAATCTGATGGTTTTCCCTATAGTACATATATCTTTAGTATCTAGTACTAGGCTAGGCACTTAATTCCTTATTTTATGTCTTTAATCATTTTAAATATACTTTAATAATTTCTACCCAATAATTATATTTGAAGTTTTAGCAATTTGCCCCTGCTATTTTTAGTTTCTGCTGATGTTCACTCATGGTGCATTATTTTATGAGGTGCTTTAAATTTTTATTTCGAGCATATTTCACTGGGGCTTTATCAGTAGGACGTATTTTGCCTGCATTAAGCACTGTCTCTGGAGAGACTCTGAATGTGCTTCTTTCAGGGGCCTCAGGAGTATCCTTTCTCAGGATCATTTTTTGTGTTAATTTCCTGTCTTTGACTGTTTATACACTAAGGAGATAGTGTAAATTAAAATTCCAAATTCATCTGTAGGCAGGGCCTTGATTATGGATTCTTGGAGAGTACAAATATATCCCCGATGAGTGCAGGCTGAGACAACCTTTCTTGTCATCTTCCTTTGCCTGTAGGCAGATGTTGTTGTTGTTTTTCTCCTAATTTCCTTCACGAGGGATGCGGCTTTTTAAGAATCCTGTTTTTAGGCAGATCTTTTCTTCAATTCCTTATGTTGCAAGGGTCTTGGACCTCGACTTCTTTCTGGCATTAAAACACAAGCTCTTATGTGATCAACAAATTTATAGGGGAGTCTCAGTTGACAGCTTAGGGTTTATTGCTTCCGTTTTCTTTTCCCCCTTGACTTTTAGACCCTGGTTATTGCTTTAAACTTTTCTTGGAAGCTCGGTTTTATATTTTAAAGAATATTTATTAAAATTTCCCCAGCATTTCTAGGGAGGATTTTCCTCCCAGGTTATCTGGCCCATTCAGGGTTGAGACTTGATATAGCTTTAACACTTTTCAAATGTATGATTTTTCTTTCCTGTTTTTGAAGAATCTAAATAAGATTTAAAATCTAGTCATGAAGAACATTGATGACTAAAGGAAACAGGTGGATGGGCCAGGTATAGTAACCCCATAATCCTTTCAAGGATTATAGGTCTTTTTTCTGATATTTCTCTCTCAAGTGATAAGCGTTCCTCAGTTTTGTTCTTTTTGTCAAAGAAGTGCTAGCATGTAGTATTTTTCTTTACATAGGATCCTCTCCCTCCTGATCGTTTTTTTTTCTGCTAATAACCCAGGCCTTTTAGGACTTTTTTTTTCTTTTAAAAGAAATCATTTTTCTTCAGCCAGCAGAAAATGAGAGTGCTGCTGAAATCTGATGCTTGATTACCTGACAATTTTCAGTCATAATAAACTATTTCTCCCTCAAATTGTTTCTCTTAAAAAAAAAAAGGCCAAAATTATGGGTTGTCGTTCCCTTGATATGAGTTTATACATGATGAATTTAAAGGAGTCAAAATATTATGAAACTGAGATGTTAAATCAACCTTAAAATAGCTGGTTTGGAGGATTGTGATAAAATATGAACAATCTTAATCAGCTGAGCTACCAACAGGACCAACTATATCCTATTATCAATTTGATATATTTTATTTTATTTTTCTTTACATAGTTGTGAGATAAATATTTTTTTACCTAATGTTTATTATAATGTTACTGTAAATTCATTATAAGCTTTTACTATCTACATAATATTTTCTTTTAATAGCAAATTTAACTATTTACCCATGTCATATATTTAATTTTAATTTCTTCCTCCTTTCCCCTTCCTTCTCCTGTACAGAGCTGCATTGAACACCTTAATGCATTATAAATTGTTTTCCTTAAAAGTATTTAGGATAAATTTCCAGATAGAATTACTGTGTAAAAGTGTTTTCACATTTTTAAGACTTCTGACACATTGCGCCAAATTATTTACCAAAAACATGGTATAAAGTTCTATTCTCCCAACAGTCTAAAGTGTCCGAAGCAGATCGCTTTCATTACGTGTTGTGTCTAACCAGTGGGCCAGTGGGCAGAGACATGGTTCTGACGCTCTCTTTGTGGTTTCTCGCCAGGATACGGTGCCCGTCATAGTGGATTACTGCCTTCTTCTACAGCGAAAGTGAGTATACATGGCCTGTCAGATTAAATTATTTTGAACCCAGGCTGCCTCTTGCTTATATTATAATTCACTGCTATGAATTGTAAGCATTTGACTGGATAGGTTTAAAAAATTTTTAATTTACAGAAATTTGATTCTTTAACAATTTACAGTCCACTTACCTAATAAAATTAACTTTTCCAAAAGAGGTGCTGTGGGAGTATCATGTGTGTATTTGTGTGGCTTGATAGTGGAGAAAAGGACCGAGCTAACAAAGGAGAAATACTACTTAAAGATCTTAAATATGAAAATGTATGATTCATGTACTGCATATATACTCTTTCATGAACCATCACTAAAACACAGTATTTCATACCACCCCAAAAAGGGCAAGATTCATTGTGCTTCTGCAGTATTGATTTACAGAGCCTTTTTGTTTAACAGAAATCAGTATAAATAACTCTTAATTAGGCTTTATTGATTTTAAATAATAACTACAATAAATTAACCAACTTATACTGGTTCACAAATTTTTCAAACTTAATAACAATCAGCGCCCTATATGCCAGGCATTGTTCTAAGCCCTTTACATTAATGTATAAAGACTTATTTAATGTTATGACAGTGAGGTAGGAATTATATCTTCATTCTCCATAGGAGGTTCCAGAGGCAGAAAGCCATTAAATAACTTGTCAAAACTCACTGATACTTCTTTTGAGGAACAAAGGTGGGATTCTCATACAGGCAGTCTAGCTCCTGGGCTCTTGTTCTTAACCACAATCTTGTACCATTTTCTTAGTGGTAGAGAACAAATTTGAGGACCCAGTGCAGATATTCCTAAAATTCTATACAACATTGACTTGACTTGTGAATTTAGATATATTTAGGTACCCTGAATCATAAAAGGTTGGATCATACTTTGCAAGTATCGGTAAAAGTTATCAGGAGGGCAGTTATTTGCTACATCAGACCTTTAATTAAGTCAAAAAGAGCTATAGCATCTGCTTGCTCAGAGCTAAAATTCCTTGCAATGATTTAGCTATAGTGTTATATGTTATTATCCATTGAAATAGGTTGTATTCACACTGGGATGCTGAGCACATTGCTTTAGGTTACACACTGTCTTCAGTGTGAGGGCTTAAGGGAGAAATTCCTTCAGGTGTTAGTACCAGAAATACGTTTACATCTTCTGAACAATAGCTAATTCACTTTTCGCTGATGGACAGTGAATTGTGTAGCTAATTACTGTTTCCTAGATAGCTAAAAGCCATGATATACCAACTTCACCCCTAGCTTTTCTTAACTTAGTTTTCTCTTTACCCCACTTTTCACACTCACTGCCTTGTTATTTATATGTATTTTTAAAATCAGCCTTAATAGTTTGTTTTACATATAGTCAGTTTTACATATTTTATTTCATTCAGTCCTCATAATTACAAGAGAAGTATAAGAGAATTATAAGAGAAGTGTAAGAATTATATATATATATTTCTCTTAAAGTATAAGAGAAGACGAATTATAAGAGAAGTAATTTTATCTTCATTTTCAAGTGAGAAAATTAAGATGTAAAGATATTCCTGATACTAATTAGTACTGGAATCAACCCAAATCTTCAAATGGAGATAATTATAAATGAGATAAAATAAAGTCCTTAAAGACTAAATTTTGTTTAGAGCAACAAGGTGTGCTTTTATAAAATGGATTGTATCCACCTAGAATGGTATCTGCAAAGTAGTTGTTCAGTACCTGATGGTTGAATCAATAAAAAATTCTGCCTCCTGGTTTGCTGGGTGACTTGTGATCATTATCTTGAATACTTTCACAGTGACATAAAAGTTGAAATGGCCCTAGCAATTGTAAGATGAAGAATTGCATAGGGAAAAAGAAAAAAAGTGGGTTTGTTCTTTTAGAAATATTTTATGTTTTTCCAAAAAATGTTCAAATAAAAAATGTAGCTTCATTTCAGTGTGGTATTTTCTCCCAGAACTGGACACTCTTCATACCATCTTCTTTGACATTTCCCTCCCATATTTTATTGAGAAATAATTGACATATATCACTGTATAAATTTAAAGCATGCAGCATGATGGTTTGACTTACATATATTGTGAAATGATTACCACAATAGGTTCAGCTAACAACCATCTTTTCATATACAGTAAAAAGAAAAAAAAAGGGTTATTGTTTGATAAACAGAAAGATCTTAATTATCAAGCATGGGTGAGGAATTGGATATTTTGGATACTGGTTTTTTTTGTTTGATAACAGCATGCTAAAATTTTAAACATCAAAGCTCAGGGAAAAAAGGTGCCACGGCCTTTAAAATTTTATAAGAGTTATATTCAGATATAATTCACATACCACAAAATTCACCCTTTCAAAGTGTGCAATTCAGTAATTTTTAGTGTATTTATAGAGTTATACAACCATTGCCGCAATTAAGCCATGCCTTTTTAAAGGAAATCTTTACAAATTGCGATGCTTCTATCAGAAAACAGAGCATTTTGAACATAATTTCTTAAAGTAAATTTGAACTTTGCTTTTACTTTTACAAGGAAAGAGACCAGCTCAATCAACTTTAGATATATTAAATCCCACTTATATTTAGTGGGAATTCATTTATTTGGTTCTGGTTATATGTTTAGTATAGACTGGCAGTTGTTAGGATTAATGCTCTGGCTCCCTTCAGACAGTCTCTGAATTGGCAATTATCACCACAGCTTAGTCCTTCACTTTTTTTGAATTATAAAACAGATAATGCACAAAGCGAATTTGTTTTCTCTATCAATTTGAAATTATGAATGCTAAACTCCAAATAATATCTTTAATATGAGTATTAACATAAAGTGCAGTTATCCAGAAAGACCTGTTCCATGGCCCTCAGCTATTCGGAAAGGATTCTTTGGTTATAGTGGCCCTAGGGAGGGTAAGCTAGAAGTGATAAACAGCAGTCGTGCAGTTAGCCTTCCCAATAAACAAAGTCAGCACCCTGGCGTATAATGCCTGAATATAGAAAGAAACACAAGAGCTAAAAACTCTTTTTGTACGTACTTTTCTTTCTCCCTCCTTCCCTCATGCTCTAGTAAATATACTCCCAGAATGAAGTGAGCATGTCTTATAATTTTGTTTTATTTTTATTTTAGGGAAGTGATACAGCTAGGAGTTGCTGAGTTTTATTTTTCTTGCTTCTGTATTATAGCTTCTGATTGGTTAAGAAAGAAATATATAGTTTTGCCATTAATCTTACCAGCATTGTTTGCTGTGTGTGTCACAAGAGTCCCTTTTCTGTCAACTTTTATGCTCTGTTTACTGAATTTTTAGCTCTTTCATTTTCTTCCCCAGGGCTTTTTCTGCTGAACTAAAATATGTAATTATCTTCCCTAGCATGTCGTTTTTAACAACACATTACAGAGGACAAAGACTAGCAAATATGACATTTTCTTTAAATACATGGGAGTTACTTTGTTACTCTACTTTATGTTTCTTACAGTAAAGCTTCATTAATCTAGTTTCTTTTATTTGGCTAGTAATTGGTAATCACAAAAATGTGATGGGATATGGAGTAAAATGAAACTAACATGAAAAATACTCTGATAATTATGAAGCAAAGGGTAAAAATGATACAAAAATTACATTGTGGATATGAAAAACATAATAATGGGTATGGATTTTCCCCCCAGGGTATTGCAAATACTGTTTATTGGAAAGTGTCATGTGGCTCTGATGCAGTTGCAGCCAGTCTGTTAGTCACCTGTCACCTTCCAGGACTTCAAATGATACGGGACACCATCCCGCTCCTGTCAGAATCTTCCTTGACCTTTTTGTGGAATTTGTCATGAAAGACCACACCTGTGGATGAATGAACCATCTAGAACTTTTCACAGTTGACGCGATGCACATATAAAGAGATTATACATTTAGTAAAATAAATAAATAGCTAAATAATATTAACATACATAGAATTAGCATAGTTTCTGTATTAAAAAAGGAATGAATGAATTAGTGAATGGTACAAGGAAATACATTGCATAAATGGAAACATGGAAAAAATCAGAGAATTAAAAATAGTGATATTGTTTAACTTATACGTGTAATTATCTAGGAAAAAAACAAACACAATTGCCTGGTGAAACTGGTATTATTATTTATTGCTAGTGGCGGTATAAATTGGTATTGTGATGCTTTTTGAAGATAATTTAGAAATACATTTTAAGTTCCACAAAAGTTTTCATATCTTTTAACTTAACATAAATTTCTAAAAGTAGAAGGACTAAGGAATTAAGCCCCCCAAGTGGGAAGGACTGTATATGGAGATGTATACTGTGGCCTCACTCATAATATTAAAATACTGGAAATAAGTGATACAACCAACACTACAGGAATAGTTAAGTAAATTATGATGTTTTGGCATATTGAAACATTGTGAGTTAGACAAAAATGGTCATTTTAAAAGTAGGTAGCAAACTAGAATAATACTTATCATACAATATTGCATGAGAACAACTTAGAAGTATCTGAGGAGTATAACTCTAAAATTATTAATGGACTATTTGTAGAAGAAATATGAGATAAGTGAAATGTAATTATTGCATATGGTGACATTTAGATTAATTTTTCAAATTTTGTTTCTGCATAAAACTCGTTCCCAACATATATTTGAAATATTGAACATTTTCTTCATCTACTCTCAATTATCATTGCTTAAACCCTTTGGGAAGCAAATGGTAACAAATAGATAAAGAAGCAAATTGTCTCTGTAGATCAGCTAGGAATATTTAGATACCAGAAATGAGGAAGGGTCGCTTGTGAATAGTTCTTTTTGATTTTTCCTTACATCATGTCACCATACTACCCGCTCCCATATCAGTATTGTCTTGTAAGAAGCAGTGTGCCATAATAGACTCAGCGCAAGATTTAGGCCAGAGGGCCAAGTTCAGATTCTGACTCTATCACTTGTAAGCTGTGTGACTTTTCAGCAAATAATTTAACTTACTCAACTTTGCTTATTTGTAAAATAAGTACTGGGAGAATTAAGTAGGATAATATACAAAGGTTTTCACAATATAAAGCTCTATGTAAATATCGTTACTGTTTTCAATAAACTTGTAAGTTGAAATAGGAAAAAGGGGATATACTTAGCAGGCTGAATTTAATGGATGTTTGGAATGTTCCTAAAACTATATTTTTTCTTTCTGTTATAGGGATCTTTTATTTAGCCAGATGTATGACAAATTAAGTGAGAATTCAGTGGCCAAAGGAGTGTTTTTGGAGTGCCTTGAGCCATATATTTTAAGTGATAAATTGGTGGGGATCACACCCCAGGTAATGAAAGACTTGATTGTTCATTTCCAAGATAAAAAGTTAATGGAAAATGTGGAAGCCCTTATCATACATATGGATATCACCAGCTTAGATATTCAACAGGTGAGTTTATAGACAGTGTACTATCTTACAGAATAAACGTCATTCCTTTATTGATTATATTTACCTGACTGATTAGGCCTCACTATGCCATCTATCAGCCCCAATTACTTATTGAGCGCTTTCAGTAAGATGTCTTATAAACTTGTATTTGTCAGCGTATTTCTTAGGGCTGTTTTTTAATGAAAACTAGACTATAAACTCCTGTAAGCCAGGAGTCTTCTATTTCTTTGACACCTCCTGGAACTCCTCAGAGAGAGTTTATGTTTGGTAGTTGCTCAATAAATGCTTATTGACTGATCTGTCTTCATCTGCTTGTTCATTACTATGGCCTTCAGCCTGAAAGTAAATTTTCAACTATGAATACTTTCATATGAATAATAAAATATTTTCACTTTTAAGAGTATGATGCCATGTTTTTTAAAAAAGCTAGTTTATAAGTCCAGAGTTAGTAATTTTCAAACATGGAGTTTTGAAATAGTACAAGAAGCAAATTCCAGGATGTCTCAGCATCATCGCCAGCCCATTGTTTTGTAATATAATTCCAGTATACCTGAGGTCTCCACAGTGTTTTCAGTCCTTAACTGAGGAGCAGTATGCATTCTGGCCTAAGACGTTTTGCAGTTTTCCTTTTTGGTTCCACAGTAGTCCCAATAATGAGAATACTATTCCTGCAAAGGCACAAAGGTGCAAAGGTGCTAAGCCCTATTGAGCTAAAATAAGGGTAGCTTAAACAAATCTCAGATAGACCAAAAGTTTTTTTCTTAATGTGCAAAACCTAGAAATGAAAGGTTTGGAAAAATGGTTATTCTTCCTGGAAGCTCTTTATGAATGGCCGTGAGTTTTTAAAGTATAATAAAGCCAGATCCTCTTTTATATATGCCCTCTTGTTACATGGGTTGCCTGTCATAGTCTGCACAGTTAGGTAATAGTTCTGATCATTTGAGAGAATGTTATCAATCTAGTTTTATTTACCTATCACCAATAGAGGGGAAATTTCTGATGTCTTCTCTATCTTTCCTCCAATACTATGTAAATATTTTCTATTCTTTTTCATGTTACAACAGTTTTAAACTCTTCCTGTCAGATAACCTTCCCTCTGTAACAGCCTTGTTCCCCTTCTTTCCCTAGGTTACTGTCCCATCTCACCCTTCCCAGTCACAGTCAGAGTTCACCACAGTTAGCAATAACCTCCATGTCTTCTGTATCAACTGATATTTTTCAAATTTTATTTACTCTTTCAACAGCATTTGTTCCTTTATTGAGTGTCAAGCTCTGAGGATGCTTCTGTGACCTTACTGGGCAAGGCTTGTGCTCTCATAAGGCTTACATTTTAGTGAAAAGTTTGACAATAAACATAAACAAGTAAACAAATAAGAAACATTTTTAAAAAGTGTTACACTAAAAGTTGAACAGGCAATCTGAGAGGGAGAGAATTGGGAGTCTATTTTAGATTGACTAATTATAGAAAGCATTTCTAAGGAAGCAGCATTGAGTTTGGAATATGAATGACTGAAGGAATCAGTAATGCAAACGTCCTGGTAACAGATAAAAGGTAAACAGATTCGGAACTTGATTGAAAAAAAGAGGTGGACCTTTTAGAGCAAGATACAGATTTTTCCAAGTTATTTTGAGTGCTATGGGAAATAATTCAAAAGTTTTAAGCAAGATCACTCTGGTTTGCTATAGGGATAGCAGAATGAGGGGTGAGGGCCAAGTACAGAAGAAGCAAGGAGACTAGTTAGGAGCTGATCCAGGAGGTAGTCCTGGCCAGAGATGGAGAGAGATGGCTGATTTGGGGTATGTTTTGGAGGTAGAACTGATCTGCTGATGAATCAGATGCAAGGGGGCAGGAGAAGAGAATTTATGGATGGTGCCTAGTTTTTTACCTTGAGAAACAAGGTAGTGATTCCTTTAAGAAGTTTGGAAGCCTGGAGTAGGTCTAAGTTTGGGAGACAAAATCAGGTGTTCTGTTTTGCCATTTTATTTTGAGATAGCTACTAGGTATTCAGGTGAAGATAGCAAGTAAGCTGTTGGATATATGGTTCGGAGGGTAGATTATTGCTGAAGCTATAAATTAGTCCTCGGTAAAGAGATGTTGTGATCATGACACTGGCTGAGTGGGGGGAGGGTAGTGAGCGGAGAGGAGAGCAGAGGCCTAAGAGCATGCCTTTTTCTAGAAAGACTCCCCTGTGACACCTCCCTTCCAGTTCCTGTCTGGCTACTCCTTATCATTCTCTGCCCACCTCTACTCTTCCACTCTGCTGTATAGTATAGCTCTCGTAGGAACAGAATACGGGCGTACTCTATACTTCGGCCATCTCTATTGTTCTTCCTAAATATTTTCTCAAATTGATTTTTCTCTGTCCTTAAACATTTCAAGTTTCTTTCTACATTAGGACCATCCTCCCTACTGCTCTGCCTGCTGAGTCCCTAGTTTCCACTTGTGCTTTGGCTCACATACGCGCACATGTATCCTTTAGGTCCTAGCTTATATATTGCTCCCTCAGGGATGACCTGAATACTCCAGACCAAGTCAGGTAACTAATAACACTTACCACAGTTGTAAATGAATTGTTTGTGTAATTGAATATCTTCCCCAAGTCATAACTCGCATACCATTTTGTGGCCCTCCCTTTCAGGTTAGTGTCTAAGATGAATGTAAGTTCTGTAAGGGTAGGTACTAGGTCTGGGTTTGTTTTATCCATCACTTTATCCCCAGTGCCCAGGAGGGGATCTGAACATAGGTGTTTAATAAATATTTGTAGAACTATTGACCAAAGGTAAAATGAGGATGGAAAAAGGGAGAATAGAGATGAAATAAAATTAGACATTGTAAAGTGTTTAAATGTAGTCATTGTACTATTAAAAGCAGCATTCAACCTATATAACTGTTCCTACCATGACCTTGTGTTTGAGTACTTCAATTTTTTTTTAAAGGTTTTATTGGGGAATTGGGGGAGGGGAACAGTGTTGGGGAATCGGGGAAGGGGAACAGACAGGTTTCTGTCTTTTTGTTCTTCAGTCTAGTTGTGGAGGACGTTACTTCACTGTTGGTATTGTCATTGCGCTCTTCCCAGATGAGGCAGATCGCTCGCCGGCCTCTGGATGGTCGCTCACTGCGGCTATTGGCAGCTCACGCTGGCTGCCAGCCGCTCACGCTTGCTGCCTGCCACTCACTGTAGCCTATGGCAGCCCACTGCAGCAGGGGCTGCAGCCCACACCAATGCCGGGGCTCGCACAGCCCAGATCCAGGTGGAGCTGTTGTTAGCTGTAGAGGGCAGTGTCACTGGCCCTCATATGTGGGATCTGAACCGGGTCCGCTGGCATCCCAAACCAGTTGTTAACCAATGCGCCACTCGGCTGGCCCTACTTCAGTTTTTTTCAGAGAAGGAATAAGAAAAAGTAGGAGAATTCAAGATCTTCTTTAATCTTAAAGTTTTAAGGAAAATAATTAGTTAGACGTACTGAATTATATGGACCAAAACCTTTTTCTTTTTACAGGTAGTTCTCATGTGTTGGGAAAATCATCTATATGATGCTATGATCTATGTCTACAATAGAGGCATGAATGAATTTATTAGTCCAATGGAGGTAAGGTACTTCTAACTTGGACACATATTTAACATTGTCTATTAATGTTTTTTTTCCTGTTCTCCATTTGCTTTGAATAGTTTCTGTTCTTATCCAATCATTTTTTAATTTCTTATAGATTTATTAGACTTGTACCCATTTGGGAATTTATTAAGTAGCCTTTAATTTCGTATTTTCTGCCGTTGTTCACTCTTTTTTTATCTGCATAAGTAGGTTTTTAAATCCTACGGAACAATAGATAAAAGTAATGCATGTCTGTTACACTTTAAGATTTTTTCTTAAAAATTTTTCTTATACCTTTTCCAAAAGGTATAAAAAATATATATAATTACTGTATATAGTAAAAATATACTATTGAGCAATACTATTGATAGTAGTATTGCTGGGGGAAGGTCCTGAAAATTTTGGGAGGTCATTATTTGTTCATTGCTGACTAGTTGCTTTTGCAAGTTGAGAATTTTATAGCCTTCATTATATTAGAATAATTTCTTGTGCTTAACGTTAAAAGAGAGCATCTAAAAAACATTTGGGCATTTAAAAAAGAACAAAACCAGGCCGGCCAAGTGGCGCAGTGGTTAAGCGCTGGCTTGGGAAGCCAGCGGCCCTGGTTTGGTCCCACATATGAGGGCCAGTGACACTGCCCTCAAAAAAAAAAAAAAAAAGAACAAAACCCCATACCTATCTTATTTGCCTTATATATGAGGACAGAATTGTGAGTGATGGATTGTAGCTACATGTGTCCTGCCAGCCCATTGCTTTATTCCAGTGACTAAATATTATACCTGCTTCAAAAGAGTCAGGTACCTGCTAAAGGTATCCGGTCAACTTTTTTGAATATTAAGTCATCATTCAAAACCATCTTCAATATTATTACGCCAGCAGTCATTCTATGATAGTTCAGTCTCCTTTGAACACCTTGAGCTTGGTAGGTGTGTATCCCTTTAATTCATAATTCCTTCGGTTTTGGTTGCATCCCTCTTCTCTTGGTCAGTGTCCCAAACTGGAGCCACAGCTGTATTCCCCTGATTGTCTGTGTGCCAAGTAAGTATTCTTTATGTTTGGACACCTCTCAGCTGCTTCCTCACCCAGGTCCAGGGCTTCCTCAAGAAAGGGCTGCCTCCTCAGTGAGACATGCAAAAATGTGTTTTGCCTCACTACTAAACCATAATTAGGAAGAATGAATGCAATTTCTACTTTCTCTGAAAATAATTCCTAAAAACAGACTCTAATTTGATGCATTCTATGTTGATAAAAAACGATTTCTGGCTTTTGTTATTGTTGCTTTTGAAGTTTTTGTTTTGTGTGCATTTTTTATTTTTGTTTTCAAAATCTGGTTCGTATTTATACCTACCCATCTCAGATGGAACCTTGAGGTTTCCTTGTTTTGTGTTAAGAGTAGTTTTCAAGTTTAGTGGCTTTCACCAGGAGCTTGGTATGTTATCAAATAGTCATTTGGAGATTTTAGCCATGGTGGGTTAGGTGTGTCCTGTCATTCCCCTTTTATAGTTCTCTTCCTATAAGGAAATCACTTCTCAGTCTTTACAGTTTAGTTATTTTAATAAAAAGGTGTAAATTAAGAGGAGTTGTCCTGGGCCGGCCGAGTGGCGCCGCGGTTAAGCACTGGCTTTGGAAGCCAGCAGCCCCGGTTCGGGTCCCACTTATGAGGGCCAGTGACACTGACCTCATAAAAAAAAATAAAATAAAAAAAATTAAAAAAAAGGAGTTGCCCTGCCTTTTGAAATTTTCTAGATTTTCTAGAATGAAAGAGTGCCATCAAATTTGAGATGACTACTATGGTCTCTGAAATTTTTCTTTAGTTCTAATTTTGGCTGCTTCAAAAGTAAAAGTAGTGGCTTGTGTTGGAAGGAAATCTTTTCCTCTACCAATTTAGGCCCCAGAAGTGGGGGGAGGGCTGCGAATTACTGACAATATACAGATTAATAGGAGAAAAGACAAGGTTTATTCATATGTGTACTGGGAGCACTCACTGAATAGTCAAAGATAAAGGTTTATATACCAGTTTCACAAAATACTGGGTGGGAGGGATTTAGGGCTTCCAGGGAAAGCATGGATGGTTTTATAGGGCTTTGCACTTTCCAGTGCAAGTCTTCTCCCAAAAAGGAAATTTCCTTCTAGGAAGGCCACTGCAGTTTTGCCTTTAATGCTACTGTATTTTCAGAGGCTCTGTTTGTATTTAGATAATGTTTCTTTCTGTGACTGCTAATTGTTTGGATTTTCCCATTTAAAATAATCGTCATTACCATTTTGGTAGATGACTTTCATCGAACTGGTGTGTATTAAATGGTGTTTGTTTCCATGAGGAATATGCCAATGATTGTTTCCCAGTGATCCTTCTAAAACAGTTTATGTCTCCATTAAAAGTTTTTAATCTCAATAGCATACGATCATTTAATTCATTCAGAGAAAGGTGATTAATAGCATAAGATTTTTGATTATCTTTTAAAAATATTCTTTAGAAAAATGATGGTGATTGTTTTCATATTTCATTTTCATGCAGAAACTTTTCAAAGTCATTGCTCCTCTTCTGAATGCAGGAAGGACACTGACAGGTATTTTCTCAACCTTATTTGTTTTTGCTTTTTTTTTTGTATTTTAAGATATTTAAATATCATGCTCTATCCTTTGTTTACACTCCCACCTCCAGGCAATCACTGGTCTATTTTGTCACATATTTCATGTAAATGGAATCATCCAGTATGTAATTTTTTGGTGTTTTCATTCTTTCATTTAGCATAATGTTTTTGAGATTCATCCATGTTGTTGCATGTATCACTATTTCATTCCTTTTACTGTGGCATAATATTTCATGAATTGGATATACCATCACTTGTTCATCTACTTACCAGTTGATGGACATTTGAGTTGCTTCCAGTTTGGCACTGTTATAAGTAATGCTGCTACATTTGTTGATAAGTTTTGTTTTTAATTAAACGTTTTTGTTTTTTGTTTTTTTGTTTGTTTGGTTTTTTTTGAGGGCAGTGTCACTGGCCCTCATATGTGGGATCTGAACCGGGGCCTCTGGCTTCCCAAGCCAGCGCTTAACCACTTGGCCGCCCTTAATTAAACTTTTTATTGTGAGGAAATTTGAAATTCACATGCAGTTGCAAGAGATGACACAAGAGCTCCTTCTTGTATACTCTTCACCCAGTTTCCCCCAAGGATAACATCTTGCAAAACGAAAGTGCAATATCACCACAAGATATTCACATAAATACATGTAGTCAAGATAGAGAATAGCTTCATCAGCACAGGTATCCCTTATGTTTCCCTATCCCCCGTCGCTGATGCTCAGCTATGAATACATTTTTGTGTGGGCATGTGTGTTCATTTTTCTTGGGCAACTACCTAGGGTTGGAATTTTATGGGAAATGTATGTTTTACTTTCTAAGGTATTGTTATATGTTTGTTTCCAAGTAGCTGTACCATTTTGCATTCCCATCAGCAATATACGAGAGTTCCAGTGGCTCCATATCCTGGCATGCCCTTGGTACTTTCAGTTTTTTTAAATTTCTTAAAAATTTTAGCCATTCTCCTGGCCGTTTGGTATCTCATTGTGATTTTTATTTTTATTTCCTTGTTGGTTAGTGATGTTGAGCATCTTTTCATGTGCTATTGTCCATTCACATATCTTCTTTTGTGAATTGTCTGTTTAAATCTTTAGCACTTTTTTAGGGGTAGGGAAGAGGCAATATTTGACTTCATATTATGGAGATATAAGAGTTCCAAGTGGGCCAGCCGAGTGGCGCAGTGGTTAAGCACTGGCTTGGGAAGCCAGCCGCCCCGGTTTGGGTCCCACATATGAGGGCCAGTGACACTGCCCTCAAAAAAAAAAAAAAAAGAGTTCCAAGTGAGTGAACTTCTCACCAGAGTCTATAAGAGTTCTTTATGTAGTCTGGATACAAGCTTTTTTTCAATATATGTTTTGCAAAATTTTTCTCCCAGTCTGTAGTTTACTTTCTTGTTTTCTTAACCATGTTTTTCAAAGAACAAAAATTTTTAATCTTCATGAAGTCCATGTTATTTTTTTTTTTTTTTTGTAGTTTAGACTTTTGGTGTTCTGTTTAAGAAATCTTTGTCCAATTCAGTGTCATAAAGATTTTCTTCTGTGTTTTTTGCTAGAAATTTAATAGTTTTAGCACTTTTGTTTAAGTCTATAATCCATGTTGAGTTAATTTTCATACATGATGCAAGGTCAGGTTCAAAGATTTTTTTCTCCCGTTGACCTATCAGTTGCCTCTTTATCACTTTTTGAAAATATTATGTTGTTTCTATTGAATTACCTTGATACCCTTTTATCAAAAAAATTTGACAGAAATTGATTCTTTTTTGTCAAAAATCAATTGACCATATAAAGTATGATTCTATTTCTGTGCTCTCTATTATGTTCCATTGATCTATATGTCTATACTTATGCCAATAATATACCGCCTTAATTTTATTTTAGCTTAATAGTGAGTCTTGAAATCAGGTACCTTAAGTCTTCCAACTTTTTTTTCTTTTACAAAATTGGTGTAGCTATCTAGGTCCTTTGCCTTTCCAATGATCTTTAAAATCAGCTCCTCAGTTATTTTAAAAAGTTTATTTGAATTTTGTTTGACATTGTATTGACTATAGATTAATTTGGGATAATTGCCATCTTAGCACCACTGAGACTTCTAATTATGAATATGATGTGTTTCTCCATTTATTTTGGTCTTTTCAGATCAGTTTGCTTTCTCAAAGTGCAGAAAGGCAGCTGGGATTTTGATAAGGATTGCTTTGAATCTGTATTATGTAATTTGTTGATATATAGTATTTATGGTATTCTCTTATAATTTGTTTTTGTAAGGTCAGTAGTGATATCTTTTATTACTGATCTTTGTAACGAGTCATCTGTCCTTTTCCTGGTCTGTCTAGCATAAAGGTTTGTCAATTTTGTTGGTCTTTCTAAAGAGCCAATTTTAATTTTATTGACATTCTTTATTTTCCTTTCCTCTTGCATTTATTTCAGCTTATTCTTTTTTATTTATTTTGCTTTGGGTTTAATTTGCTCTTTTTCTAGTTTCTTGAAGTAGAAGTTTAGGTTATTGATTTGAAATCTTTCTTCTTTTTAAAAATAGATATTTATAGCTACAGTTATTCCTCTTAAGTAGTGCTTTATCTGCATCCCATAAGGTTTGGTATGTTGTATTTTGATGTTCATTCATCTCAAAGTATTTTCTAATTTCTGTTGTCACACTGGTTGTTTAAAAGTTTACTGTTTAATTTTGACATATTTGTGAATTTCTCACATTTCTTTCTGATACTGATTTCTGATTTCATTCCATCATGGTTGGATAACATACTTTGTATAACTTCTTGAGACTTGTTTTATAGCCTAACCTATGGCCTATTCTAGAGAACATTCCATCTGCCCTTGAAAATAATATGTTGAATGTGTTTTGTTGTTGAGTAGAGTATTCTATAGATGTTTATTAGGTCTTATTGACCTACAGTTTTGTTTAAGACTTCTAGTTCCTGTTCATCTTCTGCAAATTATTCTATCCATTATTGAAAGTGGGGTATCGATATCTCCAAATATTGAATTGTCTATTTCTTACTTTAAGTATATCAGTTTTTGCTTCATTTTATTTTGAAATTTTAAATGCTCCCACAGGCAGTTTACAGCCCTGCCTTAGCCTTCACTTCTGCTTGTGCAGAGTCTCACAGTCAGCCAGGGGTTAGTTATAGATTAGGGCCTTTTGGGTTTTCCCTGGCCACGTGCACAGTCCTGTACACGTACATGTCTGAGAGTTCCAGAAATACGTTGGAGCTTTTGCAAGCCTGCACACCTGCAGACCTCCCATTTCCAGTTTTCCCTTTTAAATCTTTTGGTGAGTCTCTTATTCCTCCCTCTGGTAGCACTGCCTGTGGCACCTGTAAAATGAAACAGCTGGGCTGGTTATTTTCCACAAGTGCCCTGGGGATCCTGCCGTTTGCAAAGAATAAGCTTTGAGTCAGGACAAAAAAAGACAAGCTCTGAGAATCGAGCTTTTAAGTAAGCTGCCACACAGGGGAAATAGTGACAGGTATCTGAGGATGGAGCTTTGGGGGAGCTTCAAACCCATCCTGCCTCCTCCAGTGGCTGCTAGGTTACTGGTTTTCACAGTTACTATAGTTGTCAGGCTGTTGGTTTTCAAAGCTGCAGTGTAGCTGGGGAAAGGAGCATGGGACTAGGTAAAGGTAAGTCACCAAAAAGCTTACTTTTCTTACTGAGGTTCAGCCATTATTCTTGAATAAATAATTGTTGGATTGTTCCAAGCTGTTAGTTAATTTCAAGAGTTCTGGAAATGTTTATTTTAACCATTTTTGCCAGTGTTTTTACTGCTTTTATGGAGGAGCATTTTTGAAGGTTTTCTCCTTCTGTCTCATAGGTCACTGTGGGTGACAGGAGTCCTGTTACAAATGAGAAGGCATTATAGTTGTGCCTTAATATTAATTGGTCATGATTTATAATTAGTCAACTCATTGCCTGCTTTACACCTTTCCCTGGTCCCAAGCTACTGGTTAAGCCAACAATACTTAGATTTATACCCTCAGATCTATTTCTTATACATATATTCTTGAATGAGTCATTGATTTTGTGTCTTGAAAAAGTTCTAATGGGAATTCTAAAAATAATAATTAACTGTTATCTCAGTTTTCTGTTATTTGGAGATATATTTACTTTACCTTAAATGCTAAGTTTTCTTTTTGTTTCCACATAACAATTATATTTCTGAAAAGGTTTTGAGAAAGAATTGCTGAACATACGTTTTCTATTTTAGATGAGCAAGTTGTTATGGGCAACAAGCTTCTTGTATATATTAGGTAAGAGTTTTTTACTTATTAATCTCTGTATTTGCTCCTTCTATAATTTCCTCTCTATAGTTTTAGAGGTACTGTCATCCCTTATTTGTGTAGTGCTTTTCATCTTTCGTTGCTTTTTCATGGATAGCAGTGCTTCTCAACTATGGTGAGTTTGTCCCCCTGTACTCTTACCCCCACTGCAAGTCATTTGGCAATGTCTAAAGACGTTTTTGTTCATCACAACTGGGGCTAGGGAGTAGAGATGCTATTGGCATCTAGCGGGTAGAGGCCAGGGATGCTGCTAAGCATCCTACAATGCACAGGGTAGTCCCCACAACAAAGAATTCTCTCTCTTAAAATACCAATAAGGGTGAGGTTGAGAAACCACGATGTAGAATATTTTACTACTGACAACTTTGTAGCTATGTGTTGTCTCTGTATTGTATATATGGGCAAGAGACTTGTTTAAATCTTGTAAAAGTTAGTAACAGAGGTAAAATTGCTGCTGGAGCAGAGCTCTTTCCAATAGACTATGCGCAGGCTCAAAATTGTATCCTGATAGAACTTTCAGATAGATAACTGGCTGCCAGGCTGGCAGGCAGGTGGGAAGGTGGCGTAACCTGCCCAAGAAGAGAATCTTTGTAGCTCCCATCTAGCCTCAGAGTTAACTTTGAGACTTATTTCATATTTCTAACTTCTTAGAATATGTTGGTATCCAGCTGTCTCTAATCTGACACTCAAAATTAATGACCAGTTTAAAGAGGTTTCAAATCCACCCTACGCCCAGAAAAAAATGAGGATATATTCAGAAGACATTTTTGTAATGCAGCCCACAGGCAAGTCATTAACCATAAGAGAGGTCTGATTTGGAGGTAAAACTGTACAGTTAATATCTCATGAGATTCTAAGTCTCCCTGAGGGCCTGTCTGATTGCAGACATTTTCCAGACGTTTCTTTGCCTAGCTCATTCCCCATCTTTAATCACCATTCGTAGAGCCACTGGTTAAATAGCCTCTGAGAACATCAGGCTTTTAACAGGTAAATCATAGTACAGTGGTGCCATTAGGTTCTTTCTAGATGCTAGGTATTTTACTTTTAGGCAGTCTGTTCTTATTACTTCTTGCCCCTTTAGTGCAGCTTGGGTTTTTGTCAGGAAAAATAAGAAGAAATGTGACTTTTACTCAGTCACAAATGTGTTACTTCACCATCATTGCTGTCATCCACATTTTCTGAGCTGGCAAGCATTTTGATCTGGGTTTGAACTTGACCTAACTGACAAAAGCTGAGCCTGCCTAAAAATCAAACTAGGATCTTGGGTGTGAGAAACAGTGTGTTACCTGGATGTTAGCCCATTACACATCACCACATTGTTCTTTCTTTTCTTTCAGCTGTTGTCTTGCAGGTCGCGCCTATCCCCTTGGTGACATCCCTGAAGACCTTGTTCCCTTGGTTAAAAACCAGGTTGGTGGTATTTTCACAGCATTTTTTACTGTCTACTCCTCTTGTTAATATGCACTAAAGACAAATTGTATTGAGGGTTACACATGGTCAGAAGCTGTCTATCAGCTGTGATAGGAGAGAACCTATATATCATCACTGATGCCAATAATTGTAGCTGAGAGTGGTTAGAGAATTTATAACAGAGTAGAGCAGCACTTTAAAGTAAATTCAACCTGCCTTTGTTTTATCCAAATGGGAATCAATGCTTCAGCAGGATACTTTGTAAGGTGAGAAAATAATCAACTTGTTTTTCAACTTGGCAGGTTTTTGAATTTCTAATTCGCTTGCATTCAGCAGAAGCTTCCCCTGAGGAAGAAATCTATCCATATGTTCGAACTTTGCTACATTTTGACACAAGAGAATTTCTAAATGTATTGGCACTGGTAAGAGATAATATGATTTTAAGGTGTTTTAAAAGCCAGGGTGATAAATTTTTTTAATAGAAAGAAAGGCAGATAGTCCTTATGCAAGTACTATTTTTATGCGCTAGCAGTAAGTCAAGGTTTCAAATGTTTAATTATGTTGTGCCACTCAATATTTTTTAATCCTTTATCTCCCTTCCTTCACCCTTCTCTCTCTCCCTTCCCCTCCCTTCCTCCTCTTCATCTTCTTCCTCGTCTCTCTCTCTGTCTGTGTCTCTGTCTCTGTCTTTGTCTCTTTCTAACATATTCTTATCACGAAGTTAGAGAAAGCAGGGTAAAATATGGTGTGTCTCTGATTTTATAATTTATATTAGTTGGCACACTGAATATATTGTAGAAGACGGCTCCAAAGGACACGTGGTAGTGATGATAGTGGAAATTACTATAGTTGAAATGAAACATGGATGCTTCCTGCTGAAAAAAATATCCTTATATGAGTTTAATTAAAGATGGATTTGGGTGAGCCAGGTTCTCGTTAAAATGCCACTAGAGGAATGATTATAAAAAACTTATCATATCTTCCCAAATAAATAGTATTGTAGTTGGTTTTTTTAAATAGATTTTATTGGGGAATTGGGGGAGGGGAACAGCGTTGGGGAACTGGGTTAGGGGAACAGACAAGCTGCGGTCCTTTTGTTCTTCAGTCTAGTTGCGGAGGACGTCGCTTCACTGGCCCACGTTGGTATCATTATTGCGCTCTTTTCGAGTGAGGCAGATCGGTCGCTGGCCTCTGGACAGCCGCTCACAGCAGCTCTTGGCAGCTCACACAGGCTGCCAGCCTCTCACATTGGCTGCTGGCCACTCACTGCAGCCTATGGCAGCCCACTGCAGCAGGGCTGCAGCTATGCCTTCCCAGGGGATCACAGCAGCCCAGTTCCAGGTGGAGCTGTTGTTCTCCATCTCAGCTGTAGAGGGCAGTGTCACTGGCCCTCGTATGTGGGATCCGAACTGGGGTCGTTGGAGTCCCAAGCCAGCTCTTAACCAACGCTCCACTTGGACGACCCTGTAGTTGTTTTTAAAATGATTTTGATAGGGCCGGCCGAGTGATGAGTTGGTTAGGAGTTGGCTTGGGATGCCAGCTCTGAGCAGCAGGGCCTAGGTTCGGATTCCACATATGAGGGCCAGTGACACTGCGCCCTCTACAGCTAAGATGGTGAACAACAGCTCGACCTGGAGCTGGGCTGCCATGAGTCGCTGGTGACAGCTTAGGCTGCAATGGGGCTGGCCAGCAGCTGGCTTGCGCTTTCGTGAGCTGCCTTGAGCCGCCGTTAGCTGCCATCCAATGGCCGGCGAATGACTGCCTCACCCGAGAAGAGCACAAGGATAATACCAACATGGGCCAATGAAGCAATGCCCTCCATAACTAGACTGAAGAACAAAAGGACAGCAAATTGCCTGTTTCCTGTCTCTGATTCCCCAACACTGTTCCCCTCCCCCAATTGCCCAATAAAATCTTAAAAAAAAAACCTTTGATAACAGACAGTGCTTACATTATAGTGTTTAGTGAAGCAGTAGGCTCACAAATGTATGAAACACACAAATATCATATATGCACAATATTTGAAGAGAAAAAATAGGAAGACACATAAGTATTGTATATGAACAATATTTGGATAACAATACATTTAAGTATTAATAGAGATTAACCCTGAGATAGGACAATTTCTCTAATGAGCATATAATATTTTTATAAGTTGAATAATACAATAAGCTGTTAGATTAAAAAAGCAAGTACCCATGAGAAGGTTAACATTCTAATTATATTATACTTTGAAATTGTTTAATTTAAAAATCTGACTTCAGAAGTAGTTACTTTAATTGCAAGGGAAGAAAGGAAAAGAACGCTTTTTTCCATATATTTAAAGACTAACAGTTTTACTCTAAGATACCACTCAAAGTTGACTGTTGTGGTTCAGTTTTACCATATATACTGTGGCCCTTTCAATTGTGAATTCAAGTCTTCTTATTTCAAAAAATTTTCTTGAATTATAGATTTAAATGCTTCTTCTACTTCATTATTTTGTATTTCTTCTTCAGAATCACCAATTATTTATGTATTTTATCTTCTTTATCATCTGTATTTATCAGCTTTTTTTCTGATCTCTTTTTCTTCTTTTTTTGAATTTCATTTTCTTGTTTCTTCTAAATTTGTCTTCTCTATTTCTCTTACTGTGCTTTTGGTTATATATATCCTCCCTTAGGTGGCTTGTAATTGTCTTCATTTCTGAGACGAATTTGTCCTTTTTTCCCCTCTGAGTTCAATTAGCTCCTGTTTCATATCTTTCTGTTCATTGTTCACTTCTTTTTTAAAGTCTTAAATTTCTGGTTTGTGATGTTCTTTTTTTTAATAATTTTATTTATTTATTTATTTATTTATTTATTTATTTATTTATTTATTTGAGGGCAGTGTCACTGGCCCTCATATGTGGGACCCGAACCGGGGCCACCGGCTTCCCAAGCCAGCTCTTAACCACCGTGCCACTCGGCCAGCCCTGTGATGTTCTTTTAAATCGGCAATTGTATGTTTAAATATATTTAGTATATGTTGGGATGTTGTTATAGTTTACTTCTATTTCTATTTTGTGGCTAGTTTTTATTTTATTTTACTTTAGAATTTGTTATTTTGGTTTTTTTGGAGTTTATTATTTTGTTTTATTTTTCATTCTCTGTTTTTATTCTCATTTTTTAAGTTGGATTTTTCTGGACTAGCAATAATAGGTGACCTTGTTGGAGGGTGGGGGAAATGACCTACTGACTTCCCTAGTTCAAGTGCCTTCTTCATTTACTACAATTAAGTGCAATGCTTTATATAAATAGTTTTTTATATAAATAGTTTTGAGGTTAGTCCATCTTCTTCTCAATCTTTGACATTATTTTGTTTTAGTAGGACCATTATCTTGAGCCACTTCCTTCTTTACTATAAGGCTCCAAGGACTCTCCCCTTTCAGAGGTACTTCTCTCTAGCCCAAAAGCCATATCTTATCAAGACCCCTGATTCACACTGCCAGTCCCCTTCCTTTGATCGTCCCATTAGCCAGTGGTCTGATCCACTAGGTCTCAGACCTGATCTCAGTACTTCCTCACCCAGGGTGAATCTCCCTTTTCTTCTGGAGGTGAATTCTGTTTGATATTATAGGTATTCTATGACCACTGAAACGTCACACCCTACTTTCTACCTGTCACACCCTACCCAATTCTATCCTGACATCTTTTTGATGTGCTCTTTGGAGCCAACTCTGCTAATTTGGGATGTTTATTTTCCCGTTTATTTTATGTAAATTTAAGTTTGTGGTGTTCGTTGTCCATCTCTTTTGAGACAGAGTCATGTTTAACCCACTGAAACATCAAAATATTTTTTGTTTGAACTTTCCAGAATAAGAGCTCTTGTAGTCTCCTTGATAACTATTTTAGCATTTCTCAACTAAGTGTCAGCAAAGCCATCTAGTTGAGGGAAAAGATTTTAAAAAAAGAAAAGATTTAAGTTTTCTCTGTAATTAACTGGACAGATCAGCAGTCATTTGTGTAAAGCGCTTCCTCTGCGTCCGGCTAGAGAAAGGAAGGAAGGGAATGCTAAGAAGAGAATGGCATGGGCAGAGGTACTCTGCAGAAGTTGGGGAAGTTCAGGGCCATTTACAGAACAGCAAGCACTGTATTCTGGTTTGAATGTAACTATGATGCAGTCTTGGAAGCTCATGGCTGTGAAATTCATTAAAAAAAATCTATTGGGACAATATGTATTATATTTTCTTGTTTCAGGAAAATAAGCAGTAAATTATTGCTATGTGAATTTAAACATTCCTGAGAGCCAAATGTACTAAGTGAAAGCCATAGGAGAGATCTTCAAGTCTTTTATCATCCTTATTACTCAATAAATAATTTTATTTCAGTTTTTGATATGGATAACATTTCAATTCCTTCACATATGCATCCTCTAGGTACCAGGTAGTTGCAGAATCAGGTGCTGTCATTTACTTTGGTGCATGTGCTACGCAAAATATATTTGGCTCTACTTGAGCAGGGACATAAAATAAAAAGTGCTGCACTTGGCAGTGTTTTGAAAATAGGATACCTATTCCTTGGATGTAGGCTTGAGGATTTTGTGACAGTTTTGCCATAATAATTGTGACAGATTTGCCATAATAATTTTAAAAAATCTATCTTTGAACATCATTTTTTTCTTAGTTATCATGACAGTTATTTTTCATAACAGTTATTTAATAAAGTGTTTTTCAGTTATCATTTCCAAATAGCATAGATGGAATGATGGCTGAGCGTATAACATGTATTTCATCCTTCTCAAACCCTTGCTCACAAATTGCCTCTTGTCATTAGTGTTTGTTCTTTTTTTTTTGAGGGCAGTGTCACTGGCCCTCATATGTGGGTCCTGAAATAAGGCTACTGGCTTCCCAAGCCAGCGCTTAATGACTGCGCCACTCTGCTGGCATGTTTGTTCTTTTTTATTCCTTATAAACTTCACCTCCTTTTCTCGAATCACTTTTTGTTTGTATGATAATTGCTATACTTTTTATCTATTTTTAAATTCTTAGAATACCATGCAATATCAAATGCTGTAGCTTTCTAGTTAACTCACTAAAAATACCTTATTATTAAATGTGTATAAGGAAATACTTGATGAGGAATGGTTATCTTATTTGGGAATTTACCTGTATTAATAAGAATTTAATACTTTGTTTCTTTCTAACATTTGCAAATAATAATTATTTAAAACAATTTTCTCCCTCTTAGACTTTTGAAGATTTTAAAAATGACAAGCAAGCTGTAGAATATCAGCAACGTATTGTGGATATTTTATTGAAAGTAAGTATTCAAAAAATACATGTTCGTGTTAGAAAATTGAATTGCTTTATAATAAGTTCTAAAATAATCTTGTTTAATGAAGCAATAAGTTACAGTCATTTAAAAATTTTATTATGATGTCTTTGTCTTCAAAAGCTGAATGAAATACTGATGACTCATTCAAAAAATTAATATATCTTAGCTTTAGACTGTATAGTACTTATACAGGGTACTGCTCTTGAGAAATGTATATTGTGGTAATTGCTATATTAGTGTGATTACATGCAATAATGAAGACTGACTTAAGAGTGCCTTGAGAAAATAATTAAAGTGAAGAGTCTCTTTTTGTCTCATACCAACATCACCATGTTGCTAAGGTTTTGCCATGGTACTGAGATGAGAGGTGACGCGTAAGAATAATTTGAGGCACACAGATGATCATCCAGTCTAAATCTAACAAGTTCAGCTCAAAGCTATTTTGAGATTCATGCTGTTCTAATGAATGAATGCAGAGACAGATTCTTTTCCATCTGCACAGCTTCAACCAGGCCAATTTCTTCTTGTAGTTGAAAGCTCACCATTTTTGTCCTGTTCATTTGGCTGTAAAATGGAGATTGCTTCCTCTTAGTGACTTTTAGGTTATGTTGGACAAGAGATTAATATGAAAATGTTCTCTAGTTGTGCATAACATTAATGCATTATGTTTATAATAGTTCTTTATAATTTTCAAAGCACATGTGTATACATTATATCATTTGAGCTATTTCTTGACCTTAAAAGATACACAGTGATGAATATGAGAATAGGGTTGCTAAGCTTCCCAAATAATGCCAGTTTGATCCAGGTGACTAGTATGGAAAATTTTTTTACCTAGATTTATAAAATACCTTCCTAAATGGTCTCTCTATACTTAATCTTGTCCTCCTCTGCCTTGTGATCTTGCCTTTCCTCTACTTGTGGCTCCCCATTTGATTAGTTGGAATTAAGTTCTGCTCTGAGAAAAAATTAAAAATAACAATAGCTTGATTTTGATGGGAACTAATTTTTTCTCATATAATTCTGAAGGTAGGCAACCTGATCTAGCAGAGTAGCTTCACAAACTTATCAGGGATGCAGATTCCTTCTTTCTTACTGCAGTTATTCTTAGTGCATGGTTTCTATTTTCTTGGTCCAAAATGGCTGCTCAGGCTCCAGCCATTACCTGTGCATTCTAGCCAACTGAATGCAGAAAGAGATGAAGATAGCATTTCTTTAAGAAAATTTCTTAGAAGTTGTGTGCTATAATTCTGCTTATATGATGTTGATCAGAACTTAGATATACAGCCCCTTAGCTGCTAAGAGACTGAGAAGTGTAATCTGTATTGTGCATGACCATGCATTTAGCAAAAAATGAGGTGTTCTGTTTGTAACTTAAGAGGGAAGAATAGATGTTGGAACACAAGTAATAGTTTCTGCCATACCCATCTAAACTGTTTAATGTAACATCCAAGATCCTTCTATATTTTTTGGTCTCTGATTACTTTCCTATAACTGCTCTCCAACCCTACTGCCTCCCGTCCCCGCTGTATTATGAACTTCTCAACCATATTAAATTATTGGAATTCACTGAATTTTCTGTGTCATCTTTATAGCTTATGTTCTTTGCATGAATTTTCTTTCATCCCGTCATGCTTTTTTCTTCCCTTTCTCTGCTTGGCAAATGCCTAATAGTTTTGTAGGACCTAACTTAAATATCATCCATTAGAAACTCTTTTAGAGTCCTCTCCCACACTTCCATTTGATTAATTGCCCCTTGTTTGTATTTATACAACACTGTATGCTACACTTGGCACATTGTATGTTAGTTGTTTACATGTGTATTTTCCTACCTGGAGTTGAGTTTCTTGTAGGTAGAGACTGTGAGGATTTATTTTTTTTTGGTAATTTCTTTTAATTGAATTATAGTTGACATGTAATATATTTGTTTCAGGTGTACAGCATAGTGATTCAATATTTTTTACATTATGAAATGATCATCACAATAAATTTAGTTACCATCTGTTACCTTACAAAGTTATTACAATATTATTAACTATAGTCCCTATGCTGTACATTACATCCTCATGACTTATCTATTTTATAACTGGAAGTTTATACCTCTTAATCCTCTTCACCTATTTCTGCCCATTCCCTTCATTCCCCACCCGCTTCCCTCTGGCAGCCACTAGTTTGCTTTCTGTTTCTATGAGTCTGTTTCTGTTTTGTTTGTTAGTTATATTTTTTAGATTCCATATATAAGTGAAATCATATGGTATTTGTCTTTCTCTGACTTATTTCACTTACATAATACCCTCTAGGTCCATTTGTGTTGCCACAAATGGCAAGATTGCATTCTTTTTTATGGCTAAGTAATATTCCATTGTATGTATATACCACATCATCTTTATCTGTTTATTTATAGATGGACACTTAGGTTGCTTCCATGTCTTGACTATTGTAAATAATGCTGTAGTAAATATGGGGCGCACGTATCTTTTCAAATTGGTGTTTTTGTTTTCTTTGGGTAATAACCCAGAAGTGGAATTGCTGGATCAAATAGTAGTTCCATTTTCAATTTTTTGAGGAACCTCTAGACTGTTTTCCATAGTGGCTGCACCAATTTACGTTCCCACCAACAATGCACTAGTGTTCCCTTTTCTCTACATCCTCACCAACACTTGTTATTTTTTGTCTTTTTGATAATAGCTGTTCTGACAGATGTGGGGTGGTTTCCCATTGTGGCTTTGATTTTTATTTCCCTGATAATGATTGATGATGAGCATCTTTTCATGTACCTGTTGTATGAATTATCTATGTCTTCTTTGGAAAAAGGTCTGTTTAGATCCTTTGCTCATATTTTTAATCAGATTTTTTTTTATATTGAATTGTATGAATTCTTTATATATTTTGAATTTCAACCCCTTATCAAATATATCATTTGCAAATATCTCTTCCCATTCAGAAGGTTGCCTTTTTGTTTTGTTGATGATTCCTTCACTGTGCTAAAAACTTTGTAGATGTAGTGTCACTTTTTTTTTTGCTTTTGTTACCCTTGCCTAAAACGACATATCCAAAAAATATGCTAAGACTGATACCAGAGAGTCTACTACCTATGTTTTCTTCTAGTAGTTTTATGATTTTAAGTCTTACATTTGAGTCTTTAATCCACTTTGAGTTCATTTTTATATTTATGTAAGAAAGTTGGTTCAGTTTCATTCTTTTGCATGTAGTAGCCCAGTTTTCCCAACATCATTCACTTAAGGGACTATCTTTTCCCAATTGTATATTCTTACCTACTTTGTTATTGGTTAATTGACCATATTCATGTGGGTTTATTTCTGAGCTCTATTTTGTTCCATTGATTTATGTGTCTATTTTTGTGCAAGTACCATACTGTTTTGCTTACTATAGCTTTGTGGTATATTTTGATAACATAGAGTATGATTTGTGCACCTTTCTCAAGGTTGCTTTGGCTATTTGGGGTCTTTTTTGGTTCAGTACAAATTTTAGGATTCTTTGTTTTAATTCTCTGAAATATGCTATTGGAATTTTGATAGGGATTGCATTGAATTTGTAGATTGTTTTGGGTAGCATGAACATTTTAACAATATTAATTCTTCCAATCCATGAGCATGGTACATTCTTTCATTTATTTATGTTGTCTTCAATTTCTTTCATCACTGTCTTATAACTTTCAGAGTACAGGTCTTTCACCTCGTTGGTTAAATTTATTTCTAGGTATTTTTTATTTTTGATGCAATTGTAAATGGGATTGTTTTCTTAATTTCTCTTTCTGATAGTTCATTAGTGTATAGATTTTTGTATATGAATTTTGTATCCTGCAACTTTACTGAATTTAGATATTCTATTAGTTTTTTGGTGGAGTCTTTAGGATTTTCTCCATAGGATATGTCATCTGCAAAAAGTGACAGTTTTACGTCTTCCTTTCCAGTATGGATGCCTTTTTTTTCTTACTAATTGCTGTGGCTAGGACTTCCAATACTATGTTGAATAAAAATGGTGAAAGTAGGCATTCTTGTCTTGTTCCTGATCATAGAGGAAAAGCTTTCAGCTTTTCACATTGAGTATGATGTTAGCTTTGTGTTTGTCACATGTGGACTTTATTATGTTAAAGTATGTTCCTTCTATACTTATTTTGTCGTGAGTTTTTATCATAAATGGATGTTGAATTTTTTCAAATGCTCCCTCTGCATCTATTGAGATGATCATGTGATTTTTATCCTTTGTTTTATTCGTGTGGTATATTACATTGATTGATATGTGGATGTTGAGCTATCCTTGCATCCCTGGAGTAAATCCCAGTTAATCACAGTATATGATCCTTTTAATATATTGTGAAATTTGTTTTGCTTGTATTTTTTTGGAGGATTTTTGTATCTGTTCATCAGGGATATTGGCCTGTAATTTTCTTTTTTGGGAATGTCTTGTTCAGTTTTGGTATTAGGTAATACTGGTCTTGTAAAATGAGTTTGGAAGCATACCATCATCCTCTTCAGTTTTTGGAATAATTTGAAAAGAATAGATATTAACTCTTCTTTAAATGTTTGATAGAATTCACCTTTGAGGCTATCTTGGACTTTTGTTTGTTGGGAGTTTTATGATTTCTGTTTCAGTTTCATTGCTAGTAATCAGTATATTCAGATTTTCTATTTCTTCATGATTCAGTTTTGGAAGTTTTTGTATGTTTCTAGGAATTTATCCATTTCTTCTAGGTTGCCCAATTTGTTGGCTTATAAATTGTTCATCATAGTCTCTAATGAGCCTTTGTAATTTTGTGGTATCTGTTGTAACTTCTCTTTCATTTCTGGTTTTATTTACTTGGGCCCTCTCTCTTTTTTTCTTGATGAGTCTGGTTAAAAGTTTATCAGTTTTGGGCCGGCCGAGTGGCGCATTGGTTAAGTGCTGGTTTTGGGATGCCAGTGGCCCCGGTTCGGATCCCACATGAGGGCCAGTGACACTGCCCTCTACAGCTAACAACAGCTCCACCTGGAGCTGGGCTGTGCGAGCCCCGGTGATGGTGTGGGCTGCAGCCCCTGCTGCAGTGGGCTGCCATGGGCTGCAGTGAGTGGCCCGCAGCCAGCGTGAGCGGCTGGCAGCCAAGCGTGAGCTGCCAATGGCCGCGATGAGCGACATCCAGAGGCCAGCGACCGATCTGCCTCATCCGGGAAGAGCGCAATGACGATACCAACAGTGAAGCAACATCCTCCGCAACTAAAACTAAAGAACAAGAAGACGGCAACTTTTCTGTTCCCCTTCCCCGATTCCCCAACGCTGTTCCCCTCCACCAATTCCCCAATAAAAAAAAAAAAAAAAAAGTTTATCAGTTTTATTTACCTTTTCAAAGAATCAGCTCTGACTTTTATTGATTTTTTTTTTTTGGCTTTCTTTTTAGTCTGTATTTCATTCGTTTCCGCTCTGATCTTTATTTCTTCATTCTACTAAGTTTGGGTTTTATTTGTTCTTCTTTTTCTAGTTCCTTTAGATGTGAAGTTAGATAATTTGAGATTTTTCTTGTTTCTTGAGGTAGCCTTGTATTGCTATGTACTTCTCTCTTAGGACTGCTTTTGCTGTGCTGCATCCCAGAGATTTTGGAATATTGTGTTTCCGTTTTCACTTGTCTCAAGGTATTTTTTGGTTTCCCCTTTGATTTCTTCATTGACCCATCAGTTGTTTTTTTGTCATTGTTTTAACATGCCCCATACATGCCTAGCACAATGCCTGCAACCTAGTAGATATTCAAGAAATGTTTGCAAATTGATTGCATTGGAATTTAAACTTCAGCTATACTAAGCTGGAAGAATGATCCAGATGAACAGAATAAAGCTCCATAAAATATTACTGTTGGCAAATTGGTATTCTTGTATATTGCTTTGATAGTATTTACCTTGAGTCAATGAAGGATGAACTTTCGAGATTATTTTCTTATTTCTGGTGATAGAGTTCTACTAATTTGTTAACATTTACTTCTCAGGGAGCCAGTGAAAGTTAGAGTATAGGCAGTGGCTAGAAAACAGGCAAATGAGCATTAGACCTAAGGCATTTATTATGTGTGCTGAATGGCTGCAGACATAGAGGGAAAAAGTTGTTAGTTTGTGACTTTGTTCAAGAATGCCCAGAAAATTTTGTAAGCATGGTCTCTGAAATAGGTAAGAGAGGGGAAATGGAGAGAAACGAGTATTTCTAGGATGATAAGCAGGTAGACACTTGCTGAGGTGGCAAGGAAATTGGTTGTGAGCTAGAACTGTTTCTAGGATCAGACAGTTAAGGAGTTTTCACTTACAGAGCAAAAGGATGGCTAAAAGTAGAGAGGAGCACTAGCTGGGCCCCAAAGGTTGACTCCTTTGAAAAGACCTGCACACTGAAAGGGAGTGATGACTGAGTGTTCTAAAGCAATAGAAAGCTCTTTGAAAATTGTATTAAATTGGAATTTAGATACTGATACAGATTACAACTTGAAATATCATCGTATTCTAGTAATGATTAATTATGCACTGGAACAAGCTGTGATTGCTGTACAAAAGCAGGAAGAGAAAAAGAAAAGGATATACTGCCAGCAAAGTAAGAAAAGGTAGGCCAAAAACTAGGCCCCAAGAGAATGTTTTATAATAGGAAAAATCATATGCTTTATTTTTGAATGGAGAATAATCAGAGGAAACTTAGGACTTTTTGGTAGATAAGACGGGGCACAATTCCCTAATTCCTTGCCGAATTGCCTCCATAAAGTCAGCTTTCCAAAACAGTACTTGATCTTCTTTCCCAAATTTCCGCATTCTCTCTCTTTTTTAATGTCATCATTATCTTTCCTGCCTGTCAGGCTCAAGATCTGTCATTTTTTAATCCTTCTGTAGCCACACATTTCCATATATGTGAATGCTCGTCTTGTCACCTCTCTCTGCAGTGTCCTTTGCTCCTGTCCATGCTTCCCTTCTCATTATCACTGCCCTAGTGAGAACGCCTTTGTCTCTGCCTGAGACCCCTGCAGTCACGTGTATCTTGGTCTCTCCCTTCTGTTTCTTCTTCCGTTGTTTTATCCTGTCCACTGCTGACAGGATAGTTTTCCTGAGCACAATACGGATCACAACCAACTCTCCTGGTTGAACACCTTTAGTAGCTCTCCAGTTTCCTATGGAGTAAATTCTGGATTTTTTAGAATGACATTTGAGGCCTAATCTTCTCTTCGTAATTTCTCCGTCCTCTTGACACATGCTGTTGTATTCTAATGAAATACGTAGTTTCTCCAAACATACTTATATTTTCCTGTGTCCATGCTTTTGCTCACAATCTCCTCTCTGACTGAATCACACTTTTTCCTGACACGGGTTCCACATGAGCTTTAAAGCTTAGTTTAAAAACTACTTTTCTGGGCCAGCTGAGTGACACGGTGGTTAAGCACTGGCTTGGGAAGCCAGCAGCCCCGCGGGTCCCACATATGAGGGCCAGTGACACTGCCCTCAAATAAAAAAAATAATAAAAAAACCCGACTTTTTCTCATTTCTTTTAACTTCCTTCTCTAACCAGTTGAACTAAATTGTCCCCACTGTGCTTCCATAGTCATTTGTTCCTTTATATTGATGCTGATGATAATATGCCTTTTATTTAAGATATGTTTACCTGTCTCACCTTGCGTTCTTGTTTATAATTCCCATGAAGGCATCTACTATAGAATCTTAACATAGTTGGTACTCAGGAGAGGAGAGCTCACTTAAAGCAGTGGAATGATGATGATTTGATAACACTCAGTGGTTGTAAAAAGCGTGGTATGCAAAACCATCTAGTCAAGAAACTGCGTATAGACAAGACAGAAGCCATTCACTTCATTGATTCACGGGCAAGCTGACTTCTTTTCTGGGATATCTTCCCTCTCAAGTTATCTTGTTTTTAAACCCCAAAGCAACTACCTGCTTCCTGTGTTGATGGGCAGATTTTTAGTAGGGTTACTTTAATATAATTTAAATTTATTTCCATAGGATTCTCTTTTAAGACTTCAAGAGGGAAATATGATCAGTATTTCTTTGAAAGTGCCTTCTCTAAGAATTCATTTCTGACCCAAGTTGTGCCTAGAAATTTGCCGAAAATGACTAAAATGCTTTCTTTTCAGAGTATGCAAATAGTTGTACTCCTTCTCTAATGGTATTGAACTCAGTTATTGCAGTCAATGAAAGAATCTTTTCATGAGTCTTCAGTAATGAAGCTTCCCCTCCTTCTAATTGTGTATTTTTTTTTGTTAAAAACCAGATATTGTATTGAATAAATGGTCTCTTTTGCCCATCAGGTTATGGTGGAGAATTCAGATTTTACTCCCTCACAAGTAGGGTGTCTCTTTACATTTCTTGCCCGGCAGCTTGCAAAGCCTGATAACACCTTGTTTGTAAACAGAACCCTCTTTGATCAGGTGAGTGTCTTTAACAATGAGAGCTAAAATTGTTTTTATTTTCATTACTGTTCATAGAAAGTTTCATTGGATTATATGGTATTTTAATGTATTAGCTTATTGGATAAGTGTCTTATCAAGGAGAAACCTGTTTAGGTTTCAATTTGGATCTACTTTAGTTTTTTTTTGTTTTGTTTTGTTTTGTTTTTTTGAGGGCAGTGTCTCTGGCCCTCATATGTGGGATCTGAACCCGGGGTTGCTGGTGTCCCAAGCCAGCTCTTAACCAATGCACCACTCGGCCGGCCCAAGTTTGTTTGTTTTTTTAATAATGTGCCTGGGTAGTATGATTTTGCTTAGTAACTTGGTATCCTAGGAGTATGGTTTGTGGAGGTTAGTTTATAGAGATTCTGTTCTCTCAATTATTCTTTTGCTCCAAATTGCTCAAGAATTTTCCAATTTAAGAATCACTGGGCCAGTCGAGTGGCGCATTGGTTAAACGCTGGCTTGGGATGCCAGCAGCCCGGTTCGGGTCCCACATATGAGGGCCAGTGACACTGCCCTCAAAAAAAAAAAATTTAAATTAAATTAAAAAAAAAAAGAATCACCCATTTCATTGGTAGTAAGACTATTATGTTGATAATCTGGAAGAGAGACTACTTTTAGAAAATCTGAATTTATTTACAAATGACTGACTCTGAAAGATATCTCTTAATCCCAGTTAAGTAGCTCTGTGTCCACAGGTGGCAATGAAAATACTGTTTTTTAATCTGCAGATAAGTGCTAATAATGGGCATAGTGCCGGGCTGTGTTCCAGACTTTATATGTATATATTAACTCAATGATCCTAGAAGCTCTGAAATTGGTATAGTTGTTACCCCATTTTACAGATGAGGAAGCTAAAGCCTGTAGAAGTTAAGAGTCACTCATCCAAGCTCACACTTAATAAATGCTATTATTAGCAGTAAATGTTATTATTAAGTTTGATGAAGTTAGAATCCAAATTTAAGTGGCCTGACTCCAGAGTTCATGCTTTCCTTGGTCCCTGGTATCAGGGATCTTAAAGTTAAGGTGCATAGATGACACTGCCTTTTAGTCATGTTTCTAAACAGTAAAGAAATGTGTGTAAGATACATATTAAATTGTAGCATACCTGAACCTCCTGTGCTAGACACTGGGCCACTTGTTTTGGGAGATACTGTATACCTGTGGTATTTGTTATGGCTGAGTGTGGATGCATTGGTGATATAGAAAGGGTAGTTGTTTCCATTGTGACAGTGTTGTGGCATGTATCTGGTATCCAATAAAAAAATATGTTTTCTTTGACCAGGTCCTTGAATTCCTCTGTAGTCCTGACGATGATTCCCGACACTCTGAGAGGCAGCAGGTATGAACTATTACAACACTTTTTGCTGCAGTGGGAAAGACGGCAGAGTAAGCCAGAAAGAACCCTTCTGTGCTAGGCCTCACGAGGCATAAGGGGAAAATAACTTGGGCCAAACCCTACTACTAAGCTACAATAGATAGTGGAAGCCAGAAAATAGTGTGGATGGTGGTTAGAAGTACATATATAAGAAATCTATATCAAATATCAAACTACATTCTTAGGCAGACTGGACCTGTCTTGCATTCAACATGACATCAATACTTCATCCTGTCCTGCACGTGTAGCGACTGTTAGCACCTGTTATATCCTGCTTTCCACCAGTGTCGTTAATCTGAGATAACCACTCCTAGCTGAAATGGCTCTGAACCAGGGAGACTGCAGGATCCTGAGTAGGGACACTCAACTTTGGGAGTGCTCCAGCCCCATTACATTAGGGTTAACCATTTCTGGAGACTAGAATCCATCTGTCCCTCCACTAATCACTGCGAGATAGTAACTGATTACCACTTCTTTCTAATTATGCTGCTTTCTTGAGGGCCCCTTCTAAGAGTAGAATTCTGTAAAAGTTTACCCATTATAGTTGTGAGCATTGAGAGTCAGTCTATTTAAAATTATTAGCCAGAGGGCCGGCTGAGTGGCGTGTTGGTTAAGAGTTGGCTTGGGAAGCCAGCTCTGAGCAGCAGGACCGGGTTCGGATCCCACATGAGGGCAAGTGATTCTGCGCCCTCTACAGCTAAGATGGTGAACAGCAGCTCATCCTGGAGCTGGGCTCCCTTGAGTCGCTTGTGACGGCGTAGGCTGCAGTGGGCTGACACTGAGTGGCTGGTGACACGTGAGTGGCTGGTGGCCAGCGTGAGCCGTCGTGAGCAGCTGTCCAGTGACTGGCGACTGACTGCCTCAGCTGGGAAGAACACAGTGATCACAATAACAACATGGGCCAGTGAAGCGATGTCCTCCACAACTAGACTGAGGAACAAAGAGGACAGCAACTTGTCTGTTCCCCTTCCCCGATTCCCCAACGCTGTTCCTCTCCCCCAATTCCCCAATAAAATCTTTAAAAAAATTAAATTAAATTAATAGCCAGAGTTTTGTCAAAATAAGCTACAAAAATTAAGTACTTTGAGAGCAATGCTAATTTTTTTTATGGTAATAGCATGCAGCTGGGAGGTTGAGATGCAGATAAAGAGCGTAGGATAACAGTAGTGATCCCTTCCTCTGCACAGCTGTGGCCCCGTGACTGGTATAGACTATCTTAGGGAAGAGAACGGCTGCTAAAAATTTAGTTATTTCTTAAATTATATTGAATACAAACAGTAATGTGGACCCCTCATTTTACCCCTATTTCTTTATTGGCAGGAAAAGTGGAATCATGGTTTGCATGGTGTCATAAAATCATAAAAACTTTTTCTATAAATAACTATATTAAACAGAAATAAAAACCAAATCTAAATGTAAAAGCCAAACCTTGGAAAGTAGTCATTATGTAGTAACGTTCTATTATTGGGAGTCCCCTTTGAGATTATCTAGTTTCTTTTTGTACTCATTTTAGAAATACTGAAAATTGGGAAAGAAAGTTGCTCAAGGTCACAACTAAGATTAGAACCCAGTTCCTTCCCCTCTAATCCAACACTCTTTCCCTTGTAGCCTTTGTTATATATCAAACTTTGTTTAATATAGTATTTTTGAGTATTTTCCGGTGGTATGCTGATAGAAGTTTAACAACTGGTTCCTCAGTGCAGGTTCAATATGAATGTTGGTTGATATTTTCATTTACATAAATGAAAGTGCAACAATGAAAGCATGTCAGAATGTCACTTATTCATCAGGGAAGTGACTTCTTTGCTGAATCACATAACAGTTTTTGAATGCTGGAAAAATAACTCCTTAACTTTTTTGTGCTGTTCACAATGTAATGACTACAACATGTGCACTTTTAAGTTTGATTGCCTTATTGTCATATCTCCATCACTTTCCTAACCAAGTATTGGCAAACTTTTTCTGTAAAGGGCCAAAGAGTAAATATTTTAGGCTTTGTGGGCCACATATGGTGTCTGTCACATATTCTTCGTTTGTTTGTTTCATAATCTTTCAAAAATGTAAAAAGCCCTGATTTACAGCATTTGCCAGTTTCCATGGTGAAAGTACTCTCACCATGGCTGATTTCAGCCTGCCAAAATGTCACTGAGCATAGCGTTGGGAAGAGATGCACAGAACACCCGTATGTAATATTTCCACCATGCGTAACATGCATGCAGTTACAGAAACGAACCCTGAGAGCCCACACAGTAAAATGTAGTAAAATAATTAGGAAGTGGTGAGTTTTGAGTATTAATTACATTGTTTTTAATTTAATTTATTTAATTGTAAGTTTATATCACTGAATTTTTGTTTTGCTTTTTTTTTTTTTATTGGGGAATTAGCAGCGGGGAACAGCGTTGGGGAACCAGGGAAGGGGAACAGACAAGTTGCTGTCCTTTTGTTCTTCAGTCTAGTTGTGGAGACATTGCTTCACTGGCCCATGTTGGTGTCATCATTGCACTCTTCTCGGGTGAGGCAGATCGGTCGCCGACCTCTGGGCAGCGGCTCACAGCGGCTCTTGGCAGCTGACACCGGCTGCCGGCCCCTCACACTGGCTGCCGGCCACTCACTGTAGCCTATGGCAGCCCACTGCAGCAGGGGCTGCAACTATGCCAACCCCGGGAATCACAGCAGCCCAGCACCAGGTGGAGCTGTTGTTCACCATCTTAACTGTAGAGGGCAGTGTCACTGGCCCTCATATGTGGGATCCAAAGCCGGGCTGCTGGCGTCCGAAGCCGGGCTGCTGGCGTCCAAAGCCAGCTCTTAACCAACGTGCCACTTGGCAGGCAGGCCCTCACTGAATTTTTGGTGTATTTAACAACCAACTTACAAAATTACTAAAAATTTAACAGTTGGCTCTAGTGAGTTGGTAAGACTGACTCCACCAGTGGTATTTCTATTATGTGATTCCAAATTGAGGCTCACAACAGGTAGGGTTGACTCCATAGTTGTTTTATATATATATATATATATATATATATATATATATATATATATATATACACACACACACACACACACACACACACACACACACACACATATATAAAACATTACATTGTAGTACTCAAAATGGATTAAATTAGTGTTCTGAATGTAAAGTTTGGATAGGTTTTATTTCTTTTCTGCCTTTTTTTTTTTTTAACTTGAAAGGAACCAATTTACTATGTTAGGAAAACACTTTGTTAAGTGGTTTCCTGGAGTTCTGAGAAGGGTCATATTATTCTGCGTCTTAAACTTACGTATAGGACAGAGCTTTCTCATATTGCTCTGATGACTATGTAATGATTGTATTGCATTTTGAGGTTTATTTAAAAATATTGATGAATCTGTTGCAATATCTCAGTTATCTGTTTTTTATTCAGCTATTTAGTGTGATAAAATTGTTTATATAAACCCCAATGATTTTGTTTGTTTTTTATTGTGATAAAATATATATACCATAAAATGTGTCATTTTAATTAGTTTAAGTGTACAGCTCAGTGATATTATCATTGTTGTGCGACCATCACCAACATCCATCTACAGAAATTTATCTTCTCAAACTGAAACTCTGTATCCATGAAACAATACATCCCCATTACCCCACCCCTACCCCCACCCAACCCCTGGCAACTAACATTCAACTTTCTGTCTGTGAACTTGACTACTTTAGGTAACTTTATATAAGTGGAATCATGTAGTATTTTTTGTTTGTGTGTGACTGGCTTATTTCACTTAGCATAACATTTTTAAGGTTCATCCATGTTGTTGCATGTGTCAGAATTTCAATTTTTTAGGCTGAATAATTTTCCATTATATGAATATGCCATATTTTGTTTATCCATTTGTCCATTGATGGACATTTGGATTGTTTTCACCTTTTGGCTCTTGTGAATAATGCTATCCTGAAAAACCCCAATGTTTCATTAGAAAAAATAACATGTAAACATGGATGCTACCTGTGGACCATAAGACATAATGAACCATGAGAATCGTAAGACATAAAAGCTCTAGACAAAAAGTCATTTCTTGAAAGGTTACATATGGACATTTTTAGCTTAGTGGAGGGTCAATGAAATATCCTAATAAGACTTTATTTGCCGTGACATTCCTTCCATGTCTGAAAAATAGTCATTTATCTTTTTATAAGACTTACGATATGATCAACACTATAATGTCAGTCTAACCCATTATACTGGTAGTGCCAAAAACATGTATACGCATGACTTGTATTCATCTTTTGTTATCAGTATATATTGAGCATTACAATTTTAATATAGTTTTTTCCTCTCTTAAAATGTATATACATTTTTTGGCACCCTCTATATATTTGAGAGCCAAGCCAAACCCTCAACAAATAATAAGACAAAAGAAAAAAAGTTATGGTTTGTGTGGCTGAATGGACTCTTAAAGAACTAATAAAAGCAGATTTCAAAGTGTTTTTGCTCATTTATTTTAAATGTTCAGGTTCTTTTAGAATTGCTGCAGGCTGGAGGCATAGTTCAATTTGAAGAGAGTCGCCTCATCCGTATGGCAGAAAAAGCAGAGTTGTAAGTTGTTTTGAAGCCATATATTAGTTAATACAACTATTAAATTACATTTCTTTAACTTGAAGCCCAGTTTATTCATGCATTGCCATTTTTTAAATTAAGAAAAGCTATGCAAATAACAAAAACCTAAGTGTGAAAGTTTTTGCCTTTCAAATCTAGAAATTAGTAAAATTTGCAGAAATTAACAGTAAATTTGAAGTGTTTACATTTGCTTTAGTATAAAAATGAATTAACAGTCTTATGATTTATTATTTTAGTAATTTTTTTTGAATTTCATTAAATTCCCATGGTATTTAATAGATATTTAACAGTTATATAGATATATTATAAACAATGTAGAATTTAACATAGCAAATAAGATACTATTTTAACACTACTGTTTATCTAGTTTGTTAAATATTTCTTTTGACATATTTAATTCTGAATGAGAAACATTATATAATTAATTAATTGATGTCTAATTATTTTTATGTGACACATTGTTGCTTTAGCATTTATTTTGTATCCCACTTTGAAAATTCTTATAAACATAGTATTAAGCCACATACTAAACCTATATTTATAGAAATGGCAGATATTCATCCCATTAGATATTATAATTTCATTTAGCCATAGAAATAACATTTACTATATATTTTTTTCTTAATACTAACCTTTATGCCTGAGCAAAGTCCTGAAACAATAAGCTAATAACCACTTGCCTGTTGGGTACACCGAATTTTTTCCTTTTGTGGCCTAGCTATCAAATTTGTGAGTTTATGTATGAACGAGAACACCAATATGACAAAATTATTGATTGCTACTTACGTGATCCACTGAGAGAGGTGAGTTAAGAGCCTGCTTACTCTTTTTTCTTACTCATTCCCCTCTACCCCCTCATTGAGTAGCAATAACTATTTAGTAGGTATAACTATTCAGTAGAAATATTTGGACATGTGTATGCTGATTCAAGGTTTTCCTTTATTCAGTAGGTTTTTATTGAGTGCCTGCTATTAGCCAAGTATACACTGATAATTAAAACAGATATAGTTCCTGCAATTTTAGAACTTATAATTTAGTGATGGAGATTGATGGTAAAAAGCCAAATATATAATTACACATTGTGATGAGCGCCAGAGAAGAAAAAGTGGTTGTAACTTTGGAGGATAATATGGGAATTGACATACAGAGCAGCCAGGGAAGAAATCTCAAAGGAGGTGACATATAAACTGACTGTGGAATTAGAGAAGTTAGTCAAGCAAAGAACCAACAGAAAAGTGTTCCAGGATAGGGAACCATATATACAAAGGTGGGGGGAAATTTTGACATGTTCAAGGAACTGAATAGAGATCAGATAAAACTGCAGGGAAGATCAGTATAAGTGGAGCATAACAGACAAGAGCAAGAGTGATTTGAGATGAAATTGGGAACGTGGGCAGGGACCACCAAAGACAAAAGTATGACGTTCTCTCATTAGGGTAATGAAATTGAGACCAAAATTAACTGCAACAGATTGGCAACTTTTAAGAGTCTACCCTAAACGTTAAGCAGATACTTTTTCTCTTCAGTGTCAGCTTTCCATCAGTTAACTATCTTCAAATGGTTTTCCATCTCCAAATGATAGATATTTACCAAGACTAATACAGATAATAAATAGGGACTAAATATTGCTGGAGTGGATTAAGGACTAAATTATGTTGCCTTATTCTCCTCAGGAAGAAGTCTTTAACTACATCCACAATATCTTATCTATCCCTGGACACAGCGCAGAGGAGAAGCAGTCCGTCTGGCAGAAAGCAATGGATCATATTGAGGTGCCGATTCAATGCAACTTTTTAAACTTCCTCATTTGTATGGATATCTTCCCAATTATGTTTAGACTAACTAAGTAATGGCAGTGATATTATGAAGGTGATTTACTTGCTGATTAACATCTTTTTGAGATCATTTATTCCACCTCATATTTGTATTCATAATGCCTGTGTCATATACAATTCATGGTATCATGAATTCTGAAAATAATCCATGTTCAATCAGCTAGCTGACAAGCTGGAATATTAGTGGGTTTTTACACTGTTCTTAGAATGGTTCTGGGAGTACTCCTGGGCTTTTTGTCTGACACATAATGGGAGCCATTCCCGCACCCCTCCGCACCTCCAATCACCCAATGGAATTTTAGAAACATTACTGCAGTGAGTTTTTCTCTTTGATATATTTCCCTTCCTTATGTAACAGGACATTGATTCTGATTTTGTTTATGAATGCTATTTTATGAGAATGCAGAAGTTAACATTGAAACAAAAAGTTCTTTTTAAAAAAACATGCTTATAGATGCCTGAATGGAGAGATTAATAATGTGTGATGAGCACGTGATTAGAATGCATTCCAAAAAGGGGCCCAAAAATCACTCCTCACTTTAGTTTGCTTAGGTTCGTAATATACAATATGCCTCAGAAACCAACGGAGCTAACCAGTTTGTTGACATTTATTCTGTTTTATGAGTCACTGATTATTGAAAAAAAAAGCCATAAAGATGCTGAGGTAATCCTAGTTTTGGAAATAACATTTTATCTACAGAGCTTCTTTCCTCCTCCTTGTAGCAAGGATCGGGTGATAGAGTAACAAACTTCTAGTGATGGGTTTAGAGATGCAAATTATTCAACATGTTTTAAATTTTTTATACATATGAAAAAATGATGAGAAAGGATGAGCTCTGAAACTCTGAGAAAACATTGTTATGTGAATACTTTGTTCTAGTTCCTGATGGTTGTAAAGTTTAGAAAAATCAAAAATGTGAACATCATCTTATGTGAAACATCTGGTGTGAAAGAGGTACAGTCAGTCATCAGATGTGTGGTCTGAAGTAATTTCCACACTTTCATCTATAGGATTGAGAATATATATGTATATATATGTTATTTAATGTTATGATATTCCTGCTAACAAGATGAATATATCTTGATGAAAGAACCCAAGAAAACCTTCCCTGTTTTGAGTTATATCTTTTTTCCTTTAATCATTCTGTATTCTTTTTGCTTTCATCATCCCCTTTAAGTCTCTATAGTTACATTATGGCTTATTCTTCATTTCACTCCATCTGCATTATGCGGTTGTTTGAGCACATGGACTCCAGACATCCAAAAACGAAGCTATCTCTCTCTGCATAATGTGAAACGTGATGAATTAATCAATGAGCAAACAAATTATTCAGCAGAAAATTCATACTGGAAAAGCAAGAAGCATTTTTGTTGCACAACAATTATTTCTGCTGACCATTTCCCCCACATGTGCACGTTTTTTTCACGTTGAACTTTTTAATATCTCTTAAGGTCACAATTAGAAATACATAGACTTTTTTGTTGAAGGACTTCTGTGACTTCAGTAATGTAAATAAAATCAACATTAAATACATAAGGGTAAAAGTCTTCATAATAAAGTTTCCTGCCAGTATACACAAAGTATAGATTAGTGGTCCTGGACACTTTTAGGGATATTACCCTGTTTTGAGAATCTAATGAAAGATTTGGACCTATGCCTCCTAATATTATGCATGTGCACAGATATGTAGTTTTATTTACAGTTTCAGGGGCCCAGAGCCCCCCTAATTGCTATTCTTTGATTGGGTCTGTGGATTCCAGGTAAAGAATCTCTAGTTTATATGGTTTTTCCAATATGGACAAAATGTTTCATTTAATTTTTTTAAATATTTTTTTAAGTTGTGAAATATAAAAAAAATCCAAAAAGTGCATAAAACAAATGTACAGTTTAATAAAAAATTTAAAAGCAAACATTCCAGGCCCAGATCAAGAAATAGTTATTTTCAGTATCCCAGACTTCTGATGTAGGCTTTCCTGATCAAAGTTCCTGTAATGTACCCATCATTCTATTTTTTGATAATTTCTTGCCTTTCTGTTACTGAATATGCCTACATCCCTAAAATTGTATATCTTTGTTTTCCGTGTTTCTGTAAACTTTATGTAAGTGAAGTTATACTCTCTATATTTTCTTTTTTCTCAATATTTTGAGAAATTTGTACATTTTGTTGTATGTGTCTGTGGTTCATTTTTATTGTTGTATAGTATTCCATTTTACAAGTATATCAGTTTATTCATTCTACTATTATTGGACATTTCTATTGTTTCTAGTTCTCAACTATTAAAAATAGTCCATCCACAATCATTCTTAGATATGCAGCCAAGTACAGCCACATGCATTTCTCCAGGCCAGTGGTTCTCAGTTTGATCTCCAGGCCAGGATTACAGCATCAGTTGAGAACTTGATAGAAATGCAGTTTCAGTCTTCACTTCAGACCTACTGAATGAGAAACTCTGGGATAGTGTGTTTTAATAAGCCCTCCATGTGGTTTTGAGGCATGCTAAAATATGATAATCTCTGCTCTAGGGTCTATAATTGCCAATTAATTGGGATAAATATCTTAGACTTCACTAGATGCCAGCATTAAATGAGATTTTGTACTGACTCTATCTTCTTGCTAGATTTCAAAATTTTGCCGATCTAGTGGATGTGTAATGATATTTCATTATGTTTTAAATTTATGTATCCTTAATTACAAATGAAATGGAGAGACTTTTCGTGTTATTGGCTATTTAAATTTCCTTTCTGTGATGTTCCTGTTCATGTGGTTGCCCATTTTTCTATTAGAACATCTCTTGTACTTATTGATTTGTAGGAGTTTTTTTTATATATCCTGGATGTTAGTTTTTTTCAGTGATACATGTTGTGAATATCTTTTCCCACTCTGGGTTTTTATCTATGGTTTTTTTGTTTTTGTTTTTTTAAAAGATTTTACTAGGGAATTGGGGGAGGGGAACAGCATTGGGAAATCTGGGAAGGGGAGCAGACAAGTTGCTGTCCTTTTGTTCTTCAGTCTAGTTGTGGAGAACATTGCTTCACTGGCCTATGTTGGTATTATCATTGCGCTCTTCCCTGGTGAGGTAGTCGCTTGCTGGCCATTGGGCGGCCACTCATGGCGGCTCATGGCAGCTCACGGCGGCTCACAAAAGTGCATGCCAGCTGCCGGCCAGCCTCACTGTAGCCTACTGTGTCGCAGGCGACTCACAGCAGCCCAGCTCCAGATCGAGCTGTTGTTCACCATCTTAGCTGTAGAGGGCACAGCATCACTGGCCCTCATGTGGTATCCAAACCGGAGCCCTGCTGCTCAGAGTTGGCATCCCAAGCCAACTCTTAACCAACGCGCCACTCAGCTGGCCCGGTTTTGTTTCTTGTTTTTTAGAAAAGGATCTTCTTTTTTAGGTAGTCAAAATAATCATTTTTTTCTTCTACACTGAAGGAGAAATCCTTCTATATTATTGACTAAAAGCTTACTTGGTTTTTTTATTTTTATTTTTTCATTTTTAATCTTGGATCCAACTGAAAGCAGTTTTTTTTTTTTTTTTTTTTTTTAAAGATTTTATTGGGGAATTGGTGGAGGGGAACAGTGTTGGGGAATCGGGGAAGGGGAACAGACAAGTTGCTGTCTTTTTGTTCTTCAGTTTAGTTGCGGAGGATGTTGCTTCACCATTGGTATCGTCATTGCGCTCTTCCCGGATGAGGCAGATCGGTCGCTGGCCTCTGGATGTCGCTCACCGCGGCTATTGGCAGCTCATGCTTGGCTGCCAGCCGCTCACGCTGGCTGCAGGCCACTCACTGTAGCCTATGGCAGCCCACCGCAGCAGGGGCTGCAGCCCACACCACCACCGGGGCTCGCACAGCCCAGCTCCAGGTGGAGCTGTTGTTAGCTGTAGAGAGCAGTGTCACTGGCCCTCATAAGTGGGATCCGAACCGGGGCCGCTGGCATCCCAAAACCAGCGCTCAACCAATGCGCCACTCGGCCGGCCCCTGAAAGCAGTTTTTTAAATATGGTATACGGTGGGGTCCAATTAATTTTTTTAAATATTGGTGCCCGATTTTCCCAGCACAGTTATTTTAGAGGTTGCCTTTCTTCATTGCTCAGCAGTGCTGTCATAAGTATATCAAGGACCTATAAGCTCAGTTTGTTTTTGGGGCCCTCTTCTGTTTCATTGTTCTATTGTCTGTCATCAGTACCCCACAAGTATTTTAAATATTGTTGCTTTATAATAAGTCTTGATATCTTAGAGACTATTGGCTATTCTTGACCTTTTGTACTTCTCAAAACATTTTAGAATCAGCTTGCCAAGTTCCACCAAAAAACATTTTTTTAACCTTATGCTTCTGTCAGAGATTGCATTGAATCTATCGATCATTTTGAATGTAATTGACATCTTTACAGTATTGAGTCTTCCAATCTATGACCACATGGTATGACCCTTTATTAATTATTTTTTTAATAAAGTTTTATAGTTTTCTCTGTAGAGATTTTTCATCCTTTGTTAGATTTACTGTCATAACTTTATATTTTTTAGCATAACAATGCTATCATTAATGATTTTTTTTCATTTCCAACATAAGTGCAATATTTACTATAAGGATTTCTATGACAATCATCTATTTCTAGTATGTTAATAGGTTTCTTAAGAAAAAATTTATAGCACTTTTTCTCCCTTATTCTATTATTGTAGTAAATTTTATTGATATTAAACCAGCCTTGAATTCTGTGGATAAATATAACTTGATCCTGATATATTATTTTTTTATATATTGTTGGATTTTATTTTTATTTAGGATGTTTGTATCAGTGTTCATGATTAATATCTGTAATTTTCCTTTCCTTTTTTATACTGTTCTATTGGGTTTAGGTATCAAAATTTTGCTAGCCTCATATAATGAGCTGAAGAAGTTTCCTTTTTTCTGTTCTATGAAAGAGGTTTATTAATGTTGGATTTTTTTCTTTAAATGGTTACTAGAAGTTACCAGTGAATCTATTTGGGCTGGGAGTTTTCCATATGGAAATATTTTTGACTATTCAATTTTTCTTTTTTTTTTTTGAGGGCAGTGTCACTGGCCCTCACATGTGGGACCCGAACTGGGGCCGCTGGCTTCCCAAGCCAGCGCTTAACTACCACGCCACTTGCTGGCCCGACTATTCAATTTCTTTAGTGGTTAAAAATCAGTTCAGGTTTTCTATTACTTAAGTCAGTTTATTAAATTATAATTTTCTAGAAATTTATCTATTTTGTCTAAATTTTAAAATTCCTGACATAAATTAATTCATAATAGTTTCTTATCTATTTAATGTATATAGACCAATAGTACTATCCCCTTTCTCATCTGTGGTATTGATTAGCTGTGCTTTCTCTGTTTTCGATACACTCTGTTTTCAGGTGTATCGTATAAAATAGCATAAACTGTAGTTATTTGTGTCAGGTTATTATTAATCTACAAATACTAACACAAAATTATTAGATAGATGTGAATATTGCAGTCATACTTGTCTAATTTTTTATTTGGCAGTATACTGTGTTAATCTATATTTGGTCTTTGCATTTTAGTCCTGCAACATGCAATTGGGAGGGTAGAATAGTAAGTCACAGAAATCAAGTGAGAAGAGAGTTTCAAGAAGAAAAGGATAGCCAGTAATGTCTAGGGGGGTTTAAGGAGAGGGCAAATTGGAAATCTTACATTTGACAGGAGGTCTTATTAGCAATGGTTAATTAACAGTGGTTGACCTCTTTATTTAAGACTTATGACCTTAAGTGGGTTTCTTAAGACACTTCTAGTTTCCAAATCCACCAGGCATCAGAAGTAAAGTTTTAGAATTCTTAGCCAGAGAAATTGCAACTCTAGTCTTTTTTTTCATTTCTTCAAGTTATTACTTGAAGCTGAAGGGTGAAATTCCCTGACAGGGACTGTGGGAAGTTTTTGTTCCTTCTGCTCATCCTGCATGTATCATGGCCTAAATCCAGAGTTTTAGTGCTTTCATTTTATAAGAATTCTGAATTGCCTTTTATATCAAAATCTGATTTTTTTTCCTGGCACATTTTAAATTTTGCTCATTTACAACGTGCTTTTAAATTGAGGTCCTGCACCAGGGTCTCCTGAAATGCAGTGTAGAAGCTCATGAAAGTATTGAAGTCAGGTGATCATGCTTCCCATCTGTGGAAATTCTATTTAAATTAACATTAAAGATTTAACAAAAAGATCTTGCCTTTTTCTTTCACTCCAGGAACTTGTGTCCCTGAAGCCCTGTAAAGCTGCAGAGCTGGTTGCTACTCACTTTTCTGAACAGATTGAAACAGTCATTAAAAAACTTCAGGTAAATATTGCAAAAACATTTTGGGAAGAAACACCTAGTGGAGAGACAATTATTGAATATCCACCTAACAACTTTTGAGTGTAGTAATTTCTTCCACGAATAGTTGCCGTTTAATAGCAGTTTTACACCATGTATGTGAGTGTGTGTGTGTATTTGACAGCAGTCATGTGATGACATCTGAGTCTAGAAATGAGTGAGTTCATCTTTGTGCATAATAAACATTAACATCACAGAAGCATTTTTGGAGTTATAACCTGCCCTTTTCTAGAAGTTGTAATATACAGACAATCCTCTCCTCACCACCCTCCTCTTTCTTTTGCTTTAGGAACTACAGTTGCATTCTCTTTGAGGTTCATGTTATTTATTCAGGCTTTTGTCATCTTCAGATTGGTTTAATGCTGATTATTTAGAAATTTTCTGGGAAAATCTTTCCTAGAATACAGCTATATTAATACTGAATATTGAGATACTCAGTTTGAAGTACTATTTAATGGAACTAGTATTCTACTTGTCACTACCACGGCAGTGCTGATTGTGAGTTTTGTTCAGTATCCTACGACCATAGTGATAGAGGTAGGGAATAGGACAATGACAACCCAGAGTCCTCAAGTGGCAGTAATAGTAGTAGAGGATTGGTATGCAAGAGAAAATCTAGAGAAGTGAGTGGGAGGCAGCTGGCCTGAGAGACAAAGATATGGAATGCATTCATTTAAACACTTGCTATACCAGTGGCCCTGGAGGTGGGGACACAAATAAGAATGCAGTTGTTGTTTTTGTCTGAATTTCTTCCCTTGGAACAGGGAAGCACTTATGTAACTACACTATGATGTTATAAGCGATAGAACAAACATATGTGAAAAGTACTAGGAACAAGAGGAGAGTCAGTGATAGACTGTGAGAAAGTCAGACAAGAGTTCCCAGACGTGACTGAACTGGGTCTTAAATGATTAGTATCAGTTTTCTAGGCAGAGAATGGGGAAGGACTTTCTAGAGAAAGGGTTCTGTGTATGTAAAGACTTGAAGGCATGAAGCAACATGCTTATTCAGAGAATGGTCAGGTCTATATGAAGCATGATGTGGTTGGAACAATGGTGGGAAAAGCATTAGATTGAGTTATAAGAGGTATGTTGGAAGGGAGGAGTTAGAAGTATAGAGGCTGGAAAATAGTTTGGGGACTGATATTAAACAATCTTATATGTATGTACACTAAGAAATTATACTGTATCTTCTGTGTACTGGAGAATTACCAAAAATTTTTAAGCAAAGGATGACACCATTAGATACACTTTATAGAAAATTAACTCTGTAGTGTGGAGAATGGACCAGCAAAGAGAGCGAATGGAGGAGAGAGACCAGTTAGACCAGTTAGAAGGCAGAAGGTCTAGGCAAAGGATGGCGAGGACCAGGACTAAGTCAGTGGCAGTGGAGAGGACAGGGTCAAGATATGTTTGTGAAGTAAAATGTATAGAGCTTGGAAATTAGTTGAATGTGATGGGAGAAGTTAAAAATGACTCCCAGATATAAGGCTTGGTTATCTAGCATGATGATGTCCATTAACCCGAGATAAAGATTCATCCATCAATTCAATAAATATTTATGTACCTGATGTGAGCCCAAAACATTAAGTACTGAGGATACAAACACATAAATCTATGTCTGTGCTCAAGGAAGTAGACAATTGCAGAATAATTTGACTTGAATGATGATAGAGCACTGCCCAGGATAGAGCACTGAGGAAGTACATGGAGTGGCATCCAGTCCACTCTAGGGAGTGGGGACAGGAGGACATTTCTTCTAAAACTACTCTGAACCCCCAGAGCTTCTATCCCCTTTAAAAGCCAGCAAGTCTAATGAACCTTCTTGCCTATGGTGGTGTTTGTTATTGTCGTTTGAAATGTAAGATTATCCACTGCAGGATTTTCTTTTTCATATAGTCTTTATAAAGACATTTAGAGGCAGAGATGCCAAGTAAAATGAATATATGTAATGCTATTCATCAGGCAAATGTATAAAAGCTGAAGTGTTATGGATTTTTTTTAAAAAGTGGCTATTTGACAGTGGAAAGTCTATGGACTCTTACACATTGAAGTATTTTTTTTTTATTGCAGAGCTTTATAGATTGTATGAAAATTCCACACAAATTTTATAAAGTGCCTTTGCTTTTGATGGCAAGAAATATGCTTCCCATTGTTTCAGAATTCTTGGAAAAAAAAATAAGCCAGAATATTAAGTTATAACCAGTAGGAAAGTTATGTAAAATAAATAAACTGATAGGCCAGGGAAAAGATAGAAAATCAAAGACAGATAGACATATTTAAAATGTCATATTCTAAATGACATTAGGCCTTTTCAGTCTTGAGAGTCCCCTGCTTTTTATAGATGAAGTTTGAATCGATTAAAAAAGTAAAGAAAAAAGAAAAAGTAAGCTATAATAATTTTTACTTAGTTTTCTTCAGAGCTTAGAAATGTTATTTATATTCATATAGTATTCTAAAGTTTATCTCATTTTATTCTCACCTCTGCCCTGTGCAGAGGGCAGAGACGATACTGCTGTTCCCTTTTTCATATAAGTAAACTGAATTGCTGAGGGAGTCAGTGACTTACACAAAATCACATAGCTAATAAGTAGAAGAAATAGAACCCAGATGTCATGGCATATTAATTGCTAACATGTTGCAGTTTGCCATCTCATCTGTAGTTGATATATTGGGGAGTTAATGAATTTTTTGGTTGTGTTTGGTATATGGGCATCAAACTCCTACCCTACCTGGATTAACTACTTCAGAGTGGCCCTTGTCACAAGAAAGATGGGGTGAGGCAGGTGAAGCCATCAGAGCAGCAAGAACTCACTATGTGCAGAGCAGTTCAGAGCACCTGACATTCCAAGCATCCTTGTTTTGGGAACTGCTAAGAGATTTGTTTCAGTAGATGGTTTTCTGGGGGCAATAACAAGGTGTTTGTGTTTCTTCTGCATTCAAAATTGAATATGTGACACTGATTAGAATTACTGAGAGGAAATGATCTCCAAATGGTTCTTTAGAATTTCTTAGATCTGTACAGAGGGTTTAATGGAAATAATCATATGCATGTGTACATTTTAAAGGGATAGTCTAGGGTCATTCTTTACCATGGCATAGTTTGAAGAATTTGTTGTAATATTATATTTTTTACCTTTTTTCTCTTCAGAACCAGGTTTTGCTTTTCAAATTTTTGCGGAGTCTTCTTGACCCAAGGTATGTCAATAAACTTTAGTTTTTCATAATACATAGATGAGAAATTAAAGAAAATAAATGGTTCATGGTATCCAAATAGTACACTCAGCTCTTCATTTTTAATATTAGTGGGAGTATCATTTACATAGATTATACCATAATGTGTGATCTGAAAATAGTTTATGTCTTAAGGGAATACTTTTCTTCCCATTTGAGCGTGAGCGTATGTGGTGAGTTAATAAAATAATTTAAATACAATAATGAAGTCATACCATGAGGACATGTTTCATGAAGAATTTAATAACCATTGAGCTTCTCTTCTGTCCTAACGTCACTCCTTCCTATTCCGTATTCCACGCTGCAGATTTATGGCTTTACTTTTCAAAGTAAACACCTAGTCCCAGCCCACCTCTAAATGTATTACCTTTTAAACTCTCATTTGAAGTATTTAGTTTTAAATAAGTGTTCCTGGCAGTGTTAAAAGAGAAGTTAGTACTCATCAAATAAAAACCATCCCAAGGAGATGACACAGTTAGTAGTAGATTTGTAAGCAAGTCAACTCTGCCTGTGAGATTTTAACATTTTGTTGTGCCTAAATGGAGTCCATTGGGCGTTAAATATAATAACACCCTCTAAGACAGTCACTCTTAACCAGAAGTTTGTGTCAGAATCACCTAAGAAACTTTAAAAATATATAGATAACTGGACCCAATCCCACAGAATTGCTGTGGATGGGGATATTTCTGATGTACACCTTGAGTTAAGCATCATTGTCATCTAGGATGACACAGCTTTTCACATCAGACACACAAACTTGTAAGTTGCATTATAATGTACACTAGCCAATGAAAATAGTCATTTACTTACTTAAGTGATTATAATATCAGTTTTGGTCATTCCAGTATTCTGTGCTATTTTTAAATATCAAAATACCAGTAATTTTGTTGATTGTAATTTTTTTTAATCATTTAAACCTTGAGCAGGCTATGCTGCATTTAAATTTAGTCATACAGATGTGCATATGCAGATGTTTAGAAAGATAACCTGACTACCTTTCCCCCTGTACCCCAGTTCAATACCTTTTCAAAGTATCTGTGTTTTCATTTCCTGTTCTCAGAATATTACTGAAGCTAGATTTTAAAAATTTTAATTTCTATTAATCATTTGTATTATTGAGCCAGCTTAGGCCCTAGTCTACTCCTGGAATCAGCTGAAGGAGATATCTTAGAATTGGAGTTGGGGAGCAGGAGGGAAGGAAGGCCGCTGGAAAAAGGGTGGGGAGAGCTGGGGAAGGAGACTGAGAAAAGGTAAGAGGACTGAGGAAGAGAGAGGACTGAGGAAGAGGAAGGAGGCGCTGTGTCCCAAGTTCCAGTCCTTTCTCTAGAGCCCGTGCACCTCTTTCCCATGGCAGAATCCCTCCTGTGCCTCTCGTGTTTCTTCCAGCATCAGATTCATTCTCTTAGGACCTGACTCCTCCTCTCCTAGGATAATTTAGTTTAATCAAGTCCTTTTCCCCACCCATCCGACCTGGAGAAACTCAAGCTGGAAAGACAGAGGAAGTTCAGCTTTGAACATGCCTTTTCTCACATGGAACAAAGTATAAGAGATAATGGTGACCAACTCGTACTTTTTTTAAATAAAAAAAAAATACCAGTACTAGGAAATATAAATATCTATACTAGTTATGTGCTTTGATATTGCAATCAGTACTCAACTTAAACTTTGCAGTAAAAAAATGGCACATCACAAGTTTCAGATGTCTACCATGGAAAGCCTTCTCTGTTATTATCCTGTGTCTAGATTTGAAAGATGTTAATTAGGTAAGACCTTTAAGAATACTGTGAAAGTTGTGTTGTTCACTTGCAAGCCACTAATAATTTTACATTTACTCAGTATATTTTATCTCCCTGAAATAATCCTAACCCAGGATAATTACTCTCAATTAATTTGTCACACATTATCCCTTCATGTCATATCAATGTGGCTATAAGGTCCTCTCTTACCTGCTTCAGAGAGAAGCAGTGCATCCACAGCCCTTCCATTTTATCTCCCCAAAAAGCGACATGACCTGGAATGTCCTAACTTTTGACAACAGCCAAATCACTAGCTTTACTTTAGCCTAGCAGAAATTAAGAGCTGACAAAGATTCTCCCCTTGACCAAACTTTACTCAGGCTCCTCTGATTCCTCTGCTCGACTAGGTCTGTCCTTGGGTCTGTCTCTGTGTAGAGTCTAATTTTAGCAAGAATCCTGCTAGGTCAGTTTAGCCAGGATACCCCACCCTTGATATCTCATCACCCAAAATTATGTATCCAAATTCTACTCCCGCCACCCCAACCTCAGGTAATATCTGATCACCCTGGTTTACCTGCAGCAAATATCCTGTTAGGTCAGTTTTGCAAAGAATGACTCTACCTACGTCTTAGTATTTTCTCCCAACCACACTTGGCCTTGTTGTATTCAGTTAGCGGAGTCTCTCTCCTCCTGCCAAAAACCCAATGCAGCAGTCTCAATACCTATTATGATAATCCAGATAAAGTCAGCCTTACTATTTTAACAAGCACCATGGGTATTTTTTTCTTTAACAATAACAGAGCTTTGAATTGATAAGACTGATACTTTAGCTCTACCTTAAAAAAAGAGCTCACTTTCATAATGATCCATCTCCAAGACGTCAAAGACATGTTCTGCTTTGAGAGTCCCAATTCAGAATTCAACATATTTTATCCTCTTGCTTTATGTTTTATATAGGAAGCAGGTATCAATTTAGATTATGCTCTGAATTCATTTGTAATTTTGATGTTTGGCATTTTAGTCATAATACAATTATTTTTATATAAAGAGCTTTTAAGTGATAATATCTCAGTTTAACCCATAAAAAGCCTGTTTAACCCACAGTGTAAACATATAATACTAGTGGGGGAAGGAGAAAAATCTTTTCCTTTTACCCATCTAGGTTTTTGGCTAGATTCCTCGTAGTGCCCCTCCATCTTCGGAGATAAGTGTATTCCTTTCCTCCAGGTACAGGGAGAGCGAGCAGCTCTCACATGAAGATCTGGTGATCTGCTTCGAGGGCGAAGAGGAGGCCAGAGAGCCCTTCCTGCATCTGCCATTTCTCAAATTCCTTCAGCTTAAAATATTCATTATGTCAGGGTACGAGGTGTGATCCAGAAATACGGTGAATGTTTAAATAAAAATAAATGTATTACAGTCAAAGACACATTGCCATTAATCCCACTCAAAACACTCCCCCTCACTTTGAACACACTCATCCCATCATTCTTGCCACTTTCTGAAGCAGTTCTGGAAGTCCTCTTTCATGAGTGTCTTTAGTTGCGCTATCTTGGCTGCCTTGATGTCCTGAATTGATTCAAAACGTTTATCTTTCATGGTCATTCTGACTTTTGGGAAGAGCCAGAATTTTCAGGGTGCCAGATCTGGTGAATAAGGTGGATGAGGACACACCGTAATGTTTTTATTTGATAGAAATTGCCATACCAGAAGCAATGTGTGACACGGAGACTTTCCATTGTGATCACAAAATACAGTGAATGGTATTGCTGAGTGCCATCCAATGGTAAGGCAGGGATCTTCAATATGGGAAGCAGTGCACCAAACCTTAGTAACCATGTGTGAAAATTTCAACTTGTTCAGTGCAGTCAGTCAGGTGTGAGCTACAATTGAGAGAAGGTGTGTTTTAAAGTGTGCCATAAATCATCCTCCGTCATGACAATGCTCCGTGTCACACATTGCTTCTGGTACGGCAATTTCTGTCCAATAATAACATTACTGTGTATCCTCATCCACCTTACTCACCAGATCTGGCACAGTGAGACTTCTGGCTCTTCCCCAAAGTCAAAATGATTCAAGACATGGAGGCAGCCACGACAGCACAACTAAAGATATTCACGAAACAGGACTTCCAGAACTGCTTCAGAAAATGGCAAGAATGATGGAATAAGCATGTTCAAAGTGAAGGGGAGCATTTTGAGTAGGATTAATGGCCATGTGTCTTTTACTGTAATATTTTTTAAAAATTTATTAAACATTCACCATATTATTTTGATCACACCTTGTACCATATTTTGGGGTAATGCGTCCTGAACCCTGTCACTAGTAATATGTTGAATTCTGGATTGAGGGAGGGGAACAATGTTAAGGTTGAGTGCAGAGGAAGTGAGAAGGAATTGCTTCCTGAGCTGGCCTTTAGGCAAAGTTTTGAATTATAGAAAGTTTGCTTTTGGTGCCCCCTGCCTCTTCTCACTCTACCCTCTTCTTTCCAGGGGTGCAGGGTGCACACACTTCTTCAAGCTCTCCACTTCATAAATATACTCATATATATAGTATTGTTCTTAGGTAGATTTTTTTTTTTTTTTGAGGGCAGTGTCACTGGCCCTCATATATGGGACCTGAACCGGGGCCTCTGGCTTCCCAAGCCAGTGCTTAACCATCACGCCACTCGGCCGGCCCTTAGGAGGATTTTTTAAAAATACAAAATTACCTTCTTCCATGATGCCCCAATAGAAACTCCTTCTAATTGCTCTGTCAATTTCTGTATTATATGACACTTTTGTGGTGAGAATATATAAGTAACATATGAATACAATGAAGTATACACAGTGATAAAAATATACTTTTCCAATACCCACTGACCTCCAGGGTAAGAAGAAAGCAGGTGGTGTGGACTAGCTTAGGTTAGTCTCTGAGTGACTGATTTCCCATCACAATTTAGCCTTTCGTAATGAGTGTGCTTGTTGACTAACCTGAAGTAAAGGATTAGAATCTTGTCAGGTCCTGGGGATGCTGAAGTGAGGAACTAGATGACTATGGAAAAAGATATTTACTGCAGACGTAAGAAAATCTAAACCTGAGGAGAATTTTTCGAAGCGTTTATTTGAACCAAACCAATCACATGCCAGGAAGCAAGATACCAAATGCTCCAGAGAATGGCAGTTTTGCAGTTCCTCTTATACATTTAGAATTAAAGAAGGAACAGTAAGGAAGATTACATGGAGGTGGGAGAAAGCAAGGTGGGGAAATCTCTATGATTGGATTACAGGACAGTTAACAAGAATACGTGCTCCCTTAAGGGAGGTTGTGCTGCCCAGAGGGGTATGAAAAAGAGGATTACTCTGGCATTTCAAAGATGTGTTAACTTAGATGCACAGGAACATGGCCAGGGTTTTCTTATAGCAAAGATAAACCTTTTACTAAGGAAGTTACAGGCCCAGGGTATGATTACCTACCATGACCTAGCCCAGTTAGGAATATATGATCAGATCACCCTGTAGGTTACTTTCAGCACTTGAACTTGTCAGATTTATTACAGAGCCCCTTTTCATTCACAATAGGTACAAAAGAGCATTAAGAGTAAGCAGACTGGTAATGCCTAGCAGTTCTCCCTGGCAGACAACTTCAGAGTATTTATGCCTTTGATTCTTCCCTTTTTGTTCTGTGTAAGCAATGGAACTTCTTTTAACATCCAGGTTTATCTTCCCCATGAAGCTCCTATAGCAGCATTCTGGAGAGTAGAGAACATGAAAAATAAACCAGTTATTTTGAAATGGGGACTGCTGGTATATATCTGTGTCACATCAGAATATTGCTTTCTTTTGCTCTTGCCCCAAAAACGCGAGTTAATAAGATCCTCATTCCTGTATATATAGTTTATGCATCTTTGATTGTACATTTACATGTATGTATTCATTGAATTGTTTTTGATGGGGTAGCTTTTTATTTTGTCAACAGTATTTTTAAAGGAACAAATCATCTAGTTGAAATCTGATATTTCTATTTACTTTATTCAATTTCTTTGTTACCTTTGCTATGTAAATATCCTCAGTAGAATTAATTGACCTACAAAGATATTGGTGACATCTGTATGTAGAAAGATTAGATAGTGGTGCTATGGTGGTGGTGGTGGTGGAGTTTAATCCTCCAGAAGCAAATTATTTGCCTGAATTGAGGTCAGAGCTTGGGAGAGAAAGGATTTGCATGTTCTTCCAACTCCCTTCTTTGGGACAGCTGCTACATAAGGCCTCACCCCACCCCCACTCCCTGTGTGCATTCCTGCTGGCCAAGAATTCTCACAGGAGTTCTCCTGATATATTTATATCCAGATGCAAATCTTTTGTGCAGTGGGGCTGCTTGAAGGATAATACAGAAGGACACTGATGGTTTTTGTGAGGCTATAAGCTTCATAAGGAATAAAGGGAATGTGCAAGTATATTTATATTCACAATATTTTACTTCGTGTGATTTTCTTGGTAATGTCAATTTAGCCTTTGTTAAGAATGTCCTGGAGGCCTCTGAAATGTATGGTGTTATTTTCTTGCAGAAAAAAAACACATAAAATGTCACATTGTATTTCTCAGTCTTTAATCAAAATAAAGTGAAAATTGTACATTGCTAAGAGAAGGAGTATCTTTGCCAAGGAGCAAAACATAAATTATGGAAATGGTTATACATTGGATTTAAGTTGAATCTGTTAGTGTTTCTGTGGATAATTTTGGAGGGACATTTTAAGATAGTGACACAATGTTGAAATAGCATATTTCAAAGTTAAAATAAAAAATTAGAATATTGCATGTGTTTATGAACTTTGACACATAAAAATACATTTCTACTTTAGTGAGTGGCTGGCAACTTGGCCAGGTTTACCGCCAGATATTTTATCTTTGGTCAGTATTTTGCCAGCAGCTCAAATTCAGCCTTTGAAATCCCCTAATCTCCAGACCTTTCAGATAGATAGATAGATAACTTACATGCATTTATTTCTTTGTTTCTTTGTGCAATAATTCTTTGTAATGAGAATGCTATTTGCTAAGTACTGTGAGAGAGTTTGAAATGGCTCCAAATTATACTCACTTTTTTTTCAATCCAAGTCTGTTTCTTCTCCTTTATTTTCTCTTGGTAAATGACATTATTCACCCATTTATTAAATTTAATAATTTACTGAGTAACTACAGCATACTAAGCACTGTGGCAGGCACAGGAGATAAAATGATGAATAAGATGGAACCCTGCTTTCAAAGAATTTGCATTCTGATTGAGGAAGTAGACAAGTAAGCAGGGAATTTTAGTGTAAGTGTCAAAAAAAAAAAAAATCCTGAGAGTGATAATGACTTTTTCACTTTCCTTTACCCTCTCCACCCCACCTTCTCAGCCACACCACAGAGAACCAGCAAGTTATAATCTGCTTGGTGGCTGTCTCCTCTATGTGAGTCCTCCTTTTGTTTAATCACACTGCCCTGGTTCAAGCACTCAGTGTCTCTCTCCTGGCCTCTCTTGCTGGTCTCCTAACCAGCCTTTTGAATTCTTACTTCCATTTTCTAACAGACAAATAATGATAATGTCCCCGACCCCCTTCTCACAGTTCTTTCGGTTTCCATTCTTCAAGGTAAAACCCACACTACTCAGTGTTCAAGGCCCTTCTTCACCTGATCCAGCCTCATTTTCTTCCATTCTGACATTTCTCCTTTCCTCATTATGCCACAGCAGTACTGAACTATTTGTTCACAGGATACACTACACATTGTCATTCCTCCCTTTGAATATGTGTTCCTCCCTCTTAGTCCACTTTGTTTCTTTGAGAGCAGTTCACCTATGTGTATTAAGAGCTCAAAAGTTATACATGTGCTTTGATCCAGTGATTCCATTTTGGAAAATATAGTTTAAAGAAATAATATGAAAGAAAAAAAATAGTTGATATTAAGGTATCCACATTAGCATTTATATAGTGAAAAAGCTATTTTAAAAAGTGGATGGGGGAGATGACTAAATAAACACTAAGGAATATGAGCATAATTGATTACCAAATTGGCAAAAATGACAATGTCAATGTAAAAATAATGCTAAACTGGAAAAATACATAATATTAAATAGCATGCACTGTTGGGAAGAAGAAATTTTACTCTCCCATTCTAGGTTCTTCCAAGTGATCTAATAATTAAATCTACGTGAGACAGATTGAGAGAAAATAACCAAATTGAATTATATATGTACGTACGAGAACCCCACATACACAAAAGTGTCAGAGACCTTACAAACATGAGAAGTTTGAGACAGAAAGGTGAAATGAGGTGTGTATATACTTACATACTATATTCTTTGCCCCTGTCAAAGAACAAAAATTCACTGAGAAGATCTAATTGGCTTCATTGAATGACTTATGAATCACATAGCATCCCATCTAGTAAATGGAGAGATGTTCCATGCAGTTGTACAAAATGGAAGGTTTTTATTGGCACAAACTCAGCAGGACAAGAAAGTTATTAGCAAAAGAGGAGGATTGTTTCAGGCAAGACCACTTTTCTTTAAGTGAGGACTTGCTGTGGTCTATAAATGATGGTAAATAGCACTCCTACTTTTACTAGTAAAAGGCTTCAATTACAGAGGGAGGAATTATATTTAGACACTTTCCCAAATTTGAGAAATCTTTGTGACACTCAGTCCTGACCAGAGTTTGGGACGAACTCAATAAGTTCCGCTGCTTGGGGCTTGAAGCACTTGCTGATTGGCAAATTCAGTGTCTCCTCAAATTGGCTTTAAATCCAAAGATCAAATTTTCTTCTTTTTCTTTTCTTTTGTGTATGGGGTTTTTTTTTTGGGTTTTTTTTTTTTTGTATTTTACAACTGCCTTTAATGCAGGAGTTTGTTAAGTGACTGGCTATCCCCTGTGTCCATCGTCACCTTGAAGTTCATACTGCATCGCTTGAAAATTATCTAGTAGGTGTCTGTACACTCTGAGAGGATAGACTGGGTTGCATTCATTGTGGTTTCCCCAGCATTAGCATAGTCTGGGCACATAACAGATGAATTGAATTGAATTGAACCGACTGGAAATAAGACATCAGACTGCCTTCAAACTGAGGACGCCAAATACAGAATAGAGGGATGAAAATTACAAGGACAGGGTGGCAAAGTCAGATATAGCTAGGAATAAATTCTGTCAGAAAGTTCTACATGAAGAAACTAGAAGGTGCACATGATAAACCCAGAGAGATGATAGTTCTCTGTGTAGAATCAACATTGTGTCCCAGTAGAACACTATTAGGTAAAACAGGGAATGCTAAGCAATGTTTTTTGATATTAAGGTGAGCCAGTGTGCTTTTCAGATGTTTATGCCATATTGTAGGTGGTGGTAATATTTTTTTCTGTTAATACGTCTTCTAAATGCAAGACTATGGAACAAATTAAGATTAGACATAAGCATCTGCCGATGAATCACAGTATTTAATTCTTTCCAGACCTTTATTGGCAAAACCCTTTATAAGTGCTGAAGATGTGAACATGTGTCAAACCAAGCAAATCACCCAAATGAACAGATTTTGATGCATTCATTTGTCAGGGAAATAATGTATCTGCTGGGAACTGATCAGGCAACAGCAATATAATCAAAGCTTGAATAACTTTTTAGAAACTTTAATAACCGTAGCATTAATGAATTTACATCCATTTCTGACTGTTGCTTATCAGTCTTGCACATAAATGCAGCTTGTTATATTCCTTTCTCGAAGCTCTTTCTGCCCATCTTTGAGTTCCCTGCTTTGCCATATATCTTCTGTTAACTGTAATGGCTACCAAAAGGAGCACAGTCTTAGCACATAATAAGTCCATGCTCAGTAAAAGCACACTGGTGTAGGCTTTGAGAATTCCTTAGTGAGAAGATCCCTGTGCCTACCTTCACAGAGTTTATAGTCTTTTGGAGAAGACAAATAATTAAAGAAGTAATTACAGCATGGTGTGATTGGTACTATGCGGTAAGCATAATACAGATAGTTGTTGAGACTGTATAAGTTATGTGTGAGACACACGCACACTCATGAATCAAATTGTTTAAACTTGGGTCATCTGTTTCTTTTTCTTTTTTTAAGTTTTTTATTGGGGAATTGGAGGAGAGGAACAGTGTTGGGGAATTGGGAAAGGGCACCAGCCAAGTTGTTGTTCTTCAATCTTCGTTGTGGAGGGCGCCAGTCGCCATCTGGCTTCCCGACGGCAGCTCGTGGCCTCTAAGCTCAAGGTGCTGTGTTCAATCTTAGTTGCCGGTGGGCGTAGCTACCATCCCATGTGGGAGTCGAACCAGCAGCCTTGTTGTTAAGAGCACACGCTCTATCCACTGAGCCATCCAGGTGGCAGCTCAGCTCAAGGTACCGAGGTCAGTCTTAGTTGCAGGTGGGTGAACAGACAATCTTGGTTGTTACACCAGCTAAGCCATCCTGTCACCTGTTGACAGTTCAGCAACAGCTCAGCTCAGGCGCAGCGTCACTAGCCCATGTGGGAATCAAACCAGTGGCGCTGTTGCTTCAGAGCTCACACTCTTAAGCCAACTCTTAACCAACTGAGCCACTCGGCCGGCCCTCATCTGTTATTTTTAGAGCAACAGTACAACTTTTGGTATAATTTAGAAGAGCCTCCTCTAAATATCATTTTCTTAGTTGTCAATGTAAACTGAGCAATATTATAATTCAGAATGCCTTTGAATGCAGTTCACCCTAATAATCTGAGTAACAGTGAAACTTTTAATTCATGATTTTACCTGACCAAACGTAGTCTTGGTTTTAAGATAATATACTTTTTACCTGTAGCCTGAATTATAGGTGTGATTAAATAATGCTATTCTCTTGCCTTCTATGTTTTCAGGGAAGGTATTCATGTAAATCAAGAATTGCTGCAAATTTCTCCCTGCATTACAGAGCAGTTTATTGAGTTGTTGTGTCAGTTCAGCCCAAACCAAGTTACAGAGACGTTGCAAGTCCTTGAGTGCTACCGCCTAGAAGAAACTATCCAGGTAAGGCCAATAATGTGGAGAACATCCTTTTCCTACTTATTCACCATTATACAAATAAGCAAAGGGAGACTCTCGTATTCAATTACTTGCCTAAGTTCATACTTGTGAGAGGTAGCACCTGAGACTGAACCCAGGCAGTCTGACTCCTTAGTGCATGCTCTTTGGTGCTGTGATAATAAACTGCTTCTCTGTTTGTTCCAGTAAAGTCAGAAAGCACATGTCCATCATTGTTATTAGTCAAGCTTCACAGACATTAAAGCCAACACAATAAACATAGAAAAAGGAATACAGTAAAAATATTAAAAAGAAACAAAAGCTCTCATTTGCGGGCACTGATGGTTACATAGTCCTCTTATGCAACAAGATTTAATAGGCTGAAGGGCAATTCAGTAGGCGTAGCGGTCATTGCCTTGATTCTCTTCCTGTTTTCTCCTATTTCCAAATGAAAATGAATGCATACGTATATACACATACACACTTCTAATCTACTATAAGAGGCTAGCATGGTTCCTGTTTAAAAAATGTTTTTTACATTTTTTTCTCTTTCTAAATTAGTATCAGGTGTATCAAACAACCTAGTGATAAGAGATTTATATATCTCAGAGTGATAACCCCAAGAAATCTATTACCTATCTGACACTGTACATACTTATTGCAATATTATTGACTATATTTCCTATGTTATACTTTATATCCCTATATTTTTTTATAATTGACATTCAGTATTATTTCACATTAGTTTCAGGTGTACAGCATATTGATTAGACATTTATATAATTTACGAAGTGACCCCCTGATAAGTCTAGTGCCCGTCTGATGCTATACTTAGTTTTTATGGTATTATTGACTATGTTTCCCATATTTTACTTTACATTTCCATAACTATTTTGTAACTACCAATATGTACTTCTTAATCCCTTCCCCTTTCTCACCCACTTCCCAGACATATGTACCCCTATATTCACTGCAGCGCTATTTACAATAGCCAAGATATAGAAACAACCAAAATGCCCGTCAATAGACAATTGGATAAATTGTGGTACATATATTCAATGGAATATTACTCTCCCATAAAAAAGAATGAAATCTTACCATTTGCAGTAGCATGGATGGACATAGGATATTATACTAAGTGAAATAAGTCAGACTGAGAAAGGCAAATACCATATGATCTCAAGTACATGTGGAATCTAAAGAGCAAAATAAACAAACAAAACAAATAGACTCATAGATAGGAATAACAAACTAAAATTTCTTTTTAAGCTCCATTATATCTCCCTTCCTTTACTATCAATACTCATGAAATAATAACTTGAAATAGAACTTTGTCTGCCTCCTGAATTTCCCACATACTTAAAATTTCTAACTATATAGAAATGTGCAGAATATCAAATACATATATACCTACCAAGCCAATTTTATAGATGTTAACATTTTGCCATATTGGCTTCAGATCTTTGTTGTTTTGTTGTTTATTTTTTTGTTTTGGAAATAAAGCACCCTTTGTCTGCCATGTCCCCCTCTCTCCCCTGAGGTCATCACCAACCTGAAGATGGGAAGCTTATAATGCCCATCCATGTTTTTTATTTTTCCTGTTTTTATTTACTTATAAAATACAGTTTCACATGTTTTTAAAATTTGTTTTAATGGTATACAATACATATTCTATTGAAAATTGCTTTTTTCATTAAATTTTTTAATTTGTCAATTTTTATGCAGGTAGATTGAGTTCATTTTAATGGTCATATAATGGTCTTTGAATGAATATGCCACAGTTTCTATATTTCCCCATTCATAGACATTCAGATTGTTTCCAGTCTTTTGCCATTATAAACAATGCTACATTAAACATGAGGTTTTTCTAAGTAGTACACCTGGAAGTAGAATTCTTCAGACCTTACAGTAGCTTACTTAAGGCTACTGATTTTGCCAGGCTGATTTCCTCTTTGTTTCTATTCTCATCATCAGCGTTATTTGCTGTTTTTCCACATCCTTGCTGATTCCTCATATTTTTATTTATTTATTTTGTTTTTATTTTTAAAGGATTTTATTGGGGAACAGTGTGCTTTTCCAGGACCCATCAGCTCCAAGTCAAGTAGTTGTTTCAATCTGGTTGTGGAAAGCACACCTCAGTGGCCCATGTGGGAATCGAACTGGCAACCTCGGTGTTATAAGCACTGCGCTCTAACCACCTGAGCCAACCGGCTATCCCCGATTCCTAATATTTTTAGACTTCTTAATTTCTGCTAGTGTGTTAGGTATGATTGATTACTCATGACACTGAATATATTTCTATATGTTTAATGAGCCTTTGGATTTTCTTTTCTCTGAATTTTGTATTCATAGCCTTTGCCCATTTTTCTATTGAGTTTTTGCCCTTCTCTTACTGATTTCTATAAGTTCTTTCTAATTTCTGGGTTTCTAATTCTTTGCTGATTTTATTTGTTGGAGGTGCCTCTTCCAATCTCATAGAGCTTGTCTTTTAACTTGTTTTTTAGTGGCCTCTATTTTGATTTATCACTCTTTTCCTTTAAGGTTTAATTTTTTGTATGTGAGTCTTATTCCCTTTCCAACTTTGATGGCATAAAGGTATCCTCTTATATGAATTTTATAGTTCAGCTTCTTACATTTAGGCTTTTAATCCATCTGGAATTTATTTCTGTAAACAGATCAAGAGAGGGATTTGTGTATTTTTTTCCCATGTGGATGGCTAATGGTCCATGTGGCATTTTATTGTCCTTTCCTCACTGATTTATGATGCCATACTGCAGTACAACAAACTCCCAAATGTACATGAATCTGTTTGTGGATTCTGTTCTGTTCCTTCAGTTATTCGTCTTTTCCTTTACCCATGCCACATATTTTAATTAATATAGTTTTACAATAAGGTTTATTATTTGAAAGAAGAGTCTTCCCTCCTCATTCTTTTTCTTTAAAATTTTTTGGCTACTCTTGGCCTCTTACTTTTCCATGCCAATTTAGGAATCACATTGTCAGGTTCCTTTAAAAATCTATATTCTTCTGTGATTTTGATGAAAATAATACATTGAATTTATAGATTAATTTGGAGAGGATTGACATCTTATGGTATTGTCTTACATTCAGGAACATGGTTATTTTAAAATGCCTTTTATGCTCTTTGGTGAGGTTTTATAACTTTATATAATATTTTACATAAGATTTCTTGCACATCATTACTTAAATTTGTTCCTAGGTACTTATACTTTTGTTAACATTGAGAGGACATTTTTTGAAATGACTTTTTTATTGATTATTGCTGCTGTGTATTATTAATTTTTGTACATTGTTTTGTATCTGGCAACCAGGCTGATTTTTTTTTTCATTCAATAGTTTCTAGATGTTTTTAATGAAAATAATATTTTCTATGAATAATGGTAGTTGGTTTTTTTCTTTCCACTCTTGTACTTTTTTCTTTCTCTTATCAGATGTCTGGGAGCGCTAGGATATTTTGAATAGAAGCAGTAATAGTGTGCACTCTCGTTTGTGATTTAAAAGGAAATGTGTCTAACATTTTACATTAAATATGGTGCTTATTGTGTATTGGATTTTGATAGATAGTTTCTATTATACTAACAAAGTTCCATTCTCAGTTTGGGTAAGAGTGTTTTGTGTAGTTTTTGTTTTTGTCAAGAACGGGTGCTGCATTTTATCAAATACTTTTTCTGCATTTATTAAGATGATCACATTTTTCTCCTTTGATCTGTTAATCTGTTAATATGTTATTTGTGTCTCTCTATTTTTTTTTCACTCTTAAGAAAGTTTTATTCGACTTTATTAGTCTTTTCAAAGACTAATTTGGGATTTGTTAAACCTCTCTATTATTTTTCTATTGTTTCCTTCTATGGCATTATTTTCCATGCTTATTTTCTTTTATCTAAGTTTAATTGGTATTTCTTTTTGACTCATTAGAAACTTTATTTTTAATAAGAGCCCACAAGTTGATATTTAGTGTTTCCATTGTCATTTTGTTCTAAACGTTCTGTGTACAATTACAATGATCAGTTTCTGATTTATAGTAATACTGTTTATGTATGTATAGTAATAATGTTTATGCTACATTTTCTCCAATGGGTATACCTGATTCAGATCTCCAATGGGTATACCTGATTCAGGTGTGTAACAATTTTTAAAATAAATAAATGAAAAAAATGAATGCCCTTGGTCCAGTTAAAATCCCAAATAGGCCATTATAAGACTGAAAAGTCAAATATTTACATATTATACTGTAAAGCAGCGTACTACTAAGTTATGAATTCATTCTTATCATGTTTTTTTTTTCCCATTCTTAGTAGGATCTTCCTTCTTCACAAGCAAGATTTGTGAACAAAAATCTTTATCTTTTTTCCTAGATTGCCCAAAGGTATCAACTCCATGAAGTCACTGCCTATCTGTTAGAAAAGAAAGGAGATATTCATGGTGCCTTCTTAATAATGCTAAAGGTAATATTTTACTCAATTTGCTCTGTCATGTTTCTATCTTTCCTTCTATTTATTCATCAATCTATCTTTTTTGAGATATAATTGACATACAACATTGTATAAGTTTTCATCAATCCACCTTAATTTTTTATGCCTCAAAGTAAAATGGAGACAATAGTACATTTTACCTCTAAATATTTTTATCATGCGTGTAATTGACTAGAGTTTACTATTTCTTTATGGTAATATTTACATACAACAAAATGTATAAGTGTTAAATGTACCATTTGATGAGTTTTCACAAATGCATACACAGGTAACCCTAACAAGGTAGACAATATTACCTTCACCCCAGAAAGTTCCCTCATGCTCCTTCCCAGTCAGTTCCCACCCCCATTGCCCCAGAGATAATCACTCTTCTGATTTTTCATCATGGATTAGTTTTGCCTATTCTATTCATTCATATTAATGGAATCATTCAGTAGGTACTCTTATGTAATTCTTCTTGCATTGAGCATAATGTTTTTGAGACTTATCTCTATATCGGTAGTTTGTTCCTTTTATTGCTGAGTAGTATTTAATTGTATGAATAAACCACAATTTATCGATTCTTCTATTGATTGGCACCTGGACTATTTCTAGCTTTTCACTCTTATGAATAAAGCTGCTATGATCAATCTTACACACATGTTTTCATTTCCCTAGAGTCAATGCTAAGGAATGAATTGCCCGGTCACAGAATAGGTATAGGTTTAGTTTTATAAGAAATTATCAGACCTCTTTCCAAAGTGGTTGTAGCATTTTACGTCTCACCAATAATGTATGAGTGTTTTGGTTGCTTCACATTCTCACTGACAGTTGGTGTTCTATCACTTTTTGAAAAAAATTTTTTTCCATTCTTTTAATTGTAAAATATTTGTAAGATGAAATTTATCATTTCAGTGGCATTAAGTATATTTACATTGCTGTGCAACCATCACCACCATCCATCTTCCCAAACCCATTAAACAATTACTTCCCTTCTTCCCTCTCCCCAGCCCCTGGAAATCACCATACTGCTTTTAGACTCTATGAATTTAATTACTCTAGGTACCTTATATAAGTGGAATCATACAATATTTGTCCTTTTATGTCTGTCTTCAAAATTTATCCGTGTTGTAGCATGTGTCAGAATTTCATTCCTTTTTAAGGCTAAATATTTCATTTTATGTATATACCACATTTTGTTTATCCATTCATTCATTGATGGACATTTGGGTTGCTTCCACCTTTTGACAATTGTGAATAATGTTACTATGAACATGGGTGTACAAATATCTTTTTGAGTCCCTGCTTTCAATTCTTCTGGGTATATATCCACATGTGGGGTTGCTGGATTAAATGGCGATTCTATTTTTAATTTTTGAGGAACTGCCATACCTTTTTCTATAGTAGCTATATCATTTTATATTCCCTCCAGCAGTGTACAAAGGTTTCCGTTTTTCCACATCTCCACCAACACTTATTTACTCTTTTCTTGATAGTAGCCATTTTAATGGGTATGAAGTGTTATATCAATTTTTAAAATATTCATCTAACTAGGAATCGATTATAGATGTTTTATTCATATCAAAAAGTGCTCCATATTGGCTCCCAGTGTTTTCTAGCTATATGATTGTAAAACAGACCAGGAAGGATATCCCACAGAGGCTTTGTGTAGCCTCTTAACCTCTTTTAATCTCTACGTTATCCCTACATCTCTTTTTTCCCTGCAATTTGTTTGTCGAAGATACCATGAACCTATTTTTAAAGGGTAAGTAAAAGCATTCCTGGCATGGATGGGGGGAAAGCAGCAGGAGATCCTCACAGGGAGTAAGACTATCATTTGTAAAGGCATGAGGCTACAAGGAGATATGAACTGCTAGGAAAGGAGCCAGCAGGTTTGCTAGTGCTCAGTCATCCATGTATGAATGTACTCGTAGGCAGGTCAGGCTAGAAATGGAGACTAGGCCTGGATTTGGAAAGACTTTGTGGGACATGCTGAGAATTAGGACTGTTTCAGTTTTCACACAGGATCCAATAAACGTTTTTAAGCAAGGAACTTATGTGATGTTTGTTTCAGAAAGACTGCTCTGGTGACTGTAGAAGGATGGGCAGCATGTGGAGAAGGGGGAGGTAAAACTAGAAGCAGAGAGCACTTGGGAGGCGGTTGCAGTAGTACAGGTGTGAGTCAGTGAGGGCCTGAGCTGGGCGTGGCAGTGATGGAGAGAAGAGGATGTGAATTTGAGAACTTATTGATCATTTAAATACAGTATGGCTTGAATGAGGGAATAGTTAATGACAATTCTATGATTTTTCACTTAACATTGGTCTATAAGGGACCTCAAGAAAAGGAGAAGAGTTTGGCTAGAAGGGATATATTAAAGTCAGCTTCTGTGTATGTTAAGAAACCTTTGGAATATCAATTAAGGGGATCTAAGGGTCTAGGAATCAGTAGAGTAGTGGATACTATGACTGCATGCTTAGGCGACGTCACACTCAAAAGCTGTGCCCCATGCTGTGGGGTAGACTCATCATGTCTGCTTTTATTCCCACTCACCCCTTTTGCTCATAACCTTACCCAAAGCATGGATAAATTCTACTCCTCATTACTGTGCCTAAAGAATGTCAGTGGTGACTATGTGGGTGGTATAACAGAAGCAGAAGTGGGTCAAAATAAGTGATCCTTGATACTAGACTTTCTATATACACAAGAATTCTCTTCTGAATAACAGAAATCATTCTTAATAACCTTGTTGTTTCCTGAGTTTTCCGATTAAATATGTTAATTCAGATATTTGGTGGATTAGAAATTAGTATTCTCTTTTCCTCCTAGAGACTACAAAGCAAACTTCAAGAGATAACCCATCAAGATGAAAGTAAGTTCTTGAGTGTAATTTACATTTTCTTTTTCCATCAACTCCAAGTTAAAGATGTTGTCTAATAAACTGCATTTATTAAGTAATAATTACTTTGATCTGCATAATTACTGTTTATCCACTTTAACATTGATTCCAATTTTAGCTCATTTTCAAGGGCTCATAATAGGATATCATATAAACCATGTGGCTTTGTGATGTTAATTGTCAATGGAGTTCAATTTACAGAAAATTAGGCACTCTTTACTGGTATTGATTTTTTTTGGTCATATTTCTCTACTTAATTTTTGGTTATAAATGATGGGCATAAATAATGTCTTAAAAATTACTATAATGTGCTCAGAAACAGCAAATCAGAGCTTCTAATCAGTGAGTGGTAACCTGTGTTTCTGTACTGAATATATATAATTTTAGCACAAAACATAAAACCTGACAGTTTAGAATCTTGAGTTGCTTTGTCACAGATAGATATATAATTCCCATTATATTTCTTTGTGTTTAAAAACTTTATTTTGTAAAATTGTGGTAAAATATGCTGACATGAAATTCACCATTTTAACCATTTTTAAAGTGTACAGTTTGGTGACATTAAGTACATTCACACTGTTATGCAATCATCACCACCATCCATCCCCAAAATTTTTTCAACTTCCCAAACTCAAATTCTATACCCTTTAGACAGTTATTCCCATTTCCCCCTCTCCACTCAGCCCCTGGCAACCACCATTCCACTATCCGACTCTATGAATTTGATTACTCTGAGTATTTCATATAAGTGGATCATACAGTATTTGTCCTTCTGGATGTAGCTTATTACATTTAATATACTGTCTTCAAGATTTATCCATTTTGTAGCACATGTCATAATTCCATTCATTTTAAAGTCTGAATAATATTCCATTTTATATATATACCGCATTTTGTGTCCATTTATGGATCAGTGGACACTTGGGTTGCTTGCACTTTTGATTCTTGTGAATAATGCTGCTATGCACATGGCTGTGCAGATATCTTTTCAAGTCCCTGCTTTCAGTTCTTCTGGTTATATACCAGAGGTAGGATTGCTGGATTAAATGGTAATTCTATTTTTAATTTTTTGAGGAACCACCATATTATTTTCCATTGCACTATATCATTTTACATTTCCACTGGCAATACACACAAGTTTCAATTTCTCCACATCCTCATCAACAATTGTTATCTTCTGTCTTCTTGATAGTAGCCATCCTAATGGGTGTGCGGTGGTATTTCATTGTGGTTTTGATTAGCATTTCCTTATTAATGATCTTTAGCATCTTTTCACGTGCCTATTGGCCATTTGTATATCTTTTTTGGAGAAATGTCTATTTAAGTCCTTTGCCCACTTTTGAATTGGATTATTTGTTTTCCTATTACTTGACATTTTCAAAAGTTCAGAGAACTTCACTTATTAGGAGATTTTTAGATTGTTCTGCATTTTTAACTCACCAACACATTTCTTGGAACCCTGGGCCCACACATTTCCCTAAACACCAGTACCCTAATTCTCTGTAGATTATTTATTTTTGGAACCTCAGTTAACACTTGGTAACTTTTCCATATTTAATCCAGCTAAACATTTAATTATTATTGTTGTACTGTCAGTACGTGTTCAGTCAATTTGACTATGTTAGATTTGTTGCATTTATAACAGTATTCTTTTTCAGTTTAGTGTTATGAGAATATCTTTTGCAGAGATTACATGAAAGATTGAGGGAAAAGCACTACCATGATTTGCAGGTGATATGTCTAGAGAAGACAGTTCTTTGAATTCCCATGAAGATAAATTTTTCAGTTGTAGTCTCATGTCTACCATTTACTTTCAGATTCAATTTTGACAGTATGCTCAAGAATTTTGGAGGGTTTGCTGATTGCAGTACCCTCTGCTAGTTCACTCCTATGGGTTATTTACATAGATGTCTAAAATACAGTTCTCACTCAAAGAGCTACAGTCTTGTGAAGGAGACAGATATGTGAATAAAAACTTCTAGTGCAGATAGAATCAAGTATTATAAAAGAAGTGCATTAAAAGCGGCAAGGATTGTGGAAAATTAGGGATCAACTTGTAGCTAATGAATCAAAGATACTTTAGTGGAAGACATGACCTTTGAAGTAATTAAGATTGGAATGAAGAATGGGAGTTTGATAGGAAAAAAGCAAGGAGAGGACCTTTTAGGTCGAGGAGAACATGAACATGAATGTTCCTGGCCATAACCCTAGGGAGTAGAAATAATCGGTGATATAAAAGCACAGAGAGTGAGAAGCTGAGCCAGAGCATTTACTTTGTTTACTTAGGGTCAGAAGTTTACTTACAGTCTATTTGTAAGAGTTAGAAGTCTTCGATGGTTTTTGTGGGTGAGACTGATGTGTTTGGATTTGTGCTTATGAAAACTTTAGTGACAGCACAAAAGGGAATGAAGGAGGCAAGGTTTAGAAGTCAAAAGTTTAAGTAAGGAATTGCTGCTCTAGTGCAAATGAAATGATGAAGAGCTTCACAGAGTAAAGGTAGTGGCATATGAGAGTATGGAAGCAGAAGGAACAGAATTGGCTGTGTGGGTGACAAAATTGAATGTGCGGGTGAATGAGAGAGAAGCATCAAAGGTGATGAAGATTTGTAAACTAGTTGACTAAAAGATGATGGTTCCATTAATTTAGTTTGGAATTGTAGTGGGGAGAAGCATATTTGAAATGAGAAAAATGGGTTGGGTTTTGTATATGTAAAGTTCAAGGTGATTGCAGGACATCCATATAGCGATAGATGTCTTAGAGTCCATTGAAAATTCAACCTGCAGATTTTGAAAGGAATAAAGGCTGGAGGTGTATATTTGAAAGTTATTAGCAAGGATGTGAAAATGAAAACCACAACAGGAGCTGAAATTCCTGAAAAATGAAAAGAAAAGGACCTAAAGTAGTATCTTGGAGGAAGGAATACCCACATTTAAGAAATAGAGGAAGAAATGGTGGAGAAGAAAGGTGAAAGATAATCTCTCCACTAATCCACAAACAGATGATTGGGGATTTTCCATAGCTGAAGCATATTAAAATGCTAAATTCGATTTACTTTATATGTCCTATGAATGTTAAACATTGATATGGAAAACTATTGCACAGAATCATCTGGTTTTTAATCTACTAAACCTCGGTATCAGGTCTTACACATGATTCTGTAATAGAAAACCAAGGGTATACAGAGGAAATTTTAAAATTTTTTACAGTAGCTTTAAGGTTATCATTAATATATCCTTAAGTGATGTTAGCAATTTTTCTGAATCTAGACACCAAAGAGGATCCCTCATTGAAGGATGTTGAAGATACTGTGACAGACACAATCGCCCTTTGCCAGAGAAATTCACATAATTTGAACCAGCAGCAAAGAGAGGTAAGAGAATGACTGCTTAGGCATTTACTAGCCTGTTCTGGTCTGAAACAAGGAATTCCATTTCCAGTGCCCTCTCAGCTATCTGAGTTCAATCCAACTGGAGTTTAATCACTGTTTAGTGCTCTCAGGTGTATAAGACTCCCCAAGTTATTCTGAGGTTTGCCTGCCCTCTTGGTTCTCACAAAAGGCTTTATATTCTTAGATTTGACTGTGCTGCAAAGCGTAGGTGTGTGAATACTAGATGTCCTTGTTCTTTTTGGACTGAGATTTTCTGTATTTCTGTGGAGTAATATTGTGGATGTGTCATCATTTATCATCTATTCCCCATGGATGAAAGTGAGCGTGAAGACCTGGAGGAAAACCCTTAGGGATACAGAGAAAGCTGGAAAAGGTCGAAGAAGGTTAGGATATAATAGCTCCCAGCCTTGGTTGCACATTAGAGTCAACTAGGGAGCTTTGAAAAATCCCAGCACACAGACTGTACCCCAGATCATTTAAAGTCTCTGTGGCTGTGACCCAGTCATCAGTATGTTTCAAAGCTTCCCACGTGATTCCAGTCTGCAGTTAAGGTTGGAAGCACTGCTGTAACCGATTCCAGACTGCAAAAAGAAGAACACAAAACCGAGCACCTGTGCAGGTGGGAGTTACAGCAGTGAAGCAGAAACAAAGGGGGCGAGATGCGACTTGACAGCCAAGTTCTAAGTAGTTTTAAGAAGTAAAGTAAATCTTTGGCAACATGATATGCATACGTGTACGTCCTCTAGTGCCTGGCCCTCCCCCGGCTGTGGCCTCTAATTGGACACCTGGCCTCTTTCTACTACCTGGTTTTCTGAAATGGGAAGCAGCGTAAATGTGTCATGTGTAGGTAGCCATCCATATTATAATGGAAATAATAAACTTGGTATATTTTCTGTTCTTATGAGATAGGTAAATTTCTCCTTTACATTTATGTGAAGGATTTTTTAAGGTCATAAATTCTGATAACCCTTTAGAATATAAATTGTGTATAACAGATACATTTCCCTAATAGATGTGATTTTTTTCTTTATTAAAATTTTTTTGTGTGTAAAAAAGATACATATCCATCATTTAAAAAAAAAAAATCCTGCAACACAGAAAGTTACACAGGAGGATATTTTAAAAATTGCCCTGGCTTTGCTGCATCTACTCTGAGGATGAAGACCATTCTCAGCAATCAGACGGCGGACCTTCCAGAAAATGTGGACATCACTCTGAAGGGACCCATAGTTACTGTGAAGGGCCCAGAGGTACCTGCAGAGGGACTTTGATCCCATCAGTGTAGCGCTCAGTCTCCTTAGAAAGAAAAAGAAGAGGCTCCATGTTGACAACTGGTGGGGAAGTAGAAAGGAACTGGCTACTGTTCGCACTCTCTGTAGTCACATACAGAACACGATCAAGGGTGTCAGCCTGGGCTTCTGTTACAAGATGAGGTCTGCGTGTGCTCATTTCCCCATCAACGTCATTATTTAAGAGAGTGGTTCTCTTGTTGAAATGCGAAATTTCTTGGATGAAAGATACATCTGCTGGGTTCAGATGAGGTCAGATGTTCCTTGTTCAGCATCCCAAGTCCAGAAAGATGAGTTAATTCTTGAAGGAAATGATATTGAACTTGCATCAAATTCAGCGGCCTTGATTCAAGAAACCACAACAGTTAAAAGCAAGAGTATCAGAAAATTTTTGGATGATACCTGTTTCTGAAAAAGGAACAGTTCAGCAGGCTGATGACTAAGATCTAAGTTGTTCAGCTACAGAAATGCCAAGATGTCAGGTGATTCCTCACACTCATTTGTGATATTTTAAAGATGCAATAAAATTCGTGTATTGAAAAAAAAAATTACTCTGTATCCATCTTATCACCCAGAAATAACCATCATTTTAATTTGGGTCAATATCACTAGATATTTTTTATCTGCCTTGGTTAACATAATTTTGGAAAAATGTAATCAAATAATGTTTGCTTTTAAAAATAAACATGGGGCCGGCCAAGTGGCGCAGTGGTTAAGCGCTGGCTTGGGAAGCCAGCGGTCCCGGTTCGGGTCCCACATCTGAGGGCCAGTGACACTGCCCTCAAAAAAATAAAAAATAAAAATAAAAATAAACATGGTATACAATCTCATTTAGGAAGATTATGTAAAACTGAGGAATTTCTAAATTTCCAATATTTATTTACCTTACTATTTCTTAATATTTAGATCTCACTAAAGTTTTTAAAAATCTGAAGTGTAATAGGTTTCTAATTACATTTCAGTTTTTATGATATCTGTGATGCCAAGCCAGTAAGGAAATTTGCATGAATTCAAATTCAAATTGCTCTAACCTCTCTTCTCCAACCCTCTTAATTTTAATTAGTTATGTTATTTTACCTTATTAAGGTTAATAGCATGTTCTTTTCTGATTCCATAGTTCTCATAATTGTTTAATCTTTATGTAAATGAATTATGGGATTTGCACCTGTCCTTTTGCCATGATTTTTCCATCCTAAGTTTTTATTTTCATTTATCTTTTGGGTAGCTGGCTATATTTGAACATGGTTATATTTTGATAGAAAAACACAAAGGGGTGAATTTGTTAAAGCTAATTTTATACATATTTAATACTAAGCTTTTTTTATTTTTCAACCTGTCCATCTCCTCTAATATCTATTTGATATTCTTCTCATGGAAATTTTAAGGAAAAATAACAAGTATGTTTTATAAATAGAAGTTCATGTTTACATGAGCTGAAATATGTCCAGGTTCACATATATTAATGGTAGAATTAGAAATAAAATCCATGCCTCTAGAACTTTGGGGATTATTATGATTGTATTTGAATCTGTATCTCTTAATCAGAGACAGGAACAAGGCCTCCTTTGATGTGGCAAAAGGGAAATTTATCTTTTTTTGTTAAAAAGTGTCTGAATTGGAATGTGTTTAATAAAGATATTTGATATTGGATTTCTTATGATGATAAAGATTTTTCCTAAGTTTTTAAGAGGAGCACAAAATTTGGTCTCAGATACCAATTTACTAGTATTGTGATCTTTGGCAAATTATTTAACTTCTCTAAGCTTAATTTCCTTCTCTCAACTGAAGGCAATGCTCACTGTATAAGGTTGCTATGAGATTGGAATGAGAAAATGTATGTAAAGCATTTAATACAGTGCTCAGTGTAATAGGAATAAATAAATGATAACTCTATCTCATGATGTGGTTGTAAATGTTAATTGAAATGTTAACGTCCACTTCTTGGTCCGTGATGACTAAGGAAATACAAAATAATGCTTGATATAAGAACAAACTGTGGATAACCTTTATTCGTCTATCTTCTTTTACATAGCTGAAGAGAAATGGGGGGAAGGTAGTGTAGGGGGTGTCTCTGTTTCCTTCCACAGTGCATAGGGTTATTTAGACTTTGCCAGTGATGCATTTATACCAGAGTGTGTAAGAACCGAGCAGGAAGCTCTGTCCTGGCTTCTGGGAACCTATGCCCTCCTGAGACACAGAAGACTGCTGTTCCAAGGTCTAGACTCACTTAAACTCAGTTTCCTTTTCACCCAAGGTGTATGGTAAAGATATCTGTTCCAGCTGTGGTCCCAGCTTTTTATTGTCTTCTCTCTTCCCAGTCAAGTAGTCCATCTTTTTCTAGTTTTACCAACAAATATATGTGAGAAGGAAATTTCAACCTGTGAAACACTATGCTGATGTTACTTTAAAATAACAGCACTTTTGGTTTTCTTTGGCTTCCTCCTATGTGATAGGCACTCTGGTTTCCATTGTTGGAGGCAATGATGGCCCCGCAGAAGCTGTCTGGTTCAGCTGCACCTCATCTACACTCAGAAGGTAAGTTGATCAGAGTCCTCCTGTACCATTGCCTAATTTTTATCTGCTAAAGATTAGCATTGTGATAACCTTTTCCTATTACCATATCTTTCTTAATGAAATCATATTGTAGTGTTGACCTCATCTTTCAGGTTCAGTTCTTTCTGTGCTACCGATTATGTAATTTGTCTTGACTAGTAATAGTTTTGCAACTTATCAATAGTTAACTTTAAAATACCAAACTAGCCTTGGTTAGCTAAGTTTCTAGGAAGCTCTATAAATCCACCATTTCCCACTGACTTGTAGGAAAACCCAAAAACTCTTATTTTAAACTAACCTTAATATTAATGTTTTATTGTAACAGCTCTGAAATCTTTGACCATGCAAGTTCTAAACAGCATGGCAGCATTTATTGCCCTTCCATCAATCTTGCAAAGGATCTTACAGGTGAGTTACAAGGGTTAAAAAATTCGATGTTGATCAATTTCAACTAATACTTTAGTTATATATTAACAGCAAATTGGGCTAATGTTTAAATGTGTCTCGAGCATAATGCAGGTAATTAGGGGCATTAGCTAAATATCTAACTCTCATCTTGAATCTTTCCTAGTACTCCAGTGGCATGGGTTTGCCTGGCACACCCTTGGGACCTTCAGCTAGTGCAGCCCTCATGTTAACTGCTAACTCGGGACTAAGATACATAGGTTTCCTATTGGTGTGCACACTGGGAGAGAATTACCATTTTTTCCAGCTGTTACACTTTTTAGATTAAAAAAAACACATATAGGGGCCGGCCAAGTGGCGCAGTGGTTACGAGCTGGCTTGCGATGCTAGCGGCCCCAGTTCAGATCCCACATGAGAGCCAGTGACACTGCCCTCTAAAAAAAAAAAAAAAAAAGATAACATAAACATAAGTTAGCATAGTCATTTCTTAATCATTCGTTGTGACTTAGGTTTTCGAACTAATCCTAAAACTTTCTTTATGTCCAAAACTCATCCCCTACTTTAGATTCTAGCTGGCTTTGTGTCCAAAGCTTTTGTAGGAAACATCATTCCAGCCTGTTTTCTTCAGCAAAGAGGCCTGAGCTTTTCTAACTTCATCAAAAGGAGATTACTAATCATACACTAAGATACATTTTTAGAAAAATCTGTGAACATTCTTGGGGAAATAACAGTAATCCTTCTGGGAGCCCATTGTCTTCCTTCACTTCATGCAGTGTAGAGACACACCAAGAAAAAAAAAAAATCAAACAGTAATAGGATGCCATTGGTCTTTATAATTTTCAAATGATTTTTATCCAATCAAGAATGTCCCTGTCAGCTCTCTTTTAAGACTCTCCAAGCTCTTATTCCCATCTGGTAGTAAGCATCTGGGCCTTTGCTGATAAAGAGTCTCTCATCACATCGTACCTTATCATTTAGAATGTCTCTTTATGTATATTATCTCATTTGATCCTCGTCATCTTTGAATAATCCTTTGATTTAGACTACTTCTCTTATATTCATTTAAAAAAACATTTGTCGTAAGGTTTTTAATCACATATAAAGTAATTTCTCCATAAGGCAGGAATACTTTAATTTACCAAGTAAATTAGAAAAAATGAAATCCTGAAGCCCAAAGGGGTTTCTCTTTCAGTGTATGCATTTTGCTTTATGTTGAGCTTTAACCACACTTTCTGATACATAAATTATAATACATAAAAATCTATTTTTCCCTTGGCAAAAATGTATGATTTCATTTTTTAATTTTGTATTTTAAAATTTGTATCCTTGAAGGCTTTTGATACTTGAAAATTTTCATTTTATTTTGAGTTATACTGGCATTCATTGTAATTATATGCTTATCATTTTCTGTCCTTAGTGGTTATTAACTTCTGCTAATCAAGAGGGTATGCTATTTTTTACATTCCTTATTTGTACATTTGTGGTTACTGTAATAGCTCTACCTTATATTTCTATAGAGATTTTTATTTTTTCATGGTCCTTTCACCATGTTATTTGGTGTACACAAATAAATGTCATTTGAAATACACAACAATCTTTGAGGTAGGGTAGGGCTACTATAAAATTTTCTGTTGACGAAGGATGAAACTGAAGTATGGAAAAGTTAAGTGCCTATCCTGTCATTAGTGGCAGAATCTGGACTCCCATCAAAGTCTCTTATCTCCTAATTTATGCTCTTTCCTATTATATCATGTAAGCTTTTTCATTTGGTTCAGTCCCTGGTCTTTTGAAGAGTTAATTATTAATTAGTTTATTAATTATATATTAACCTGTTTGGTCATTACCTGTGTAGATGAAAGACAGTTCTTACCCTAAAAGAGCTCTTATAAAAGAGACAGAAAATGTCCAATATAACTATTCATATGGCACTAAGCAAGTAATAGTAGCCACCTTCAAGGATTATCTGCGGTGAACTCCATGTAGGTGATTGCCACTTCTCCATCCCTACACTTTCAGTCCACAGAATGATAATAGGAACAGCCATGCAAAAGCGTGACCCTGCCTCCTGGTTTCACTGATTGACTCAGGGTGAGCAACTGGCCTAAACAGGGCCAATCAATGCCCTTTACTAGATTACAATGAACTTGAGAAAGATGAATAAGTCTCTCTTTAGGTCTCTGGATTATATAAGGCAGTGACTACGTTTCCATCATATGGACCAGAATAGTTAAAAAAAAAAGTTAATCGATAGAGAGGAGGAGAAGAATGAAGTAGACACACAGAGAGCAGAAGAGACAAGATGCATAGAGAAGAGACAAGATACAAGGACAGGGTTCAAGAAAATAGAAGAGGAGAACACATAGAAAATACTGATGGTATTTGAGCCCCTATTGTAGTTCTTGAGGCTTTCCTGCATTCCTTTGCTTGGATCCTTGAAATACCCCAGCACCTTTACAATAATTGTCCTTCTTAAATAAGTTAGGATGAGTTGAGTTTCTGAATATACATATTCAGAAACGTATATGTCTGAAGCAGACTGGAGAATTTGGAAAGATTTCCTGGAGAAGGTGATATCTGAACTGAATCTTAAAGAACCTAAAGGAATCAGGGAAAAAAGGAGATAGGTCTATTGTAAGCAGAGTGAATTATATATACAAATAATTACAGGTAAAACATGGTACATATGGGGAGTTGTAAGTGTTTAAGTATTCTTGGAACATAGGACAAGAATAAAGGTGAGTCACAGAGCTAAAATTCGAAGAGACAGACCCCGAATGTCTCCTTAATTGCTTTGTAAAACATAGTGAGGACTCTGGATTTTGTTTTTAAATCAGTAAATTTTCATCGAAGGATTTTAAGCAGAGAAATAATGGAATAAGGTTTCTCTTTAGAAAGGTCACTCAGCCTGTGTTATACAGGATAAATTGGAAGAGATCCAGAATGAAGGCATAGAGATACCTAGAATGCAATCAGTACTCAAAATTTGTTCATTGAGTTGCATAGAACATGGATTTGGAAATTACTAAGTAGATAGAATCCACTTGACTTTTTTTTTTTTTTAAAGATTTTATTGGGGAATTGGCGGAGGGGAACAGCGTTGGGGAATCGGGGAAGGGGAACAGACAAGTTGCTGTCATTTTGTTCTTCAGTTTTAGTTGCGTAGAATGTTGCTTCACTGTTGGTATCGTCATTGCGCTCTTCCCGGATGAGGCAGATCGGTCGCTGGCCTCTGGATGTCGCTCACCGCGGCTATTGGCAGCTCACGCTTGGCTGCCAGCCACTCACGCTGGCCGCGGGCCACTCACTGTAGCCTATGGCAGCCCACTGCAGCAGGGGCTGCAGCCCACACCATCACCGGGGCTCGCACAGCCCAGCTCCAGGTGGAGCTGTTATTAGCTGTAGAGGGCAGTGTCACTGGCCCTCATGTGGGATCCGAACCGGGGCCCCTGGCATCCCAAAACCAGTGCTTAACCAATGCGCCACTCAGCCGGCCTTCCACTTGACTTTTTGACTGTTTAGATATAGGGGAACACAAGAAGAACCTGGGTAATCCCCTGATTTCAGGTTCACGTGGCTGATAATGAGCAATGGAAAAATACAAGATGAGTTTATAAGAAGAGGTAAGAAGTGAAGCTATAGACTCAGAAATCATCCACCTAGAAGTGAAACTTGATGAACTTTAAGAGGAAGTGAATGAGCAACAAAAGCAGAAGACCAGAAATGGAGTTCTAGGAAACAGCTAAGAAGCAGAATATATATTTTTTCTATAAGTACAGAAGGACCTTGGGGATAAGACTGTACTTTGCCTAGCACTCTATCACTATCGCCTCGCCCAGAGGCACCTGGCATATAATAGGTACTCAATACATATTTTTAGAATACATAAAAGTCAAGGATGGAAGAATTACACTTCTGGCTAGGATGGAGTAACAGACTGGATTTACCCTCCTGCTTGAGACAACCAAAAAATGGACAAAATATATAAAATAGTAGTTTTCAAAAAAATGGGATATCAGGCAAGAAAGCACAGTGATTTTTGAGAGACCAGAAATAAGCAAGGTGAGCTTAATGTTTTGAGAGAGTTTCCAGGCAATAGTCAGGAAGAGGGATCCTAAGAAGTTTCTGGAATACTCATTGATTTAAGAGATGGTGCTGAGAGTCAAGAGAGACCAAGGTTGCCAGAGTTTGCAGGGCAAGTACCAGGAGAGAACCCTGGAGATGTGCAGAAGACCATCCTCAAGTATAAGTGCAGGACCTGAGGAAGCTGCCTAAGGTCAGGGAAAGAACCACCTGAAAGGATCAAAGGGAATAATACTCACTCAGGGCCAACAATAGCATCTAGTGAAGACTAGACCTCATAGTTCACAAAACGTTGGGTAGAGTGCTCACAGGTACTTGATAGTGGGAAACAATTAGCTTGAGACTGACTAAACATAGCTCCAATCCTGCCTTACAAATCTCAAAGGCAAGACCTGAAAGGATCAAACTGTTTCCAAGTAATTCAACTGCCTCCCAGAACAAAGCTTAAAAATACTTTTGGAAATATAAAAATATTCAGGTCCCAATATTGTAAAGTTTACAGTGCATGACACTGAATCAGGATTTATAAGGTATGCAAAAAAGTTAGAAAATGAAACCCAGATATGACATGGATATTTGAATTAGCAGACAAGAACACCAAAATGGGGGAAAAAAGAAAAAAGATAATGAACTTGAAGATGTAGTGATACAGACTATCCAAAATGAAGCACTGTTGGTCCGGCCGAGTGGCGCAGTGGTTGGGCACTGGCTTGGGAAGCCAGCAGCCCCGGTTCGGGTCCCACATATGAGGGCCAGTGACATTGCCCTCGAGAAAACAAACAAACAAAAAAAACAAAACAAAACGAAGCACTGTTAAGTGAATCAGAAAAAGATGAACCAGAACATCAACTCTGGAACACTCAGCTGTGGGACACTTTCAAGTGGTCCAAAATATGTATACTTGGAGTCCTGAAAAGGGAAAGCAGAAAAATATATTTGAAGAAATATTGGCTGAAAATTTTCCAAATTTATTGAGAATTGTTAGCACACAGATAAATAGCTCCAAACTTGAAAAACATAAAGAAAACTACAAGGCACATTGTAATTGCTCAAAATCAATGATTAGCAGAAAAACTTAAAAGTAGCCAGAGAAAAAAGATGCAAAGGAACAAAAATAAGGACAACAGCAGATTTCTGCTGAACACGTTTAAGCACTTTGACCTAGTTGACATTTATAAATCAATTATAACAGCATAATACACATTGTTCTCAAGTGTATATGGACCATTTACCAAGACAGACCATATTCTGGATCATAAAACAAGTCTCCATAATTCCAGTGTTATGGATTTTAACCATTCTAATAGGTGTGTGCTGTGATCGCATTGTTTTAATTAGCACAGCCCTGATGAATAATAACATTGAGCATCTTTTCACGTGCTCATTTGCCATCTGTATATCTCCATTGGTAAGATGTCTGCTCAGTTCTCTGTGTCTGCTGTTTAGTTGGGTTCGTGGTTTGTTGTTTTTGTTGAGTTTTAAGAGTTCTTTGTGTATTTTTTATACAAGTCCTTTATCAGATATGTGCTTTGCAAATATTTTCTCTCAGTCTGTGGCTTGTCTTTTCGTTCTCTCAACTTCTTTCACAAAGAAGAAGTTTTTAAATTGTAATGAAGTCCAACTTTTCAATTGTTTCTTTCCTGGACTGTGCTTTTGGTGTTGTATCTAAAAACTCATCACCAAGCCCAAGATCATCTATATTTTTTCCCCATGTTATCTTCTGGAGGTTTTATAGTTTTGTATCTTACATTTAGGTCTATGATCCATTTTGAGTTAATTTTTGTGAAAAGTATAATGTCATTACTCTGCATGTGGATGTTTAGTTAATCCACCACCATTTATTGAAAAGATCATCTTTTTCTCCATTGAATTGCCTTTGCTCCATTGACTATATTTAACGGGTCTATTTCTGGGCGTTCTATTCTTTCTTATTGATCTGTTTGTCTAAGTCTTCCACCAGTACCACACTATCTCGATTATTGTCTCTATAATAAGTTTTGAAGTCAGGTAGTGTCCCCTGACTTTGTCATTTTTCAATATTATGTTGGCTATTTTGGGTCTTTTGTCTTTCCACATAAACTTTAGAATCATTTTGTCTGTATCCATAAAGTAACACACTGGCATTTCAATTGAGATTGTTTTCTTTGCTTTTGGTACTAGGATAATGCTGGCCTCATAGATTGAATAAGGAAATGTCCCCTTTGCTTGTTTTTGGAACAAATTGTAGAGTATCTATGTGATTTCTTCTTTAAATATTGGTAGAATAAACCAGCGAAGCCTGCTGGGTCTGGGGCCTTCTCTTTTGGAAGATTAGTATTTATTGATTCAATTCTAAGAGATACAGGGCTATTCACATTATCTATTTCTTTTTGTGTGAGTTTTGGCAGATTGTGTCTTTCAAGGGATTGATCCAGTCCATTTAAGTTGTCAAGTGCTCCCACCAGGGGTTTTTATGTACCTAGGTGTTTTTTTAAAAATCTCCCCCTTATCATCATTTTTCTTATCAGTCCCAGTATTTAATCCACTTTAAGTCCTTCCCATTAGACTATTTCCTGTCCCAGCACAGTGCATGGGACATAGTATACACTCAGTTAATAGCAGTTGGGTCAGTCACCTAAAGTCCTTGAATACCTCTCAACAGTTTATAAAGCATTTTATCTCCTTTGATCTCTGCACACATTAAGCTGGGGAGGAATGGTATCCTCATGTTTCTCGTGAAAGTGCCACTCAGAAAGTTTAAATAATTTGCCTTACTTAGTTATTAAGTGAGCACTGCTGGAACATTAACCTAGCTCTTCTAACTCGAAAAGTTAGTCCTTTTTTTGTGTACCATAGCATTTTTTCATATCCATCTCACTTTATCAGGTCCCCTGGGAAGACATAGGCAGTGACAGTTATTAGATGCACAGTTGCTCAGGTATTTACAGTTTTTTTCACAAGAGATGTTTACGTTTGGAAAGGTTCTCAGTGATCTTCTTGACCTCTAAATGGTTATTCAAACTGATGCCTGATATCTGAACTGTACAAGTTTGTTTCATGAACATTAGATGATAATTTAGTGTTTTTAAGGGACCGTGTTTATGTTACATACATTCTGTCCTTAATGCTTGCTTTTATTGATCTTCCCTCTATGGTGAAAGTAATTCTTGGCTTCTGAGAAGCTGTTTATAGCTGTCTTACTGATGGAGGTAAAGCAAACAAATGATTTGTATGCTAACCTGCTGAAGGCATTATTCACATTCATCATTTTAAAGTAATGCTTGATTAATAAAGATTTTAATTTTATAACAAACCACATACATGATACAATAGGTACTAAAAAGCAATAGGGAAAAAATGGTCATCACACCTTTTTCTAATGTGCTTAAAAAAAAAAAAAGCAAAAAAAAAAAAAACAAGTTTACATGATGTACCCAAGTCTACTCTTCTTTTCTAGTTTACGAAAAAGTTAAAGAAAAACCTCAGTAGTTATTCATGCCGAAGCACCTAGCTGATATATTTGGAAAATAATTTGAAAACCTAGTGGATTGTGCACATGCAGTGCTAGAAGCCTTGAGCTCCCTTTTGCATTCTATAATTTATCTGTTGTCTCAGCATGAGGTAATTTTCATGATTTTGCCTTTAAATTATGCATACTAAAGTGAAATGTACTGATATAAATATGGACATGACCTATAAAGATTTCTTCCTTATTTTCCAAACCACCTTTGTCATAAACAAATGACAGAGCTTTTCTATGCTAGAGTTATATTAGTGTATTGGATGTACATATTATAGTAGACATTATAATAGGTTTTTTATAAGGTATTGCACTATCTGTGGATACTTTGAGAAATACGTATTTATTAAGAGCTTGACCAAAAAGAATAATTGAGAGTAAGTTCAGAAGCATTAATGTGGACCAGTTTTTATGCAAAGGAAATTGAAAGGAAAATTTGTCTGGTGGGTGTATGTGTGGCTTGGGTTGTTTTTCTAGTGAAGAATTAGTCTGAGGTATCTATAGACTTGCCTTTTATAAATGATCTGCATATGTTTCACAGGTATCTTTAACTTAGTGATACAATCTCTAGCTGTGAAACAGAAAACTTCCTCACTAAGCGTAAGTGGCCTGTTCGAGCCCAAATCTGTAAGCTTGTTAATTAGTACACAGATACATATGAGTAGTTATTCTCTACCTTCGATTTCTTCAGCGTAACTTCAGCATCAGGGACCGGGATCCTCAAGCAGACAGTCTTGTGTTGCTCTAGTACTGAAAGCCCATCTTAGTTAGAAATTGCACCCTACCCAGTCTTCAAGAGCCATCATCGGAGTCTGGAAGAGAAAAAGGGAACTCCTAAGACTGTGCTCTGCTAGAACAGGAAGTTTCTTCCCACATTTCTGAACCTCTCTTCTAAGTTTTTCCTGTTTTACTGCTTTTATCTTTTTTTTTTTCTTAAAAAGAGTTTATTTGAACCAAACAGAGTATATGCCTGGAAGCAAAATATCAACAGACTGAGAAAAAATGCTTCTGCTTTTGTCTTTTTTCTTTCTTAACATCTGAACTCAGTTATTCTTACTGCACCGAGATTTTTAGAACCCCTGCTCCCTAAGAAGTAACCAGAAATGTTATCCATTTTTTCCAGCAGACATTGGTTGATCATGTATTATAGTTACCCATATCAGTTACCCATGCATTAGTTTATTATTTAGCTTGTTAGTTTATATATCCATAATTGGAAGACCAATATCGTGTGTTAATTAAAAACATGGTTTCTGAAGTACCTAGATTCAAATCCAAGCTTATCTACTTAATAGTTTTGTGATCTTAGAGAATTTTACTGAACCTCTCTGAGCCTGAATTTCTTCATTTATAAATGTCCTGGAAGGGATTTAGTGATATGGTCTATTTAAGTACTTAGCACTGTATTTGGCATATGCTACCCACTTAATAAATAGCAGCTACTTTTATCATTACTGTTTAGTTGGATTCTCCTGTTTAGCATAGTCATTTATATCATATGTAACCTCATATTAAAGTAAAGTAATAAACTTGATATACTCATTTGTTAGCAAAAACTTGTATTATAATTCCCAGCCTAGCCAAAGGTGCAGCAAAATGAGCACACAAATGTGCTAATGGAGATAAAAATTGCATAATACAACATTTTGAAAGATCAATTAGGCAGTGTATATCAGTACCCATAAAAGAATTCTTTGAGACTGTAATTTTCTTTCTAGAAATCTCCTCTAAAGAAAGAGATGCAGACCAAAATTTGCAGCTACTGGCATTTGATAATGGTGGGATTTGGGTGTGGGGGATGGGCAGGGAAACTTGAATGTCTAACAACAGAGAATGGTTGAATAACTATTATTTACACATAATTCATACTCTGTAGCTATGGCAAACTATTTGATGATATGGGAAACTGCTCACAATGTACTATTAAGTACAAAAAAGATATAAAAGTATTACATGAAATACTCAAATTTTGTGCTCTAAGAAATACATCCCTTTTTCTCACCTTTTCTCTCCTTCCCCAGAAACAAGACTGAAAGAATATACATCAAAATATCAAAAGTGTTTGTCTCTGGGTGGTTGGATTTCATTTTTTTGTTGTTTTATTTTTGTACACTTTCACGTTTTCCAAAGTGTACATAATATACAAATTACTTGTCAAACCTCATAGGAGAAGCAATGGAGGGAAGATTGGGTATCTGGGTATCTGTTGTTTATCAGTAGTGACTTCATTGAAAAAAAGCTTTGAAAAACTGAAAGCTGCTCCTTGCATTCATAAACTCATCTCCTAAACTGAAGTCTTTCTCCTAAACTAGGGCTTTAGTTGGTTTAGGCCAGGAGGCAGCTAAGTGTGGGTCGAAGGAGATGTTAGACAGATTCTGGGTACTCATGAGTACATTGGTTGTCATGTAGCTGCTAAATAAGAGCTCCATGAGGAAAAGGTGGCCTTTAATATGAAGGAGAGTGAGGAACTTCTTTCAGAAACAAAACCAGAGTAAAATTTAATTAGCCTTGCAGAGAAGATTATTAAGCAAGGGGCTTGGATCATTTAAACTTTATTTTCCCAAAGTATTTGTGATGGCTAGAGGGAAACTGATGTGCATTTCCACTGGGAGCTTCATGGACGAATAAATATGTTGTGACTAAAAAAATACTTAAAGAGTATTTGGCTTTTTCAGATAAGTTCTATTTTAAAGTAATTTTAAAATACTAAGAACAGCATTATAATTTTTGCAACTTTTTTTCAAATTAGGATCCAGTGTATGGCAAAGGAAAACTTGGAGAAATCCAGGGATTGATTCTGGGAATGTTGGATACCTTTAACTATGAACAGGTAAGCTACTTTATAATTTCTAAGCCTGTCCTAAGGTGGAAAGAAGCTATTCCTTTTTTTCTTTGCACCTATGCTTTTTCTTTTAAAATTACCATTTATTTAGTAGAAGTTTGGTAGATTGACCTTAGTTGATTAATTACTATATAATTTTTATACACACATTCTAGAGTGTGGAAATGTATCAAATTTGGATTCATTTTATTTTGATTCATTGGCAGAAGGACAAATATCTATTTTTTTAAAATCAAACATATGAGTGAGATACTTTCTGGAAAAATAATTGAATGCAAAGATACAGCCCATGAAAAGGAAGGGTCAGCAGGAGTATAGAAAATTGCAAAATAAACTTAAGGGTGTTCTTTTAAACATCCTGAAGCAGATGATTGCCACTAACCACAAATGGTCATTAGTCTTCCCTTAACTCAAAACTGCCTACAGCTTTCATTCTCAGTAGGAGCCAGCTTGGTGTACAGATTTTTTTCTTAGTGTACTTCAAAGTGACTCACGAAGCCACCTAGGAAAAGTGCCATTTGGGCATGTTAGATATGATGTCTGCTTTTCTAATAATCAGAGAAGAAAATGGAAAAGAAGAGAACATGTGGGTGACAGAGCTTTTCTTAGGGCATAGTAAGAACTGCAGCTTTGCTCAGCGTAGCCCCTTGAAGCCAGCGCCCCTGCAGGCACAGACTGCCTGTCGGCAGAAGGAAAACTGAGTGCAGGGCAGAAATGTTTCCTGAACTTCAGAAGAGGAGGAAAAGATGGGGTTGATTGGAAAGAATTACATTTAGTTCTAGTGGTTGTACCGTAAGAACTAAAAGTTCTGCATTACAGATAAAGGTAATGGATTAGGCTATAGAGCAAGAAGGATGGTCAGTATATCGTCCCCTTTCAGACTGACAGAAAAGCACCCAACTGTACATCTAAATGAGATCTATGAATGTTGAGAATTAGAGATAGTTTGAAAACAATGCTTTATAAGCACATAGAGTCTTAAGAGGACTTACTGTGATGGCTGTGAAAATGTCTTTGTGTGACTTAATGACAGATGTCACAGTCTTGAGCAGATTCAAATGGCTTTTAAGTGCTGATCAGGAAAATGTGATCTCTCTGGCTCAAGGGAGATGAAAACTGAGTAATGGCCATTAGCCTTTCCACTGAAAGGTTATTTGAAATATTGCCATGGGCGCAGTTTCTATTAAAAAAAAACAAATCAGGGATATTTTTGTTATTTGTTATAACACTTCAAGCCATTCAGAAAAAACTTATATATGTAATAAATAAATAGATACGGGTTTCTCTAGTCATTCGAAATGAATTAAACTATAAACCGGCAGAGCACACATTTCTCAGGAGAAACCAGCAACAGTCTTTTAATAATTATTTTGAGAATCTTAATGTCTGCACTTGTCGTGACTCTGCACATTAAAGTTAACCACTTGTTTTGGGGTTTTTGGTATTTGATTAATTTTATGCCTTTGTAGTGTATTCCAATTAGTGTATTCTAAAGTGTTGAGAACTAAACAACTGATATTCCCTATTCATTCCTCTTTGTCTCTTTCACTTTTTAAACCAATTTGTTTGTTTTTTTGGTTTGGGTCTTTCTCAGACCCTGCTGGAAACGACTACTAGCCTCCTAAACCAAGATCTCCATTGGTCATTGTGTAACCTGAGAGCTTCGGTCACCAGAGGCCTGAATCCCAAACAGGATTACTGCTCTCTCTGTTTGCAGCAGTACAAGAGACGCCAAGAAATGGCTGACGAAATTATTGTCTTTAGGTAAGAGAAGGAAATGTTACATGTATCGCGTATGTATAATAACAGGCAGGAATACATGTGGATACACAGCCTCAGCCAATCATTCCATTAAGCAGTGACCAAACAAGGCAATGTTCCTGCCCTTATAAACCTTACCTTCTTAGGGGAAGTCGGGAGAAATAGGTGTTAGGGTGGTCGGGCAATAAATAAGTACAGAGTAGTGAGAGCTAGGAGGAAAAAGAAAGCACAGATAAGGGGATGGAAGGATGAAGTGTTCAGGGCGAGAGGCACCTGAATGAAGATGTCTTACAGTTTTAAGACACTGTAATGAAGAAAAATATCTCTAAGGAAGTGACATTTTGGCAGAATGGGAGAGAGGCACAAACGTTCAGAATATATTGTAAGGGTAGAGCTAACTTGTAGATGGGTTACATATGGAGTGTGAGTTGCCTGAGCAACTGGATGGACAGGTACCATTGTCTAAGATGAAGAAGAACAGGTGTGAGGAACTGGGGAAATCAAGAGTTTGTCTGGGAGATGTTAGGTTTGAGATGACTATTACACATCCACGTAGGGGTGTCAGGTAGATAGTTACTGAATCAGAAACCTAGAGACATGTCCTAGAAGTATAAATTTAGAAAGCATCAGCATTTAAATGATATTTAAAGCACAGTGCAAAGAGAGAAGAAATCTAGTATGAAAGTGACAGGTTTGATCTCAGGATCACAGACAGCTCACGTAGAATAGGTAGGGGCAATATAAGATAAACTCTGTAGCCAGACTTCTTGAGTTCAGATCCCATCCCTTCCACTTACTAGCTGTGAGACTGTCGCAAGTAATTTAATCTCTGTACATCTTAGTTTTCTCATCTGTAAATTGGGATAATAATCGTACTACTTGCTGGGGTTTTTTGAAGATTAAATGAGATCATTCATGTCAGATACTTGTGTCTATGGTGATTATAGTAAGCACTGTGTGTTATAATAGCTACTGTTAATATAGCTGCAGAAAGATTGGTGAAATTTGGTGGTAGGAAGGGGAAATAGTTCTCATCACACAAAGAGCCCATTCATTCAACAAATATGTATTGAGCACCTACCTGTATGCCAGGTATTGTTCAAGGTGGTAGGGTACAGCATGAACAAAACAAAGGATCTGCTCTCATGGAATTTACATTCTAGTGGCAGGAGCAGATGAACAAACAAGTAAGATACCAGAGAGTGACTACTGTGGAAAAATATCAAACATGTTAGGTGAGATACAGAGTGTCTGGGGAAAGATATTGTACATAGAGTGGTCATGGAAAGCCTCATTGTTAAGATGACTTATGAATAGACAATTTAAAATTCTTAACAAAAATGTAATAATTATCATGAATAAAATAAAGTATGGAATAGAGGAAAGAGAATGTTGGGGCTACTAATGTATTAAGAGTCATTAGGAAAGTCTCACTGTTGAACTGACGTGTGAGCAGAGACCTGAAGGAAGTAGCCATATGGTATCAGGAGGAGAGTGCCTCAGGCAAAGGGTCACCGAGTGTGGAAACCATGAGGCAGGCGCATTCTGGACGCACGTGAGGAGCTGTGAGTGAGTAGTCATGTGTTGCCCAAGCAGAGTGAAGGAAAGGAAAAATGGTAAGAGATGACTTCAGGGAAAGAGCAAAGGCCAAGTCATGTAGGAACTGGGTCAGTATGAAGAATTTAACTTTTACTCTGAGATGAGAAGCCATTGAATTGGATGGTTTTGAGGATAGGGTTGACATGATCTGACCTATATCTGAAGGATCACCTTGACTACTGTGTTGGGAATGGACTATAGAAAGTCAAGGGTGGGCCGGCCGAGTGGCGCAGTGGTTAAGCGCTGGTCTTGGGAAGCCAGCAGCCCCGGTTCGGGTCCCACATATGAGGGCCAGTGACACTGCCCTCAAAAAAAAAAGAAAAAAAAAAAGAAAAAAAAAAGAAAGTCAAGGGTGAAAGTAGAATGACCAGTTAGGCTATTGCAGTAATCCAAGTAAGAGATGGTCCAGGGTGGTAGGATTCCGGATATATTCTGAAGATAGAACTAATAAGATCTGTTATAGATTGGATGTGAGGTGTGAAAGAGTCTAGTCAAGGATGACTCCATTGTCCTGAGAAACTGGAAGAGTGTGCTGCCATTTATTAAGATGTGGAAGTTTGGATGAGAGCTTGCAGTGATAGTGGAGTGGGGTGAAAATCAAGAATATGGGGCCAGCCGAGTGGCTCAGTTGGTTAAGAGCTCGCTCAAGAGTGCGAGCTGAGCTCTGAACAACAGCAGTTCGATGCCCAGCCAGAGCTGAGCTGCTGCTGAGCTGCCAACAGCTGGCAGGATGGATCAGCTAAAAAAAATAATAATAAATAAAAATAAATAAAAAATAATATGTTTTTGGATATGGTAAATTTAAGATTCTTGAGACATCCAACATGGAGTTCTTGAGGAGACAGATAAGGGGTGGCCGAGTGGCACGGTGGTTAAGCGCTGGCTTGGGAAGCCAGCGGCCCTGGTTCGGTCCCACATATGAGAGCCAGTGACACTGCCCTCAAAAAAAAAAAATTTTTTTTGAGGAGACAGATAGATGGGTTTTAGGAGAGTAGTGTAGACTAAAGGTAAAAATTTGGCAGTCATCAGCTTGTAGGTGATATTTTAAAGCTATGGAACTGGAAGGAATTACTAATGGAGTGAGGGTAGCTGTATAAAAGAAGATTACAGAGTAGGAAAACTCTAGAAGAGAAAGGTTATATACAGAAGGAGAAAGAGTAGAGAAAAGACGGTAGAAGAGAAAAGGATTGATTTCTGAGGCAATCTAGCATTTCAGCTTGGAGAAATGAGGGGCGAATCAGCAAAGATGACTGACAGTTATGCTGAGCACTCACTTCTGGGGGGCTCATTTGATAACTTAGTGTAACCAGTAGGGAATTTCTTCATAGGATAAGGTAAGAATTTACTATACCAGTGACATTTTTGTAAATGCTTAATCGAATCACAACTCTTGCCTTGAATTTTATGAGGCAAACCAACTCATGTTATTATCAAGCTACTTATATAATTTTTATTTTCCCCAATTAACTTATTTTCAAACTGTCTAAAAATAGTTTATAGTTTGAGAAATGAACAGAAGTTCAACTTATCAAACCCCAGGTGGTTTGTAGTCAGAGAACTGTGATTCTGTTCTTACAGTTGCAGTGTACAAATAAGTGAGTCTGGATTTTTACAAAGAGAGGGCAATAAGAAGGATATTCCCTTTCTTGTTTCTTAGCCTATACAACCCTCAGCTTACCAGAAATCTTTATCACTTACAAATACACTCTAACATCACTTATGTTTATAGATTTTATGATAATGAAAAGTATAAATTGGTGGCCTTCTTTTTTGCAGCTGCGGCCATTTGTATCACTCATTCTGTCTGCAAAACAAAGAGTGCACCATGGAAATCGAGGGGCAAACAAGATGGACGTGCTACAAATGCAGCTCAAGTAACAAAGTAGGAAAACTAAGTGAAAATTCATCTGACATTAAAAAAGGAAGGATAACCCCATCACAGGTAAGACTCATTTTCATGGCAAGATGGAGATGGTCTTTTCTTACCAGTGCCCTGTAGGCCTGCTCATTTTTTTTTCAGTTCCTATGGGCTGATTTACTTGATGGGTATCCAGTACATGACCATCTGCTCAGTCCCATTTAGAGGAGAGCTTCTTCCCTCTGCCCAGCACCAAAAACCAGGGTTTGAGAGTAACAGAAGACATTTTCTGCCCTGAAGAAGCTTAAGATCTAGTTGAACACACATGAGCCTACTTTAAGACCCTCTGACAAAGTTAGAGGTCAGCGCACAAACGCTGCAGTACTCATGAGCATCTGCGTGCTGAAGAGCTATCACTTTTATGCAGGGCTGTTGGACAAGGCCCATACACGTGTGCTCTGTGCATAGCTTGCTCAGCTGGGTAACTTTCTTCAAAGACCTTGAGGCAGTAGTGTTCATTTGAGAAATTTTCATTGTCTTTCAAGTCTGACTCATGGACTAGAAACACTTTTTGTTCATTTTTTTGTTCTTAAGCAGTGGAGCAGAGTTTGAACTCTCCTGTGTAATAGCTTTTGGGAGAACCGGACTTGGCAACACGGGGGGCTCAGTGTGGAGGAGCAGTGGTCACTAGGGCTGTGGCTGGATCATTGTGCTGTTCTCGGTTTACTTCCTCTTCAAAATGAGACGTGGTGTCACATTTGCTGTTTCCTGTGTGTTGCCTTAACTTCACATAGTGACAGGTGGAAACTGTTTTTTATCTTTGTTTCATCAGCTTTCAGTGTTGTATCAGACCCAAGAAAAAGCCCCTTACCTAGCTCCTCCCAGATAACAGTTTAGAATTTCTACTCTCCAGTGGTAGGCATTTATTTATATGTTCTCCCAATATGGTGTGCCAGGCACTGTGCTAAGTGCTGGGGATACAATAGTAGATAAGACATTTGTCTTGTGGAATTTACAACCTATGCAATTATACAGACATTTCGAATAAGTGTTCTCAAGTTCTTTCTGACCATTTCTACAGTGTTGTGGACTGAGTGTCCTACAATTCAAATCATTCCTGACACTGGCTTTATTCCCGTAAGACTGCCCTCACTTAAGGCACCAGTCACAAATGGGGTGCCCCGGAGACTCACATTCTGTCTGGCTTGGCAAATGCAGGAGTCCCTGTGACATCCTACCCTCCACCCAGCTTTGATAATTCACTAGAGTAACTCATAGAACTTAGGAAAATACTTTACATTTACCTGTTTATTATAGAGGATACAACTCAGGAATAGCCAAATGGAAGAAAAATGCACAGGGCGAGGTACGGGGAAGAAGGAGGGCACAGAGCTTCTATTCCCTGCCTGGGCGTGCCACCTTCCCACTACATCAAAGTGTTCACTAGCCAGGGAGCTAGTGAACCTGGTTTAGGGGTTTTTAGAGGTTTCATTCATGATTGATGAAATCATTGGCCATTGGTGATTAACAATCTCTAGCCCCTCTCCCCTTCCCAGAAGTGTTGGGAGGGGAGGCATCGGAGTAGAATTAAAAGTTTTGGAGTAGAATTCAGTTTTAACCCTTTTAATCATGCCTTGACCTTTCTGGTTACCAGCTGCTGATTCTGAAGCTATCTAGGGATCTCCAGACACCCATCATCTCATTAGCATACAAAAGACACTTATTACTCAGGAGATTCCAAGATTTTTAGGAGTTATGTGACAGGAACCAGGGAGAAAGACCAAATTTTTATTTATTTTTTATTTTTTTATGCCACAGGTACTTAGAGACGAACTGTGCTGTAAGAGGAGATAATGAATAGATCTAATCTAGTCATGGGAGATTATGGAAGGAGCTTCCTTAAAATGCCATGTTAGCTGACCCTGAAGAGAAAAAAGAAGTAAGCTAGACAGGTTTAAGTGCAAGGGCAGGCAGAAGGAGGAGTATTCCAGGCAGCAGGAACAATATACAAAACAAACATTCCGCATTTCTACTGTGAGGCAGAAAACAACAAAGAACTAGGCATTGAACATGATGGTTGGATCTAGAGGGTGAAAGAGAGTGATACAAGATGAGGCTAGTAAGGTAAACAGGGACCACAATGATTAATTTTATGTTTGTGCTAAAGAAATAGGGAAAATGTTAATGGGTTTTAAGGAAGGAATGATCTGATCTGATCGGAATAGTTGTTTGTTTTGTTTTTTGTTTGTTTGTTTGTTTACCAGTATCTTTAAAAGAACACTGTAGAAAATGAATTGAAAGGAAATCATAAATGATATAGGGAGACCAAGAATATAGAAGTAATTTAGAGGAGGGAAGTAGTACCTTATTCTAGAATGGTAGGAGTTGGGATGGAGAAAAGAGGACATATTGGAGATATGTTTAAGATGAGCACAGATATCAGAAAGGAGAATTCATTATTGGAGTTAATGATGTCTGCAGGACTTAAAGATAAAGATGTTCAGTAGAGTTTCCAGATTGAAAATTGTGTTAACTGTACGTCCAAAACGCTTTCTTGTTTGCATTTAAGGAAGAAAGACAAGCCCTGTGATTGCCAGCATCTTTCCAAGGTGACTCCAAATGCAGATGGGAGGCCTTTATTTATGTAGATACCTAAAGCATTACATCTTGGGGCACTTCAGGTTTTTTTTCCTCTTTCTGTTATATCCTATGCATAAACAACTTATGATTACATACATGTTATGGCCTAGATAGTACCAAATAGATTTTTTATTCCCTAGATAATCCTGAGAAGCTAAAGTAGATAATTACATACTACATAGGTAATTATGTGTTTTAATACATAATTTACAAACAGTAAAATTCACTTTCTATGAGTTTTGATAACCACCTGTACAATCAAGATACAGAACAGTATTATTACGCACCCCCACAAAAGTTCCCTATATCTCTTTGTAGTCAACCTCTCCCCATATGGTCAACTCCTGGCAACCACTGATCCATTTTGAGTTAATTTTTAATAGGGTCTGAGATAAGGTCTGAGGTTAATTCTTTTGCATGTGGATATCCTTTGAATTGCGTTTATACCTTAGTCAAAAATCAATTGACAATGTATGTGTGGGTCAGTTTCTAGACGTTGTATTTTATTCCATTGATCTATATATTATCCTATCTCCAATACTGTAGCTATATAGTAAATCTGGATATCAGGTAGTGCAAGTTCTCCAACTTTGTTCTTCTTTCTTACATTTGGCTATTCTCCTTCCTTTGCTTTTCCACGTAACATCAGCTTGTCAATTTCTACAAAAAGTCATGCTGGGATTTAATTGGGATTATGTTGAATATATAGATCAATTTGGGCAGAGTTGACATCTTAACAATATGGAATCTTCCAACTCATTAACATGGTATATCTCCCAATTTATTTAGATCTCTGATTTATTTCATCAGTGTTTTGTAGTTTGTGGCATATAAATCTCGTATATATTTTATAAGATTTTTTTTTAAGATTTATTTCTAAATGTTTAATGACTTTTGATGCTATTGTATATTTTACTGTTTTATATTTCAATTTCTGTTTATTGCTGGAATATAGAAATATGGTTTTGTGTATTGACCTTGTATCCAGTAACCAGTGACCTTACTAAGCTTACTTATTAGTAATAATACTTTTTTGTAGATTCTTTGGTATTTTCTACACAGACAGTCATATCGTGCAAATAATGACTTATTTCTTCTTTTCCAACTGTATGTCTTTTATTTCTTTTTCTTCCCTTATTGCATTGGTCTCCAGTCCAGTGTTGAATAGGAATGGTGAGAATAAACATTGTTGCCTTCTTACTGATCTTAGGGGAAAGTATTCAATTTTTCATCATTAAGTATAATGTTAACTGTAGTTTTTTTGTGTGTAACCTTTATATCATGTTTCGGAAGTTCCCTTCTATTCCATGATTTGCTGACAATTTTTTCAGGAACTGGTATTGAATTTTGAAGCCATTTATACTATACTGGTTGCCCTGTGCCTTCATCCCTACACCTCATACAATGAAGAAAGACAATAACCTATTTCATTGGCTTTTCTCCTGCCTTATCTCAGAGCATCTAGAAAAGGGAAATTATTTTTAAAGTGAATCTACATGTCAAAGGTAGCTGTATTCTGAGACTACCCCATTCATCAGGGTAGAAGAGGCGATTCAAGTTTTTGTTTGTTTGTTTGTTTGTTTTAAAGATTTTATTGGGGAATTGGGGGAGGGGAACAGTGTTGGGGAACTGGGAAAGGGGAGCAGACAAATTGCTCTTTTAATTTCCTTTGAAAGTCTGTCAGTCCTGGTGAAGTTCTTAGCCAGTGTAAGAAGGCTAACAAGGTGAGTGCCCCAGGGACTCTGAAATCAGTCTGAGACGGCTGATCAGCTTCCACCTGTTGCTCTCTACCCCCCAGAAGATACTAAATGCATTTGAAGCTTCTCACTACCTTTGTAATGTGATCCTTCTATCAAATAGCTTTTTTTTAATTTCATCTTTTTCCAAGACGTGATAATTGATTTTTAGTTATTGAATTTCTGATTCCAACTCAACAGGATGTAATAGTCACCCTCAAAACTGTGGTTTTGGTGGATAAAGTCTTTTTTCTTGCTTCTCCTTGTCTGATTTCTGTTTTTCACAACTGGTCAATATATATAACCGGTAACTGACATATCAGTTGCCTTCCAACAGATTTGCACAGATGTGATGAAAGGTATTTCCCTAGAAAGCCTGCTTTCCTAAGAAATAAGCACCTTTTCTTCTTTGCAGATAGGAAAAAAAATGACACGAATTTCATTCTTTCGTTATCTCCTCTCCCCCTGCTCAAGCTTATAGAAGTTTAATTGGAAATAGAGGTCCACAGAATAGTCCTTGCAAGTCTCTGTGAATCCCTGTTTTGCTTTCTCTACATTTTAACCACAGATGAAATACATTGGAGTAACTAATGTTAGCTAAAGAGCTCATTATTCTATTATATTTTCTCAACAAATGTTTTAATATATTTATATATAATTATATATAATATCATATAATAATTTTCTTTAAGTATTCCCTTATTAAATTTATAGTAGCAAATAACCATCTTCATGGGTACTAATTAGCATGGGAAGAAATTAACTTGCTATTCATTTTTTAAATAATTATTGGTCAACAGGCAACTTGATATATATTCAAAGAAACATAATTAAAGATTTAGTAGCTTTCAGTTTTAACATTATTATATTATTAACAGGGCTTAGAGTTCTTGAGAGCCAGTAATAAACTAACACATTATTATGTACCAGAAACATTCAAGTTGTTATTCCTTTCAAAACTTCAAAAAACAAGAGCTTTTAGAGACTCATTTGAAAGTATTTTATAATATATTATTCAATACCTTTTCAGATTTGGATAAACCATCCCTTATATTAGAGTTTTTTTGTGTTTTTTTCAATGAGGTAAGTATCTGAGGAAGAATGGCAGTGGAGATAAACATACAGGCCTACTCATAATAGGCCTACTATTAATAATCACAAAGGGAGATAATTAAATGAAATAATGTGATATTTTCCCTGGTCCTTAGAGTGGTTTTATTTCTTCATTTTTAAAGTTGTCTAAGAAAATGCTTTGTCTTTTGGGGTAAATTTATAAATAATATCAGAGGGAAGTACTTACAACTTCTAAGTAATTGTTCAGTAAATAACATTTATTTATGCTCACTGGTCATAATTTTCTATTAACCATTGTATATTGCTTATTTATTCTGAGTTTCCACTATCAACTGGAGATTTGTTTTACATGTTGTTTAATGAAATAGGAACACGGGTATTAATACCCTGTTTTCATTTGTACATTTTTTAAAGAATATTAGCTCCCTGTTATAAATATGTTAGATTGAGACTAAATGCTAAAAAATGAGATTTCAGTTTGTGATGTTAGCAGCGCTTCTCAGAAGAATATCTTCTATTGGGTTGTCGGAAAAGTCATGACCTATTTTTTCTGTTTTTATGTTGCAAAAATTCATCATGACTTCTCCGACAACCCAATAAATTAAATTTACAGATTAAATATATCTCAGAAATACAAGAGGTGATGAATGATCCTAATATAAATGAATGTTTTTGAGGAGACTTTTTCCCATTTTCCAATAATCTTGTTATACTCTAGGTTTAGGTGATTTATTACTTCAGCCAATATTTACTATATGCCTGCTTTGATCCAAACACTCTTCTTGGTACTAAGTATACATTGGTGAACAAAGGAAACATAGTTCCCGCCATGATATAGCTTACTATTTAGTAAGAGAGCTAAACAATAATTAAACAAACAATATATCAAATATGTAATTTCAAATTATAATAGGTACATAGATGCTGTGACGGGGAAGAATAGAATGTTATGGGAAGAGGAACGTGAGGGGAAAACTGCTTTGGATTGGGTGGCCAGGGAACATCTCTCTGCAGAGACAATGAGCAGGCTAAGACCTGATAGATACGAAGATACCAACCTTAAGGAGAATGTTATAAGCAAGAGACAACAAGCACAAAGGAACTGAGGAGGGAGATGAAGAGGTAGGCAGGGCCAGATCCTGAACAACCTGTAAGACTCTGGCAAAGAGTTTTGTTTGTAGTCTTAAAGAGAAAAATAGGAAAGATTTATAAAAGGATTTAAAAATCCTTTTAAAAGAAGTAGTAATGTGATCCATTGACTGTGTCTGTGGAAAATGGACAGACAGCCACATCTTTAGTACCAGCCCAGTCTTCACCTCTTTGCCTGAGCACTGTAACAATCAGGTTCTTAAAGTTCTATAAATGTGTGCCCTTCCCTTTGATCCAGAAAAGGCTTGTGTCCAAGAGACTGAAGGATGACAATAGCACCATGGAAGTGTTTCCAGTCTTTATGTAGAACAAAAGCTTTGACAAAAATACAGGCAAAGGACATAAAAAAATTCTATTGTCTAATGAAATGTGAAAAAGTGTTTAACTTTACCAATGATCAAAGATATACAAGCTAAAACAGCAGTATGATGTCATTTCTTTTACTTATTAAATAATTGGAAAATTTTTTAAAGTACACATTATAGGTCAAAAATTAAAAAAATATGTATGCATTTATATTGATACGGATGTGAGGAGACAGACACTTTTATGTACTACTAGTGGGAATGCATATTTGTACAAGTTCACAATCCCTTATCCAAATCCCTTTAGCCAGATATGTTTCAGAATTCAGAATTTTTTTTTAATTTTTTTTTTTTAAGAAAGGTAATACAAGGACTTCCATTTCTGACAGGGTGCATGTAAAGTTTCTTTGGGGTGGGAATGGACAAAATATATTAAACAGTTGTTCTCAAGACATTGGACCTCAAGCAGTAAAGGAGAGTGACTTCTGAGAGACAAGAAACAAATTATGTAAACCCTAGGATTGCCCCCAAATTACTGCCAAGAGAAAGTTTCCACTCCACAGAGCAAGGAGAGGAAACGGAGGCAGAGCTTAGCCTCTGTGAGTTGAGGAGACAGAGCTGGAACTGCAGGGAAGGCAAGGTGTCTAGAGTTCACAGGACAGAGTATTGGAACTGGAGAGAGCCACACAGAGAGCTCCAGAGACCTGCAAAAAGGCACCTTTGCGTTAAATACCGATCCACTCGTGTGTGAAGAAACTACTCAAGGCTGGAAAAAGAAGCACTCAAGAGGATTAAAAGTAGCAGTGCCCCAGATTCACACAGAGTGAGGAATAACACCACCCTGCTTTATAGTCACAGGGCAGCACTGAGATACTAAGTAAGGTCTTGGCCTCAGTGTTAGGGGAACAGTTAACCCAAAACTAACTGTTGTTCCGATCCCACCTACCAAAGCTTAAAAGCAAAACCCAAGAAGATCACATTATTTCCAAGTATTTTAACCACATCCCAGGACAAAGTTCAAGAATATGTTAAGGATTAGAAAGAAAAATAGCTAACCCAACAAGGTAAAATTCACAATATCTGGCATTTGATAAAAAATGATGAGGCATACAAGAAAGCAGGAAAATACAAGTCATAAAGAAGAGAAAAAAATCAGCTATGAGACATTCTGGAAAAGGCAAAACTATGGAGACAGTAAAGAGATCAGTGGTTGCCAGGGGCTGGGGTGGGGAGGGAAGGATGAATAAATGGAACACAGAGGATCTCTAAGGAAGTGAAAATATTCTGTATGATACTGTAATGGGGGATGTACGTCATTATACATTTGTCCAAACCCATAGAATGTAGAATGCCGTGAGTGAGCCCTAGTGTAAACTGTGGACTTTGGGTGATATTGATGTCTCAAAGCAGTGTGTCATCAGTTGTGACAAATGTACCCCTCTGGTGGGAGATGCTGATAATGGGGGAGGCTGTGCATGTGTGGGAGCAGGGGATATCTGCAGTATCTCTGTACTTTCTTCTCAAGTTTGTTGTGAACTTAAAGCTGCTCTAAAAAAATAGTCTTTTAAAAACTTAGTCCATTGAAACGGACTGACAAATAGCACAGATTATAGAATTAGTAGACAAGAACATTAAACAGTTATTATAAGGGTATTCCATATATTCAAGAAGTTAGAGAAAAGATTTAACATGTTATATAGAAATATGGAAGTTATAGCGACCCAATAGACCATCTAGAGATTAAAAGTACAATGTCTGAGATGAAGAACACACTGGATGGAATTATGACAGCATAATTATGGACATTGCAGAAGAAACACTTGCGAACTTGACTATAGAGCAGTAGGAGCTGTCCCAAATCAAACCCAGAGAGAAAAACTGAACAGAAACGAATAAAGCATCCATGAACTATGAAACAACTTCAGGTAGCAAAATATTTGTGTAATTGGAGTTCTAGAAAAAGTAGGGACAAAAATAATACAGAAAAAAATATTTGAAGAAATGTAATACAGAGTTCCAATTCCAGTTAATGACAGGACAGCCTGTATTCGAGAGCCCTCTGTCAATAACAATGATAAGCTCTAGACAAAATATGACAAAAACATTGTTTAAGAAACAACCAGAAGCAGGCAGAAACTGTAAGGAACAGAAACCTTAAAGAAGGGAAGCAAACTAGGGGAACTCAACGTTTAACCAGCTTTTCCCTTAGGGCTCTTCTCAGTTTGCCGGGAAAAGAGTTTAAACAGAAAGTAGCATTCTAACTGGGGTGAAGAAACAGGTCAGAGTTCAAGACTACCAAAGCAGCTATAAATTGAGGGGGGAAATCTCAGAAAGAAGGGTGCCAAGGAGGAGGGAACTCCTAATCTTTTTATAGGTTTCAGACTTGCACATACACAGACAGCGCTGCAAGAAACCGGACAGAAAATAGCATCAGGAGGACCAAGGAGCTGAGCAGATATTCCAATAGCCACATAGTGTTGAGTTTTGAGTGCAAGTCTTGCCAAATAGGGAGATTGGTAAACACCTCACATTTTGCACTGAAGCTGCAGGACTGTGCTTTATGTCTAAAGGGTACCCCAAGACTAAAGGCAAAAGTAAAATAAATCCTGCGAAAGCTCATGCTATCACAGAATCAATGGAAGAAGGAGGAAAATATAACTTAAGAGAAAAAACATCAACAGAAGCAGACCTATGCCTGAGCCATATGTTGGAATTGTCAGTCAGGGACTTTAAAATAGAAATTATAAATACGTTAAAGGATTTAGAGGAAAAGATCAGCAGAATGATTGTACATATGGGGAAATCTCAGTAGATAAATGGAAACTATAAAATAAAACAAAGTGTAAAATCTAGAGCTAAAAATGAGATCTAAATGAAAAGTTTATTAGATTATCAACAGCATTTTTAACACTGAGACAGATGTTATCAGAAATTTGAAGACAGTTCAGTAGAAATAATCCTAACTGAAGCACAGAGGATTAAAGGACGGAAAAGAGGACTCTGTGACCTGTGAAACAATATCAAGAAGTCGAATATATATATAAAATCATTGGAGTTCCAGAAAATGAGGGCAAAGAGAAAGGGAAGTGGCCGTGGAGTGACCTAATGTCTGAAATTTTCCCATATTTGGTGAAAAACATCAACCCATATGTCTAAAAAACTCTGCAAATTGGAAGCAGAATAAATACAAAGAAAACTACACCCAGATACATCATAGTCATAGTCAAACTACTGAAAGCAAAGATAAAGAGGAAATCTTTAAAGCAGCCAAAGATAAGACAATAATAATATGGATGACTTCTCATTTTAAAAAGGAGGGAGGGAGGCCAGAAGACAATAAAATGGCATCTTTGAAGTGCTAAAAGAAAGGCAATATGAGGCATATATTATATATTATATAGCATTCGCAGGCTAGGGCAGCATCTCATAATCAAATGCTTATGTGAGATAAATAAGAACTATAAACAGCACCACTTCAGTTCAGGTCAGGTTTTGTTGTCAGATGACTTTTGGTGCCAAAATTTAAAAAAAAGAAATCCTTTTGATTTCAGAGCTTTTTGGATTTCAGAATTATAGGAAAAGGGTCTGTGGATTCATCTTGTCAGGAGAAAAATTGGCAATCTATATTTTTAAATGTCTATACCCTTAAAAGCAGGGATTTGTAAGAATCTGTCCACTAGAAATAACACATGAAGCGTGTGTGCCAAATGTTTCAAAGATGTTTGTGACAGCATTTTTTTTTTAATAAAAAAATGGAAAACAACCTAAAGGTTTCAATAGCCTCCCGTTGGTCAAATTAGTTATGGTATAAGTTATACAATGAGTGGACTACTTTGTAGACATGAAAAATCATGTTGAAGAATATTGTTATGTTGAAGTAAACATTCTCAACATGTATATGAAAAGACCAAAAAACCACATTTGATTTGCAATGAAATGTTAGTAGTATTAACAGTTACTACTGTGTGGTTGGGTTGTGATGTTTACTTGCTTTGTTTTGCTCTTTTGTATATTCTAAATTTCCATTAGTGAACCTGTATTCCTTTTGTAATCAGAAAAATCAAGGCTTGTTTTCAAAAAAGGAGCAAGGTAATAAAGAAGGTATTCTTATTGCTATTAAACTTCAGATCAGATTACTTCTCTAAATCGGGAATCATTATCCAAGATCACTCACCAAAGTTCAGCATTATCATTAAGGCCTGAGCCTAGCATATCAACCACATCCCCAGATTTGGGGTCTGCACACCTGGATTTTAAGTGTCTCTCTTAAACTGCATTTGCTTGAGGCGTTTCCAGAAGGAATCCTGTTAAATGAAAAATCAGACCTTTCCATGAGTGAAGCTGAACCATTTCTGTTGCCACTTCAAACACTCTGTAGCTTAATCTCCAGAGAGCAGCTTTCTCAGATAAATTGTCCAGCACCACATCCAGTTCTTGGCTTGTTTTTAAAAGTCTGCGGATTCTTTCATGAGGTCATTTTTTTTTTAAGCTTAAATATCTACTTTGCTTTGAAAATCTGTTTTCTCCCTTTTCAAAAAGAGCATACTAGGTATTAAAGTTGGATCACGTTTAGCAAGCAACATCATACATCTGGAGTAAATTCCGCAGTATTAATATCATGGTATGTTAGAGCAAAGACTGTCAAGTCTAATTTTTGCAGAGCTGCTGAATCTGAAAGCACAGTCTGGACAGCCAGCTGTTTTGATCCTGAGTTGAGGTATGTTTTCGAAAGTTATTCTGAAAGTCAGAGGGAAAAGGCAAAAAGCCTGTGACAAAAAGACATGCCACAGTGGTAGGAAATGTCTTCATCATCTCATCTATATTGCCTGTAGGTTCTTAGAATTTGACTCTTAGACTTGGAAGAGGCTTGAGAACTTGATTCCAGTTGCTTACCCAGTACTTATACCTCTTTTACAACTCTAGACAGACAGTATCTAGTATCGAACTACTTGTAATAATAATTTCATTTTTCCTTGTAAATTAATAAGTGGATGTTCTGATTTCTTTCATATATTAGTCATCTGTGTGTACTTAAATATGTGCTAGAATTCATTGCCGAAACCATGTGGATTTGGGGTTTTCTTTGTGGGCAAATTTGATAACAGCTTTAATTTCTTTAATAAATATAGGGCTATCGCCATTTTCTTATTCATGTTGGGTCCGCTTTTGTGTTGTTTTTCAAGGAATTTGCCCTTGTAATTTGCCAAATTTATTGGCATAAAATTGTTCATAATAGGCACTTGTCTTTTAAGTGTCTGTAAGTAATGTTACAGTAATGTTTCATTGTTAGTATTAGTAACTTTTACTCGCTTTTTCTTGATCAGTCTACATAGCAGCTTACTAATTTTGTTGGTATTTCTAAATGAGTGACTGTGGCTTTGTTAATTTTTCTATTTTGTTTGATTTCTGTTGTGCTGACTTCTGCTTATTATTTCCTTCTCTTTACTTAGTTTGCTTTTACTTTGATCTTCTAGCTTCTTAAATTGGAAGCTTAGGTCCTTTACTTAAACCTTTCCTATTTTCCAGTGTAGCATAAAAAGACACAAATTTCTTTTTAAGCACCATTAGCTGTATCCTACAAACTTCTTTAAATGCTTTGTTGAGGTATAATTGATATAAAATAAATTGCACATGAAGTGTATGCATTTGATGTTCATATATACATCCATGAGTCTGTCTCCACAATCAAGACACTGACCATATCCATCACCACCAAAAATTGACTCAGTTCCTCACTTCTGTTCCCTGGAAACCATTGATTGGCTCTTTTTCATAATACATTAATTTGCATTTTCTAGAATTTCAGACAAATGAAGCTATAAAGTATGTAGGCCTTTTTGGTCTGGCTTTTTGCACTCATCATACTTATTTGAGATTCATCCATATTGTTGTATCAAGAGTTCATTCCTTCTTACTGTTGAGTAATGTATCATATTATGAATATACCATAATTTATGAATTCACCTGTTGATAGATATCTAGACTTTTCTAATTTCTGGCTGTTACAGATAAAGCTGTTATGAAGATTTCTGTACAAATCTTTATATGGACATATACTTTCATTTATCTTGGGTAGATACCTAAGGAATGAGATGGCTGACTCGTATGGAAAATATATGTTTATCATGTTAAGAAACTGCCAATCTGTTCTCCAAAGTGGTTGTACCATTTTACTCACTTACCAGCCGTATATGAAGGTTCCATTTCCTCCACATCCTTGGTATAGTCAGTCTTTTTGGTTTCAGCTATTCTAATAAGTGTGTAGTGTTATCTCATTGCATTTTCAATTTGCATTTCATGAATGACTAATGATGTTGAGCATCTTTTCATGTGCTTATTGGCCATCTGTATATCTTCTTTGGAAAAATGTCTATTGAAGTCTTTTACTTATTTTTTAATTGGGTAGTTTGTTTTGTTGTTGAATTTTAGAAGTTCTCTGTATATTCTGGATGCTAATTTCTTATCAGATATGTCATTTGCAAATATTTTCTTCCATTTTGTGAGGTACCTTTTTACTTTATTTATAATATCCTTTGGTGCACAAAAGTTTTTAATTTTGATGAAGTCCAATTTGTTCTAATATTGTTTGTGCCTTTGGTGTCATATGCAAGAAATCATTGCCAAATCCAAGGTCATGAAATTTTTCTTCTGTGTTTTCATCTAAGAGTTTTATAGTTATAGCTCTTGTGTTTAGGTCTTCCACCCACTTTGAGTTCATTTTTGTATATGATGTTAGATAAGGGTCCAGTTTCATTCTTTTTGCCATCTGGATCTTCAGTTTTCCCACCACTATTTGTTGAAAAATTTGTCCTTTCCCCCATTAAATGGTCTTGATACCCTTGTTGAAAATCATTTGACCATATACGAGTATGTAATGAATCCCACTTGATCATGATATATGATCCTTTTGAAATTTTATATTTTTAAATTACAGTTGACATACAATATAGTGATTAGAAATTTATATAAGCCTTGTACCCATCTGACACCATACATAATTATTACAATATTATTGACTATATTCCCTATGCTATACTTTACATTCCCGTGACTGTTTTTATAACGCGAATTTGTACTTCTTAATCCCTTTTCCAGTGCTATTGAATTCAGTTTGCTGGTCTTCCTATTCCATTTGGGCTATATATCTGTCTTTATGCCAGTAGCACAGTTTTGATTACCATAGCTTTATAGTAAGTTTAGAAATCAGGAATTGTGAGACCCCCAACTTTGTTCTTTTTCAAGACTATCTTGGCTACTCAGGTTCCTTAAGATTCCATACAAATTTTAGGATGGATTTTTTTTTTTCCTTTTTACTTCTGAAAAAAAAATGCCATTGGGATTTTGACAGAGTTTTGGTATTTTGGGAATGTAAATTTACAGTTTTCTGTGTATAAAATCATGTCATCTGCAAACAAATAATTTTGCTTTTTCCTTCCAATTTGAATGTCTTTTATCCTTCTTCTTGTCTAGATGAGGATTTCCAGTACTATTTTGAATAGAGGTGGTGAGAGCAGGATCCTTGTCTTATTTCTGATCTTAGAGGAAAAGCTTTCAGTCTTACACCACTGAGTATGATGTTAGCCGTGTATTCTTTTATATATAGGCTTTAATATGTTGAGGTAGTTTCCTTCTAATCCTACTTTGCTGAGTGTTGTTTGTTTGTTTTTATTGTGAAAAGGTGTTGAATTTTGCCAAATGATTTTTCTACATCATACAGTTTTTTCTTTAATTCTGTTAATGTGGCATAATATATAACGTTTATTGACTTATGTATGTTGAACCCTGCTTGCATCTCAGGGATGAATCCTGCTTGATCATAATGTATGATCTTTTTAATTTGCTGTTGAATTCAGTTTGCTAGTATTTTGTTGAGGATTTTTCCATCTTCTGTTCACCAGGTACATTGGCCTATAGTTTTCTTGTAGTGTCCTGACTCGCTTTGATGACCACCTAAAGTAGTTTGGAAGTATTCCCTTCTCTTCAATTTTTTGGAAGACTTGAAGAAGAATTGGCATTAGTTCCTGAAATTTTGGTAGAATTCACCAATGAAACTACCTGGTATTGGGCTTTTTTTTGTTAGGAGGTTTTTGATTACTGATTCAATTACCTAACTAGTTATTAGCCTATTCAGATTTTGTTTCTTCATGATTCAGTCTTGGTATAGGTAGTGTATTTCTTGGATCTAATTTCCTTTTGATTTCTTCTTGATCCATGAGTTATTTGGAAGTGTTTTACTTAGTTCCTAAATATTTGGGAATTTTCCAGAGATCTTTGTGTTATTGATGTCTAATTTATTTCTGCTGTGGTCAGAGAACATTCTTTGTATGATATGAATTCTTTTAAATTTGTCAAGAATTATTTTATTGCCAGAAAATGGTCTATGTTGGTAAATGGTCAGTGTGTACTTGAAAAGAATATGTATTCTGTTTTTGTTGGGGGTAGTGTTATGGAAACATCTATCTGATGTTTCATATCCCTGTGGCAATATTGTAGTTACCTATTTATGCTGTCTAACCCCTTCCCCTTCTCCCTCATCCCCACAAAACAATTTTTTAAAAATTGGTAACAGTAACAGTGTGTTTTTTCCATGACCCATCAGCTCCAAGTCAAGTCATTGTCCTTCAATCTAGTTGTGGTGTCGTGGTGGGCACAGCTCAGTTCCAAGTCCAGTCGCCATTTTCAATCTAGTGGTTGGGCGGGGGTGGCACAACCCACCATCCCATGTGGGAATTGAACCAGCAACCTTGTTGTTAAGAGCACGCACTCTAACCAACTGAGCCACCCAGCTGCCCCCAAAACATTTTATTTTTTAATTGATATATAAGTGACATATATTGTGTAGTTTTAGGTATACAGTGTGTTGGTTTGATACATTTATATATTGCAATATGACTACTACAGTAGAATAGCTAACACCTTTATCATGTCACATAATGATCATTTTTTTGTGTGTTGAGAACAGTTAAAACCAAGTCTCTTAGAAACTTTGAAGTTTATAATACAGTATTGTTGACTTGATCACCAAGTTGTGCCTTAGGTCTCCAGAACTGATTTATCTACTAGTTGCAAGTTGGTACTCTTAAATAGTATCTCCCCAACTCCCCCACCTCCCAACCTCTGGTAACCATTGTTCTATTCTGTTTTTATGAGTTCAGTTTTTCTAGATTCAACATATGAGTGATATATAGTATTTATCTTTGTCTGACTTATCTCACTTAGTATAATGCCCTCAAAGTCCATCCATGTTGTCACAAATAGCAGGATTTCTTTCTTTTTATAGCTAAATAGTATATCCCATTGTGTATATATATATGACCCACTTTATTTATTTATTTATTTATTTATTCATTCATTCATTCATTCATTCATTCATTACCTGTCACCTGTTGGCAACTCAGCAGCAGTTCAGCGCAGGCTGGGCATCGAACTGCTGTTGCTCAGAGCTCACAGCTCGCACTCTTGAGTGAGCTCTTAACCAACTGAGCCACTCAGCCGGCCTTTGACCCACTTCTTTATTCATTTATCCATTGATGAATACTTAGGTTGTTCGTATATCTTGGCTATTATAAATACTGCTGTACTAAACATGGTGTGCTGATATCTCTTCAAGATACTGGCTTCTAGGTCTGGCCAAGTGGCACGGTGATTAAGAGCTGGCTTGGGACGCCAGTGGCCCAAGTTCGGATTCCACATGTGAGGGCCAGTTTCACTGCCCTCTTTAAAAAAGAAAAAAAAAAAGATACTGGCTTCTAGTCCTTTGGATATATACCCAGGAGTTGGATTGCTGGATCATATGGTAATTCTATTTTTAATTTTTTGAGGAACCCCCATACAGTTTTCATAATGCCTGTACCTAAATTTACATTCCCACTGAGACATCCCTTTTCCCAACACATTCCCTTTTCTCCACATCCTTAGCAACATTGGATCTCTCCCTCTCTTCTTTTTTTTAATAAAAATCATCCTAACAGGTATTAGGTGATATCTCCTTGTGGTTTTCATTTGCCTTTCCCTAATGATTAGTTGAGCATCTTTCCTATACCTGTTGGCCTTTTGTATGTCTTTGGAATAATGTCTGTTCAGGACCTTTGCCCATATTTACATTGCGTGCATCCTTTCTAATTAACTGCCTACTTGTTCTCTCATGTATTGAGAGAAAGGTATGGAAATCTCTGACTATAAAATCTATTTCTCCTTACACTTCTCCCAGTTTTTGTGCTGTGTACTTTTAAGCGATTAGATGCATAGATGTTAAGGATCGTTACATCCTCCTGATGAGCTGACTCCTTTATTATTATGACATGATCTTCTTTCTCCCTGGTAATAATCTTTGCTCTGAAATCTACTGCTGTCCTGGCATATCTTTTCAGACTTTTTGCTTTTAACTTATCTGTGCCTTTATAATTAAAGTGTGTTTCTTGCAGGCAGCATGTGGTTAGGTTTCACTCATTTATCTAATGTGACCACCTCTTTCAACTCTTCAAATATGTGAAGATCTTCCTGTACTGTCAGTCTTCTCTTCCTTGGTCTAAATATCCTTTTATTATGGTTTGGCTGATACTTTATTTAAACCCTTCACTATTATTATCAAACTCTTTTGTTTTGCTTAAAAGGGATATTACATGTGTCAATCCAATTTTCCCAGCACCATTTATTAAATAGACTGTCTTTACCCCAGTGTAAATTCTTGCTTTCATTGTCATAGATTAACTGTCCGTATATACATGGATTTATTTCTGGGCTCTCTATTCTTTTCACTGATCTGTGTGCCTGTTTTTATGCCAATACCATACTGTTTTGATTACTGTAGGCTTGTAGTATGTTTTGATGTCTGGTAGCATGATACCCCCAACTTTGTTCTTATTTCTCAGGATTGCTGAGGCTATTCTGGGTCTTTTATGGTTCCGTATAAGTTTTAGGATTATATTTTCTATTTCTGTGAAAAATGCCCTTGGTAGTTTGATAGGAATTGCATTGAATCTATATATTGCTTTGGGCAGTGTAGACATTTTAACTATATTAATTCTTCCTATCCATGAGCATGGTAGGTGTTTCCATTTACTTGTATCTTCTTTTATTTCTTTCTTCAGTGTCTTATAATTTTCTGAGTAAACGAGCAATGTAAACAGAAACAGTCTCAAAGACACAAAGGAAAAACTGATGAGGGCTAGATATGGGGGTAGGCATGAGGGGGAAGGGGAAGGGACGAGGCAACACAAACTGATAACTACAATACTACTGCAGAGACAGAAGAGACAGTTTAGGGAATATAATCAATAAGGTTGTAAATATTTTTCTTAGGGGATCAGAAGGACTCCCTTGTCAGGGAGACCACTTCATGGACAGTATAGTGGCTTGACCACTGCACTGTACATCTGAAGCTGCCGCTGAATAATATTATATGTCAATTATAATTTAACACATATAGTCATGGGATGTGGAATATAGTGTGGGGATGGAGTCAGTGGAATTGTAATAGATATGTATGATATCGGGTGTGGGAGGGCAGGGGAGGAGGGAGGGGTAGTCACTTTGTAAGGAGTGAAAAAGGTAACTATTGCATTGTTTTATACATCTGTAACTATTAATAATAATAATAATAATAAGGTTTTTTTTAAAAAAAGAAGGGATATTACATCACAAAGCATATTTGGATTTGCCCTCTGCAAGAAGTTTTGACTGTTGCATGTTGTGTCAATTGATTAATATTGTCAACAAAAATGTATATCTATTTGTTTCCTCACCGTTTGGTTAAAACCAAGTTAGACCATCTGTTGTACTTTTTTACGCTAATCATATTTTTAGCTTGGCTAACTACTGACTTTTTGATCTCCAGAAAAATTTCAAAGGGACTTAACAACAAAATCTATTAATTATGGCTCTGAAAATGTCTGTTTCATCTCAGTTACACCAATTCTAGTTGCATTGTTTTTTTTGAGTGTAGGCCAAATTAAACTAGACTGTAAGAGGATATTAAAATGTTTGGCTTTTTTTGCAGGTAAAACTGTCCCCAGCCTGTCATTCATCCAAAGGAGATCCTGCTGTTAAGAAGGTGAGTTTTAAAGACAAAAAAACAACTTCCTCCTTTTTTGAGTTTATTCTCCTCTGTTTAACAATTTCCTAAAATAACAGTGATTTTTAATCATCTTAATGCCATCAGAGCTTCATTCTGATTGGTTGGCTTAATGAGGTATCAACAGGACTCCTTGGCTATTCCAGAGAAGCTGAGTGAGGGTTTGGGCCTAGCATGGGTCTCCTGGCAACCAGAGACTTACAGTTGTTCCAGAATTCCGATTCTCTGTACCAGGTCCGCATCCTGGTATCAGTGAGTGGCAGCAGAGGAAATATGTCCTAAGGAGGAAAGCTGTGCAGATAGCTGTGCCTGAAGAAATTGGCCTGAGATAGTAACATTTCTGCACATAGCACATAATGCTTTCAGTAAGTACTTGTGGGGTAGAACTTCAGCCCCGGAGTGTAAACTTTGTGGCACAGATAGGGTGTGAGTCTTTGCACTGAGCAGTCCTCAGGTGATGCCAATAGAACCACTGAAATCGTTTTCTTTATTCAGCTGCAGCAGCACAGTTGGAACGTGCTCAGCAGATTGACATTTTTGCTGTTTTCTTGTACCATTTCTATTTCTCTGATAGCTGAAGTGTCCCTGAATGTAGGTTTTCTTTCTCTGTCCTTTTTTACAACTTCAGTGAGCATTCATGTCACCAAAGGATTGTGGAACAAAAATAACAACTTGCTGGCTCTGTCAACTAACAGCAGGTTCTACCTTCAAAGCAGTGTTCCAAAAATGGGTCCCTTTTCTCTGCCGTCAGAATCCTCTGAGACTTTTTCAAAAGGACAAAAACAAAATACGTTGTCTGAAAAACCCTATAACAAGCTGCACGTGAAAATCATTTTCACTTTTGTTGAGAAAGCCAGGGCAGGTGATGGTTGTTGCTGCTCAGATCTGTCACATGGCAACATGAGGAGCTGGAAAGGGCTTAAGTAATTTAGTCTCACTCAGCAAACAAATGAGGAAATTGGAAGCCAGAAGGACATTTTTGCCCCCTTAGCTCTCCAATGGGACACACGTCTCAAGTAAAGATTAAAAACATGTGCTTTGGATTCAACCAGACTTTGGTTCAAAAACGGATGCTTCCACTTACTTGTCTCAATAGCCTTGAGTAAATCAGCTTCTTCCTTTCCTCCTCTGTAAAATGATGATGCTACCTCTGAGAATTGTCCTGGAGATTAAATGAGATACAATTTAAGTGCCCAACACTGTGTTCGGCACACATTAAGTATTCAGTAAATTATTGACATATAATAAGTACTCTGCTGTTATTGAAACTAGTATTAAAACACGTCTCCAAGCTCCTAAATCAGATGTCCTTTCGCTTTATTATGCTGCTTATATATTATTGTCCATTCAGCAAGTATTTCTTTATACTGGACACTGAGCTCAGAAATGACTACAGAGATGGAAAATACAACCTTTGTTCTCAGGGACCTTAGTATTTAGTGGGAAAGATAAACAGGTAAACTGGCCATGACCATCCAACTTGACACATGCCATGGAAGGTACACAGGTGCTGCGAGAGCATGGAGGAGAGGCCCTGCTTTGAAATGACTAAGCTAATTTAGTACTGTGCTTATGTGCTGTATGATAAAGAGCCCAATGAATTAGTCTGAGAAATGGTTAGCTGCCCCCTTACAACCTTGTAACTAGATTATAATGAAAGCAAATTCTACCATACTTACAGGCATTTATTAAATAAATATTCATTTGAAATAGGTTCATGCAACCTGTTTTTTAAACTTTGTAGTGGCCCAGCTGTCGGTCATTTTAGGTGTCTGACCACTATCAGAGATGTAGCAATGTTACAGAAACAGGATTCTGTCACACAGAATCAGACAAGGAGAAATGTCCTAAGCCAGTGACTGGACACAGGTGGCCCCAGGTAGTTTTCATAAGTGATCAGGTGGAGACTTATTCCTTCTCTGTGCAAGAGTTGGGACTATCTCTAGGTTACTTTATCCAGTGTACATATCTAAATACCTTTTATTTTAGCAATGAGGTCAATTTCTAATATTTACCATTCTGATTGACAAGCCATTAATTTCACCAGTAGAAATATTTCTGCTATTTTTTTTTGAGGTAATGAGCAAAGTCTTAGGTGTGGGTAGTATATGAACAGCTGAAGGGCTTTCAGCTGCTTTGGGGAGTTCATGGTAGCTAGCAATCTCTGAACTATGGATTCTTGGTGAGAGCCACTGACCACCACTGAGGAGAAGTCTAAACTACATAGCACACACTTCATACCACACTATTTATAGTATCAAGACTAACTTTAAAATAGACATCATAACAGGTGAGTCTCCCACACTAAAAGGTCGGGGAAGGCTTGCGAGAGGAGGTAAAGCTTGATCTAGCCTTGAAATACCAGGGGAAAGGTACTCAGGCAGACATGGGTGAGACCAGCACAATTCAGGAACTGGGGGTGGTTCTGTATGTCTTAAATATAGGAGCGTGCGAAGGCCTGGGGAAAAAAACGGAGTCTAGATCACAAAGAACCCCAGTCTGTGACGTTGGCTTTTTATCTTGAGGATAAGCGTTTCTGTAAAAGGTGAAATTAGAGGTAAAAAAACCAATTTAGAAGAATAAGACAGTTATCCAAGCAAGAACAAAGGTCCCAAACCTATGTTGTATTAAAGGAATGAAGAGATGAGATAATAAATTCAAGTCTTAGTTATTTTCGCCCCCAAACCCTCCCTGACCCTAAGTCTGAGTTAGGTATCTTTTTCGAGCTCTGAGCTAGCTCTCCCAGCATACTTTCCTGCCTCTTTCCCTGTCCGTGTCCCCCATTAGACTGTGTGCCTCATGAGGGCAGGAACCACATCGGTCTCGTTTGCAATTGTAGTTCTACGTGCAAAACAGAGTAGTCACTCAGTAGTTGTTGAGTGACTGAGAGGGAGATGAGAGAGATTCCCTAGGACCTCATGTTGTTCATGGGAAGTGAGGGGGATAAAGAAGTTCTGGCCTGGATAGAGAATGAACAAGTGAAACAGCATTGCTGTCCCAGGCCTGTATTCCCAGCACAGTCAGTTCCTTGCTGTTGGAGCTATATCAGGATTACCCTGAGTGAGATCAATGTGAAACCCAGCCCTGAATTGTTAACTTCCCTTGTTGGTTATGTATTTTGGTGTATGTTTAGGTGTGCATATACAGAGGGTGCCAAAAAAAATGTATACACATTTTCAGAAAGGAAAAAACTGTATCAAAATTGTAATACTGAATATATACCAATAACAAAAGATGAATACAAGTCATGTGTATACATTCTTTTGCCCTCCTCCCCCTGGTATATCTATATCTGTCTGTCTGTCTATCTATCTATCCATCCATCCATCCATCCATCCATCTATCTATCTATCTATCTACCTATCTATCTATACATCTATGTACATTCTGGTTATCATCCTAGAGCTGCAGCCTCTCTTCCCAAAGTTGCATTGACAGATGGAAGCACCAGCCGTGTCTGTTGAGCAGTGTGACTGCCAAAGTGACATGTGTAAGAAACACAAAGGAGCAGTAGCGTTCTTGATTTGAGCCAACAGTTCTGTGTTGACCAATAACTGAAAAAAGTGTTTGGTGACTCTGCAATCGCTATGGGCCCAGCCAGGAGCCAGATTCAAGTGCTGAGGAAACGCGAAAGCCGTGTTCTGTCAGGCTCTGCTTAACCCCTCCTATAGGGGATAGGTGTCCCCTGTAGGAATCACTCCTGAGCTCTGCTGCCACATGTCGGAATCTGGCAGATTCTGTCAGCGGGTACACGTAACATCGTTTTTGCAACACAAAGCATTTTGCATTTCAGATATCCTTTTAAAAAGCTCTGGATTATTAATATTTATCATATATAACATGTCATATGAAATTTGTGTATAATATTCATCTTATGTATATAAAATTTCCTCTTAATGGGCTCCAACTGGTAAATTCAGTAAAGTTGGAAGACACACATGCTTACCTAAGATTTTTCCAGTGTTAGATCATGGACGGCCAGAAGTTTAAAACTCGGGAAGCATTTCCCTGAGATAAAAATTGCCATAAAAGTCCATTGCAATAAACTCCCTAAAATAGATAGACATTGGAGGTGTTGACAATGTTTGAGGTGGATTAAAGGAATTTAGAAAGTTGAAGGCAGCATCAAAAACCACTGAACTATGATGCATCTCTTCTTGGCTACTAAAGAACACCAACCAGGAACTAGTGTAGCAAGGTTGGGAGTGTTCATGCATAATAAGCAGAAGTAGTTTTGTGTTATATCTTGAACTCAATAGCATGGTTACGCTCTCTGAGCCATCCCGTTTTAGATGACCATTCTCTGCCGGTGTGTTTCTTAGAAACCTGAGGGGCCAGGAGCTCTGGCTGAAGAGTGTCTTCAGGCTGGTGGAACCCACTGGAAGAGTCTACTGATGTTCTCCTCACAGTAACTTCTTCCCATTAGGGACCAGCTGCTGGGAATGGCAGAGTGGAAAGCCTTTCTAATAGTTCTGGGTAAATTTAGTAATCAACAAGCCTTGAAGGTGCCAGGCCTTAGAAGGACAAAGGTCAGTGAAATACAGTTCTTGTTCTCAACATATTTCAAATTAATGGTAACTAAACTAGTGGATTTAATAGCCAGAGCTCCCAGAAATTGGTTATTAGTTTCTTGAGTTTCAAGTATGTTATAAGCATTTAGAGTTGGGGTGTGTGTGTGTGTGTGTGTGTGTGTGTGTGTGTGTCTCTCTCTCTCTCTCTCTCTCTCTCTCTCTCTCTCTCTCTCTCTCTCTCTCTCTCTCTCTCTCTCTCTCTCTCTCCCAGTGTTCTGGTGATGTGAAATTTTTATAGCCAGTTCCTAGTCTTGCCACTCAGGTCAAGAATATAGATGACAATACTAGCTCATGATTTTTATTGACTCACGGCTGGGTTATGAGGGATTTTTTATTTTTAAGTGGAAAAGCCTCACAGAGCTGCTGTTTCCATAACAACAGGAAAAGCTGGCTGCAGTGTCTTAGCTGACTGGCCCCAAGAATGTGGTTGATAGTTTCACAAAAGTCAAGGGAAACATGAAAAGGAGAAAGCACGGAGATAGACGTGGCATTTTCTAGCTATATTCTGACAGTGGCTTAAATAAAAATTAATTTACCTTTTTATGTCTCACTCTTAACTCTCCTGCAGAGATGCAAGTAAGTGATAGCTCCAGATGGATGGATGGATGGATGGATGGATGGATGGATGGATGGATGGATGGATGCTGCCTGTTTCCTTAGAGAATTTGTCTTAGTAGGACATATCCAATTATGAGTTCCGTGCCTCTACAGATCAGAAAAAAAAAAAGAGAGAAAGAGAGGATATGCTTTGATCTTTGTTTTTGCATAGGCAGAGTGGAAGATCTCTGCCAGCCAGGCGCCTTTTTATGCTGATGTGAAGAAGCCTTCAGGTATCTGGAGTGTGCCCCCAATTTGGAAGGAAGCATAGGCATTCTTTGTAGAGGACAGAACTAACTGGTCCTTGTGGGTAGCAGCTATGTAGATGGAGATGTCAGCTTGGTATGAGACATTTCTAACAGTGGGACAAGTTACCCAGAGTGATAGTGCATGACCTGTTTATTACCAGAGGTGTTTGATCCCTGGCAGGATGTCTGTCCCTCAGAGCTGCAGCAGTTTTCCTGCCATGGCCGAGAAGTTGGAGTGGTTCATTTGTAGATCCCTTCAAGTATTAAGATGATATGAGTCTGCAGTTGTATTAAACATGTGACATGTTCATTGATGTGCTGAATGAGTTTAGTCAGGCCCTAACATCCAACCTGAACTAAGAGTATGTTGTCTATCAAAGAATAACAAATTTGGACTTAGATGAGGAGACCTGATTCAAAAGAAAAGGGAGGGGGCTTATTGCAATACTAAGGGAATGCTCTGACCATAAGATCTGCAAGGTGTCAAAGATCAGGCAGAAAGGAAATTTCTTGTATAGGGCCAGGTAAACAAGGCTGGAAAGAACCAGATGTGGGGGAAGCAGGTGGCAGAATTGGACAGTTGATCAGGAAATGTCTTTCCTTTGTGGTCGGCCGATCCTCAGAAGGAGCCATTAAGGAGGGGTGGTCTGCTGGCTCAGGTGGAGGGTGGGTTACAGGCTTGAGGGAAGGAGAAGCTTAAGTGAAGTTTGTTATCAGTAACAAGCATTTTGTTCCAATCAATGAGGCCAAACAGTTTAGCTAATCTTTGATGAGGCAATGAATGGGAATTTTTTGACATAGGTAAACATGGTGGCGTGAATCTTGTCTCATTCTTATCGGAGGGGTGATTCTTTACAGTAAGCTGTTGCCCAGAACAGGGTGGGAGGATTTCCTTAACTGGAGTGGTTTTCCAGGAGCTCAGGGCTCAGGGGGAGTTTACTGCGGCCATGGGTATGACTGCTGCTGCCATCTGCTTTCCTTATTCCTCTCCATGATTGTGACCTGAAGTCCATGATTTTGGCTTTTCTGAAACCTGCTTATTGATCCTCAGGCAGAGGGCAAGAATGTCAGCTGGAAACAGTTACTAGGACGGACAGTGGCGATCATTTGTGGTACTCACTCTCCTCGCTGATAATTATGCCAATCTTCTGGCCAGAAAAGTGAAACTAGCTGAGGTTGTTTTTTTTTGTTTGTTTGTTTTTTTGAGGGCAGTGTCACCGGCCCTCACATGTGGGATCAGAACCGGAGCCTCTGGCTTCCCAAACCAGCTCCCAACCAACGCACCACTCGGCCGGCCCAAGCTGAGGATTTTAAAGAATCTCAGAGTTCTTACCCCGTGTACAAATCTACTCCTCACCCATTTTTTTTTTATATTAAGTTAATATTTTCTGGTGTAGCATTTTTATTTCTTTCATGGTTTTTTTAAAAATGAATATTTTTAGAGCAATTTTAGGTTTCCAGAAAAATTATGCAGAAAGTACAGAGTCCCATATAGTCCCCCCTCCAAGTTTCCTGTTATTACCATCTTGCACTGCTGTGCTATATTTATTACAATTGATGAGCCAACATTGATACATTATTATTAACTAAAGTCTACAGTTTACATTAGAGTCACTCTGTGTTGTACATTCTGTGGGTTCTGACAAATATATAATAGAATGTATCTAGCATTTACAGTATCATATAGAACAGTTTCACTGCTCCCAAAATCCCATGCTCTAACTCATCCTTACTCATCCCTACTCATCCTTCTCCCCGTCCCCCCAAATCTTGGCTACTCCTGATCTTTTTACTGTCTCCATAGTTTTGCCTTTTCCAGAATATCATTTAGTTGGACAGTATGTAGCCCTTTCAGATTGGCTTCTCTCACTTACTAGTAATCCACTCAAGGTTTCTCCATGCCTTCTTGTGGCTTGATAGTTTTCTTTTTTTTTTTTTTTACTGTTAAATAATATCCCATTGTCTGATTGTATCAGTTTATCCATTCATCTACTAAAGAACATCTTGATTGCTTCCAAGTTTTAGCAATTGTCAGTAAAGCTGTGTGTAGGTTTCTGAGTGGATCTAAGTTTTTAACCCATTGTGGCAGATACCAGGGAACACACTGGATGGTATGCTAAGAGTATGTTTAGTTTTCTAAGAAACTGTCATAGACTGTCTTCTAAAGTGGCTATAGTATTTTTGTATTCTCACCAGCAGTGAATGAGACGTCTTGTTCTCCATCCTTGTCAACACTTAGTTTTGTCTTTGTTTTGGATTTTAGCCATTCTAATAGTTGTGTAGTAATGTCTTGTTTTAATTTGCATTTCCATAATGGCATATGATGTTGAGTTTGTTCATGTGCCTATTTGCCATCTAAATATCTTCTTTGGTGAGGTCTTTACATGTTTTTTGAGAGTTTTTTTTAGTGTTCACTAGGGTTTACCATATGCATCTTAACTTTTCTGATTCAACTTTTGATTTAGACTACCTTAATTCCAGTTATACATAGAAATGTTACTCTTGTATAACTCTATTACCTTTTTCCTCTTTTTTGGTCTTATACATAATACATCTATTAATGTTTCAAATCCAACAATACATTGTTATAATTATTACTTTACCATCTGTAGTCATCCCCTTAGCCCAATAAATCTTTACTCCCACCCACCTAATATATTATACATATTTTACATTTCTTTGTGTTATAGGCTAACATAGTTTTATATACATATTATTTTGTACAATTGCCTTTTAAAATCAGGGAGAAGGGAGAAAATATGTCATTTATACGATATGTTACAATTATATAATTACCAGTTCTTTATTTTTTTCATGTGAATCTGAATTATCTTCTAGAATCACTTGTCAACCATTAGTGACTCTATGAACAGTGACTGATGAATTTCCAGTTAGTATTCTTGTAATGTGGGTCTGCTAGCAACAACTTCTCTCAGTGTTTGTTTATTTGCAACAACTCCTCTCAGTTTTTGTTTATTTGAGAAAGCCTTTATTTCATCTTCACTTTTGAAAGATATCTTTGCTGGATATAGGATTATTGGCTGACAGTTTTTTTCTCTTGGAATACTTTGAATATGTTATCTCACTACCTTCGGGCCTCTTGTTTCTGCTGAGAAGTCAGTTAATCTTATTGGACTTCCCTTGTAAGTGACTAGTCATTTTTCTCTTACTGCTTTCAAGATTTTCTCCTTGTCTTTGAACGGAGCATTTTTACCCTGATGTGTTCATGGATTTCTTTGTACTGGTTTGGAGTTTGTTGAGCTTCCTGGATGTGTGTGGCTTATTGTTTTTTAATAAATTTGGGTCTTTTCAGCCGTAATTTCTTCCAATATTTTTCTTCTCCCTTCTTCTGTCCTCTCATTTTGTTACTCCCCTTATGTATTATTTGTTGTACTGATGGTATACTGCATTTCTCTAAGACTCTGTTCATTGTTCCTCATTCCTTTTTCTCCCTGTTCTTCAACTTGCATACTCTATATTGACTTATCTTCAAGTTCATTTATTATTTCTTCTGCCAGTTCAAATCTACTGTTGAGCCTTTGTAGTAAATTTTTTTTATTTCAGTTATACTTTTCACTTCATCAGAATATCCATTTGATCCTTTTTTGTAGTTTACTTCTCTATTGATACTATCTATTTGATGCAACTTGCCATCATACCTTCATTTACTTTTTAAATCATGCTTTCCTTTAGTTCTGCAAATATATTTATAATGGCTATATTGAAGTATTTTCCTGTTAAATCTGACATCTGGTTACTCTCATAGGCAGTTCATGTTGCCTGCTTTTTTTCTTTTTTTCCTGGTATGTGTATATGATCATACTTTCCTATTACTTTGTATGCCTTGCAATTTTTGGTTAGAAAATGGACATTTTAGGTAATATATTGTAGCAACTGTGTGCATTGATTCCCGCACTCTTGGAATTACTGTTATTTGCTCCACTCTCCTCCAGGCTGCCATGGCCAAAAACTGTTTTTGTTCTTAACTCTTTTTAGTGACTGGCTGGATTATTTTCTTGAAGTCTGTTTTTCCCCCATAGTATTAAGCCTCTGATATTGCTCCTTACAAGGTGCAGCCTTGGATATGACCATAGTCACCTTGGGATGGCAGTGGTAATGGGGGGCTCTCTTTCTCTTTTTCTATGACCACACCCAGCTCTTAAATTCCTACTGATTGCTCTGTTGTTTTCAACAATACTCAGGGATATACATTACTCTATAAGATCCAGTGAAATTGTGACTCCTGTGAAGGAATAGTTTCTGAGGTCTGTTTTCAATATTTGTTTTGACCTCCTCACCAGGGCTCCTCCCAGCTGTTATTTTCTTCAGCTCTCTTCTGTAAAGTAGCTGGCCTGTAGTCTAGATTGTATCTCCATTAAATCCATGAATTTCCTCCCAATTGCCTTTCACCACAACTTCCACTGTTCTTAAGAATGCACTTAGGTTTGAACTTCTTCATACTTAGTTACAAATGAAGTCAGTCCTTTGGGAAGAGATTAGGAGCTGTTTTACTGCCTGCTTCTCCCCCCAAGGAATAATCTCTGAACCAGGGCTCCTGCTGGAGGTAGGGACTATGGCAAGCTTCTCCCTAAATGACAGCCGCAGTCTAAGATTAGAATACTTGTTGGAAGGGGAGCAACCTGAGGTCGTCTTGCCTTGCCTTTCCTGCTGTTGCACCCCCATCTCACAAGCCAGGGAAAGGGGTGATCAGGGACCCACTATTTTCAGTGCACAGCACCCAAGGTACAGCCTCCATTCCACACGTGGAGTCTGGGTGGAAGAAGGGAGCTAGGACTTAACTGTGGCTGAAAGCAGGGTGAGAAACGCTGAAGTCCCACTCTTACTGAGAAGGGGAGCCAGATGTTCTTGGCTGCCACAGTCTGGAGTGGAGCCTTTACCCTGCTAAGCTGGGAGGGTGGGGAAGCGAGCAGTCTTGGTTCAGATACCACAGACTCACTTTATTGCTTACATAGGTTTTTTTGAATAGCTATTTCTTCATTTGAATTGTTTTAGCTTCACTGATAAATGGGCCAGCAGAGCATTTCATACCGTCATGCTGGAAGTTGATCTCTGTCCTCATCCATTTCTAACAAGCCATCATTCTGCCTCTGCTTGAAAACCACTTGTTGAAGCAAGATGTTCCTTCTTTGAAAAGCTCTAGTTCATCCTTGTTCTGGTGACACCTCTCTACCCACTCATTGATCCTGGTCCTTCCCCTGGAAGCTGTCAAAAATATGTCTAATCCCTCTTTTTTATACCAGCCATTCCAGTCCTTCATGTAGTTGAAGTCATGAGTCCCCGGCCCCTGGCCTTCTCTTGTCCAGGCAGGACATCCATAGGTCCTTTCCTCGTTCACCCGTACCCTATCACACCACACCTCCTCAGCTACCACCATTGTACTGCAGGGGACATCAATTTAGAGCAGAATGAAATAATCACTTTCCTTATTCTAGATTCTGTTTCTGTAACTGGAACCAAAAGCATAGTGGTTTTTAGCAGCCATTTTTCACAGTTGACTCAATGAACATGAACATGTTGATAACAAACTCATGGTTCTATTCACACATGCTGATACTATCCTGTGCAAATACTGTTGGTTCCTAGAGTCACGTACAGGGCTTTTCTTATATTGTTTCCATTTATAACCTTTGGGGATCACGTTTTTTCCATCCTATGCATTAGCTTCTTTTATCTTTAAGTCATTGATAAAATATTTGTAAAAAACAAAGCCAAGGATAGAGCCCTGCAGCTCATCACAAGAGATGTGGTAGCATTATTTATTAGTCACCATGCTATGGCAATTGAGAGTTAATGGGTGTGATTTTTCTGCTGTTTAATATGGACAGTTAACAAAATTGTTTCCCCTAAGTAGAATCAAATCATATGAGTCTCTCACAATGGAGCTGTATTTAAGACCATATCAGAGCCAGTGGTGGGTCTTTATTCCATCTTTGCCCTCTCAATGTATGAAAGTGAACTCCCTTATCAAAACAGTTAATGCCATGTCTACCATCTCCTTGGGATTTTGGATCCTACTCCAGTTTAGAGTATTCATTAAGTTACAAATGGGCCTTTCCCCTCCAACAATGTTTCCTGATGAGCCTTTTAGGGACTTCCTGCAATACATGGCAGAGATCTTTTTTCTCTGCAGTATGTGTGATGGATTAACTAACAGCCTATTAGTTATAGATTAACTAACAACTCAGTAGGCCTTAATTGCACTGTGCTGAATTATCACCTATTTGTAAAGGTCACAGAATCCAAACAGCAGAGCTTTGCAGAGTTTGAGCTGCTCTAATGTATGAGGTGTTCTTGGGTAGCTGATACCGTTACTGCAAAACGTAGGTTTCTGTCTGGATCAGTCCCAAATCAACTACTGAGCCATTCCTGAAAGCTTGCTCTCTTTTCATATAGCTCAGAACATGGGATTGAGTATGTTCAAGAAACAGATTTATACAATGGCATATTACTTCGCTGTAAAGAAGAATGAAATCGTACCATCTGCAACGATATGGATGGACCTAGAGAACATTATGTTATGTGAAAGTCAGTCGGAAAAAGACAAATACCATATGATCTCACTTATATGTGGAATCTAAAAAATTGAATGAACAAGCAAAGTAAATAGAAATAGTCTGAGAGATATACAGGAAAAACTGATGGTTGCCAGTTGAGAGGCGGGTAGGGATGAGGGAGAAGAGGAAGGGATTTTTTAGACAGCATAAATAGGTAGCTACAGTATTGCTACAGGGATATGAAAGACAGTTCGGGGAATATAATTAATAATGTTAATATTTTGTAGGGTGTCAGATGGTCACATGTCTTCTTAGGGAGACCACTTCATGGATGGAGTAGAGGCTTGATCACTGCACTGTACATCTGAAGCTGATGTTGATATTGTATGTCATCTATAATTGAATATAAATACTCACGGGATGTGGAGTATAGTGTGGGAGGGGAGTCAATGGTATTGTAATAGATATGTATGATATGGGGGGGAGTGGGGCGGCAGATTGGGGGAGGGGTTTATCAGTTTGAGGGGTAAAAGGTATAACTATTGCACTGTGTTGTACACCTGAAACTAATTTTTTTTTAATTAAATTAAATTTAAAAAAAAAAAGAAAAGAAACAGTGAAAAATCTTCTTTGGTTAAAGCAGAAGGAAAGGAAGAGAAAATGAAAATGAAATATGGGCTGGTGCTTAGTGAGTGAAGTCTGTTCTGTCTGACAAAACTGCTTTGGGATTTTTGTGTTTTGTTGTTTTCTACACGTATCCAAGGGGCATTCTATTTGTGATTGACATTGGTGCTTCTGCAGTGGCATACGTTTTAGCTCCCTGTTTTGTAGTGAAATACCTACGGATGGTAGATATTATTCCCAACATAGCATATCCTTAAAGAAGAGACCCCATTCCACATGGCTAAGACTCAACTTTTTATTTATTGACCAAGTCATTTAAGGCTACCTTTTTATGGTACTAAATGGGGCAGATCATGTCTGTCCTGGTAACTTGACAGCAATGTATAAGAAAATGAAATTAAACAGAAATTTCTTTGCAAGGAATAAATTGTCTAATTACCTCTCTGCATTTCACCATTAGCTCTGAGAAGCCTCCTTCAATAATGCCAACCGTCTCCTTCTCTATGCTTCCCATTTGCTTCAAGATTGGCATCATTCCCCATCAGCATGTACCTCTGTGTTCCAAAAGTCTCTTCACTGACTCCACTGCCTCTATCTTCTGGAACTCCAGTCTATCCTGCACCTCTTCTAGTGCTCCCTGTCACTAACAGAGTTAATAGGCTTAGATTCACAGTCTAGGCTTTTGATGCGTCACCAGTTCGCATGCGTCACCAGTTCGCACACTCATCTTCTCTTCCTTCTTCTTTAACCAAAGGAAATTTCTTATAGATTCCTAAACATAAACCAATCCTGTGTCCATACTTTGGTTCTTTCCCTCCTTTCCAAAATCTGGTATGCCCATCCTTCCTTCCCCTCATAATTGATGCCTTGTTTTTAGCCTTCTATTCAAATTTTGTTTCATTCATTTAAAAAAAAAAATTACGGTCCTGCCGAGTGGCGTGGTGGTTAAGAGCTGGCTTGGGACGCCAGCAGCCCTGGTTCGGATCCCATATATGAGGGCCAGTGACACTGCCCTCTAAAAGCAAACAAAACAAAACAAAAAAATTTACTGGACACCTGCTGTCACCAGGCATGAGTCTAAGTGCAAGGGACCCTACAGGGAGCAAAACCAAGTCTCCGCCTTCACAGAGCTCACATTCTGGTGGTAGAGGATAGATATTAAACAAATAAAGATATGATATTCAGATTTCAGTAAGGCTGTAGAGAAGAAGCATGATGAGGGAGATAAAAAGGGAGATTGCTGTTTTATACAGAGTGGTCATGGAATGTAGATAGGTAACATTTCCTACTTGAAAAAAGTCAAAGTGCAATCCATGTGAGCATGAGGGAAAAGACATTCTAGGCAGAAGCAGCAGCAAATGCAGAGGTCACGAAGCTGGAAAATGCTGGTGTGTCCCAGGATCAATAAGGAGGCCCATGGGCTGGGCATACAGCTAGGTAGTTGTGGCCATGAGCACTTTTGGAGGTTGTCCTCTTCCTTGTTTGCTAGTTCACTGAGAAAATAGAAGTAGATGGACTCAATTGAGAATATGGAGTGGGGGGGAAATGTTGGAGGTTTAAAGGAAAAAATGAAGATATGAAATAAACATCTAGCTCTTTAAGGGGGAAACTTAGATCATTAATGTTAAGCCTTGTCTAAGCACTACTTTAGCTACATCCCACAAATTTTGATAATGTTTCATGTTCGTTATCATTCACCTTGAAAAATTTTCTAATATACCTTGTGATTTCTTCTTTTACTTATTGTCTATTTAGAAGTATATTATTTTAATTTCCAGATATTTAAGACTTCTCTAGATATCTTATTATGATTTGTAATTTAATTCTGTTGTGGTCAGAGAGCATACCCTATAAGATATAGACCCTTGGGAAGACATTGAGGCTTTTTTTATGGACAAAGACTCAGTCTATCTAAATGAACATTATTTGTGCACTTGCAAAAAGTGTAATCCAAAGCCTTTGGGTATATTTCCCATAAATATCACTTAAGTGAAGGCTGTTGTTAGTGTTATTCACATCTTCTGTGTGCTTAGAGATTTTTTTTTTATCTCAATATTTTAACACCTGAGAGAGAGTATTAAGAAAACTCCAACTATGATTGTTGATTTGTTTCTCATTTAGTTCACCATTTCTTAGTGTGTTCTGAAGCTCTACTATTAGATGCATATACATCTATTATTGTTATATATTACTGGTTCATTATTCCTTTTATTATTATGAAATGTTCCTCTTTCTGATAATACTTGTTGTATCAAAGTCTATTATCTATTCATATAACCATTCATGCTCTTATGATTAGTGTTTTCATTATATCTCTTTTTCCCGTCCTTTAGTGTCAACATTTTTTTGTCTTTGTATTTAAAGTGCATCACTTGAGGGCCGGCTGAGTGGCGCGGTGGTTAAGCGCTGGCTTGGGAGGCCAGTGGCCCCGGTTCAGGTCCCACATGTGAGGGCCAGTGACACTGCCCTCAAAATAAATAAAAATAAAAAAGTGCATCACTTGAAAGCAGTGTATAATTGAGTCTTGCTCTTTTAATCCAGTCTGACAATCTTTGCCTTTCAATTGAAGAGTTTAATCTATTTAAATTTAATGTAATGATTAGATTTGTCTTTTACTTTTTTTTACTTATCTGTAAACTTTTACTTTACTTTTTGCTCCTCTACTTCTTCTTTGCAGTTATTTGAATACTTTTTAAAGAATTTATTGGGGTATTGGGGGAGGGGAACAGTGTTGGGGAATTAGGGAGGGAGACTAGCCAATTTGTTGTTCTTCAATCTTAGTTGTGGAGGGTACCAGTCACCATCTGGCTGCCGTTGGCAGCTCGTGGCCTCTGAGCTCAAGGTGCTGTGTTCAATCTTAGTTCTGGGTGGGCATAGCCACCATTCCTGGATAGAATGTGCGCTCTATCCACTGAGCTATCCGGACAGCAGCTCAGCTTAAGGGGCCCAGTTCAGTCTTAGTTGCGGGTGGGCATAGCCCACCACTGAACAGGCAATCTTGTTGCACCAGCTGGGCCATCCTGCCACCTGTTGGCAGCTCAGCGTACAGCTCAGCTCAGGCGCAGCGTCACTGGCCCGTGTGGGAATCGAACCTATGGCCCTGTTGCTCAGAGCTCACGCTCTTAAGGCCCACTCCTAACAAACTGAGCCACTCGGCCAGCCCTATTTGAATACTTTTTAATATTTATTTTGATACTTCTATTGCCTTTTTAGCTGTATCTCTTTGCTTCACTTATTTATTTTTTTAGTGGTAGCTCTAGGGATTACAGAATACATCTATACCTTATCACAATCTGATTTAAATTAATATTTTACTACTTAACATAAAACAGGAATGTTGTAATACTATAGGTTCATTTACTAACCTCCCATTATTTAGTTCTTTTATAGTTTCCATTTCTTTACTGGGGTTCCCTTGTGTATTCAATTATTAGGTCCATCCTTTCCTTTAAATCCTTAAACATATTTATAAAATAGATGTTTTAAATTTCTTGTCTACTAACCCCATAGCTCTGTGATCTATGAATCAGTTTCTATCAATTGCTTTCCTGGTTATAAGTCACATTTTCCTACTTCACAAGTCTAGAAACTTGATTGTATGCTGGGAATTGTGGATGCTAAGTTGTTGAGCATCTGGATTTTGTTGTCTTCCTTTAGGGACTTCGAAATTTTGATTCTGGCAGGCTATTGGTTTACTGTTAAATCGGGTACATATTTTTGAGGCTTATTTTTAAGCCTTGTTTGGGCAGGTCTGGAATATCCCTGCTCCTATACATGTCTTTTTGGTGGTCTCATTGGATACCCAGGGTGTTTATCAAGGCCTTCTCACTCTAGCTGGCTAGTATTCCCATGTCTTCTAGCCCTCTGCAACCTCCAGAATCTCCATTTATCCCATAGCTTGCCAGCAACTGTTCTCTGCCAGGCCTTCGGAGTCTTGCCTGCAAAAACTGAAGGAGGCCTCTGTAGAGATTCCATAGAGCTCCTTTTCAACTCATCTTTCTCCTTTTCAAATTCTACCCGCTACCCAGCCCCAAACTCCTGTCTCTAACTCCTCAGCTCTGCAAGTTTGCCATGCTGTCCTTGCGCCCTCCCTCCCTATGCCACCATCCAGAAAGTGCCTCCAGGTAGAAGTCTCAGGAAATCATGGGACTCACTTTGTGTGTTTCCCTTCTCTCAAGGATCACAGTCCTGCTTTGCCCAAACTTTGTCCAAAGTTTGAAACCTGCTGTGTATATTTTGGCTGATTTTATATTTACTTATGATGGGAGAGCTAGTCTGGTCCAGTACCATTACTTTATAATGGCAAGATTTGGAAGTCTCTAGTTTGTTTTTAGGTACAATAAACAATAGCTTAATATATTAATTTCACTCTGTTTCCATCTTCTTACTTCACTTCTTACCCTCCATCTCCCAACAACCAGGTTCTACAAAGAGAAATCGTTTAAAAGTTTTTCTCTCTTTTAGATGGCAAATTGTGTCTAAAATAACTAGATTACAGTCACAATGTATCAGAACTCTTTTTCCTTTAGTTTGTAATTACATTGTTAAGTTACATTGGGTTTTGCTAATTTCAGGGTTAAACCTTGCTTTTCCAGTTGATTCTGTGTTCCTCTTATTATCATCAGGTAATCGTTTTTAGTTTATCTAGTTAAAAGGAGCAGGAATGCTGTAACTGAAAATGTTTCAGCAGTCATGGCTCTGATAAAAAAATCATTATAAGGACCCTGCCCTCAGAGGAGCTCTGTGTCATAATTGCTCTCCCACAGCAGCATCCATGAAGATAATTGTGTGACTTCCTTCCTAAGTAGGCAACAGTCAGTTAGATAATCAAAGGGTAACAAGCCTTAATTACGTATATGACATGAATGCTTTCCCTGTTTTGATATTTTTTAAATGAGACCAATGATAATAGAAAGGGGGATTTCTGACTAGCAATAGAAAAATGCCTCCCCACTAAGAAGCTTTCCTTGTAACTCTACTTCCCATAAAAATAAATGTTTCTGGATTTTTTAGATCTTCCTTTCCTGACGAAAAGAAAAAGCAAAATGGAGTAACCACTGTATATATACCACATAACAAGAATCCAAGCTTGCATAGGACAGTGCCCTCAGGAAGCAAAGAGGCTGGGAGCCTCAATTTAGTTGTCATCCATCTCCCAGTACTTTCATTTTTCATTTCTGTTTATAATGGTCCTAGTCTATGTCCTGATATCTCCTGGTAATGCTGACTCTAGATAATGCCTCTCTTACATTGACTGTGGTACAGTCCAGCAATTATTTTTTAATCTGTTTGGCAGTGTGCACTCCCTTTGCCCATGAGACAGTTTTAAGATAACCAACCCTTTGTAATAATAATTCCTGTCTAGATAATAGACAGATTTTAATGAATTTGACTAAGGAACTACATTCGTTATTTAAAATTCACAGTACATTCTGCAGTTACCTAATCAGTTTTGAAATTCCGTTTTTTAGGCATAATGAGATCATCAGTTTCGGCCACCACACATTTCCCCAGGTTGTTGCCTTTTTAAGCAGAGTAGGCAGGCATGAGCGGGTAGAGGATACAGGTATCAAAGACTTTAAACCATTGTGGGAACGTTTCTTTTTGTGAGGAAGCAAAATGTGTGAACAAACCAAACAAGAAAAAATGCTGTGTTCCTTTGTATAGCAACACAGGATTTTGTGGCGCTAACCTTACAGACAGCCCCACCAAGCATCCGGGCAGGGCACCCAGGCGGATGGATGTCCTGTCAGCCTCCCAGCACACTGGGCAGCTCAGGTGGTCCATGGGAAGCCCAGGGTACCTAAACATTCATAGCACCTCGTTTGTCACAAACATGGTAGAGTGGGCTTTAGGGTTAGACCTATTATCAAGACCCGCCGTCTCTTACAAATTGTATTTTAACATGTGTGAGTCTGTTTCCACACATGTAAGTTAAAGACCAGAAAGCCTGCCTTACCGGACTGATGTACGTGTTAAACACAAGCATAGCTAGAATAAGGCCAGAGACTAAATAGACAATAGGAAATATGTCTTTTCTCCATTTCCCTCTGCTCCTCTACACCACCCCTCCCACTTCCCCACACAGAGCCTCCTGAGGTAGGCGATGCAGAGATTTACTCTATCTTATAGATGAGGTAACTGACATCAAGGGTATTGACATGACTAATTAGTATCACTAATTAGTATCAGGGCCAAGGTCAGAGTTTTTTTCTGTGGTGGCAGAAAGCATTCATAAGCACCTAGTGTGTGCACACAACTGTCTTCTCATTGCGTGTGAGGTCTCTCACTGCAGAACTTAGCTTAGTTCTTATCATCGTTGGCGCTCACAGAGCCTCTTCTGTCAGGCCTTCCAAAATTCATTTTAGGCAGGACACTGGTAGCTATAGCTTATTTTCTTCACTGCTTTTTCTCCTGGGCCTTTTGTTGGGACTTCACAGGCCTGATGGGATGAGTTTATTTAAGTAGAAAGCAAATGAGGATCCCCAGAAGGAGGTGAGAGGCCATCAGTGTTTCAGGAGCATGGCTCAGACCAGGTAGCCCTCGCCTCCTGACACAGTCTTTTGGGTCCCTTGAAAGTGACTGTCAGGCTCCTTTCAGACTGATACCAAGAGAATGGCAAGTGAAAGACTCCTCTGGAGCTGGACTTCCCAAATTCAAATCTGGGCTCCCCCACCAGCCAGAGTGACTCCCAAGGTCACTGAACCCAGGACCTTAGTTTCTTCAGTTGTAAAATAAAGATAACAAAAATGCTGACCTCATAGGTTCTTTGTGATGTTTAAATGACATCATACATGTACAGTGCTTGGAACAATGGCTGGCACATAGCTGTTACTTGCTCAATCGCTCTTAGCCACCGCCGCGGTGGTGGTGGTGGTGGTGGTTACCCCTCCTTCTCACATCTTAGAAGACTTAAACCAGCATTTTCTTCCTATTGCTGTGAAAAGTCACTGTGTTATTTCTTTTCAATTGTGGTACTGAAGGTCGTGGTTTTTATATGAATATTTCCCATTCAGCCATTCACCATCTCTATCTGCAACCTCTTCCCTTAGAGCTGGTCATTCTACTGCAACCATTGTTCCTCTTCAGTGGCATCTCCTCAAGGGATGTTCAGCCAGCTGTTACCCTCCTCTCTTGTCAGCTTAGCAATGTACTTGCTTATTTATTATTGCATTACCTAATTCATTATTGGCTGTAGCCTATTGAGAGTTTTGAGGCATTAAGAAATGAGGGTATGTGAGAGGTCAGGTTCTGAGAGAAAACGATTGTGAATGGGAATTTTAAGAAATGTGTTTTCTGTTTGCAGGGGGGAAGGAAGTATGGCTTCAGTCTTATCTCTGAAGCCACGGTTTCATTTTAGGCAAAAACATTAAATAGCGAGGACCTCTAGTTTGAAATAGCTTGGGTTAAGGTGGCAAAAGTCTGACTGAGGCTTGTAACAGAAGCAGCAGGCAGGGAGATGGGGGAAAATGGCTCTCATTCCATTCATATTATTCCACCTCTGCCCCCATTCCTACCAGCAAATTACAGAAATGCCAGCCAAAGGCTCCTAGAAAGCAGACAAGGCCAGTCATCATGTTGTGGAATTATGCCAAGTGCCCATGTCTCTCACCGACGAGGCGTGACCTTATCCTGTGCTAATGTGGGAAGATGATGAGGAAAGGAAATGTTGGTGTGTTGATGTAAGGACCTTATTTTATTGTGGGGAATTAAGAAATGGACAAGCAGAGCTCAGTCTCCCGGGACGGTCCTTTTCTTCGTAGGTGATTTGGGAGGTTTCGTCTCCAGAAAGCCGAGCGCTATTCTTATTCCTGTTTCTAGGAACCCAGCCTTCAGGGTGGGAGGCCATCATGGTTGTTTCCCTCTCTCGAAGCCTGATGTGCGGGTTAAGAGGGTTGTGGATCCTGAAAGCCCTGATTTGTTTTCTTCCTTCCAGCGGATGTAATTACAGCTCCCACTTCCACCACGTCTGTGAGTCACTGAGGCTTTGAAATGTGCTGGCGCTGTTAGCCCAACATCCCTCTCCCTGGGGCTCTCCTCCATCATCAGGACCTCATTTTCTACCGGGTTTGTTTTAATGCTGAGCGTTACAAGGTCATTTCCAGGACTGCCACTGTTTCTTCCTCTAATGTGCAAGCTACAGTTTAATTTTCAGCTCTCATTGCTGGACTTCATTACATGGGAAGAAGTAAATTGGCTGCAGCAGATAGTATCAAATGTGTTTTTCTCTCTCTTCCAAGTGGAAAATCATTCCTAATCAATTCTATGCTGGTGGGTTAGATGGCCTGGGAATACTGGGAAGGGTGCTTCATGTTTATGGATTTGCCAAACTGACATCGTGTTCAAATTACATTGTTCCCACTTTTTGCATGACACTGATTTGGCAAATCATTTTCTCCGTATGGCATTTTAGACCAAATGGATTACTTCTTTTCAGGGTGATCCTGGGTCTTTGTGACAGTCCCTCTAGTCGGTTGCCCTAGTCTGCTTCTGATGATGCACTAAAAACCATGATCAGCCTCAGTAAACAGCACCATCTTGCTTGAAACTTCCATTCCCTACATGCCCATTAATATCATCTCATGATGCCCACATTTCCCTGGATGGTAGAGTGTGGCCCGGGGTGGCATTGCCCTTTGATAAGTAGGAACATAGACTGAGAGGAGTGATGTGAACTGCTCAGGTTGTACACGGAGGTGTTACAGGATCAGAGCTAGGTTTCCTCATTCTCAGCCCATTGTTCTAGCACTTCTCTTGGGAGTACAGATATCACAATCACAGTAATTGCTGCCATTTATTGAACATCAAATAGGCGCCAAGCCCATACATTATCTCTAATCCTCACAACAGTTCTGCACAGTAGGTTTACAGATAAAGAAACTGAGACCGAGAAGCCACTCAGCTAGTTGTTGCAGAATCCGGCCCACCTCTGTCAGAAGCCAAGCCCTGCATACTTACTGCATCACAGAGGGTTTACTAAGGGTTGGTCCAGTGAATATGTAAGAAGTAGGAAGTCTGCCTGCGTGCACTTCCCACCCCTTAACCATGTGATCAGCAGGTAATTATTTCCCAGCTGCTCTGTGCCGAGCACAGTGCTGGGCGCCAGTGAGCAAATTCCCTGTGCTGTCCCCTTCCCTCTCTTCTGCAGCATCCACCCATCCCTCCATTGCTGGGTTGGCCAATTTTGTCAGCATGGTGCTCTGATGTCCCCTTTCTTCCCATTTCAGCAGCCACATTGGGACTAGGTCCCCATGACCGGGGGGCCCCGTGGAGACTGGCTCTGTGTGCAGTGCCTGCAAGGCCTCCCCTGCCCTCCAGCAGTAACCTGTGCTGAGAACTTACCGCGTCCTGGGCTTTACCACCTGCCCTATACACGTCACCTTCTCAATCTCCTCAGCCACGTCAGGTGGTGCAGCTATTATCGTCATCCCCATGTTACAAAAAACCCCAACCTAGCTCAGATAAAATAGGGTAACTTGCCTAGGAGTGTGGTGCTAGTGACTGGTGCCACCAGGGTTTGGGCTTAGGCACACAGAGCCTGGAGTGCAGGCTCTTACCCAGCAGCGCTGCAGTGTCCCGGGCACTTGGGAAGCCCCCTCCGGTGGCCTCGGTCACACCTGTCACCCCGGTCACACTGAGGGACAGCTCTGCAGGCGGGGCCACAATAGCAGGCGGCTTTTCACCCCAAGTCCCACTCTTTTGGTAAATTTTCCTACCTTCTTAAAAGGTTAGTACCCTTGTTTTCTGACATTTTAAAACTCATCCTTCCCCCGACAGTAAATTATAAAATATATATTTTCACTACGATACAGGACAAACATGCCAGAAATCACAAAGAATCTTTAGAGTCCAAGTTCATGAAACTAGGAAGACAAATGCCAGGGATTTCACACTTGGCCCTGAGAGCAACGTGCTGCCTGCTCTTATACCTAAAATGGACAGCTCAGAATAAACCAGGATGTGGGATTTGTTCAGCAAATGTTTGTTGAACATTGTCTGGATGTAGAGTGCTGGGAATAGAAAGATGAATAAGGTACAGTTCTGATACTCGTGTTCACAGTCTAACGGGGGAGACAGTCAAACAGATCCTTACACTACAGTGAGTGCAGCATACGGCTGTCACACGTCGTGTGGAAGCTGACCCCACAGGACAGCGCCTCTCAGAGAAGGCACTCTGGAGAGAGGGCCATGTATCATTATGTGCAAGAGTACAGCCTGGACCCCAAAACGTTGTAATGTGAGAGCGTGTTTCAAACAAAGCCTGCCCTGCCTAATATGCACCACATGGTTATTATATGTAACCTCCGTAACCTCTCAAGCTTTGCTTATCAATACTGAAGAAGGTGAAATCTTCTTGTGGGGCTTTTAATATCCCAGAATCAGTGAGACAGTAACCTGCTCTTGACTCACTCATGTTTGTAGCGCAGGCCTGATATAGTAGGGGCTCTGGAAATACTTGTGAACCACAGAGCTAGATGCCAGCTCATGAGGCCAGAAGGTGACTAGACAGGAGCCTGAACTGACAGGGCGTAAACCAGCTAAATGGGCCTTCTGTGGATAGGCTGCCTTTCCAGGGACCCTGAGCCTCCCCTCACTCTCACCCACCCCACTTTTCGAGCCCATAGAACCATGGAGAACAGTACAGAAATCCTCACCTTAGTGATTTATTAGTCATTCCCTGTATGCTTCCTTTTTAAAAAAAACCTCTTATTCTAGGAAGGATCTTAAGACAGGTGAACATTTACTAACTCCTAGGCATGTCTACAAATAGCTCTCATGTTTCACCTCAGATGATTTGTCTTCAGGCACATGTTTGAAATTGAGTGTATGTGCACGCATGCGTACTTAACAGTTTGTTACTCCAGGTTTTCTCCCAGGAGTCGGGTTTATAAGGTAGAGGCCCTGGTTATGATGCTTAATTGGTTGCAAATTTTTTATTGATATTGGGCAAGTCTCTTAGTTTTCTCTTCCTCGATTTATACAATCCTGTTTACTTATTTAGCAAAGTAGGTGTAGGGCTTACAGTTCAGTAAGATTCAAAATAAACCATGTGTCAGGAACATTTTTATTAAATTTTATTATTATACCCAAGGGCTGCTAAGATTCATGTGAATCCATTGAGTGTTGAAAGCAGCATACCTAATTGGGGTACGTTAGGAAAAAAATGCTAATTGGCTGGTTGATTCAGTACAGGCAATCAGGAGGAGGTAGAATACCCATAATCTGAGAGCGTCCTGTTCCCATGAGGACTCAGTGAGGACAGGGGCGTCTCCAGCCACTCCTAGCTGCTCTAGCAGAATAGATTAGCGCCTTGTTGCCTGAAATGCAGGACCAGCCTTCTCAGCATCGCCTGGGAGCGTGTTAGAAACACAGAATCTCAGACCCCACCCCAGACCTACTAACCAGAGTCAGCACTTGAACAAGATTTCTTCTGTGATTCTTTTGCACATTAAAGTTTGAGAAGCACTGGATCAGAAAACATGGCTTGGACTATCATTTGAGATTTCTGCACTGCGTGCCTCAACTCCCAGGGGCTAAAACCTTTCACCCTGTGCCATGAATAGACTAGTCTGCCAGGAGTTTGCTTGGCGGGGAGGGGGGATTAGGGGAGCGGGTGAAAGCATGATTCTATTTTTACAGTAGTAGTGTTTTCTACTTATGAACTGACATGACTTTCACTTACCCAAAATGATTTGAATTGGCTTCCAAAATACATCCAATAGATGAAATAAGTAAACGAGGAAATCTGGATTCTAAAAAACTGTATGCCTTTGGAAAATAATATAAAACCAGCTTATAGAGTAGCACCCATAAATGTTTGCCACCAAGCCCTGAGCAGTTCGTAATTCCGCATAGCCAACCATTTGGCCCCGAGTTCCCTAGTGATAAAAGCAAAAAAGAAAACACAATTAGTAACAAGTCTACAATATCAAACACAGCTTTTCTCAGTGCAGGGTCTGATGGGAATTCCTTCAGTGGATTGTCATTAGTGGCCTGTACCATCGACAATTTCCTAACAAGTACAATAAATAGTTCATGGGATTTTTTTCTTATAATTTCCTTCAAGGCAAAAGGCTGCTTACAAAAGTATCTCTATCGATGCCTTATCCAGTGCATTCCTAAATTGTCCCCTCCTTGTTAAACCTTATCATAGAGTAACCAGGGAGTCAGCAAAGGTGAGATCAGGGTGTCTGGTTCCTTGTCACATGGACTGTTGTGTGGCCAGCCCCATAGCTGAGGTTTTGAATGGCCAGTGAAAGGCCTGTATCTATCATCCTTGTCCTTAAGCCACTCCACTTCCCAGTTTATGCCAGTAGTACTAAAGGAATTAGGAAAATCAGGGGGCAAGACCATGTTTTCCATTGTTAAGTCTCTAGAAGGTAATTATATTTTTTCTTTTCCTTTGCTTTGTTTAAGCTAGGTTTGTAGCATTTCTCGAAACTTCATATCTTTACTTTGGATCCCTCCTGTGTATTTTGCTAAGTATCTATCACAAACATGATACTCCACACCCTTTCTCTCCAAGAATTCATTCTCTGAGTCTGTTGCTGTTTTGTTACTTCATTTATTTTGTTTTTTGGTTTCTACATATAATTAAAATCATACAATATTTGTCTTTCTCTGTCTTATTTCACTCAGCATAAAATCCTCTAGGTCCATCCATGTTGTCACAAATGGTAAGATTTTATTCTTTTTATGGCTGAGTAATATTCCATTGTATATATGTGGTGTGACAATTAAGTTTGGGAACTTGTTGCAACGATGTTGTTAACCTTTTTTGATATCAGAGGGATTATTCATTATGAATTTGTCCCAAATGGACAAACAGTTAACCAAGTTTATCTTTTGGAAGTGCTGAAAAGGCTGCATGAAAAAGTTAGACGAAAATGACCTGAACTTTTCATCAACGATTCATAGCTCTTGCATCATGACAATGCACCAGCTCACATGGCACTGTCTTTGAGGGAGTTTTCAGCCAGTAAACAAATAACTGTATTGGAACTCCCTCCCTACTCACCTGATCTGGCCCCCAATGACTTCTTTCTTTACCCGAAGATAAAGGAAATATTGAAAGAAAGACATTTTGAGACATTCAGGACATCAAGGGTGATACGATGACAGCTCTGATGACCATTCCAGAAAAAGAGTTCCAAAATTGCTTTGAAGGGTGGACTAGGTGCTGGCGTTGGTGCATAGCTTCCCAAGGAGAGTGCTTCGAAGGTGACCATAATGATATTCAGCAATGAGGTATCTAGCACTTTTTCTAGGATGAGTTTGCGAACTTAATGTCTGACCTCATATGTACCCCATCTTTATCCATGTCTATTGATGGGCACTTATGTTGCTTAGGTATTTTGACTATTGTAAATAATGCAGTGAACATAGGGGTGCATATATCTTTTTGAATTAGTGTTTTTGGATTTCTTTGGATAAATACTCAGAAGTGGAATTGCTGGGTCATATGATAGTTCTATTTTTAATTTTTTAAGGCTTCCATACCGTTTTCATAGTGGCTGCACCAATTTGCAATCCCACCAACAGTGCACAAGAGTTCCCTTTTTTCCACAGCCTCGCCAGCACTTGTTTGTTGATTATTGATGATAGCCATCCTGACAGGTGTGAGGTGATATCTCATTATGGTTTTAATTTGCATTTCCCTAATAATTTGTGACACTGTGCATCTTTTCATATGTCTTATTAGCCATCTGTATGTCCTCTTTGGAGAAATGTCTATTCAGGTCCTCTGCCCATTTTTTAATTAGATTGGGAGGTTTTTTTTGGTGTTAAGTTGTATGAGTTCCATATGTATTTTGTTCGTTTGTTTGTTTTTGAGGGCAGTGTCACTGCCCCTCAGATGTGGGATCTGAACCGGGCCGCTGGCTTTTGAAGCCAGCGCTTAACCACCACTCCACTCAGCCAGCCCCCATATGGATTTTGGACATTAGCCCCTTATCAGATGTATTATTGGTGAATATCTTCTCCTATTCAATAGGTTGTAATTTCATTTTGTTGGTTTCTTTCACTGTGCCAAAAGTTTTTAGTCTGATGAAATCCCATTTTTTGTGTGTATTTTTTTTTTTTTTTTTTTTTTTTTTTTGCCCAGGGAGACATACCAAAATAAATACTGCAGTGTCAGAGAGTTTACTGCCTATGTTGTCTTTTAGGAGTTTTATGGTTTTAGGTCTTACATTTAAGTCTTTGATCCATTTTGAGTTTCTTTTTGTATATGGTGGAAGAAAGTGGTCTCGTCTCATTTTTTTGCATGTATCTGTCCAGTTTTCCCAACACCACTTATTGAAGAGATTATCTTTACCCCATTACATATTCTTTCATCCTATGTCACAGTAGTTGATCATATAGGCATGGATTTATTTTGGGAATTTCTAGTCTGTTCCATTGACCTATGTGTCTCTTTTTATGCCAGTGCCATGCTGTTTTAATCACTATAGCTTTGTAGTATAATTTGATATCAAGTAGCATGATACCTCCAACTTTATTCTTCTCTCTCAAGATTGCTTTGGCTATTCAGGGTCTTTTGTGGTTCCATCTGAATCTTAGGATTATTTGTTCTTTGTCTCTGAAAAATGCCATTTTGGTATTTTGATAGAGATTGCATTGAATCAGTAGATTACTTTGGGTAGAATGGACATTTTAAGATGTTATTCTTAGGGGCTGGCTGAGTGGTTCAGTTGGTTAAGAGCTCGCTCAAGAGTGTGAGCTGAGCTCTGAGCAACAGCAGTTCAATGCACAGCCCGAGCTGAGGTGGCAGGATGGCTCAGCTAAAAAAAAAAAAAAAAAAAAGATGTTCTTCTTCCTATTCATGAGCACAATATACCCTTCTATTTATTTCTACCTTCTTCAATTTCTTTAATGTCTTATAGTTTTCTGAGTACAGGTCTTTTACCTCCTTCATTAAATTTATTCCTAGGTATTTTATGTTTTTTGATGCAGTTGTAAATGGGATTCTTTTCTTAATTTCTGTTTCTGACAGTAAGTTACCAGTGTATTAAAATGCAACCAATTCCTGAATATTAATTTTGTATCCTGCTACTTTACTGAATTCATTTATCAGTTTTAATAGATTTTTTTGTGGAATCCTTAGGGTTTTCTATATATTGTATCATGTCATCTGCAAATAATGACAATTTTACTTCTTCCTTTCCAATTTGGATGCCTTTTCTTTTTTTTCTTTTCTTTTCTTTTTTTTTTTTTTTTTTTTGGTCTGATTGCTGTGGCTAGGGCTTTCAATACTATGTTCAATAAAAGTGTGGACGGTGGGCATCCTTGTCTTGTTGCTGATCTTAAGGAGAATGCTTTTAGCTGTTCTGCGTTGAATATAAATGGTTAGCTGTGGGTTTGTCATATATGATCTTTATTATGTGGAGATATATTCCCTCTCTTCCCACCTTGCTGAGAGTTTTTATCATAAATGGATGCTGGATTTTGTCAAATACTTTTTCCACATCTATTGATATGATCATATGGTTTTTATCCTTTACTTTGTTTATGTGGTGTATCACATTACTTGATTTGCAGATATTGAACCAACTTTGCATCCCAGGAATAAATCCCATTTTACCATGGTGTATTGTCCTTTTAATGTATTGCTGAATTCAGTTTGCTAATATTTTGTTGAGGATTTTTGCCTCTATGTTCATCAGGGATATCGGCCTATCATTTTCTTTTCTGGTAATGTCTTTGTCTGGTTTTGGAGTCAAGATAATGCTGGCCTCGTAAAATGAGTGTAGGAGTCTTCCCTCCTCTTCAATTGTTTGCAATAGTTTGAGAAGGGTAGGTGTTAATTCTTCTTTGAATGTTTGGCAAAATTCACCTGTGAAGCCATCCCGGTCCAGAATTGTTGTTTGTTGGGAGTGTTTTGATTACTGATTTGATTGTGTTAGTAGTAATCTGCTCAGATTTTATTTCTTTGTGATTCATCTTGGAAGACTGTATGTTTCTAGGAATTTATCCATTTCTTCAAAATTGTCCAGTCTGTTGTCATATAATTGTTCATAATATTTTCTTATAATCCTTTATATTTCTGTGGTGTCAGTTTCACTTCTGTTAAATTTCTGGTTTTATTTATTTGGGTCATCTCTCTTTTCTTGATGAGCCTGGCTAAAGATTTATAAATCTTGTTTAATTTTTCACAGAACCAGCTCTTGGTTTCATTGAGTTGTCTATTTTTTTAGACTCCATGTGCTCTTGAAAAGAATGTATATTCTGCTGCTCATTTGGGGTGAAATGTCCCAAAAATTATGTCCATCTGGTATAATGTGTCATTTAAGGACTCTGTTTTCTTTTTGATTTTCTGTCTGGATGATCTGTCCATTGATGTCAATGGGGTGTTAAAGTCCCCTACTATTGTTGTCAACCTCTCCTTTTATGTCCACCAATATTTGCTTTATATATTTAGATGCTCCTACATTGGGCATGTAGCTGTTTACAAGGTTTATATCCTCTTGTTGGATTGATCCCTTTATCATTATGAAATGCCTTTGTCTCTTGTTATAACTTTTGTATTAAAAGTCTATTTTGTCTGACATAAGTATTGCTATCCTAACTTTCGTTTCCATTTGCATGAAATATCTTTTTCTATCCTTTTACTTTCAGTCTGTGTGTATTTTTTTTTTTTTGAGGGCAGTGTCACTGGCCCTCATATGTGGGACCCGAACCGGGACCGCCGGCCTCCCAAACCAGCACTTAACCACCGCGCCACTCAGCCGGCCCGAGTCTGTGTGTATTTTGATCTGAAGTGGGTCTCTTGTAGGCAGCATATTTACAGGTCTTTTTTTTTTTTTTAAATCCATTCAGCTACCCTATGTCTTTTGATTGGAGTATTTTGTCCATTTACATTTAAAGTAATTATTGATAGGTATACAGTTATTGCCATTTTATTGTTTTCTGATTGTTTTTATTGTTATTCTCTGTTCCTTATTCTCTTGCCATCTTGTATGTTGTCATTCTATAGTGTCATGTTTGGATTCCTTTCTTTTTATTTCTTGTATATCTCTTGTAGGTTTTTGGTTTGTGGTTACCATGTGCTTCATATATACCAAACTGTGTTTGTAGCAGTATATTTTAAGTTGATGGTCACTTAAGTTCAAACACATTCTGAAATCACTGCAATTTTTACTTATCCCCTCCACGTTTATGTTTTTGTCGTTCTTTTTTTTTTTTTTTCTTGAGGGCAGTGTCACTGGCCCTCATATGTGGGACCTGAACTGGGGCCGCTGGCGTCCCAAGCCAGCGCTTAACCACTGCGCCACTCAGCCGGCCCTTGTCATTCTTTTTCAACTTCTTTTTTGTGTGTGTGTATGTGGGTATCCCTTAATTTATTGCTGGAAATACACATGATCTTCCTACTTTTGTCTTTTAACTTTCATACTAGCTTTATAGTTGGCTAATCCACTGCTTTTACTAAGTGTTTCCCTTTGTCAGTGAGAATTTTTTTCTCTCCTATATTTTCTTATTGATAGTTTTTATATTCTTAAAGAAGTCCCTTTAACATTTCTTGTAAATTACTGCATTTGGAAATGCAGTAATTGATTAATTCCTTTAGCTTTTTCTTGTCTGGTACATATCCTCTTATAAAATGCTTTTTTTTTTTTTTTTAGTTCAAATCCTTTTTGGGGGAAAAAAATAAGGACATGACAGTACCTTTCCCATAAAGTGGTGCTTCTGTCAACACCCAGACCCTTCCTCATTGAAACCCTTCTCAGATATGTTGGGAGTGTATTTATAATCTTTTATTCATGCTAAAAGGGTTCATAATAAATATAGAGCAATGAAAGCCATTGTTTGACTAGTCTTATACATAAACACAACTCTTCTGAAATCAATATTTACCTAGGGATATCTCTAAATGTAGTAATAATAACTAGTATATACTGAGCCCTTGCAGGGTGCCAGGCAAGTTAAAGAAACTTTAAATATGTATGTCACCTAATTTAATTTTTAGCTACCTCATAAGGGAAGCATTATCCTCTTTCACCTACAGACAAGGCAGTTGAGGCTTCAAGAAATGATTTGCCTAACGTCATACAGGAGGTTTCAGAACTTGTATTGCAATTTACCCCTGACTCCAATGCGTATGGCTGCCTCCCACAGAATTCCATGTCTTCTCTCTAGGTATGAGTTGGACCAGATCCGCCGAGAGTAGAACCACAGTATTGGCATGTTCTACCACTGTAACAGGCGGAACAAAGTGAGACTGCTATAGAAATAAGTTAGAGTTCACCTCTTCCAAAAAAGCAGTAGACCGTTTTGGCAACACCATAGGTGGCTACCAGCTTTTTAATAAGACAGGGGAATGACATGATTTTTCCTGTATAATGCATCCCCCACTACCACCACAAAGAACGCCTACCTTTGCTGGCCATACTGAGTGATGGACATGGGAAGGCAGGACTGGATGGAGCTGAACTGCTCTGCATAGTAAAAGCAAAGAGGGATGCAGAAGCCTAAAGGAAGCTCATTGTTAGGGAAAATCAGAGACCACACTGGGGAAAGGGTGCATAGAGAGGTCAGCATGGGGGCTGGCACCAAGGGATTTTTTATTTCTAATTAATGTTCAGTAAAATATCTCTCGCTAATCGCTGGCAGCATAGATTTTCTTCAGAGGATTGAAGGAAGCGTCCTATTTCACCATTGGCCAACTACAGAGGCTGCCATGGGTGTTAGTAACCTCACTGTTTTTATTTCTCAGGCAACCTCAGAGCCTGTTCTGGATCCACAGCAAATCCAAGCATTTGATCAGCTTTGCCGTCTCTACCGAGGAAGTTCCCGGGTAATGTTTGTGTGGTTGTTTAAGTTTCTATTTCCTTATTTAAAATTACTGTCTTGGAAAAGCAGTGTCGGCCCCCATTGTTTCCGCTCAGTTACAGAGGTAGAACACAAACATACCTCTTTCCTGGGAAACAGGAAATATTTTTGGTGGTTGATCTTTCTACCTCAGTGTCTGAATGTGAAAGACTTGGCATTTATGTAGCATCTGTTGCCTGTTCTGTTCATAGCATTGTATGTACTCATTCTTGAGGAGAACTTCACAGGCTGATGGGCAGCTGAGCGGGTTACAGAAGTCAGGAAGTGGCATAAGGTGGAGCTCAAGCAGAGCAAGGGACGTCTCTGTGTAACCTCCGCAGGTGGCAGTGAAGTTCCTGGTAGGACTGCTGGAGCCCGCGTACCTCCTGTCTGTCCTTGGCCAACTAAGTAACTTGCAGTCAGAGTTTCTGCTCCAGTTAGGAACTGTGAATTGGAGACAGACATGTATGTCTCTGAGCCAGGAGCTGGGGCTGAATTATTTTAAATAAATTGGCACTTTGAACTTAGGGGCCTTTGGGTATCTCCCCAGTTACCACTGCCACTGGTAGTGAGTTATCAACAGAAGTGACAAATCCACCCATGTGAGCCTTGTGCCACATTGCCTGAGTGAAGAGAGATCCCTGGCCAGAGGTCGGAGAACAGCTGGAAGACAGAGTGCCTGGCAGGGTAGGTGAGTGGATGACAGACAAGTTATCTGTAAGGAAGACAGAACTATGGGAAGCTCAGCTGAGCAGAAAGTGCCACAGGGACCTGCATTTGAATCCCACACTACTGCTCATCACTGGGTGACTTAGGGCAAGTTACTTAATTCTCAGGGTTCCGGGTTTTTTACCTAGAGGACTGTTGTAGAAGATTAAAAATGATACACATGTGAAGTAGGTCCACGGTGGCAGCATAGGTGGACACTGAGCTCGCCACTCCCAAGAACACATCGAGTGTACACCTATATTTAGCGCAGTTCCTCCTGAGAGACAACTGTGAGCCAATTGAACAGCGTCTGTGCAACAAACAAGAGAGAGGGGCCACACAGAGAAGGTTAGGGCACCACTAGAGCTCTCCAGGAAGTGAGGGAACAATCCAGGTCCAGAGGAAGTGGTGAGCGCCATTTTTACATTTCCCCTGAATGTAGGGAACGGGTGGGAGCTCCATCTAGGTTCTCTAACCGACAGCCAGGGCACTGTGGCGCGTCTGCAGTCACCCCTCCTGGAACTAGATCCAGCAGAATCAGGAGGGTGTCAGAGCGTGCATACAGCGGCCCCTCCACCCAGAGATTGATCCAGTGGCTAGAGCAGGGTGCTGCTTTGCGCACCCATTGGTCTGCACACAAAAGGCTCCCTCGCCTGAAGACAGTATAGAGCTAACAGAACACTGCTGTACACATACCGGGATGCCCCTTGCAGAGTGAGTGGGGTACTGCTGTGCACACAGGCAGAGCTGCTCCACCTGGAGACAGGGCATTGAAGTACACACAGAGCAGCCCAGACCCTGCTCTGACTGCGGTCACTTACAGCAACAGGGCATGCACACACGGCTGCCCCTGTGGAGTGAGAGGGGCACGGCGGAGCATGTGAGGAGCTACCCTGCCTGGAGAGGGAGCAGAACTAGTAAAGTGCAGCCGCAAGCACGCAAAGCAGCCTCACCCAGACCCTGCTCTGATCACCAACAGTCAAGCAACAGGGCACACGCTCGGCGCACCCCTAGCAGCCCCATCTCCATCACGTAGCCCCACCGAATAAGAAGGACATGGAGGCATGCACACACCAGGCCGTTCCATCTGGAACCCTCTCCTTCAGACCAGGCGACACATCAGGCACCATAAGTGCTGACTGCAACCAGCCTGCCCAAACTATTCAATACACAGTCTACACAGAGACCACTCTTTCAAGACTGGGAGGGATAGCTCTCCTGTCCAACTCATAGGAACCACAGAAAGTCAAACAAGATAGGGAGACAAAGGAGTATGCCCCAAATGAAGGAACAAGAAAAAACTCCAGAGAAAAACCCCGAGGCTGTGGAGATAAGTAATTTGCCTGATGAGGAATTCAAAGAAATGCTCGTAAGGATGCTCAACAAACTTGAAAGCACCATAGAGGAACTCAGGGAGCACTTCAACAAAGAGAGAGAAAATGTAATAACGAACCAATCAGAGATGAGTCATACAGTAACTGAAATGAAGAATACATTAGAGGGGATCAACAGCAGATTGTTTAATACAGAAAGGATTAGCAACCTGGGAGACAGAATAGTGTAAATCACCCAATCAGAATAGCATAATGAAAAAAAGAATTTTAAAAAATGAGACCAGTATGAGAGATCTCTGGGATCACAAGTGCCCTAACATTTCACATTCTAGGACTTCCAGGAGAACAGAAAGGGACAGAAAGAATATGTGAAGAAATAATGTCTGAAAACTTTCCTAATCTGGGGAAGGAAGCAGATATCCAGGAAGCACAGAGAGTTCTAAACAAGATGAACTCAAAGAGACTCACACCAAGACATACTGTAATTAAAATGGCAAAAGTTAAGGATAAAGAGACAATTTTAAAGGCAGCAAGAATAAAACATCAAGTCACATACAAAGGAAACCCCATAAGGCTATCAGCTGATTTCTCAGCTGACGTGACTTGACAGGCCAGAAGGCAGTGACAGAAGATATTTAAAGTGCTGGAAGAAAGGAATCTGTGGCCTACAACACTCGTACTATAGCCAGCAAGGTTACCGTTCAGAATTGGAGGAGAGAGAAAGTTTCCCAGACAGGCAAAAGCTAAAGGAGTTCACAACCACTACAGGCCTTACAAGAAATGTTGAAGTCTTGGGCCGGCCAAGTGGCGCGGTGGTTAAGCGCTGGCCTGGGAAGCCAGCGGCCCCGGTTCGGTCCCACATATGAGGACCAGTGATACTGCCCTCAAAAAAAAAAAAAAAAAGAAATGTTGAAGTCTTTATACAGAAAAGAAAAAGCCATAACCAGAAATAAGAAAAAACAGGAAAGAAAAAAAAAAAAGTCACTGGTAAAGGCAAATATACAATAATCCCAGTGAATCAAACACTTAAAAAACTAATATGAAGGTTAAAAAATTAACTATAAGAAATAATCAGGGGATACATAAAACAGATATAAAACATGACGTCAAGACCAAAGAGTGGAAGGGGAAGAAAAAAATGTAGTGCTTTTAGAATGTTATTGAACATAAATGCCAGCCAGCTTAAAACAGACTGTTACAGATAGGTGTATATGAACCTCATGGTAACGATAAACCAAAAATATACAAATATATACAAAAAATGAAGAGAAAGGAATCCAATAAAAATCCTAAAGAAAATCAACAAATCAAAAGGAAAGAGATCAAGAGAAGAAAAAAGGAACAGTGAAGAACAAAAACAACAACAAAAAAATTAACCAAGTGGTAATAAGCACATACTTATCAATAATTACTCTAAATGGACTAAATGCTGTCAACTTATATGTGAAATTTAAAAAAATAATAACAAAACAAAAACAGACTCATAGAAACAGAGATCAAAGAGATGGCTGCCAGAGGTAAGGTTGCATGGTGACAGATGAGTACTAGAATTAGTGGGGTGAACCCACTGTGAGGTATAAAAATATCAAATCACTATATTGTATGCCTGAGACTAATATAACTAATATAATATAGCTGTATACCAACTATGCTTCAAATTTAAAAAAAATTTTAAATAGAAATAATACACATGTAAAGGACCTAGCATAGTGCCTGGCACCTAAAAGGCACTCACTACAGATAACTGGGCTATTGGAGGTCTCCCTGAACTTCCGGCCTGGAGCCTGACAGACAGCCTTGGGTGTGAAATTCATCTCTTCTCTGACCATCCGGGGCATCTCGAGGTTCGTAAGGCTCCCTCCTTTTGCAGAGGCCTCTTTGAGGTAAGAGGGTTGGCCCCTCTGAATGGCACCGCCTGGCTGGCATGGACCTTTCCTCCTGCCACACTCTGTCCTTAGCAGGTCTTTCGTAACTGAGCCCCTCACAGAGTGAGGGTTTCATTGCTGTTATTGTTGGAATTTGGGAAGCTGGGAGCAGGGAGGACTCTTGGGGGAGAAGGTAGCTCCTGAGTTTGAAATGGCAGCCATTTGGAGCTGCCCAGGTTACAGAAGAGAGCGGTCAGAACCACTGGTCCTAAAGCAGGGTCACTCACCCTAAGAGGAACTCACCAAGACAGACAGAGTGGGGACCCTGAGCTCAGGGCAAGGCCACAGGGTCACGCACCAGCTGCAGAAGGAGCAGGCAGCATGGCTGGTTCACAATCAGACAGCTTTCCATTATCAGAGAGTAAGAATCACAGTGTGATGTGCCTACGGGATTTAAACTAGTCCGGTCTTATTGATGGAGGACATTTGGATGGCATGAACTTGCCCCAAGTCATGTTACTTATTTGTGAGATACCGACCTGGGGCCCAAAGCCAGTTTTTGCACTCTGCCCGCAGTGCAACCCTGTCCTCATGTACTCAGGATTCCCCAGCCCACAGCCTGTCTGCCCCCACAAGCCTTGGTTGATGTGTGTCCTTTCCTTTGCAGCTGGCTCTCCTTACAGAACTCTCCCAGAACCGCAGCAGCGAGAGTTACAGGCCATTCAGTGGCTCCCAGAGCGGCCCCGCTTTCAACAGCATCTTCCAGAACGAGAACTTCCAGCTTCAGCTGATTCCCCCGCCTGTGACTGAGGACTGAGGCCTGCCTGGCCCTGGAGACCAGAAACGATCCCAGGGTGACTGGGAAGGGGCCCCGCTGACTGCCTTGGCCCTCACTGCCTCCCACATGTCTGAGCAGAGGGTCCAAGGTGGACATTGTGCCCACGGCTTTCTCCATGCCTGCCATTCCCCGCGGAGAATCCCCGTGTCTCCCACGATGTTGCAGTTTACCAGACTAGTTGATTTTGTTTTGCTTCTCAAGCAAAGAAATGTCACATACCTCCATCCAGCTTTTTGAGAAAACATGCTTTGCCTGTTGAAACTTTTTCCTGTTTTCCCTGAAGCCTAAAGAATAGGTGGCGCTCCCTCACACAGGTGGCATTGGACTTCAACTTCTGTGGCTGTTGGGAACAGGGAACAGTGTCAGCCAGGCTGCCATATAACTGAAACCTGCACTGGGCGGCCAAGGCCGGCGGGGCTGGGCATGTCCCTGTTAATGTGTTTATGTTAAAACCGATTTGAGTGTAAGATTTTCCCTTACTAACAATAAATGCCTCTGTGTCTTATGTTCTGCAGACCTGCTGGCTGGCTGTCTAACTCTCAGTCAATCCAGCCAGAAAGGACATTTAGAACCTTTAGAACACGGATTGCCACACTTCAGTTTTATTAGCTCAAAGTCAAAGACCCTGGTTGTGACAACACTACCATTTTCTTTTTTTTTTTTTTTTTTTTTTTTTTTTTTTTTTGAGGGCAGTGTCACTGGCCCCCACATGTGGGGCCCTAACTGGGGCCGCTGGCCTCCCAAGCCAGCGCTTAACCACCACGCCACTCGGCCGGCCCGTGATAACACTACCTTTATTCAAAGAGACAGCTCCACCGTGACTCCATTCAGCACAGCCCAACCACCCAAGTGCTCCCAGGATGGGACTAGACTGCCAGAGCAGGATTTTTACATTTCTTAGCCCTGGGACTTTGTACATCACTAAACCAACGTCAGGAGGTCACCACAAGCAGAGACTAGGTTTCCACCTCACAGGCTGAGGAGCCCCGTTCTCCCCAGTCCCTTTCAGGGATGGTCAGACTCTTGTGGACTGGCTTGCTTACACTAACCACGCCCACAGGAAATAGGTGTATAAACTAGATGCAAGCACTCCAGGCAGGCGACCTTCAATAGACAATAAATTCTGCTGCTGCCACATACTAGCTGCTAGCCTGGGCAAGTCACTTGACTTCTCTAAACTTCAGTTTCTCATAAAATGAAGCTGCTGGGAAGACTAAATGAAACAGCACATGTAAACGTTCAGCACTGTGCAGGCACATGGCAAACGCCCCCTAAATGTCAGCTTGGTGTTTATTATACAGGCACATCTCATTTCATTGCGCTTTGCTTTGCTGCGCTTCACAGGTGTGGCACTTTTTACAAATTGAAGGCCAGACCCTCCACCAGCAAATAGATTATGACTTCCTTAATTGCAATAGCCCAGTGCAGTGCTCAGGAAGCAAGCCCACAGCCTCTCCGAGGCGCGCCTGTATAACTCCTCCCGAGCCCTGGCTGCAAGGCTGCGCCTCCTGATGCAGGCCTGAGGAGGGCCTCATGGGAGAGAGTGGCTGAGCATTAAGTGAGCACCAATCGGATGCTGGTTGCAGCTGTATGAGATAGTCTCAACTCCATTTTATGGATGGGAAAGCTGAGGTTCAGACATGAGAAATAAGTGAACCAAGGTGACACACTCAAGAAGCAGCAGAGCAGGGATTTGACCTCAGAACTGTGGTTCCAGAGCCAAGATGCTGCCTCCCCATGTTACGGATCAGAAGGTTTCTTGATGAGCCTAAAATTAAGGCCACAGGAGTTTAACATTCTCAAAGCAAACTTGGTGATTGTCCTTCATTCTATAGTCCAACAATCCAAGGCAGTTTGCTGAGGCTCAAATCAGGTCCGGTCAACACCAACAAATTACTCCTCTCCAGTGCCTGTCCTATTTTATTAGTCCCCAAGAGTTCTTGTCATTCGAGTTGCAGCACCATTGAATACATTACGGCAGCTGTATATTCAGGTCATGCCTTCCTAAGAAACTGGATTGGACTTGAAGGGCCCCTTGTCTCACCTAAGGGTGGATGAGAAGCAACTGTCCCTGTCCCCTCGTGTGGCGTTCGGCATATGGTCTAGTCTGCAGTGATGTTGGGTCTTGCTTCAAAGCAGTTCCTTAGGGGCAGAGACTTATCTGGAAATATTTCTAGACTCAGCAACAGCAAAGGTTGCACTGACATCGCCCTGGAGCTTCCTGAGGGGACTGGGGAGCTCCCAGAATCCAGGTGCAGGGTGAGCGGCAGCTCAGAGCGCCCACCCCAGCCCCAGGGCTGTGCTGCAGCTGTTATAGGTCACATGCTCCCCTACTTAGCTGTGACATGTGGTAAGAGGAAGAATCTGGGGGAGGGGAGCGCCAGAGACCAGCTTCCATTTGCAGTGGGTGGGTACCTGGTCCGAAGGTTTCCTCCCACGCTGTCCCCCTGGTGGGGGCAATCCTTTGAAAGAAAACTGGGGCCCTGAAAGGAGAGGGGGCTAGATTCTGGGTGGCCAAACATGGCAGCATCCATCACCTCTTTATAACCTGGTAAACCGAAAATATCTGAATGGACAACCTGAAAACATGGTTACACTCAGCTCCCAGCTTCCACTGATTCCCCCTCCCCCGCATCCCGCACTTGGCACGTGCCTCTCCCTCCTGCCACCAAGGGGATGGAGTCACCAGAGGCAGAGTGGACTACTGGAAAGAGCCCTGGGCTATCAGTCAGGGTTCTAGGCAAAGGCCACCACTGGCCCACATGTGAGCCGAGGAAGGCTGTTTGCTCTTCTGAAAAAGATAAAAGCAATCTGCTCCATCTATAGCAAAGTTCAAGTGACATGTGGGAAGATGCTTTACAAAGTAACATATTACCAACCAGAGCCTGGCATGCGGAGGGGGAGGGAAGGTGTTTGTGGAAGAGGAAAGCTGACAGGGGCCTCATCAATGATGAATGCTTCAGTGAATAAATAATTCAGAGCTTTAGGGATCCTCTCAGAAGCTCTATGTTCCTACTGAGCTCTGCCTGCCGAAAATGTTTTTCCAAAGACGAATCTTTGGAGGTGGAGGCCTGTGATGTGCCCAGAGATGCCGGAATGGCCCCATGATGTGCTGTCCCCTGGGCAGCCTAGGGCCTGACTCCAGGCCCCCAGGGAGCCTGAGCACTGCCGAGCTCCCAGCGGGCAGCCCTGGTCATCAGAGCGTTAATCCCAGCGGCCCCTCCTCTCTAGGGTGTCCGTGGCCATCTTCCTGCCACCAGCGTCCTCCACACCCTGATACTCTGGAAAACCTTCCCCAGCTGCTGGATGAAAATGACGTTTGTCTCATCGTATTTCCACGCATGGGTGTTTTCCTGTCTCCATGACTCCTGAGGTCAGGATTATGTTCTGTCCACTCCATGTCCTCATTAGCGCAGTACTTAAAACAGAATAGGTATTACCATCTTTTCTTTGAAATCACTATCTTTTTTAGGTGAACTTTTTATGGGCAGAAATGTTCACAAACCCTATCTGCACAGGTGGGTTAATTCACAAAGTGAACACACCTGTATAATCAGCACCCGAATCAAATAGAAATGGTCAGCACCCCAAAAGTCCCAGGTCCAGGTCAAACCATGCTAGGCATAAGGCCAGAATGACTTGGCAACAAGGGTAACATCAGGTGATGCCCAGAGGGCGGAGCTGTGGCTCCTCGATACCCCCACCTAGAGCTGGGCTGGTCCCAGTCTGGGCTGGGCTTGGGACAGTTGTAGAGCCTCAGCTGTGGGTGGAGAGACAGGTGAGGGAGAGGAGAAGCCTTAGCAGGAGCAGGCAGGATTGACGACACAGGCTCACTGAGCTGACACCTGCTGGGTTTCAAACAGGCAAGTTTGGAGCTCTGGCCCTGCTACTCACCTGCGTCACCTGGCTGTAGGGTTGACTTCGCTCTTGGTTGCTTCAGCCACAGACTCACAAAATTATCCTACCCCGTCTACCACGCAGAGTCACTGGATATGGCAGGTAAGTTGACACCTGGGGAAAATGCTTAAGTCCCCATCCAGACATGCTGTGCTTCCTGTCATCACCTTGCAATGACACTCTAGATCTGTTACTTGGGATAAATCATCTGGGGTTTTACACTAGGTGACAGGCTAGGTGTTGCAAGGGACTAAGATGTCCTACCAGAGCCCAAGCTTTCTGATCTCCCATCTCCCAATTCACATGCAGAGCTTCAGGCTGGGGACAGAGAAAGACAAGAAACAAATCCTGCCCTCTCTCTCCAGCCCACTGGCCCAGGAACTTTCCAGCCATGGCTGGAAATCTGGAATGGGGTCACTCCTCGGCGGAGGCCAGTTAGTTCCAGGGCGCACACTGCCCGATCCAGCCTTTAGTCTCGTTCAGCAGGCGCAGGCGCAGGCGCGAGTCAGGTGCCGCCGGGACGCAGGGGCCCTCCACTTCCATCCCACACACCCAGCCAAGTCAGGCTCCACCTGGACTCACTCCAGGACTCAGCGTCTTCAGCATAACTTACTGGGGTTCCTTCTGAATTTAAAAGTAATATCAATTCGTTTTAGAAAACTAGGAAAATTCAAAACAGCAAACAAAACCACCATTAATGTCTACACCTTGCTTTTCACTTGTATTTCCATCAAATTCCCACATCTGCCTGGTTCCCAAAGGGTTCCATCTGACCTCCAGTTGCCGCTCCTTGACCCTGCTGTGGCAAACCAGAGCCCGGAGTTCCTGTCTTACCCACAGTTCAGTGTCAGCACACAACTGGGCTGGCACACCAAGGGTTAAAGGCATTACCAGTTCCCCGTGATTGAGCTGTAATGAGGATGAGAGGCTAAATTAAGGTTTATTGCAGAATTTAAGTGTGTGTAGTCAGCAACTGTAGGAGGCTACAATGAAATGCCTTCTAGAACTTGGCAATACAATTATCTAGAGTTAAATTGGTAGAACGCACACAGAGTAGATGAGATTAGCTGTCTGCAGAAGTCACTTTAAAAGGCAAGTTATCTTTTGTGAAGACAGAAAGGGCTTGCCTTGAATGCTAGTCAAGATGTGATTAAACATGGAAGAAGCGATGGCCGAATACAAGCGCTGAGATATTTGCCAAAACATAGATGATGTATGTGTGTGCGCGCGCGCGCGTGTGTGTGTACACGCGTGCGCACCTGTGTTGGGGGGAGGTCTGTGTGAGGCACAGACAAGGGGCAGGGAGGAAGGAAGCCTGTGGGTGTTGTCCAACTGCCTGGCTGGGCTAGGCTTAAGGCTCCCACCCGCCGGTAGGGAGGCTCACTGGGTGAAGGACAGGAATGGAGCTCCTGCTGCTGCCCTCCCAGGCTCACGGAGCAGCCTCCCGACTCAGCCTCCAAGCGCCTCGAGGGTGGGCAGGGTGCTGCAAGGGTGGACACACCAGCCAAGGGCCGAGATCCTGAGCTCTAGAGCCATAGTGACTGGGTTCAAATCCTACTCCCATTCACAAGCGGTGCCACTGGGGGCAAAAACGTTTTACTTCCTGAGTTCTTTTCCTGCGTTGTGAAATGGGGGTGCTGAAACCTCCCTCAGAGGGTTGCTGCGGGGATTCCTCGCAGAAAGCAGTAAGGTAGCTATTGAGCTAAAATTAATACTACTAACTGATATTATTACTGTTACTAATAAAAGAATTCATTTAGCAGGTGTGCTGAATGTGAAAATTGAGCTCCTGGATTGGCCAGGCTCAGGTATAGACCCTGGACCTCAGTGACCAAGTGACTACACCCCAAGGACCTGTGCTTAGCTCTTGCATGGCATGTGTGAACTGAATACAAAGCTTGTAGCTTTGTGTGAAATAAATACTGTTTGGGGGGGATGTAAGTTTTATTTGTATAAACCTAATATAGCCAACAAAAAAGTTCTTATTACAAAAGATTCTGGGAGTTATGATTGGTGACCATGATGGTATATTACAGATAACAACATTTACGGGCAAGTTATAAAGGCTTTGTAAAGTTTAAATGAGATAAGGATGTAAACTGCTTGTTTCCTGGCACTAGGTAAACACTCAAAATAAATGTTTCACATTTTACAAATGTGGGATTTTGTTATGTACAGTTCACACTGTGTTGTTTTTTTTTATAAATCAGACAGAGCCTCTCTAAAGGGTGGACTGTAGGGAGAAAATATCCCAAACTCAAAAATACCAAATTTGTGCTGGTACAAAAGAAAAAAAAAAATCGCATTTATTTTACAAGGTAGTATTTGCCTAAAGTATTATACATAAAGGAAATTTTCTATAGGAAAACAGAATATCATTTTAGGAAATTACAGAATGGTCAACATTATGCTTAAAACTTTAAAGTAGGTTTTAAAAAATTGCACAGTGAGTGCATATTGAAAGGTATGAACAGCTTTAAAAAGTTTATGACACAGTGATATGGAAGCTCAATATGAAAACCTCTAGTGATGGTTTGCTTTCAGACTTGTTCGGACAAGAGAGCACTGCTTCAATTTTGATAGAAAAAGAACTCAAAGCACTGATGGAAACATGGCCCTTTCCTAATACAGTCAACTCTCAATTATCCATAATAATGGAAGGGAGCAGTGACATAAAATTTTTTAAAAGGCAAATTATTCCAATATTAATTTTGAGAAATGTCATTGTACTTGTTTGGATGTGAGAAATACTGATATCCTAGAGTGACAGCACTGATACAGAGCGCACACCCCCTTCTTTCTCTCCTCCTTCTCAATGGGAAGTGACATCACATACTACTTTCTGAAAAGCCTAAAATACAACTGGCCTCCTTAATTCTCACTCACACCTCCTCTGGAGAGTGTACGAAAGAAAACTGTTAAAATTTTGTTTTCCTCACATAAAAAGCCAAAATGTTTCAATAAAATTTTGCAAACGAGATGGAATAATTAAGAACTGACTGTATAAATATTACTTTAACTTACGCTTTTTTTTTTTTTCTTGCCTAGTAGTATTTATACCGCCAAACGTATCTGGATATTTTGACAGCTTTCTCAATTATCTGGTTGCATCTGATTACCCAAACAGAGAAATGTGCATAAAAGGAGTTTGTTTGTTCCTTTCCTAAAGAATTATGATGTTTCAAGCAGGGCAGGAAATGAGGGTTAAAAAATCAAACTACTATCCCCAAGACAGAATCAAATCCAAGGTCAAATCCAAAAGGTACTTCAGGACAACAACGTCTCAGTTTGGTTCTTGTTTTGGTGGTTTTATTTTGTTTTATTTTGTGCAGTACTACCTTGAGCTACAAGTTTTCCCTTTCCAGGTAAGCAAACTGTTTTGCTTCAAGGTTATTCCTCAATTTCTCTTTTCAAATCTTGAGAATTACAAGGTGAAAAATAACCTAGATTTGATTGTAAAGCTTTATTTGTTAATGTACCAACTAGTTATAACCATAAAGCATTTTAATTACTTTGTTATTTCTCAGAAAAGTTATGAGCACATTCGAAACTTCAAACTCTAAAATAAATCTTGGATGAGAAAGCTAAATTCCATGCAGCATTTATTTTATATCTTCTACCTAATAGCTTTTACACCAACTTTCAAAAAGTAGGAATGGTGCCAGGTTTCTATCAAAGCCCTAGAAAGCAGTGTCTCTGTCCATACAGCCCACCCCCGTCCTCCAAGTGGGCATACCACCAGGTCCAAATTATAAAGCTTTCATATCTCTCAGTGCACAAGTATTAACCAAAGACTACTTAACAAGACTGTGTCCGATACCTATAATACATGTTGCAGTCTAAACATTTTCTAAAGTGCCTATAAATATGCTTATACAAATGAGCAATATAATATCAGGATTACAGAGAAATTCTTTTATATAATATAGAACAGAACAGGCCTAGAATTTAAATTGAAACTACACATTTTTATATCCTTATCAGTTGTTTTTGGAATGCAAGCATAAAGAAACGATTCTGGTTCAATCATATATGATTTTCTAGAGAAATATTAATATTAACAGTGCTAGGACAAAAGAAATTCTTGCTTGTGCTTATTTAAAAAAGGTTGTTTTAAGATCCAGGAGCATCTGATATTTAGAATCCAATGGAAGGCCGGCTGAGTGGTGCAGTGGTTAAGCGCTGGCTTGGGAAGCCAGTGGCCCCAGTTCGGTCCCACATAAGAGGGCCAGTGACACTGCCCTCAAAAAAAAAAAAAGAAAAAAAGAAAAAAAAAGTCGGCATTAAAAAACTTATAATAAAAATAAAAAATAAAAAAGGGCCGACCAAGGGCCAGCCGAGTGGTGCATTAGTTAAGAGCTGGTTTTGGGATGCCAGCGGCCCCGGTTCGGATCCCACTTATGAGGGCCAGTGACACTGCCCTCTGCAGCTAACGGGGGCTCCATCTGGAGCTGGGCTGTGCGAGCCCCGGGGATGGTGTAGGCTGCAGCCCCTGCTGCAGTGGGCTGCCATAGGCTACAGTGAGTGGCCGGCAGCCAGCGTGAGCGGCTGGCAGCCAGCGTGAGCTGCCAATAGCCGCGGTGAGCAACATCCAGAGGCCGGCGACCGATCTGCCTCATCCGGGAAGAGCGCAATGACGATGCCAACATGGGCTAGTGGAACAACGTCCTCCGCAACTAGACTGAAGAACAAAAAGACAGCAACTTGTCTGTTCCCCTTCCCTGATTCCCCAATAAAAATCTTGAAAAAAAAGGGCCGGCCGAATGGCGCGGTGATTAAGCGCTGGCTTGGGACGCCAGCGACCCTGCTTCGGGTCCCACATATGAGGGCCAGTGACACTGCCCTCACAAAAAATCAAAATAAAATAAAAAAATAGAATCCAATGGAACATCTCCAATTGTATAAAATAGATCATAGTAAGTGAAGCTTAGTGAGTCTTTACTTATAAAGAGATTGTGCAAATATTTAAAGTGATAGCAACATTATTAAATCCAAAAATTCCATTAAAATCGTGGCTCATCTGAATGGCAGTTCAAGAGTTTAAAAAGAGGAACCTAGGCAAAAGTCACAGATATTATTGACGAAGGGCCCAACCCTGACACAGCCAGCTTCGGACAAGCGGCCCTGTGATCGTGTATCTCCATGGCTTCTGAGACCTGGTGGTTGACTCCAATTAGTTTAAGGAACAGGCACCTGGGTCCAGGGTGGAGAACTGATGGGAACGGCGGAGAGAAGGAGGACCCTCCGTATGCCCACCGGGGGATGCAGTAAGCTCACCCACCAGTGTAGGTGTAGCCCGGGCCCTGGGGTTGCCATGACCCACTGAGTACTCAGCCAGGGAGGCACTAAGAACCTCAAGCAGAGCTCAGCAGGTGTGTGTCCCTATGCCACCTGGGCTAGGCGGGCCAGGCCAGTGGGGGAGCCCTCTGCACCCCCCGCCTCACCTGTCCTCTCCTGTGCCTGGAGGTCCTCTCACCACCTGACTGGTTTCACTTGTTGAGTCCTTACATTTCAGTCAGTGGGAACTTTCTGCTACATTTCCATCTAGTGTAGATAGTTTTAACTAACATTATTCACAAAGGGATATGCATACGCTGCTTTCTAAACCCCATGGATATTTTGGGCACTTAAACCCAACAAAGTGCTCTAGCTGCTTGAACTACACATATAGCTAGGAAAGCAGACTCTGCCTCGAGTGGTTTGTGAAAGAAGCCCAATGGAGGCCTCAGGGAAGAGCACAATAGGCCTCTCCCTGATTCTTAAAACACAAACTAATGTGACACAGAAGAAAGCTGCCATGACGCTGACAGAGCACAAGATAATGCCACGAGGGTGCACTCATGGGTAGTTAGGATATACGAAATAGTTCCCTGTCTACAACTTGGATAGTTCTAGCTCCACTAGGCCATATTTTAAATTTCCTGGATTCTTAACTATGCTTCCCAGACAGATGTGGAAAAATGGCAGATAACTAACTCACACAAGAGTACACCTGGTATCAACAGAGATTAGGAGGAGAATTCTGAAGAGATCTAAATAAGAAAGAATTATTCACTATTTTGCATGTGTGAGAAGAGAACATGTACAACAGATCATGAATATTACTGTACTAAAGTGAATATTACACAAAATATTTTCTCCTGACTTAGCAGGGAACTGTTTCAACTGCTTTTACATTTGCATAAAAAAACCCATGCATCATACTGAATTCTAATCCATTTCTCACCTAAGCCATTCTAAAGCTTCATACAACCAAATGAAGCAGAATTAATCAAACCTATTAGATTCATTCCTAATCCCTAAAGGACTGCTGTCTTTAGCATTTCCATGCTAACTAAAACTATTATTGTTTCTTTTCTTAAGACGTCAGATGTGGCTGCCTCCTAAACATAATACCTATAAAACTTCTTAAAAGTCTTCCCCCAATTTGAAGAACAACTAGGAAAAGCAGGGAAACATTGGGGGAACCCCCTAAGAGACCAGCTCAACTACTGCAACGCATTCCCCAGCTACAAGCCAAGCACATCACTCCTTCCTGTGGGTTCCCAGAGCATGCTAGATACCGTTACCTGCCTGTGTTATCTCCCCTATTGGACTGTGGATCCCTTCATATGGGGAGTCAGTTCTTATTCATTCTGTATCCCCATTGAGCCCTGCAAAGTGGAGGCACTCAGCTAAAGATGGATTGAGCATAAAATTGAACATGTCATCTCTTCTTAAACAAAGGTCTAGCTCAGCGCCAGGTCATGGAGGGTTGTGCAGACACTGGCCGTAACTAGAGGCCAAGCTGGTACCTTCCTAGAAGTCAGCCAGGCAACACTGGCCCAGACCCATGCAGATGGTGGGGAAAAGGGGAAAGGGGCACAATGGCATCTACCAGTGCACACTCTCTCCCCTCACGTAAGCTGATTCCCATGTGGGACTAGCAGGGCAGTCGGGGTGCCTGTCAGCATGCCAAAAGGAACGCCGAGAGCTTTTCTGTGAAGACCCGGCTATTTAGAAACCACTGTCTCCTTCACTCTGGGTAGCTCCTCAACCTGATTCATGACACTCTGTGATCATCACATGATCGCTTGCAAAGCTCCCCATGAAATTAAGGCTGGGCCACAATGCATGACACCAGATGCTACGTAGAAAGTAAGTCAAGATACAAAAGAAAACCATTTATAAAAAAAAGCGTATCTTAGTTATAAGACTAATTTAAGAATGTAGCTAATCAGCAGACCACTGAACTGCTATGGTTAGAGATGGGTAGAAAATACCAACTGCACTGGGAAAAGGGTCCATCAGACAAAAGTACAAAAGCTCAGTGTGGATCAGAAGGTCGGCTTCCTGCCCGCCTCTCACACAGTCGTTTCTATCGTTTCAATCACTTCCAGATCAGACTGTGATGGGGAGAGAAGGGTGCACTCGTCCGGTTCCCAGCTGCTCTCTGGACTGTAATCTTCCTCTGAACTCAGTTCTGCTCCTTCTTCTGTGTCCTCATCACACGATTCCACATAGTGAGCCCCGATCGCATTGATCCCAGAGTCCTCAGAACTTGAGGGAGAAGAGCAGTGATCTATTTTTGGTGTATTGCTCTCTTTTGAAATTAAGGCATCGTGTGCAGAGACCTCCTCAGGGCTCATTTTGGGGGAATGTGCTGCCGGCTGCTTCTGCACGTAACACATCTTCCCATTAATACATTTCACCTGGTAGTTGTCAATAAAGAGGTCTGAGATCATACAGTACCTTGGTGAGTCAGGCGGGAGGGGAGGCTGGAAGACAGATGCAAATTTCAGAAAGTGTTCGGTGAGGGAGACTGAGATCTGAATGGTGTTGGTGGGCTCCCGCGGCTTCGCAGGAATCTCAGTGCTGGGCAGCTGTTCCACAGGCGTCATGGGCTGATACACGTATTTGCCTGTGGGGAACACAACAAAGGCGGTCAAAACCAGAGAGTGCGGCACCTGCTAGAGGAACGCGGCCATACTGGTTTCCTCTGAGGCTCAGAATGTCCTTTAAATTATTTTCAATTACATCTCAAAACAAACTAGGAATAGACTCATACCACATTGTTATAATCGATTAAAAACAGAGCATGGTACACAACATCATGGTATTTTCATCCAAGAAATTCAATGCACTTTACAAATCTTAGTTTGTATTTGAATCTTTCTAATGCCTCTGAGGTAGGTGGGTGGATACTATGATCCTTATTTTAGAGACAACTGTAAATGATTTATCCCTCATACTACATAGAATGAAGAATGGCCATGACATAGCACAGTAAAAACACAAGTTGTAAAATGGTATACTATACAATAAAATTATAATTCCATTTTTATCTTTAATAATTATATATTAATAACATAGGCATTTACAAACTGGAGAAATGCCTACCAATTTATTATAAGGATTATGGAAGACTTTGACTTTTTAGGTTTCTATGTTTTAATACACACACACACACACACACACACACACACACACACAATAGGTGATGGCCTACAGGACTGAGCTAGCCACCCTCAATGACTGGGATAAGCAAGATGGAGGGTGTGAAACGATCTCTTTCAAGCGCAAAGCTCATGGGTGGCCTGAGAGGGAGATGTTCTCCCTGACACCAGCTCCACTGGCAAAAGCAGCAGAAGCCAAGCAGAAGCAAAGGCACAGGCAGGTGCAGGGGGTGGGTGACCTGCTGGATGGATATGTCTAGAAAACCAGGAAGCTTATCTTCAAACCTTCCCCTCTGCCCTGAATCCTCAGTGTTTCTCACAGTTTACATGGAAGTGAAACCTAAATGGATCTGCTCCTGATATGTCTTTTTCCTTCTCTTTGACTTCACTCAACATCTCACAAAGCCTCTGTGTGCCAAGTGCTAAGGACATAGAGATAGGAATGAAAATTACTCAGTCTGAATCTAAAAAGATTCCAAAACAGAAATATGGAAGAAAAGAAAAAAACCTGAGAAACCTGGAGACAGCCCCACCTTGGGTTTTTCCTAATGGAGTTCATACCTCAGTCTGTACTGTATCTTCTGTCTGTATTCATGACAGGGTTTTTAAACCTCTGCCCTACTGGCATTTTGGACCAGACAATTCTTTGTTGGAGGGGGCTTCCTAGGTATTGTAGGATGTTCAGCAGCATGCTTGGCCTCTACCCACTGGATGCCAGTAGCACCTCCTCCCCAGGTATGACAATAAAAAATGTCTCCAGACACTGTCACATACGTTCTGGGGGGGCAAAATCACCCTCACTGGGCATCAATGATTTATGACATCCTCATGAGCATCTCTGCAGGCAAATCACTCACTGTGCATGGCACTTGCTCTGTTTGTTCTATTTCTTGGTCCGACTGAAAACTCTAGGATAGGAATCACATTTATAATGAAAACTACCTTAGATTGTTTAAATAAGTTAATTAAGCAGAATAGCTATTCCAGATCAGAAATGTGAGGAGCAAACAAGCCACAAACCGTGCAACATTAGTAATCTACTAGAGACTAATTAAGCCTGCCTGTAATTTTTACTTCTGTTTTTGACTTCTGTACAAAAAGTAGGCTTAGATGCCATAATTTCTTTGTAACTAAATTACCTTAAAATGCATTCAGCTTCATTCTGGAGTAACACATGGAAAAGGTATATTTAAAACTGTTAAGCCTTTGGGCTCCCAAGTCTGCTTCCAAGACATACGCCATGCCAACCCTATGGTCTTATAAAAATACAAGAAGAACCTGTCCTACCTGCCTGGCAAACTATGTTTAAAATATGCCAGGTATCTTCATTTCTCTGTTACCTGTAAAAGAGGGTACCCTACTCCCTGTCAGACAAAGTTCTAATCAAGTCAAATCTAACCGTTTGGCAGGGTAGGACCTCTGCCTCCAAGCATGATGTACGGGCTTATCAGCTGAACGGAAACAAGGCAGACCCTCCAATCCACGAGCCCCAGGATTAGAGAAAGACATGTCCAGACAGGGGACAGAGAAGGGACTTGGAGAACGTGGAGGACTACTCCATTCTGTCTACAGGATGGTGAACAAAACATCTGGAATGGAGGTTTAGTCTTTTCTGTTCTTGACTAGTGGACTTGTGGTCATTGAGTTCAGGAGGCCATGGACGGTGGGCACTCAAGAAATGTTCGTTGCAGAATGCTGAATAAGTCCATTCCAGCCCACGGGACCTCTCGTTTAGTTACCTACTTGTCACAGCCATAGGAGGTTCCTGGCGATTGATCCTCAGACCCAAACAGGTCAGGACTTTATTTAGTCCAAAGAGGAACTTAAGGAGATAAAGCCTGACGTTGGCACTTCTGTAACAACCTCTACTCTTACTTAACCCCTCACCCCACTGCCTCTTCCTTTCCCTCCTTTCTTCATAATTCACTTCTTTGCTTTTTCTCTTCTCGGTTCTTCTGCCTTTTTCTTTCTCTAATCCTCTCTCCTCCGAAGCTCCCTTTTTCTTCCTTTAAGTGTAGGAAAAGAAACAGAAATGCAGCTGGGAGAGGAAAATGAAGACTGCATTCCAGATTCCATTTTCTTTTACGAGTTACACTCACTAACCGTGCTTGCTCAGAGCTAGCAGACAGCCCATTGTCTGGTGATGTGGGATACAGACAAGAGGAGGATGGCAGAGAAGAAAAAAATGGTAAAGACAGCCAGGTGAGAAAGTTGTAGTGAACAGCTTTCAAATATTATTATATAATACTGTATTGTTTGATTTGCCTATAAACACATAAATAACAAAACAAACTTCTCTCAAGGATTTAGTTTTGTAAACAATCTAGAGGGGTGAATATGTTGCCCCAATGCCCAATAACGTCTGCCCTCTGGACACTATGCTGTGAATCCCTGTTCACAATGACAGCCCTGAAGCATCACAAGATCCTGAATTGTCAGCGAGTTCGTTATGTCCACTCCACTGTACTTACTAAGAAAATAAAATGAACTAACACACTTCTGCAATAGCAAGGATTGAAACAAAGGGGTTTCTGGCCACTTAGCCAGGAAATTCAATAAGCTATTGTAGTATATTGTGTTCTCTAAACAAGCTTGATTAAGGGTTTACTACATTGCTTAAAGAAATTAAATCTCTAAAAGGAAAAGATACTCAGAGAGAGTCAGGGTTTGGAGAAGAGCAAAGTAGAGGGAGAGTAAAAGGAGAATCTAGATACAATATGATCCAGCAATTCCACTTCTGGATATATGCCCAAAAGAATGGAAAGCAGGTCTTGAAGAGACGCCCTGCTCACAGCAGCATCAGTCACAACAGCCAGAAGGTGGAAGCAACCCCAGTGTCCACAATGAATGGATAAACAAGATGTGGTATATATAGACAGTGGAATATTATTCAGCCTTAAAGCAAGGAAATCCATACTACAACACTGATGAACCTTGAAGACATACTAAGTGAAATAAGTCGGTCACAAAAAGACAAATCCTCTATGATCCCACTCATATGAGGCAGCTAGAGACAGAAAGTAGAATGGTATTTCCAGGGGGTAGGAGACAAGAGGAAATAGGAGTTGTTTAATGGATGTAGAGTTCCAGTTTCGCAGGATGAAAGAATTCTGGACATGGATGGTGGTGATGGCTGCACAACAATATGAATGTAATTGATACCACTGAACTGTACACTTAAAAATGGTTATGATGAGGCCCGGCCTAGTGGCGCAGTGGTTGAGTGCTGGCTTGGGAGGCCAGCGGCCCGGTTCGGGTCCCACATGTGAGGGCCAATGATACTGCCCTCAAAAAAAAAAAAAATGGTTATGATGGTAAATTTTATGTTATGTGTATTTTACCACAATTAAAAGTAATAATTAGCATAATTCACTATATTAACAGACTGGAAGGAAAATTCCATATGATCCAGAATATATAAAGAAGTCTTATAACTCAATAATAAACCCAATTTTTAAAGGGATGTGGATATACAAAGGTAACATGACGGGGCCTTGTAATGATGGAAATGGCTGTCACTTCACTGTATCAATACCAGTATCTTGGTTATGACACTGTACTATTATTTTGCAACTATAGTTGTCATTGGGGGAAAGTAGGTAAAAAATACATAGGTTCTCTCTGCATTTTTTTAATGCACTTTTGGTGGGAACATAAATTGGTGCAGCCATTATGGAAAACAGTACAGAGGTTATTCAAAAAATTAAAAATAGAACTACCTTATGACCCAGCAACTCCACTACTGGGTATTTATCCGAAGAACATGAGAACACAAATTCAAAAGATATATGCACCCCATGTTCATTGTAGCATTATTTACAGTAGCCAAGCTATGGAAACAAGCTCCTAAGTATAATATCGATGAATAAATGGATAAAGAAAATGTGGTACGTACACACAATGCGATATTACTCAGCCATAAAAAAGAATGAAATATTGCCATTTGTGACAACATGAGTGGACCTTGAGGGTACTATGCTAAGTGAAATAAATCAAACAGAGAAAGACAAATACCATATGATCTCACTTATATATGGAATCTAAAAAAAAAGAAAAAAAGAAAAAAAGAAGCCAAGCTCATAGATACAGAGAACAGATTGGTGGTTGCCAGAGGTAGAAGGTAGGGATGGACAGAATGGGTGAAGGGAGTCAAAAAGTACAAACTTCCAGTTATAAAATAAATAAGTCACAGGATGTAATGTACAGCATGGCAACTATAGTTAATAATACTGTATTGCATTTGAAAGTTGCTAGAGTACATTCTAAAAGTTCTCATCACAAGAAAAATAATCTGTAACTACATATGTATGGAGGCAGATGTTAACTAGACTTATTATGGTGATCATCTTGCAATATACAAATGACAAATTATTATGTGTACACCTGGAACTATTATAATGATGCATGTCAATTATGCCTCAAAAAAACTGCATATGAATATAGTTTTTTCAAAATAAAATATATAATTTAAAACAATAAGAAAAAAACCCATAGAAGTGGTATAATATCCTTTTCCAGTGCATTTTATCAAGAGGTACATGCTATTGATATATCTCGTTACAGATGATGTTAACTTCGAATACTTGTTTAATGCAGTATCTAAATTTCTCCATTGTGAAGTTAGTACTCTTCTCTTTGAAATTATTATCTTGGGAAGAGATATTTTGAAGCCATGCGAATATCCTGTTTCTTACCATGTTTTCACCTACTGATTGTAGCATGCATATGTGGATCTGGTCTGCAACATCATTGTTTTGGTGTTTACCAAACACTGATTTTCTACTTCGATCATTCCTTCTATATTTATTAATTAGAATTCTATGTAAGCAGGAGCTGCTCCTTCTCCCTCTTTTTATTTTTCAATTATTTATTTAAGCACTGACTCATAGAAATTTATTCTATTATATGGACTGTAATCCATTACTATCATTATTTTGTTGTTCAAATTTTCCCAGACTTAGCTCATGGGAGCTCCTTCAAGCTAGCACAGGCGTCCTTTCAACATGGCCCTCACCCCATTCCACACCCTCCACCCTTCCTTTTTTGAAGACTTTCTGGCACCATAAGATGTTACTGGCTCATTGTGTACTTCCCCTTGCCCGGTTCAGCAATTAGCCATTTCTCCAAGCAGCCTTAGTTCCTTTTCTTAAGAAATGATATACATTCTTGGGCCGGCCGAGTGGCGCATTGGTTAAGCGCTGGTTTTGGGATGCCAGCGGCCCCGGTTCGGATCCCACATGAGGGCCAGTGACACTGCCCTCTACAGCTAGCAACAGCTCCACCTGGAGCTGGGCTGTGCGAGCCCCAGTGATGGTGTGGGCTGCAGCCCCTGCTGCAGTGGGCTGCCATAGGCTGCAGTGAGTGGCCCGCAGCCAGCGTGAGCGGCTGGCAGCCAAGCGTGAGCTACCAATAGCCGCGGTGAGCGACATCCAGAGGGCAGCGACCGATCTGCCTCATCCGGGAAGAGCGCAATGACGATACCAACAGTGAAGCAACATCCTCCGCAACTAAACTGAAGAACAAGAAGACGGCAACTTGTCTGTTCCCCTTCCCCGATTCCCCAACGCTGTTCCCCTCCACCAATTCCCCAATAAAATCTTTAAAAAAAAAAAAAAAAAGAAATGATATACATTCTTAAGCCTGTTCTTAAAATACTCCTGTAAAACAGAATCTTAATTTGCTAATGACTCATTCAATCACTCGCCATAGGAAAATGAAGACTAAATCTCATTACAGTACTTAGCACCTATTTAAAAAATAACATTTAAAATAAACTTCAGAAACCCATTAATTTATCTGGAGACCATTCCAAAGGAGCTGAAATCACTTTCTTAGTAATGAAACTGATTTTACAACACTAAGGTCACAAAACCCACTTGTGTTTAGTAAGTGAAAAATAAATTTCATACATCTCATTTCAGGGAACCTGGTTCAACACTTTCAGCTGTTTCTCAGCTAAAGGTCGATCAAAACCACTAAGTAACTTCCACTATTCTTTTAAAGTCTTGGTTCATAATTTTTCTGATTGTTCTTCCCCTTTGGAGTTTCATAAAGTCTTATGAGATACTAAAAAAGATTTATGTTCTTATCCTAGTTCTTTGGTTTTAAAAAAAAAAAAAGGAACAGAAGAGTTAATTACTGTCTCGAGCTCATTTAACAAGACAGGAGTGAGTTCTAGGACCCAGGCCGAGTGACATCTTGTGTTCTTTCTCCACAAGGAGACTCATTACTTCATTAGTAAGGTTTAGATAATGCTTTTAATTTACACTGACATTCTCTGCCATTAACTTCAGCTAAAATTCCAATTTGTAACATAATGTAATTACATAGCAGATATATTTCCTTGAAGGAGTTTCTTTCTTTTGATTGTAGAGCACAAAAGGAAGAGAAACAAAGACCCAAACCGATGTAGAAAATAATTTACATGCTGGGTTAAGTGACTGTGTGCACTTCGTTAAATTTTTTTTTTTAAAGGATCATTTGTGCATTTGATTCTTAAAACAGATCCTTTGGGGGTAAATAAGCTTTTTGCTTTTATAGATAGTTTTATGACTGTTAAATGTGTGTCCCCATGACACATAAAGTACACTGCTCTCAGGATACACAAAATAATTTTAAAATTAGCCTAAGCAAAATATAATTAGAAAGGTAAATCTACTGGAAAAAAATTGAGTGGCCTAAGGGAAATTGCATCCACAGTTCAGTTCTTTTATTTTATATAGTGAATCACAATTATGTTTATTTTATTCCCAAGGGCATTCATTATATTAAAAGTTATCTTAAATATTGTTACTCAGCTGTGTTCTGCACTTATCTTAAATATTGTTACTCAGCTGTGTTCTGCAAAGTGCATTATTTACTAAGTCGAGTAGCGTATCACAAATTAAAAGCAAAAGAACATACATTTATTATAACCAATATTTTTGTGGCTTCCAATGGCAGTCAATATGCCAATAATTTTGTACTTCTATCTACGAGAACATTATAGTTCATATATTGCCCAATATGTTGAAGTCCCCAATCAGAAACATATGCAAGATCCTAGTTTCTTCATTTTTCAAATTGTATAACCTTCTTTAGTGCAGTGAAACATATTAATGTAAAGCAAAACCCCGGTGAGACAGAAAACTAAAAGCACAGTTTATTTACTCATTTTTCAAAAATTTATTTAGCATCTACCATGTTTATACTACTAAATCAGATAGTGGGGAAATAAAGTATAACATGTAGTCATGCTTCAAAGAGCTTCCAGTCAAACTGGGAGTAGAAGATAAAAAAAATAAAGTAAAAACACATAAGAGTTGAGTAAAACTGTAAGAATATATCCAAGGGGATTCCAAGCAGTGGAATAGGATTCCAGGTTTCACTAGAGGATTTCACATGACTATTAGAAGATACGGCCCTGTGGAGTAGTAATTAGAACGGCTTTAGACCAGTTTCAGAGCAGGAAAGTGTCTGTTTGGCATTTGGGGTTCAAAGAGTCGACCAAGAGAGCACAGAGGATCCAGTTTGTGAGGAAGCTGGAGTCTGGATGGGGCTGAGACAGCAAGGCCAACCTGTTCTTGTTTTGGTGACAATGGGGACCCACTGAAGATTATTGAGGAGGCGAGTAACAATAAAAGAAGGATTTAGAGACTATGGGAAAGATGTGCAGACGGACTGGAAAGAGAGGAAATGGGGTTTGGAGGAGGCTACCACGGATTTCCAAGCATCATAGTCTGATGTAAAGTCACATGACGCTGGGGGAAGAAAGAAACACAGGAACCACTCCTAGGAAGGTGCAGATCTTGGGGATCCAGGGCAAGGAGTGGGGAGTCAAACGCACCTGGATTTGACTCTCCACTCTGCTACTTATTAAGTTTTTGACCTTTATCAAACTGTTAATGTTCCCATGTTTTCCGTTTACTCAGTATAAAGGTGGTTAGTGATATCTGCCTTTTGAAGCACTACCTCAGCGTCTGGCACACTGTAAACATTCTGTTATTGGTGTTGCTTATACGAGGCAGGGGGGGCCTAGAGGCCTCCAGGCCACTCGAGGCTTTCCAGTCTGCCACCTGGCCAGCCCTGCCAAGTCCATGACCCCCGTTCTGACGGCACTCATCTTACCGCCTCAGCTCAGCCCATAAACTTCTCTCTGACCACAGTTCTCTGCCACCCTGCCTTGATCACCTACCTCCAAACCCTACAGTCGGCTTTTACATCTGCTTTTGTTCCTTTTCAAACTACTATTTACGGAGCCCTCATTATGTGCCAGGCACTGAGCTAGGGACATGGGGTTAAAACAGCAAGCAGACAGGCAGTGTCCCTACCCTTACAGAGCTTACACTCTAGAAGGGGATATATATTTAAACAAATAATCACACAAAAAGATGCATAATTACAAACCATAAGAACAACAGGCAAAAAGGAAACAAAAAGGAAACAAAAGCAGAAACAATGATTCGAAACTGCATGTGGAATGTGTGATTCAGACCGGGGTGGTGTAGCGGGGAGAGGTGTCAGGAATGCCATCCTTGAGACAGCGATGCTGTGTGGTACACGTGGCTCAGGACTAGTGGGACTTAACCAAGCCAAGAAGGGTAAGAGCCAGGTTGGCTGGAAATGATGAGCACGAGGGGGAAAGGTAAGAGATGAGGGAGTGGAGGCGAGACCGCGGGGGCCCAGAGGCCATGCTCAGGACTGGCTTTTTTATCTTACACAGTAGAACGACATCGCAATGTTAAGGGGAAGGTGACACTACTAGTTTGCTCTTGTACTCACTTCCATTTCTGTCTGTCCCTCTCACAGAGTGGGCACCAATAAACCTAATCTGAAACACTAAATAGACTTCAACAATCAAGTTACCACCCCTCTCCCTGTTTTGCCCTCAGGTCTGGACTTAGTCAAATTGATGGGAGTGCGAATGGAGGAGGTGGAAGAAAATCCCACAGAACAAACTGTCCTGAGCAGGGGTCCTTCGTCAACAGGCTTCTGCAATCCGCACTGCTCCAGGCCATGTCCTGACAGCCTGAAGTACAGGCAGCTGGTACAGTAAGACCTGCCTTAAAAATGCTACAAGTGCCATAAACCAACAACAGAGAAGGTGTTTGCCACACCTGCCAATTTACAGCAGCCAATCTGAAGCAAGAGGTAAGGCTCTCTACTTTTTAAAGCCATGTTTAGTCCTACTTGAAGTCAAGTCTTCTGGTGTAAGGGAACAATGTATGAAACAACTCTTGTGTATTTTAACAACCAGTGGACAAGTAGGGGAAGAGAGAAGTATAAAATGCATCCCGCTTACAATCCAGTCAGGGTCACACAAACTCCATAAACACCACAAACACACAAGCTACGAGGTTACACACTACCTAGGGTATAGGAGCTCAGAGAAAAGGAAGGCTGGAAGGGCTTAGAAAAGGCTGCACAGAAAGCATGGGATGTTATCGGAAGAAGGGCTAGAACTGGGGCAAAAGAAAGTGAAGTGGCATGCCTTGTACAAAAATCCAGAGGTGGAAGAAGTGTGGGCTATCTGAGGGGTGGTGGGGTGATTGGAGCAGAGCATTCTCCTGGAGCTGAGACCAGTCTCAACACCCAGATACTCTGGAAAGACAGCAACGCCCTTCCCTTGCTCTGGGAGACGGGATACACTAGGGCCACTCTGCTGAATAAATTGGCACAACAGAACTCCTTGAACTTGTAGACATGGAAAATTCCAGTTAGGAAAGAGAATTCAGAAACATCCTGATAAGTAAGCTGGCTGGGGAAAAAAAAAAAAGGCAGAGAATGAGAACTCGCTCAGCTCTGCAGTTCCTTTCAAGTGACCAAGTAAGGGTTTCATGGAGCGAATATATCTACCTTTTTCCACTCAATCTGAAAAGTCCCACTTACCCACCAGGAGCTTTCTGCAGAGCAGGTTTTAATACAGTAATTGGTTAAAAAAGGGACAACTGAGGGAGTCCTCTCCTAAGGATGGGTCACAGAGGGTGAGATGAAACATGAAAACCATATGTTCAGAAAAGAAAAGATGGCTGCTGACGGAGGAGTGACTCAACCAGTATGTTTTAAGTGTCTACACTCTGCAGCACAGGAAAACACCAAGAGAGAAGCCTGATGGAGGGAATGAGGCATAAATGGGAAAGTGGCTGATTAGGGATCATTACAAAGTGAGAAAGCTGTAGGAGTACCACCCCTTTTTTATCCAAAGATGGATAAGGGGGATGAGAAAGAGGATGATGATGACAGTCATTACCTTGGATTTCTTTATAACAAGCCCTGACCTGACGGGCATTTTATGAGCCCATCTCAGCCTTCTGGCTTTCTCTGCAAAAATCAATAGGGCATGGGCTGAGTTACCAGGTTGGACAACAGATTTCTAAAACTGCAATTAGAAAAAAATTTGAGAACAAAGGAAGTCCCTACGGGAGGCAGCCCAAGTAGAGACTAGAACATGACAACCTGAACGCAGTTTTCTGCCATTCCACTAGCACACAGCTGTATAGATCTACAGGCCCCCAAGTAAATTATCAGCAGCCGTTAGTTCAATGGACAGATAGTCTTGACAGACTAAGGCTAAAGGAAACAGTATAAGACATCTGTCACATTTATCTATTGATCTGGAGATGAAAAGTTCAGAAATTCACAAGGAAAAGATGCTAACCAGTCAACCTGATCTAACAAAAATAAGATCTGGAAGCATCGGAAGCATCTGTGCTAAGCACAGGGGTTCAGTGGGGACTCAGAATTTTAAAAATTACATCTTTGTTTAAAGTTATTTTTGCAGGAAACCATGCCTGTACATTGTTCAAGAACCTCATTTCCAAATTTATACAAACCAATGTGGCATTCTAGGACTCTTTTTTTATTAATCAGTTTTTTATTGGGTTGTCGGAAAAGTCATGACGCATTTTTGCAATGAAAAACAAAGAAAAAAATACATCATGACTTTTCTGACAACCCAATATTAATCAATAATAAAACACTCTAAATATCAATGAGATAGAATTTAAAATCAAATTATTAATATTTATATGTAAGAATATATATTTCCCAATATAATGAAAGAAAATATGTTCATCATTTTTTTCTTTGTTTTTCTTTTTAAAGATTTTATTGGGGAATTGGCCAAGGGGAACAGCGTTGGGGAATTGGGGAAGGGGAACAGACAAGTTGCCATCTTTTTGTTCTTCAGTTTAGTTGCGGAGGATGTTGCTTCACTGTTGGTATCGTCATTGCGCTCTTCCCGGATGAGGCAGATCGGTCGCTGGCCTCTGGATGTCGCTCACCGCGGCTATTGGCAGCTCACTCTTGGCTGCCAGCTGCTCACGCTGGCTGCGGGCCACTCACTGTAGCCTATGGCAGCCCACTGCAGCAGGGGCTGCAGCCCACACCATCACCGGGGCTCGCACAGCCCAGCTCCAGGTGGAGCTGTTGTTAGCTGTAGAGGGCAGTGTCACTGGCCCTCATGTGGGATCCGAACCGGGGCCGCTGGCATCCCAAAACCAGCGCTTAACCAATGCGCCACTCGGCCGGCCCCATCATTTTTTTCTTTAATCGATTGGAATGATTACCTCTCATTTCTCTTGGACCTGTGGTTGGGTACAGCCAATTTCAAAATCGATGCCACTGAGAAACACCAACGAGTTAGGGTTAAGAAGTAACAAGTTTAGAATTGACAGCTAGATAGCATCTCTACCTAACTATGACCCGTTAACTCCCGAATGGGGACAAGGAGGCTCAGACGATGGGGCTTTGTCCTTGGACTCCCTCGTCCTCACAATAATTGGGTTGTGAAATATGTGGAGGGACTCACGCCGCATCTGACACTACACAGTAAAGAGGAAAAAAGGGGTCCAGATTACAATGAGACTATACAAGTGCTAGGTACCAATTTATTGTCACTCAACTCCAAATTTTCCCTTCAATATATGTTCTGCCATAGCAGGGAGCATGATGCTAAGTTTTCTCAGTAAAGGGACATTTCTCACTAGAGGAACACTGCAGGAGAAAGAGGCTCTCCCGCTGTTCGGGGCACATGTGAAGGTCAAGGGATAAGGAAATCTGTCAGACCTCTGCCCCAGCCATGCACTTGGAATATGTGGCTCCTTGGAAACCCTGCAATCTTGGTGCGGCCTGGTGATAACTGTTCCATAGCCCTCTCCACACCGAAATCAGCCTTCTGAAGGCCTTTTGCCTACATCACACCCTCCTGCTCACCCAAGTTTCTGCCCGCCCTATATACCCACACCTTTAAAGGCTGGTTGCCCATGCCTCCCTCCAGAGGGCTGCTGCTTGCCAAGCAACTGCGAACCAGCACAGCCTGGGCAAAGCAGCAAACTTCTCTGCTATCCTGTGGGCTGAACTACACTTTCTCCAAACAAGGTCTGAACCCCAGCGTTGGAGAGGGGGCCTCCTTCCACCTTTGTCCTTCCTGGGTATTCTCTCTCAGCCCCAGGGAACCATATTTCCTTATATCTTATAGTCACTTATTTCTTAGAGTGTAATAATACCTTATATTAAACTTCCTCTCTGTATAATCCACTGTGTGATTTCCATCTTTTGATTGGACTCACATGATTCAATGACCAAGGTCAAGGTGTGGGATTTCCTATAGGTGGTACTTTCCTGATTTGTCTACTGAGAAAATATAAGCATTATATTAAGAAATTAAGTAGTTTATATATTTGGAACTTAGACTAATAGATATTAAATGTTATATATTAAAATACGAATAATTCTTTAGATGTTTAAAATTGGACAAACTGACAAACAATTAAGTTAAATAATAACAGGGGAGGATTTTAGAAGAATGCATTCTAAAACCTATTTTTAAAAAAAGAACATTGTCTTTGCTATGTGAATATTTCTATCTCAATAATTAATGTCAAAAATAACTAAGAAAAACAAAGAGAGCTTGCTGAATACCCTTGAGTATTCTCCTCCAAAAGAATGACATATAAAAGAATGAAGCTAAAAATGCTTTCCCTGAAAAAACAAGCAGGAAAAAAAATTCAGAACCACCCTTCATTATAGAACAACATAATCTTAATTCCAGACTGAAAAGATTCAGGGTTGGCTGGGAGTAACCTTCAGTCACTTTATGAATGAGAGCAGAGCATCCTGGCTGGCAAAGTATAGTACAGCCTTTTCCCTAGAGCCTCGGATACAACTTCCAGGAGAACAATGGAGAGGGACAAAGAGGAAGCACCCCTGCCTATAAAGCATGTGGAACATAAATGGGAGGATCAACCATTCCAGAAAAGAAATCCTGACTCCAGGTGAAGCTCAGGACATAACCAGAGCAGCATGTGGGAGCAGCATGGACAATGGAAACCTAAGATATTCAGCACTGTGATGGGCAGGCACTGTGGGAGCTTACTACCTATTTGCGCACGTTGGTAATTTACGACTACAGCAGGGACCTGTATGGTTTTAACCTACTGGTTCATCAACGAGATTGGTAATATGATAATGTAGATTTTCGAGACCAAATGAGATGTCTATGGGTTTGATTTCTTTTTTTTAATCATCACTTGAAAACATAAAAGAAAAAAGGCATCACCAGCACAAGTATGACCCCTATAGAGAAACAAAGCCACAGGCCTTTAGGAGACAGGCTATGATATAAAAAAAAATAATAATAATAATACTTCCAGGGACACCAGCCCCACAGCAAGGATGAAGTCCAGCCAGATGCAGTTGTCCTGAGTTAATGTAAGCAAATAAACCATCCTGGGAATTGTCCAACCGTACAGATGGCTGGCTCAGAGAGACCCCCAGCTGCTCTTGAAAGAGACACACCAATTGTGAAATACTTTTTATAAGTGTTGCTTAAAGAACCAAATAGTATTTTAGTGAATCCTTTGCAGACCATGAACCTAAAATATCAGGTGAGATCTTGACGATTTCAAAGAGATTAAGGACGCTTTTATTGTTTCTGTCTGGAATAAAAGCAGACTATATTCTATTCAAAACAAGTATCTCCTAAAGTTCAGAAAATCATAAAGCCTCAAAAGATTACAAAATGATATGAAGGCAGAAAGCATTTTCCTTTCCAGTAAACATTTTTATGAACCCACAGGAAAAAAAAAAAAAGATGAATTTATATACTGTACTGCCTGAAGAAACTAAACTAATTAAAAAAGTATTCATTTTCCTTTTGGGTGGATGTGATGGTTAATTTTATGTGTCAGCTTGGAGGGTGTTTTTGAATGAGATTAACATTTAAATGAGTGACTTCTGAGTAAGGCAGATTGCTCTCCATAATGTGGGTGGGCCTCATCCAATTAGTTGAAGACCTGAATAGAACAAAAAGACCAGCCTCCCTGACCAAGAGGAAATTCTCCAGCAGACGGCCTTTGAACTTCATCTGCACCATTGGCTCTCCTGGGTCTCCAGCCTGCCAGCCCCATAACTGCGTGAGCCAAGTCCATAACTGCGTGAGCCAAGTCCTTATAATAAATCTCTTTCTATATACACAAACATCCTATTGGTTCTGTTTCTCAGCAGAACCATGACTAATACAGTGGGACTCGTTTTACTTGCAATGGTGATAAGATATTGCCATGGCAATATAATCATATATGTCCAGTTTTAACTTCCACTAATGGAAAATAATATTCCCAACTCTTTATAGTCCAGTGCTCTTTTTCCTTGATGAAATCATCCCCAAAAGGAATCTCCTACCTCATCTTCAACTGTCCCTCAGGCCAGGTGGTGAGAAGTAGCACTAAGAAATCCCAATCGTCCTTCTTTTAAGGGCAAGCATGTATGAATATTATATATTTTAAATTGTTTAGATTATATAGCTAGATCTAGTCTAATTCCCTTATAATGGAATTCATATACATCAATGGGTTATTTACTTCAGGTATTTCCATCAGGTTTTCCAATAAATACCATCTGGATGATTTTTTTTTCCCCACTTGCTTTAGTTACCAATAATTTAGCTTCTTAAATATTTTAAAATATTGATTTTTTTCCCCTGACGTTATTGTTTATGCAATTTCATTCTGGTTATGTCAGTGAATACAGACAAACTGCACTCTGAGTCTTATGTTCCAATTCAATGTTACAAAATCAAAGTAAAATTGTATTAAGTACCTCAAATATTTTTTAGTTATTTCATTTATTTTCAATTATTTCCTTTAGGTATTCTGAGTTTTGATACTTGGGGTCATAAGATTCTCATCTTATGAGAAAATGGCTGTCATTTCTATCTTGGATCACAGTCCAGAAATAACAAATGTAATACAATGTAGTGTGGTAAATGTTAACAGGATGGCAGAGAATACAGAGAAGGAGGAAAGAAACCAATCAAAGGGGGCAGGAAACACTTGTAAGAGGTGATGCCTGAGCTGAGCCTGGTGGCTCAAGGTTTGGTGGGACTGGAAAACCAAGGTCCAGAAAGGTAAAAGGTCAATGCCCACTTTCTTGACACCAACAAGGAATCTCATGAAATCTGTATTAACTTTCTGCAATTGCCATAACAAATTACTACATTTCTGGTGACTTAAAACAACAGAAATGCATTCTCTCCGAGTTCTGAAGGCCAGAAGTCTGAAATCAAGATGTCAACGGGCCGTTGTCCCTCGATAGGCTCCAGGGGTGGGGGTGTAGGGGTGGGGTGGGGATCCTTCCTTGCCTCTCCCAGCTTGGCCTATGGTGACATAACTCCAACCTCTGCCCCTATCTTCACAAAGACCTTTTCTTCTGTACATTCTCTTCTGCTCTTATAAGACATCTGTCATTAGATTTAGGGCCCACCTGGATAATCCAGGATGATCTCACCACCTTAACTTATTTCTGCAACATTTTTCAACAAATAATTTGTATCAGCATCCCCAACAGGCTAAAAAATTACACTTGCAGGGTTTGCATATTCAACCTATTCCCATCCAGTCTGCTTTCAACATTTTACAAACAATTACTGTGAAATATTTGTCTTACACAAAGGTATAAAGAAAAACATAATGGGCACCCATGTACTGACCACCCAGTTTAAAAAAGTGAAACTAACAATATAGCTGAAGTCTCTGGATAATATTCCCAACCTCCTTTCCCTCTCCTTTCCCCTAGGCCCCTACTCCATCATGGCAAGACGTAAGCTTTCTTGAGTTTTTACCTAATTATTTTTCATTACATTCCTGGGCTTCGTATGTCTAGACTAATTAGTATATTTTCTTTTTAGTATATTACATACCACCAAACCAACTCTCACTATATGATAACAGATAAGATCATGGTACTTCCAAAAAAAATAAACAAACCCAGAATCTGCAAATTCAGAAAAAAAATTCCTATGACATTACTTTGAATCTGAGTCAATAAACATGAGTTAAATGTTTAACATTTTTATTTCAAAATGATAGCTGCCATTGGACATGCACACAAATCCTATAGAGAAACATGGCAAAAATAAAGCAGCATACCTAATATTTGCCTTCATGCAAAACTTTTATCTAGACTAGAAAAAAAGATCTACAATATGTAGCAAGTTAAAATGAAAGACAAATGAGACTATTAAAGAACTAACTGTGCCATACTTTTTGATAGAATTATAAAAATAGAAGTTGAAAGAAACTCAAAATTACTTAAAGAGGGTATTCCTTCTCTTTGAATATGGCTGAAAACAGCAGTGTCTTGATTCCTGCCTTATCTCAGATTTGTTCAGGAAGGATAAGTTAGGAAAACCTTATGCAGTCATAAAATAATGGACAAGCACAAAAGGGACCGACCATAAATAACAGTCATAGAAACATTTAATGAAATAACCCTATTCGTTAGTCTTGGTGAGCTTCTACTATAATTCATTACCAGAGAGTGCCAAAAGGAAACTTACAGTTGTGATCTATTCGGAGAAAAGGCACAGTAGATTATGAATGCCAGAATATAAAACAGTAATTAAGCCAACCAATATTTATTAAGCACTTCTTCAGTGCCAGGGACAGAGCTATGTGGAGCGAGGAAGGGGGAGGTACAAAGCTTAATGCCTGGAATATAATATGCCCTGCCTTAGAGCTGGTAGATGAAACAATTTAAATTTCAAATAATACTTCCTGAATTGATTCAGAAAATAACTAAAAGAACACACACAAAAAATTAAAGGAATTAAACTGGATGAAGTTAATTTAGTCTCCTGTTTTATTTATGTATTGAGAAATCTTAGGATTACATTAAAAGGACTCAAGTAATGATATTTTAATATATCCAGACTTGAAAATATCCAAAAAGAATGAGCAGTATTTTTCCTTATTTTACCTACCACATAAACATGTCCTTAGAGGCTGTATTTGAAATGAAACAAAGCAGCTCAGATATTCAAGGCACTGTAATTTTAAATGGTGGTAGTATCTAGATTGTAATGATTACTTTAAAGATCCACCGTCAGAAATCTATCTTAAAGTAGTTCAATTAAAGTGACTTAATGTTTATGAAAACACCTACCATCCACTTGATAGAAAGTGCAATCTTAATAAAACTTAATATTGTACAACAGCAGCAATTAACTCCATTTAGAGCAATAGAGCTCAGCTTTATATTTGCAACTATAGGAGCACAGAGTTTTATTTACTGAAAAAGAACTTTGGAAATGATTTTATCTAACCCCTTAATTTTAAAAAAGCAAAGAAACTGAGGCCCGATGACTTAGCCAGCTAGCATCACAGCCAAGATTAAAATTCAAGCCTCCTGACATGAGACTAGTGCTCTTGCAAATTCTTTTGTTGAGCTAAAATTATGAAAGAAAAAAAAAAAAAAAAGAATGGACCCAGCAAAAGCTTTGTTTTCACTAAAAAGCCCAGGAAGCTGAGGCAGAAGGCCAAATTCTCACTCCAGCTCTCAATAATTACAGCCTTAGGCAAGTCACCAAAACTCTCTGGAATTCAGTTTTTACAGATAAAATGAGATGGTTAGACTGGGTCAGTGATTCTCGATATTGACTGTGCAGTAGAGTGGCTTTTTACAAAATGCCTAGGTTCTATGCCACAAGGTCCTATTTTAAAGGATCTGGGATGGTGCCCTGGCATCAATATTAGTTTACAAGTTTCCCTAGTGATTGCAATTGCAACCAAGATTGAGATCCACTGGAGTAAACAATTTTTAGGTACTTTTCTATGAGCTAAAATTCTAATTCATTTTTCCTTGTTTTAGCTGTAGTCATTTGGCTGTGGGTTAAAACTAATGGGTAGGTTAGACACAACAAATGCACACAAATCCAGAAAAAAAACAGTTTCATTTTAGACTTTGCAGACATTCATGGCGTGGGTAGATTCTGTACCATAATCCCTTAGCATTTATTGAGGCCTGTTATGGAGAAGGCACCTGCTGCTTCCCTGATAGATCCTTCTATATGGAGGGTGCTCCATTAGTATCAAACACTTGGCCCTCTCTATGCCTTTCCTCCCTCTATCCAAGGAGAGAGATAATGGCTGATCAGTTGGCAAATTTGGAAGCATAAACTACACGTGCTTGGCTCAGCTCCCTCCTCTTGCCTTTTGGGAATAGGCCAACCACAGAGAACATAGTTCTGACCTAGTTCTCTAAGGATAGTCTCTGCATTGGGATACATCTCAGTGCAGTGCTACTAGGACTGGGGGAATAAGCTTTCTAATTCTGAGGTTAGAATCTGGAAGCTGACCTGTCAGCAAAAATTTATATTTTATTAGAAAGAGGGAGCTATTTTGATTCTCAGATACTTATTCTTTTCTTATTTCAACTGGTTCAGAACTCAGTGAAAGAAGAAGAATGCTATTTATTGGGTCCACCCAGATATCTCAACAAGGCTTACTCTGCATTAGATAATACCACAGGAATACAAAGATGATGTGCTTTGTGTCGTTTGACAATATTCAGAGTGAGTGAATGAACAAATGAATAAATAAATATTACAGTTGTTACAGGCTGAATGTGTACCCCCAAAATTCGTATGTTGAAATCCTAATACCCAACGTGATGGTATGAGGAGGTAGGGCTTTGGGAAACAATTAGGTCATGAAGGTGGAGCCCTAATGAATGGGATTAGTACCTTTATATGAAGAGACATAAGAAATGATCGCTGTCTCCACCATCTGAGGATTCAGAAAGAAAGTGGCCATCTATTAACAGGAAGGTGGCGCTCCCCAGAACATGGCTGTGCTAGCACTCTGATCTGGGACTTCTGGCTTCCAGAGCCATAAGAACTAAGTATTTATTAAGAACTAAGAACTAAGTTTAAGCCACTGGGCATGTAATACATTTTTTTTGTAGCGGCCCTAGGTGACGACAACAATAGTAGATATAGAAGATCATATCTACTCAAGGATTATATTTTAACCATAGGAAATCTTATCAATGGTGCCTTAATGCAAATAGAAGAATAACCTAAGAATCTCCTAGTTGTTTTTTCCTCCTGAAAACATTAGTCAGTATTATTTCTGGAACTGTAACATATCACTTTAAAATACGTGCAATATATTTCCTCTAATTCCTGTTCTTGTAAGACTTGTGAGAAATCTTTAGAAGCCATGCCCTCTACTAAAGGTAAAAACCATGGTTCTTACCAAATGTGTATCACCAAAAATAAATAAACAAAGACTTAGAAGAATGGCCATTGATGTGGCAGAAATGAAGGAACTAAAATATTAATAGAAAGTACAGAATGTATCCTGTATTACTCGGCAAAGAAACAGGTAGATATTAATGTAATCTTGCCTTCCCCAACCTGTCTTCCAGTTAATCTTTCTCAAAAAGCTCCTTCTAAACCACAAATGTGATTATGTTTCTCTCAGACTGGCTTCAAATCCTTACATGGTTCACAACATCCATCATCTTCAAGATGAAAAAGCAAACTTCCTTGAATGGTGTGCAAGGCCTACCATGACTTTGCTTCAGCCCTCTCTCCGGCCTCAGCTCCCTTTCTTCTCCACACACACCCCACATTCCAGCCATTCTATGCTCCTTGAAGACCTCTAAAGATACCTAAGAAACAAGGGTTTATAAGACCAGCGAAAGTGACAGCAGCACAACTGTGTGAAATATTTGTTCACAAACCCAACCTTCAGTTGTCAGGTCTAGTGTTAACTCCTCAGGGAACACTGCCCTAACTCCAACTCTATTACATGTTCTCACAGCACCTTGAATTTCTGCTTTCACTGCTTTTAACACAATTACAGTTTTTACAATTATTTGTGAGATTATTTTATTCATCTCCTTCTCCACATACACTGTAAACTCCAGGAAAAGTGTCTGTTTTTACACTCTAATATGTCCCCAATATAGGTACTACATATATCTGACATATAGTAGATATTCAATAAGTATTTGTCAAATAAATAAATGAATGTTCTTTTATATCGACAAGTCTTTTCACAGTGCTATTTCCTCTGTCATGACTCTCCTTTCCTTCTTTATCTGGCCAATTCCTGTTTTCCTTTTAAGCTTCCGTTATCCTGATCCCTAAGTCTAAGTTAGATACTCTACTTTTGTGCTCTCACAGCATCCTGGATCATATTTTTATATAGCACATACACTTGACCACAGTTTTCTATGTACTTGTCTATCTCTCCCTGTCTCTCCGACTAGACTGTGAGCTCCCTGAGGATAAGGTCTGCATTTATCACCAGGATGTGCTCTGCAGGTAGCACAAGTGCCTAACAGAGGGGCATTCAGTACATGTTTGAATGCGTACAGATTAGACTGCATTTTATGACATAGGTTCACACCTGTCTGCAGAAAACCTTACTGAGTGAAAACATTGTAAGAATAAAATAAAGCTTGAAATAAAACCCCAACATTTAAAGTTTTTCAGAAAGGACTGCGACCTAACAAAATACCTTTAAAAAAAAACTTTTTTAACTATTCTCCTGGGTGTTATTTAAGAATAACAAAATTTAAAACCAGTATCAGAACACTAAATAGAATTTTTAAAATCATAAATCAGTTCTAGAAAAACAGGAAAGCTGAATGTTGTACTCTGCCAAGTTGAGTCATTTTTAAATAATGATATCTCAAGAACCACTCTCTGCCATGTTATCCCATTATTGAAAGAGTACTTTAACTTCAGAATTCCTCTGCAAATAACTTTACCCCTTTACAGGCAATGGTAATACCTTCTGTAAATCTCTCCGAGGGCCCTATATTGAAAGGGAAGAGTTGGATGCTAAAGCAACTTCATTTTTCTTGACACATGAGCTATCCCTCCAAACTTTTGCAACAGTAAACGTTCTTCCAATGATTCTTTAATGGACAGAATTAAAATAACATAGGGACGGGAGCTTGTGTTATTTGGCTACTTCTATCACAGCTCATAAATTACTGCATGTTTGACCTGCTTATGAGCTAGTCTCTCCTAAACCAAAAATATACGAAGATTTCAAGAAACAAACAAAAAGTTAAAGACCAAGAGACTATTCTTTTTTCCACCTTACAACTTGATTTAAAATGCAAAAAAATTAAAACTCAGTGGACAGAAGGGAAGGCAGGGATAGGGCCTAAAGGAATAATGGCAACAGACTCAGCTTCATTCAAATACGAATAGATAACCCAATGCCAGATCACTCTATTTTACTGAACAACAGAAACAAATGGATTACACTAAATTAGATAAAAAATTTTTGGTTTCTTTCCTGTATCTGATTTGATTAATGACATAAAAGATGATAATAAGCTGTCTTCTAGTTAACACTTATACTTGCAGCCCGTGATCCCCACTCTTATCCAGGCCAGGGACTAAAGCCCCAGGGGCCAATACCCAGTCCAATTACTGTCTCATGGCCCTCCAAGAGATTTGCCTTTTCATGTGGCCATACATGAAAATATTTTTTCTTATTGCTATATTTAATCCAAAATTTATCTGGGTTTGCAACAAGAAAAGGACATTCCTTTATCTTCTCCTTCCACTATCTCACCTGGAAATTCCTTATTGTTATAAGTTATTCTTTAATGTGTCATCTTTAACATTCTAAGTCTTCACTAATGTCCCTTAAAAATAAAAGTATTAATTCTTCTATGCAGACTTTCTCCCTCTTCCCACCATCAATGTCTGTTGATATTAACGATTGACTGATGACTAGTATACTACCACTTTACATTAGTCATCAAATGTTAAATCTAAACAGTATACCACATCTCCTTACTACCTGATTTCAAGGCTTACAACATAGTAATCAAGACACTGTGGTATTAGTGAAAGGACAGGCAATAGATTGATGGAAGAAAATTTACAGTCAGAACATTTATAGTCAATAGATTTTCAACAAAAATATCAAGGCAATGCAATGAAGAAAGGAGCATCTTCAACAAATGGTACTGATAAAACTGAATAACCATATGTTAAAAAAAAAAAATTTAAGGGCCAGCTGAGTGGCTCAGTTGGTTAAGAGCTCACTCAAGAGTGCAAGCTGAGCTCTTAGCAACAGCAGTTCGATGCCCAGCCTGAGCTGAGCTGCCGCTGAGCTGCCAACAGGTGGCAGGATGGCTCAGCTTAAAAAACTACAGTGAAAAAAAAAAAAAGCTCTTGGTTTCATTGACTTTTCTGTCTTTTAAGGCTCTACTTCATTTATTTCTGCTCTGATCTGTTTTTCCTTCCCTTTACTCACTTTGTGCTTTGTTTGTTCTTTTTCTAGTTTGTTTAAGTGTATGGTTAGTTTATTTGATATTTATCAAATGATATAATACGAAGCCTGCGTTCAAGCATCCAGCATCTTTACGTAGCTCACAAATTCTGCCAGCTGAAAGCTCTAGGCCCTTTTCCTAGGTAAGGCAGCTTAGAGGACTTGTAAGATGATAAAAAGGGTCTGTGAGTCACAGACTGAAGAACTGCCTTTTCAGGCAAGTGAAATTCAGGGATATGTGACAAAATAGCTAAAGAATAGGGTCATTACTGTTAGAGCAAGGAGTTACAAATAACTTGCCTGCGTGGCCTCCAGGTACATGCAGCTGGGGAGAGGGACCTGGGAAATAATTTAGTAAATGGAAATCACACTGCATATTGAGGAGGCTCAGAATGGACTTTTACATGTTTTGGCTCATCTTATCTTCAATCCAGGGAAATAGGTATTATTTTTCTCTATATTAAAGGCATATGTGTTTCTTTGTCTTCAGTAAAAAAGGCAGGGCTGGTTACACCATTTATAAGGCCTAGTGAAAACTGAAAATGTAGGCCCCTGTTCAAAACTTAAGGATTTCAAGCTGATGACAGCAAATCCTTTAACTGAGCACAAAGGCCTTCTCTAAGAGTGAGCCCTATCCAACTGCACAGTCACATGGCCACAAAACCAGCCCTGGGGAGAAGGTACAGTCCACTAACAAATTCATAAACATGCAAGAGACCTAGGAACAGTTATCCATTTTCTCTAGATTGTCCAATTTTTTGGCATATAATTGTTCATAGTATTTCCTGATAATCCTTTGCATTTCTGTAGTGTTGGTTGTTACTTCTCTTTCACTTCTGATTTTATTTATTTGAGTCCTCTTTTTTTCTTGATAAATTCTGATTAAAGATTTATCCATTTTGCTTATCTTTTCAAAGAAATAGTTCTTGTCCATGCCTTCACTGCACTGATAATTACACCATAAAAATAGTATTTAAAATCTTCACATTCAAATCTCCAGAGGTACTACAGCTTTTTAAATATCCATTTTACTGTCTCAGAAAAGTTCTCCAGGTATCTTTATCTATCTTTTCTATTGAAATTCCCCATCTCCCTTATCTCATACCCAGGAATAACACAAAATATCTTTCTATCATATCCTGTAATATGTCCCTTTTATATGCTTGAAGGTCAACATGGGATGTACATCTAGAACCACAGGATGTAAAAGTAAAAAGCTAATTCATTCTGACATTAGAACTAAAATAAGCTAATTCTTCTGGGGGAAAAATTAATCATTTTTTCAAGAGTGGGCCTAAAAGTGAGATAATAAATGATAAAGTGCTAAATATGTTATAGAAATAACATATATAGAAATAAGCTTTTTATAATTTTTATCTCAAATTTTAATGAAAGGTCTAATCTCTAACTCCTTGAGAAGATATATAAGATTAATTTATAGAAAGAACTAAGAAAATCTAGAAATTATTCCTCTAAAAAACACTGTTTTTTAAAGTCCAAGTGACCTACCCCCTCAAAAAGTCCATATAATTGACATGCGGAGAACATGCAAAGTAGATCCACACAAACATTAAAAAGTGAGAGACTGAGAAACAACTTTTATAAATTAAGGTTACAGAATGATTTGTCCCAGGTTTTCCCCTCAAGGCTAGCCACCATTTTTTTTATTAGTATGGTGTACAAAAAAAAACATAAAACTAACAAGATGAGCCCAAAGAGGCCCACACAGAGACACATTATAATTAAAATGCCAAAGGTTAGAGACAAAAAGAGACTCTTAAAAGTAGCAAGAGAATGGGCCGGCCGAGTGGCGTGGTGGTTAAGCGCTGGCTTGGGAAGCCAGCGGCCCCGGTTTGGGTCCCACATTTGAGGGCCAGTGACACTGCCCTCAAAAAAAAAAAAGTAGCAGGAGAAAAGCAGTTAGTTATCTACAAGGAAGTTCCCTTTAGATGACCAGCTTATTTTTTTCCAAGAACTTTACAGGTCAGAAGGAGTGGCACAAAATATTCAAAGTAATGAATAGCAAAGACCTACAGCCAAGATTGCTCTATCCAGCAAGGCTATCATTTAGAATTGAAGGACAAATAAAGAGTGTCCCAGAGAAGAAAAAGCTAAAGGAGTTATCACCACTAATCCAATATTACAAGAAATGCTCAAAGGACTTCTTTAAGTAGAAAAGAAAATATCAAAAAATGAACAAGAAAATAATAGGAAAGAAAAAAATTCTCACTGATAAACACAAACTCTTAGTAAAAGCAAGGAATAAACCAATATAAATCTAGTACAAAGGTTAAAACACAAAAGTAGGAAGACCATGTATAATTTCAATAATAAATTAAGGAACACACACACACACACACACACTCAAAAGAAACAAAAAATAATGAACAAAACATAAGCGTGGAGGGAGCAAGTAAAAATTGTAGAGATTTTAGAATGTGTTCAAACTTAAGTGACTACCAACTTAAAAAAGGCTGCTACAAACATAGCTTGGTATATAGGAAGCACATGGTAACCACAAACCAAAAAACAACAAGATATATATATATATATATATATATATATATGAAATAAAGAGTAAGGAATCCAAACACAACACTATAGAAAGACGTAAACATACAAAGGATGACAGCAAAAGAATAAAAAAGGAACAGAGAACCACACAATCAGAAATCAATTAATAAAATGGCAATAACTACATACCTATCAATAATCACTTTAAATGTAAATGGACTAAATGCTTCAATCTAAATACACAAGGTGGCTGAATGGATTTAAAAAAACACAAGACCATGGGCCGGCCGAGTGGCGCATTGGTTAAGCGCTGGTTTTGGGATGCCAGCGGCCCCGGTTCGGATCCCACATGAGGGCCAGTGACACTGCCCTCTACAGCTAACAACAGCTCCACCTGGAGCTGGGCTGTGCGAGCCCCGGTGATGGTGTGGGTGGGCTGCCATAGGCTACAGTGAGTGGCCCGCAGCCAGCGTGAGCGGCTGGCAGCCAAGCATGAGCTGCCAATAGCCTTGGTGAGCGACATCCAGAGGCCAGCGACCGATCTGCCTCATCCGGGAAGAGTGCAATGACGATACCAACAGTGAAGCAACATCCTCCGCAACTAAACTAAAGAACAAAAAGACAGCAACTTGTCTGTTCCCCTTCCCCGATTCCCCAACGCTGTTCCCCTCCGCCAATTCCCCAATAAAATCTTTAAAAAATAAATAAATAAAAAAACACAAGACCCATACATGCTGCCTACCAGAGACCCACTTCAGATCAAAAGACACACAGAGACTAAAAGTAAAAGTATGGAAAAAAATATTTCATGCAAATGGAAATGAAAAAAAAAGCAAACTGGGGTAGCAATACTCAGTCAAAAGAGACTTTAAAACAAGGATTGTACCAAGAGACAAAGGGCATTTCATAATAATAAAGGGATAAATCCCAAAAAAGGATATAACTCTCATAAACATCTATGCACTCAACGTAGAAGCACCTAAATATATGAAGCAAATATTTACGGACATAAAGGGAAACACTGAAAGTAATGCAGTCATAATAAGGGACTTTAACACCCCACTGACATAATGGATAAATCATCCAGACAGAAAAATCAATAAGAAAACAGTGGCCTTCGATAACAGATTAGAGAGGTGAACTTAATTTATATTTTCAGGATATTTTATCCCAAAACAGCAAAATACACATTTTTTCCAAGTACACATGAAACACTTTCCAGGATTGGCCACATGTTAGGGCACAAAACAGGTCTCAATAAATTTAAGAAGACTGGAATCATAGCGAGCATCTTCTCCAATCATAATGGTATGAAACTGAAATCAGTAACAAGGAGAAAACAGAAAAACACAAATACATGAAGGGAAATAACATGCTACTAAACAATGAATGGGTCAACAATGATTAAGGAAGAAGTCAAAAGATGCCTTGAGACAAGTGAAAAAAATGCAATGATCTAAAATCTATGGGACACAACGAAAGCAGCTCTAAGAGGGAAATTCATAGGAATGCAAGCCTACCTCAGGAAACAAGAAAAATGTCAAGTAAACAATCTAACAATACACCTAAACAAACTAGAGAAAGAAGAACAAACAAAGCCTAAAGTGAGTAAAAGGAAGGAAATAATAAAGATCAGAGCAGAAATAAATGAAACAGAACCTTAAAAAATAGAAAAGGTTAATGAAACCAAGAGCTATTTCTTTGAAAAGATAAGCAAAATTGATAAATCTTTAATGAGATTTTATCAAGAAAAAAAGAGATAGGACTCAAGTAAATAAAATCAGAAGCGAAAGAGCAGTGAGAACCAACACCACAGAAATGCAAAGGATTATCAGGCAATACTATGAACAATTACATGCTATCAAATTGGATAATCTAGAAAAAAATGGATAAATTCCTAGAAACTTACAATCTTCTGGAATGAATCAGGAAGAAAAAGAAAATCGGAACAGATCAGTAACTGCTAGCAAAATCAAATCAGTAATCAAAAAACTCCCAACAAACAAAATCCCTGAACCAAACAGCTTCACAGGTAAATCTTACCAAACATTCAAAGGACAATTAATACCTACTCTCACACTATTCCAAAAAATTGAAGAGAAGGAAAAGCTCCCAAACTTATTTTAAAGCCCAGCATCACCCTGATACCAAAAGCAGACAAGGAAACTACACAAAAAAGAAATTACAGTTCAATATCCCTGATGAACATAGATGTAAAATCCTAAACAAAATACTAGCAAATTGAATTCATCAATACATTAAAAAGATCATACACCATTATCAAATGGAATTTATTCCTGGGATGCAAGATTTGTTTAATATCTGCAAATCAGTTAACGAGATATACCACATACTCCTAAAATGAAGGAAAATCATATGACCATATCAATAGATACAGAAAAAGCATCTGACAAAATCCAACATCCACTTATGATAAAAACTTTTGGTAACATGGGAATAAAGGGTACATATCTCAACATAATAAACGTCATATATGACAAACCCACAGCTAACATCATACTCAACAATGAAAAGCTGAAAGCTTTTCCTTTAAGATCAGAGACAAGAAAAGGATGACCACTTTCACCACTTCTATTCAACATAGTATTGGAAGTCCTAGCCACAGCAATCAGACAAAAAAAACAAGAAATAAAAGGTAAACAAACTGGAAAGAGGTAAAGTCATTATTTGCCGATGACATACTATATAGAGAGAATCCTAAAGATTCCACACAAAAACATAATAATAATAAAGTCTTCAAAAAAGATAGACATTTCACCAAAGAGGATATACAAATGACAAATAAACACATGAACACTGGCCATTATGTAAATGTAAATTAAAATTAAAACCAAAATGAGTTATCAGTACCCACTTATCAGAATGGCTAAAATAAAAATAGCAAAAACACGAAATGCTTGACAAGAATGTGGTGAAGAAACTAGATTGTTCCACATTGCTAGTGGGAATGTAAAATGATACAGTCCCTAAAAAAAACAGTTTAGCAGATTCTTTAAAAATTAAACATGCAACAACCATATGACCTAGTAATTGCACTCCTGGGCATTTATCCCAGAGAAATGGAGACTTTTATTCACACAGAAAACCATATACAAATGTGTATAGTCTGTTTATTTGTCATTACTGAAAACTGAAAACAACCCAGCTGTCCTTCAGTGGCTGAACTGTGAAACAAACAGTGGTACACGTATGCCATGGAATACTACTCAGCAATAAAAAGGAACAAATTATTGATACACGCAACAACCTGGGTGAATCTCCAGGGAGTTATGCTGAGTGAAAAAAGGCCAATCCCCAAAAGTGACATAATGTATGATTCAAATTATATAACATTCTAGAAATGACAAGATTATAGAAATGGAGAACGGATTAGTGAATGCCAGATTAATGAGGGGTTGGGGCAGGAGGGAAAGTGATTGTGGCTCTAAAAGAGCAACATGAATATGCAGGCCTTGCAATGATGGAAATGTTCTTTATTTTGTCTATATCAGCACCAATATCCTGGTTGTGCTACTGTACAACAGTTTGCATGGTGCTACCATTGGGAAACTGGATAAAGAATACATGAGGGCCGGCCAAATGGTGCATTGGTTGAGTTGGCTTTGGATACCAGCCCTGAGGAGCAGGGCCCCGGTTCAGATCCCACATGAGGGCCAGTGAGTGACGCTGCACCCTCTACAGCTAAGATGGTGAACAACAACTCAATCTGGAGCTGGGCTGCCATGAATCGCCAGTGACAGCGTAGGCTGCAGTGGGGCTGGCCACAGCTGGCATGTGCTTTTGTGAACTGCCGTGAGCGGCCATCCAATGGCCGGGGAGCTACTGCCTCACCCAGGAAGAGAACACTGACAATACCAACATGGACCAGTGAAGCAACGTCCTCCACAACTAGACTGAGGAACAAAAGGACAGCAACTTATGTGTTCCCCTTCCTCGATTCCCCAATAAAACCTTTAAAAAAAAAAAAAAAGAATACATGAGACCTTTGCATTATTTCTCACCACTGCATGTAAATCTACAGATTATCTCAAAACGAAAAGTTTAATTTAAATAGGATGAAAAAAGAAAGCCCAAAATTGATTAGATTCAGAAATAAATGAACCTAACTGATAACATAACCATATAGGGAAAAAAATTAATTCAAGAAACTTTTAAACACAGTGCTCTAAGTATACATCCTTTCTAAGATATTGTCTAACAACCGAAATATGCAAAAAATCTTGAACTTTATTCATCAGTTTGTTGTTGGTAGTGGTACTAATATAATAATCCCCAAACTATCTTGTATATAGTTAGGGCTACAGAAAATGAGCAAATATTATTATGTAATGGAAACCAGGATTTTTACCCATGGAGAGATACAAATATGGAATACAGAAAAGTGAAGTATACACGCACACCCAAATTTCCTATATCTGTCCATGAAAGGATCTAAACCCAGTAACATCCCAGTAGAAATAAGCACACTGAAAGCCCAGATAATGGTTTCCAAACCATTTTTCACTAAAAGGAACCTGGGCTTCCTGGAAAAATAGCTGATTTCTGGTCTAGAGCAGGGAAATTACTAGGTTATCCTGAAACATTTTGTTCTTCCACAAAGCAGGTAAGTGCTCAAAAAAAATGATAGGGACTTATCAAAAGGACACAGGAGCCAGATTGAAGGGACTGTCACTGGCTAAATAAGACAATTTGAGCATCAAAAAGAATCATGATACTTGATTATAAAATTCTGAAAAAAAATCAGATTGTCTATAGTAATACCTAAAAAAAGATGGGGTGCAGGTAGAGAAGAGAAATCCCTTCTTCACAAAAGAATGCCATCATATGGTACAGGAAGGACTGCATTAGAAAATGACTACTTTGCAACCATCAATGTCATAAGTGATTCCCGCAAGAATCTTCAGTCACTGGGTTAAAGTTTGTTGAGGAACAGGATATTCACACAGGTCAAAGTACCATCCCATAGATTACTTGTTAAAAACAAAATACAATTTTGAAAAAAAGAAATAACAAAGGGAAAAGAGTATCTTTATAATGCACAGATTTGGCAGTTATCATCTCAACGTTAGCAATAGTGGAACAACCTGACATTATATGTCTCCTCATGTGACGCTATGAGAAGACCAAAATATATCTATGTAATAACTCAACAAAATGTTTAACCTAAATCTAATCATGAATAAACAATTAGTAAAATATGAATCATTCTACAGGCAGGTAATCTGGACTCCTCAAAAATTTCAATGTCATCCAAAAATGTGTGAGTATTCTAGAATGATTAAAAGAGACTAAAGTGATACAATAATGAAATGTGATGTATGAATCTTGATTGGGTCCTGGATTGAAAAAAAGGCAGCTATGAAAGTCATTTTTTGACAAATAAGGAAACTATATCTTAGATGTTATTACTGAATTAGTGTCAATGTTCTTAGTTACGATTAGTATTGTGGTTATAGAGGAAAATATCCTCATTCTTAAGAGATGCATGCTGAAATATTTAGGTGTGAAGTGTCATAATGTCTGCAAATTACTTTTAAATGGTTTGGGAAAAATACATGCTTATGAGTCAACAGAAAAATAAAAGTAAGTGAATCTAAGAATTTCCACGAAATACCAAATTATTACATTCTTAATGTTTTTATTAATATTTCACCAAAGGTCTGCTAAAATGAGATACAGAGGAAGAAATAAATTTGTAGTACACCAAAACATCTAGTTCTAAATGGACACGTAAGCACTAGGAAAGTTAAAGAATTGTCCTGAATGAACTGTTTGGGGGCATTGCGCAGGCACAGCTGGAGGATTTATTGTACATTGTTGGCACTCCGGATATTGCATGTCTTTGGCGGTGTGCTTGCAGAATACTGTTAAATATCAGAAAATTCAAGAACAAACCAACAAGAATGGGAGAAACAAACAAAATTCTGTGAATTTAAGTCAAGCAACTTGCAAAGACTACAATTACGTCTACTGTGGCCAGCAACGTAGCAGCAGGAATCCTCTATTAACTAGCATTTTTGTCATTGTTCTATACAAAATCAGTATTCCAAATGATGGCCAAGTATCACCACAGGATTCTGACAAGACCGCTACATCATTAAAATTAACTATGTTCAGTCTCACTTTAACGTATCACACGTGGTGTAATGTTCTGATCCTTTAAAACCTGTTAACCCATATTTGACATAGAACAGCTCTCATTAAACTGGTCTATCTGATTAATGAGAATGTGCCATTGCTTAACAATGGTGGAAAGCAGGGTGGAGTAGGGAGGGCAGTGGGTATTGCAGCACAATACATAAGATTTCATGATAAAAAGTCGATACTCATCACACAGTAACTTTTACAAAATAGGCCTTCCAACAACGAGGGCAGTAAAAAACTCAATAATTTCTAAGTGTAATATTCAAAATGTATGTTTTTATGACCTCTGTTGTTTTTGAATGTTTATTTTTATGATCTTAGTTGTTTTTGAGTGTTTAATTGCACATAGGAGTATGGCCACAAGGTGAATTTCAAACTAACCGGGACATCTGTGGAAGGGGGAAGCAGTTGAAGTTGGGGTTTCTGACAATCATCACACTATGAGGCTGGTACCACTAAAATCACCCCATTAAAACTGAGCAAACTGAAAGACAAAAATTAAATAACTTCCCCAAAACCACGCAACTAGGAAGTGAGCAGAGCCGGATTCAAACAGGAAGTCCAACTCCAGAGGCTGCCCTTACGATGACTGTACTATCTGGTGTTTCCATTGTTTGTTAGTTTGGGGGGGGGGGGCTGATGCCACCACCCTTTACTGAACACCTGCACTAAGTACTTTTTGTCATTTAATCTTCACAACAACCCTATGAAGTAGTATTTTTATTCCTATTTTTCAGAAGAGAACATCAAAGTTGAGAGATACTGAGTAATTTGTCCAAAGGTACACTCCCAATCAACGGAAACACTAGGATTTCGTGTGTGTGTCTCATTCCACAGCTTTTGTCCTTTCTAGGACTACACTCTGCCTTCCACATTCTATATATAAACCATTCTTTATTTTTCAAGAAAGCAAATCTTCTCCTAGACAACTTCCAGTATTCGAACATGTGTTCTTATATTCGTTTGGAATTAATTCCTCTGAAAATATTCTTTCTTGTAATTAAGAGATTCTACAATATGAGAGAACCAAGTGAGGGTTTTATAATGTAGGTAATTATCATAGAAAGGCCCTCAAAAACTGGTTCAAACCTCCAAGTTCAACAGGCTTGGAAGCCAGTAATAACTAATGGTACGTATGCAAATCTAACCAAAAACCGGCTTGCACCAGTTGGGGATCCGTTGAGGATCTGACAAGAGTAAAGCTTCATATTATATAAACACATTATTAAATGTTCTTTTAAAAGCAGTTTTACAGAGTTCACAACCACTCCAAAAATGTTTATAATGCATATAGTTGCCCTTCTCTTAAAATAAGAAACTATTCTGATTTTACTTATTTATTTAAATCCTGCTTGTTCCAAAAAGAATTTAAAACAGCTGAAATCACTCTCACTGAACCTTGAGTAGAACCAAGAAAACCAGGGTCCTGGCTGCCCCGTTGGTATGTAAGATTCTGATACACATTTACTATATGCAGCCACAGCTAGGAGGTGTAAACTTTGGCAACTTTCCAAATCTAAAAAATGAGGATAATAACAGAACCTGCCTCACAAGGTTGCTGTGAGGTTTCAATGAGCTGACATGTGCAAGATTACAACTGTGCCTGCATATGAGCATTCTATGTATTGTTATTGTGGCAGCTGATTACATCCACAATTGAAGCACCGCTTGTATAGAAAAACACCCATCAGCTTTCTTCTATCCAGGGAAAGCTTTGAGGAAACTCACTCAGAACTTGATCTCACACTTGTCCTCTTAACATCTGAATCCTCTTCCTTTAACCACCACACATGGTAAGAGCCCTCATCCTTAGAAAAAGCAAAAAGCTTCAGCTGACTCTTCCATCCAACCAAACTACCACTTTTTTTTTTTTTTGCTAGTTTTCACTGTCAAACTTCCTGAATGTATTTTCTGTAGCTACTGTTATTGACATGATTGAGATGTGCCTTAGAAAAACCAGCGGGCATTACCCTGGGGGGGTCAGAACTTGATTTTGTGAGTCTCCCCAGAGCTGTGTAGAAGCAGGAAAACAGAACAGAATAACACAAAAACCACAATGCTAATATACTAACTGAGAGAAGTATATTTGGCCTAAGGTCCTGATAGTTAAATTCTCTAATTAGCTCCTTCTCTCCCTATAGAAAATCTATAAATAGAAAGCCAAATTATAATCAGACGTTTGCTGGGATAGTTCAGTCATAAGGACCAGATATTTAAGCCTCTGGGCAGTATACCACTTTCTCTGAACAGTCCCCTAAAAAAGACTCCAAATTCTGCCTCTCCAACTCCCATTTTTCTATGTTTCTATGCTGCCCATCCACCTTCTGCTGTGACAGTCTTTCTTTAGATATGTTAATATCATCTATTAGACTACATTAAGTCCCACTCTTTCTGCTTTCAACCTGAAAGAGATAGACATCTCATAAGATGTATTCTGCAGAAAACTGAGCTTATCTATTATGTCATTTTATTAAGCCAAATCTGGGTACTGCTGGTGGCATCTACATCACACCAGGTACACTCTCCCATCCCTACATAACCCCCATCGCCTTCTAATCAATTTCTTTTCCTTAACTCTTAACTTGGATGTCATTCTCCAACCCATTAAGAATGAGAACTCTTTACAGTTCTCATTCTTTTATATTTCACTATTGCTATTAATACAATTTGCCACCCATCTCTTAAAAACTTCCCCACATCATTGGCTTTAATGGAGCCAAAAAGCTTGATTTTGTCCATTAATTTTAAATTGCTCTATAGTACCTATGGTGGCTAAGAGTCCAGGTCCTAGAATCAGGCCTAGATCTAAATCCAGGCTCTACTCCTTACTAGCTATGTGCCCAGGGAAAAGTTACTTTACCTCTCTAAGCCTTTTTCCTCCACTGTAAAATGGACATAATGACATAATTGCCTAATAAGTGCTTAGTATAATGAGCTTATTCTGACACGAAGTAATCACTCAATAAATATTAACTATTATCTTTGTGTCCTAATTCTCAGCTTCTGGCATTCGAGTCTCCTCTTCCTACCTTGAAAAATCCACGCTCTCAAATAGTTTTGACTAATACTACAATTAAGTATATTCCTGAAGTTACTGTTGTAGGACTAAACCTTCTACCCTCTTCTTCAGTAGTAGAATCACTATTTGTATATTTCACCAATCTCTAAGAAATAACCTGCTGAAAACTGATTTTATCTTCATACCCTTTCTTAAAACTCTCATTTCCCCTGGCATCTGCAATACCCTATTTCCCAGGTTTTTCTCTTATACTCTACTGCCAGCTCATCCTCCTCTACCAGACTCTAAACAGTAGTTTCTAAAGGGAAAGCCTAAGGCTTTTCTACATTTCTCATGTATGTATATAGTCTCTCCCTTGGAGAGCTCATGCTTCATCATGGCTACATCTGCAATCCATAAATAGGTAAATGTCTTTCATATTATCTACGGTGTAAGCCTCGCCTCTGAGCTCTAGATCCCTATAGCCAACTGCCTACAGGCATCACTATGTTACGACAAGGCAACTTAAATTGAATAGGTCCAAAACTGGATTCATGGTCTTGGATTCATGATCCATGATCAATCAAACCTAGTTCTTCTCCAGTATTTTGTTGTTAGTGATAGTGAATGAATGGCACCACCATCTACCCAAGATGCATAACATGGAATTCTAGAAGTCTAGGAATTATCCTTTATAGCCTTCCTCGTCCTCCCCCTCCAAATCTAATCTATTCTAACTTCCATTATGTGGATCTTCTTGCATGAATTTCAATCTATTTTTTACATTAATACCAAAATCACCTCCCTTGCTGATTTCATTCTCCTGCTTCCCAGGTGATCACTATGATGCTTAGGTTCTGCCAAATGAAACTCCAGACTTTTTCACTTTTCCTGTTCATCACTCCTTCACATATCAACAATCTAACATCTTATTCCTTCTAAATATTGTGTCTACCCCAACCACAAAAATGTACTTTACAATGTTTGCATATGACTTATTCTTTTCCAGCCCTCTTCACTAGCCAAGCATGTCTTTTTCTCTCTCAAACGCCTCTTGGAATCCTTCACTCATTAACTCAAACGAGTATCGTTCCTTACTGGGGGAAAAATAAACTTGCAGATTCAGGACCACAGTTTATTGAGTCCAATAATCTATCTTTGATGGTGATACCAACAAAATATATTATAGCTTCCCTCCCAGACATAGTACTCAAAATCTATCATTACGCAAATCCACTAATTATTTCCTTTAATAACCCATCAAGCACTGAATCTATGAATATATACATGTTTTCTATGTCTTTTGTGAACATGTATATATTTTCAGCCTTTTCTATTTCATAAGGTTGTGAATTTCTCAAGTTTAGCATCGACCGTATGAAACTGAACTTCCTTTATTTGTTCTGGATTTCCTAAGCATCAAAGCAGTCTTCTCATTTTAACATTTCTGGATTTGGTGAACAAGCTGATAGCTTTCCCACACGTATTATTTGTGATTTTAAAGGACTATAAAAATAAACACAGCTCGGAGGGTGGGTTCAGCGCAGGAAGGATGATGCCGTCCTGTGGGTTGCATGTGGGGCGGGCTCCACACGGGAGAGTGGCCGCTGTCTCTCTAGCCCTCGCCCTGGGGCCACACAGCTCAGGCTTTCCCTGTGTGTCTCTGGAGCCTCTCGAGTTGCCGTTCCTGTACAGAGCCTAGGAAGTCTGAGAACAAGGTGCCTGCGTGCTCAAGTTCTGTCTCCCACTGCTCCTGTTCCTCCTTCTCCACAAAATCCTGCTTTTAAGCCTCCTCCCTTCCTCTGGGAGAGTCTCAGCAAACCTGATTCCTAGAGACCTAGACAGATTTTTGGATTTCCTTTTATTAAAAACATGAGATTCCAAACATAAATAAATAAATAAATAAATAAATAAATAGGCATGACACATGCCCTTATACTCTGCCTAAAGGATAGGATCCAGCTGTATTTATATTTGCATCCCTTGTTTCCATGATTACGTCTCATGGAAAGAAGGTGCTCCAAACATGTTTGACGTAATTAAAGGAACTCTGCTTAGGACTGATGTAATGTTCATGCATACCAAAAAGCATGCAGAACTGCTCAAATGTGTTAACTCTGCTTCTTTTCAAGAAACATAATATTTGGGCTTAAGAAAGGGTAGAAAGAATCGATGCCCAGTATAGGTGAGGAGGCTGTAATATAGCATCTTGCTGCTCTAAATGAAGTGCCTTGTGAATGTGATCACTGAATCACTGCCAGTGGAGGAAGCATGGAGACTCGGAGGGCTGCCAAAGGCTGGGAAAGAGCAAATAAACATAGTCTGACTTTTTAATATCTTATTCCTTCTAAATATTCTATATTTAGTATACTTCTAAATATCCAGTATACTTGATGTCAATCTTTTTCTCAATTCAGATTATATGAATAATATTGTACTATTATTAATAATGTTAACAATCTGAATTCAGATTATATGAATAATACTGTACTATTGTTAATAATATTAATAATTAATAATATTAGGGCTGGCCGAGTGGCTCAGTTGGTTAAGAGCTTGCTCAAGAGTGCAAACTGAGTTCTGAGCAACAGCAGTTTGATATCCAGCCGGAGCTGAGCTGCTGTTAAACTGCCAACAGGTGGCAGGATGGCTCAGCTCAAAAAAAAAAAAAAAAAAAAAGAAAGCTTTTGGGCCGGCCGAGTGGCGCATTGGTTAAGAGCTGGTTTTGGGATGCCAGCGGCCCCGGTTCGGATCCCACATGAGGGCCAGTGACACTGCCCTCTACAGCTAACAACAGCTCCACCTGGAGCTGGGCTGTGCGAGCCCCTGTGATGGTGTGGGCTGCAGCCCCTGCTGCAGGGGGCTGCCATAGGCTACAGTGAGTGGCCCGCAGACAGCGTGAGTGGCTGGCAGCCAAGCGTGAGCTGCCAATAGCCGCGGTGAGCGACATCCAGAGGCCAGCGACCGATCTGCCTCATCCGGGAAGAGCGCAATGACGATACCAACAGTGAAGCAACATCCTCCGCAACTAAAAAACTGAAGAACAAAAAGACAGCAACTTGTCTGTTCCCCTTCCCCGATTCCCCAACGCTGTTCCCCTCCGCCAATTCCCCAATAAAATCTTTAAAATAATAATAATAATATTAACTAATGCTATTAATAATCTGAATTGAGAAAAAGATTGACATCAAGTATACTGGATTATTGTTGGCAGTTCTTTCTGTAAAAAGAAAATCAGACCTACATTTATTTGCTCTTTCCCAGCCTTTGGCAGCCCTCTGAGTCTTCATGCTTCCTCCACTGGTGGCAGCAATTCAGTGATCACATTCACAATGTGCTTCATTTAGAGCAGCAAGATGTTACATTACAGTCTCTTCACCTATACTGGGCATCAATTCTTTCTACCGTCAGAAAAGGTGAAATACTGCCATTTGTGACAACATGGATGGATTATCATGCTAAGTGAAATAAGTCAGACAGAAAAAATTGAGAACCATGTGATTTCACTCAGATGTGGGATATAAAACTGAAAGCAACAAACAAACAAGACTAACAAACAAAAACTCATAGACACAGACAACAGTTTAGTGGTCACCAGAGGGCAAGGGGGGTGGTAGAAGAGGCTACGGGGGTTCAAATCCATGGTGATGGAAGGAGATTTGACTTTGGGTGGCGAATACACAATGCAATATATAGAAGATGTATTACAGAACTGGACACTTGCAACCTATGTAGTTTTATTAACCATAAACTTAATAAAAATTTAAAAATAGCTTCTAATCACTTAGAGAAGAAAATGGTAAGCATTTGTGGAACCATCCTGATTTATACCAAACTAATCTGGTTTCCTCCTTTTTTTTAAGGGAGTGTGCTTATATATAGATCATACACCAAAATGCAGTAAAAATAGTATATTGGTATGATTTCAACAAAGTATTTGACCAGGTTCCCATTATATCCATATGGATGAGATAAATATAAGATGGTTAACAGTACAATTAGGTGACTCAGTATTGTATGAACAACCATAACAAGTGCTCATTAATGGATTGCTATCCACCTGAAGGGCGGTTCTATTGGCAAGCTTCGGGACTCAATCTGTGGCCTTCCACTATTCAACAACTTTATCAATAGCTTGACTGAAGATGTAACACGTTACTATATTACTGTTGGCACCCAATGTGCAGTTGACATGAAACTAGGGGGCTCATTATATATATTACAAAAGAGCCAGGATCTAAAAACACAATGACAAGCCAGAAAAATGGGCTAATTCTGATCAAATGAAACTTAATAGGGAAAAATATCTAAGAGATCAATCAATATTGGTATCCAAATATATCGTGGATGCCAAAAAAATGTACACACATTTTAAGAGATGGTCAACATTGCTCAAGCAGTTCACTGTAATCAGAAATGCCTGAATGCTGATGGTAACCACTTTGGGCACCTCTTGTAATTGTAGAAGTCAAACATGACTTGTATTCATCTTTTTTATCAGTATATATTGAGTATTACAATTTTAATACAGTTTTTCTTTCTTAAAATGTGTATACAGGGCTGGCCAAATGGCGCATTGGTTAACAGTTGGCTTGGGACGCTAGCTCTGAGCAGCCGGGACCCGGTTCGAATCCCACATATGAGGGCCAGTGACACTGCCCTCTACAGCTAAGATGGTGAACAACAGCTCCATCTGGAGCTGGGTTGCTGTGAGTCGCCAGCGACAGCGTTAACTGCAGCTCTGGCTGCAGTGGGCTGCCATAAGCTACAGTGAGTGTCCAGCAGCCAGCGTGAGCGGCCGGCAGCCAGTGTGAGCTGCCAAAAGCTGCCATGAGTGGCCGTCCAAAGGCTGGCGACTGATCTGCCTCACCCAAGAAGAGCGCAATGACGATACCAACATGGGCCAGTGAAGCAACGTCCTCCACAACTAGACTGAAGAATAAAAGGACAGGAACTTATCTGTTCCCCTTCCTCGATTCCCTAACGCTATTCTTCTCCAATTCCCCAATAAAAATCTTTAAAAAAAAAAAGTGTATACACTTTTTGGCACCCTCTGTATATATAACTGTGAAATGGGCAAGCACTGTGACTTAATTGACACATATGTAAAACAACACAGGGCTTAATGGCTTTAATTGACCCCAAGCTTAGTTCAATCTGACAGCAGCAAGCTCCATATGATGTGGATATCCGAAAGCTAATGTAATGCTAGCTGCAGCAGTAGTATCTCAACAATGGGAGACAGTAGTCCTGCTCAACTCGGGAATGATCAAACCACCAGGGATACTGTGTACCCTCTTAGGATGTCATAATCGTCAAAACATCTTAACCATACTGGCACATATTCAGAACAGAATAACCAGGATGCTTAGCAGCCTGGATATTATTCCATAAAAGGAAAGACAAAGAAAACAGATTTATAAATAGGATAAAAAGGTGCCTTCAAGGGCTGGCCGAGTGGCGCAGTGGTTAAGCGCTGGCTTGGGAAGCTAGCGGCCCCGGTTCGGTCCCACATGTGAGGGCCAGTGACACTGCCCTCAAAAAAAAAAAAAGGTGCCTTCAGAGGCAAATGAAGGCTACCTTCATTCAGTCATTCAACAACCATGAATTTCAAACCTGTACATTGTGACAACAGCTGGGGATACAGAGAGAAGATAATCTACATCCCTGAGAAATTCATATGTATATTTGAAGAGTTGAAACAGCTATGCTCTAAATAAGGGTTACATTATTTCATAAAGTAGAAACAGGACCAATGGAAAGAAGTTAGAAAGTAACCAATTTCAGCTCCATATAAGGAAGAGTAGTATTCTAAGTGTCAAAGCTGTCTCATGAAGAAGCTGCCTGAGAAGACTGCAAGGTTAGAGTTACTAATGGTATCTTAGAAGGCAGGCTGCTGAAATCAGACAGGCACTGAACTGGACCATCTTTGACGTTCCTCACATTCTACATTATGATTTTACACTTCCCCAGGAAATGGACTCTCACCAATCATCTTATTTGTGTAGTTCAGCATCACAGGTTTCCTACAGTTGCTATTTCCAACTTTGTATCCTGTCCCACACTGAAGCGATGCTTTATAACTGGGAATGGATCCAAGAGCAATAAGAATAAAGAGATATAGGGAAAAAAACTGACCCATCAGCGCACACACACACACACACACACACACTCAATACTGTTTGATGTATTTGTAAAGACAATGTAAGAATTTTCTATCCTTTAAGTCATAAATTCAATTAAAAATATTATGTTCACTTAATGTAAATAAGGATTTATTATCTACTGTATCTCTTGTTGGGAGCCATATTTTTTTTCCAAACAAACAAGGAAAAAATTTTAACTTAAGATCACTTCAATAATTTTGTCCTAAATATGCACTCCAAAACTCTCCATTATAAGGTTAAGTGGAAACTATGTTTGGAATATATTTCTAATAAGAAATGATTCATCAGGTATAGCAGGCCAAATACCATGAACTAATCAAATTATGGAATTCTGATTAAATGGCTACTTAAGTTTAATCCATTTTTAAAACCACAGGCAGGATAAACAGACAAAAGGCCTAGACCATTTACTTCTGGCTTTTATAAATCAGTTTAAGATCATTTAAGTTTACTTTCATTTTTTTTACTTTGTCATTTTAAAACAGTCTCAGATTTTGGCACTATCTGCTGCAGCTGGGTATTTAAGGAGTTTACTCTTCCAAACTGTTAATATTAACTTCTTGGAAGCAGTCCCACACACTTTAGCACTTGCTCAATTTGGATGCAATAAATGGGTCACAATTCAATATCCAAGGTCTCTTTTAAATAGCAGCCCGTAAAGACAAAACTAAGAAATAAAGAGGGGCATCTTGAACCACTAGCCCTGAAAAACGGCTTCTCCTTCGGTTGTCATCAACTCTGATGGCTCTCTCTCTCTACCATTTCTCAACACACTGCCTGGTCGTTTCGGTTTCAAAAGAAAAAGATTCCAGTTTTCCTGGGATGGGGTTTCCCTTTTGTAGAAGTGGTTAAAGCTAGGCTACCCACGGGATTTCATATCGTTGCCAAGGCAGCTCCAACCCGAGTTGTCCCGCGTGAGGGCAACTCCCGCCAGTCCGCCCGGAGCCCAGGGCGGCCCCAGCCTGCGGCAGAGCAGCCCCGGCCAAGCCCGGGACCCCGCCGGGGGCTGCAGAGTCCCAGCCATGACCCAGGATGACCCCGCGGGTGCCCCCAGGACCGCGGCGTAAAGCGGAGCGACGCGGCTCGACTTACAGTGACACCATCCTAAGTGACAGCACCAGTGCAGCTTGAAGCACTTGCCATGGCTGTGCGTGGCACAGATGGAGAGCCCGTCGCACGGCTGGAAGTCGGGTCTGCGGGCAGCGCAACTCCGAGCCAGGGCCTGCGCCTCGTCCACTTTCTCGCTCTTCCAACCCCGCTCCGACGCGGGCGAGGCCGCCGCGCTCATTTCCTCTCCCTCCGCGGAGCCGAGACCGGGAGAAAGAAGAGGCGTCTGGAGGGGCAGCAAGCCGAGTCGGCTGCCGACGCGGAGGGTTCGGCGCGGGCCGGGAATCACGCCAGCGCGTGGCGGCGGCGGCGGGCGAGTGGCGGTCCCAGGCTCGCAGAGGAGCTGCCCCGGGCGCTGCGACCGGGGGCTGGGCCTGCCGCCGCCCCCCGCCCCCCTCCCCCTCTGCCGCGGCGGGCACCGCGCCCCACGCGCACGCGCGCCCCGGCCGGTCCAGGCAGCCGCCGCTCGTCCCTCTGCAAGCGGGGCCGGCCTCTGAGCACACGCCCGGGTCTCTCTCTCCGAGAGTCCCTGCCACACACTCACTCGTTCCTCGGAGACTAACCCCAACCCATGGAGGGCCGCTACGAACCGACACACGCCTCGGGGGCTTGGTGTCCACGCGCACACCAATTGACACGCACACTTCCCTCCAAGCTGGGTGGTCTCGACGACTGACACACTTGTCCACACTCCAATGAAGGCTGTGCGCACCGAGGACACGCCCACCCGACCGCTCAGTGGGCTGGTCCCTGCGCATCCGCGAGTGAGGTTTTCTCGAGCACACAGCCTCTCCCCACACGCGCCTCACATTTCCCTCGTACACTCCTCCCAGGGTGTTTGGGCACAGAACCCCTTGGAGGCGCGCACACGTTCCCACACGCGCGCACTCCCAGTGGACCTGCCTCCCGCCTCGAGCGCGGCCCCTGGGGCTCCTGCCAGGGACCAAAGCCGCCAGCCCTGGCCCTCGGCTGGGGCTGCAGCCCAGGCCTTGATGAGTGGGAAAGTAACCAAGCTGGGTGCGGTGATGTGGGGTGTGTGTGTGTGTGTGTGTGTGTGTGTGTAATGCGTGTGTGATGTATGGAGGGAACTAGTATGCAAAATGCGCTGCATGCATGTGTGTGTGGTTTGGTGTGTATGTGATGTGTGTGTTGTGTAGGTGTGTGATTGTTATGTGGAGTATGCGTGGTGGGTCTGTGTGTAGTTGAATGGGTTGTTCAGTGCATACATAGTACAGTGTGTGTGTGGTATGCCTAATGTACGTGACTGTTACGTGGAGTGTGTATAATAAAGCGTGTGTATACATGTGTATGTGGCAGGGATGTATATGACCAATACGGAGTGTGGGTTGTGTGTATGTGTATGCAGTAGAGTATATGTGGTGTGTGTGGTTGCATGTGTGTGTATTTATGTGTACATGGTCTGTGGGTGGGTATGGTTATTACATAGAGTATGCATGTGTGTGGGGTATGTGTGTGGCAGTGTGGTGCGTGTGCTTGACATGTCGAGTGTATGCCTGGTAGGTGGAGTTGGGTATGTATGGTACATATAGGTGTGGGCACACAAACAGGACTCATGTTTGCCTTTGAGCTCTGTGTGTGCCTTTGCATGTTAATGCCTGTCCTAGCCCGAGGTTGTGACTAGTTGGATGGTGGCTGCAGCTCTCTCACCCAATCAGTTTGCCTTCTTCCCTCCTGGGGACTAGTTGCTCCAAATAGATTTTCCATGCCAGGCTGGGCTGCGAGAACCCACCCCAGGCTGGATTCAGTGAAGAGAAAACAAACCATTTGCTCCCACAGAGCACGGTTGGGAATTAGTGTTTCCCTGCAACAAGGCCAAACTCAGCCTTGAACACAGAAAAGGAGGGGACCTCCTCTCATCATTTGCCAAATGTTTTTCAGAGCAGAGGATAATGCCTGTAATTGCCAAGGTTCAGGGAACAACAACAAAGCTTTACAGCGTTCGCAACATGTTTATGCCCAGATTCACTTTCTCCATTACTTTATTCCTTTCCTGCTTTGCACTGACAAGGAGACTCATCATGGTTTTGAAACAACCAAATTCATTTTTAAGCACTGAAAATCTTTGCTTCTATAAGCAATCTTTCATAATTTTCCCTTTTATTTGACCTTGGCTTAAGAACAGAAATGTAATTTGCATACATCTGACTCTTGAAATCTTTATTTATTAGGGGTTGGGGAAAGACTCAATTTGGTGGCAAAGGCATTTTCAAGAAAGGTCTGAATCAAAATGTCAAAATAAGGGCCAGCCGAGTGGCGCATTGGTTAAGAGCTGGTTTGGAACACCAGCAGCCCTGGTTCTGATCCCACATATGAGGGCCAGTGACACTGCCCTCTACAGCTAACAACAGCTCCACCTGGAGCTGGGCTGTGCAAGCCCTGGCAATGGTGTAGGCTGCAGCCCCTGCTGCAGTGGGCTGCCATAGGCTACAGTGAGTGGCAGGCAGCCGGCGTGAGCGGCCAATAGCCGCGGTGAGCGAACATCCAGAGGCCGGTGACCGATCTGCCTCATCCGGGAAGAGCGCAATGACGATACCAACATGAGCTGAAGCAACGTCCTCCGCAACTAGACTGAAGAGCAAAAAGACAGCAACTTGTCTGTTCCCCTCCCCCAATTCCCCAATAAAAATTTTTTTTTAAAAATGTCAAAATATGATTCCCCCAATAACCTAACATTGAAATAGTTATAAACATGAAGCATCATCTTTTCAGCTTCAGCCCAAGGTTTCCCCTTTCCCCAAAAAAACTCTTAAGGTTTCATTCCTGACTCATAAAATCTATCCATCCCTGCTGTTGATTTCACAGTCTGATCCACCTCAAAATAACATGAGTAAAAGGAAGAGAAAGCTTAATCAGAGAAATCCATAATGAATTATTGCTGTAGCAAGCCAACCCAGAATTTGTCAAAGGGGGATTCCCATCTCTCTTACCCTATTTTTCTCCTTCCCCAACCTATAAACTTACTCTAATACTGTCCATATTATATAAGGCCTCTCACAGAATCCTATTAGTATTTCAGTAACTAGTAGTTTTGTTTTGTTTTTGAGGGCAGTGTCACTGGCCTTCATATGTGGGACCCGAACCGGGGCCGCTGGCGTCCCAAGCCAGCGCTTAATCACTGCGGCACTCGGCCGGCCCAGTAACTGGTATTTGAACAGGATCCTTTCACTGGTATTTACTCTAAGGTGAACCATGTTCTAAGATCCTAGTATATGAAACCATACCATCTCAGCTAGTGAAAACTGAGCATGAAAAAAAATGCAATATACCAGGAGGCAAGGTAAATTACCCAAATACCCTATTTATGTTAGCCAGATGATTCGAAGCTAAGACACCTTTACATTTTTTGTAACATAAAACTCATTTCATCCCCTTGCCCGAAAGATGTCATTAACCTCTAATGTCTGCAGTGCGGCAGGAGGAGTTAAATGTACTGTGACCTCAGACATTTACACACACAGACTTCAGGAGGTGTTGTCAAGTTTTAAAATTTTTATTATAGAAAATAAAACATACAGAACTAGAGAGACTAGTGTAATGAACCCCCACATACCCATCACCTGGTTTCAATAAATACTAACCATTTTGAAAATCTTGTTTCATCTATAGCTCCACCCGCTCCTAACCTCCACCCTGCCACTGGATTATTTTGAAGCAAATCCGAGACATCATACCATTTCATACATAAATATTTTGGCGTATGTCTCTAAAAGTAAAAACCATAACCCACAATACCATTGGCACATAGGATTCAATTTGATCATAAATATGAATTTGTTCCAAAACTGCTGATTTCTCTCCAGCTCTATTTTAAGAATGCCACTCCTTCTGCCTAGAATTTTCTTCCTTCCCCCTCTTTTTCTTCTGCCTACCCCTTCAGCTTAGGTGCCACTTCCTCAAAGAAGCTTTCTCTGACCAACTCAGACTAAGTTAAATACACTCGCCCTTCATATCACTTAACTTTAAATGAATAATTAAAGAAGGAATTATTGAACTAAGGTCTTTCCCCATTTCCTCCGTCCCCTGCCACAAACTGTAAACTCCTTGAAGGCAGGAGCATGGCCTCTGTCCTGTTCACCACCTGTTCCCAATACTTAGCACGAAGAATCTATAATTGGTGAAGTAGTGAAAATTATTCCATCTCAGATTTCAAAGGCTGGAGAAAGTTCACCTGTGGTAAATTGTTTGTAAATATAGGTGAATAATTCCTATAATTACCCTTTCTGTAATCACACCCTTAGATATTCCCCTCCCATACTGACTCTGAGCTTAGCTATGTTATTAGTTGTCTATTGCTATTTAACAAATCATCCCCAAATTAAAACGATGCACAGTTTCCATGGGTCAGGAACCCAGGCATGACTTAGCTCTCAGCTTCAAAGTCTCTCACAAGGCTGCAATGAAGTTATGGGCCAGGGCTGCATTCTCATCTAAAGGTTCAACTGGGGAAGGTCTTCTTCCAAGCTCACTCACTGACTGGTTGTTGACAGGATTCAATCTTCAAGGAACTGTTAGGCTAAGGGTCTCGGTTCCTCACAGGTTGTTGACTGGAGGGCGCCCTCAGTTTGTTTTCACATGGACCTCTCAATAGGGCAGTTCACACATGGCAGCTTGCTTTACCAGAGCAAGCACATGAAAAAAGTCAGAGAGAGTGTCACAGTCTTATAACCTAATATCAGAAGTGATATCCTATCACTTTTGCCATATTCTATTCATTATAAGCAAGTCACTAGGACAAGCCCACACACAAGGGGAGGAGATTACACAAAGGCATGAATATCAGGAGGCAGAAATCATTGGGAGCCATTCTGACGCTGCCTACCACACCATGTGATGTGCTTTAGCCAATGGGAGAATAGTAAACATAGCATAGTAAAGATTTCCAAAGAGTATGCTCATTGGAGTTTGCCATCCCTTTCTTTGCTTGGAAGGAACCCTGAGCTCACCATGTATACAAGACTACTGGAGGATGAAATGGGGGAATAGCCTTATGGAGGAGAATGGAGGTCCCAGTTGATGAGCAGCCAATTCCTAGCCAATGGTCTATCAACCAATAGAACTAACAGTGAGACCCAGACTGTCCTAGACCACAGCTGGTCACTGAAGCCTGAGAGTGATGTGCTGAGCAAGTCCTGACGAGAACCACCAGGACATGCTACAAAATCACAGGCTACATAAAACAATTGTTGTTTTAAGCCACTGACTTTTTGGTGGTTTCTTATATAGTAAAAGCTAACTCAACTATCAATCCTCTCATGTTGTAGACAAAGTAAATGAAGATTCAAGAGGCCAAATGACTTGCGCCCTGTTGCAGTGCAGCAGGCATAGTGGGGAAAGTGCTCTAGGACCTGACCTCAGAGCAATGCGGGTACTTCAAATCTAAGCTCTGTTGCTTTCTGGCTGGGAGACCTCGGCAACCCCCTAATGCTTTCTGGGCTTCAGTTTCTTTACCAGCAAAACAAAACAGAAGTTTTTCTCGAGTATCTTTTAGCACTCAAAGCTATAACTTGTCCATGGGCTAAAGACAGAGCTAGGGCTAGAATCCATTCTGTTCAGATGTCATGTGTGAATAGTTAGCTATCCACTTCCTATTCTATTGCTTCACATTTGTCTAATGCTAATATAAGTCGTGTCTATGCACACCGACCATTCTGAACACTTTGATAAATTGAGTCATTACAAATCAGTTGCTTTTTGGTTGCTTGATTGAACCAAGCCACTAATTCCACTATGGTTATAAATAACCTGCTAGTAATTGGTCAATTTGTCATATTAAAGCAATTAGAATGATGAAGTAGATGAAGAAGCTTCCAAATGAGGTACAACTAAATTAGGAGTCTTCTGTGGGGAGGGAGGATGTCTCCTTAGCATTGCCACTGACATAACAGGCCTTCATCATCCCCTTAGCATAAAGGAAAGAGCAGCAGCTTTAGAAACAGAATGGAATCAAAGCTCAGCTCTGCTACCACCTAGCTGGGTGATCTTGTGCAAGTTATTTAGCCTCATCTCTTAAATGAGAATTATAATTGCGACCTCATACACATGCAGTGAACACTAAATATGATAACATGCGTGAAGAGCCTAGCATTGCTCCTGGCATATTGCAGATCCTCCTGTTCCCAGCACCCCTAAACACCCTCCCTGCCCATAGGCTCTCTGTGCTCCAAGCCTTCCTTCATAATGCTGAGAAGAGAGCTTTCTAAAATCTGATATATCATACCTGACCGTAAAAGCCTCTGACATTTCTCATAACCTACTGAGAACAATTTAAACTACTTTGTAGCTTATACAAAGCCCTCCCAACCTCTCCAGCACCCTTCCCCATGCCTCCAAATTTGTACCCTCCCCAGATTATTGTTTTGTTTCTGGAAATGTAATATTCTCTCCTGCCTTCCTCTGTGCCTTCCCTCATCCTGTTCCCTTTGCCCCAAATTGCCTGACCTCTCTTTATGCACCGGGAATCCTACCTTGCCTTCAAGTTCCAGCTCAAATGCTACAATACTTGAAGTTCACTCCCTTTTCCATACTCAAAGACATGCTGTGCCTGCGACTTGGCACCTCAAGTAGAGCGGCAGGTACTATGGATTTCTAGTGCCTGGCATTGTGTTGGGTAGTAGGAGATGCTCAACAAATATTTTTCAGTGAACATGTTAAAAGATTTATGACTGAAACTTCATAAATAGTATGGAAAAGCAAAACATCTGTTTGTCAAAACTGAGGCCCCCCCCCAGAACTAGATTTCTTTGATGTTTTTGAAATTCAAAAGAAGCCTTACTTAATAAACTGGCTTATAATCTCACTGTCTTACCCCTGTAGGTGATCCAGGCTGCAACGACTGTAGACTCAAAGAGGTGTTTGCGACATTGCCAGAATGAGAAACCCATAACAGGAACCCTTCATGCTCTGTCCCCGACATTCTCACACTGCATCATGAAGGGCAGCTTTCCCACCCACTATCCCATTGTGCCACCATCAAAAGCAAAATACAAAAACAGATGGACACGCAGCCAGTCCAAAATGGCATTTCTTGCATTTTTAAAGTGGTGGAAGTGGTTGATATCTGTGGATGCTTTAATGTGCTTTTCCAAATTCACCATTCTACCTACCCCTCAGCTGCTCTTTGAAAAGGACATACCAGTTTTTTGCCTATTTGTTTTATCAGCTAGAGAAACCTTTTTGTCTTTGAAAAATAAAGTTAGTGGGAAAATAAACCTCTAACGTGGGTATTGGTCATAAAAGGGGAGGGCAAAAAGGCCAGCCGTTAATGCGCCAAGCAATCAGCCTCCTGCTGGCATCAGTACATACCCTCTGAGTTCAAGCCCAATAACCACTGGGCTTTTCCCCAGTAATGTGACACTAACTGAGGTAGGATCTGAGTTAATTTTGTGCTGCACACAGCACAACTCATTCTTTATGCTCCAATGGTCCACACTTAACTTCTGGAAGCAATGGACCTATCATAATTTTCAAACAAGAACACTCTGGTTTCTTTTAATGGTGGGATAACACACACATTCTGCCATTTTCATTTTAAAAAAATCTTTTTTCTTGATGGTTAGCAATTAAAATAATGCAGCTTTAATTAGCTCATTTTAGTAAGCTGCTAAAGGCTACAATGACAGTGAAGAGTGATCTGGAATACAATGACTGGCTGACTCATGGATTATAAATGAGGCAGCTGAGGTACCACATGCAACCCGAGAAGATGCTGCTCTGTGGTCTGCACTCCATCCACACCCAGGGCCCCAAGCTCTTAGGCAATGCTTAGGGGCATTTATCCACTGCACAAATAGTGATTGTCTTCTATGTGCCAGGCCCTGGGCTGGATGCTGGAGATAATTTAGACATAAACCAACGTAAAAGGATACAAGGTAATTGCTTTGATTAAGGGGTTTAAACAAAGCACAGTAGAAAAATAAAGGAGAAATAGACACATCTGTCTGGAGCCATGAAACAATATTTCACAGAAAGGATGAGTTAGCACTGGCAATGCAGACAAGCTTGGCTGGGGTGTTGTATGGTATTAGGGAACACCATGCATGCAGAAAGAAAAGCAAAGGGCCACTCTACAAGTCTGTCTTGCTTGACAGTAATGCAGACCTGAAGGAACAGTCAGACGAGAGGCCGGATTGGTAGGCAGGGGCCAGATCATGAAAAACCCTGCAAAGTTTACATGTAGTCCTCTAAACCAGTCATTATTGAACACCTTTCAGCGAAGCAATTTGTTCAATAGAAACACTTATCAGAGGGTATAAATGAAACAGATTTGTAAAGTCCAGCTGTTCCTATGTTGGGCAGTGTTGGAACCCCATTTGTTTGTAATCCCCACAACACCAGAGCCAAACCACTGCCTCAGGAGCGGGGAAGGTGTGGTAGGCAGCCTCTAACATGATTCTCAATGATCACTACCTTCTAATATTCAACCCTGCATAATTCCCTCCCCTGAGTTGTGAACTGGACTTAGCAACTCAGAAAGTAGTGATGGAGTCACTTCCAAGATTAGGCTACAAAGACTGTGGCTCCTTCTCTCTCTCTCTCTATCTCTATCTCTAGCTCTATCTCTATCTCTATCTCTATCTCTATCTCTATCTCTATCTCTCTTTCCCCCTCACCCCCATCCCCACCCCCACCCCCGAACTAACTCTGAGAGAAGCCAACTGCCATGACTTAAGTGGCCCTGTGGAAAAGCCCACATGGGAACAAACTGACATTTCTGGCCTATGGCCAGAAAGGACCTGAAACCTGCCAACAACCACATGAGTGAGCTTGGAAGCAAATTCTCCCAACCAAATCCTGAGGTGAAACCACAGCTCCAGCCTTGATTACAGCAACACCTTGATTGCAGCCTTCTAAGAGACCCTGAAGCAGTAAGCTGTGCCCAGATTCTTGACCCACAGAAGCTGTGAGATACTAAATGTTTTTGTGTTGCAGGTACTTTAAGTATGAGGGCATTATGCTAAGTGAAATAAACCAAAGAAAGATAGCTAATGTATGATCTCACTTACATATGGAATGTAAAAAACAAAACAAATAAACAAACACATAGATACAGAGAATCTATTGGTGGTTGCAAGAGGCAGGGTGCTGGGGCCGGGGTGGGGGGTGGGGGTGAAATGGCTGAAGGTAGTCAAAACTCCAAACTTCCAGTTATAAAGGAAATAAGTCATGGGAATGTAATGTACCGCATGGCGTCTATAGTTAATAATACTGTATTGGATATTTGAAAGTTGCTAAGACAGTAAATTTTTAAAAATTCTCATCATAAGAAAAAAATTTTGTAACTATTGTATTGATGGATGTAAACTAGACTTATCATGGTGATAATTTTCACAATATATACATATACCAAATCATTATGTTATATGCCTGAAACTCATATAATGCTCTATGTTAATTATATCTAAAAAAAAAAAAAAGCCAGTATGAAATTAGTCACAGGAAGATGATATGTAACATTATAATGCTGGAAGGTTCTTCTAGGATCCCCCACCTCCCACCCCCAATGAATCAAATGCAAAGAATCACCAATGCAGCTAGCTCCAAACAATGTCTGTGGTGGCTGCATATAGCTGTCTGGAAAATGAACCCCTTCTCTGCCCCAGCTTCAAGAGGACAAGGATAAGGCCTTCTTTCTCTGCTACTCATTCCTACTTGGCCTATAGACCTGTGTGGATTTGGGACTCTACCCTCATGCCAGTCCTGCATAGAGCTAGTTCATCCAGGGCAGGACCAAGGTGTTTCTCCTTCACTGGCAGCTGAATTTCCCCAGGGAGTTGCTGCCCCCGGATTTCCATCCTCCACTCTGGGAGACAGAGCAAAGCCCCATTGCAGTGGTGATTTCCAGGAGGCACACAGCTGGGGAAACCCCACCCTCTTTGCATTCCCCATGGGTGTCCATCCAAATGCATATGTCCCTGTTTGGAAGGTGTAAATAGTTTTGAAAGCGACTGAGAGGAGAGATTTGCAGATTCATAAATTGGCAGTGTTGGTTAAGTAAAAACGTCCCTTTTATTACACAGGAAAGTGGAGGCATAGAAAATTGATGAGGTGACTTGCCCAAGGTCATAAAACTACGCATTCCACAGTCTATTCCTGGTAGAGAAGGAAATAGAAATCATTTTTTGGGATTCCAAAGCCACTGCTCTTTCTTCTACCCTAGAGGTGTGACGAGAAATTAATTGGCTTCTGCTTTTGTGCGTTTTAAATTCTGATTACTCCTTTTGGCTCTCTACACACTGTTGGTTATTAGGGTGATGATTTGATACTGTGATATTACAGGCAAGGACCCAGCAATGCCCAAACCCTGCCTTGCCTGCCACTCCCCTCTCAGCTCCAAGGAAGCTAAGATCAACAAATAATCCTAGATTGTGAAACAAGATATCTCCATTAAGATGGCTGAGGCACTCACACCCCCAATGTAGAGCTCCCTGGTCGGAAAGTAAGGGGAGCCTCCTTTCTTTTTTTTTTTTTTTTTTTTTTTTTTTTGAGGGCAGTGTCACTGGCCCTCATATGTGGGATCCGAACCAGGGCCGCTGGCGTCCCAAGCCAGCGCTCACCCACTGCGCCACTCGGCCGGCCCAGGGGAGCCTCCTTTCTCTTGGGATGTCCCTGCCCTCTGCCCATATGCAAAAAGGGGGAAATTTACAAAGTAAGGGAATTATATGGCCATGGTTGCATAATAGGCCTTAGCTGATTTGCTCACTCAAATGCATATTAGGAGGAAAGTAAGAGAGAGAGAAGGGACTGATTAAGCCTGATCCATCTAGAAATGATACAGGAAGTACATGACAAGAGCACATAGATTCATACCCTTTAGTAAACGTAGTCCGTATTGGTTACCTGGTGCTTGTTACCTGCGTAACAAGTCACTCCAAAAGTTAGTGACTGACAACAATAATCATTGATTATCGTTTGCAGTTTTTGTGGGTCAGGAATCACACAGGGCATAGCAAGTATGGCTTTTCTCTGCTCCACAATTTCTGGAGTTTCCACTGGAAGACTCAGAGGCTGAGGACTGGACCTGTCTAAAGGACCATTCACTGAAGGACCATGTTTGGTGGTTGGTTGTCGGCCAGAACACTTACATGTGGTGTCTCCATGTGGCTTCCTCCAAACAAGGTAAGTGTCCCAAGACAGATTAACTTTTATGACCTAGACTCAAAAGTCACACAGCATTCTGCTACATTGGATTAGCTGAGGCAGTTACGTGTCTAGGTCCAGAGGAAGAGAACAGACCCCACCCCATGATGAAGCATGTAGGCATTACATTGTAAGAAGGGCATGTGAGATGAGACATTTTTGGAAAATACAATCTGCCACATACGAAAAGGTCATGACACAGTGGAAAGTTCGCGAAACTTAAGTGTCCCACTTCATAGCCCAATCAGTGTCTTGGACTTGGACCTTTTCAATTCGAAATGTCTTTCTTATTGAGTGGGGAGCTAGAAAGAAAGCTGATGGGAGATAAGCATGGCTGGGAAGAGGGCCTAAAATTTTATTTCTCAGAGAACTATAACCCTTTTTCTGTAAATATTAATTTAAAGATTCCCTTCCACTCTCTTTGCAATTTGATTGCCTTAGCCAATAACAAAAATCCACCTAAACCATGTGGTTTTGACTTCTGGATAGGATTAGGTTGATGAGTAAGAGCGCACATATGTAGCTACTCAAAAAGGACCCCTGCCCAATCAACCCCCTTTCAAACCAACCAAACCAAATCAAACCTAACACTTCATTGTACTGTGCCTGAAAAATTCACATGACAGTTAATTTGTCTTAAAACTATACCAAATGTTAAATTCAAATACAATAGAAGTTATTAATCACATAACTTTAATGGAAATTCATTGGGTTTAAACGAGGGGGACAAGGGAATAGAGATGGAGTTGAGAAGCTGGTAAGGGTTAGATAGACCAGAAAGGAAAAGTAGAAAGAGCAGAAGCTATAATTACCTGGAACTTTGCTGTGTCATACATTACTAAGGCCCAGTTCTTGAAAGCACTTTACATGGTTTTCAGCTGTAAACCCTTAATATCAGCTTGGGAATCTTAGGCCTCCTTCCACTCTCACCCAGAGACCAACACTGGAGTCCAGACTTCTCTTTCATTCTACCCCTCACCAGAAATGCCTTTTCCCTCTGAGTTCTCCTACTGAAGAAACCAGGTAATTCATATTTTCTAATTAAAAATGATAACAATGACCGCAAACACACTAACATTTATTAACAGCTTACCATGTGTCACATACTATGTTAAGTGCTCACACTCTCTCATGCAATCTTTACAAAAATAATCTATGAGGCAGGTCCTTGTAACCAACCCCACTTTAGAGATGAGGAAGCTGGAGGCACAGAGAGGTTCAGTAATGTGTCCAAGGCAGCACAGTGAATAAGTCCTGAAACTGAGATTGAACCCAGGCAGCCTAACTCTGAAGCCCATGATAACAACTGCATTATTATATAGGGAAGCTTCATACAAACCGGTTAGGGGGGAGGGGGAGATCATTCAGAGCTCTTTTATTAATAAGAAAGAGATAAACATAATAAACTAAAACTTTACCTATATTTAGTGAGGTTGGGAAGTAGCAAATCAAGAGTAGAAAAAAACCAAAACTAAAATACATGCAAATAAAATAATGAACAAAATCAAGTTAATATATTGAAAAAGTAACGAGTGTTTTTTCATAAATGACAAATGTCACAATCAAAACAAGAGGAAGAAATACAAATTGATATGATTAGAAATAAGAACATTATAACCAAATGGGTGCTTGCTTACAAAAATATAAAGCACTGTGACAAATCAAATAACTGGAAAATACAAATAGTCACCCCACAAAGATACCTGGTCCTGTTTTCCAAACTTTCAAAGAACAAAAAAAATCCCTGTTACATAAACTTTAAGTGTATATAGTGTTTGTGTATGTGTTTTGTATATTATCCAACTTATTTTATTAAATGAAAATGATTGAATTCAAAATCTGAATAGGGTTAAGCGCTGGCCTGGGAAGCCAGTGGCCCCGGTTTGGTCCCACATATGAGGGCCAGTGATACTGCCCTCAAAAAAAAAAAAAAAAAATGTTTATTCAAAATCTGAATAGGAAACTGAAATCAAACTATAGGCCAATCTCATTAAGGAACATAAACATTAAGGTTTTATGTTAGCAAAAGGAAAGAAAAATACATGTACTAGTCACTATGCTTAACTCTCGAAACACAAAATTAGTACAAAGAAGTAAAACTAATATAGTACATCACATTAAGAGGAAAATGGAAATTTTATATGTATATTATAATTGAAACATGTACACATATGTGTATATGTATATATAATCTCCAAAGAGATTTTCATAGTTGCTGGCTATAATTCTCATCTTTCCCTGATGAGAATTTTTAAATCAGGTGGTGGTAAGTTAGAAATTGCGTTTTGTCTTATGGAATTTAGTTCAGTAAAATTTGTCTTATGGAATTTAGTTCAGTAAAATCAGCAGAAAGGCAGATTTCTGATCTGCACGGTTTAAACCCACCTCTCTTATCTGAGAATATATCCTTTACTCCTGGAGAAGGGATGTGGAGGAAGAGGGACTGGTAACAAGAAAAATATCAGCAACTTGAGGCAGGGACCCTCCTATCTGCAGACTGCGACACTAGGATCCTAGGGTCCAAGAAGAGATAAATTCAAGAGAATCATGCACATGAAATACCTCAGCGAAGTCCAAGGAAAGGGAGTTGGAACAGTTGCTTCTAGATGTCCTAACGATAGATTCTTTTTTTGTTGTTGCTTATTTTGATTTGAGCTGCATCCAAACTATTTTTATCTTCAGCCCTTCCAAACAGGAAACTAAAAGACAACATTAGTTATGTTGGATTTTCAGTCTAAACATGATGGAGTGTATATTGAAAACAGAGTCGATTTTATTCTTAAAGAAGAAACACACATTGGTTTTCTCAAATCAGGATTTATTGTTCCAAAAATCTTGTCAATAACTATTCAAGAAGAAAAGAAAATATTATGTGTAAATATTAGAAAGGAAGAAACAAATGTATCTGTTTTACAGATGGCATGATTTGCAGACCTAGAACTCTAAGGAAATCAACGAAAAATTACTGAAAGTAATGAGTTTAACTGTAAGACTGATTAAAAAATTTGTATGTATGTATGTATATAAAATATATATGTATAAGTTGTATGTATATATATATTGTATTATATATGTATATATGTCAGGAAATTCTATAAAATGAATTCTATTGTTGCTATCACAACAAAAATAGATTAATTATATGGGGATTGATTTAACTTGTAGCAAGGTTTATTCAGAAAAATTATGTAGAGAGTTGTTAATACATTGAGTGCTACACTATACTTGCTCCTGATTATGAAAGTAAATATGTTAATATTTCCAAGGTTAATATGTAGATTTATCAATTAAAACCTCAGCAGGTTAATTACCTCAGCTTCAACAAATGAAGGGTGCAATTCCTTTGGTATAATAACAAGAAGAATGCCAAGAATATTTATTGTTTTAAAAACATAATGACTACTGACTCACCCTACTGTGTACTTAGCTTTACTACATTTTAAAATATATTATAAGGTGACAATTATAAAAGCAATGGAGCATTAGGTTAAAAACATAATAAAATTGTCAAATCAGAAAAAATAGATGTAACAGGTTAATTCAAACTCTCAGAGTTTAATTGTTGACAAATCAGAAGTAGTACAGTGAGGAAAGGAATCATTAATAAATGCTATTGAAACAATTAGATATTAGTAAAAAGAAGCATTTATTTACACATAGAATAATTAAGAATAAAGCTGGAATCAGTTCATCTTTGGCAAGTATCTTGAACTTCCTAAGTCTCCTTTTCACTCTGTGTAAATGGGACTCCTAATACCTATCTCGAGGGTAATTTTGAGGAGTAAGTGAGATTATGTATGTAAAGCACTTAGAGTAGTGCCAGGAATTTCCTGTGGGCTGGATTGGTTTATGGTCCTCCCTGGTCTCATTGCCAGCTCAGCCATCTCCCTCTGTTCACAGGGAGTGCTCATCAGGCACAGCTCTGGCCAGTCCAGCTGCCCCTGCCAGCTGTCTTCCAGCTGCCCGATGGTCCCATGTCCTCTTTACCCTTTCTCCGGGCCTGATTAATGCTTATTGCCTCACTTCTTTTTCTCTAGGATTCCTAAATTGCATGTCATCACCACAACTGAGCCCCAACCAATATACCTTCTGTACGATTCAGGGTTCTCCGGGGAAACAGAACCAATATATAAAGAGATATTTTATAAGGAATTAGCTCACGTAATTATGGTCGCTGAGAAGTCCAGACCCCGGAAAACCGATGGTATCTCTCCAGTCCAAGCCTGAGTCTGAAAGCAGGGGAGACTGATACCTCAGCTCCAAGACAATAAGGCAGAGAGAGAGCTCTGCTGCCTTTTTATTCTATGCAGGCCTTCAATGGAGGAAGCCTGCCCACACTGGGGATAGCAATCTGCTTTACTCAGTCTACCAATTCAAGTGTTAATCTCATCCAGAAACAGCCTCCCAGACACACTCAGAAATAAGGCTTAACCAAATATCTGGGCCCAGTCAAGTTGACACATAAAATTAACTATCTGCAGCCTCCCAATGCAGTTCATAGCTCCAAGCCTTTGGTCAGGAACTGTTCCTGAAGTCTGGACCACCCTCCCCTTTTCCCTTACTCATTGGGATAGTTACTTTATCCTTTATGACTCAGGTAAACACATCCAGGGAACCTACCTTGACACATCCTAATTGAATGCAAACCCTTCTTCCAAGCATCATAGCAGCCTGGGTTTTTCTCTCTGACTAGGTTGCAAATTCCTTTATGGGCTGCAGCCAGTCATAGCTCTTAGGCATCTTGGTTCCTAGCACAGAACCTGGCTCACAGTTGTCCTAAGAAAGCTTTGTGTCATCTGCTCCTGTTTCTCCCGCTCCTGACCACAGACATCACTGTTTGTCCCACTCAAACTAATTTAGACAGTGGTTGTCAGTCCTGTCTGCACACTGGAATCTTCTAGGGAACTTGCGAAAAAACCAGTGCCAGCTCCCCACCCCAACCCAAATCAGTCGAGGTCTCAGGGTGGGCCCAAATATCAATGTTTTTTCAAAGCTCCCCAGATTGGTTTGCCTGTGTAGCCAGTTGAGAACCTGTTTAGGATGTTAGAGTACAACTAAGACATCATCTGAATTCTGAGTCTGACTAGGCAGATGGGAATTGCACCCCTGCTGATATGGTTGCTATGCAGAGCTTAGGGGAGTCAGGAAGCATCTCAGCTCCTTCTCAGTGCTTCCCCCTCCACACCTCCACCACCCCCAGGAGGTTGAATGCTTAGTGGTATCACTTTCACATCTTCCTGGAGGGTAGTTGTTTAAACTCTGAATGGTGCCTCAGTAATTCACAGGCACCCACATCACTTGTTTGCCTTTACTCCTAACCAGAGGGGTGAGGAGCTTCAATTGGCATTACAGTACCTCAGCCTTCAGGTACTCTCTTTAGAGTCAAAAGATTGCGTGATAGCAAGGGGACAAACCAATGTGAGCCTGAAATAGGTATGGTTTTAGGGGCTCTCTTTACAAAAGAGAATACAAAATTACAAATCAGAAAAATTGTTAGGGCCTTCCCCAATTATTAGAAAGAACCAGTACAGGTGCCGAACCCTGAGTTTTTAGCTTCAATAGCTTCAGGATAGATCTGCTTCTGAGAATAACTGTCATCTATTGTGCCAACCTATACTGGAGACTTTTCATATATAGCTCTCCTTTCAACTAAGAAACAAAGTTGTGTTATCATCATTTCACAAATGAAGGAGCTCTGGTTCAGGAAGTTTTGTTACTTACCCCGGGTTACACACGCAGAACTAGAATTCAAATCCAGTTCTGGCTGCTTCCTGAACCCGGACTCTACCCACCACACCAGCAGATCTCAGCATCTACAAAACTTGTGCACCCCCACTGTCTGGGGTTATTATAAGAGGCAGGCAAATCCATATGTATACCAATTATTGTCTGCAGACTGAAAAATGATTATGACTTACATATATGTGGAATGTTTTCTACATCAGGTAAATACTGTTAAGAGTTAATAAAGTCATTCAAAAGCACATGTATTACTTAATAGCTTTAATTACTGTGTCCTTTCTCAATCAACAGATATGAAGGTTACAACTCTTATAAGAGCACTTGCAAAACTTTTGTGTTAAAATGGCCCCTTGGGGGCCAGCCGAGTGGCGCGGTGGTTAAGAGCTGGCTTGGGAAGCCAGCAGCCCCGGTTCGGGTCCCACATATGACAGCCAGTGACACTGCCCTCAAAAAAAAAAAAAAAAAAAAAAAGAGGGCCCCTTGGGAGGGCCGGCCGAGTGGCTTAAGTAGTTAAGAGTAGGCTTAGAGTGTGAGCCCTGAGCCACAGGGCCACCGGTTCAATTCCTACATGGGCCGGTGATGCTGTGCCTGAGCTGAGCTGTCGCTGAGCTGCCAACAGGTGCCAGCATGGCTCAGCTGGTGTAACAAGATTGCCTGTTCCATGGTGGACTACGCCCACCCGGAAATAAGACTGAACTCAGCACCTTGAGCTGAGCTGCCGCCCAGATGGCTCAGTGGATAGGGCGTGTGCTCTTAACAACAAGGCTGCTGTTTTGCCTCCCGCATGGGATTGTGCCTATGCCCACCCGCAACTAAGACTGAACTCAGCACCTTGAGCTTAGAGGCCATGAGCTGCAGACAGGAAGCCAGATGGTGACTGGCGCCCTCCACAATGAAGACTGAAAAACAACAACTTGGCTGTCCCCTTCCCCAATTCCCCAATAAAATCTTTTTTTAAAAATGGGCCCCTGGTGCTCAAAAGGGTTGGAAGCCCACTGTATTACTGGTGCAGTGGGAGAGCTCATGTTTCCTGAGACTGTCATGGTTGGCTTCTTTCCTTAGGGCTCCAAATTCTCAAAAAGTGGTCTCTAAAATGAAAGATTAGAAAGCGATCCGTTGGGATAAAGGAAGAATATATTAAAAGTTCTATTTATATTTATTTTGACCCTCACCATTTAAAATGTCTGTGTGTGTTTATGTTTCATAAGGTATATATTATTATAGTGGCATATGTATGTGATTACTATAAATAAGTACATATTACATGGCATAATAGTTAAGAGCATACACTCTGGGGTCAGGCTGCCTGGGTTAAAATCTTGGGTTTGCCTCTATGTGTCCTTGGGGGAAAAAGTCCATTCTGTGCTTCAGTTTCCTCATCTGTAAAATTGAAATAATAATAATAATTCCTACCCATAGTGTTGTTGTGAGAATTAAATGAGTTAATATATGCAGAATATTTTGAACAGTGGTCTGCAATAGTAAGCATTGTGCAAGTTTTTCTATGATAAAGACAATGATTGTTGTTATGCATATATTAAGGCATATTCAGGGTGCATTCTTGCTGTCTCCTTCTCCCTCTCCCTCTCCTTCTCCTTCACCCTCTCTACCAAAATAGGCGTCGTCTTAAAAGTTTGACAATGACTGCTCTAATTATTTACTAACTATTGTAGAAGAAAAAAAAAAAAAAAACAATGATTCTGGGCCATCAGCTCAAGATCCCTCCTCAGGTTGCCTCCTCCTGCTTCGCAAGCCTCTAGCTCTGGGACCTGGGCTAACCCTACCAAGTTGCCTAACTCCACAAGAATTAAAAGAGGGCGCTAATATGCTGGGATTCTTTTTCTTTGTGTTGTCCCCAGCCCAGCCCTGCCCAGGCATGGAGACAGACTGCTACACAGAGCCTTCCCACTGATAACTGGGGGATGGAGAGACTGGGGAACAAGGCTCCCCTTACAGCAGCTTCCCATTGCTTCCAAGGAAGATGAAAGGGGTCTGTGTGCTGAGGCTGCTCCCCTGCCAGCAGCCTGGCACAACAGCTGCTGATCCCCTGCCCCCAGCCCTACTTGCCCCATCTCCAGGCTGAGGCACCAGGAAGCGGGAACACCAGCTGCCGAGAAAAGGAGAAAGAAGTGCATTGAGCTTTGCTCAGGATGCCTGCCTTTCTTTCCCCTTCTACTCTTCCAGTCACAATCTCATAGTCTGTTTTCTCCCCCAGCTTCAATGCCCTCAAGCCCAGAGGTCTGCTCCTCTGGCTGCAAGATGCCATTCCAGTTTCCCTTCTTTTTGAATGAAATCCCTGAAGATCTTTGTGAAGTCCCCAACCCCCACTCCAGGTTCCTCTTCTCTCTATGTTGGGTCTGTCTCTCATTTTCTCAGATAGATTTATAATTTATGCAAATACATCTAGGTGATTAGGCAAATGATTATGTAAATGAAGCTTTCCCATTTCTAATCCCAATTCTGGTAACACTAGAAGAAAGTAACAATGATGATTAAATCCTGCCATTCGGAACAACATGGATGAAACTATAGGGAATTATGCTAAGTAAAAATGTCAGTCACAGAAAGACAACTACTATACGATTTCACTTATATGTGGAATCCAAAAAAAAACAAATTTATAGAAACAGAAGGGGCAAGGTGGTCAAAGGGTACAAACTTACAGTTATAAGAGTAATATGTTTTGGGCATCTAATGTATCACGTGATGACCATAATTAACAATACTATATTCTACACATACTTAAAGTTGCTGAGTAGTAGATCTTAAATGTTTTCAACACACACACACACACACACACACACACACACTCACATAGATGTGAGGTAATGGATACGTTAACTAACATTATGTGGTAATCAGTTTACAACATACTATATCACATCGTGCAACCTAAACTTACACAATGTTAAATGTTAATTATATCTCAAGAAAGCTGGAAAAAAATGATTGAAGATAGAAAATAGAATCAATGTATAAAATGTAAAGGAGGTGAAATTTAATCTAGAGAAGAAAATGTAATGGCTATTTCACAGCAAGATTCCATTTCCACAGAGGATAAAATAAGAGGCTTTTGACTATCAAATTTCCATAAAAATCCTGAAATCCATAGCAAATTATAGAATCTGACTACCTATATCCATTTATGCTTTCTCATTGAAATTAGTGGCTTTAGGAAATGTTCAAGTGGATTAATGGCTATTTTACCAACAGCTCATACAGCCTATATTATTGGTATACAGTCTATATTACGTTGAAAAAAAATCCTGAAGTTTCAATCTAAAAGACAAAATATCTTTGTATATAGGACCATAAATCCAACTCTTCAATTATCATTTTTAAAACTCTTGCCAATATTTTAAATAATTAATAAAGCTGGCTTTTCATGAACCACTTAAGAATAAGCAATTGGGTTTTTTAATTGAAACAGTATTGTAATGCTCACTCTTGTAGGCTGAACAAGATCCACAAGAAAATTATGTACATCTTATGTAATTTTTTAAGTCTGGAAAAGGTTATTGGAAGCCAAATACATGATGATCACTGGAAATCTAATAATTTCAAGTGCTGTTGCAGTTGAAATTCTGTCTCCAATTTCTGCCTACTCAGATTGCTTATTGCTTATGAAACTGACCCACAGCACCTCCATACACAAGCTCTCGGAGCCCACAGAACATTTTGGCTAAAGTTACAAAAACAAATGTTATTAGACAATCATCATTAAACATATGAGTTATATTCTATTGCTTACTTAAAAGTGGACCCCCCCCACACACACCGGAATTTTAAAGAAAACTTCTTAGCAGCACCATCTAGTGGGGAGTGCAGCAAAAAATTTACTCTCAATATACCCAGCTCTTAGAATGATTTGTTTAAATTTTACTTAAAGTTTGTTCCATTTTTGGACATAGAGTCTAAATTAAGAGATATTACTGAGAACCAGCTGTATAACTTGAAAATATAAGGATATAGCAAAGCTTACATATTCTGCAACACTTCAGATTTCAAATTTTCATACATTCGAATATCAAACAGTATTCTTAACTTTTCTTTTTATGCAATGTTATTGTCTTAAAGAGAATTTGTTAATCATACAACAAAATGTTTTTATTTTAGTTACTTGTAAGTACTTTTTTTTAAGTAAGTCACAAATCAGGAAAAATTTTATTGCATTGTGTGTTCTATAGCTAGGGATGGGTAGATTAGGCAAAAGTTAGGTTACCAATGGAAATTTAGTTTTTTACACCACCTGTGTTAAGCTATGCTAGACAATGAATGAACAATCTTTCTACAGCCTTCCTTTGGTTTTTAAAAGCTAGTCTGGGCTAATCTCCAGTATGCAGAACACAAGGTGTGATATTTTAGAATGGTTAGTCTCAGACGAAGGGTAAATTAAGATTTGTATTTTTTCAACAAGTACATTGAGCCTCTCCTATGTACCAGGCACTGGTCTGGGTTTCAGACACAACAAACAAAATATCCAAAATGCCTGCTTTCAATGAGGTTACATTTGGGCAGGGGGCACAGAAAATAAGCAAATAAACAAATATATAATATGGCAGACAGTAATTATGCTATGGAGAAAATGCAAGGTCAGGGAGGTAGGGAGCATGGGAAAGGGAATGGTTGTTAATGAACATAGATAGTCAGGGAAGGACCTTCTAACAAGGTGACATTAAAACGTAAGCAGGGAAAGGGAAGGAGCAAACTATGCAGATAACTGAGAAAAAATATGTTTAAGATAGACAGACTAGCAACTGCAAAGGCCCTGGTGCAAGAGTTGCCTGGCATATTCAAAGAACACCCAGGAGAACACGTTGGCTGGGGCAGAATGATCCAAGCAGAGAAATAAGAGATGAGGTCAGAGAGATAGTGGCGCTAGATTCCATAGGACCTTGGCATTGTAAAGACTCTGGTTTTTATTTTAAATAAGATGGGAAACCACTGGATAGTTTTGAATAGAACAGTTGCTCTGCTGCTGTGTTTATAAGGCCATAGGAAAGCAAGGGCTGAAGCAGGGAGTCCAGTTAAGATGATGTTACCTCATGTGGGAGATAATTTAGACTAGGTAATCTCAGAGGAGGCAGTTATAAGTGTTGTATTCTGAATATATTTGCAGGCAGGGCCACCAAGATTTGCCGATGGATTAGATGTAGAGAGTGAAGTAAAGAGAAGAGTCAGGGACAACATTAAGGTTTATGTCCTGAGCAAATGATTGGATGAAACTGCTATCTACAGAGAATGGGGCAAGCTACAGGAGAAACTTGTATTTGAGGAGACTGGCAGAGGTCAAGAATTCAATTTTAAACATGTTAAGTTTTAGATAACCATTAGACATCCAAATATAAATGTCAAATAGACAGTTAAACAGGAAAGAGATCTAGGCTGAAGGTGTGAACTTAGGAGTTTTCAGTGTATAGATGACATTTAAAGCTATGAATCTTAATGAGATCACCAAGAGAGCAGGTGTATATAGGCTAAAGAAGAGGTTCACAGAGTGAGCCCTGGGGCCTTCCACCATTTAGATGTAAGGGAGATAAAGAGCCAGCAGTGGAGACCAAGAAGAAAGCTAGTGAGATGAAGGAAATCAAAAGAGTGTAGTATCCTGGAATCAGGTGAAGCAAGCTTTTTAAGGAAGAGGGAATGATTGATGAGTCAAGTAGCCTAAGAACCAGGAATTGACCATTGGATTCAGGAAGAAAGCAGTCATTGGTGATCTGGACAAAAAGCATTGGTAGAGTGGTGAGAATGCCAGCCTACTATGAAGGAAAGAAAAGCACTGGTACCTGGAAGGGGAGATGGGATCAAAATTTTATTAAGATAGGAAACATTTTTTTTTAATAAGCTTTTTTTTTTTTTTTTAAGATGGAAGAAATTACAGCTTGTTTATAGGCTGATTGGAAAGAAGCCATAGAGAGAGGAAAGTTGAAGCAGAGAAGGAGGAGATGATTGCTGGGAGAGTGTATTTGCGTGGGTGATGGAGCTGTATCTAGAGCATCATGGAGGAGTTAGGCTTTGATAGGCACACAGTTCATTCACAGAACTAGGAGGGAAGGCAGCATATATGGACACAGATGCAGGGAGGTGGGTAGGTGTGTTGGTGGGTGCCTGTGGAAGTTCTCTTCTGATTGCTTCTATTTTCTCTGTGAAGGAAGCAAGGACATCAGTTGAGAAGGAGGATGGAGAAGGAGGTGATGAAATTTGGAAGAATATGAGGTATGAACAGTCATTTAAAAGAGTGGGGAAATGAATGGGCTAGAGAAATGTAATAGGATAGCCTCCTTGAGGTTAGTGGGCATTAATTTTTTATTGACTGCCTCTTTCTCTGAATTCCAGTACTAATATTCTACATTATTCATTTGGTATGTGACACATATTATATTCTATAACTGTTCATCTGGTTTTGAGAGTTTCTCTCTCTCTCTCTCTCTCTCTCTCTCTCTCTCTCTCTCTCTCTCTCTCTCTCTTTTCCCCACCTAATTATACCTCCTGGATTCCAAAAAGGGTCTGAGACAACTTATATGCAATAGAAAATTATTTTAAACTACATAACTAGGGACTTCAGACAAAGAAGGACTATACGTGTGGTGCTGTGCTGCTGCGGCTGTGTGGGGGTCTAAGTCTCAGGTGCAGTACTATCAAGCCTGCTGAGGAAATGTACCTAAAACCACATCCTTCAACCTGGACTCTACCACTAATAAAGGTAAGATTTGGCCCCCATAGTTACTTTTTGTTTGATTTCCCAATTTATTCAGAAGCCGGCTGGTGAAGCCATTCATTGGAGTCCCCCTTTGAGGACCCTAAGAATTTAGGCCAAGAAGATAAAGGAATGTTCAGAGAAGATTTTGAGACTCAAGGAGATTTTGCTGATACAAGTTATGAATTCCAGAGGATTCCAGGGAAGGATTAGGAAAATTGAGGAAGACAGGGCATCAGGAGATGTACAGAGATATGTGGGGATAAGAAGCCAGGTGATGGGAGATGGATGGGAGTTTGGGGCTTCTTGTAGTCAGTGACCACAGCAGGGATAAGGTGTGATGAGAGCATATGGAGGTCTCCAAGGCAGAAGCTGTGTATGAGATGCTGTGGTGCCCAGATTCTCACCTTTCAGTACAAAGGCCCTTATTCCCTCAGCTGCTGGGAGTATTGGCTGCCAAGAGAAGCTAAGGACCTAAGTTCCTCCAAGGATTTCAACTTTGGCTGAAGGTAGATGCCTTATCCAAGGCCATGCTTCCCTCCATGCCTCCCACATCCAAAAGTAACTGAAGGTAGAGATAGAAAGGCTAATTCCCTTGCCTCATTTCAGGCTATTTCTGAAGGGCTGAGTGTCGGAGTTCCCCAAGGGTCTGAGGAAGCTTTCTACTTGGCCTATGACAGCACAAGTGGTCCTAGGAAGCAAATTCTAAAATGGGATTTTGGAGCTCAATCACAAACCAGCCCACTGGCAATGAAAATGGCATCACTGGTGGTCAATGGAGTATTGATAGCTCCTAGCACACTGTGACTGTACAAAAGTTAAAACTTTCATCACTGGAGAAATTGAAATGGGATATCAGTAGGAGGTAATGAGGGCAATATCTCAGGTATTTGAAAGGTTTATAGGAAGTTGTAATTACATAGAGTCAGATGGCTGTTGCTCAGGGCTATTGCTGCACTAGAGAAACACAATAAAAGGTGTGAAGGTGGTTAATTACCAATGTGAGAGGAACTGTGAATACTGTGAACATCAGAGAACTTCCGTAGCAGCATGTAAGAGGCAAATCTCCTGTGGTCACTGGGCAGAAAAAGCAGAGGGTCAGGCCCAGGACTTAATTACAAGGGAAATGAGGTTCCAGAGAAGATTGAACTCTCATGGCTTAGGGAACAAAGTAGATAGAGTGACCAGACTAGCTGACATCAACCAGGCACTACCATTGCCTACTTCAGCCTGGCACAAATGGCCCATGAATAGATCAGGCTTGGTTGAAGTTTTGGAAGCATGAACCCAAGAGAATGGACTCCCACGCTCTAAGGCTGATCTAGTTGCCGAGTGTACTACTTGCTCAGACACTTGGTGATTACCAACCAGCCACCTGGTAATAAGTCAATTACATCAGAATTCTTTGGTCAGCACATTAGTGATTCATCTTGACTGTCATTAACATGTATTCCATATGTGTGTTTCCTTTCCCTGACTGCAGGGCTTCCTTTTCCAAGGACCTAGAGAGGATCTGAGTCAGTGACACAAGCATCTGCATGATATTGCATCAAACCAAAGGTCACACTTTATAACAAATATGGTGCAGAGGTGGGCATCTGATCACGTACTACACCACCCAGAACTACTAGCTTTCCTAACAGAGAAATGGACTATCTCTTTGATGGTACCACTGAGGTGCCAAGCTTGGAGATAATATCCTGCGAGGATGGGGTACCATCCTTCAGGATGCAGTTTACACCCCAAATTCATAACCATTATGTATATATATGATATTACATTCTTGAGAGTTAAAATACAAGGTTGTAGGAACCAAAGAGTGAAAGTACAAGTGGCCCCATTTATCATCACTGCCATTGACACTTTGGGGAAGTTTTGCTTCTTGTACCGGCAACTAACACTCTGAGATGTAGACATCCTGGTTCCTAGAGGGGAAATGCTTTCACAAGGGACATAGTAAGAGTCTTTTTAAAGCTATACATGCCACTCAATCACTTCTGGCTTTTTGTGCTAAGGAAAGGAGGCACCGCCCTGGCGTAGGTAATTGACCTGGATCCCAGGAGGAGGAAACAGAGCTACAGATAAAACATCACCAAGGCTTGACTAACTTGACTAACATAATTAACAAGCTGGATCTTAGAATCCCATATTCATCAAACAGAATGCACATTCTTTTCTAGCACACATAGACTATTTATAAAAACTAATGACATGTGAGATCAAAAGAAGTCTCTTAAACAAATGCCAGAGAGCTGACAGTATATGGATCACTGGCTTCTAAACATTTTTGATTTTGCGCCTCCATTGTTGTAGTTTTGGTTCCCTGGGAAACAGACTCTGAGTTGGACATTAGTGTGCAGAATGTTTAGGGAGTGCTCTTGGGATCAACACCTGTGAAGAAGAGGGGAAGGATGCTGGAACAAGCAGAGGGAGGAGATGAGCTGCAATGCGATACCTCAGCCCAATGTCACTGGGAGCTCTAGAGATGTCAGCCCTTCAGAGTTGTGGCAAGATGATCATGCCGAATACTCCTGCATTGAACAATCATTGGATGCAGGCTACCTTTGGAAGAAGGTATGATCTTGACCAAGGCAGCTCCCAAACATGGCCATTTTCTGGCAGACATCCTAGCAGCAGGGAGAATAAATCTTTCACTACTAAAAGGGTCTGGGTAGTACATCACATAAATTTTTAGTACATCTCTAATATGAGTATGTAAGATGGTTATAAAGTACATATTTCTACTGTGATATTGATATACATATGTACATTATAAAACACAATAAAACAGAAATTTGTAAAAATGATATAATGAAATAAACAAAATATTAAAACACTTTACGGGCCGGCTGAGTGGCGCATTGGTTAAGAGCTGGTTTTGGATGCCAGTGGTCCCAGTTCGGATCTCACATATGAGGGCCAGTGACACTGCCCTGTCCAGCTAACAACAGCTCCACCTGGAGCTGGGCTGCTGTGAGTCCCCCGGGGATGGCATAGCTGCAGCCCCTGCTGCAGTGAGCTGCCATAGGCTACAGTGAGTGGCCAGCAGGCAGCGTGAGCATCTGGCAGCCTGTGTAAGCTGCCAAGAGCCCTGTGAGCGGCCATCTAGAGTCCCGCGACCAATCTGCCTCACCCAAGAAGAGGCAATGATGATACCAACATGGGCCAGTGAAGCAATGTCCTCCACAACTAGACTGAAGAACAAAAGGACAGCAACTTATCTGTTCCCCTTCCCTGGTTCCCCAATGCTGTTCCCCTCCCCCAATTCCCCAATAAAATCTTAAAAAAAACCAAAAACACTTTGCTAATAGGTGATGGTTTCACACTATTAACTTCATCATGAATGGTAGGTTATAAATCAATATTCTAATAATCTTCTTGGTAATTTCAAAATTTCTTGGCCAACTTCTTGCCAGATCTGACTAAATCATCCTACCTTGCGATGCTGCTGACAAAAGCTGACGCCAGAACCACCAGCTCTGTCATTTTCTTGTTGCTCACTCTAGTTTGCATTATTTATATTATCTTCAACTGTGCTTCCTTTCAAGGAATTTTTTTTTTTTTTAGAGGGCAGCGTCACTGGCCCTCATATGTGGGATCTGATCCGGGGTCGCTGGCGTCCCAAGCCAGCTCTTAACCACCGCGCCACTCGGCCAGCCTATCAAGGAATCTTTTTAAAGGTGCTTTCTTTCAAGGAATCTTTTGTGAGGGTTAATTTAATTAAATGACAGAATTTAGTCCAAATATCTGCTTATCCCAGCATACATAATTTGCAATATTTCTCAATCTGCTGAAAGCAAATGCAAGAGGGAGGATGCCATTGTCAACTTCTCTGCATTTTGGAACTTGCCTTCTTTCCTCAGGAAACTTCATTCCTGACACTTGGCTGTCTGAGATGCAACCTGGCAAGAACAATAATGTCCACATGTACATTAAATATTAATTTATTATTTTTTAGACAAAACTAGGTAGTAACAGTAGTAACATATTTTCTTTCTGCACCTGTATGGATCATCTTTCACACTGCCATGAGATCTCATTTTGGAGATCTCTGATCTAGTGAGCAGAAGGTTGGTGCACCCCAGATTCAGTGCCTCTGATTGGGTCAGTGCTGAGAAATATTGCTTCTCAAATTGCTCTTCTTTTCCTTTGTGCCATTGTTGACCCCTTTTCTTCTAATAATACACGCTTTCTTTGTATTTTTCTCTCTAATTGAGTAGGAGTCAATTTGAGGTTCAGGTAGGCCTGTGAGACTGTTTCCTACTAAATATTGATTTAAACTCCTATTCTTAGGCTCTGACTGATGTCTCCATGAACTGCCAACAACAATTAAATGTGAAACATAACATAAAAATTTATGAGCAATTCAACATGGAGTTGAAAAACATCACACTGGCAGAAAAAAAATTTTCTTAAAACAAGAAATCCTATTTAATGAGACTAGATCCTCAAAACTGCCTATGCATCAGACTTACTGATGATACTGAGAAAAACAAAAAGAAAACAACGCGCCCCCCCCCATTAATTCTTGGGCCCCACCTGCATTAGTTAGGATTAGGATTAGCTGTATTTAAAGACCTACAGTAACACTGGCTTACCCATGATAGGAGTTGATTTCTTTCTTATATAAATGACTGTTGGAAGACAGAGCATTAACTCTGCTTCATGAGGTCCTCAGGGACCAAACTTTTTATAACCCATTCTTTTATCCCTGGGGCATGACCTTTGTCCTCATGGCCCAAAATAATGAGTCAAACTCCAGCCATCATATCTGTGTTCCAAGCAGCAAGATGGAGGAGTAGACAAAAAAGAAATGGGCATCATCTGATTCTTAAGGTAGGTTTCCAAAAACTGCCATGTGATACTTCCATTTACATCCCATTGTCTGGATCTTAGTCACATGTGCTCTTGGATTCAAAAGCTGACAAATATATTATGTGATGTTGAATAATCAATTCTAAAAATTGGGAAGTTTATTACTACAGAAGAAGAGAAACATTGGGTGACAGCCAATAATCCCTGCCAAAATTTACAAATCAACAACTCTCTAGGCCTTGGCAGGCTTTGGGAATCCAGTGCACTTATGATTTGGTTGGAGAAGGTTTTGTCCTACCCCATCTGAAGGATCTCACATTATGGCTAGAATTAGCAACTGCTTCTGTTAGCAACTGCCTCCTCTTAGAGAAGGTGGAATAACCCTGACTATGAAAGATGTACACCAAATAGATTGCATCAGCTCTGCTCATGCCATCTTCTCAGGTGCTTTCAGGTGCTTATTCTGCCATTATTTAAAGTTTGGTGAAAGAGAACAAGTACATTTACAACTGAAGTGCCATGAAATTCTTTGGACAAGAATTAAAAACCCTGTGCATCTCTCTCATGTTCTTCTTTCTCAGGGTGTGAGAAAAAACAACAACTAAGAACAGACAAGATGTAATCTTTCTAAAAATTTGGTCTCATTGGGGACACCGATCCAAATGGAGACTTTCCCTCTACTTTTGTCAACTAACTTTTGTTTAGAAAGATACTTACAGCAATAAACAGAAGAAAGAGTTTTGAGCTTGAAATCTGTACACGAAGTGCCCTGGCAACATTAAGATGTTGCATTATCTCTATGTGAATGGCAGCCCCTTGGACCACAGTATGAATGGCTCCCTCAGAGGTGTATAATGCTGCTGTCCTGCCAAGAAGTGGTGTAATTTGTCTGTTAAGATACATAATAAGCTGGCAAGATAAGCAGATGGCACTGGTAATCCCAAGAATATTCAAAGACTATTCTGTTCTTGCAGAAAGCTGTTTTTAATCAGAGTTCAACAGAGAATTTTGTTTATATTATTTTCATCAAGGCTATCAAAAGGGTTCGGACAATCTAGTGAGCCTGCAATATGTCTGATTTATAAGTGTCTATTTTAAAGACAAATGGAAGACCCTGGAAATACCAGGTTCCCACAGTACTGCGGAGTATGATTTGCATACACAATTCTGTAACATCATTAATCAGAGGAGTTTAGGATCCCTCACTTTATCGCTTTCACACACACCTGTTCCTGCCGGAAATGAATAAGTAGATGGCAAGTGCAGCTGCACAGTGGCTTTACTGATTTAAGTAACATCGTTAGTCTCATCTGTAAAGCTGGAGTATTATGGCAAAGCTTCAAGGGTGCTTCTAACATATCGTTCTCATCAGAGTCAATTACCATTAGAACACATTTTTAAAACATCATTCAGAAGCTGTTTTTTTTAAAAAAAGGTAGTTTTAAAATTATTAACAACAACAAAGTAAACCTTTTAAGCAAGTACATTTTCAGGGATGGGGTAGAATATTTTGGAAAGGTTTCATCGTATTGAACATTGTTGTATGTAGGACCCAACAAATTAGAATTGGGTTTTCCTCCTGTGATAACAAATAAACTCATATTTCTTCCCATGTCTATATAGAGCATTGGTCCTTAACCTTTATTAGGTCATAAACACTTTTGAGAATATGATGTAAGATATGGTATCTCTTCTGAGAAATCCATTCAGATACATATACACAAACATTAGCATAATATTTCAGGGGTTATTGACTCATGAAATCTAGTCATAGACACTATAGTTTCAAAGCTGCAATCTAGAGGAGAGTATAGGGTGAAAATGAGTTTTAAGAACTCAAAATCCACTCGCGGTCTCAAGAAGAAAAAGTGTGTGTGTGTGTGTGTGTGTGTGTGTGTGTGTGTGTGTTTACATTAATTTGAAAATAAGTCACTTTGAAGACAAAGTTACTACTCTCAGGAATCTTTTCTATTGCTGTCTTAAATTTCAAAGACAAATTTACATAAACTCCAGCAATATACATCTTAAAAATTATTCTAAATTTAACTGCACTTCAAGGCACACTCTAGGGGTGTTTTGAGGTTATTGTTTTGGTTTTTTGTTTGTTTGTTTTTTTACAATGGAAAACTTATACTATATTCATTCAAGATTCCTCTATCAGAACTTTTGATAATTTTTTTTGGGTTTATAGGTGAAAACATTGTGAAAACAGTTCATTTACATCACACTGAAGGACAACAACTTGAGCCCATTTGTTTTTTTACTTATTTATTAACAACTTTATTGAGATAATTCACATACCATATAATTAACCCAGTTAAGGTGTACAACTCAATAGATTTTAGTAGATTCAGAGTGATGTAACCACCACCACAATAATTTCAGAACATTTTCATCAACCCCAAAAGAAACCCCGTGCTCATTAACCATCACTCCCCATTCTCCCCACCCCACATCATTCCAGCCTTAGGTAACCTCTAATCTGATTTCTGTCTCTATAGATTTGCCTATTCTGAACATTTCATATAAAAGTTCATATGACATGTAGCCTTTTGTGTCTGGCTTCTTTCACGTAGCATAATATTTTCAAGGTTCATCATGTTGTAGTATGTATCAGTACTTCATCTCTTTTTATGGCCAAATATTCTATTGCTTGGCTATTCCATAATTTGTTTTTCCTCCATCAGTGATGGACATTTAGGTTGTTTCCAATTTGCGGTTATTGGGGCCAGCCGAGTGGCGCGGTAGTTAAGCGCTGGCTTGGGACGCCAGTGGCCCTAGTTCGGGTCCCATATATAAGGGCCAGTGACACTGTCCTCAAAAAAAAAAACAAAAAAAACCCCAAGTAAACCAATTTGGGGCTATTATGAATAATTCTACTACAAACATTCGTATATAAGTTTTTGTGTTGACCAACGCCTCAACTTTTAACCAACAAAGAAGTTAAAAGAGAAGTCTTACAATTATAACAAAATTACACAAAATGTGTTTTGCAATACTTTTAAATTTTTCAAGACTCAACCATTTCTATACCAAACATCGCAAAGGCTTATCATGACAGGAAAAGTGGCATCATGACTATCACAGGGTCAGGGGAGGTTAGATGTTCTCTAAGATCCCTTCTTGCACTAAGTCAGCAACTTACTACTATGTGTTAGAGAAGAGTAAAGAAAGACCAGGTTGTGGACATCCCCTGATCTTGAGTAAATTATCAACGAACATTAACGAACCCTTTGCAGGCAGCAAGTTCAAATGTGCACATGTGACGGGGCCTTGGACAGGAGTGATATACTGAGCATGACTTGCCAAGCTGCTCTGAGTTCCCTAATCTGGTCTAAAGTACTTGGTTTCCTTACCAGTTCCCAACTGAGTTTCTCCTACAACTTCAACTCTGTTCTGCCTTTGATACCCTGTCCCTCTTTCTGGTTCCTACCTCTCCCTCAGAGACAATGGACTAAAGGTCATCACAGCCATCCATGTTGAGTTAATGCCCATTTGGACTCTAGGTTTGCCTAGTGCTGTGAAAGATGCTCAGAGAGGCACGATGAATGAAGGATGCACAAGATTTCCTATAAGCTCTATGAGGTTGAAGGGGGTCAAAATGAATTTATGACTTAGTTGCTTTTATCAGTTATTAATTGATGACATCTCTCTCCAATGATAAAAGCACTTGAGACCTTCAACTTATTCCTGAGCCTCTCTCCTTAGCTGTTATGGTATTAACATGTGTCTATTCATTGGGATTGAAATAATTAATCTGATAGGGACAGATTCAGAGGCACAGAATATTTCACCCATTGGAATCATCAGAGAGAAGACCCAAAGAGGTTTGTTTAGCTGACTGATTATTTCTTTTGGTTTGTATTTCAGAGCAATCTTACTTTGGATTGTTAGATTTAATTTCAATGAAATTCAGTGAGCATTACCTCATGTCTGCAAGTGAAGCATAACCTTGACAGCAAAATCACAATTTACTTGTGGGGGGTCCTGCCAAGCTTTGCCATTCTTTCAGAGGAGGGTTTCCTTGGGAAGCCAATTTTTTCAGATAGTTACAAGGTTCCAGTTGGAGAATATCAGGATTCTGCCTGTAATATTTTTGTAACTTCTCTAGCACTGTGGGCAACCCAACTGTGGAAGCATAGAACATGGGCCCACCCTTGTGCCTTGGCCATCCATACCCATGTAAATAGACAACATCAATGTGCTCTGGGCTACCAACCATCCCATCTTCCAAGATACGGAATGCTTCATTGATGAGTGAATATAAGCAGCGCTCGAGGATCTCATCCTGGCTAATGATACGTGGGGTAATGTGATAGGTTTCTCTGTACTGTGACAGAAATGTGGAAATCCAGGGATCAGGTTTGTGAATCCTACCCAGTGGCTTGTCATATTGGTACCAACCCTTACCTGTCTTTTGGCCAAATCGCCCTGATTCACAGAGCATATCAGGAATAGGGCAATATCTCATATTGCCTCGCTTTCGGGCAGGAGTTCTTGGAGGCAACGTAGGTCCAGTAAGACCTTGTCCCTTTCGAGATTTCCAACCCACATCTAACCCAGCAAGATCAGACACTCTAAAAGGTCCCATTCTGAAACCAAAGTCTTCCAGCACCTGATCTATCTCCTCTGGCTTACTGCCATCTTCTACCAAGAAATATGCCTGATTATAGTAAGGACTCAACATCCGATTCCCAACAAATCCAAAACAGTTGCCTACAACTACTCCAATTTTGTTGATCTTTTTTGATAAATTCATAACAGTGGCAATGGTAGTAGGGGAAGAGTGTTGACCGGGAATAACTTCCAACAACTTCATGACATGAGCTGGGGAGAAGAAATGGGTGCCAATGACCAAGTGAGGATGAGTGGCAGAAGAAGCAATCTCATCAATGTCCAGGGCTGATGTATTGGTGCACAAAAAAGCTTCTGGCTTGCACACAGCTGACAGTTGGGCAAAGACCTGCTTCTTCAGGTTCATTTCCTCAAATACTGCTTCAATGACTAAATCGACACCACCGAGCTCTTTCATAGATGTAGTTAACTTGGGTTTTGGCCCTGACCAAGGGTGGCCACTCTGTTCCATTTTGGCTCGTTCCTTTTCTAAGAGGGAGGTTATTATCCTGTTTGCAGTTTCAAGCTGCTGCTTGTCTGATTCTACGGCAATCACAGGGATCTTGGCCTTTGCGAGAGAAACAACAATGCCTCGACCCATTGTTCCCAAGCCTGTAGATAAAAGTAAAGGGAAAAAAAATGATTCAATGCTATTGGGAACTGGAAAATTACTCAGTGGTTGAGAGGCTTCTGTGGCCATGTGGCATTTAAAGAGATCAATTCAAGGAATACAAATGGATTCAATACTAGTTAAGGCTAGACACTGTGTTAAGTGCTCTAGAAGATATAACAAGGAGTAGGATCCACAGCCCCACACACACACACACACACACACACACACACTATCAGAATAAATAAGTTCAACAAAGTTGTGGGATACAAGATCAATGCACAAAAATCAATTGTATTTCTATATACAGTAATGCCTTGGTTTGCAAGCATAATTTGTTCCAGAAACAAACTACTTGTATTGCAAGACACCATGGGATACTCACAAACCACGTTACTTACTCACAATCCAAGATTTTACTGTACCAGCAATGGGCAATGTGGATATGAAATTAAGATAACAATTCTGCTTACAATAACATCAAAAAGAATAAGATACTTCAGAATAAATTCAATGAAGAATTGCAAAACCTGTGCACTAAAACCAAAAAGACATTATGAAAGATATTAAAGAAGACCTCGACAAATGGAAAGAATCCTATGTTCATGAATTGGAAGACTTAATATTGTTAAGATGGCAATACTACCCAAATTGATCTGAAGTTTCAATGCAATCTCTATCAAAAATCCAACTGTGTTTTTTTTGTGTGTGTGCAGAAATTAACAAGTTGATCCTAAAATTCATATAGAAATACAAAGAACCCAGAATAATCAAAATAATATTGAAAAATATGTCATTCTTCCCAATTTCAAAACCTATTACAAAACTACAGTATTCAAGACAGTGTGGTACTAGCATAAGGATAAACACATAGATCAACAGAATATAATTGAGAGTTCTGAAAATAAACTCATACATTTATGCCTTATTTATTTATTTATTTATTTATTTATTTATTTATTTATAGCTGAACCATTTCAGCAGCAGCTCAGCTCAGGCTGGGAATCAAACGGGTGACCCTGTTGCTCAGAGCTCGCACTCTTGAGTGAGCTCTTAACCAACTGAGGCACTTGGCCGACCCTGCTAATTGATTTTTGACAAGAATTGCAAAATAATTCAATGGGGAAAGAATAGTCTTTTGAACAAATGGTACTGGGACAACTGGATATCCATATGCAAAAGAATAATGTTGGCGCCCTACCTCATGCTATATACAAAAATTAATTGGAAATGGGCCGGCCGAGTGGCTCAGTTGGTTAAGAGCTTGCTCAAGAATGCAAGCTGAGCTCTGAGCAACAGCAGTTCAATGCCCAGCCCGAGCTGAGCTGCCGCTGAGCTGCCAACAGGTGGCAGGATGGCTCAGCTAAAAAAAAAAAAAAAAAAAAAAAATTAATTGGATAACAGTCCAAAGTAAGAGCTAAAACAATAAGCCTCTTATAAGTAAATCTCATGACCTTGGATTAGGCAATGGTTTCTTAGATACGACATAAAAAGAAATAACAGAAGAAAAATTAGATAAACTGGATATCGTCAAAATTTAAAACTGTTGTGCTTCAACGGACACCATCAAGAAAGTGAAAAGAATGGGAGAAAATATTTGCAAATCATAAGTCTGATAAGATACTTGTATCAAAATATATAAAGAACTCTCACAAGCCTATGAAGAGATGCCTAACATCAACAGTCATTATTAAATTCAAAGGAAAACCACAATGAGCTACCACTTCACACTCACTAGGATGATATAATTAAAAAGACAATAACAAGTTCTGGAAAGGATGTGGAAAAACTGGAACCCTGATACATTGCTGGCAGATTTTAAAATGGTGCAGCTGCTATGGAAAACAGTTTAGAAATTCCTCAAATGTTAAACATCAAGTTACATAGAGTTTGGGCCGGCTGAGTGGCTCAGTTGGCTAAGAGCTCGCTCAAGAGTACGAGCTAAGCTCTGAGCAACAGCAGTTCAATGCCCAGCCCAAGCTGAGCTGCCACTGAACTGCCAACAGGTGACAGGATGGCTCAGCTAAAAAAATTTTTTAAAAATAAAATAAAGGAAAGATAATTCATTAAAAAAAAAAAAATTACATGGAGTTACCATATGATCCAGCAGTTCACTCCTAGGTAGGTAGGTAGGGGTGTGTGTGTGTGTGTGTGTGTGTGTGTGTGTGTGTGTGTGTGTATCCCCAAGATAATTAAATATACATACCCACACAAAACTTGTACATACATATTCAGAGCAGCATTATTCAAAATAGCCAAAAAGTGGAAACAATACAAATGTCCATCAGCTGATGAATGGATAAACAAAATGTGGTATATCCATACAGTGAAATATTGTTCAGCCATAAAAAGGAATGAAGTACTAATTGTGCTACAATGTTAATGAACCTTGAAAATATTATGCTAAGTTAAAGTTGGACACAAAAAAACCACAAGTTATGTGATTCCATTAGCAGATGCACCATTTTACATTGAATTATAATGTTTAAAAAACCAATGAATTTTATAGTATATGAGTTACATCTCAATAAAACCATTAAAAAATATGAAAAGGGCCGGCCGAGTGGCGCATCGGTTGGGCGCTGGTTTTGGGATGCCAGCGGCCCCGGTTCGGATCCCACATGAGGGCCAGTGACACTGCCCTCTACAGCTAACAACAGCTCCACCTGGAGCTGGGCTGTGCGAGCCCGGTGATGGTGTGGGCTGCAGCCCCTGCTGCAGTGGGCTGCCATAGGCTGCAGTGAATGGCCCGCAGCCAGCGTGAGCGGCTGGCAGTCAAGCGTGAGCTGCCAATAGCCGCTATGAGCGACATCCAGAGGCCAACGACCGATCTGCCTCATCCGGGAAAAGCGCAATGACGATACCAACAGTGAAGCAACATCCTCCGCAACTAAACTGAAGAACAAGAAGACGGCAACTTGTCTGTTCCCCTTCCCCGATTCCCCAACGCTGTTCCCCTCCACCAATTCCCCAATAAAATCTTTAAAAACAAAAAAAAAAAAAAAAAAAAAAAAAAAATATGAAAAGTATCAGTCCTCAGGGAGCTTATAATCTAGTGGTGGGAAGACGAAAAATTCCCAAATATCCATTCTTATATAATGTAAAGTAAGTGACATGAGAAATTTATATTTCTTTGGTGGTTCAAAGGAAAGAGATTATATTTGGTTGGATGAATCAATAAAAGCTTTAATATAAAGATATTTGCAGAAATATTTGAAGAAAGGTCATTTTGAAATAGGTGAAATTAGGGAAAGTGAAATATCAAGGTTGGGGAAGGGAAAAGGAAAGAGAGTAATGTTTTAAGCAAAAGCAAGAAGAATAGAAAATGTAGAAAAATTATTCGATGGCAAGGATGCTGTTGTTCCTTTCCCATACCACTTCATTTTCCTCCTGGACACTTTAGAAACTGTATTTTCCACATCACTTGTATCCTGGTAAGGCCTGTGACTAATTCTGGTCAATAAAATGGTTGGGCGTGTGATCTACAACTGGCCCATAAAATTCCCCACAAGATCTCTCATTATCACCTGAAGATAGAAAATGCAGAGAAAACTCCAAAGCCCTGGAGGAGGTCCTAAAGACCAAGTCCGACCCACTGCTGTTTCTGTATTGCCCGGGAGCTAAGAATGCTTTTACATTTTAAATAGCTGAAAAAAATAAAAGATGAATAATATTTTATGACATGAAAATATGTCGAAGCAAATTTATTTTTACAAATAAAGTTTTATTGAAACACAATCGTGCTAATTTGTTTCCATATTATCTATGGCTGTTTTTGTGCTCAATTGGCAGAGTTGAGTAGTTGCAACAGAGACAATATGGCCCACAAAGCCTAAAATATTGACTATCTGGCTCTTTCCAGAAAAGTTTGCTGACCCTTGTCCAAGAGAGTGGCAGAGCCACAGTTTGAAAGAATCTGGTCCTAGGATGACCTAGTGGAGCACGCAGGCAATAAGTCTTGCTTGGGTTAAGCCACTGAGATTGTTGAGTTATCTGTTACAGCAGCAGGTGATCTATTACCTAACCAACATGCTGTGGATGAAAGAGCTTTGTGAAAGCCATACATATATTATTCTTCAATAATTCATAGTGACGAAAGTACTGCAAGGGAATAATGGAAGACAAACCAAAAGTGAAAAACAGCAAAGCTTTTTTACCTTTTGCATAATGATTTGGGGATTGATTAGTCTTGGGGACTGATTTTGATTACAGAATGTTATTAGTATCAGAAATCACTGACTTCATTTCTCTAGAATACAGTTATTCAATTTTCAAAATGCATTAAATTATTCACATTATATATGACATATAGTAAATAAATATATTAAATGAGTAAAAACATTCAGTTTTTCAAATTTGCTAAACACCTGCATTTCACTCCATAACAAGAAGGTTAAATAGCTCTCACTACTATAGCAATTTGTATACTACACTTTAGCCTGGGTAAATAGGAGGTAGAGTGTGGGGTTCAAAACCCTGGCCTCCTAGCTTTCAGTCCCAAACTTCATGTAAAATTCAAACATTGTAAAAGGTATGATCTCATGGGGACAATGAGTATTAATGATTTGTTATCTGAAAGTGCTTTGGAAACTATAACACAATGTACGTCATATCTCAGAATGGAAACAGAGCAGGGAAGGAAAACCATCTTGTGGAGATGGAGTCCAGCTCTTAGCGCTCAGCTCTCAGAGCAGATCTGCTGAAGGGTCCCTGGGGCTACAAACCAATTCACAATCCAAAACACAAGAATGAAGCTGGTTGAGGCTTTATAGACATGTCCCAGCTATAATTCTAGATCGTCTTGAGTTTAATTCTATAACTGACACTTTTAATTTAATCATGGAAATAAAAACACATGAAAACACAGTATCATTGACCCTTGAAAACACAAGTTTTAACAGCATATGTCCACTTATATGCAGATTTTTTTAAATAAATACAGTAAATGTATTTTCTCTTCTTTATGGTTTTCTTAATATTTCTCTAGCTTAATTTATAGTGAGAATACAATATATGTAATACATATAACATACAAAATATGTGTTAATTGACTATGTTATCAGTAAGGCTCTGGTCAACAGTAGGTTATTGGTGGTTAAGTTTTGGGGGGAGTCAAAAGTTATACGTGGATTTTTGACTGCTCAGAGCATTGGTCCCCCTAACCCCTGCGTTGTTCATGGGTCAACTGTATAACTTTTCTTCTCACAACCTTGTGTGGTTCAAGATATTCAGCATTGTCAGATTAAAAAAAAAAAAGTTTTCATAGGTACATATGGTATTTATACTGAATTTAGTTTCCTAATTTTTCCTCACACAGATAGGGGCAAGAAATCCTGCTCCCCTACCAAAGTAGTGCCTTTAACTGCCATGGAATTAAATTTGATCAGGAACCTCTTCTAATGAGAGAAGTAAGTAAAGAATAAAGGATGTTTTAACTACTGGTTCTGTACTTTTTGGTCCACCGCAGCCTTCTCCCCTCCTGACAGTCAACCTGAGCTGAGAAGCCGGGCACGGGATCCTGGAAGTGCATAGTTGGGATAATCAGGGTTGGGGTTTTGTCAGGGGGCATTGAAGAAGGGCAAGGAGTCACAAGTTTTGAGGACATTGAGAAGAGAGTGGCTGAAGTGATGACTCTAAAAATTAAAGCTGAATAGAGAAGAAAGTAAAGATAAGGGTTGCTACCAAGTAATGGATGCAGTTAGGATAACCAGCGAAGAGATATAAAAAAAATACAAGGTTGTGGTGAAAAGGTGAGATTTCAAATGTCAGACGTGAAGAAATGTCCAAGGTGAAGATCAGACCTAAAGTGAGGCTACAAATGAGGCTCGTGGAAGTGAAGTGAGGCAAATATCACTAGATCTGAGGAGGCAAAGGAAGCTGAAGCAACTGTCCACACAGACGATGAAGACAATCAGGATGGCAGCAGGGTTTGAGCCCAACTGGAGAGCTGTGAGCCAGGCAAGAAAATTTTCAGCAATTGAAGAAGAGCAATGATGGTAGCTAGGAGAGATAGAGAGATAAGACCAGATGGCAGGACCACAAAGGAGAGTGTCCTGAAAGGAATAATGGTGTGAGAGAGGAATTAGTGACAATGAGGCCCATGGAGTATGGGAGAGCAGTACCATTCTCTTGAGAGGGCTGTAGTAGAAGCAGGTGCCCAGCGTGAGCCAGGTTTCAGGCAAGAGACGGGAGGGAGCCATCAGTGAAGCAGATGAAACAGATGAGGGCCCCCGGCACAGTGGGAGACTGCATCACAAAGATGAAATGCAGGCCAGTGTGGGGATAAACACCTAGAAGGTGAAAATGACCACACTCTCCATTTATTTTTATCCATATTGTCTTCTGTATATTTAAACTGTTGGGGGTTTTTTTTCAAATATTTTTCAGAACAATGTGGGCTATCCTTTTAAAAAAAATGACTTCAAACTTTTGAACATTGCATGCCAGACAAACCTGAAGTCTTTTTTAAAGGCTCACAAAACAATAAAGAAATAGGGAAACTCTCAAACAATGGTTAACGAAACAACACTGATAAACTTAAGTTTTCCTATTATTTTTCATTTATTATTCTTGGCTTGAAGGAATACAAGAAAGAAGAAACAACTAAGTATACAACAAGAAACAAATATTGGTGTTGCTGAAATAATACAGAAAAAGGAACACTTATATCTCTTTGTTATACTATTTACCGCCTTAAAAAAAACACAAATGGGCAGAGTCAGTGCTGGAAGGAGCACAGTGTGTTTGTATTAAAGACGTACTATTAATATTTTCTTACCGAAACTTGACTGAGATAACAGACCAAGAAGATGTAGAATAGGCGTTTACCCTCCAAGCTGGGTTGGGTCAGCGTTAAGAAAGTTGATAAACTATGAACCTCTTCCCCCAAAAGATTGACATTGAGCTGAAACATATAACATTTTGCTCCCCATTTCAAGGGGTTTAAAATCCATGAAAGAGCATTCTTGGGCTAAGACTAAGAGCAGTGAAGCGCAGGGAAGAGGCCCAAAGAAGCCAATCAGAGAGCTAGCTCCTGAGGAAAGAGAACATTTGCTTAGGAAAATTCCTGGGGGGAAAAGTAGGGAAACTCCTGAGTCAGGGTTCAGGTGGATTTGAGGGTAATGGTTTTGAACCAGGAGAAGTGAATGGTTCTAGGAACCAGGAAGCCAGGGACTTCATTCCAAACACCTAGCTACAAGAGTGATAGGTCCCACCTTGAAACAGGTACTAATCATAATCATCGTTGGGAAATCTAGAAGTGAGAGATTCATACAGGGAAGAGTGAAAAATGCCCAGAGTCTGGATTCAGACAGACCTAGCATCAGACTCTCACGCCACTTGTGTTTAACTCCTTGTTGAAAAGGTCCAAGCCTCTAGGCCTCACATGTAAAATGAAGATAGTTCATGGGCTGGGGTGAAAATTAAGTAAGCTAACACATGTAAAAAATTAACATAGAACCTGGCACCTGGTGGCCTGAAGAAAATGGTAGTTGCACCTTTCCACGTGCAGATTTGGAGAATGACATTAACTACCCCATGTTCTTACCGAGAACACCAACTGAAGAGATGGATCTTGCTGATGCTGTTTTCCAGGATGCTCCAGAGGGAACTAACCACTTATTTGCATTCCTCTCAGCAAAGAAAGCATATTGCAGGGCTCTAGCTTGCCCTGATTTCCGAAGGTACATGAACAGCTCCTCCTCCTTCTTGATGCCCACGTCATAGGGGTACTGTACGGCAGCCTGGACTGCACGGACACAAGTCTCCTGAGAAAGGCACCCAGGGTGCTGCTTCCGCATCTTGAGGAGGGCTTCACTGAAAATAGAGTCCATGTTGGACAAGCTCTGAACTGGCTTGTTACAGATTCTACGGGATTCTAGAGATTGATCTGAAAGAAATAAGCAAGAATATCAGATCTGGACATATTACTCACAGTAAGGGAAAACGAGTAAAGAATTATATAACAATCTGTTCAAATTCAAAGTACAAAATTAAACACTATTCATCAAGATACTTAATGTAACACTCATACCAAAGTCCCGGACATCATTGCCACTTAGTTCCATAAGAATTTACAAGATCCAAAGCAATTTCAAGTTACCTAACTCAGGCACAAGAGCAGGATTTTTCTTTTATTCCAAGGCCAAGACAATTTTATAATAGGTTGAATATTAATCTGTTAGTCCATTTAAGGGAAACAGTTCTGAGTTAATCATATTTTAGATTCAAAATAATTTTAACTCTTTTCCTAATAGTAACTTAAAAATAGTAGCTTTAAAACTTAAAAATACCAAGAAGACAGTATGATGTTGGTACAAGGATAGACATAAAAATCAATGGCGATGCTGAGCTGCCGTTGAGCTGCCAACAGGTGGCAGGATGGCTTAACTAAAATAAAAACATAAAATAAATTTAAAAAATCAATGGAAGAGAACTGATTTTTAACACACATGTTGAAACAATTCAATGAGAAAAAAAAGGAGTTTTTTCAACAAATGGCGCTGAGACAAGCAAAAAAGTAAACTTAGATCCTTATCTAGCACCACATTAAAAAATTAACTCAAAATGGATTATAATTCTAAATTAAAGAATTCAAATGAAAAAATTTCTAGAAGAAAAGATAAGAAAAAAAATCTTTGTGGTCTTGGGTTAGGCAAAGTGTTTTTAGCATGATCCATGAAGGAAAAATAAATCAATAAATTGGACTTCATCAAAATTAAAAACTTCTGTACTTCAAAGGACGCCATTAAGAAAATGAATTGATAAGCCTTAGACTGGGAAAAAATATTTGCATGGTAGACAGAATAATGCGCCCCCAATCCCACCCCACTCCTTGCAAATGTCAAATATGTGGAGGACCAAGTGGATGAGGGAAGAGGGCTGAGCTGTCAGTGTTTTGCTTAAGCAGGGAGATGGTGCAATCAACACCCAGAACAGGCATAGACTGGGATACCTTACAGCGACTTTCTGTCCTTGTGACATTGCCACTCTTCCCACCGTGACAAGCTGATTCTCAGCACCACAACGCATGTTATAGTTATTTGAGTAGTTTAAAAAGTTCAGATGCCCAGGCCCCATGGTAGACTCAGTTAAGAATCTTTAAGGGTGGGGCCTAGGCATGAATATTTTTTTTTTTTTAAGATTTTATTGGGGAATTGGCAGAGGGGAACAGCATTGGGGAATCGGGGAAGGGGGAGACAAGTTGCTGTCTTTTTGTTCTTCAGTCTAGTTGCGGAGGATGTTGCTTCATTGTTGGTATCGTCATTGCGCTCTTCCCGGATGAGGCAGATCGGTCGCTGGCCTCTGGAAGGTCGCTCACCGCGGCTATTGGCAGCTCACGCTGGCTGCCGGCCACTCACTGTAGCCTATGGCAGCCCACTTGCAGCAGGGGCTGCAGCCTACACCGTCGCCGGGGCTCGCACAGCCCAGCTCCAGGTGGAGCTGTTGTTAGCTGTAGAGGGCAGTGTCACTGGCCCTCATGTGGGATCCGAACCGGGGCCGCTGGCATCCCAAAACCAGCATTTAACCAATGCGCCACTCGGCCGGCCCTAGGCATGAATATTTTTTAAAAATTCTATTTGATTTTGAGGTGTAGCTTCTGGGACGTCCAAGAGCACAACATTATGTCAGCCGTGGACTTAAGGACTTCTACAGCTCCTGGCAAGTTTACCCTGGGCCGAAGGTTGAAAAGGAAAGAGACTAGAAAGAAAAAAAAAAGGAAGAGAACAAAAAAATAAAAAAAATCCCTGCTTAATGGTGTGCAGTAAATATTGCTGATCAGCAATATCTTGTTATCCTGGGGATTCTCAGAACCTCTCAAACTGCAGATGGGCATTCTGAGAGCTACTCCATGGCACTTGTGAAGAACAGACTAGTGCCAAGCGAAGTACAATTACTGGAGAGTTTGGGATCAAGGCACCATAACTGATGGTTTTCCCTGTTCAATTTCTTATCCCTTTTTTGCTATAGCTGTAATTGAAGGATGTTATTGTTTAAGAACTTCAGTTTATTACTACAAAATATATTCAGAATTTTCCCTTTAGGTCTACAGGTTGGGTTTTCAAAGCGTATTTCGTAGTTTTAGAGCCTTGGTAGTTTTAAAGTCACTTAGCTGTGCCTACATAATAAGAGATGCAATGTGAGCAGGTCAGAGCCAGTATTCGATGCCCAGGAAAATGGAGAGGAAAAGAACTAATGAACAATTCAAAGATGCTTATAATTGAATTCTTTCCTTCACCCAATCGCATTTTTTTTCTTAATTCTTTAAGGTTTTCTAAGGCATAATTCAAGTTTTTGATTTTTAAAAAAAGTGAATCACGCTCCTAATGGGAAGAAAAGGAGGCAATTATTTTCCCTATTTCTGTTCTGGTAAACTGACAGGAAGAGATTTTCTCTGCCTTGGATAAAGAAAGATGCAACATGCCATTTGTAGAAATGGTTTCCTAAAACATAAAGGACTTTCTGTTCTCTAATTCTGATAAACAGTAAGCTGTGTCTGTCACACAAGGTCTTCAAAGAACAGACAGAACCACTGCCCCTTTTCAGGCTTTCTGGAGGTCACCCACAGAAGTTGGGTAGTATGTCAAAAGTAAGTTAAATTTAGATACATGGTTAGGCCTCCTATGTAAGGCAGGGTCACTTTACTCTTGTGAAACATGTTTATATAAATGTTCACAGAGAATGAAAATAAATTACAAAAGGCAAAAGAGAAAATGAGAGAAAGGCAGATAAAACTACTAAGATTTTTTTTTTTTAAGCCACAAAATCAAAATGAACAAATAGACCAACGTCTTTAGGCAGAATTAGAATTGTTAAAAACGGCAGACACAGCCCAGTGCAGTCACAGTACAGGACCAGGGTTCATTACAGGGACAAAAGCTCAGCATTAGGTTCCTGAGTTGAGGCTCCCAGTTGGATGTCCCCTGTGCTCATCTTTGAATAACAGCACACACTTTTAGCTTCCTGCCAGAAACATGCACGTGGGCATAAGGAGTTCTCACTCAGTTTGGGAAAAAGCAGGCTGCTGGCCAAATGCAAATGCAAACAAATAGCATTTTCCAGGACCCTCCCTCCCCAGTTTAGCCAAAGCAATCTGGTTTGGCCAAGTGATTCTGAATTGCTCTGCTAAATCTACTGCGCTGCAGTAGTCTGAAAGGCTTCATATAACAAGAGCATTAAGATGCATGAAGCTAATTAACTTTCACAGTGAACTCTCCAGGATACATGTTAAGTTTGTAGAGAAATTTGCAGCGACTTCCCAACTCACATTTTTAGATCCATGCTAACCTTCTACAATCTCATCCCACATATAACTTGGTTCCAAAACTGCTGACTGCAATATTGCCCGTTGGAAATTCCCTTTCTTCTCTCCTTTCCTATTGGATGTGGAAACTAAATAAGTGTTCTTAATCTTTTCCTTTTGTTGTTTTTTTTAAGTCAACATTTCAGCAGTGGGGCTGGGGAGGTGTGGGGAGGTGGAAATAGGCTGAATTAATGTAATGTTTTTACAGCTGGGAAAAGGAAACCAAAATCTTACATGTATTTTAAAAACTGAAATATGATTCACATATCATAAAAATCATCATATTAAAGTTTACAATTCAGTGGTTTTTAGTATATTCACAAAGTGTGCAACCATACACGTATGGTTTTTAACGACTCCTTTCATAACTGATTGCCTAATATTTTTAAAACTTCAGGTCGTGTTTGCATGCCAGGTGTGAAAAAGTCAAAACTAGGAAAAGTTATCTCCATTTTTACCTTGTTTTCCTATATAAGTGGTTCTGAAAGTATAGGCCCAAGAACACAGCATCAGCATCACCTTAGAACTTGTTAGACATGCAAATTCTTCGTCCCCACCCAGACACACTGAATCAGAAAGCAATGCGCCGGGTCCTACAGTCTGTTTTAACACACCCTCCAAGTGCTTCCCATGCACATTTAAGTTTGAGAACCATAGTTCTAGATCAAGACAATTGTACTAGCTTCACACAACTATAGATTTGTAAATGCATATAAATTTATTATTAACATGTTTCAATATAAAGATATATTAAGATGTTTTATAATAATTACCAGGGCCGGCCGAGTGGCGCGATGGTTGGTGCTGGCTGGGAGGCCAGCAGTCCTGGTTCGGGTCACACATATGAGGGCCAGTGACACTGCCCTCAAAAAACAAAACAAAAACATAATAATTATCTGTTATAAAATTTAAGTATATATACACATATTTTTATTTTTTTTAAAGATACTTTTATTGGGGAATTGGGGGAGGGGAACAGCGCTGGGGAATCAGGGAAGGGGAACAGACAAGTTGCTTTCTTTTTTTTGTTCTTCAGTCTAGTTGCAGAGGACATTGCTTCACTGGCCCACGTTGGTATCATCATTGAGCTCTTCCTGGATGAGGCAGATCGGTTGCTGGCCTCTGGATGGTCGCTCACCGCAGCTATTGGTAGCTCACGCTGGCTGCTGGCCACTCACTGTAGCTTATGGCAGCCCACTGCAGCAGGGGCTATAGCCTACACCATCACCGGGGCTCGCACAGCCCAGCTCCAGGTGCAGCTGTTGTTAGCTGTAGAGGGCAGTGTCACTGGCCCTTGTACGTGGGATCCGAATCAGAGCTGCTGGCATCCCAAAACCAGCTCTTAACCAAACCGCCACTTGGCCAGCCCTTTTTTTTTTTTTTTTTTTTTTTTTTAAAGATTTTACTGGGGAACCGGGGAAGGGGAACAGAGAAGTTGCTGTCCTTTTGTTCTTCAGGCTAGTTATGGAGGACATCGCTTCACTGGCCCATGTTGGTATCATCATTGCGCTCTTCTCGGGTGAGGCAGATCTGTCGTTGGCCTCTGGACGGCCACTCACAGCAGCTCTTGGCAGCTCAAACCGGCTGCCAGCCGCTCACGCTGGCTTCTGGCCACTCACTGTAGCCTATGGCAGCCCACTGCAGCAGGGGCTGCAGCTATGCCATCCAGGGGACTCACAGCAGCCCAGCTCCCAGGTGGAGCTGTTGTTCACCATCTTAGCTGTAGAGGGCAGCATCACTGGCCCTTATATGTGGGATCCAACCCGGGGCCGCTGGCATCCCAAGCCAGCTCTTAACCAACGCGCCACTCAGCCGGCCCAAGTATATATTTTTATAATAGTTTTGTGGAACCTGTTCTTCAAATCAATCCATCAGTTTTGTTCTGCCAAATAACCACATACTAGTAGCTATATTTAAAGGCAAAAAACTTTAAAAAATAAAAATAAAAAGGGAAGCAGGGAAGCATAAAAAGAAATGAAAAGTACAAGACCATAAGTGAAAATGAAAGGCAAAATAAATACGCCTAGCTAAACTACACATTTGATAAGATAATAAATGGCAAATGTAGATAAGATTTTCTGAGCTAGTCCTTAGTTGATCTCCCCTATTTCTCTACCTTGTATTTCTAGCATTTATCTATTACAAAGCACTACCCAGAAATCAAAGAATTCCGAACAGTGAAACTCATTTAAAAAAGAAAAAGAAAGAAAAAAATAGTAAAGTTCCAGAAGTTTTCTGTGGGAATCTAAGCCCTAAGTCCCAAAAGAGACACAGTGCAGCTGCACAGGTTGTAGCAAGAACAAATACTGAAGCCCAACCAATGAAGCCTGTGGAATCTCACAACAGAGCTTGAAATCAACTAATTTTGTTCAACATTTTCCTTTTATTGAGAAAGCCCAAAAAGCTGATTTGTTAAGAAGAACCTAGGTCTCCTGACTACGAGTCCTAAGCCCTTTTTTCTTCCAGACTGCACTTCTTCCATACTGGTCAAGTATTCCTTTTCCCTTTGGGTAAATTTAATGACTGAGCTATTAGGAAAAGATAAACATTTTTTATTTTAAAAAAATCAAGAGTCAGATTGAAGAACAACAACTTGGCTGGTCCCCTCCCCCAATTCCTCAACAAAATGTTTAAAAAAAAAAAAAAGCACTCATGGTTTTTCATCAATCATCAAGTTTAAGAAGCATTTAAGAATTAATTAAGCACACACTTCCTATAGGACCCAGCAATAGCAATAGTACTATTAGGTACTTACCCAAGAGAAAGGGAAATATGTCTACAAAGACTTGTTCAGGCCCAAAGTGGAAACAAGTTAAATGTATATCAACTGATAAATGGATAAACAAATTGTGATATATCCATATTATGGATTACTGGTTCAGTACTAAAAAAGAAGAAACTATTAATGCACAAAACAACATGGATGAATCTCAAAAACATTATGCTAAGTGAAAGAAGTCAAACACAAAAGACTACATACTGTATGTGTAATTCTATCTATCTGAAATTATAGAAAAAACTATAATAATAGAAAGCAGGTCAGTGCTTGTTCATGGCCAAGAAGGAGGTGAGGGAATCTACTGGAAAGAGACATGAGAACACTTTTCAGGGCAAGAGAACTATATCTTGATTGTGACAGTGGCCACACAACTGTAAACAATTACAAAAATTTATTAGTCTCTACACTTAAAATGGGTGGTGTGTGTGTGTGTGTGTGTGTGTGTGTGTGTAAATTATACCTCAATAAAGCTGGAAAAAAATCAAAACAAAAGCAAAGACCATTTATGAAATTCTTTGGATAAAACTAACTTGTTTTCATTTTTGCATATTTCCTTTAAACTTTTATCTGTATTCATACATATTCTATGTAGCTATAATTACAGAATATATATAAATTTATATTGTAGACATTTTTATACACAATTTTACATATTTCTACATAGTCTTCATGACTATAATTTCAAATAGCTATACATAATTGTCCAACCCAGGTCATTTCTCTGCTGTTAACAGGTGAAATACCAAATTGAAAAGCAGATGATTCCTCCTCAATATTTGGATGCCACCAAGTGGACAAACTGTGTAACATGGCTGAGACTGAGTAGACCATTTTATAAACTTTATAAATAAAAAAATATCAATGTTGAAATTTTAAAATTTAAATTAATTTTAAGCATTAAATAAATTTTAAAAATGAAAAGAGACCATTTTATAAATCTACTAGACTATGATCTCCTGAAGTAACTTCTCAAATCTGAATCTAGGGAAATCAGTTAAGAAAAATAACTTCCTATTGAAATCAAGTCCTTTACAAACTAAAACCATAGATATAAATAATAGACATGGTTCTATGTAAGCCAAACTAAAAATAATTGAGGGACTTTCAAATGTAAATAGCCTTTGCTGTTGGCCAGCCAGGTGACTTGCAACAAAAACATGCCCTCTCAGGAGGCACAATGGAACCAGTAATGAAAAAGTGGGGACAATTGTCTGCAAGGCAGAAAAAGATAGCAGGAAGCTCATTCCCATTTGGGGCAAAGACCTGCTGATTCTCTTTATGAGTCACCAGTGTTTTCTCCACACAATCCTTGGCCTCTCCGGTCCAGCTTTTACTGGTGCATTGAAACAGTAACTGGCTAGCGCCACAAAAAGAAAAATTATTTCAGGAAAGTGTTTGGTCCCTGCCAGAGTGGACAAAAGAATGACATTTTCAAAAGAATGCCTTTCAATGACACAGAACCATTGCCTGCCACCAAGACGGAAGATGAACACCCTGCTCTGCCTATAATCCGGTGTTCCTCCCAATTATTTTTTCTGACTCTCTTTAACTCTTCTCCATCTTGCTGCCAACTTCCATAAATTCAAAAGGAACAGTTAAAAAAAAAAAAAGAAAAGAAAAACTCTAGGAGTGCCACTCCAAAGGATTCTTACAGGAATGTCATGAATCTATAAAGTAAGAAACCAGTGAGAGAGAAAACAACTCATTGAAACAGAACCATGGCTTTACTGTGGTAAATTTCCTGTCTTTTATTTGCCGAAATGTTTATTTGCTTGTTCACTTTAATTTGAATTATATTTCTTTTTTTTTTTGAATTATATTTCTTAATAGATGATACATTCATTCAATAAAAATGCAAAAGGTACAGAAGAGTAAATAATGAAAAGTCCCCTTTGAACTGCATCCCTGGCTGACGAGCCCCATATTCCCAGAGACAACCGTTAACCATTTCTTATGAATCCTTATGGAAACACTGGGTAGTTGGAAGAGTCATGATGTATTTTTTTCTATGTTTTTCATTGCAAAAATGTGTCATGACTTTTCCAACAAGCCAGTATTTTATACACAGACAGACACATATACATGACATTCTCCTCATATAGACATTCAGTCCCATTTCTTATTATACAAATGGTAAACCATTTTACACAATGATGCTTTTCCACTCAATAATGCAATATATCATGGTGTTCATACCATACCAATACACAGTTTCTCATTAATTTTAAAGCTGTATCATATTGTATTATATGGATATACCATAAGATATTTTTAAAGTTCCTTATTAAGATGGACATTTAGCTTGTTTCCACTCTTGTGCTTTTTATTATTATCTTCTTACCTGAAATTCTCTGGGCAAATTTGATTGCTTCTTCAACCGGGTCTGAGTTCATAATTTTATCCAGAATACCCAGCTTGAGTGCTTTATCTGCCAAAATAAGTCTTCCTAAAACAAAATGAAATAAGTCAAAGAACGATATGAGATTAAAGCAAAAGCATTACTCTCTCTAGTAGGGAAGGATATCTGTGCTGGATATACGCATCTATTATGAAATGAAATAAATAACCAACACACTGACTGTTGTTAGTAGAAAGATCACTGCAGAGGTAACCAGAAAACTTGGATTTAAGATCCAGTTCTACCTTTTACTATTTATGTCACTTTGAAGAACTATATAGGACTACAATTTCCTTATATGTAAATGGGAATAATTATGCTTACCTTAGGAATTCTGAGCATTAACTGAAAATAATATATTTCTCTTTATATTCTATAAATCTCTATAGGAGCGCTTTATAGGTCTCTACAGAAATATAAGAGATGAGTGATTTTTAAAAATAATAATAATAGGGGGTCTGGCCGAGTGGCACGGTGGTTAAGAGCTGGCTTGAGACGCCAGCAGCCCAGGTTCGGATCCCACATATGAGGGCCAGTGACACTGCCCTCTAAAAAAATAAATAAATAAAATAATAATAATAATAATAATAATAATAATAGAGGTAGTAGCAGCAGAGTAGAGGCAGTAGTATCTCTTATATCAGTATACACTAAGGGCTGTTGACTACAAAAAAAAAAAAAAGAAAAGAGAAAAGGCAGTGTAGACAGGGAAAAAAAATTAAGTTGATATTATATAAGTTATCATCAAAAATACACAAAACACCAAAATGGGGTGACTTATGTCATGAATTCATTTCATTTCATTTCATTTCACTTCACTTCACTTTACTTTATTTTTGGCTATCTAGTATCTCAACCCCTCCCTTAGTTTGTAGAATCACTATTGTGTGAGCTTTGGGGCCCTATTACAAAGGCTAAAAAGGAAAGACAATTGTTCCTTTAGACCCATGGCAGGTAGGGTCCATGACAAGAAGCTTGGCGAATGGAATGCTCTATTGAGGGTTTTTAGACTGGAGTTAGTGACACTAAGCAACAACAGCAACCGTTTAAATCTCATTTCAGAGGTGGCAACATCTAGCATCTGGTAGTGATGGTACCAGGAGCATCTAGTGTCCAGTCTAGAATGGCAGCTCTATACTGCTTTCTTGCCAATACCGTACATCTTGCCATCTGAAAAGTGATCATCAAATCAGTGTCAGTGGCAATAATTCCAGTCGTTGCTGCTCTTACAAACAGTGTGGGTGGATGCCATCTCTGAGACAAACCCTCCATTCCTGGTTCTTATTAGTGCTTCAAAGAGCTACATGTGGGTTTTCTTGATCAGATAGATAGTTCAATAATTTTTGGTAGGGGTCGTTCTGTAATAGCAATATTGGCATGGTTTTCTGGAAGTGCCTTTGAAAACAGGCTTCCAAATTTCCTCCTGGGGTGAGGACAGTCGCGGAATGGGTGGTATCAGGGGTCAAGTCTCCTCTATAAAAACTCACTTTGGTGAGAGGTGATTGATTCAGCCACCACAGGTTAAGGTGACAAAGTGGACAAAAAATGGAAGATGGAAACCTGAGTAATAAAAGGATCTTTGAGGCAATTAACCAGGGGAAACATGAGCCACCCACATGATGGACTGAAAATTCCTTCAATTTTGATAGTTTCTTCTAGCCTGGATTTTACAAAAGCAAAGGAGTAGACAGACTGATATTCTTAGAGTCAAAGAAATTCCAGGTAGTTATATTCTGTGTGAAGGACCTAATGACCCAGCTCTTTATATGCAACCGAAATCCTCAGGCTGAGATTTCAGCTTAGTTTTTCATGTGCTGTCCCCTGTGTAGACAACAACCACAGTCCAGTGGGGTCTAATAAAAGCCCTACCTAGAGCTACTATAAAGAGACCCTAGGGCAACTGAAGCTGTGACTTCTCTTTTCCACCCTGGGTGATCTCAATTTTTTTTTCCAGTTTTCTACGTGGCTTCTTTTCCAACCTTTAGAAAAAATTTTCTACATGGAACTCTTTCCAGATGTCATTTTAAAATGCCCCTAAAATTGTACAGAGTACTTAAAAAGATAGGTGTATGATTCTAATGTTAGCTTTCTTCTAATTCACTGTGACCTTTTCTATGCAAATCAAAATCCATCATATTCTTAGTGTTTTTACCTCTTCTCTTCATCATGTTAAAAATATGGTATTTCTACAAGCAGCAGTGTTTTGGAAAAGGCCAATTCTAGTTCACTTCATTTATTTTTGTCAAAGAAGCCAGATTTCTCCCAAGATATTCTTGCCTTTCAGGCTTAACACAAAACCACGGGCCACAAAATTCCTCAGTGTTCGCCCACATGCTTTAAACATCTGTAAACTTTAGAATATAAAGACTCATTCACACTCGAGTTAACCCTTAAACAACAGGGTTTGAACTTGCAGGTCCATTTATGTATGGACTTTTTTTTTTTTTTTTAGCTGAGCTATCCTGCCACCTGTTGGCAGCTCAACGGCCGCTCAACTTGGGCTGGGCATCGAACTGCTGTTGATCAGAGCTCAGCTCGCACTCTTGAGCGAGCTCTTAACCAACTGAGCCACTTGGCTGGCCCTGGATTTTTTTTTTTTTCAATAAATTACAGTACTATAAATTATTTTCTCTTCCTTATTTTCTTTTCTCTAGCTTATTTTATTGTAAGAATATAATATATAACACATGTAACATAGAAAATATGTGTTAATGGACTATTTATATTATTGGTAAGGCTTCAATCAACAGTAGGCTATTTGTAATTAAGTCTGGGGGGAGTCAAAAGTTATATTAATACATGGATTTTCAACCATGAGGGGGTGGGTGCCTCTAACCCCCATGCTCTTCAAAGGTCCACTGCATTATGATTTCCCCCTATATCTTATGCTTCTTTGCTTCCTTTCTGTTTTGTCTTTTGCAGAATAAACTATCTCATGAGCTTTTAATTTTCATAATATGTTGGATTGTAAGCATACTCTTATAAATTCTACATTAGATACTTAAAGTAGTTCATATTCTTTTTTTTTTTTTAAAGATTTTATGGGGGAATTGGGGGAGGGGAACAGCATTGGGGAACCGGGGAAGGGGAACAGACAAGTTGCTGTCCTTTTTCCCTTTTTTCTTTTTTTTTCAGAGCAGTGTCACTGGCCCTCATATGTAGGACCCGAACCGCAGCGGCTGCCTTCCCAAACCAGGGCTTAACCACCATGCCACTCGGCCGGCCCAAAGTAGTTCCTATTCTTAAACATGTACTTTATCACACCACCGTAAATTATAACAATTTCTAATTAATGTATTGGCAAGAAGAAATTGAATACTTTTTAGTTTTCTTAACTTCCCTTTCTTACTCTACAGGAGTAGGAATTTGGATCATGTATACACAGTTTTGTATTGGGGTTTCTGTGTCAAAACATATGAATTTCAATTAACAGTTCTCAAACAATTTAGTCTTAGGATCCCTTTGCATTCTTAAAAATTATGGAGGACTCCAAAAAGCTTTTGTTTATATGGGTCATTTCTATTAATATTTACTGTATTAGAAACCAAAACTGAGAATTTAAAAAAATGTTTCTTTATTAAATCGCTTTAAAATAGTATAATAAACCTATGACATGTTAATATAAATAAATTTTTATGCAAAATAACTATGTTCAAATTTTTTTTAATTTAGTGAGAAGGGTGCCATTGTTTTATATTTTTGCAAATTTCTTTCATGTCTGGCTTAATAGAAGACAGCTGGATTTGCATATCTGCTTCTGCATTCAATCTGTTTTGATATCACATGGTATACAATAACCTCTGGAAAATTGCGCTGTACACTTGTGATAGAACAAGAGTGGGGAAGGCAAGTAATGTCCTATTATTTTCAAAACAGTTCTGACTTCATAGTGGTCTGAGGAATACCCAGCATTCCCTGAATCATACTTTAAGAATTCCTGATTGAGGTGATCGTTTTAAAGACCATTGTATAGCATCCTAGTATCTGAATGTTCCACAGATTGAACATTTGTTTGTGGCTGGGGAAATTTTAGTTATTTTGAAAGTAGTCTTTTGTTGTGTTTTGTTTTTAGCCTGTGGAAGCTTCTATTTCCTGCAAGTTTAAAATCTTTACCAAAATAGATCAGGGCATTACTATCTCATCAGTTTTCACAGGAAAATTGTGTGCTTGCTAAAATATAATCTCTGATTCTAGTTCCTAACTGAAACGTTTCTTCTGTTTTTTCTTTGATTATTACTTCTCATCTTTTTGCTTCATGCTTTAGAAGCTCTTATTATTCATAGCAGAGACCTCTATTATATACCTTCGATGTCTGCTGCTTTCATTTACATTTTACGTATCTTTTTGTGAAGTTGTTTTGAATTCTATAAATGTGTCTCTATCCTCCATTTTCCTGATTCAGTTGTCTGGTCATGATAGACCAGACTATCATCTTCTTTTTTTTTTTTTTTGAGGGCAGTGTCACTGGCCCTCACATGTGGGACCCGAACCAGGGCCGCTGGCGTTCCAAGCCAGCGCTCAACCAATGCGCCACTCGGCCGGCCCTATCATGTCTTCTTTTTATTGCTTCAAAAAGAAGTAGATTTAGCTAACGTTTCAATTTTAAACAGGGTGTTCTTTTTTAATAAATAAACTGTTTTTTAATTTAGAATGTGAATTTTCTAAAATTTTTATTTAATGTGTTTCAGCAGACTCACATTTATGTGTCATTTTTCTTATATCACAATATTTTCTTATGTTTTAGGTTTTGGGTTTAGTTTTAAGATTTTGGTTTGACTGGGTTTTTTAGTTTTGGTCATGGAATGGTATGTGCTGATATTTATCATTGCAGCCTGGAAGCTCTGGCTACTAAAATTCACCCTTAGCATCTTGTTCAAATATACAGGAAATCCACCTGGACCTAATTCTGAAAGGCCGGCAGGATAAAGGTGCCACTCCCAACATCTCCCCCAGTATTCTAAGTAATAAGAGGTATCTCATCGAAGTCTAGGACCCTGAGGGCATCCCTGTCCCCTGAAAGATCATAAAGAATCTCAGCAGGGCTAGGGCAAAGCTCTAAGAGAATAGAGCAGAAGCTTTCTATGCTGTTTGGTGAACAAGGAGGATGGTACCTAGAAAGTAAGAGCAGAAGGAAGAGGAGGGCACTGTGGTTCTTGTCACCTGACTGGACAGAAAACACCAAGGAATGAACTGCAATGTGCTCAAGCATATCTTTTGTGGTTACTGCTGAAGATTCAGGTGTTTTCAGGTGGTACATTAAAGGACTTGCAGAGAAGCAATAATTAGTGCTGTCAGTGCTCCACTTTCCAGAATTCTCTGTCTTATGGATTTCAGAAGATCAGAAAACATTAATTATTTACTTATCAGTTTAATCCAAATCTACTTATTTATTAATTTCCTATGGGGTTAGTTCCTGCAACGCTGGTGTTTTTTCCTCATTTACATCAGCAGGGGATCTTTAACTTCCAGTAATAATTAATTTTAACATCATTTCTTATAAAAGTTTTTCCAAACCACAAAGCGAGATTCTTCATATCATCATTATTACCAGCTACTGTATTAGTTTCCTATTGCTGCTATAACACATTACCATACACATAGTATCTTAAAACAATGCATATTTGTTATCTTAGTTTAGGATGTCAACAGTCTAAAACAGGTCAGTGGAACTGTGTTCCTTCTGGAAGCTCTAAGAGAGAATCTCTTTCCTTGTCTTTCCAACCTCTAGAGGCTGCCTACATTGCTTGGCTTGTGGCCTTTTCCTCCATCTTTAAAGCCAGCCATGAAGTATTTTCTCTTCTCTCTGACCTCTTGCCTCCGTCTTCTAAGGACCCTTGTGATAAATTGGGCCCACCTGGAAAATCCAAGATAATTTCCCATCTTAAGCCTTTTTTTTGAGGGCAGTGTCACTGGTCCTCATATGTGGGACCCGAACCAGAGCCGCTGGCTTCCCAAGCCAGCGCTTAACCACCGCACCACTCTGCCGGCCCTTAAGACTCTTAATTTAATCACGGTAGTCCCTTTTGAATGTAAGGTAACATATTCATTCACAGGTTCTGGGGATTAGGGTGTGGAAATCTTTGGGGCCTGTTATTCTGCTTTCCACACTTACCATTTATAAAATATCTTCTATATGACAGAAACATGTAGTGTAATTTCATTATCTCTTAAAATCACTATGTGATTATTTTACTAATGAGAAAACGGAGGCTGAGAGGAGTTCAGAAAACCTCTCTCCTAAACCCCAGGCCAGTCTATCCAACTATCTGCTTGACATCTCCACTTGGATGTCTAATAGGCCTTTCAAACTTAACACATCCAAAACTAAGCTATTGTGATTCCTCCCTACAATCTGCTCTACCAGCAGAAATCCCCATCTCAGTAATGGCACCATCCTTCCAGCTGGTTAGGCCATTAGAATCATCCTTGACTCTCCTTTTTCTCTCACATCTGATCTGTCATAGAATCCTGTTGGCTCTACCTTCAAAATATATCCAGAATTTGACTATGTCTCATCATCTACATTACTATCTCTCAGGTCCAAGCTCCCATCATCTCTTCTTTGGATTATTACAGCAGCCTTCTAGCTAGTCTTCCTATTTCTGCCTTTACCTCTAATTAATATATTTTCAACAACCAGAGTGATCTTTTAAAAACGTGAGAGCATTTTATTCCTCTGCTCAAAACACTCCAATCCCTTTCTACTCCATTCAAAAAAAAAAAAAAGCCAAAGTTCTTTCTATACTCCTCAAGACCCTACATGATGTGACTTCATCCCCTTTACATTTCCCCTTATTTCACTCCAGCTACATTGACCTTCTTGCTTTTCTTTGAATCTTCCAAGTATGCCCCTGCCTCAGGGCTTTGCATTTGCTATTTTCTTCCTGTGAAATATCTTCCTCCAGATATTAGCATAATAATCTTCCTTACCTCTTCCAGGTCTTTACTCAGATGTTATTTTATAGGAAAGTCTTTCCTAGCTCCCCAACCTAAAATATTAGCCCCACCCTTCACCCCTAACATTTCATATTCCCCCTTTCTGCTTTATGTTTTCTCCTTGGCACTTATCTCCATCCAGCCTACTATATATATTAGGTAGGTGTATGCTGAGAACACAGTTGCGGTCGCCAGTCTCCACAGTGATTCCCAGTGAATTTGGCCTCTTGGTGTTCAAGCCCCCTCCCACAGGGAGCACATGTATAATCAATAGAATAGTTCAGAAAAGATGCATGTGACTCCAAAACTAGGACATAAAAGACTTTACAGCTTTCACCTTGCTCTCTTTTGCATCACTCTAGAGGAAGCCAGATTCCTCTAGACATGTTGTGAAGACACTCAGGCAACTCTGTGGAGAGGTAGACATGGAAAGGAAATGAAGCCTCCTGCCAAAAGGCAGCACCAACTAGCCATCCACATGAGTGAGCCATCTTGAAAGTATATCCCCCTCATTCAAGTTTTCCAAATGACTATAGCTCCAGTCGCTGTTTTCACTACAACCTCATGAAAAACCCTGAGCAAGAACCCAAATAAACTGCTCCCAAATTCCTGATCCACAGAAACTAGGAAAGAAAAAACCACTGCCAATCAAGCCATGACTCACAATGAATGTAAGAGGCTTCTTGATTTAAAAGATGTGGAAAAAACTGGGCATTGAATTGCTGAAATAGGACAATATGATTATTGTCATTGTTGTTTTCTCCACATAATCTTCACGGAGGCAGGATTTCTGTTGGTTTGGTTTGCTACTATAAGCCCAACGCCTAGAACAGGGCCCAGCATATGACAGAAGATGAATAATAGTTGCTGGATGAATGAATAAAAATTAACTTGCACAAGGCATAGTGTTTAAATGTGGTAGAGCTGGTATTCAAACTCAGGTCTTTGATTCTGAAGCATGTGCTTCTTTTATTGCCAATTCTTCAGGATATAGTCTATTACCAAGATCCTCAGCTTATTTTTATTCAATTCTCCTCTTTAACTAAGAAGATAGGCATGGAGAAAAAAAAAAAGAAAAGAAAAAACGGAAAAGAAAAAAGAAAAAAAGAAGAAGATAGGTATGGGAATAATAATATATAGCTGAAACTTATGAAGTTACCATGTCTAGGACTATTCTAAGCACATTGTGTGCATTAACTTATCTAATCTTCACCACACTATATAACCATATGGTAGGTACTATTATTATCCACATTTATGAAGGAACTACGGAACAGAAGGGTAAAGTGACTGACCCAAGGTCTCATAATTATTTATATTAGTTTTCAGTAAATAGTTGTTTATGATCTTTCTTCCAACTTTACCTCATCTGGAAATACCTTTATATGTCTGATGGTATTTGGCAAAATCTCTAAATGTTTTCTAGTGTTGCATTGTTCACATTCCCTATTGAAAGAGAACATCTTCATATTTGTAGCTAATGTCTTCATACATGGGAAATGAAAAATACAGTCATTTCCACACTAAAACTTAAAACCATTCCTTGAAAATTCTGGTTTTAATTCTTGTTTATATTACAATTTGTAAATTCGATCTGAATATAATGCACCCTATGTGAACACCAGTGTGATTAGCACTTTGTATACTTTCATTTAGAAGGCACTCACATTTGATCTTCATGTTAACATTTGAGATGATCCCAGGGAACGTATTCTTTCCATTTTGCAGACAAGAACATTAACAGTCAAAGAAGTTATAAAGTGTCCTCTTAAGATCACATAGCTAAGGAATGGTCAAGCCACTTTTCTAAATCTTAGTGCAGCACCTCACATTGATCTAGACAGCTGTTGGCAGGGTTTGTACTGACCTGAGGTAATTAAGTCAAGTGCAGCAGGAACTCCAATGAGTCTGGGAAGAAGCTGGGTTCCTCTTGCACCAGGAAGGAGTCCTATTAAGACTTCTGGGAAGCCAACTTGAGCCTATCAAAGTTTGAAGGCATGAGGGTCATTAGAATGAGATGATATGATAGAGTCAAGGCAAGCATTACTCGGGATTTCCCAAATTCTCGAAAACATTGTCTTATAGGACTAAGATCCAAGATGGCAAAGTATATACAAAATGCTGTGCTTGCCTCATCCAGCAAACATCAAAATTACAACTAAATTATAGAATAATCAGTCTGGAAAACCACCTGAAGTCTAGCTGCACAGAAGTTTTATAACTAAGAATATAAAGAAGTCACATTGAGACCGGTAGGAAGAGTGGAGATGAGAAATGGGCTATTTCCAAACCCATGTGTGGTGGTTTAAAATCAAGAGATATCTCAGCCATAGAGGCTTCCCCATGAAGGAGTGAGGGACCCCAGCCCATCACACCAGGCTCCACAGCCCAGAGTATTGGTGCCAGGGGGAGGAGCCCCCATAACTCCTGACTGTGAAAACCAGTGGGGATTCCAATCATCCAAGTGGAATGGTAGGCTGCAGGAAACCCATAGATCCTCTTAAAGATCCTGGGCTCCTGTAGAGGGACAGTGAGTCTGGGGGCATCAGAGACATATGGAGAGAGACTGAGTTGTGCAGGGAGAGGACTGGAGGGACAGTCCCCATTTTCCTTGGGTGGCGCCCTAGTCCAGTATAGCTGGCATATGGGTGCCATCTTTCCCGGGTTGAGCCGCCCCCAGAAGCCAAATCTGAATCTGATTGGCCTAGTGAACTCTGCTGCTCCACCCGTCTGACTCACTGAGACCCTACCCTGCCTGAGCCAACTTTCAAACAGTTGGCTTTTTCCGTGGCTAAACCTGATGGGAGCCAGCAGGTAGCAGCAGTGTCCTGGCTTTTTGTAGAGCTACCCCAGACCTGGTACTGATGGAAGCCATCCTTGGTTCAGTGTGGCCTCTCCCAGGTGCCTCTAGCTACAGCACAAGCAGCAACAAACCATGGATCACTTTGTAGCTCCTACCAGGTACTCCCTGACCAGACATAGGCCGTGGCCGATCTGGGCCTGCTCCGGAGCCCCTCCCAAGAGGACCCAGTACGTTGATACTTGGAGAATGGCTTCAGATCATAGCAGAGCACCACCCAATTAGCCCCACGAGCGGCACACCCAAAGGGCAGTCTCAACAGGCACTCTTATGTTCATTGCATTACTACATACAACAGCCAAGATATGGAAGCAACCCAAATTCCCATCAATAGACAATTGAATAAAGAAAATGTGGTACATATACACAGTGGAATACTACTCGGGCATAAAAAGAATGAAATCTTACCATTTGCAACAACACAGGTGGACCTAGAGTGTTTTATGCTAAGTGAAATAAGTCAGACTGAGAAAGACAAATACCAGATGATCTCACTCATATGTGGAATCTAAAGAACAAAATAAATGACCAAACAAACTGAAACAGACTCATAAATGCAGAGAACAAACTGATGGTTGCCAGAAGGGAGAGGTGGCAGGGAGCTGGGTAAAAAAGGTGAAGGGATCAAGAAATACAAATTGGAAGTTACAAAATAATCTCGGGGATGTAAAGTATAGCATAGAAAATAGTCAATAATGTTTCAACAACCATGTATAGTACCAAGTGAGTACTAGACTAATTGGGGGGGATCATTGCATAAAGTATATAAATGTCTAACCACAATGCAGTACACCTGAAATTAGTATAAAATAATATTGAATGTCAACTGTAACTGGAAAAAAAATATTTTTAAAAAATTACATAGAAAAAAGACCAGAACAAAATAAAATCAAATGTTAATTGTGCTTATTTCTGAACTGCGAGTTTATGGTGATTTTACTTTACATCTTTATAGTTTCCTGTATATTCTAGTCTATTACAATGATAACTATTATCTTTATCATTAGAAAACTATATTACTTACAAAAATGTTACCATTATAAGGTTGGTATTCTACATAGTAGCCTAAATTAAATCTATTTCCAGAAATAAATGAATTTATTAGTTGTGTGCTGTTTTCCAATAGGAATGTTTCTTCTTAGGTACTGATAATTAAAAGGGCTCACAAAACTTAAATCTTAGAGATAGGAAAACAAAAATTTAAATAGGAATGCATACTCAGGGGATGATAATCAAAGTATTTAATACCTCCTAATGTATGAACATGGCTCAGTGAAATCTGATGTGGACCATTGTACTGGAGCAGATCCTAGGGTGCTACACTGACCCAAGAGTTCCATTTTAGTTGGTGGTTTAGGGTGGTGGTCCAAGGGCTAGGGTTAGGAGAAGCAAAGGGACAGTCAGGGGCTCAGGGTAGCAGCCATTTACCAATGAGGATAGATGTATTTTTATTTATTTTATTTTATTTTATTTATTTATTTATTTTTTTGAGGGCAGTGTCACTGGCCCTCATATGTGGGACCTGAACCGGGCCACCGGCTTCCCAAACCAGCGCTTAATCAGTGCGCCACTCGGCCGGCCCAGGATAGATGTATTTTAACAATTTAGCAATCGGTACCACTGAACTGGTACATCATAGCTGAGCACCAATGCTAGAGATACCCAAGAATTGTCAACCAGTAAGCTAGCCATTTGAAAATGATCACCTCTGATGCTTACGACTGCATTTTAAGCTTGCCCTAAAGAAAACCCCAGATGCCAAGCCCCATAAGTAGCCTCAGTTGTTACCTCTGCATGGGCAATTCTATAGTGACAGCCCAGGGCTATCTCTAGTCCTCCTCCTAAAGCCATGCCTTGGATAGCTGCCACCACAGGCTTCTCATTTCTCTGTATTTCATCTACTACCTGTCCTAGTGAGAAGTTAGAAGTAACAGGAGCGTTGAAGCCACGGATATCAGCACCTATGGACACAAAGACAAGGAAAAGCACTGATAAAGACATGGACTTTATTTTGTAACGATAAGGCACCAGATAACTCTTAAGGAATCTCAGACCTCTTTGGACCCATGAAACACTTCATCCTTTGGGTAGAGACACAGTAAACAAACAAATAACCTGGAAAATGTAGATCAATATGAAAGAAAATCCTCAAATGTTTATTAGGAATCCTGTAATCTTCTAAAAGCTGTGTTTCCATATGCTAGGTAGCAATTCTACCTTTAGAAAAATTAAAAAGATCAGAGAAGAGGAATTGAGATTCTCCTACAATAACCATTATTCTGAGATTGAGTCATCATCTTCCATTTTTTTCCATGATATTGCTCACCAAACCTACTCACAGCAATTTCGCGCTGTATCTTTGTTAAGGGTGAGCCATTACAATAGAAAATCACGGGGTAAAATGCATAGGTATCTATGAGTTATATGTTAATCAACCATCTTAGAATTATGTTTTGTGACAGATTTTTTTTTGTGATCAATAACAGTAACAACACTTACTGCTTTTCCTAATTATAAAAATAACATGCATTATAGAAATTTTTTAAAATACACAAAATTATAAAGAACCTAAAGATCACCCCAAATATCACCACACACAGATAGCAATGTAATATTTGACAAATTCTTAGTTTTTTTCCTAATGCAAATATGTAAATGGCTTTGGAACCTTGAGTAAGTTATGTAACATTTTTGTCTCAACACTTATTTAAATGACTGATGTCAGAATTAAGTGAAAGTTTACTATAATATATATTTTTAGTAATATTAAGAGCATTAAATATAAAATCACTTTTTATATTTTCGTTTTTCACGTAACATTATATACATAGTGAGCTTTCCCCCATAACATTCTATTTCTTGAAAACATTAAGCTTGATACAAGTTTAAAAGTTAAAGTAATTATTTCCTGTTCAGCCTATTTGTCTTTTTTTGTTGTTTTTGCTACCTGTCCCTCATTAACATCAATTGAGGGATTATGCTTTTTTCTCATTAAACCATCATATTTTACACTCTAGCCTATTATTATTATTGCTGTTGCTGCTGCTGCTGCTGTTGTTGTTGTTGTTGTTGTTATTATTATTATTATTATTATTACTTAGGTTCCTTTCAATTTGAATCTCAGGTCTATCATTCCTGTAACTTTAGATTAAAATGGTTTTTCATGTACTAATACCAATTAACATTTATTGGATAAATACCTGAGGCACAGTGCTATGTTATCTCATGTAATTTTCTTCATACTTAGGTTAAGTAGTGTAACTCTCCCCATTATACAGGTAGGCTCTGAGTTGTTAAGTCACTAGTTCAGGCATATGACTAGCAACTGGTAAATAAGGGTTTGAATGCAGGTAGTTTGACCATAGACCACATTCTTAAGTTTTACACTACATTCTTCTCCTTGCAGCATAAAGTTAGTATTATTATCCCAATTAAATCACTGCACAGACAAGTGTGCAGTGATTTCACTTTTCAACTCTTTGTTTCTGGCATATAGAAATGCAATTAATTTTTGCATTTTTATATCCAGTAAAATTGCCAAATTCTTATTAACCCTGTAATTTTCTGATAGATTACCTTTAATTTTTCTATAGACACTACCATATCTCCTAGATAATGAAGTTTGTTTCTTTCCTGCCAATCCTTATACATTTTATTTCTTTTTCTAGCCTTACTGGGCTGACCAGGGCCTGTAATACGATGTTAAATACAAACACACCCAGCCTTGCCTTATTCCTTTCTCATAAGGAAAGCTTTCAATTTACCATTTTGTTTGATGTTTGCTGTAGGCTTTTAAGAGTAGATATTTTAGCCTGACATTAAGACATTTCCTTTCTATATCTAGTTTACTGAGAATTTTTATCTTTAATCCATTTCAAATGTTATCAATACTTTTTCTGCATCTCTTGAAATAATCATGACTGTTTCTCCTTTAATCTTTTTTTTTTTTTTAGAGGGCAGTGTTACTGGCCCTCATATGTGGGACCCAAACCGGGGCCACTGGCATCCCAAGCCAGCGCTTAACCACCGCGCCACTTGGCCGGCCCACTTCTTTAATCTTTTAAGAAGATGAGTTACATTGATCTTCTAATGTTTAACCAATCTGATATTTCTGGGATAAAAGTGATATATTACACTTTTTTTTTTTTTCTAGCTGAGCCATCCTGCCACCTGTTGGCAGCTCAACGGCAACTCAGCTCGGGCTGGCCTCGAACCGCTGTTGCTCAGAGCTCAGCTTGCACTCTTGAGTGAGCTCTTAACCAACTCTGCCATTCAGCCGGCCCATATATATTATATTTTTACGTACCGTTAGATTTAACTTTATAATATACTGCTTAAGATTTTTATATCTATATTTACGAATGAAATTGGCCTGTAATTTTGCTTTTCATACTGTCCTTGACAGGTATGGATATCGAGATTATGCTAGCCTCACAATATAAGTTGGAAAGTATACTGTGTTGAATGATGTCTACCCAGATCCTGTGAATGTGACCTCATTTGGAAATAGGGTCTTTCTAAATGTATTCAAGCAAAGATGAGTCATAGTGGATTAAGGTGGATCTATATAAAATCAGGGAAATTTGGACATCAGGGATAAGGTCACAGGAAGACAGAGATAGAGAGGAGAGTGATGCAGCAAAAAGCCAAGGATAATCAAGGATTGCTATCAACCACAAGAAGCCTTAAGAGGCAAGGAAGGTTCTTCCCTAGTCTTTGGAGGAAGAATGGCCTTACAGATATCTTTATTTTAAACATTTAGCCTCCAGAACTTTGAGAGAATAAATTTATGTAGTTTTAAGTTACCCAGTTTGTAGTCATTTTTCATAGCTGCCTCAGGAAATTAATACAGAAAGTGTTTCCTCTTTTTTTTATTCTCCAAAATATTTATGTAAAATTAGCATAATATTTTCCTTGACTTTTCAGTAAGAGCTTGCCAATGAAGTCATCTGGGGCTGGAATTTACTCTGTGAGTATTTTTTTTATTACTTATTCAATTTCTTTAATGGTTATAGAACTATTTGAGTTTCTTCTTTCTCATTATGAGGACTTGTTTGTTTGTTTTTCTGAGGGCAGTGTCACTGGCCCTCATATGTGGGACCCGAACCAGGGCCGCTGGCTTCCCAAGCCAGCGCACAACCAGCGTGCCACTCGGCCGGCCCTTGAGTTTCTTCTTGAGTCAGTTTTGGTAGGCTATAGTCTTCTATTTGTTCATAATATCTTCATTATCTTTGTTAATCGCCACAGTATCTGCAATGATATCCCTTTTGTCATTTCTTATATACGTTGTTTTTCTGTCTCTTTTTTTCTTCTTTTTTTTTTTGAGGGCAGTGTCACTGGCCCTCACATGTGGGACCAAACCGGGGCCGCTGGCTTCCCAAGCCAGCGCTTAACCACCACGCCACTCGGCCGGCCCCTGTCTCTTTTTTCTTGATCAATCTCTCCAGAGGTTTGTCAATTTTATTCATCTTTCAAAGAATTAATTTTTGACATTGTTGATCCTCTTGATTCACATTTGTTTTTTATGTCATTAATTTCTCCTCTTTATTATTTCCTCCCTTTTACTTCATTTGGTCTGTTTTACTGTTTGTTTTGTTAATTCCTTGATACAGATGTTTAGCACATTACAGTTCAGTTTTTTTTTCCTGATATATATAAGGCTATAAATTTTTTGCTAAGTTTTGCTTTAGCTGCATTTGTCAAGTTATATATGTTGTGTTTCATTTATCATTCAATTAAAAACATTTTCTAAATTCTACTATGATTTATGCTTTGACTCAAAGGTTATTAAGAAATCAATTTCATTTCTAAACATATGAGAATTTCCAGTTATATTTTTGTTATTGATTTCTAGTTTAATTGCATTGTTGTCAGGTAACATATTTTAAATAAAATTTATTGAGATAAGCTTTCATGGTCCAGTATCTGGTCAATTTTTGTAAATTTTGCAGATTTGAGAAGAATGTGTATTTTGCAATTGTTGGGTACATTGCTCTATATAAGTACATTAAGTCAAATCTGATCATTCCTAATGTTTTCTAGGAGAATAATTTTTTCTGCCCTGAACTCTACATTCTTTCTCTTCTAGCTCCTTACTGATAAGGAAATATCAAGTTCTCCATAATTCTGATCCCTCTCTGCATATGCCTTAAAGTCATCATCTTGGGTTTCCCACTTAAGTTTCCAAATAGTTGAATAAGCCATTTAATAGCTGGTTAATGTTTGGCATATTATTTTAATCTTTCTCAGGCTCAGCCTTCTTATCTGTAAATAGAGATTTTAGGAGTTACTAAGGATTAAAATATAGTAAGTGTACAAATACTATTATTTTCATTATTAATAAATATCTATACAGTGCTGGTACATAGCAGGGAAGATATATGATAATTACTATGATTACCATTTTTATATTTATTTATTGTCACAATTATAATATCTATTTCTTCTCAGGCTACCATTAACATACATGAAATTCCTCTGGCTGCAATAAGATTACATAGGCCCTCATATCCATGTGACTTTATCAAAGGCTACAATATATTCATTTGGGGAAAGAGGAAAGGTGTCACAAATACCACTGAATCACCATTTCAGACACTTTTGCTGTATTTTGTCAATCTGTTTGCATCTTCACAGAATAACCCAATAAAGAGTGGCATGTTTACTAAGATAGGTGATTATCAGAAGAAAAATGAACTCCATTTCAAGACTATGTGAAATAAAAAATAATATTTATTGAACATCTTCTGTATGCAGGCTCTGTGCTAGAGGCTTTCAGATATGTTATTTCATTTAATCTCACAAAAACCCATTAAGGAATATATTACTGTATCTACTTTATAAATAGAGAAATTGAAGTTCAGGAAATTAAAGGAACTTGCTCAAGTTCACATAGAGTGAAGATAATATACAGAGCAGGTATGTACCAGCAGGTATAGGTATATACTAGCAGGTATAACAGCCATCAAGCCAACTATCTTCCAAAGATCCAATCCAATATAAAAGAGAATAAGGTCAAACTTTTCTCTGAGTCTCTCCTGTGATTCCTGTCTCTTTTTGTATAATATTTCTCATTCTCACTCAAGTTTCCCATATCCATTACCAACACTAAGGTATTACCCACAGGCACAGCTAATGTAGTACTGATCTTGGTCTGCGGCTGGATTCCAGAGATAACAGGAGAGGGTTAGACACTGGTTACCTGCAGAGAATTTGCCATCTGCTCCACAAATCACAATGGCTTTTACTGTGGGGTCTTTTATAGCTTTCTGTAGTGCCTCTTTTAATCCACTGAGTACAGCCATACTAAAAGAAAAAAATATATATAGGAAGCATCAGTTAGAATTACATTTCTACCATCTCAGAGTTTTTTCCTTTCTTAACAATGAAAATTAAACACATACATAATGGATAAAAACCCTAGACACTTATCGTTAAGCTTTCACTAATCTGTTCAACAAATAACATATGTATCGACTATGCTGATTAAATAAACTTCTTAAAAAATAGTATATTCCTGCATTTTAGTGTAATGTAAAACACTTAGAATTGACACTAATTAATTTAAAAATATTATTATACATCTTCTAGGTACAGTGAGTTTGTAATATCCTAGGGAGAACAAAATATACACAACAAAATATCACACTAAGATGAGTGCTGTAATAGACTCAAAAAAAATTGTGGAAGTTCAGAGGCGGAAAAAATTACTTTCAATTTGTCATATTGTTAAAATATAAGAAAACTGAAATACTCTAAAAGAAACAGAGATATGGCAGGGGCTCCAAATTACTGCAAATATCCCTCCCTCCCCACCTTCTTGAAAGTATTAAACATCTGGTTTTCAGCTGGATACAAAATAAAGACTACATTTCCCAGCCTGCTCTGCAATATGGTCAGCCCAAGGCAGACCAATGAGATCGAAGCAGATTTGGTAGATGCAACTTTTGGGAAGAGTCCTTAAAGGGCTAGGTATGCTTTTTTGTTCTTTCTTCCCTACTCCTGGCAGAAATGCAGATGTGATGGTTAGGGAGCAGCCTTCGTGGACCAAGAGATGAAACCATGTATTGAGGATGGCAGAGCAAAAGATAGATGGAATTGGGGTCCCTCATGATTGTGGAGCAGCCACACCATTCCAGACTCTGCTGTGAGAGAAATCAACTTTTTCTTGTCTAATCCACTATTATTTTGAGTTTTCTGGCCCATTAGCCAAACCTATTTAGGAGGTAAAAGCAAGGTCTGGGAAAGAAAGGGCATGTAAGTAGACTTTGCAAACTTTCAGTAGATGAGGAAGTCATTGATAGCGAAGATGTTTAAAGCCAAGATTGAATGAGTTTGCCAAAGGGAAAGAAAAGAGAGCTGAGAGTAGATCTTCTGGATACACTCTCATTTAAGAAGTGGGAGAGGTTCAGCCCAGTGCTTCAGCACCAAGAGAGGAGAATTTGCCAAGAAGCAGAGGATCTATAAATCTTAAGGGATGGTGGAGGAGAACCTAGGATAAGTGGTGAAGAAATGCTTAAAGGAAAAATGATAGAACCAAAGTCTAATCAATCTTGCCTTGGAATTCTGAGTATTTTGGGTACAATGTCTGTTCTTTAACATATAGGGTGAAAAACTATATTAATATAAATGAAAAAAAAAAACCAACAAACTTCTATGAAAGCCAGATTGTTCAGACCAGCAACCATGAGTTAAAACCTGATGGAATAAGGGAGATACTTGCCCTTGTATATGATCATTCCTTTTCACCTTGTTACTTTTCATCATTTAACCCAAATGAAATCAAACAAAACCTCTTGTCTTTGGTTAATTGGAAATATGCTAACAAAAACCAGATCCTGAACCATCCATACTACTGAGAAGTCCAAAAGGCACATATTTCCTTCTGGGTAAAAAATTAGCCAAACTGATCTTAATCAGTGCCACTGAGAAGAGGGTGGCTTTTCCCCTTTCACCCAACTCCTACTCTAATTCTTATGTTCTTGTTAATTTTGCCAAAATCAAACACAGGAAATGAGGAAAAATGAAAATGGCTATAACAGATACAGTTTTACTAAACTCAAGTCGAGTAAAAGGGGCCACGGCCTGGTAGTAAGTCAAGGTCACAGAGGTTAAGATATTATTTTACCCCATTAATATTGTCAGGTATGAAGAAATGAGTTTAGAATAAAGATAACAATTCATGAGTGCTAACGAAAGCTCTTTAGCTTCTGTGACTATAGGGTTTTTTTTGTGATAGTGTTTTTTAAACTGAATGTCATCATATCAAGTTTGTGGCTTGTGACCAGCATTTTTTTTTTTTTTAAGATTTTATTGGGGAACTGGGGAAGGGGAACAGACAAGTTCCTGTCCTTTTGTTCTTCAGTCTAGTTGTGGAGGATGTTGCTTCACTGGCCCATGTTGGTATCATCATTGCGCTCTTCTTGGCAGATCGGTCACCGGCCTCTGGACAGCTGCTCACAGCAGCTCTTGGCAGCTCACATTGGCAGCCAGCCACTCATGCTGGCTGCCAGCCACTCACTGTGGCCTATGGCAGCCCACTGCAGCAGGGGCTGCAGCTATGCCGTCCAGGGGACTCACAGCAGCCCAGCTCCAGGTGGAGCTGTTGTTCACCATCTTAGCTGTAGAGGGCAGTGTCACTGTCTCTTATATGTGGGATCCGAACCAGGGCCCCTGGCATCCCAAGCCAGCTCTTAACCAATGCACCACTCGGCTGGCCCGTGACCAGCATTTTTTTAAACAAAGAAATAAAACAGTGGAGACAATAGAATATATCAAACTATACAACAAGATAAGTTTTATTTCATGAAACTTGGTTTTCAGTTATATATTTGTACCTGTGTGTGTGTGTGTGTGTGTTTTAGTTGCTATGTAAAACATGGGCTTTCATACCATGTGAAATTACAATAAAGAAAGTGTGAAAGCCATTGTGTTGGGAGATAGGCCTAGGAATCAGGCATGTCCTACATTTGTAAAGAGGGATGGCCTTTATCTGAATTGAAGGAAACATGGCTAAACTAGCAAAGGATTTAAATTATTTGTTTGGGCCCCAAAATTATTCAAATAAGAATCTCTTAGGGGCCGGCCAAGTGGCGTGGTGGTTAAGCACTGGCTTGGGAAGCCAGTGGCCCTGGTTCGGGTCCCACATATGAGGGCCAGTGATACTGCCCTCAAAAAAAAAAGAATCTCTTAGTACATAAAGTTAGAAATAGTACAAGGAAAAGGAACGAAGAAAGGAGGAGAAATAGAAAAGTATAAAGCAAAAAAAAAAAAAAATTGGGAACCTGTTAAACTGAATGAATGTGCTGGGGATGTACACCTCTACCTAAAACAGAACTTCAGAAGCAGATAGAAAAAAGGGCAGGAAAGTATTCCCAAGTTGGAGAAATTTTAATGTATCTGAAATGAATCCTGAGCAGCAGGGCCTGTAATAGGTACTTGTAACAGGCCTCTGCTTAACGGAAATAATGATAGCTAACATCTATTAAATGCCAGTTTATAATCTCCAGCATTTTAACTTCACAACAACTTCTATGAGGTAGATAGTAACATTTTTCCATCAGGGCGAGTGGAAGGTGGATTAAATACTATAAACTTAAAAGTAATTATGAGAAAATATCCCTACTTATGGCTATGGGAGTGTAGAACTTTTCCTCTTACATTCTTGATGGACATTGTTGGTTTCCCATTATGGGCAGAGATTGAGGCAGAAGGTCCTAAGATCTAATCATTCTAATGAGAATATAGACAAGTCCAAAATTGATATGTAATTATCAATTATGTTTTTCTTCATCAAAACCAAAATAACAAATATTTTACTTTTTTCTGAGACTCGCAAGTAAGTGATCATCCTTGTGTGATTTTTTTCCTGCAATTCTTTGTATTATTAAATGTAATAATTCACATTAAAAATAAGAATTATAATATTACAGATGATTTCATCAAATCTGATGATACGATTAAAATTCAGTTAAAATTAGCAGGTCTCCTCATTTCAGCTTCATTTTTATTTTTATTTTTATTTTTTTTTAGCTGAGCCCTCCAGCTCAGCTTGGGCTGGGCATCAAACTGCTGTTGCTCAGAGCTCAGCTCTCTCTTTTTTTTTTTTTTCCCTCAAGCAGCATGTGATAAGAATTTTAACCTAAGGTCTCTCTTTCTATTCTTTATATATTCATTGTAAATTATAACTTCTACTAATTTTATTCCCTGTGGATGGGTGGCTCTTTCCTAGGCTGATCGATCATATACTTTTTTCAGAGGTATGGGATAACCAAACCTATATAATAGCTTCATTAATTTTCAAAAAACAGCATTAATCAGTTTTAAAAGTAATGCTGTAAGTGCTCTGCACAAATCTGGGCTATGAGAGTTTAACAAGAACGGTATTTCCACGATGAAATAAAAGAAGATAAAGTGCACAGTAGTTTTTTCAGAAAATGGTATTTAATAGGCTTACTCTGACATGGATCTTCCACTGAAGCACTAAGGCTTTGAGGATTAAACAGATCAGGATATATAACTGCATTTTCTGGGCCAGGGCACAATTCTCTTTTACTCACTGCGTTGGCAATGGGGACCTTTACTGATTTTCTAAAATGTGAAGCCACACTGTCCTAGATCCCTAAAGCTTGTAGTCACATGTGTAGGGGTTGCCTGGACTCCAGTTGGGAAGCGAGGGATTAAGGTCCAGCCAGCATTGCACTAAGACCTTTGGAATACAAAGAAGTCAAAGTTGCAAGCAAGCAGAAGGGTTCAACACCAAGTTGGCATGGGCAGACCTGGTTCGAGTCCAGCTCTCCCGCTTCGTAGCCATCTGTCTGCCTTTCAGTCTCGTTTTCCTCCCCAGCGAAATGGGCATGAAAGTTCTCTGCGAAGCTTAACCAAGCTGACCTATGGAATAGGACCTGGCAAACGCCGTCGTTCTATTTGAGTCAGTGTCTTTCTCCGTTTAAACCAGGAGGGGAGAGTCAAAGCCTTCTGAGTAAGCAGGCGGGTAAAGCCCCGCACAGTCCCCAGGCTGGAGGCGACCGAGCCCGTTACCTGATCGCGTTGACCGGTGGGTTTCGGAGGCGAATCAGCGCCAGGCAGCTCGGTAACCGTACATAGTCGGCCATGTTTCCCCGGTTGCTGAAGTCGCCTCCCCTGCTCCACCGGCCGAGGCCACTTTTCCCTGCACTTCTGTCCAGCCCCGCGAGGAGGGGCGCCCGCTGGGCCAATGGGAGCCCAGCGCTGCCTCCCGCCTCCCCGCAGCTCAGCTGCACCCACGCTCATCCTACGTCGCAGACCTCCTTCCCCGCGGACCCCAGCTCTGCTTTCTGCAAACGCTAGTCGTCTTTTTCTATTTAGTGGCTTCCTACCTTCTCCTATCACAAAACAGATCAAGGAGGACGATGGAATGGAAAATGAGTGTAATTGCCAATGAGTCGAGGTTTGCAACCCTCTGGCCCAGAGGGACTGGTGGCTTCTCTGGACAATTCTGAGTTCACTAAGTTGTTGAGCTGCCCTCATCACGATTTTCATCTTCATGATCCTTAACAGGGACCGATATATGGGACCCTGACAATTACGTGATATGACGCAAACCTGGAATATAAAAGACACGCATCATGCATTTCACCTAAATGTTCTCCTACTAACATGAACTGAATATTTACAGAACAGTCATATGGCTACCTATTGAAACCTGAGTTTCTTTCCTGCCTGGTGTTCTTCTTTTTTCTTCTACCATTCCTTAGAGTTGTGACTTCTAATGCTCCTTTCATCCATGAATTGTGCACGTATTATGTGCTCAGCCTAGGCAGAAGACTAAAGATAAGGCCCAAACCCTTCCCTCTAAAAGTTCAGCTTGGACCCAGGTTTCTTTCGATATGATTGGCTTCTGGTGGTCTCCACAGTCTGCGGAGTGGTCAGAAGGCAGCCTGGAAGTTTCAGAGGGAAAAAAAACAATGGGATGAGCTTGTTCACTGGTGTTCCACAAATTTTAACAATGATTACAGACTATTTTCATAGATATTCTTTTACTTCTTGGAAATAAAAACAGGTTCCAGCTCCTCTGAAAGTACCAATTGCCTTGAAGCCCTGGAAACAAGTAGCAGTCAGAAGGGATCCAATCCGTCAAGGACAGACCTCACTTCTACCAATCACAAACAGCTCAGTGCCAAAGCCTCTGGGTGCCAATAATTAACGACCACCACCAATAAAATCTTTAAAAACAAACAAACAAACAAACAAAAACACTCAGCTTCTTACAGGTCATATCAATCTTTAATGCATCTGAAAGTTCACCAATCCCTGAACCCCACCTTGCCCAAAAATCCGATGTAAGATCAGCGGTTTGCTGTGCTTAGAGACTGTGTATGACCAGCATAGTTTTCCCTTATTATAGGAAGCAATAAATTCAACATTGTCTTCTTATTTCAGATATTGGTCTCTAGAAGAACTCTGCCATAGCATCCTAGCAAGTTTGAATGCCTCCACAAAGGCTGTGTAAGCAAGGCATAACAGCTCTGGATGGCCTGAAACTCCTCCTGGAGCAAGGGGAGATCAGGATGACATCGAGCCGTTTTGAGGCAGTGTCTCATTTTACCTTGGAGGAGTCAGACACAGGTCACTTCTCATCTATCTCCCTCATTTCAGTTGAACCCAGAATTTTCTGCTTTGAATTTCCCCCACCCCCGCCCCTTAAATACAGCTGCAAACTTCCATAAAATTTAAAACTTATGGGCCGGCCGAGTGGCGCATTGGTTAAGCGCTGGTTTTGGGATGCCAGCGGCCCCGGTTCGGATCCCACATGAGGGCCAGTGACACTGCCCTCTACAGCTAACAACAGCTCCACCTGGAGCTGGGCTGTGCGAGCCCCGGTGATGGTGTGGGCTGCAGCCCCTGCTGCAGTGGGCTGCCATAGGCTACAGTGAGTGGCCCGCAGCCAGCGTGAGCGGCTGGCAGCCAAGCGTGAGCTGCCAATAGCCGTGGTGAGCGACATCCAGAGGCCAGCGACCGATCTGCCTCATCCGGGAAGAGCGCAATGACGATACCAACAGTGAAGCAACATCCTCCGCAACTAAACTGAAGAACAAAAAGACAGCAACTTGTCTGTTCCCCTTCCCCGATTCCCCACAGCTGTTCCCCTCCGCCAATTCCCCAATAAAATCTTTAAAAATAAATAAATAAATAAATAAATAAATAAGTAAATAAATAAAACTTAAGAGGGCACTTACTCTCAGATTTCTGCAAGTGCTGACCCTGCCCTGCTTCTCAACAACAGAGTGACTTGGTTCCTGTCATCTGTCATCTAGCACCTCCTGTTTGGTGTCATCCTGTGGGACTAGAGACACAGGGAGCTGACCTTTCTTTTGCTGTCTATGTAAATAATAAAGTGTCTAAATCTATGTTGGACTCCTATGGGCTGAATCTAAGTGTGGCGAGCCAATTTAGCAGATGGAACCATTCTGCTGCTTGCAGACCATTTGACCATTGACAGTCACTTGATGATTGTGATGAATTGTTATATGCTTAAATTGTCTTCTCATTCAATTTGTCTCAATAAGTGCTACTTAACAGGATGCCATTCCTCTTGGGTAAGGAACTTCCACATCATTTGTATGTTACTGCTTTTGCTTCTTAAATATGTCATTGTCATTGCTGTCATTATGTTTCAATGCACGAAAATAGATCAGTTGATCAGAAGTGGCTCATTAAGAAGTGAAAGAAAAATAAAAGAATGTAAATATTAAAGTTTGTGTGCTTATTGTGTACTCACGGTAAGAACAAAGATGCCTACCTAAACTTGGCTTTCCCTGCATTGGTGACCTATTAGCCCTGGAACCTGGTGGGGTATTGTGTTGTGAAACTTCATTTGACAGTGGCATGAAACCATCAGAGCCGATATGTCCGGCAAACCAATTCTGTTTTTCCAGAACAAGCGCAAATTATTGCTTTCCACCTGGAGTGATACAATCTCTCACATGCTCTCTTCCATGTCCTTTCCCCTTTTGCGTGGGATACAAATGGACACCAGGCCCCAGGGGAGGACAGAGCCAGAGACAGAAGCCTGACCTCCCAAATGACTTTGCGGAGGAGAGGTGCCCCCATTGACTGGAACCAACATGAACTGTTACAGGAGAAAGAAGGAAATCTTGGTCTGTTTGTTAAAAATGTCAACCTGTCCTAATACAATGAAGAAAGGAGCAGTGAATACACTCTTGTACAATGAAGTTAGCTGACATTTGAGAAGAGCTGCTCATGCGAGTGTTGAAATAAAAGATGAGTATACATATTTTCTTCACTATAGAGATAATATCAGTAAATGACAATTTCTATAATTTCAAGTGCCTTCCTCAAGTGCTGAACCTTGGAGAGACACAAACTCATGTACACTACACATATATTCAGTATCTTAATGATGAAGATTAACCAGCTATCAGGATTCCTAAAGAAGACCCAGCTGTGGTAAAAATGATGCAGTCACCCTGATTATCTTCACTGGTTGAAAAAAGTCCTTAGGACTTTTGACTCCCTGATTCTACTTTTGTTCTCAGAAGTAATTACTCCCTGATTCTACTTTTGGTATACATTAATTCTCTTTAATAGAATTATTTTTCATCAAATATTTAAAGATGTTAACAAGTTCTGTCTTAAGTCTGTTCTTTTTGAGGTCCTTTCTTAGGAACTATCATTTCTCATATGATAAACTATCTCTAATTCTTCACTATGTTGGTTTTTGGGACATTCTTCATATTTGTCAGTGGCCCTATAATTAGCATCTATTCTCTGTATTCTGCACCTGTCATCAATCAAGTCATAGTCATGTTTCCCTAACTAAAAAATATTTTTCTTTTTTTCTTATCCATAAAGATATGTCTTTTCTTTCAGTCTTTTTTTAAAGGATAATTAATTTTTTTATTGATATAGCTCACATACTATACAAATTATCCTTTTAAAATGTACAATTCAGTGATTTTCTTTTCTTCCTTTTTTTTTTTTTGAGGGCAGTGTCACTGGCCCTCACATGTGGGACCCGAACCGGGGCCGCTGGCTTCCCAAGCCAGCGCTTAACCACTGCACCACTCGGCTGGCCCAGTGATTTTTAGTATATTCACAAAATTGTACACCATCACCACTCTCGAATTCCAGAACATTTAATTACCCCAAAAGAAACCCTGTATTTGCCATTTCCCTTTCTTTTTGTCCCTTAGCAACCACTAATCTACTCTAACAGAGACACTAGTCTGTCTCTACGGATTTGCCTATTTTGGACATTTCATATAAATGGAATCACATAATTTGTGGCCTTTTGTGTCTAGTTTCTTTCACTTAGCATAATATTTTTAAGATTTGTACATATTGTAGCATGTATCAGTACTTCATTCTTTTTTATTACTGCATATTATAGTTCATTGTATGTATATACTATCTTTTGTTTATTTATTCATCACTTGATGAATATTTGGGCTGTTTCCATTTTTTGGCTATAATGAATAACACTGCTATAAAATTTCATGTACATGTTTTTGTATCTTATGGTTGTTGTTTTTTAAACTTTATTGGGGAACAATGTGTTTTTTCCAGGACACATCAGCTCCAAGTCAAGTTGTTGTCCTTCAATCTTAGTTGTGGAGGGTGCAAGCTCAGCTCCAAGTCCAGTTGCCGCTTTCAATCTAGTTGCGGGCGGCGGGGGGGGGGGGCGCAGCCCACCATCCCGTGCAGGAGTCGAACCAGCAACCCTGTTGCTCAGAGCGCGCAGGCTCTAACCAACTGAGCCACCCGGCCGCCCCAGTGAATTATGTTTTAAATTCTCTTCGGTATATACCTAAAAGTAGAATTACTTGCTCATATGGCAGCTCTGTTTAACTTTTTGAGGAACTGCCAAATTGTTTGACATACAATCCATATAGCAATGTATGAGATCTCCAACTTCTCCACAATCTTGTCAATACTTCTTGTCCATTATTATTATTATTATTATTATTATTATTATTAGGCTAGTTGTTTTTAAATATGAGTTATATTGTATTTTTCTTTATCACCAAGCATGGTCTTCTCCCTTTGTGAGTGAATATACATTTAGAACCTGTCTGGCTTATGAAAGCCACTAAGTAAAAATAGTCATATTATTAGCCATTATTAGTAATCTTATGTTCTTTTGAGATGAATCAAATTTAAGTGTGTCTTTTCTCTAGGATTATATTTCCATCTGCTTTGAATAGCAGACAGGATTCAAACTAATATACCATTCATTTCTAAGGTCAAAATAAAATAGGTTGGCATAACTCAGACCTCCATTAATAGAATCATCACATATTCTAGCATCTGTTATTTATTTCCAGATTGCCCCATCAAAGTGCCTTGATTTTAAGCCTGGAGATTATGCGGACATGATTATTGCTTTCAGAAATCTGAAGGAAAAGGAAAAGGGCCAGAAGACTAAAGATGGTCAAATGTTTTGATTTTTGAATAGGCAAATAGATCATAAAAGATGTTGTAGACTGGTGAGTTTTAAATCAATACCTTATGAAATTTTAGAATAAATCATTAAGGAGGTGGTTTGTAAAAAGGAAGCTGTGATCATCAAAGGTATATTATGCTCACAAAAAACAAGATATGCCAAATTCATTTTATTTCAGTTTTTGAGAGGATTAATACATTGGAAGTTAAAATAAATGTTGTATTGTGATTCCTGGGGAGATTTAGATTAGATAATGGAATCTTTGTGAATATGATATGAATATGAGTGAATATGAATTTGTGAATATGAATTTGATAACTATGTTTTATGAATAAATATTTAACCAATCATAGTTTGAGCTGTTATGTGTGCTAGCCACTGCTGATGCAGCATGAACAAAAAGAGACATGGTGCCTGCCCTCATAGTGTTTGCTTTATGGCATTATGGGATAGTAGATCTTAACTGAGGGAGAGTGAGGGAGAAACATGCATTTTGAAAATATGCGCATCTGGCACTCTGGGAAATTCTGATTCTGGGTGGACTCAAAAGTTTAAAAACACTCCCCAGGGAATTTTAATGCTCATCCTTGGTTAAGAAACTGTCATGAGGGAAGATTTTGGTAGTTTACTGCATTGTTCTTGACTTGATTTTCCCTTGAATTTTATTATTTTTCAAATTGAGCAACTAAACATGTCAGAACGATTTCATATATATGTATTGTATAGTTGATCACGTTATAATAGAATTAAATGAAATAAATGGTTGAGGAATTTTCCTGCTGCTTTGTACTCTATCCACAGATTGATACAGCTGAATTCTAGATGAGTCTGTGTCGATGAGACCGAAAGTATAGACCTGGCTTTGTAATAGTCATTGGTGCTGTTCACAGTTACTCTAGTTTTCTCCCCTTCTCACCATGATAGGGTTACATTTCTCTGCCCCCTTGAGATCATGTGACATTTCTGTCACATAAAATGTGAGCAGAAGTGATAGAGTTTCACCCAATTCTTTTTTTTCTCTGGCTTGGTGACTGGTGATGTGCAAGACAGTGTTGCTCAATCAACCCTTGGTTCTTGAGTGACTACAATGAGCAGAGCCCTCCGCAGACTCAGAGTGTCCCTGAAGAAATTAATCCTACTTGTTTTAAGACAGTTAGGTTTATTTACTGTAGTATTACCCTGCCTATCCTAACTGATACAAAATTCTAGGGTGGGTATATGACAGGTAAATAATGGTGACTAACGTAAAGCCATATTTTACAGTTGAAAAGTTAAAAGTTATAGAGTGTCCAGTCCAGAAATTAATGTATATGTTTCTCTTTTCTAGCCTGAGAATCACCTTGAAATTACGGAATGTGTGTCCATCCCCTCGGAGTGTGCAGAGTGTGTAGATGTGTAGATGAACTGCTACAGCCATTTGTCACCTCGAGGGAAGCTGGCCGTAAGCTGAAACAGATACTACCCAAGGCAGAGCAAAGAGGAAAATAAATAGGGGTCTTGGATGATATCACTGAGTGCTGGAGTAACCAACCTTGGTGCCTGACATAAGAGCCCAGTTACAGAAGCCAACATATTACCTTATTGTTTAAGCCGGTTTGTGTTGCATTTTGTGAAAGATGCAAAAATGTGCTGCCCAGATTCCCCTTCAAGGAAGGAGTCACTGCACAGCTCTGCAGGGTGTGGTTAACAGGCAGTCCCAGCTGTTAGCTTCTCCAGGGTTAGCTTCTCAACACAGAGAGCCACCTTGCTTGGGATCACAGGCTTCCTGGGCCGGCAGGCAGACTGTATCTAGTATAAAGAGCAGGCCATTTCAGCCTGACCCAGGATACTCTGGGGGCCAGTACTTACTCTAGAGCTCCCTCCCAGGCTGGCTGATGATTCCTTGGATTTGAAAAGCAATTCAACTTCTTCCTCTGATCAATCCTACTTCCTGTCCATTCTTAACAAAAAATCTTTCTCTCCATCTCTATGTCAGTGTCTACTCGTACCTCTGAAAAACCCAGTCTGTGACAAGTTTTCTGTAACATCAGGCAAAAGCATCCTAATTGAGATTCAGTGGGATAGTTTGAACTTGGTCTTGTCTAGAGAAAGGAAAATGCACTCATGATCTTTCTTATTTTTAACTGTGTAAATTTGTATTGTGTAAATTTTCAAGCATACACAAAAAGTAGAAAGTATGGTCATACAGCAGTCTAGCTGACTGCCCCTGTGCACCTTCCAGTAACAGCAAATCCTCATAGAGACAATAGTTCAACATTATGCCTACCCTATCTTCCTGTGTAACCCCAGAAGATGTCTGGTTAGTCAATGATGGGTAGGACCCTACCTGCAGAAGGGCAACCCAAGCCAGACACAGTCGCAGGGGTGCCATAGTAGAAATCACAGAGTTGAGAAAAATGGGCAAAGATCCCTTGTCTCAGGTGCTGACAGCTTGCCTGTGAAATGACTTAAAAAGGTGATAACATCTGTCCTCCGTGTAATCGTATCAGTGAGTCTCGAGAAGTTTCTGTCCCTTAGGAGGTGCACGTGAACATATCATGGGACTTTTGGTAAAGGCAGCCTGCAGGCCATGGGGTGATTTGACTCTGAGCTAAATTCTCTGGTATGATGTATGAGATTCACAGACCAGGCTACTTGCCCTGTGTGTATCCTGATAAAAGCCACAGTCAAGCCGGATTCGGGGCTCTTAGTCCAAGAGGCTTTGAGTCCCCTGACGAGTGCTGCTTTTTCTCTTTTACTTGTCTCTGTGTCTTTATTTTTCTGTTTCTCAACCTTCGCCGTCCCTTCCGAACTCCTACGGCCCTGTCGTGCGAGACGTGACAAGAAAGAATACGAGTATAATGAAACCTATATACTCAGCTTCAACAATATCAATATACAACCAATCTTGATCATCTGAACCCTCACATATTATTTAAAAATGACATCACGTTATTTCATCCATAAATCCACAGTGCACTGACGTTTGCTTTAAGATACGACGCAATGCCTTTTGTGTTCTCCTCCCAACTTGCATGCTCCTAACACAATTCTTTTCTATTGTCTTATATTTTTCTTCCTCTTCCCACTACTACAGCTTTGAAAAAAGGGGCAGTAGGAGGAGGAGATAGAAAGGCCCAGAGCTAATAAATCTTGGATTCTATCCATTCTTTGACTTACTCAACAAGCATTTTAGACCTGTCATCTCCCAGAGTCTTGGGATACTCAATTGTTACCCATATAGTTGGTTGTTCAGACAGGTGGTGTGATGATGACTTTGATCAGAAAAACTAACAAAGAAAGAGGGAGAGAGAAAGCGGGGAAGGAGGGAAGAATGATGGGAGTCAGCCATCTAGTGGTCACAGTGGAAAATGTCATGCATTTTTTTCTACTAGACAGAACCAGGTAAGGCTTATGGAAGGACCTTCAGGAAGAAACTGAGGCCCGGCAGTGAAATGATTTAAAGTCACATGGCGGGCACGGTGGTTAAGCGCTGGCTTGGGAAGCAAGCGGCCCCGGTTAGGGTCCCACAAATGAGAGCCAGTGACACTGCCCTAAAAAAAAAAAAATAAAGTCACATGGCTAGTTAAGAGCAGAGTTAGGCATAGAATCCAAACAAGCTGACTCTAAGACCTTTATAAATTGTGATTATTTGAAATTCAACAAATGTGGTTCAAATGATTTAAAATTTGATTAAAACATCATATTTTGTATTTATTTTCATCAAAGTATGGTACATTGGTAGTAATGGGGTAAAAGTGCATTCGTTGAATGAAGGAACTCAATGAATCTATGATAACATTAACTCTGAATTATTTTTCCATTGAAAAGTCCGCCTCCCTCACCAGATAGGAAGTTTCTCAAAGTCAGGGGATTATCTTTGTATCCCTAAAGCCTGGTCTGGTGTTCAGAATGCCTAAATGAATAAATAAATGAATGAATGGAATTTGGAGGCTTAGATGCTAAACTGACTGCCATTGGCTAACTTTGCGACTTTCAGCAGATTATTTAATTCCTATGGTCCATAGATTCATTAAAAATATCATTGACCTTTTTGTATGAAAGAATTGGAAGAAACCTTAAATTTCATCTATGCCAACTATATTATTCTATGGGTCTGTGGAATTATCTGGCTATTTTGAGCATAGAATCCTTATGAAAATTTCAATAATATCTATGCTAGCTTTGTCATATTCCTAAAACAAATATTGAAATTGTTTCCAGTAGAGAAGTTTAAATAAAATTGTGCTGTGCATTGGCAGTACATTTCAGTCTTTATATTTACCTTCAGGAACTGCTTGGATCAGTTACTTATTTCGCTCCAGCCAATTAAAACTGGAGGTAGAGGGGCCGGCCGAGTGGCCTGGTGGTTAAGCGCTGGCTTAGGAAGCCAGCGGCCCCGGTTCGGGTCCCACATATAAGACCAGTGACACTGCCCTCAAAACAAACAAACAAAAAAAACAAAAAAACAACTGGAGGTAGAGTTCATAGGAGTTGTATTTAACCCCTCATTTCTGGGTAAATATAAGAAGTTTGCCAGGGGAATGAGAGTTACTGTGTTTGAAATGAACCCAGCAGTGGCCAGACCAGATCATTCAATTTGTTAACCTCAAAATAAAAGGCCTTTCGAAGTGAAAGGCAACAAGCATTTATTAGAGATAGAAACAAACAAAAACATTAGCTATTCTGGAATCACTGATTCAGGCAGAAACTCAAATAGTGTTCTGATTAGAAGCCAAAAGCAAGACGTGTTTATGAGAAAGTGAAGGGGAACGATTATAGCAATAGTAGGAAGACATTTCTAGTGGTGCAGGAAAGCAAACATAGTGACTCTAATGTTAAAAAATGTTTTAAATTTTCAGTAGTTACGGCATCTGCTTTCTTGTTATCTTTGCAGACAGTTCTTTGGGACATAGCGTTCCTTTAGGCCCAGTCCAAAGATTATTTTGCCCTGTTTTAACATTCTAAAGGTTTGAGGCCTAAGATGTACAAGGCAGTTCTTCTGGGATGGCAGCTCCAGCTCCATTTTAAAGTGGCTCTGTTTATATTATTCTTTAACAAAAATGATCATCAGAACTGTGTGGAATTTGGTAGGTTACATTGCTGTTCTCTTTTGCTGACTGATAATTTCCTAGTCCTTTTTCACTTGAGCATGAAGGTTTTCAAGGTGAATCTGCTTTTACCTTATTAACACCTTGAGACGGATTTTGGGGAAAAGGGGGAGGTGGTGAGCATTTTGAGACTCCATTTCTGGTCTTAGTCCTGCCACTAATTGTATGACTTTTAGTCAGTTGCTTCTCTGAATCCAATTTACCTTACTGGTAACATCAAGAGGTTAACTAAATGATTATCTCTAACATTCTTTTTAGTTCTAATATTCTGTGGATCTTTTTCGTTCTGAGGATAAATTCTCAGCTGAGCAGGCACCCCCAAACACCCCCCCCCCTTTTTTTTTCCTGGTTTGACTTTCTTCCTTCCATAATTTATTAAGTATCATCATGTTTTGAGAGCAGGGCCTGGGGTTTTGTTTTTTTTTTTCATGTTTTTCCCAGTACATGTGTCTAGCACAATAACCAAGCAGGTGATTTCAAGTAGGGTTGAAGTTAGTTCCTACTAACATTCCATCTTTGGTGGAGGAGCTCAGAGTTCAGAGGCAGACGGTGCCAAGCATTATTTACTCATCAATCACTAAAAGCTGAGGATACAAAGGATAACAGGAAAACCAGCTCCAGCCTTCCCTACCACTTACATGTTCCAAACGGGAACAAGAGAGCGCTTGTAATAATTACTCCTGATTGAACACTTTCATGCGCCATCGCTTTTCATGTATTATGTCTTAAGTAATACACACCTCAACTCCACGTTCCAGGTACTAGTATTATCTGTCCCACAACTGAGGAAACGGCACAGAGAGGTTAAGTACTTTGGCAAAAATCAGAAAAATCACAAGAACAACCCTGTGATTCCTCTGAGGGGCCTCTCAAGTTTGGAAAAGAGTGATGGAGGTCCACGTACAGAAACAGCAGAGGGAGTAGCCTGCAGAAGGCAAGGCTGCAGAAGCTGGCAAAGAAGCTTGAAAAAACAAAAATGCACTTCTCCGGGCTGGATTACAAGCTGGAGATTACGAAAGCAGGGGGAAAAGAACAGGGTACACAATATCTGTAGAGCTCCAGGATCCCCGGGAAACCTAGGAACAAGTCGGAAATGACATCACCAAAGGGGTTGGGCGTTTAGCGGGAACAAGGGCGCCGGGTAGCATCCGGCCGGACGTGACGCACAGGAAGTACCGCCCTGGAGGCGGTGCCCGGTGGTGGAGGGCGTCGCGATGGGCGGGGCGGAGCGGCTCGGGTCCTCCTGAAACCCTGTATCCTCGACAGGTAATCTGCGGGCCGAACGCGGACCTGGGCAAGGGTGGAAGTTAGGGATGGCGGCCCGGTTTTCTCGAGGCTCCGAGCTCGGACAGGGAGTGGTGGATCTCGCATTAGAGGGTGGCTGAGGGCAAGGCTTCTTGGTGTGGGACTCCCTGGGGACACAGGGATACGAGGAACTTGGGGAACGGGGTCCTGAGGATCGAGGTCGTGGAGGAAATACAGACAGGCTGAGTCTGCTCAGGAATCGGTTATAGCTGGGCTCCGCAACATGGGCGCTGTGGTCGTGGGCTCCGGAGCATTAGCGCTCGGGGATGGAGAGATGGAGCCTGGGCACTGACATGAGCTGACCAAGAGTTCATTTCCCACTGACCCTGACTCCCCCCCGCCCCCCATTCTGCTACTAAGGGACAGGCACTTGGTCTTTTCATCTCTTCACCCCAGACAGTGCCTTGCCACTATTCGGCATGCTTTTGATGCTCTAGAATGAATTACTGAACGCACGATCCCGATTCCGGCTCAGCTCGGGGATCTTCCCCCGGATTTCAGTATCCTGACCTCTGGATGTAGAAGTGACTCCAGCTTAGTTTGCTGTCTAAGTGGTTTATGAGGATGCCGGCATAGTAGAGAGACATTCAGGACATTGCTGTTTTGTGGTTATTGAAATGTAGAACGGTGGTCTTCATATTTTTCCCTGGCGTGGGTAGAGACATACGGCGATTAATTTGGCTTCTTTCAGATTCTTTTCCTTTTCTGGGAAGAACTTCCAGGTGAATGACATGGGGGAGCAGGTGGCCATCAAATAAGTTGGAGTTGTAGCACCGAGCGTCTAATTAGCGGGTCTAAGAGCTTTCGTTCCATAAATAGGAACTTATTTTCCCTTTTTTTAATGCTTTCTTTTTTATAGGGATACTTCTTAACATTTAGGGTGTAAATAAGAATTATTTTATAACACAGGTGGAAATAGTAATTCGTAAAAATCCAGTCCGAGGTTTCACCTGGTGTGTTCACATAAGGTTAACTTCTTCCAAACAGTTGCAGAAAGCCTCCAAAAGAATAAATCCCTGAAGATTCAATTGTAAAGGGTTTGTTTAGATGTCTTAAATGTGATGAAGAGTGGGCATAGACCTAAAGAACAAGTAGTGTAATTAGATTACGTTTGGTTGTCAGGCCGTGTAATTCGATTTGGGCATGAATCACTATCTACCTGCAGTCCCATGAGGTGATAGTGTGTGGGCTTGACGCTATCTAATGAGATAGCAGCTCCTAAGAGGTTCTAGAATTTCATCATTAGATTGAATATAATGGAGTAGGAAAACCTAACTTATGGCTTCTTTTTTTTGGTTTGTGTTTTACAAAGAAGAAACTAGTAAGCATTTTTAGATTAAAAAATCTAAGATGTTCTTTAAAGTAGGTTGAGAAAACCAAAAAGTAGATATGTGAATACATATTGCAGTCATTTAAATTTAAAAAGTTAGCCTGCCTTTCAAACTTATTTTCCCAGTGTCTGGAAATTGTTGGTATCTATAAATCATTGCCATCTTTGTATGCTTTTACTACTGTGTCACCTTCACAATACAGAAAGTAAAGTTTTGAGATCCTCTAGATTTATGTTAATATTAATGTCTTACTTAAACATAAAGTCTAATTTTGCTACCTCAGTCTGCTGTTCAGCGTCATATGAATTTTGTACATCTAAATGTCTGTATTCATAATAATAACTACTGTAACTATTATTCATAATAAATTGGTATCCCCGTGGTAACTTAGGTGTGTGCATTGACATTCTTGAGGTTTTCAGTTTTGCAGAACATTGATATCTATGGACTCTACTAACATGGACTTCATTTAAAGAAACCTACGGACCATTAATGGACAAAAACATGAATCAATTTGTATTGTGGCATTCAAATCCTAGCACTTTGGGAAAGGTAAGTTGTTGACTGTGTTTTACATTAGGTGAGAAATGGAATAGCCTTGGATTGGTCTAGGAAATTGTACGATTGTGATGCAAAAATATAGACCGAATCTCTTTCAATTATGTTTTAATCTGGACCTTGCAGAAAGAAGTTTATTCTGTATTTATTAGGCAGTCATTACTGTAAAATTGATGAGAAAAAGGTCATTCCCTGTAAAATTGATGAGAAATTAGAGAGCTTAACAAGGTATGTTATTCTTAGAAGATTATTGTTCTACTTTCTTTTTCTGGGAGATCTGCTTTCAAAACTTTAAAATCTGGAAGAATATATCAACCTATGGATACCCTGTAGGAATGGAACCCCAAATAGTTATTTAAATCATCTCATACCCAAGTTTGGCTCTATGATAGTATATGTTCCAAATCTGGTCAGTTGGTTTTTTTAAAAATATTTTATTGGGGAATTGTGGGAGGGGAACAGCGTTGGGAAATCAGGGAAGGGGAACAGACAAGTTGCTGTCTTTTTGTTCTTCAGTCTAGTTGTGGAGGACATTGCTTCACTGGGCCATGTTGGTCTCATCATTGCACTCTTCCCGGATGAGGCAGATCGGTCGCCGGCCTCTGGACGGCTGCTCACCGCGGCTATTGGCAGCTCGCTCTGGCTGCCAGCCGCTCATGCTGGCTGCCGGCCACTCACTGTAGCCTATGGCAGCCCACTGCAGCAGGGGCTGCAGCCTACACCGTCGCCGAGGCTTGCACAGCCCAGCTTCAGGTGGAGCTGTTGTTAGCTGTAGAGGGCAGTGTCACTGCCCCTCATATGTGGGATCCGAACCGGGGCCGCTGGCATCCCAAAACCAGCTCTTACCCAATGCACCACTTGGCTGGCCCTTGCCAATTTTTATTTATGCTTTAGGTTAAAGCAAGAAAAGAGCCCAAAAAACTTATTTGTTTTTTCCTTTATTTTGCCTTATTAATGCTATTTTCCTTTTTTCCTTCTTTGTTCTTCTTTTTAAAAATCTCTTAGATGATTCATTCTCCAGGCCTTTTATCTTTCTATCCTGGGGATAAAATTTCTCTCTTGCTCTATTTTATCTTTCCTAATTTAGGAGTTTGTTAATTTTTAAAACTATCGTGTCAGGTGGGTACTAGACTACTCAGGGATATAACTTTATACATTATATAAATGTCTAACCACTATACTGTACACCTGAAACTAATATAAAATAATATTAAATGTCAACTGTAATTGAAAAACAAAAAAACCGTTCACTTCTAACTTTGACACCTTTTAATCACTAAACATTGATCTTGTGTTTTTCCTGGTCTCCTTTGTAGATACCCTGGCTTCTTGTTTAGAATTTGTTCAATTCTAAAATCAGATAGTTCTTTTAGGAATTTATCTTTTGGATCTATTTGTACTTGCACACAAGAATTTGCATATAAAGATATTCATCATCATATTATTTGAAATTTTTTAAAAACTAGAAATAACCTAAACATCCCTCAGCCTTGGTCTGGTTAAAAAATACTTTCATGTGATGTACTCATAGTACTTTGCAGCTCTCAGAAAGAATGGAGCAGGTGGAGATAAGGAAAATCTCTTGAGATGCATTGTTACAGACAAACAGTATAGAACTGTGTGTATAGTATGTTTTCACTTGTTTTTTTAAAAACATACATTTATATATCCATGCAAAATTTCTTCAAGTCTATAACACGCACACACACTATTGACAGAGGTACTCTTGGAGAATGAGACTGGGTCTAGAGTAGGAAGAAGACTCACATTTTTCTGTATACTCTTTCTGGTGGGTTGAATTTTTTTACTGTGAACATGTTATTATTTTTATAATATTAAGAAACAAACTGCAAGACTTTGGGCTAATTTCATAATGATGGGAGCCTACTACAATTCCTTATGCCTTTTGTCCTTATAATTATTTGCTGTATTCAGAAGGAATGGGGTTGCACAAGGAAGTTAAGCTTTTTTCAGAGCTGCATGGAAGGTTTGGTGATAAATTATAATAGGCTTTTAATCTTAATTTAGATTATTACTCTTAATAAGGATTTGTGATACACTAAGTGCTTAGTGCTGCCGAATTCAATACTTATGTACAATTGGGCTGGCCGAGTGGCGCAGTGATTAAGCGCTGGCTTGGGAAGCCAGCGGCCCCGGTTCAGGTCCCACATATGAGGGTCAGTGACACTGCCCTCAAAAAAAGGAAAAAACAAACAAACAAACAAAAAACCCCACAATATTTATGTACAATTTATAAGCATGTTTCTGACTTTACCAGGTGATAAGGATGTTATTACTTTTGTTTGCAAGCTAGGTTTGTTTTACATTGGCAAGGTTCTTCTGAACCTCTCAGTATTACTGAATGGGATGGGCTTTTTTTTTTTTTTAAGATTTTATTGGGGAATTGGGGGAGGGGAACAGCCTTGGGGAATTGGGGAAGGGGTACAGACAAGTTGCTGTCCTTCTGTTCTTCAGTCTAGTTGTGGAGGACATCGCTTCACTGGCCCATATTGGTATTATCATTACACTCTTCTTGGCTGAGGCAGATCGGTCGCTGGCCATTGGGCAGCTGCTCATGGCGGCTCTTGGCAGCTCAGACCAGCTGCCTGCTGCTCACACTGGCTGCCAGCCACTTACAGTAGTTTATGGCAGCCCACTGCAGCCCCGCTGCAGCCTACACCTTTGCCGGAGACTCACAGCAGCCCGGCTCCAGGTTGAGCTGTTGTTCACCATCTTCGCTGTAGAGGGTGCAGCGTCACTGGCTCTCATATGGGATTTGAATCAGGGCCCTGCTGCTCAGAGCTGGCGCTTCCAAGCCAACTCTTAACCAACGCGGCACTCGGCCTATCCAGGATGGACTTTGTTTTATTTGAATTGCTATTAAGGACTCTACTCTTTAAACAAATCTTAGTTATTGTTTTACTTTGTTCTTGATGTTTAGAACTGGCTTAACGCATTTCAAAGAATGGCTTGTTCTCTTAATAAAATCCGTACACTAGAAAGATCATTTAGATATATGTGGATAATCCCATTCTGTATTGAGGATATTACTTTGAATTGGCTGATTATTTGCCTTGGGACTCAGCAGAAATTTCTGGTGACTTTCACTTCTCTAGCCATCTTTGTCTTTCCACACTTACCATTGTGAGAACTTTGGAATAATAGTAATAAGTGAGTAAAATGAGTTATACAAGTAATTTAACTATATATTAATCTTCATTTTATTAGTAGAGGGATTTTATTTGAAACTTGCTTGAGAATAGGCTATGTAAGACACATGTGCATATGATACCTCTGAGTATGTAACTTCTTAAAATCAAATAAGACCACTAATATAGGGGCTGAGTCATGATTAATGGAATGGAACAGGCTATGTCAGGTGACCCAAATTTGGCAGAGTATTTTGCTTATAATCATTGCTGTTAAATGATGCTTTGCATCTTGAGATGCTCAGAATAAATTGTAAGTAGCCACAAAATGAAAATCATGAGGCAGGATGCCTAGAGTGGGACTCCTTGTTCTTGCTAAGAGAATGGATGCAATGAATTGAATCCAAGGGTTGATTGTGTTTTCCCGAGTCAAGATGAATATGGTAAAGGTGACATACAGCAAGAAAGGAGATGAACACGAATGTAAATGTTGCATGTGGGTAACAGAATTGAGGAGGATACATGTATATGTGTGTGTCTATATAATACTGTATATATAATACTATATATATAAAACAGGTATATATATTTTACATATATAATATATATAAAATTTTCTGGAAAACCAAAAATTCTAGATAGAAAGATACCCAATTAGTATAAATGAAAAGAGTCAGAATTTTAAGGCCTTCGAGCTGGGCTTGTCATGGGCTAATTCATGATTGTGAGAGCAGCTTAAAGAATTTTGTATGTGTTAAGATCATTCACAGGATTTTAAGTGATGGGAAAGTAGACAAAAGCCTGAGAGTGAGAAAATTTAAATCTAGCAACATATACCATTATGGTTAAGGGTGTCTTTTAAGATTCTGATTTGTGGTATTGTTTGGGGGAGTGGAAAAAGAAGGGAGAACTCAAAAATGTATTGCTGTTTAATTTGAATTTGACCTATGTCCATAAGGCTTTCCTAAGCATTTCAATTGTGTATGACAAAGATGAATTAATTAGATCTATTCACCTATAAAATATCAATGTACAAAAACTAGTTTCATTATTAGATAGACCTTGAAGAACAAGAAAATTGTTTTTAATCAATTTTGTGATTATATGAAAGGAAAGCTGTGATGATCTATGTTGAAGAGACTGGGACTGTTTTGTTCAGAAAATAGAAGTCTTTGGAAGAGTCGGAGAAACTCCATATGAAGTACACTTACTTGTTCTCTGTTATTTGAGGCCAAAATTAATTCTAAATGGGAGAAGGTAGAGAACTCTTCAACACTGGGGCAGAATGTGTGGAGAGGCAGAATTCCAGGTCATTAGGGTTGCTTAAGCAGAGCTTGAACATTAAGAATGTTGTAGAAGGGATTTCTCATTGTGTGGGAGATTGTAATAGGTTAACATGAAAGCCCCTTTCAAATCCTACAAATTTATTATAGTGTAATAAAGTGATTTAATATAGTACAAGTATATGTTCTGTTACCTCTGTATTGAAATACTGATAGCAAACTTGACCACTGGTTACTTTATCCACCAACCTCAACTTACCCATAACCAGGTAATTAACCTGAGCTCCCAAATTATAAGACACAAACTATATGCTTTTCCCAGGTCCTTACTCAGTTTATTTACTTCTTTTTAGACATAGTTCTGACAGTCTTAATTGACTGGTATCTAACTCCATATTACATTAGAAGCAGCAAATTGTTAGTGTGCGAGGTGCTCCAATTAGAGGCATATTGACCAGCAAGGGCAGGAAGAAAGTCAGAAAGCTGACCAACTAATTTTAAAATTGTGGTAACCTGGGCTCATTTGATTAGATGAAAACAGCTCTATGTTAATGGATTTCAAAATGATAACCTTGACTGAACTTAAATAATTGATTGTTAGTATTTTTTACTTAAGAATATCTGATTTTTAGAAAAGATGTCTTCAGTGTGTTTAATAACAAAAGACAGCTTTTTGGCATAAAGTGCTTAGAGCAGTGCTTGGCACAAAGTATAGACTCAGGAAATATTGCTGTTGTTAATTTTTAAGAGTTTAATGTTTTCTTGGAAAAAAGACAGGTTTATAGGAGCACATAAACTAAAAAAAAAAAAGAACGTTAGAATGAGAACAAAAGTAGTAAGATCTATGCTGTGTTTTTCATTTGAACCTGCAATGGGGTCTGAATTTTTTCATCCTAAGGCTTTGTTATTTTCTCTCCCTGTTTAAATATGTTCAAGCCATAATATTTCTAGTTCAGTTTCTTTCTCTACCCCTTGAAATCAGCTTCATTTTATGCCTTCTCTTCCAACATTTTGGCCATGCTTTCAAAGATCAGAAGCCCTTCGAGACAATCAGTCATGGATAGTGATCAGAGATTCCGGACATTATCATTAAGTCAGTTTATCTTACTATTGGGTTGTTGGAAAAGTCATGATGTATTTTTTTCTATGTTTTTCGTTGCAAAAATGCGTCTTGACTTTTCCGACAACCCAATACATCCAAGGTGGTTCTGTAAGAGCTTTAAATTCTGTTGCAATTTAAAGTGAAGAATATTAATCAAAGAGATAAGTCAGTGAACATATTTAGATTCTGTACACTGTCTCTTTAAAAAAATCTCTTTATTTCTTTTTCTCTTTCTTTATTTCTTTTTGGTTTTCTCTTTTTTGTTCTTTCCACATGGCACCTAGTGAGTGATCTGATTAATTACTGGCCAAAGAGTTATAGCTTTTCAAAATCCTTTAAAAATTTTTATTAGACATGCTAGTAGAATTTTTTGTGTGTTTTGTTTTAAAGCATCAAGTACAAGTTTTTGAAGACCCTGGGGCCTACCGTCATTATACATTCAAGATTGAATTTGAATAACTTCATCAAGACTTAGATCTTCTTCAAAAGCCTCAAGTCTCCTCTACAGTAAAGCTCTCCATTGAATTCTGTCACAAAAGTAAAAGCTTAAAGAGACTAAAATCCATTAATACATTCCATTTTATATCTTTTTCTCTGATTTCTCTTGTTTACTTCGCCTTTAGGGTCTTTCATATTGCTTACATTCCTTTTGACTAGACTAGCGCCAAGGAAACAGTGCTTTCCAAAAGAATATATATCCTGTGGCCCTAAGTTTTCATTGGCAGAGAAGCATAAACTTGGCATGATAAGTTTAGAATCAGGTCTTTTGTTGTATTCTATAAAAACTCGAGTCAACAATAAGAAAATGAGGATGAAGTGGTAAAAAATATTTGAGGTCAGTGTTGTACTCTCAGAGGCTATGTGGTTTAGAGAAAAGAGCCTCAACTTAAAAATTAATGGTTCTTATTCTCTCTGCATCTTACTAGAGATTTAATACCTAGGTCAGTCACTTAACCACTCTGAACCTTAACTTTATCTGTGAAGTAAAGCTGATAATATTTTCCCTGCCTACCTCACAGGGCTGTTGTGAGGATCAAATGAAATAATGTACATAAAAAGAACTTCTATATAAAATGTGCAGTGTATTGAAAAAATAAAAAAATTTAAAAAAATAAATAAAATGTGCAGTATAGACATAGGATCCTGTTACATAGTTGCAAGTCATTTCCTCTGTTCTTCGGCCTGGGAAGGTAGGTGCTTTAAGCACACTGAAAGCATGCACCATGTCCAGGCTGGGTACATGGTAACAACGCTACGTTAATTTTTCTTTTCTCTGAGTATATAGAATATTCTTGTGGACTGATTCTAAGAAGGAGGAATTTACCTAAAATTATAAGTTAGCATTGATAATGCTCTAGAGCTGTTATGTGTTCTAATTCATAGTTTGCAAAATTTGATATTAAGTTGTGCCCTGAATTTTTTTAATGAAAAAACAGAAAATTTCACAATGCACCGCACCTGATAAGAGTGAATATTGTTTTAGCTATAGTTGTGTATGAATGTGTGTGTGTGTTTGTAATTTTCTACTTGGTTGTTAAACATTTAATTTAATTTATTTAAATAAAGCATTTTTCCTATAAGTTGCAGTTGCTGATCTAGGAGTATCATTTTAGCACTGATGACTTTCTACTACTCATTTGGATTCTTTTTTTTTTAAATATATATTTTTTTCTTTTTAAATTGAGGAATTGAGGGAATGGAACAGCGTGGGGCATCGAGGAAGGGGAACAGACAAGTTGCTGTCCTTTTGTTCTTCAGTCTAGTTGTGGAGGACGTTGCTTCACTGGCCCATGTTGGTATTATCATTGTGCTCTTCCTGGGTGAGGCAGATCAGTCTCTGGCCACTGGACGGCCGCTCACAGTGGCTTATGGCACCCAATGCAGCCCCATTGCAGCCTACGTCCTCCCTGGCGACTCATGGCTGCCCTGCTCCAGGTCGAGCTGTTGTTCACCATCTTAGCTGTAGAGGGCGTGGCTTCACTGGTCCTCATGTGGGATCCAAACTGGGGCCCTGCTGCTCAGAGCTGGCATCCCAAGCTAACTCTTAACCAACGCACCACTCAGCCGGCCCTCATTTGGATTCTTAAGAGACTTTCTTTTCACTTCATATTACTACTTGTAACAAAGGAATTAACAATATCAGTTTGATTTTTGGTCTAATTAATGAGATATATGTTTTTAAATTTCAGAGTACAGAGAAAACCTATAGGTCTTTTGGGTATTTAATATTCTAATATCATCTACTCTGACACCCAGACTGTTAGAACATTTAAAGTTGTTTCAACTTCATACTAGTAGAAACATTATATGAAATGTTTTTTCTTTTAAAAAATTTTTACTTTTATCTTTCTGGCCTAATGGAAAACAAAAGACTCCCACTTAGTGTAGCATTATTTGAGGATTCCATGGAGATAGGCTATAGAGAATATATTATAGTTAGCATGACTAGGAGTTTGATGATCTATAGATGAGAAAAATGCCAATTTGCCTTTCTCTGAATAATGATTTAAGATAAATAAGTCACTGACATTAACTTATTCAACTGTTTCCCTAAAGATAGATATCCACGTTTTTGGTAATAGCTTTGATTAGGAATAGATGATTTTTATAGTATCTATGAACAATAGGAAATGGCTTCTTCCAAAGGTGGTACATTCCAATTTATTGGCAAAGAATGAATTCTATTTTTTTTTTTTTTTGAGGGCAGTGTCACTGGCCCTCACATGTGGGACCCAAACCGGGGCCGCTAGTGTCCCAAGCCAGCTCTTAAACACCGCGCCACTCAGCCGGCCCAAGAGTGAATTCTTTAGTGTACTGAAAAATTGCATTTGGTGCCCTGGGAGTACCTATGTAAGCTTGGATGGAATAATGTAGAAAATATTGATTTTCCTTCCTTACAAATTATATAAGTGTATTTAATCCTAACAACATGAATATTAATCAGAAGATTTAAAACGTAGAATCCAACAGCTTCATTTTCCTGGACTGTCGTAGCCAAGCTTCATGCATTGGTAGAACTAGAACAATTTGCATAGATTGTGCAAATTGAGGCTCTTTTGTGTATGGGAATTGGCAGCATTGGCATAAAGGTTCATTATCATATATGATCAACTTTTTGTTGTTCCTCCCCCCCAAAAGAATCATACTGATATTTACCTCTTCTCCAAGGAGAAGGTAGGATCTACCCAAGAAAAATAGTTAGGCAGCCTCAGCCGTCCTTAACCTTCTTCTTCAACCTTTATGAATCTAATCCATCATCAAATTTTGTCTTTTCTACCTCTTAAGTATCTTCCAAACTATCCGCCTCTTCCTGTTCTCACGTTCACTACACTTACTTGTGTACCATCATCTTTGTGTGCACTTCTACAATAGCTTTTGACTACTCTCCTAAATTCACTCTTCCCTCCTCTAATCTCTTTGCTTTTAGAGTCACCTTTAAAAAATACAACTCTAATCTTTTTGGTCTCCTTCTTTGAACTCTTGGTATCTTACTGCCCTTAGAATTCAACCCCAAATCTTACAGTCATTCTTTGCATAGCTCCAGCCACAGTGGTCTTCCAATTCCCTGAAGATACCCTTTTTTTTTTGCTTCAGGGATTTTTGCAGATACTTTCTGCTTGGAATGCTCTTGTCCTTATTCCTCATTATTTAACTCATTCTTACTTATATTACCAATCTCACCTTAAATATTTTTATCTTCAAAGGCTTTCTCCCACAGCCCAAACTAGATCACACCACCCTTCCTCATCATTCTTTCATAAATTACCCAGTTCATCTCACACCTAGTATGGTAGTAATTATTTGCCTAATCATTTGTTAATATTCTTATCCATAAGAATAACACTTCATGAGGGTAAGGACTTACACATACGTGTGTTTTATTTACCACTGTTTGCCCAGTGCTTAGGAAAATCCTAGTAAATAGTATGAATGCAGTAAATATTTGTGGACTAATTCTTCCCACAGCTACCACTCTTTTCATTTAGACATTTTACGTCTGTTAAGAACCCTCCAATTGCTTCTCACTCCAGTTATAGGGCAAAGCCCTTATAATGGTCTCCTGGACCTTACCTGATCTGCCTTTCCTCTCTTTATTTCTACCATCTCCTATCAGTCAGCCCCAGCCACTCTGGTCTCCAGCTGATCCTCAGAAATGCAATGCTTTTTTCTGCCTCAGGAACCTTGTACTTGATGTTCCCTGTGCCTGGAATGCTCTGGCCTTAGATATCTATGTGGTTTAATCCCTCATCTTCTTCAGATCCTTTACGTCATGGTTTTCACCTCAGTAAGGCCCTTCCTGGCCATGTTATTTAAAATTGTAACATCACCACCCCATGGCATCCGTATTCCCCTTCCCTGCTTTTTTTTTCTCCATGGCACTTATCTCTGACTGACACTGTTCACCAGTGTGTCCCCTAGCACCCCGAATAGTGCCTGACACATGGTAGGCACTTAGAACTTATTTAGTAAATGAATGAATTTAAACTGTACTCACAGGGGTACATATTTGGGACAATGAGATCTATAACCTGAATTGTGGGGACTTACTATTTTAAAATTATTTTAAAAATTGAGTTAATTAAATTTATATCTTGCTCTGTTTTAAAAAATATTTGGAATGACTTCTAAAAATGCATATAGTACAATGGGCTGAAGACATGTAAAAAGAACAAAACAGAATTTAGTAGTAACATTAAACTGGGTAAAGTTAATGTATAGAACATCCTCTAAAGTGGCTAAAGGCAGCTTATAAATTTGACTCATTAAAGAGTTAGCTTGCTCAGAAATAATAATTGTACTGGAATCATGAATTTTGTTCGGTGGCACAGGTCACAGACATTTGGGTCTTACATAGGAACCCAGAGAACATATTTGATATAACTGTAAGGAATTGTGAAATTGCTCTTCTAGAAAAAATTGCTTTCTGTATTAGGAAATTCCCTCTTGGTATAAAATACGTACCCAATTAATCTATAATAAAGCCTCTGCTATGTCCGAGAGATGACAGTCATGGCTACCAGCCTCTACTTAGAGTATGTCCAGGCCATTTCCAAGTTGATTCAAACTTTACATTTGGATATTTTTGAAAGTCTGCTCTCAAAAATACCAACTAGCACATCAATTACTTTAGTTTCTCTGACTCTAATCATGAGATAGTATGAGATTTCAGTGGTTGTGGCTTCCTTCCTTTTGAGGAAGATAATTGCTGGCTTAGAAATAGATTCTTCGTTTTGCAGTTTATACATATATCAGATCATAGTGTTGTACACCTTAAATTAATGCATGGTTATGTGTCAGTTATAGCCATAAAACTGGAAAAAAGAAATATATTTTTGTATAATCAACAACTGAATTAGGTTGGAGGATTGGGAGTAAAGCAGACGAATTAGACTTCAAGAAATCTTTCACCAATATAGTAGCCCAAATCAGAGCTATGTTGTATGTGGGTGAAGTTAAATGGGACATGATATATAGTCTGTGTCTTTCTGTTCATGGGATATGTACTTTCATAATTCTATTTTGTCTTTTAAAACAATCAGAATTGTGGCGATTCCTGGAGGCCACCCATAAAGCAGAGGAGGGACAGCAGAACTTAAAATAAACTATAATACTTCATTAAACACAGCTGGTATTTTGACACAAAAGATGGGAATATTTAGCGAAGTGGTGTTGAGCTGGCAAAGTGTGCTCTTATTTGACTTTTTCTTCTTTTTTTCCTTCCTATATTTGACCTGAAAATAAACAGTACTTTTTGAAGTCAAATCTTCTATCCTGTCTCTCATTTTTAGGGTTGAAAGAGGGGAACTAAACCAACATTAGACTATAAAAGAAATAACAGACATATGTATTTTTAAAAAACCATTTATATTCCACATATTTCAAAGAAAGAATGTGAGGAGACATAATAAGAACACCATAGAACCATTAAAATAGACAAATCTCATAAAGGGAAAGTAATTTTACCAAAAGCATTAGGAATAACATATTGCTGATTAAATGACCCTATTGGGTTATATTTAATCTATAAGTATACATTATTCTAACTAATTTAAAATGTATTAATGAATGTGCTTTACATATTTTATTTGCTGAAACTTAATGTTCATTTTAAAGAAATCAAACATCTCTTCATTTTGGTGTTTAATAACAGTAGAAAACCTGAGAACAGACAGACAGAACTATTAGTGTAAAAATAATGCAAAGGTCATCATAATTTTTAGCATAAGTGATACGGAAGCAGAAAGATCTTATTTTCAGTAAAAGTGTTGAAGTAGCAGAAAGAAAATATCCCCCAATTTCTTTGCTGACACAAATTTTGCTACAGTGAAGACCAAAAAAAAAAAAATATGTCGTCCTTTAACTCAATATTTCCTGACAGTGTTATTCAGAATGTGTGACACAGCTAAAAGAGATTTTGTAAACCAAAAGGGTTCTGTAATGATATAAGTTTGGAAAACGTTGCATTCTTTTTTGGAAATTTATAATACATTTTCCAAATTTATGTGTGGCCAGAACACTTTCTTGCTCATAAAATCTTAATAGCCCTTGGTAGTATTTCAGGAAATGCTGTTCTAGATTAAAAAATAAATCTAAAAAATTAATATGCATACATATAAACATATACTACAACAGTACTTGATGTACTCTAAAACTAAGTAAATATCCTTAATGAATATAGATGTTAAAATATTAAAATTATTCCAAAATTGGTGCATGTGTACTAAATTGAATGTGTGGTCATTAAATAATTTATACAGCATTGACATAGGTAATCACTCATCTTTTCCTGGAAACATTGTCTTTACTTGGCCTCCAGTATATCACACCCTTCAGGCTTTCCTGGTACTTTTGATTATTCCTTCTAGTCTTGTCTGTTGGTTTCTGTTCACTTTCATGTCTAAACATTGGAGTGCCCTAGAGCTCAAGCCTAGGACCTTATCTCTTGTCTACCTACATTCATTTATCTTCAGCACCTTATGTACTCTCAAGGCTTTAATGCCACCTTTATTTGAAAATATCTATCTCCAGCTTAGACCTCTCATCTAAACCCCAGACTTGTCACTGCCAATTTAACATTTCCATTTGTATGCCTAATATTTGTCTCAAACTTAACATGTTCAAAATAGGACTCCTAATCTTCCCTTCCATCAAACTTCCTTTTAGTTTTTCAGTAACAGATAATTCCAGCCTTCCTGTTTCTCTACTTGGAGTTATCCTTGACTCTTTCTACCTATAATCTGACCCTTTAGAAAGTCCAGTTGTCTGTACCCTAAAAATATAGCCAGAATCTAATTACTTCTACTGTTACCCCTTGCCATTTCCTCCTAATTAATCTTCTTGTTTCTACCCTTGTCCCTTTCAATCCATTAATACAGTAGCCAAGAGATGCTGTTAAAACAGAAGTCACATCAAGTCACTCCGCTCAAAACTCCAATAGCTTCCTATCTCACTAATGAAAACCCTTTACCCCTTTGACCTGATTTGCTTCTCTTCCCCAGATTTGCTTGCTTCAGCCTCCTCTCTGTCTGTAGGGACTTTGCTAGTGCTGCTCCTTGTGCTTGGGATGTTCTTCTAGGGACCATGCGGCACTTTCCCCTTACCTCCTCTAGGACTTGACTCAGAGGTCACCTTCTCAGTGAGGTCTTCATAGCAACACTAACTCCCAACCTCCTCCCACGCCCACCACATGCACACTTCTTAATCCCCTTTCTTGCTTCCTTTTTCTCCTTAACACTTCTCACTATGTAACATTCTATATGTTTTCCTTCCTTGTTTATTTGTTTCTTACAGTATTAGAATGGAAGTGGCATGAGAGCAGGGTGACTTGTCTTTTTTGCTTGATCTCTGGTACTGTAACCCTAGTACCTAGAACAGGGCCTGGCTCAGAAAGCACTAAGTAAATATTTGTTGAATGAATTATCATATATGGAATTGCTTAATTAGCTGAATATAATATTGTTTAGTTGTCTTAATATGACTGAATATAAAATAAAGTTTTCAGGGCCGGCCGAGTGGCGCATTGGTTAAGCGCTGGTTTTGGGATGCCAGCGGCCCCGGTTCGGATCCCACATGAGGGCCAGTGACACTGCCCTCTACAGCTAACAACAGCTCCACCTGGAGCTGGGCTGTGCGAGCCCCGGTGATGGTGTGGGCTGCAGCCCCTGCTGCAATGGGCTGCCATAGGCAGCGGTGAGTGGCCGGCAGCCAGCGTGAGTGGCTGGCAGCCAAGTGTGAGGTGCCAATAGCCGCGATGAGCGACATCCAGAGGCCAGCGACCGATCTGCCTCATCCCGGAAGAGCGCAATGACGATACCAACAGTGAAGCAACATCCTCCGCAACTAAACTGAAGAACAAGAAGACGGCAACTTGTCTGTTCCCCTTCCCCGATTCCCCCAACGCTGTTCCCCTCCACCAATTCCCCAATAAAATCTTTAAAAAAAAAATAAATAAATAAAATAAATAAAAATAAAATAAAGTTTTCATTTATACAAAATGGTTAAGAGAGGAGGAAGAGAGAGAGAGAGAGAGGGAGAGAAAGAAACAGGGATACAGATACATACACATAAGAAAGACAGCCATGGGCTGGCCGAGTGGCGCAGTGGTTGGAAACTGGCTTGGGAAGCCAGCAGCCCGGGTTCGGATCCCACATGTAAGAGCCAGTGACACTGCCCTTAAAAAAAAATAAAATAAAAAATAAAGTTACTTCAAGGTTATAGGGCCGGCCGAGTGGCGCGGTGGTTAAGCGCTGGCTTGGGAAGCCAGTGGCCCCGGTTCAGGTCCCACATATAAGGGCCAGTGACACTGCCCTCAAAAAACAAAACAAAACAGAAAGACAGCCATGTGAAGATGGAGGCAGAGATGAGAGTTACGCTGCCACAAACCAAGAAATGCCAAGGATGCCAGCAATCACCAGAAGTTAAGAGAAAGGCACAGAGCTGATTCTTCCCTAGATCTTTTAGAGAGAGAGCATGGCCCACCAACTCCTTGATTTTGAACATCTAGCATCTAGAACTGTGACAGAATAAATTTTTGGTGTTTTAAGTCATTCTAGTTTGGGTATTTATGTTTTGGCAGCCCTCGGAAACTAATGTAAGGGGTGCATGGAAAAGAGCTTGAAATGAGTGCAGACCCCTCTTGTGTCTTGGGCTCCCAGTTATTTTAAATTATTACTCTACCCCGTCCTCAGACTTTAAGAATTTATTAAAATTTTAGCTGCTTTCTTACCCATTTTTATGGTGGCTGCCTCTTCCTCCCATGCTCTTCCAAAGGTAAAAACAGTTCCTGTGTCCCATCTCTCCTCAGAAGGGCTTGTCTCTCTTTGGAATTTCAGTTCACCTAATTGTCTTGTGACCTCAACTTTCTAATGGGCTCCGGACAACTTGACTGTGGATTATCCGGCTTTTTCTCATTGTTAGGGTGGGAGAAATGTTCTCTTGCAACTTTCTATATCCCAAACAGAAACAAAATTCTCATCCCATAATTTAATATGAATTTTTTAGATGAGATTTTTATTTAATTTACATATAACTATAAATGCTTCTTAATCTAAAACTATGTCTAGAAAACACATTGTTTTATGTATTTTTCCCTCTGTATTAATACTTTTAATTTTGGCATAAATTATGTATACTAAGAAAATGTTATCACATTTTAATATTCCATGCTTATCACTAAAATCTCTAAACAAATTGATTTCAACTTTTGTCTTCATTCTACATATGAATCTACAATACATATACTAGTGCTTGTTCCTCTGAATTGGATCCATGCCAATTTTTGATTCACGGGTTAAGTTTTTGTTTTGCAAAATAAACCTCTTAATACTGATGTATCTAATTCTGGTTTTCAATCTTGCTACTAATATTTTGATTCATCTGCACTAGTACCACATGGTTATAAGAGCAGTTGCATGATAGTTTATAAAAATTTGGAAGTCAGTCTTGTGACCTCTTTAGTGACTTTTCAATTTATATATGCTATTTTATTTCCACCAATTAAATTAGCTGCCGTTTTCTACACATATATTTTTACATGGTATGGCAAGTTTAGAGAAATACACTATCACTATACTGACTACGGTTACCTTACCCATTGAAGAGCAGTTTACCAAATTCTCACTTGCTGAAAGCATTATTTCTAATTGTATATTGACAGCATATCTGAAAATACCAAATGTTTATACTTATTAATAATTGAATGAGTGAGTATAAATGTATTCTGACATATTTGTGAAATTTCCCATTGGTATTCTTCAGATCCAGAATTTCTGTTTGGTTCTTTTTTATACATTGTCTTTTATGATATTCTCATTTTGTTAATGTATCATTTTCCTGATATTTTTTTTTTTTTTAAGATTTTTATTGGGGAATTGGGGGAGGGGAACAGCGTTGGGGAATCGGGGAAGGGGAACAGACAAGTTGCCGTCTTTTTGTCCTTCAGTCTAGTTGCAGAGGATGTTGCTTCACTGGCCCATGTTGGCATCGTCATTGCGCCCTTCCCGGGTGAGGCAGATCAGTCGCAGGCCTCTGGATGTTGCTCACTGCGGCTATTGGCAGCTCACGCTGGCTGCCGGCCACTCTGTAGCGCACGGCAGCCCACTGCAGCAGGGGCTGCAGCCCACACCATTGCCAGGGCTCACACAGCCCAGTTCCAGGTGGAGCTGTGGTTAGCTGTGGAGGGCAGTGTCACTGGCCCTCATATGTGGGATCCCAACCGCGGCCGCTGGCATCCCAAAACCAGCTCTTAATCAATGCGCCACTTGGCCGGCCCTCCTGATATTTTTTAGTTGTCTATCTGTGTTCTCTTGTAGCACATTGAGCATCTTTATGATGATTATTTTGCATTCTTTGTCAGATCATTCATAGATCTCTGTTTCTTTGGGGTTAGTTCCTGGAGATTAATTTTGTTCCTTTGATTGGGCCATGTCTCCATTTCCTCATATGTTTTGTTATTTTTTTCCTGGGATTTGTGCATGTGAAAAAAAACAGCCATCTTTCCCAGTTCTGACTTCATACAGGAGAACACTGTCATCAGCTGTACTAAAGATCCTGGGAGTCTCTCAAACTTTGTGTGGAATTGTATTTTTGGGCTTATGCAGGTTGCTTCCCAATTAGAGAGATTTGCCAGTTTCTCAGGCTTTTATAAACTTTTGCTCCTTCTGGCGTTGGTATTGCAGGTTTTCTAGTCCTGCAGCTGGGCTCTATGTTCTCCCCTGCTCTCAGTAATCCCTGGGCATCCAAAATGTGCTGTTTTCCTCAGCACTCCAAGTCAGGAGAGACAGAAACCAGTCTCTCAGGCAGTCCTCTCAAAACCTGGAATGTGACACATACATTCTACTCTTCTCACGGAGAAGCTGTGAGTTGGATGTTTACTCCTGATCCTGCCGAACTGTGACAGCTTGAGGGAAACGCTGTAACAGATGAAACGAAATGGCTTTTTTACTCATTTCAATGTGGCTGTTCTCAACTTTGAGTTTTCCTTGGATACTACAACTTCTTAACTTGTTTCTGGAGGTCACATAAAGACCTTTTAGACTGTATATTGTCAAGTTCGTGTCGCTGAGGGGAACTAGATCAGGGACTTCCTATTCCGCATCTTGCTGACCCTCTGTGGGGGAATGAGGTATGGGGGTTCCTATATCACCATGTTTTCTCTACTTATAAGGACTAGTCATGTTGGACTAGGCCCATCCTCCTCCAGTATGACATCATCTTAACTTGATTAGATCTACAAAGAGCCAGTTCCCAAATAAAGTCACATTCACAGATACCAAGGGTTAGGACTTCAACTTATGTTTTTTTGGTGGCAGGTGCATGGCGAGGATGTAACTGTAGCCTCCACTGGTGCTCATAAAAGATGGAGGGCAAAACATAAGATTGGAGAGAGCCACCTTTTAGGATACACAGTTATAAAACCCTGCCCACTTGACCAGTCATTATCTCATATGAAAAACTCTTAAGGCACTGGGGGAGGGACAGGAAACCCTTCTGTTTTCAGGATCCAGGCAGAGATGTACTGCTTCTTGGGGGGCATGTAGAAGCAAAAGCCAGCTTCCTGGGGAGGTGCAGAAAACTCTCCACTAGTAACTGCTGCTGTAGTTAGTGTGGGATCTAGGATGCAGTATTCCCCTGCAGACACTAGGTGGAGTTTCAGTGTCCTAAGGTTGGGGTGAGGATGCAGAAAGCCCCATACCCAAGGCCTGGGTGCATAAGGCCTGCCTAACACTGCGGCTGGACCAAAAGAACCAAGTTAGTTGGCACCGAGTAACAAACAACAGTAATCTACTTAGGGAGGGCCAAGGATTCCGAGAAAGAGCCTCTTCTGTGGTGCAGGCATGCAGTGACTACTGAAAGCTGAGGGTGGAGCAGGAACATTGTGTAAAACCCTTAAGTATCCTGTGCACCACACGAAGCACAAAGCAGCTGCCCACTGCTGGAGGAAGGTGCACAAAAGGTAACTATAGCAATGATAAAACAATAAACACAGCTCAACTATTGACCAGATTATCTCTCTTTGGGATTCAGTTTACCTGGCTACAGAACAGAAGAATAAGCATGCCCATTTCCAAGAGTAATTATTCTTTTTCTCAGTTTGTATGGTTATGCTATAGACACTCTCTGGCATTCAATCAAAAATTACAAATATGTGAAGAAAACAACAACCCATTTTTCAAGAGATAAAGAAATAGACCCAGACCCAGAGATGACTCATGTTGGAACTATCAGGTGGAGACTTTTATTGATATGTTATAGAATCTAGTGGAAAAGGCGGGGCATGTGCCTGAACAGATGAGGAATTTTAGCAGAGAAATGTAAACTATAAAAAGAGTCAAATGGACATACTAAAATAAAAAAATATAATATACAAGATAAAGAATTCCTTTGACGGGCTCATCAACAGATCAGACAAAGCTGAAAAAAGAATAAGTGAATTTGAAAATAGGTTAATATAAATTATCCAAATTAAAACACAAACGGAAAAAAGAGTGATGTGAGAAGAAAAAGAAATAAAAATAATATGGCATAGTTTATCATGTATCTAGCTATTTCTATTGATGAAAAGAGGAAGTCAGCACTTGCCATTATACTATCATTGCATTTCTTTTCATTCATTTTTGCGTTCCCTAATGCTTCTCTGTTCTGGCTACTTCTGCTTCTGACATTCATGGTGGTGAATGTAACCTACATTCAACTTTCCAGAAGAAAGCCAGGCATTTTTGGTGGAACTTAAGACAACTAGGAGTTGAGTTAGAAGGTTATTTGAATTAAATTGTTTTGTGTCTCAAAATTGTATGTCTAAGGAGTTCACACCAGTGGTACCTTGATACGGCTGGTACTTTAATTTTCTCTTATTTTAGAATGAGTTTACTAGGAATATCCCTACTCCAAATAGTAGCCTCCTTCTTCTTTGAGAATGTTAGTCTCGAAATCCCGTGTGTTTTCTGTCAGCCCAGAGACACCTTTATTCATTTTCTTGGCAGCCCATGAAGGTCCTCAGGTCCGCTAAGATTCTAGCCACTGTTATAAAATAGTGTAGACGTATTCTAGGAAAAATATTAAAGAGTAGTGCTTCCTCTGCTAACTTTTCCTGATACTCTCCTCTTTCCCATTCTCTCATTTACCCTTCATCTCAACTTCTGAAACACCAGTACACTCTGTAGAAACTCAGATTGTGAAATGTTCAATTTTTTTCAGTCCTGAAACAGCTTTTGAGAACAAGGTAGATGACTGGGCTAAAATTCCAGGGCAACACTTATTGTACTTTCACCTTCTGAAAATGAGGGAGAGAAGTGCCAAGGTTAAAACGAGAGGTGTGGCCTAAATTGGGGAAATATTTTGTTTCTATTCTAAATCATTCCTACTGTTACGTATGACTATATTGATTTTCAGTGGTTTAGGGTTAGTTTCATAACCACCTCACACTGGAAAGGACAGGTTCCCAATAAGCCTTTTCACGCTAAATCTGAAATAACTTCTCAGTGAATATAGATATTTTAGAAATTCCAAAGTAAAGTGGAAACAAAAATGCTTCATATCATCTAGGAATTCCAAAATAAAGCAGAAACAAAAATGCTTTATATCATCTAGTTTTACATTAAATATTAATGTAACAGGAATTAATTATGGACTCACTTCAGCATGATATATTCAGTGTTTGACATACTGAAAAACTGCCCTGTCTTTGATAGTTTGAAACTGTATCAAGGGTAAATTTCTTGAATTGGGTAAATATATGAAGTTTTTCTCTATATACTTGACCTTATAAATATATAGTATCATATATATTTAAACTTTATCTTTTCTTAAATTGTCTAAGGGGGAAAAAAGCTTTTCATTTTGTGTCAAATTTATTGACTCTTCTGTGATATAATATCCGAGTTCAAAGTGCAGAGACAGATACCGCTTGGTATACCATTCTAATGTATCATGTGAAAGTAGTTTCTATTTGAAACTCCAGATAGATACTCCAGAGCTGATGGGGAATTCCAGCAAGGTCACTCACCCATTACAACTTTAAAGTAAAAAAACAAAGGGGAAAAAAGTGCCTTTGTGTAAACATTAACCTATCTGCTTTTAAGTGGCCCTTTTTTTTTAATATTAAAGGGAGAGCTCAAACTGGATTTATTTCATTTGTGAAATAAAAAATAGCGAATTTAATTAATGTGGAGGTTAAGTTTATATCTTTGTGATCTATTATAACTTCTAGATTGGCAAAATATCTAATGCTTTTAAAATACAAGGAGACAGAGTTCAGACAGGAATTCTTAAAAATGATTTCATTGTGTTTTCCTTGGTAGTTCTGTCAGTTGAAACAGACCCAGTTCTTGCTCTTGAAGCTTTATAAACCTGTCCTTAAATGACATTGACAAACAGACAGGCATTTGACTGAGCAAACATTGCTGGATATACATGATGAATTCAAGTATTGTCATTCTGTAAATGTCTTTTGTGTGGTCTAAACACACAATGAAATGTTCACTGTTTAGAAAATAGCAAGAGAAGAGTCATTCATCCATAGGTTGGCAGTTCTTCAGTTTGATACTTAAATCCAGATTTTATTTAATGTTAAAATTTGCATATATGGTGCCTTATAAAATGATAGCATATTAAATTTAGTTTTAACTTTGATTATTGTGTAGCTTTCAAATTTTTTATTGTTGTGGCTGTGTCTGAGTCAGTAGGGCCTTTGAAAAAGGATCAGTGTCCGACCTGCAGCATCCTGTACAATTCGGTGATTGCTATCCTTCCGATCCCTTGTACCTCATTCTGTTGCAGAGAAGGAAGATGGATTCCCTGTCTACCTTCAGACGAAGTAGGGCTTTTATAAAAGATGCTTATTAAATATTGAGTAGATACATAATATTTACAAAGTATCCATAAGGCTTATGGAATAATTATATAGAGAATATATAAGTACCTATAGCCCAGTTCAAAACAAGCATTAGAGGACCAGCCGAGTGGCGCGTTGGTTAAGAGCTGGCTTGGGACACCAGCGGCCCAGTTTTGAATCGCACATATGAGGACCAGTGACACTGCCCTCTACAGCTAAGATGGTGAACAACAGCTCCACCTGGAGCTGGGCTGCATAAGTCCCGGCGACCCTGTAGGCTGCAGCCGCTCACACTGGCTGAGCGGCCGGCAGCCAGAGTGAGCTGCCAATAAATGCAGTGAGCAGCCATCCAGAGGTTGGAGACTGATCTGCCTCATCCGGGAAGAGCGCAATGATGATACCAACATGGGCCAGTGAAGAAACGTCCTCTGCAACTAGACTGAAGAACAAAAGGACAGCAACTTGTCTGTTCCCCTTCCCGGGTTCCCCAATGCTGTTCCCCTCCCCCAACTCCCCAATAAAAATCTTTTAAAAAACCAAATAAGCAATATAACCATTACCTCTAGTGTCTCCTGTGTACTCCTCTCTGATCCTAAACTTTTCTTGCTCCCTCAGAGGTAACCAAAGTTCTGCATTTTGCGTTAATAATTTTCTTGCTTCCTTCTTATCTTTCTTGCTTTCATGCTTATCACATGTCTGTATATCCTAAATGGTATATTGATTAGTTTTACATGTTTTTGAACTTTACAGAAATGGAGTCATATTGTGTGTATTTTTCCTAGGACTTACTGTTTTTGTTATTCAACATTATGGTCTTAGATTTACCCATGTCAATCCATATAGCTATTGCTCATTAGTTTTCACTTTATCGTGGGAGCATTCCGACACTTATTAGCAGAAAAATTGATTGACGGACATTTGGGATGTCTGGTTTTTAATTATTACAAACATTGCTCCTCTATATGCATATATCTCTGTATATGTATCAGCCATACATATGCAAGAACTTCTTTGTCCATGTTTCCCAATTTTTTTCATGTTATAGCACACAGAGAAAATGATGGATAGTATTTGTGCAACACTGTATTAAAGAAGCTGTGTCTCTGGCTGGAGGGCTTCTACTTGGCTGGAGGGCTGAGGAGAGCGGCATTGGGAATTCCTATAGGCCATTTGTTGCATACTCAGGTACCATGGACAGTAGTCGGGAGCTCTGCTAGGGTGTGTGGGAGCTGAACTGCTGGTTTTAGGAACAGGCTTCTTTAATTTTTCTAGGTAATACCAAATTGCATGCTGGTCTTAATAATTCCATTTAACTCACATCCAAAGTGCTTATATCAATTAATATTCCCTAACTGCATAAGACAAAAAGGGAATCATTGAGAATTCTACCAATCTCATGATTATGAAAATCAAGCAAAAAAAAAGAAAATAAGTTATTACCTCCTAAGATATCAATTTAGAGTTGCTTTCTCAAAACACAATAATGTCAAAATTCCTTTAGAATGTGACAGCAGAGAGTTACAGGCAGTAGACAATGTTAAGAAGTGACAACATGCCCCCTTAGTTGTTATTAATTGTGAAAGCCAACGCCCTCGGCTGAATGAAATACTTGTGAGAGCTGTAATTCTGTCTTCCAGGTTTAGTGTTGCATTAGCTTTTTGTTTCTTAGCCTCAAGAGGTACTTTCAGACAATGTATATAAGCTGAAGTAATGAGAGCTATTCACTGTATAACTTTTAGTTTAGAAACACAAACATTTAGAAAAGAAGACATTTTGTTTTGATTATTGGTAAAATTGGTTTTCTTTAAACAGTAAAAATTTCTATCTGAATTACATTAGGGTGATAAACAGTGATATTAATAACTCTATTCAGATGACATCAGACTAGACTAGAATCGATTTTAGAAAAATCAGTAACCCTACATATTTTCCCCATGACATTTTCAAGAAGCTCTTGTATATTACTTATGGTTACTCCTCTAATGGCTTTCTCACACAAAAGATATAAAATATATCTTTACTTCGTGGTAGTATTGCCTTGTGGCATATGGACTGAGGACTGTTTAAAATTAGATGGAAAATATCAGAGCAAAGCTTTCAAATTTATACTTAGCCTGGTTTATGAAGATCTAATGCTAAAGTAGTATTTTAGTTTTCTTGGCAGAGAATTACGTATGAAAACTGTATTTCCATTTTACTGGTATACTGTGCAGTACATAAGTCAGGGTTTCAGTTGTCTTTGTATAAATTAGAATTTGAAGCACAGTCACCAATTCTTGTATTAACGCTTATGTTTGCATTATGTGTGTGTTCATATGCATACATATACAGTAGTCTCCCCCCTTATCCATTGGGGAATATATTCTAAGACTCCCTCCCTGCCAATGCATGCCTGAAACCACAGATAGTACCAAATCTATATACAGAGGGTGCCCCCCCCAAATATATATATATATATATATACATATATATACACACACACATTTAAAGAAAGGAAAAAATTGTATTAAAATTGTAATACTCAATATATACTGATAACAAAAGATGAATACAAGTCATGTTTGATTTCTGCAATTACAAGAGGTCCCAAAGTGGTTACCATCAACGTCCAGACACTTTTGATTACGGTGAACTACTGCTTGAGCAACGTTGATCAAAGTGTCCACTTGTATACATTTTTTGGCACCCCCAGTATAGTAATTTCTCACTTAACATTGTCAATAGGTTCTGCAACCTTAAAGGAAATGATACATAAGGACACTAATTTTACCATAGGCTAATTGATATAAACAAGAGTTAATTTAAGTTCCTACGGCATCTCATCAATGTTATAATGAAACAACATTGAATGGAATGATGTTATTCAAGGTCCTGCTGTATACTTTTTTCCTATACATACATACCTGTGATGAAGTTTGACTTATAAATAAGGCACACTAAGAGATTAACAACAATAACTAATAATAAAATAGAATTATTATAACAATATACTGTAATAAAAGTGAATGTGGTCTCTCTTTCAAAATATCTTATTGTACTGTACTTACCTTTTCATTTAAAGCAAGCACTTTACAGCTTCTCTTAGGCATATCTGAATTGCCAGTATCACTGCTCTTGCATTTTGGGGGCATTATTAAGTAAAATAAGGGCTACTTGAACACAAGCAATTCATTACTGAGACAGTCGATCTGGTGATAACCCAGATGGCTCCTAAGTGACTAACGGGTGGGTAGCTGTACAGCGTGGATATAGTAGATGAAGGGATGATTCATATCCTGGGCAGGATGGAGTAGGATGGTAGGAGATTCATCATGCCACTCAGAATGGTGTGCAACTTAAAGCTTATGAACTGTTTATTTCTGGAATTTTCCATGTAATTTTTTTTTTTTTTAAAGATTTTATTGGGGAATTGGTGGAGGGGAACAGCGTTGGGGAATCGGGGAAGGGGAACAGACAAGTTGCCGTCTTCTTGTTCTTCAGTTTAGTTGTGGAGGATGTTGCTTCACTGTTGGTATCGTCACTGCGCTCTTCCCGGATGAGGCAGATCAGTCGCTGGCCTCTGGATGTCGCTCATCGCGGCTATTGGCAGCTCACACTTGGCTGCGGGCCACTCACCGCAGCCCATGGCAGCCCACTGCAGCAGGGGCTGCAGCCCACACCATCACCGGGGCTCGCACAGCCCAGCTCCAGGTGGAGCTGCTGCCAGCTGTAGAGGGCAGTGTCACTGGCCCTCATGTGGGATCCGAACCGGGGCCGCTGGCATCCCAAAACCAGCGCTTAACCAATGCGCCACTCGGCCGGCCCCCATGTAATATTTTTGAATCATGGTTGATTGTGGGTAACTGCACCCCAGAAAGCAAAATTGCAGCTAAGGCGGGGGGGGGAACTACTGTATACACATTTATATGTGTATATGCACACATACCACCCAAGTATATGTATATACATTATGTGTGTGTGTGTGTATGTGTGTGTGTACATATAGAATTGGTTGGTACTTAGTATATATTCATCATTCTCAAATAGCATTGATTAAACATCTCAGTATAGTTGACATTGACTTTCCTGTAGCTAAGCTCTAGATACAGATATAAAGGATAAATAATATATGGTTACGGGGCTGGCCGAGTGGTGCGGTGGTTGGGCGCTGGCTTGGGAAGCCAGTGGCCCCGGTTTGGGTCCCACATATGAGGGCCAGTGTCACTGCCCTCAAAAAAAAAAAAAAAAAAATTAAAAAAAAATATATGGTACATAAACAGCAATAGCAAATAGTGGTAAATATGATAAATTCAAGATTTTATTCATTTTTCTTCTTTGAATATAGAATATTTAGTGTAATTTGTCATGTGAGGCCATAGTTCATAAAGTTATTGTTTAAATTATAGGTATCCTGTGTTTTAATAGCAAATGCACATTTCAGCATAGCTGGCCATTATGATTTCTATCCAAGTATCCCTTTACAGAAGGGAAGAGAGAGTTTGTATCCCAAGAAGTAGGAAGGTCACCGCCTATAAAGACATTCTATACTTGCAATTTCAGAATTTATCTTAAAAGCTCATGCAAATTTTGCATTCTTCTCCTGTTTCAATACATTTTCTTCCAAACAAAGCTGATGCTGCATAAAGATCCATCCTGTGGCTACAAATACCCCAGTTGGAGAAGCATGACAATAAATGGAATCCCATTTCCCAAAGGCCTTTAAATCAGAAGTGCTTCCTTGTAAGAAACTTTTGACTTCTGTGGTCTGGGTTCCACTTAAGCTTCACTGAAAGTATGAAGGTGTCTTGAGTCACCTCCTCTGCCATCAGTGATCTCTTTTTAACCAACTGTCTTCTGGTCTTTTGTGTATCATTTCTTGGACAGTGCATTTGATGAAACCCTTATTCTTCGATCTTTATTTTATCTTGGTTTCCAGGAAAATTTCCCTATCCTGCTTCTTTTCAAAACCCTTTGGCCATTCCTGTCTTCTTTGCTACTCCTCTCTTCCCCTGATTGTGTTTCCGTTCCCTGCTGAGTTTTAGCTTCTCCTCCCTCACTCAATATCACCTTTCTCAGCTTCCCAGTTCTGTCTTCTCACCTGAACTCTCAGCCTGTCACATCCAGATGCCTTTTGGACAAATCAACTAGGACACGTTAGAGTCCTTTCATGCTTGGCATTTATTAATGTAAACTCACTCCCACATCCCAGTGCCTTGGATAGAGCCTAGCATTACAGGTATCAACAAATATTAATATTTATGGCATGGATGAATTCAGTAAATCTCATTCCCCTTTAAACCAGCTTCCTCTTCTAATTTTTATCTTTGATTGCTAGTATCACTGTTCTTATTATTGCTCTCTGCTATTGCAAATATTTTGTTGGTTTTTTTCTGTTGAAATATATCTCATATATGTATTAGTTCTTTTCATTGTATTTTCATGACTTTTACCCTGTTGAGGCCCTTGTCACCTTATTCCAAGATGACTCCCCCAGTTTCGCCTCAGGCTTCTTTGGTTCTAATCTCCCCTCTCTCCAAGCTATTTCTACCATAGCTACCATCATAACTTTTTAAGCATTTTTTATTTTTATTTATTTATTTATTTTATTTATTATTTATTTATTTATTTATTTATTTATTTATTTATTTATTTATTTTAGCTGAGCCATCCTGCTACTTGTTGGCAGCTCAGTGGCTGCTCAGCTCAGGCTGGGCATCGAACTGCTGTTGCTCAGAGCTCAGCTCGCACTCTTGAGCGAGCTCTTAACCAAATGAGCCACTCGGCTGGCCCAGTATTTTTTTTTTTAGAAAAAGCTTTTTATTTGGGGAATAATTTTAGGTTTACAATGAAGTTGTAAAAACAGTACCTTCGCCAGCTTCTCTCTCTTTTTTATTTATTTATTTATTTATTTATTTATTTATTTATTTTTAATTAGTTTCAGGTGTACAACACAGTGCAATAGTTATACATTTTACCCCTCAAAGTGACAATCCCCCACCCCCAATTCGCCACCCCACTCCCCCCCCCATATCATATATATCTATTACTCTTCCTCTGACTCTCTTCCACAGTATAATCCACAACCCGTGACTATCTATATATATTCAATTACAGTAGGTATACATCCTCCGCTTTCGTTATACAGTGCAGTGATCAAACTTCTACTCCATCCATGAAATGGTCTCCCTAACAAGACCTATAACCATCTGACATTCCACAGAATATTTACAACATTATTAATTATATTCCCCAAACTGTTTTTCATATCCCAGTTCGCCAGCTTCTCTTGATGTTAACATCTTACATAAACATGGCTCAGTTATCAAAATTAAAAAATTAACAGTGGTACATGAGTATTAACTAAACTCATTTATTCAGTGTCCACCAGATTTTTCACTGTTGTACTTTCTGTATGCCAGGATGCCACATTGTGATTTAGCATAACTATTTATTTTTCAGTAGGTGTTACCAGCTTTGGTAAAAATTCAAAAAGAGCAAAAAAATATTTAAGTCTCTTTCCACCTCTGAACCACAGCTATCCAGTTCCTTTTCTAGACACAACCCACTGTTTCTTGTTTCTTGCATATTCCTCCACATTCTCTCTACACACATGTTGCATTCTATTCTTTTTTTTGAGGGCAGTGTCACTGGTCATCATATGTGGGACCCGAACCAGGGCCGCTGGTTTCCCAATATGTTGCATTCTAAATATACTGCTCTAGGGCTGACCAAGTAGCACGTTGGTTAGGAGTTGGCTTGGTATGCCAGCTCTGAGCAGCAGGGCGCTGGTTTGGATCCCACATGGGCCAGTGATGCTGCACCTTCTACAGTTAAGATGGTGAACAACAGCTCGACCTGGAGCTGGGCTGCCATGAGTCACCGTTAACGGCGTAGTCTGCAGGGTCTGGCCGACAGCCAGCATGAGCTGCCGTGAGCTGCCATGAGTGGCCGTCCAATGGCCAGCGAGCAACTCCCTCACCTGGGAAGAGCACAATGATAATACCAACATGGGTCCGTGAAACGACGTCCTCCACAACTAGACTGAAGAACAAAAGGACAGCAACTTGTCTGTTCCCCTTCCCAGATTTCCCAACGCTGTTCCCCTCCCCCAATTCCCCAATAAAATCTTTTAAAAAATAAATTAAATAAATAAATAAATAAATATACTTCTCTGTACCTTACTTTTTAAAACTTAATATAGCTTGACCATTCTTTATCAGTAACACAAAGTTGCTTATGCTTTTATTCCAGCATTACATTGGATACCTGTACTGTAATTTGATTGACTAATTCCCTATCGATGGGCATCTTTTACTTTTGCAAGCAGTGCTGCGGTGAATATCCATGGACATATGTCATTTCACATGTGTATGTTTTTAGTTATTGGTGGGTAAAAGGTATATGCGTTCATAATTTGATTGTCAATTTGCTTTCCAGAGAGGTTCTACCAACTTATCCTGCATTATTTCCCCATAATCTCACTAATATTGTGTATTATGAGACTTTTGAATTTTGCCACTTTGATAGTTAAAATATAGATTAAAATTATGTCATTGTACGTTTAATTTGTGCTTCCCTTATAATGCATGTGGTGTAGCGTCTTTTCATATACTTAAGAGCCATTTATGTTTCTTCTTCTGTGAATAGTCCATGTACTTTGCCCATTTTCCAATTAGGCTATTAAAGTACTCTTAATATTCTTATATTTTCTTGCTTTAAAATCTTTCAGTTCTTCCTATTTTCTGATACATTAATTGAAAATCCTACTCCCATTTTCAAGATTTTACATCACATGTTTCAACTCATTTCACACTATGGGTTGTGTGAAATGCTGCTCTGACCAGCCTGGTCCATATACTCTCCTAGGTATACTTGTATCATGCTCTATCATGCTTTCTTTCATTGTGTCCCTCCCATTGTCCCCTCCACTTATATTTCCTCTTTTGAGATAGAGATTTTGCCACTTTCTACAATTGAATAAACTTCTTTTTAGTTTCTAGAAAGAATAATTAACTGATAGTTTATAAATGGAAAATGATCATCACTGAGAGACAGCACCAAATTACAAAAACAAACAAACAAATGAAAAGCCCACTCATATCAAACTAACCACCTAACAGTAGAGATTGGTGTTACGGATGGGCATGCTATCACCATATCTTTATTTATTAAGACATTTTATTCTCCTGATATGTTTGAGAAGTTAAAAAATGTAAGCTATACAGAGTAGGTGATTTTGTAGCTGATCAAACTTGTGTACCCAAAGTGATTCATAGATAATGTTAAACTGAATGTCTCTAAAAACAAAACTCTGTTCTCTATTTCAGAACTCTTTTTTTGATCCTGACTGCTCAATATTTATTTACTAATAACTTGATGAATACATGGGCATTAAGTAAATGCAGTTAGGCTTAAAAAGAGTACTTCCTGTGACAGAGTACGCAAGCATGACTCAAAATTATCTGAATAATTTGGAAGGATGGGCTAAAACCAGTAAAGTGGAAAATAAAAGAATTGAATGTAAAGCTCTGCATTTCATCTAGAAAATTAGTTGAAAAAAATGCTGAGGATAGAGCCATGTACCTGATTTGATGTAGTTTGTGTCACAAAAACTTAGGAAAGTTCCACTGACTTAAGAGTATAATGCATTAAAAGTCTAAAACAATCTTGAGTTGCATTTATAAAATTAGAGCATCCAGATTAAGGATCTTGATAGGTCCACAATTATTTTTTTCTTCATCAGACCTTATTTGGAGTATTCTATTCAGTTCCAGGTATTATATTTTCAAAGGCACATTTGGAAATTAAAGTACCTGTATTGTTTTCCTATTACCACTATAACAAAATTATCAAAAATTTAGTGGCTTAAAACAATGCAAATTTATTATCTTACAATCTGTAGGTTAAAAATCCAAGATGGAACTCACTAGACCAAAACCAAGTTGTCATCAGGGCTGCGCCCCTTTCTGGAGACTCCAGAGGAGAATCTGTTTCCTCGCCTTTTCTAACTTGTAGCAGTCCCCTTCCTCCATCTTCTAAGCCAGCAGAAGCCATGTCCTCACTTCACCTCTCTCTGACCACAGCCCGGAAAGGTTCACTACCTGTAGAGGATTCATGTGATTACATTGGACCCATCTGGATAATCTCTCCATCTCAAAGTTCTTAACCTTGGTGGCACCTGCAAAGGCCCTTTGGCCATGCAAGGTAACAGATTCACAGATTCCAGTGATTTAGGGAGGGCATGCACATCTTTTGTGGGGGATGATTCATCTGCCTCCCCCAGTGTTTAGTACAGAGGATCACCAGGATACTGGAGGAGCTAAATTGGATGCTGAGAATCAGACAAAGAAGAATTGAAGATAATCCCCAAATTTCATGCCTAAGAAAGAATGAGATAATAAAGTGATTAGTGCATAATAAATGGGCTTTGAAGGCAAGTGCTCCAAATTACAGACAAATAGTAGCTCAGAAAGGAAAGAATTTACGGATGTGGAAGGGGATTAAACAGCATAACATTTTGCCTTGCAAAGGACAGAATTTGGGATCCAAGTTCTCACTTCACATTAGATCAGCACAGATGGTTTCAACCTTAGAAAGCACTAAGTTTAACAAGAACTCTGAATTATTTTCTTAACTGGCGAGAGTCAGGGGTAATGGGAGACTACAGTAGAGAAGCACCTGTCTGGCTTCTTTTGCCATGTTGCTCAATGTATAGATTCAGAGGAGGAGGGAAAACTTTTACCAAAGGAAGAAAGCAAACTTTTTGAAGCATAGGGGAATTTTTTTGTTTTTTCCGGGAACATATGGGAACAAAATCCCTTCTGAAATTGAAGTCCAGCCATCAGTGATTATTGAGTTTTTTCAAGCTTTGCTTATAATCTTCCTTACATTTGTCTCTTTAAACATACTGAAATCGACCTTTAAGCAGTTGCTGATAAGTGGTTATCAAGCAGGAGTTAAATTAACAAACCCTCCCACCTCCCTCATGGGGTAGTAGCTTCCAAGGCCAGAGTCAATGTGTATCAGTGTGAACCTGATCCAGAAACAGCCAGCAAGGGAACAAAGTTTAGACTGAGGAAATGGGTGGCTGCTGATATTTTCATGCTGTCTGGCCAAACTCAGCTTGCTGTGTGTGGTGTAAGTAGCTTTATTTTTAAAATTACGATGTTTGAATGTAAAAAGGATTATAGGAATAATTTCCATCTAAGACTAAATTAAGATCCTGCCTGTCCCTAAATCTTGTGTGCCGGACCTACTTAAAAGAAGTAAGCTTTGGCTTTTCAAAAGTAGTTTTATGTTAAAAAATGAAAAGGGTTTTCAGCAAGTGTTCTACTGCTTGCATAAGATGGTTTTTAATGTCTTATCTTTGGTTGAGTGAAATCGTTTACCATCAGCAAAAGAAAAGTGAGTGAATAGTTATCTGTTGCCCAGAGATTGATTATTTCTAAGTAGTGCTTAGATTTCTCCCTGATGTTCTTTCCAGTTGCTTTTCCTTTAATTTAGGTTCATGTTACAAGTTTATGTTAGCAAGTATTTAGTAGCCTCTCAGGTAATTAAAGTGAAGGTTTTGATGTTCAAATAAATTAACTAAATGAGAATAAAGTGAGCTTTAATACTGTGTAATAAGATGTTGGAATCCTAGATTTGAGAGCAGCTGAATGTATTTTTTCAAAGAGGAGGAATTTTATGAAATGGACGGATATAAAGCAGCCTTAGAAATTTCATGCAACTTGGGAGAAATCTATTTTTAAGATTTTGACATGTATAATAATTTTCCAGACTAAGTTCCCAGTACTATCATGTGTAAAATTAATTTCATATATGAAATAGGAATTGCTGTATTCAGCTGCTGCATTCCTATGTGGAAATTAGGATTCCAGGAACTACACAAGCATTGATTTTACTGAGTACAGCAATGATTAGAATGCTAAGGTTGCATTTAGTGTTCAAAAGGTTGATATTTTCTATTTCCCTCTTGCCACAGTGTATTTAAAAACAAAAGCAAAAACCTCCCGGTACAGGACAAATTTATGACTTTGAATATAGAAACAAACTTTGATGTGGTTAATGTATAAAAGTCATAAAGGCTGGCTAGTTGGCCAACAGCCTTTAAATCACTTAGGAAGTGCTGAGGAGACAGACTGTTTAGGTAGAAGCACACTGGATTTCCTCTTTCCTCTATCTCCATCTCAGACCTCAGGAACATTCAGTCTATTTCTCCAGCCTGCCTCTTAGTCCTGCTGGGTTGAGCAGGCGCCCAGATGATGGTACTGGACCCTATCTGATTCTTGATGGGATGGAAGCCCAAGACACGCTATCCTAAGCAGGCTCTAGGACTGTAATGAACTGAAAAACCTTTATTCATCCTTTAAATTGATGGATTTCAGTGATTTTAGGTTCCTGAGCTGATTAACTTCCCCAACTCAATAGCCTCAGCTGTGCCAGGTTACTTGTTCATTCGTTAGTTCATGGGGTGGAAGGTTGGGGGTGCGGAAAGGAGCTAACAGGGCAGGTGAGACCGTTTCTATGGGAACAGCTATTTCCTAATAGATTGAAATGTTTCAGTGTTTTAACAGGGCCATGCAGGCGTGTACTGGCTGAATCTGAACCTCCAATAGCCACTTCTGCCACCCAAACCCTTGACCATGCTTTACAAAGCCTACACAATTTACCCTCTGACCATTTGTTTAACATCAGTGCCTAGCATGGTCCTCCTCACTCAGTTTGCTCCAGGTATCCAGGTGTTTCTGCTGTTTCTGGAACACATCAAACTTGTTTCTGCCTCCAGGCCTCTGCTGCCTGGAAAGCGCTTCCCCTACAGTGATTCTTTCCTCCCTTCATACAGATCTCTACTCAAATGCCACTTTCTGAGAGACACCACTACTCCACATCCACTGTAGTTTTCCTTTTTCCTTTACCCAGATACACTTTTTTCTTTTTTAATCACTACCTGGCGTCATTTAATTTATTTATTCAGATAGATAGATAGATAGATAGATAGATAGATAGATAGATAGATAGTATTTCCCATTAGGAAACAAGTTCTAGGAAGACAAGAACTTCATTGAAATGAAAATTATAATGTATATACCATGATCGTGGCATATAAAATTCAAAATTGTTAAGATACCAATTCTCCCTAAATTAACCTATATATCCAATGTGATCCCTATCAAAATTCCAGCAGGCATTTTTGAAGAAATTGTCAAGGTGATTCCAGAATTTATCTGGAAATGCAACTGATATAGAATGGCGAAAACAATCTTAAAAAGTAACTGTAAAGCTACAGTAATCAAATATTGCCTTAAGGATAGACAAATATATCAGTGGAACAGAATAGTGCATCCAGAAATAGACCCACATATATGAGGTCAGTTGATTTTTGATCAAGGTGCCCAGTCAATTCAATGGGAAAAGGGTAGTCTTTTCAAACATGTTGCTGGAGCAGATGTATTTTCTTGTGGACAAAAAAGAAACTTCACGTCATTTTCACTCCACATGCAAAATTAAATAGACATGGGTCATAGATCTAAACATGAAACTCAGAACCAGAAAGCTAGAAAAAATAAAGGAAAAATACCTTCATAATCTTGGGGTATGTAAAGACTTATTGAGCAGGACACTAAAAGCACTAACCATAAAAGTAAATTTAAAAAAATTAAATGAGTTTATGTACTTACTGTAAAATTTCTCAGGACTTGTAATGTGTTAATGTGTCTAGTAAGAGGGTCATGCAGCATTTCCCAGAGTGTTTGACCATTGAATCCTGTTTTCATCTGGAGCATTCAACTAAAATGCAGGAGTGAGTATGCCATAGAATATACTTGGAGAAGTGTTGCTTTGGTTCTGTCCTCAAAACATGCTTTTTTTTTTAAACATTTTGTTTTTAGCTGAGCCATCCTGCTACCTGTTGGCAGCTCAGCGGCAGCTCAGCTCGGCATGGAACTGCAGTTGCTCAGAGCTCAGCTCACACTCTTGAGCAAGCTCTTAACCAACTGAGCCACTCGGCTGGCCTGCTTTTTTTTTTTTTAAGGTACTTGATTTTTTTTTTTGAGGAATTTTTTTAGGGAATACTGTGTTTTTCCAGGACCCATCAGCTCCAAGTCAAGTAGTTGTCTTCAATCTAGTTGTGGAAGGTGCAGCTCCTTGACCCATGTGGGAATTGAACCGGTAACCTTGGTGTTATGAGCCTGCATTCTAACCACCTGTGCTAACCTGCCCAAAACATGCTATTTTTGAGAGCTGTAATAAGTTTCTCCCTCCCTGGTAATTGCATCCATTTTAACAACCAGAGTAAAAAAATATCCTTTCTACCAAAGGAACTGTGATCACACCCCACTCCAATGTTACAGTTGTTATTACTGGTAGGATTCTAGGGCAGTGTTACATTAGGATGGAATTCACCGTACAGGAATAAAGAGTGATTAAAGGCACAAAGCATTTTGCATGGATTTCCCTCTTGCTGGTTCCATATACTTGTTAGGCCTGCTCTGTCCTGCCCCCTCACTGCCTGTCAAACTCCCAAGTTGTTAACCCTTTGCCTCTCTCAGATTGCTCAACTCCTATGGTTCTCCCAGTTCCTCATTGCTTGAAGGCCTTTTTTTTCTGTGGCATTCCTAGTCTCTGACTCATAGTTCACTGTCCAAATCAGATTCCTCTACTTGCTGTGGCTGCCCATGAGCTGATTTTTTGGAACATAAGTTGTCACCAAAGAAGTAGAAGAACCAGAAGAGAAAGTAGAAGGAAGCCAAAGCCAAACTCCACCTAGACCTGAATTGGGCCCAAGGCTCTTACTGCTCAGGGAAAGAGATCTCAGGTAGAAAAAAAGTGATATGTAATGCCAGTAGAAATATATAAAGAAAGCTTTAGAAAATCTCCCCATATTGTTTCTGGATTGCATTTTTAAAATAGAGCTACTGATAGTAGATATCAGTTTGTCATGAATGTGAAAAACTAATAACCAGATATGGAAATGTCACCTGAATAGTGCTTACTAGAAAGACTGTACATGACTAGAAGTTAATAGGCTTTAATTTTATTTTCCACTAATTTGCTTTGTAACATTAAGTAAGTATATTCTTTTATTTTTTTTTAATTATTTTTAAAAGATTTTTATTAAAATACAGCTAACATACAATATTATATTAGTTTCTGGTATACAAAATAGTTATTCAACATTTATATACCTACAGAAGTGATCACTATAAGTCCAACAGCCATCTGACACTGTACCACACTATCACAGTATTATTGACTATATTCCCCATGTTGTACATGACATCCCTATGATTTACTTTTTACCTGGAAATTTGAACCTTCTATTGCCCCTCACCTTTCCTGCTCCTTTTTAAAATTTTCAGTTACAGTTGACATTCAGTATTATTTTATATTAATTTCAGGTGTATATAATAGTAAATATATTCTTTCAAAGAGGAAAATAATTGCCCTCACCCTCATTGCAAGATAAATAGTATGTATATATATGTGTGTGTCTGTGTATCTGTATGTACACACACACATGCATGCATACCAGGCTTTGTCATAGATACTTTTTCATGCATTGTCTCATTTAATCATCTCTGTCCATATCTCACTTTCCTCATCTGGAAAATGAGATAATGTCTCACTCTGCCTTCCTCACAAGATAACAGATGTAATCATAACCAGATAAAAAAATATACTACTTTTAGCATTATTCTAGAATTTAAGGAATAAATCATGAATGCTATGTTGAGAGATGTATACCAGTGTTTCCTTAGCAAAATGGTGTGATGAATCCTGGTACAATCTATTTCAAAAAACATTTGTAGACCAAACTGAGAAGAAACAATTCACACAAGATATTTCATAGACATCAAAGGCAATCATGGAACACCTGGAAAGTACAGAACAACTTTTTTTCTACTTCTCAATAAATGTAACACAAAGTAAACACACCTTTCACAATACTTTATGACACACTTTATCAAAGAAAAACAGGCAAGAGGGATACTTAGACAAATAAGTAAGAGCAGGATGACAACATAGATAGCAACAAAAAGAATTTTACATTAGAAATTGAAAACCAATTTTTAGCCTGTATTATATAAACTAGGATGAGAAGTATCACAGAAGGCACCTAGAGTGACGAGGGTCAAATGGATTGATGTTTGTATAACTCTACTGTTTATTAACCTGGAGCTGGGAGCTGAAAGAAATTTGATACCTTTTCTAACACCCTGATCCTTTATTATATAATCAGAATGGCAAGTTTAGGAGCTACTGAACCCCACCTCTAGGCTGTTTTTCTATTGTTCTTATAGCTTGCAGAATTTAATAAGGTGGTGGGGGTGGGGGACACAACAGCTGCCCAGTGTCTAGGAACCTATAAGCTTTCCTCACTAAAGTTCCCTAAAATAACTAGGGCATCATAAACTAGCAAACAAATACATCAAAGAAGGACCATAAAAAAATTACTAGTTGAAAAAGGCTGCCTATATAATCTCCTATCTGGAAAAAGATTAGATAATAAGGTCCTGAGGAACAGACATGAAAAACAAAGCGGCACTGTGAAAGTGAAAATAATTTTGTCAAAACTTTTTCCAGTTGAAAGGTTCAAGAGTAAAGTGTTCTAACAATACGGTTAAGAAATCATACAAGACACATATTAGAATCAATAAATAGCAAATTGGAAATCAACATGTAGGTGACTGAGTAAAGAAAAATAACAGAAAACATGAAAAACTTACAAACTAGTACAAACGTTACCTTTGCTCAATATCAGTGACCTTTACTCAATACCCTATGTCCACCAAATTTTGATATTTATATTTTATTTTTAGCATTTCCTTTTGATTCTTTTTTTTTATACTTTCCATCTTCATGGTCAAATTTCCCATTTGTTCATGCTCCTCTTTTCCACTAGATTTAACAGAGGGAGTCATTGTGGTAGCAGTTAAAAGAACCCATGCATAAGTTAAAACTTGTAGAACTGTCCGCCATAGAAAGTCAATTTTACTGTGTGATAATTTGTATATATTTGTATAATTTGTATAAACAAGATATATATGGATATATATGGATATATATATCCATATATATATCCTGTTTAAAGCAAAAATAATAATAATGTACAATAGAGTTAAGAGCATATAAAGAAGTAAAATATATAAGAACAAAAGCACAAAAGGTGGGAAGGAAGTTGTATAATATAATATGAAGTAGGCTGTAATAAGTTAAAATTATGTAATGTAGTCTTTAAAAAAGTGGTCCTTAAAGTGTAGTCAGATCACCATCAGCAGCATCACCTGGGCTCTTGTTAGAGATGACATTCCCTGGCTCACACTGCAGACCTAACTGAGTTAGAAACTTGGGGTATGGCACAACAATCTTTCTGTTGTTCTGACATGCTAAAATTTAAGCACCATCACTTTAGAGCAAGAGTTGGGAAACTTTTTCTACAAAGGGCCAGATAATAAGTATTTTAGGCTCTGTGGTCTCTGTAGCAACTACTTAACTCTGCCATTGTAGCATGGAAATAGCCATAGACGATACGTAGAATACAGTGGGCCATTTCATGTATGTAAATTATATGTCAATCGATTTTTTTTAAAGTACAGAATAAGAGTCTGGAATAAAATCTGCCATTCACATTAAGTAATATCCTTATTGAAGATAAAATAAGGTAAAATATGGGGAATAAGTATAAATTCTGCAGGAAGAAAGATGGTCCCAACAGAGAAAACATTTGTAACATTTGGGAAGAGGTATGGGAATGAAGGAAATTGGGGACACTATTATATGCAATGGGGAACTGGCAAAAGATTTTCAATAGGGGAGTGAAAAATCAGACTGTATTTTAGAAAGATCGCTCCTATATGAATTGAAGGAGAAAGAGATGAGAAATAGGGAGGTAAGTTTAGAAGCTATTGTTCCAGTCCAGATGAGAGAAAAGAAAGAACCTAAGGCAAAGACTCTGGGAATCAAGAGTAGGGAGTGGGACCAGCCAAGTGGTGTGTTGGTTAAGAGCTGGCTTGGGATGCCAGCTCTGAGCAGCAGGGCCCTGGTTCAGATCCCACATGAAGGCCTGAATGCTGTGCCCTCTACAGCTAAGATGGTGAACAGCAGCTCAAACTGGAACCAGGGTGCTGTGAGCTACTGTGAGTGGCTAGCAGCCAATGTGAGCGGCCGTCCAATGGCATGTGAGCGACCACCTCATCTGGGAAGAGCACAATGACGATACCAACATGGGCCAGGGAAGCAACATCCTCCGCAACTAGACTGAAGAACAAAAGGACAGCAACTTGTCTGTTCCCCTTCTCCGATTCCCCAACGCTGTTCCCCTCCCCCAATTCCCCAATAAAATCTTAAAAAAAAAAAAAAGTAGGGAGTGAACTTGAATGATACTTAGATGGGCTCAATGGGATTTAGTGACTGACTGCATTTATTAAAATAGTAGCAAACATTTGTGAGCCAGTCATTGTGCTTTGGGCTGTCATGCTTTATCTCATTCAACCTTTACAGTAGCCATATCAGGCAGGTATTACAATTATCACCACCACCACTGTCATCATCTCCACTTTACAGATAATGCTGGGTAACTTGCCCAAGGTTACACAGCTTGAAAGTGGCAGAGCCACAGTTTATAATATATGATTTCTGAGTAATAAATTGTGGGAATTCTTAAGATAATTTATGTCCAAAATTGCTAGTATAAGAGGGAAAACGATAATGGAAGACTAATTTCATGACCAAATATAGAAAAGTCAAACAAATTGTAAAATCAAAAGAAATATTTGATTTAAATCGAATTCTTGGCATATATAATCTCTGCCATATTTTCAAAGGAACAATTAAGTAGAATTTCACATAAGCATATTTCTTTCTCTATATATTAATTTCCCAAAAAAGTCTATAGCAGCAAATATTAACTTTATTAATACACATAAAAAAAAACACTTAAAAATTGAAATCACATTTCAATTTCATTAAAAGGAGTCAGTAGTTTTACATAAAACAGAAAATATTTGTCATAATGTTCAGAAATGTTATAAACCAGAGATTAAATTTAATACTGTATGAAAAGCCTCTTAAGCACTGCTAGAGGAAAACTATATGCATTAAGTTTCTCAAAAAGAAAATATATATTGATGACACTGATAAATTTTATTATTTTAACAATATAATTAAAAAATATATCACCCAATAAAATTTTCAAATCATTTTTAACAGTGATCCTCCAATTAGTTAAAAATACATGTTATCAAACAAATTTCTGTTCAGTATCTCTAATGAATATATACTCATTGATGAAAACTAGAGTTATGCTTAATAGCAGAAGGTGGTCAATATTAGAAAAAAATAAGGCTGGTGTAGTCATTATGGAAAACAGTATGGAGTTCCTCCAAAAAGTTAAAATTATGTTACAATCCAACAATCCCACTACTGGGTATAAATCCAAAGAAAATTAAATCAGGATCTTGAAGAGATATCTGCACTCCCATGTTCATTGCAGCATTTTTCACAATAGCTAAGACATGGAGGCAACCTCTGTGTCTATGAGTGGATGAATAGGTAAAGAAATGTGGTGTATATACACAATGGAATATTGTTCAACCATAAAAAAGGAAATCCTTCCATCTGTGACAACATAGATGAACCTGGAGAATATTAATGTTAAGTAAAGTAGCTCAGAGAGGGCCGGCCGAGTGGCGCAGTGGTTAAGCGCTGGCCCTCAAAAAAAAAAAAAAAAAAAAGTAGCTCAGAGAAAGACAAATACTGTGTTATCTTACTTACATGGGGAATCTAAAAATATCAAACTCAAAACAGATTAGAATGGCAGTTATCAGGCACAGGGAAGTGGGGAAAATGAAAGATATTGGTTAAAAGGTGCAAACTCAGTTATAAGATGAGTAAATTATGGAGATATAATGCACAGCATGGGGATGATAATTAGTAATACTGTATTATATACTTGAAGTTTATTTATTTATTTACTTATTTTTTTTGAGGGCAGTGTCATTGGCCCTCATATGTGGGACCCGAACCTGGGCTGTTGGCTTCCCAAGCCAGCGCTTAACCACTGCGCCACTCGGCCAGCCCTAAATTTGTTTTTTAAATAATAGACTTTATTACTTTTTATGCAGTTTTAGGTTTATCTAGAAATGAGCAGAAACTACAAAGAGTTCCCATATTGCTACTCATCCCCACCCAGTTTTCCCTATTTTAATGTCTTGTGGTATATTTGTTAGAATTGATAAGCCAATATTGATACATTATTATTAAGTAAAGTCCATAATTTACATTAGCATTCATTCTTTGTGTTGTAGATGCTGTGAGTTTTGAAAAATGTGTAATGACATGTATTCACCGTTACAGTATCATACAGAATAATTTCACTGCCATAAAAATCTCCTGTGTTCCACCTCTTCATCCTTCCTTCCCTCCCCTGAGTCCCTTAGCAACCACTGATCTTTTTACTGTCTCCATAGTTTTGGCCTTTCCAGGATGTCATATAGTTAGAATCATATGTATATAAACCTTTCAGATTGGCTTCTTTCATTTAACACAGTTTGTTTTTTTCTTCCTTTTCCCCCATCAGTCTTGCTAAGTTATTAAGTTTTATTAATATATATTCATTTTAATTAGTTGTAGGCTTCATTGATTTTCTCTATTGTTTGTTTTATTTCATTGTTGTTTTTTTTTTTGTGTTTTTTTTTTCCTTTCTTTGGGATTAGTTTGTTTTACTTCTACTTTTTATTTGGAGTTTAGTTTGTTCTACTTTTTCTAGATATTTTTGGTGAACCCAAGATCATTGTTTTTGAATCTTTCTCTAAAATACACATTTGAAGCTATAAAATTTCCTCTAAGCACTGTTTTTGTTGTATCTCGTACATTTTGATATGTTGTTTTTTAAATTGTCATTTAATATGAAATTTTTTTTTTTTTTTAAGATTTTATTGGGGAATTGGGAAAGGGGAACAGCCAAGTTGTTGTCCTTCAGTCTTAGCTGTGGAGGACACAGCTAGCTGAGCTCCAAGTCCAGTCGCCATCCTGCCACCTGTTGGCAGCTCAGCGACAGCTCGATTCAGACTCAGCTCACTGGCTCATGTGGGAATCGAACCAGCGATCCCATTGCTCAGAGCTCACGCTCTTAACTAACTGAGCCACTTGGCTGGCCCCTGAAATCTTTTCTAACTTCCCTTGTGATTTGTTATTTCACCCATGTGTTATTAGATGTGTCTTTTAGTATCCAAATATTACAGAGATTTTTTTTTAGAACGATATCTTACTTATATATAAAAAAAACATATATTTTATTTGACATCTAATTTAATTTATATGTGATCAGTGAATATACTCTGTAAGACTTTGGTCTTTTGAAATTTATGGAGACTCATTTTAAGGCCCAGAATAAGGTCTATATTTGGTAAACTTTATGCTTAGTTCTGCAAGAATTCTTATTTTGCATGTATTCTGCCATTGTTAAGTGCAGTGTTCTATTAATATTAATTGGGTCAAGATGGTTGATAGTATTTTTAAACCTATCTGCAGACTGAGTTTTTTATATATATGGTTCTATCTATTACTAAGCAAGGGGTTTTAAAATCTCTATGATTGTGGACGTATCTGTTTCTTTCTTTAGTTCTGTCACTACTTTGGAGCTCTGTTGTTGAATACATCCACTTTAGGATTGTTCTATGTCCTTCATGAAGTAGCCATTTTATCACTGTTAAATCTTCCCTTTTTATCTCGGCTAATACTCTTTCTCTTGAAGTCTTCTTTGTCATATAATACAGTCATGCAAGCTTTCTTATGCTTAGTACTTGCATGGTATATCATTCCCACTGCCCTGTACTTTCAAATTGTCTCTGTTTTTATAGCTGAAGTATATTTATTATAAATTCATATAGTTGAGTCTTGCTTTTTTATCCAGTCTCATAATCTCTATCCTCTAGTCCATCTACATTGAATATACTTATTGATATAGTTGCACTTAGGTGCTTTTTCCTTTGTTTTCTGTTTATCCTGTCTGAGTTTTTTACCCCACGTTTTCCCTTTATTGATTGATTGATTTCAGTTTATCAAATATTTTGTAGTAATTCATTTCAATTCATCTAATGACTTGTTAGCTATATCTTTATTTTTATGTTTTAGTACTTGCTCTAGAGAGTTTACTATGTATCCTTAAATTATCACATTCTATTTATTAACATTATATCATTTCCTATAAAATGCAAAGACTTGATATAAACTATATGACAATAAGAACACAGGATTGTTCCCTAGTGCCTTCAGAGGGAGCATGGCCCTTCTGACACCTTGATTTTGGACTTCTAGTCTCAATAAGTGTGAAGAACTAAATTTCTGTTGCTTTAAGCCACCCAGTTTGTATAACTTGTTACAGCAGCCCTAAGAAACTAATGCAAAATTTAACCCATGTTCTGTTTACTATGTATTAAGCCTATTGTAGTGGTTTTAAACTATGTCCACAAATTCTTTTATTCTTCACTTCAAGATATAGAGACTAATTCCTCTCCCCTTGAATGACTTCCTTCTATTGAATAAAATATAGAGAAAACGAGGGTGTACATCTTTCGAGTTCACGTCAGAGTTTGGCAAACTACCGTCTGCCGGCGGATGCCTGTTTTTTATAAATAAAGTTTTATTGGAACATCCCATCCCCATTTGTTTATGTATCATATATGGCTATTTTTGCACTAAAACAATTGAGGTGAGTAGTTGCAACAGAGACTCTATGGCATGCCAGCCTATATTGACTTGCAAAGCCAGTATTTAGTATCTAGCCCTTTAAGAAAAAGTTTGCCGCTCCCTGAACTAGGTCATGAAATGCACTGCAGCTTTTTGCTTGTTCTTAGTAACTTACTTTGGGGAAAGCCAGCTGCCTTGTTATAAGGACACTCAGAGGGCCTGCGTGGCAAGGAACTCTGTGAGTGGACACTCCGAGAAGTGGTTCCCCAAGCCTCAGGTAAGCTTTCAGATGACTACATCCCTGGTTAACAACTTGACTGAAACTTCATGAGAGACCCTGAGCCACCCACCTGTGCTGCTCCCAGATTCCTGACCTTCAGAAACGGTGGGAGATAATAAACGTTGGTTGTTTTAAGCTCCTAAATTTGGGGGCCGTTTGTTATGCCACAATATATAACCAATACACCCAGCCTCCCCTCCTGCAGTGTTAAGTGCAGCCTGCTAGCTACTCTGCGTGTCTTATATGTGCCACAGGCTTTTGCTATTTTAGAAACATACCGGGAAATGAGAGCTTTATATAAAGAAACTCCCAAATGATAGATAAGACTTTTAGGAAACAAAGGATATTGGAAGGCAAGGGCTAGATCTTCTGTATTTTTCATTGTTCTCCTTACTAACTGACATAGCACTAGGAATGATCATTGCTGCTGATTTTGACTGTTACTAACAAAGTATTAGGTTTGTAAACCATGCTTATTTGAGTCATTGGGCAGGATGTTTGCTTTGTTATGTTACTTACTCATTATTGATTATATAAAAAGGAGTATTAAAGTATGCCATTATAACCTTTATTAGATGTGCCTCAAGGGTCTTAGTTGCTTTCTATAAATGTAAACTAAGTTGTCTCTGGTTGGAATGGTGTTGAGTTCTGTGGGTATATTTTCCATTGCTCATAACAATATTATAACAAACTTAGGGGCTTAAAATTATACACATTTGTCATCCCAATTTCTGAAGGTTAGGACTCTGCGCATAGCCTAGATGGGCCCTCTGCTTAGGGTCTTATGAGGTTTTAATCAAGGTATTGGCCAGATGGATTCTTATCTGGAAGCTTGATGGGGGAGCTCCCATGGTTGTTGACAGCATCTGGTTCCTTGTGGTTGTAGGACTGATAGCTTCAGTGTTTGATTATTGGGGTTTTTTGGTTTGTTTTTCATTGTTAATGCCTCTTGGCCAGAGACTGCCTTCGGCTCATAGAGGCCACCCACACTTCCTTGCCATGTAGGCTTCCCCAATGTGGCCAGTTGCTTCAGAGAGTCCAGCAAGATGGACATTATGGTTTTAGATAGCATCATCACATAATCATGTGCATGTAATCACATACCTTCCGGCCCCTTTACTGTATTCTGTTCATTAGAAGCAAGTTTCACACTCAAGGGAAGGAATCACACAAAGGTGTGAACAGTAGGAGGCGGGGATCATGGGAGCCATCTAAGAGTATGTCTGCCACAATGGCCTTGGAGATCATGCAAATTCTCCTTACAAGGTGGAATTAATGCCTCAGCGAAGATGGTTTCTGTACCTAAAAAAGGGAGTGTGGTGCATTGTTTTGTTTTGTTTTTACCTCCTTCTCTGCAAATGGATGACGCCCAGGAAGGTGTTGAATAGAGGGTAAATTAATAGAAATGGGATAATAAAAAGCAAGGAAGGTAGAACATGCACCTAATCCCAACACATACCTCAGGCTGGAAAATACTGCAGTTGGAAACAGTTGGCATGCAGCCAGCTAGACTAATCCTAAGTAAAGGCTCCCTGCCTCTGAGGAGCCTAAGGTTCCACTGCCAGCAGCATAGGGGGAGGCCATTTCTACAAGGTTAGATATAGCATACAAAGTTCTATTTTTTCTTCCTTTTTAATTACACCTGCATAGATTGTATTCAGGTTTTAGTCAGACCTTAGAATAAGAAGGGCAACATTATGTGGTGGTTAAGCGCTGGCTTGGGAAGCCAGCGGCCCCGGTTAGGGTCCCACATCTGAGGGCCAGTGACACTACCCTCAAAAAAAAAAAAAAAAAGTTTAGGGCCAGCCGAGTGGCTCAGTTGGTTAAGAGCTCGCTCAAGAGTGCAAGCTGAGCTCTGAACAATGGCGGTTCGATGCCAGCCCGAGCTGAGTTGCCATTGAGCTGCCAACAGGTGGCAGGAGGGCTCAGCTAAAAAAAAAAAAAAAAAAGAAGGGCAACATTAGATGTGATAGATCTCAAATCCACCTTGATGTGTGACATGCATGCATTTGTTCATTCAGTGAATTGCTACTGGATGTTACAAGGCCCTTTGCTAGGTGCTGTTCAATTTTACGTGTTGATGGTGTGTATCAACAGGAACCAGTGCCACCATCTACTGTGTACACCTGCCATGGGTGTGGAGTTTCTGCCAGTCCTGGTATATAATAGTTTTCTTTCAAGAAGTTTGGTGGTTGCCTCCCTGCACATTTAGGGAAATTTAAACAGTAGGTATTTTTCTGAGCTCCCACAGACTTATAAAAACAACAATTTGGGACTCAGGAAAATTCTCCAACATCCTGACTGCGTGTTTAAGTAAGATGGAAGTGCCTGCATTTGACTCACTGTAACATGGAGACTAGCTCCGAATTCTTACGCTCAACTGGTGTCTGTGTGGAGAGTAATGGAAATGAACAATTAAGTATGCTCACTCTACCTTGTGCATCCTTTTAAAGTACATTCTGACATGATGGGCTTTATACAATGATAGTATAGGATTCTGTGTCTGCACCTTGTCATACGTTCGTTCTCATTGCTGTATTTCTGCAATTAAGCTTCATATTCTGTCCTTTTGAATGTTTTAATACTTTACCCATCTTGAATGTGTTTAGCCCTAGGAGGACAACAGTATAATAAAATTTTATTGCAAAAAGTTTATTGCACATTTTATACTTTGTATAACAACACATGGCTCCTTGAGACTCTAAAATAAAGAAAACTTCCTCAAAAAAAAAAAAGTTTGGTAAAGGACAGGGAATTGAGTAGATACCTCAAAGGGAAATTTTGAAAAGGAGAGACATGGCAATGCTAACAGGCCAAAAAGAAGCTCAGCCAGTATGAGAGACTAAAGAAGATATATTATCTGTGCTGAAAGAATCTGTGACGTAGTAGGTGCTCAGTTATATTAGTTGCGTGACTCTTCTCCTTACACATTTTCCTCCTTAAACATATTTTACACTGCTCTACTGTGTGTCAAAGATGGCAGTAGATACCACAGTAACCAAACTGAATATATCCCTGACCCCTTTCTCTTTAGTCCCATTCAGCCTGAAAGCATCATTAGCTATTTCAACAATCACTTACTCCTGGTCTTACTGTCTCCACCCCTTGTCAACCTCTGGCCCTTCGCCTTTTGACTGCGCCCAACCCAGAGTACCTCCCTTATGGTTTCTGCGGCCATGTTGATTGTTTTGCCACCTCAGTTGGGTCCTCACTGCTGATTGGTGGCCTTTAATTCATACCTGTTTGCATTTCCCACAGTAGCTACCCAAACCTCTTCTGTTCCTTTTGATCCCAACTCTATTGTCCTTTTCTTTCACCCGGTGGCTATGCCTCCTATGATGGGGTTTCTCAACTTGCTCTTATTCATCTCATAATCTTTTATTGCTATCCTCACTTTTCTATTTTCTTGCAGAACAAGTTAAGACACACACACACACACACACACACACACACACACACACACACACACACACACACACACACACACACACACCCTACCTTCTGGTCAAGACTTTTAGTCCTAGCCCTCTCCTCTTCAAAGCTATTGCGGCCGTTACTATCCATCACTCAAGTGAAAAGGCATCATCTACTACAGCGTAGTGTGTTACAGAATCATTCCCAGGCCGTCTGTGCCTTGAAATTTTATGTATCCCTTAAAATTAGAGGGGGGTGGGGAAAAAAACTAAGTTTTTAAATATTACAATAATTTAAATAAGTTAAAATAACGATGAGCATTTATTAAATTAGCAACTTTTAAAACTTTAGTTTTTTCCAAAGGTGACACGTTTGTATTTCATAAATAATTTAGAAATTGGATGAAAATTAAAAGAAAACAAAATCATCACTATCCCCACATCCAGAGATAACCATGTTTAATATCAGATACATTTTTCTAGTTATATATGTGTGTTAGATCACATCTTACCTAGTATAGTGTTATCTGTGTGAATATTTTTACCTGTTCTTATATGTTTTAGTATACAGTTTGTAAAGATTTAAAATATTCTATTGTATAGTTTTTACCATAACTTATTTAACAGATATGCCCTTTAGGAGTATTATAATGTTCCCAATTATTTTTATTTTAAATAATTATGTGAATCTTTATTGTTAGATCCTTTTGCAAATTCCTGATTATTTGTTTAGAATAAATTCTTTGAAGTTGAATTTTGGATCAAAGGACATTTATATTTTAAGCCCCCTGATACCTATAACCAAATAATTGCACTTCAAAAAAGTAGCAGTCAGGCCCGGCCGAGTGGTGCGGTGGTTAAGTGCTGGTTTGGGAAGCCAGCAGCCCCAGTTCGGTTCCCAGAGATGAGGGCCAGTGACACTGCCCTCAAAAAAAAAAAAAAAAAAGTTGTAGTCATTAGTTAACCATCAGCAGTGTGTACAAGTATCTGTTTTCCCATAACCTTTGCAAAAAAGTACATTACCATGTAAAAAGGCAATCTTCTGGCCACCCTTGCAAGGAGAAACTGGTATCTCATTGTGCTTTAATTTGTGTTTCTTTGATACTGAAGTTGCAGTATTGCAACTTCTTATTGGCTATTACATTTCATTTTGGGAATTGCTTAGTGACAAACCTTTTCTTCTCCCCCCTTCATTATTTGTATGTTTATTTACCTTGATAGTTTTTGAACTCATAGTTGTACAAATTAGTAAAAGTATATTTTGTACTTCATTTTTCTGGTAGCTCTGAATTGGGTTTTTCTCAACACAAAGGATAGACTGACTGGTTTTTGCATGTAAGATAGAGAAAAAAATTACATATATGATATATATAATATATGAGATGATACGAAGATATATGACATCAAGCTGTAAGTGGCTTGACAAAGCCACTTACGAGTAATACTATTGTGTGTAGTTTATTTACTCTATTTATTTATGTAACATTACCTTATTGGTCATCATTCAGGGCTCTGGAATAATTGGTAGCTTAATTAAAAGTAAAACAGAATGACATTGATCTACTTCTCTGATTTATAAATTACTCTTCAGTAATATTATTATATTACAGTTTTTCTTTGAAGTTTTTCAAACACATTTTTCAAATTTTCAGTAGGTGGCAGCACCAGAAAGCGTTCTTTCATCTGGTTCAAATGTAATCAGGCACTTATGGGGGACAATATAAAGGAACATGCCCTAAATATGTGGAGATTTGTGATGGAGGCTACTGAATTCCCTCCCAGCTCAAACTCTATATTTGCACATGTGTTAAGAGAGGAATGTTTCCAGTTCTAGACTGTAAGGCTGTTTAGAGACTATGTACTGGTGTTTATCACCAGATCTCAGCTCAACTCCAGCATACACTGAGTGCCCGGCAAGTTTTTTTCTTTCTTTCTTTTTTTTTTTTTAAATGAATAAATGAAGATAAATACCTCATAGTGACCCTCTCATTCTTACCTTTCAGATCTCTCTAAAACTGTCCCTTTCTTCATTAATGTGCCATGTAGCAACAAGCTCTGTGCTTACAATGAGGTATGCATTAACGCTCCTCTCTTAAAAGAGAGGATTCTGCTAAAAAATGGCTATCATGGACTAGCCAATACAGAAGAGATCCCTAGGCTGAAGGCTTTTGGGGTGTTTTTGTTGTTTTGATTTGTTTTAAAGATTTGATTGGGGAATTGGGGGAGGGGAACAGCGTTGGGGAACCAGGGAAGGGGAACAGACAAGTTGCTGTCCTTTTGTTCTTCAGTCTAGTTGTGGAGTATGTTGCTTCACTGGCCCATGTTGGTATTATCATTGCGCCCTTCCTGGGTGAGGGAGTTGCTCACAGGCTATTGGATGCCCCTCACGGCGACTCAAGGCAGCTCACTGCCAGCTGCCTGCCGCTCACAGCAGCCCACTACAGCCCCACTGCAGCCTACCTCACCAGCGACTCACAGTAGCTCAGCTGCAGGTCGAGCTGTTGTTCACCATCCTAGCTGTAGAGGACACAGCGTCACTCGCCCATGTGGGATCTGAACCTGCAGCCCTGCTGCTCAGAGCTCGCGCTCCCAAGCCAACTCTTAACCAATATGCCACTCGGCCAGCCCTGGGGTGGTTTTTAAAAGATTAAAACAGTGAAACTTTCCAGGCTAAAGAAAAAAGGACTTTTATGAGAAATGAAAATATATTCCCAGGCCCTGGCATGTTTAATTAGGTTTCAGCAAAGCACTTAAAAATTGATTCAAGTATTCTTAAGTCATACTTTCTGTATTTCCAAAGCATTTGTTATCAGGCAGTGAACTGCTTCTGTAATACTTTTATGACCCTTTCCACTTACAGCTTATTGCATCTCTAATTGCTTGGGTCTATTGTTCGGTTGTCCTTGGTTTAATAGTTATGCTAGTATTTTCTTGTGTGTTAGATTGCAGATACCTTTGATACAAAACATGTGATCTTAGTAATGCTTGTTGGTTTTCCTTTAGAACTGAGGACAGTATTCTATGTCCCATGAGTACTGAGTGAGTATTAACTGACTGTATCAAGAAAACAAAGAGGGAACATTAGTGGCCACTGTTATCCCACAGACAGGAGGATGTAATACAGAAACACTCAGGAGACCTGGGATCAATTCCTGGCTCTGCCACAAATTTCAAGACTATGGACAAATCTCTGAACCTCAGTTTCTTCATATGTTAAAAAAAAAAAAAAAGAGAAAAGGAAAGGTAACAGAGTAGATTTGTTTTAAGAGTTTTTAGGGTTCTCTCAGCTTCTTGATTTTTCTGAGTCAGTGTGTCTTCTCAGCATGTCTGGAACAATATTGCTTATTTATCTCTTTTATAAAATAACCATGTACTACCTAGTAACAGAATATATAAGCTGGCATACAGGCTAAGCAGCAGGAACAGAACGTCTCAAAAAATTTGATGGCTCAAAAAAGGAAGAATGTTCTCTCCGCCTTCATTAACAATCCTAACGTAGGCAGGCATTCCAGGACAGGTGGGTAACTCTGATTCACTAAAACAGTGAAAGCCCAAGGCCACTTCCCGTTTTGTTTCTCCGCCATATCCTGGGGCATGGCCATCATCTGCACGGCTGAAGCTGACTCAGTATGGCAGGAGGAGGGAGAGTCCAAGACAAGCAGCTCCCTCTCCAAGGAGACCTGGAAGTTGCAGATATCACTTCCATTCACACCCCATAGTCTACAACCTCGTCAGGTGTCCCACCTACAGCCAGGGGAGTAGAAAAGTCTTCTGCGGTGTGCCATGTACCCACCTAAAACTTTAAGAGTAAGTATGAGGGTAAGGATTCTAGAACTAACGGAAAGAGAGGAGATTGGATGCTGGGAAACAGTCCCCACCACTATGCTTCCTGTTATGATTTTAAGTCACTATAACAATTTTTATTTTACTATTTATTGTGTTACTTTTATCTAATGAAATCGGCAGAGATCAGGATGTATGATTTATCCTTATATGTATACCCCACAGCACATGTCAGGTATCTTGAACCTAGATGCCGTTCAATAAAAATATGTATGTTTGATTTGCATATTGATTTTCCAGGATATCTAAGTAAGCACTATATCCAGCACCCTTCCTCCCTTATCCTGCTCTATCTACTTATTGCTTATTCAGTGAATGTTACATGTAACTTTTATTCTCAGCCTAGTTAAGGAGTCTAGATTGGAACCTATGAAGTAGTAAAATTTTAAAATATATATTGTAGATCAATTGATTAATTTGGCACAGGGTGCATTAGTAGCAACTACTGTCTTTTACTACTATTTTACTATTATTTACTATTATTTTGGGTAGCATAATTACATGTAATGGAAAGCCAAGCGCTTTCCAGTGTGGCCTCCTCATTTGGATTTAGGTGTATTCCCTGGATATCACATAAAATTATATTTATAAGTAAACTTTGAAACAGGTCTTTCCCCAAGAGGTTTTTGGTTTCTATCTCTGTTTTCCCATTTAGTGTTAAAAATAAAGAACCGGTGTAGTGCTGAGTGTGACTCTATATAGTGTGAGCCTATTTATGAGCCGTCTTAGGGCTCATTTTAGAAACAGGCCACAGTTTACTGAATCAGTGTTAACATCTTGTCCACTCTGGCGTCCAGTTCTTTGTCTGCCGTATGTGTACACTATGATCCAGTACTGCAATGGAAAGCATTGTGTGTGCCTTACCAGTTTTACACTTGAGATGGACTACCTTGTAAGAATTGTGCTTGTTCTCTGGTATCCAGTTTTCCCAAATGCTTCCCCTACAAGGTTGAGTTCCACTTTACTTCCTTTTTATAACTGACTATAAGTACCTAGACCCAGATAATCATTCTATCAGAAAAATAAGACTTAATTCAAGCCCTGGGCAAACTGAAGCATAAGGACAGGGTGTGTTTGCATAAGGACAAGCCTTTATTCCCTTTACAAACATGCCAACTTGCCAAAGACAAACCGCAAGCACTGGCGCTAGTCTGGACCAGGAAGAGTGGCTCCCAGCCTGTATGCCACACTCCACTTTCCCAGAGCTCTTGCTTAGCTTCAATGCCAGGCATCTTTGTTCTTGGTACATTTTTCTCCACGGAGCTTACATTTTTCCCTACTGTACAGGATACGTTTTTCCCTTAAGGACTTGATCTTACCTTTCTATGTCAACAGAGGGCAGCAGAGAACACCACCCTATGACCTAACCTGTAGGTCCCAATCCCCCAGTGCCTAGGGAGCACAAATACCTAGGGGACTTTTTTAACCTATGACAAAGACTGGGGCTGTTACAGGCATGGGGAGTGCTAAACGTTTTGCATTATGTAGAAAGGTCCCATGCAAGGAAGACTAGTCTCTCCTAGGGTCAGTGAATTCCTTCTAGTATTGTTCTCCAACCTCAAGTAAAACATTTCTGCCTACCCCCACTAGTTGAGCACTTTCACCATTTTGTGTAGCTATTCATCTCACCAAAGCTCCTTGATACCAAGAACTGGCCTTTTCATCTTTGCATTGTCACTTCTTCAATTCACTTTTAATTTAGTCATTGGATTATCATAAACAGGTCTTTAACTGGAGGTTGGGAGTCATGGGGTAATGGATAGAATTTAAAAGCACAATAGTCCCCCCTTATCTGCGGTTTCACTTTCCGTGGTTTCAGTTACCTGCAGTCAACCGCGGTTTGAAAATATTAAATGGAAAATTCCAGAAATAAACAATCCATTTTTAAATGGCACACCACTCTGAGTAGTGTGCTGAGATCTCCTGCTGTCCAGCTCTGTCCTACCCTGGACATGAATCATTTTTTTGTCCAGCATATCCACGGTGTAAATGCTACCTGTCCATTAGTCATTTAGTAGTCGTTTGGGTTATCAGATCAACTGTTGCCTTATTGTAGTACTTGTATTTTACTTAATAATGGCCCCAACATGCAAGAGTAGTGATGTTGGCAATTCAGATATGCCAAAGAGAAGCTGTAAGGTGCTTCCTTTAAGTGAAAAGGTGAGCATGTATAGGTAAAAACATACTATATACAGCGTTCAGTACTATCCATGGTTTCAGGCATGAATGGAGGGTCTTGGAACATATCTCCTGTGCATAAGGTGGACTATTGTATAGTCAGTAGATTACAGAGTTTAGATAGAGCTAGATTAGATGAGCCAACCTCCCTGAGCCTTAATTTGTCACATATAAAATTGGACTAACAACTACCCTATTTTAAAGTACTTTGTAAATTGTAAAGTGAAGTACAAGATTGTTTGCTAAGAATGCCTAGGACCACATGTGTTCCCCGTTGATTATTTCTGGAATTTAAATATCTGAAAGTCCAAGAGAGCACAATTATATAAAGAAGATATTTTAGCACAAAAGGCTGGGTATATAATATGGAACATAAAAAATAAACAGATACGTGTTAAATGTATATATCATAGAATTTTAAAACTTTTTGTACCATAACCCACATTAAGAAATACACCTTTCGGGCCGGCCGAGCAGTGCAGTGGTTAAGCGCTGGCTTGGGAGGCCAGCGGCCCCGGCTCGAGTCCCACATATGAGGGCCAGTGACACTGCCCTCAAAAAAAAAAAAAAGAAATACAACTTTCATAGTCTCCCATCATATACACACATGTAACAAGTCTCCTTGAAAGAATATTCCTAATCTCACCACATGGGACATACAGTTTTCTATTCTAGTTGTTCTGTCTCATTTGTTAAACGATGGTTATGACCCACTGAATCAATACCATGGTTCACTAATGGGTTGTAACTGCAGTTTGAAAATACTTTCTTAAAAAACTCTATATATCATGTGAACAATGTATTTTCTGTCATTCTTTTGAATCTATCAAATATTTGTTCACTTTAAAATAAGAAAAGCATATTACAAACTATTTAGGGATATGAACGTATTTTTTTTACTTATTAGTTCTCACACTGAAGATTATTTTTTGTCATGCTTATTTTTTACCTTAAAAATATCAAAAAGCATCATGCAATAACTTTAAAGTACATGAAATCTTTTTTGGCTGTGTTTGTGTGTTCTGTAAGCAATTTTCTTAACAGCTTTATTGAGGTAAAATTGAGATACAATGAGTTACACATATATAACCTTCGTCGGGTGCAACTGATCTCACAAATTCATTGATCACATATTTTCAAATATCTAACAGTTACCTTAAGTATCGTGACTCATCGTTTCCATATCTTCCCCCTCTACTGTAACCTATCACCAATCGTGTTTGTAACTTAGTACAATAAAGACGTATTTCATATTTGAAAATTTGTATGCAATGAATCTGTGAGATCAGTTGCACCCAACGGAGGGTTAAAGTGTACAGTTTGATATGTTTTCACATAAGTATGTCCCCATGAACCCATCACCACAATAAGATAGTGAACATTTGCAGCACCCCAAAATCTTCTGTGGGCTCCTTTGTTTTCTCTCTCTGTAACCCTCCCCTTTACCTGGAAGTCATTGTATGTTTTCTGTCACAATGCATTAGTTTGCATTTTCTAGTTTATATATATGGAATCATAGAGTATACACTCCTTTTTTTTTTCCAAACTGCAAATTGCCCTAGGTTTTATTTGTAGTCCATACAAAAGGGGAAAAATTAAGGTTTTTCTAACACCACCTACTTGGGGAGGTGGGGAAGTGAGACTGTACCGCTCAGCACCAGCTAGAACATCAGGGGTGAATATACACTCTTATCTGGCTTCTTTCACTCAACATAATTACTCTGAAATTCATCAGTGTTGTAGCGTGTATCAACATTAACGTTCCTTTTTATTGCTGAGGAGTATTTCCATTGTATGGATTCACCACTCTTTATTCATTCACTTGATGGATATTTGTGTTTTTTTAATTGGGGGCTATTATAGATCAAACTGCTATGAACATTTGCGTACAAGTCTTCATATGGGCATAGCTTTCATTCCATTTCCTATGAGTGGAATGACTCTATCAGACGTTAGAGTATGATTCTAAGAATCTGGCTATGTTTTAACAGCTTCTGTTGAAGGAGCAGCTAAGATAATGGTTCTTTTGAAAAGACTCACCAAGGTAGTCATCTTCCTAGTGCCATACTTACAGTTGTCAGCTTGCTCTTTCAGATGGTACATCTTGAGTACCTCCTGCTCAGAAGACAATGACCTTTGTTCTATAAATTTATGAGATTATTATGTATTAGAAGCCAAGACTGGATTAAGACCTTTATGGTCCAAACACTGAGAAAAATTACCTCTTGGCCAAATATTAAGTCAAAATCATTAAAACAATGTTCACTGTATAATATGTGTATATATATAAAATGAGCTTTGTTAAATTCTTATTTTCCCCACAATAATAACTTGATTCTTTAAAACAAATACATCAAATCTCTGATTCTATAAAAAATATGTATTTCAGGCGCCTCTTTTTTCCTGGAGCTCTAAGCACATACATGCATAGTCTGCCTGGATAGTCCTGAACAATTCGCTTCATGAAATTGGCTCTAACAGATTGCTTTTTCATTTGACTGTTACTGTCCTTTCCACTATCATAGATTGTGCTACAGGTCCATGGATTATTCAGATGCTGTGGATCATATCTTTAAAAAATGGGCTTCTTCAGGGCCGGCCGAGTGGCGTGGTGGTTAAACGCTGGCTTGGGAAGCCAGCGGCCCCGGTTTGGTCCCACATATAAGGGCCAGTGACACTGCCCTCAAAAAAAAAAAAAATGGGCTTCTTCAATAATTACTGCAGCAAAACTTTTTAAATGGATGATTATACATATCTCTCTGAAAACATATCCAATTGTTGGATACTTCTTGTGTGAGACTCCCTGTTAAATTATCTTTTTTCTTACAAACAGACTAACATAATAGAGAGCATAGGTTGTAGAGACTGCTTTTTTTTTTTTTTTAAACTGGCTTTGTGACTTCTAATTATTTAGGCTTTTTGTGTCTCACATTCCTCATCTTAAAATGGGGATTAAAATACCCACCTTAGGGCCGGCCCCGTGGCTCAGTTGGTTAAAAGTTGGCTTAGAGCACGTGCTCTGAGCAACAGGGCTGCCGGTTTGATTCCCACATGGGCCAGTGAATGCTGAGCCCTAGCTGAGCTGTTGCTGAGCTGCCAACAGGTGGCAGGGTGGCTCAGCTGATGTAACAACAAGATTGCCTGTTCAGTGGTGGGCTACACCCACCCACAACTAAAGATTGAACTGGGCACCTTGAGCTGAGCTGCCACCCAGATGGCTCAGTGGATAGGGCGTGTACTCTTAACAAGAAGGCTGCTGGTTCGACTCCCACATGGGATGGTGACTACGCCCACCCACAACTAAGATTGAACACAGCACCTTGAGCTTAGAGGCCACGAGCTGCCGACCGGAAGCCAGATGGCAACTGGCGCCCTCCACAATGAAGAATGAAGAACAACAACTTGGCTGGTCCCCTTCCCCAAAAAAATAATAACCACCTCAAATCATGTGTGAATTAATTGAGATATTTATACAGGACTCTTAGCACAATGCTTGATTTATAGTTCAATCTGGAGAAAGTCACTGACTTTAAAATATCAAAGCTAGAGCTTTCTATTGAGAGGAAATGTTTGGTCTTAAGAATGTTGAATCTTTGAGGATGACAAAGACAACAATGAAGTAGAAATACTATGTGAGTGTTAGAAAACAGAATTTGAGTGTTAATCTATCAAAGTATTGAAATTATTAGTGTCAGAAAATGAACTCTTATAGTACAGGGAATCTGATATTAATTGGAGTGTCTTGAGTATGACAGAAGACAATCAATTATTGACATTATGTTAATAGGCTCTTGTGGCTGCAAGACAGAAACCTATATCAAATTGGTTTAAGCTCCCAAAAAAGAGAGTCCGAGGGAAGGATTGATTGACTTATGTAGTTGGGAGGTCCAGCAGTTACAGACATGACTGAAGTTAGGTGTTCAGTTACTGTTGTCAGGAATCTGTCTTTCCATTATCTCTCAGGCCTGCTTTCTTCCTCCCTATATATGGACAAAGATGAAAGCTCTCTGCTTACATTATACTTATGCCTCCTATCCTGAGTAAACAAATGTGTTCCCCCCACCTCCAGTAGTTGTAGCATACATCCTGGGGATGACTTGGATAATTCTCATTGGCTGAGTTGGGTCATGTGTCAATCATTTCACTAATCATTACGACTCCAAGCAGGTGAGTTGGCCAGCCTTGGTCACATGTTCACTCCTGGAGCCCCAGCTTCAGTGGGGTTGGCTCCATCTGAACCACTTAGACTGAGTGTTAGGGAGAGACAATTTCCCCAATGGAAAAGATACAAGGGCAGACTAAAAAAAATAAACAATGGCATATGTCCACTAATGATCTTCATTTATGTTGTCTGCACTATGAGGCTAAAGTGGAAATGCCAATTTGTAGCTAAAGAAGGGTAGAAATTAAAACAGGATCAGAAGAATAGAAATTAGATGGCTAAGTTTTCTTTTATACGACCTCTCAGGAAGTAGTACGAATTCTATGTGAATGAGTAAAATAATGTATAAAGTTTCCTTTTACTTTTTCAATACGAGTATGTAAATGGCCTTTATAAAGTCAGGATATTTTTAGTCCCCCAAAGGTTTGGTTTATGGTCCCTTGCCAGAATTTATATATTATGGAATGATGTATATCAGGGATCCTAAATATTTTATTGAGAAATCCATTTGCTTTTGATTTGTTTCAGTGCATTTTCATTATCGATCAGAAAGGAATTCTTACATCCCTCATTTTTAGTCATCATTTTGACAGGGATAATACATTAAAACTTCATTAAGCTATGGGCCGGCCGAGTGGCGCGGTGGTTAAGTGCTGGCTTGGGAAACCAGCGACCCCAGTTTGGGTCCCATATATGAGGGCCAGTGACACTGCCCTCAAAAAAACAAAACAAAACAAAAAAACTTCATTAAGCTATTAAGACTTATTCTAAATAGCATATAAAATCTTTAAGCAATTGCTTTTCTCTGGGTGACTATATGTTTTATTAACCTTTGATTAAAAATATTGACGACTTCAAATCCACTTAACTCATAGTATTCTTCCAAATTTGCCATAATTGTGTGTACCTTTAGGGTTTTCTTTTATCATGAAGATGATTGTAGAATTTACCAACATGAGAGTTGCATCTTTTTAAAAGTTAACAGGTATGTATTTAGTATGCATTTTGATTTATAGTCTACCTTTTCGAAAAAGACTTGAAGTGTTTATCATGAAGTATATATATATATATATATATATATATATATATATATATATAAATAAAATAAGGTTAACAAAAGGAAAATCAAATCCAAAACAAGGATGAGGAAGCAAATATACTCATCACAAAGCTGAAATACATGATATGCATATATAAATAGATAGATTGATTGACTTGAACATTAAGTTGGCTCAGAGCTTCCGTCAGCTTTCTATCCCAGCAGCAGGGACAAATAATAAATAAATAAAAGGAAACTCAGTGGATTACACTGTTGTCATCTAAAGGTGGATGCCTAATAATTGTTCAAGAACAGAAACTTTTCCTTGGTAGTAAGTTCTAAAATGAATTCCTCATTTGAATTCCTTATATATGAGACTTCATGCAAGATAATGGACAACACAGAAGCAATATGGCTGTTCCTAATAAAATTCTTGGTAAAAGCAAATCATAACATTAAAGTGTCACTCAATGACAGTGATTCTGCTAAGGGGTACTAGGCTAATGATATTTAGGTAACATGTAGCTTTCTGATGGTCTATCTATCTACCTTGATATAAGAATAGATTTTAGTGATACTTATAAGAAGGTTTTTTTCCTTAGATGCTTTTTAAAAATTTCTCAGGCATTTAATGGGAGCTGGACAGCAACAACAAAAAAAAAAAAATTGAAGTAATAGTCTGCTGAGGTCTTTGAATATTAAAATTTGAATATTGAAATTGTAGACTAAGGATCTATATGCTTTGAAAACAAGGAAAGTTGGGGTTAATAGTCTGACATGGAATTCCAATCAATATTCCCCACCTAGTAATAGACAGATTGTTTTTTTTGTAAAACGAGTTTTTGGTCATCTAACTTAACTTTCTAAGGGTTTCTTCCCTACCCCCTCATCCCAGCTTCAGAACCTCATAGAGTAGTCCCTGACCTCTCAATTAAAATTATTTGGATAAGATTTTCTTTGGAAGATGCTTCATTAATACATATTTTTTAAAATGTCCTGAAAGATCTGTTCCAACTTTATTATAAGCAAAATAAAGATGCTATATTCTCTTCTATGGTTTTTTATTCTTGAATCTGCACAGTTGTTAAAATTTCCCTTGTTGAGAGGGTAGAAGAGCCACAGTATATGAATAATAAAAACAGTAAAACAAAAACTGCTACCAGTATCATTTATTGACTATTTTTCTATATGCAGGTATTGTGCTAAACTGTTTACATGTGTTATTTTATTTAACTTTTACATAATAGAGCCTATTATCATCTCCATTTTAATAATGAGAGAACTAAAACTCAGGTTTCCCTGAACTTACATAACTAATAAGTGGCAGCAGCAGGATTTGAACCCAGATCTCTTTACTAGCTTTTAACCACTACACAGTGTTGCCTGTGAAAGAAATCTGAATCTTCATGCATTAGCATTTGAGGTCATTATATCATTTCTTTTTCTGTGTATTTCTGACAAAAATTGCCACAGGGTCATGATCCTTTGGACTTCTCTTAGATTCTGGCTTAAATGAGTTATTTTTCTTTAAAAAGCAAAATAAAAAAAAAATCTTAATTGCTCATATTTTTATAGCAGAATAATTATACCTTAACTTCTATTCTTAGAGCTTTTTCTAATAATAAGTTTTGAATATCATCTTTGGAATGAGACCAGAGTCACCTTCCAGTCATACCTGAAAGGTGAACAGTTTCATTTGTTTCTTAAAAAAGAGCTTACTCACCTTGGTAATGGCTTTGTAGTCTTCCACACTTAGCATGCCCACATGCAGAAATAAAAAATTACTTGCGATGATGAAATTTGGCTTAATATCTCTATAGTTGCTGTGTCAGACACTGTAGCCAACAGCCACATGTAACTATTTAAATTTAAATTAATTAAAATTAATAAAATTTAAAATTCCATTCTTATCCACATTTCAAATGCTAAGTAGCCACAGTTGGCTATTGTATTAGACAATGCAAGTTATAGAACATTTCCATCATCACAGGATGTTTACCAGCAGTGCTGCTCTAGAATGCACCTTTCTCAGGGCCCCCTCCCCTGCCTTCTTTCTGTCCCCCAAACAAAATGGCTTCCTCCAAGAATGACCTATACAGCTTTCATAATTAGGGAGACACTTATCTTCCCAATGATTTCCTGTGATATTTGTCATAGAGAAACTGTTGTTGGCCTAGTTAATATTTCTGCAGGACAGGGAAAACATGCTAACCCAGACTGAGTTCATCTTACTAAACTGGCAAGTCCATAGAGCCAGCTAGTTTTTTTTGTTTTGTTTTGTTTTGTTTTGTTTTGTTTTGTTTTGTTTTGTTTTAGCTGAGCCATCCTGCCACCTGTTGGCAGCTCAGCAGCAGCTCAGCTTGGGCTGGGCATCAAACTGCAGTTGCTCAGAGCTCAGCTTGCACTCTTGAGCAAGCTCTTAACCAACTGAGCCACTCGGCCAGCCCAAGCCAGCTAGTTTTTATTTGCCAGATTTCATATTGAGCCAACATCTTCAAATATTAGAAGCATTTGTAGACCTTGTTTTGTTGAATTCTTACTTCAAAGACTACTCTGATCCCTCTTGGATTTATGATATTCTTAATGATGTTGCCGTGAAATCTTAAAGTAAATGTAAGCTTTTATAACAGATTTGGTCACCTTATTGATACGTTCCACAAAGAGGTTGCCTCTATCTATTAGTTAGTCTGTATTATTTTGGAAGAAAAAAATGTTTTGTGGGGCCGGCCGAGTGGCACAGTGGTTAAGCGCTGGCTTGGGATGCCAGCGGCCCCGGTTCGGGTCCCACATATGAGGGCCAGGGACACTGCCCTCAAAAAAAAAAAAAAAATGTTTTGTGTAAATCGTATTCTTTTACCACATCCTGGTTGGCTTTGATTTCTGTTGAAAGAAAGAGATGTATTTTCTTTACTGTCTTTTCATTTGTGGGTTTTAAATAATCTGGGTACATCGACATATTGATATAGGCCAACATGGTGCACTCAGGCCTACAAGGAACGTATCAGCATGGCATTGCTCTTGAGTTCTTCATCTTACATAGGTAAATTTCTTTGGTCTGTCTTTTCCGTAGTGATATTCTACAATAAGCTCCTGTGATAAATTTGTTGAATATGTTGTTTGCCAATGATATTCTATTGCTTTAGTATATACAACAGTACACTGAACATCTTTGCTGTGTGTAAAATAGTCCTTGAAAGTTTTCTTTTTCCAAATGAGCTAAGCAGTGTGCAGTACTCACTAGTGTCAGGTTTGCACCCTCCGTAAGAAACAGGCAACTGCTTTCCTTCTCTCAGCTGTACAAATATCTTATTGAGAGAACAGACCTCTGTTCAGAATGTTCCTGGCCACTGGACACCTCTTAACTGAGGCCTTATATTATCCTTTATTGTTCCAGTTTCAAGGCCATTTCCTAAGTTCAAAAAAAGTTGTAATCCGTATTAGTAAAGTATTAGTAATTGTAAAGCAAAGTGATGGGGTACATGGGGCAGCACATTATATTAATCTCCACTTTTGTGTAAACTTTGAAAATTTTTTAAATAGTAAAAAAATGTCACAAGTTATTTGTGTTTGTGCCATTGAGTTGTCTGAGTTCCTTATATATTTTGGAAATTAATCCCTATCAGATGTATGGTTTGCAAATATTTTCTCCTATTTCATAGTTGCCTTTTCATTCTGTTGATTGTTTCCTTTGTTGTGCAGATGCTTTTTAGTTTGCTGTAGTCCCACTTGTCTATTTTTGGTTTTGTTGCCTGTGTTTTTGGTGTCATACCCAAGAAATCATTGCCAAGAGCAATGTCAAGGATGGGCAAAGGACTTGAATAAACATGTCTCCAAAGAAGACATACAAATGGCCAACAGGAATATGAAAAGATGTCCAACGTCATTATCTGGAAAATGCAAATCAAAACTACAATGAGATATTACCTTATACTTCTTAGGTTGGCTATTATTAAAAAAATAAAAGATAAATGTTGACAAGGTTGTGGAGAAATTGGAACTCTTGTACACCCTTGTTGGCAAGGTTGGTGGGAATATAAAATGGTGCAACAGCCTAGGAAAACAGTATAGAACTTCCTCATAAAATAAAAAATAGAAGTACCATAAGATCCAGCTATCCCACTTCTGGGTATGTATCCAAAAGAATCTTGATGAGATACGTTTACTCTTATTGCAGCTCTATTCACAATACCTAAGATATGAAAATAACCCAAGTGTCCACTCACAGATGAATGGATAAAGAAAATATGGTATATACATACAAAGGAATATTATTCAGCCTTAAAAAAGAAAGAAATCCTGGGCCGGCCGAGTGGCGCATTGGTTAAGAGCTGGTTTTGGGATGCCAGCAGCCCGGGTTCGGATCCCACATGAGGGCCAGTGACACAGCTAACAACAGCTCCACCTGGAACTGGGCTGTGCAAGCCCCGGTGACTGTGTAGGCTACAGCCCCTGCTGTAGTGGGCTGCCATAGGCTACAGTGAGTGGCTGACAGCCAGCATGAGTGGCTGGCAGCCAGCGTGAGCTGCCAATAGCCGCGGTGAGCAACCATCCAGAGGCCAGCGGCCGATCTGCCTCATCCGGGAAGAACGCAATGATGATACCGACATGGGCCAGTGAAGCAACGTCCTCCGCAACTAGACTGACGATAAAAAAGACAGCAACTTGTCTGTTCCCCTTCCCCAGTTCCCCAACGCTGTTCCCCTCCCCCAATTCCCCAATAAAATCTTTAAAAAAAAAAAAAAAGAAAGAAAGAAATCCTGCCATTTGTGACAACATGGATGAAACTGGAAGACATTATGCTAAGTGAAATAAGTCAGCCATAAAAAGACAAATACCGCATGATCCCACTTATATGATGTCTAAAATAGTGAAACTCATAGAAGCAGAGAACACAATAGTGGTTGCCAATGGCTGGGGGGAGAGGGAAATTGTTAAGTGGGGAGTTGTTATTCAATGGTTATAGTTTCACTTGTACTAGATGAATAAGCTCTAAAGATATATTTTAAACATTGTGCCTATGGTTAGTAAGGTGAGTATTGTATTATGTACTTCAAAATTTGCTAAGAGGGTAGATCTCATGTTAAGTGTTCTTATCACAAGAACCAAAAACAACAACAAAAAACCCACAAAGGAACATAAGGAAACTCTGAGTGATGTTAGCTATGTCTACTACCTTGACTATTGGTGGTGGTATCAACAGATGTTTGCATAGCTCCAAACTCATCAAATTGTGCACTTTAAATATGTGCAGTTCTTTGTGTATCAAATATACTTTAATAAAGCTGTTAAAGCTTATTTTAATTTAAAAAATGTCATGAGCCCTTTGGGTGAATTTAATACAGTTGTTTTTGCTGTTAATAAGAAGACATCTTACTAAAATCAAAATTTGCTCTAAGATTCATTAAGAGTTCTTTGGGAGCTGTGTCTTAGTTGAATGTCAGAAGTGTTTAATAAACCAATGAGGAAATGTTCTACTTTATTTAAAGGTGGCAATAAGTTACTCTTCCACACCCACTTTTGATGCATCACAAAGGTCAGCAAGATGATATTGTTCTACAAAACAATTACATTTATGAAATATTGTCATATATTTATATTTCCTTAATCACTAGGTTATTTCCCTGCGAGTTTGTTTTGTTGGTGTGCAGGACATACATGTCCACAAGTCACCAGTTTTAGAAAGTATTTCCCTGACTTTGATTTTTTTTAAACACCTCAGATCATGCACATTGCTGAACAGCAAGAAAAGGATTAAAGAAAAATACCTCTAACGGATAACAGATTGTCATTTTTTCTATATACATTTTTAGTAGCATTGATTCTACTGAAATTCTATTTTGATTCCTCATTCAATAGCAATGTTTTCAAGACACACACACACACACACACACACACACACACACACACACACACACACTCATACACTCTCTCACTCACTCTCCTCAAGCTGCCAGTCTGTTTTAAGGCGGTGGCAGACGCCTGATTGGCCGGCTCTGTTTATTCTGTGACCAGATTCCTTCTAAAAGGAGGCAGGCCATGACTGCCTGAAGCCTATTGGCCGGAACTGCTCTGGACCCTCCCTTTCTTTTTCATGGCACACACCACAGAGAAGTCAGTGCGGAATCCTAAACCAGCCCAATTTACATCCATTCATGATTCTGTGACGTCAGCAAGCCTTCGGGCTCCTTTGCGGTGGGCTGGAGGATTGTGTGGGTGGAATCCCCTTCCCCCTTATTTTTCTAATTCTGCACGGTTTTAAATTAAACCTTCCATCTTTTTAAAGCAAGAAAATGGAACTGCATGTGTAGGAATTCTTCATTGTTGTGAGTACCGCACTCTTTTTTTTTCTCTGTTTCATCAGCATATATTTCACAAGGACAGATGGGAAATCTATTTGTGATTTGAGGTGATTAGAAAGCTGATATAATTGAGGGAGACAAGGTGAGAGAGACAGAGACGGAGAAACCTGAAACCCCGTTACAGCTAAGGAGCCTCGGAAACTGACAGCTGGTTTTCCTTTGCTTGTCTGCCTGCTAGACGTGGACATTTTTCATTTACGGCTCTCCACGTTACCTCTGGATGCTGGCTTGGCTTTTTGCAAAGAGGGATTCATTTCTCTGAGAGATGCTAGGGACTGTATTAGAGGAAAGGGGAAGTTAGAGGATACCAGAAAGATGCTGGGGAAAGCCTGGCCAGCTAGAAGGAGCAGGTTCTATCCTTCTGAGCACTTGTCTTCCTTTCTTTTTTGCTTTCTGTTTCTCCCCCGTCACCTTGCTTTTGTTTCATAATTGTGTGACAATATCTTGGGATTGTAATTTGGGAGAGATGAATACTTGTCCAACCATATTTTTACAAAAGATTTTATAAAGGGAGCTGTAGTGCTGTATGTATACATCTTTGTAGCTTTTTATGTCACTCTGTACCTTTTGTTTATGTTTTCAAAAACTTAAAAGCCTGCACCAGAAGCAAAAAGGGAATTAGCCTTACATTCTGATTTTTTAAATATTCCTTTATGAAAACGAAGAAGTGGTTTCTCAATATATTTCATCATTATATTGTGTAGAAATGCACATGAGTATTTTGCTAAGATACTGAAAATAGTTTATTTCAGAGTGGTTGGGAAACATGGAAAAGTTCTGATATGTTCCATGTATTAAGTTCCATGGTTTAATAGTTTGCTTGGAGTTTAAACAAATAGTTAGTGTTTGTGATTGAATTTATTTTCTGAGGTTCTGTTTGATTCTGGTGAAAATTGGATGGTAAAGAAGAGGGATGTGACACTGTGACATGTTCTGCCCCTGGGCAGCTACTCAACCCAAATAATCGAATAGCATTTTCCAACTGCCTCACTTTGAGCAATTTATATTCTAGTTGGCAGCCTGTACCTGGTTGTTCTTTCCAGTGAGAGAGAAAGCAAAATGTCTGTTATTTCTTATCATTTACCCTTGTCATGTTTACCTTGTATAATCAATACTTAGTTTGAGAATTTCATGTTATAATCTTTTCTCAGGAAACAAGGCTTCTTAATTATGGCTCTAGTGATATCTTTTGAATTTTTTTATTAATGAAGCTTCCAACTGTAAACTCATTTCATTTCAAAATTCCCAGAGGATTTAGAATTTTGTTTTGTTTCTCATGTTGACATTGCCCTCACTCATTTTGCCTTTCTGAGTGGATTTGAACTCACTAGAATTATAGAAGGGAAAACTTCTGCTTGATTCTCAACCAGATCTGTATTCTATTTATATTCAGACAACTATCGTTTCATATTTTGCTCTTTGTTATTTGCTAGATTAAACAAATGACACAGTTCCCTATATTTCTAAATATCTGGACTCATTTCAGCATTTTTTTGTGTGTGTACCTTCGGAGACTTTCTGAAGGAAGCAATTTCAAAGTTATTTTAACTTACTGACATTTACTTGATCGCTGCCAGGTCAAAACACTGAATTCTTAGGATTTTTTAAAAAAGGTGTTTAATAATCAAATTCACCTTAAGAAATTTCATCAGACTGTTTTTTACGTGTGTTTTGCCGAGAGAGCTTTATTTCCATGAAAGAAATACAGTCTGCACTTTGGACTTGGTAAAGTAAAACTGTCCCTTTAAGGCACAGAGTGGCTCTAGAATCTCCCTCTCTCCCCACTTCTAGTGGCTATATTCTAGATTATATTTATTTTCATGTATAGTGTACTTGTAGGGAAAAAAAACACAATAACTCTTAATTGTTTAATATCAAACAATAAAATCCTGTGTATCAGTGACTGTCAATAGATGGCTTTCTGTTTAAAAATTGAAGCTACTCCAGAAGTAGGAATTAATTTATTTAGTAAACAAAGTCAGCCAAACCAGAGCCATGTCCTGGGGAACTGTCAAAAGAATGGTTCCTAAGGGCCAGAGGCCACATCCACTGGTATAAGACGGAACAATCATACGTTGGATGGCAGAACCGGTCAGTTTGGTTTGCATTGTCTATCTACCTTCTCTGTACGTGCTACAGCTAAATTAGTTGCTTCAGGAGTTCAAATGAATTGAAAGAGCTAAGATGACCAATTCTGCCAGGTGCTGGCCTGATTCTTGTAATTTTAGTTGAAATAAACAACATTTCTTAAGAAAACTCTTTTACTTGACTCAGGATTTCCTCCTAAGAAGAGAGGAGCAGGGCCCCAATGTCATTCAAGTAAAATGGGATACTTCAGTGTGAAGTGGTGTTCTTATGTTTAAGGATATATAGCCTCTCCAACTAAATTTGGCATATAATTTTAAACTGTTTTGAGCTGCTCTGTAATTGTTTCTGTTGGTCTCTTCTCTGGACTTACTTGCTCTGTTTTATAAAAGAAAACACATGACCTAACTTAGGAAATTGCCCACCTCCCCCCAACTCCCCATAGCAACCTTGCCCTCTGGAAGTACTAGAGGTATGCTATGCTATCAGGATTTGAGTTTTGTTTCACCTAAGAGTCTGGGCTTCAGAGCAGAGATGCCATCTGAAAATGACTGTGAGAGAATTTGCATACAATTGACCAGACTGGTAAAGGAAAATAAAAATTAAACTTAGCTCAAAAAAATATATTCTTTTACTTAAAAAAAAAAAGTTAAAGATAATCACACTTCTGCTTTGTGTTAGGTATTATTTCTTAACACATTGTGGACCAGTGATGCAGATTTGCTTCTATATATTTAAATGCCCCATCCTCAATGTGTTAAGGATATAGGAGAGAGAAACATTTAGAAGATGCCATCTTTACCCCTAAGGTAAAGGTAAGCTACCATACAACATATAATGTGTTTGTAGTTCAGAAATTGGTCTCTGTAAATAGACTTTAAGATTAGAATTACCTGGGGAACTTTCTCTCTCTCTCTCTCTCTCTCTCTCTCTCTCTCTCTCTCTCTCTCTCTCTCCCTCCCCCCCCATCCGTCCATCCCTCCCTCTGCCCCCTCATCATTGGTTTTTAGTATATCCATAGAGTTGTTCAACCATCACCACAATTGTTGCAGAAATAAACCCCGTACATATTAGCAGTCACTCCTCATTTCCCCTCAAGCCACCAGCCCTAGGCAACCACTAATCATCTACTTTCTCTATACATAGATTTTCCTATTCTGATCATTTCATATAAATGAAATCAGACATGATATGATCTTTTGTGACTAGCTTCTTTTGCTTAGTATGAGGTGTTCAAAGGTCACCCATGGAGAACATATCTGTGCTCCTTTTCTTTTATTACTAAATAGTATTCCATTGTACAAATATACCACATTTTATTTATCCATTCATCAATTGATGGACATTTGAGTTGTTTCTACTTTTTGGCTGTTATGAATAATGCTGCTGTGTAAATTTGTGAAAAAGTTTTTGTGTGAACATGTTTTCATTTCTCTTGATTATATACCTAACAATGGAATTGCTGGATCATATGATAACTATATGTTTAACATTTTCAGGGAATGCCAAACTGTTTTCCAAACACAGCTGTACCATTTTACATTCCCACCAGCAATGTATGAGGGTTTCTATTTCTCCACAACCTCTCCAACACTTATTATTTTTCTTTTTGATGAGAGCCGTCTTAGAAAGTATGAAGTAGTAGTAGCTTTTGTTTCCATTTCCCTGATGGCTGATGATGCTGAGCATCTTTTCAGATGCTTACTGGCTATCTGTGTTTCTTTTCTGGAGAAATGTCTAGTCAGATCACTTGCCCATTTTAAAAATTGGGTTATTTCTCTGTTTGTTTTTGAGTTTAAGTGTTCTTTATGTATTCTGGATACAGTACTTTATCAAATATATGGCTTGCAAATATTTTTTTTTCATTCTCTGGGTTGTCTTTTTACTTTCTTGATGTTGTTCTCAGCACAAAATTTTTGATTTTGATGAAGTTCATTTTTTTCTTTTGTTCCTTGTGCTTTTGGTCATATCTAAGAAGGCTTTGCCTAACCCAAGGTTATGAAGATTCACTCCTATGTTTTCTTCTGTAGGAGTTTTATAGTTTTAGCTCTTATATTTAAGTCTGTGATCCATTTTGAGTTCATTTTTGTGCATGGGTTCAATTTCATTCTTTTGAAGGAAGATATCCAGTTCCAGCAATATTTGTTGAAAAGGCTGTTGTTTCCCCTCATTGAATTATCTTGGCATCCTACCAGGGAACTTAAAAAAAAAATTACTGATGCATGCTCCTACCTCCAGAGAGCCATATTTAATTCATCTGTGATGGGGCTCAGACAACACATTTTTAAAAGTTCCCCACATGATTCTAATGTACAAAGAGGGTTGGAAACGATGGACATGAACAGAGTTAGTCTTAGAATTAGAAGATGGACACAACTCCTGAATCAGGAGAGAGGATGAGTAAAGTCATAGGGTTCTGATATTGAAAGGAGGGAAGAGAGGAAAACTAAGATTATTCATACCAGAAAGCATGGATTTTCTTGCTAAGTAGGAGTTAGTCACTTTTAAAAAGTGAAGGCATCACTAGAGGTTAGTGAAATATATTAAATTAAAGGAAAAGAAGGAACTAACATTTAAGTACCTTCTACATGCCTATAGATCTGCTAGGAGCTTTTACATACATTATTTTATTTAAGATATAATCTTAATGATGTGAAGTACAGATTATTACTCCCATTTTACAGATGAGAATACAGGCTCAGAAAGGTGGCTGACTCGGCCAAACACACCAGGTAGTGCATATTCATACCCAATTTTCAAAACAGCTCGAATTCTTAAGTTCATTCTCTTTCTTCTGTGGATTTTGAGCATTGAGTTCTATACCAGGCATTGTTATTGGCCCAGTCTAGCATGAATCTAAGATCTTCTTTAGCAATGCTCTGGGCTGGATAAAGAATAAGATTAAGTTGGATGGTGGGGTAATATAGGGATAAGTGTTGGCATAGCAGGTGCAGTAGAAGATAAGAGGGTGGGAGTAAATGAAGATTATCATGTGATAACTAATCATGGAGCCCAGGCTGGCTATATTCTGCCTAGATGTAGCTAGAAGGAAAAATTCTAAGAGGATGGAGAGCCAATATGGAGGGCATGCAAGAATAATTGAAGGGAATGGTGGGGAGATCATGATAGAAAAGAGGATATATCACATAGAATTGGGAGGTGTAGAAGAGTTGGCATTCATTTAATCAACAAAAACGGGGGATGCCAAAAAAATGTATACACATGACTTGTATTCATCTTTTGTTATTGGTATGTACTGAGTATTACAATTTTAATGTATTTTTTTTCCTTTCTTAAAAGTGTGTACAATTTTTGGCACCCTCTGTATTGGTTGAGCATTTACTTTGTGTTCTAGATATTGAGGACCCAGCAATGGAAAAAACACACAAAAACCCTTGTCCTCTTGGGGTCTTGTTTTATTGGGAAAGAAACATTGATTAAGTAAATTATGTTTAGATAAGATAAATGTTAAGGAGAAAAATAAAGGTGGGAGGGGAATAAAGAATTCCGGGGGTGGGGTAAAGTCAAAAAGGGACTTTTCCATTGTGTGGTCTTTGTGAAGATAATAGATTCCTCAAAGTAAGGAACCATCAAACCCAGGGGCCCGTGGTTGACCAAGTCAGACACTTTGCGAATGTAAAGAGCATCTTCTAAGTACTAAAACTCAAAGTGAATATTTAGTATTAACTTTTTGTTTACTACTTTTTATCCCGTGCTTGGCACAGAGTAGACATTCCATAAACATTTGTTTATTGTGACACCATTTTTTTGGATTAGTGATTTTTTCCACTGGGCAGAGGCCAAGGCAGGGGTGGTGCTTGGGAGACTTTCAGACTTTGCTTGCTGCCCTATCAGGATAGATCCTTCTGAGTATGTGTGGATGTGTGTGTGCCTGTATGTCCATAATGTCACCACTGAAAATCACTGCAGAGTGAGTGATAGTTAATGAGGGGGAGGCCTATCCAGTTCCCAGATGACTTGGGCAGAGAACTACCAGTGCAGACAATATAGGAGACACGTTTCTTTTTTTTTTTGAGGGCAGTGTCACTGGCCCTCATATGTGGGACCCGAACCAGGGCCGCTGGCCTCCCAAGCCAGCGCTTAACCACCGCACCACTCGGCTGGCCCAGGAGACATGTTTCTTTTGCTTTTAACATTTTAATAGGAGATTCACATGCATCGCTGAGGAGAGGGTGAATTGAACCTTTGGTGTATAATAAAGTTTTTAGTAATGAAGTACTGGTATGCCTTTTTTTCTTCATCTATAAGATTACTTATATTAAGAATGTATAAAATCAACAAGTTGTCTGTTTACCTGCTGTAAGGCACAATGATGCCATAGGAAAAGGATTGGACTAAGACTAAAGGGCCCATGTGGCAGTCTCAGGTCATTCATGGCAAGACAATTCTCTCAGCTTTTTAGTTTTCCCTCGGGCTGGCCGAGTGGTGCGGAGTGGTTAAGTGCTGGCTTGGGAAGCCAGCGGCCCGGTTCGGGCCCCACATATGAGGGCTAGTGACGCTGCCCTCAAAAAAAAAAAAATTTCCCTTTGGTTTTAACATATGAGGTGAAGAAACTGTTTTTATTGATCTCAAATGTCCTTTCTAACCCTAACATGGTAGGATTCTTGGAAGAAGGTGGTTATTACTGAGATCCAATAGGCAAGTGACAATTTCTAAGACAATCTGATTAAAATCTCCCATTGTTTCATAGTATTTTCGTAGGAGTTTAACCCCCGTGGGATGCTGGTATGGCTGAGGCGGCGGGCGCACGTGTCAGAAGTGTTTCAGGTGGAGATATCTGAGTGAGACATAGAAAGGTTAAATCACTTTCCGATTTGCCTGGGAACTTCCTCATACGCAGGAAATAGAGTCCTGATGAGATTTGACCTTGCCATCTTTAGGCATGCCCATTATAAATGTCATCTGTCTTGACCATTGTTCTTTGTCATTAAGAGCGAGTTTTCATTAGACTACTGATTTGGCAATCTGGGCTCATAGGGGATGTGGGAACAGATAGTCTAATAACCTCAGTTTGGTTGTGTGTTGTAGCTTTTTCTTTGATCTTTTCCTTTGAGCTTTATTAGGGCTCGTAAAAAACAAAATTCATTATCTTGGCTTTTTCTGTCCATCTCTCACTACCTCCTATCATTCTGTAACTCAGGCTGAAGCATGAGTTAGCGAAGGGGGAAAAATTGCAGCAAATAGAAAATGAAGGCCCTAAAATCCATAAATGGTATAACCAGTCTTTGAAACAATAAGATTTTGCTATTTTATATGAGAGTTGCTAGAGTTTGAAAATTATTCTTTCCAGAATTCGCCAAATAACAATTTGGTTGATGGATTGGTGTTTTGAGTTTGCAAGTTTTGTCAGAATAAAAAGATAAATTTTAAAAATTACAGAACAGAAAACTTCATTTTCACTGCTTTATCAGCCTAGGATTTTTCTTATATCCTATTTATTTGTATAGCAGTCAAGCAGAGAGGGCTAATGCTAGTCCTAACATCTATAATAATATCATATAGTTCCATTTAGTAATAATACTTATATGTATAAAAACATCTTGCAAAAAATAATTATATAGGGCCGGCCGAGTGGCGCATTGGTTAAGAGCTGGTTTTGGGATGCCAGCAGCCCCGGTTCGGATCCCACATATGAGGGTTAGTGACACTGCCCTCCACAGCTAACAACAGCTCCACCTGGAGCTGGGCTGCGAGCCCCAGGGATGGTGTAAGCTGCAGCCCCTGCTGCAGTGGGCTGCCATAGGCTACAGTGAGTGGCCCGCAGCCAGCGTGAGCGGCTGGCAGCCAGCATGAGCTGCCAATAGCCGCGGTGAGCGACATCCAGAGGCCGGTGACCGATCTGCCTCCTGCGGGAAGAGCGCAATGATGATACCAACATGGGCCAGTGAAGCAACATTCTCCGCAACTAGACTGAAGAACAAAAAGACAGCAACTTGTCTTTCCCCTTCCCCGATTCCCCAATAAAAAAAAAATAAAATAAAATAATCATATATTGCAATTGCAAGGCAATCCTAAAAGAATGTGCATTTTCAATTGTTTAAGAATTTTTAAGGATTTAAGCGCTGGCTTGGGAAGCCAGCGGCCCCGGTTCGGTCCCACATATGAGGGCCAGTGACACTGCCCTCAAGAAAAAAAGAATTTTTAAGGAAAAACAATAAGGACTTCCCACTGATATATAGTATTTGTCTTCAGTGTGCTAATTTGTATTGTGAATTCCTGGGCAGGAGGTAATAGTGGAATTGAGTACTACTACGTTGGAGGACATGGTAGTGAAATTCTAGATTCCGAGGGTGAAGGGCTTAGGAAATAGCCAAAGACAAAAAGCACTGGAGAAAAGGGAGGCAGAAGGCAGAGCCCAGGGACACTATGGCTGAGCTGAAGGCTCATGGGTTCATGCAGGTGGCAGCCAGGACAGCAGTTTCCACCTTAAACCAAAGAAAGTGGATCTGGGACCCAGACTGAAAAAGACTCTTTTAGAACCCTAAGGAGGGCTGTCACAGTAGCTATTACAAAAGAAGGCTCAATTTGCAAAATCAACCCACTGAGGCTTCTTGTTACCCCTGAGGCACTGTGCCTGCATTTCTAGTAGTTGGCCTCCCTCCCTTTAATGGGACACATTAGGCTATCTGCAGGCGTGAATAATTGAGACTAGGGGGATCAAGCCCACCAAAATACAAAGCCAGGATTGCTTTTTCCAGGGAAAATACTCTTTTGATTAAAGTGAGATTAAGCATTTTACTAATTACTCACCAGTTATCTCTTCTCACATAATAAATTCAAGTACATATGAAGACTAAGAGGAAACAGATGCAACATACCTTTGGATATTGATACTACTTTCTAGACCTAAATTAGACTCATTTAAAACCTTTGCTAACCATAGAAACTCCTGGGAAATACCCACCTGATATCACAGCTGCTAGGGTCAAGAGCCAATGTGAAAAGAAATTTCTCTGCTTTGCCAGGTTCTCTCCTCCCCCCCCATGTGCCCCCTCCTATTTCTGGCCATTTTTTAACAGAACCCCTTCCATCTGTTTGTCTAATCAAAAATAACTGAACATTTGCTTTATACTGCTTGTGTTAATGATCAAAGCGGGGCCCTAATCTAATCCTTAAGCATTCTCAGAGACCTGGAGACCAGAGTAGATTTCTTTGAGAAAGACAAACAATCACATAATCCTTTATGTTTTCTTTTCCCCAGGCAGGGCTTCTGCCATAACACATTGAAACAGCATTCCCTCCTCATCACCTGCTCCCCTTTGATCCAAAGGTTATCTGCATTGATAAGTATTTCCTTTAAATGAATTTTATGCCTTTGATGCTGGTTTCTCTTAGAGTCAAACTGCTTTTTTTTTTTTTTGCCACAGATTGTTTTATAAATAGCCTTTGTCTTTTTCCTGCTTTTTGAAAGGCCATGGAATATATGTAAAAACGAAGAACAACTAACCACCCAAATTCTAAAAACCTTGGACCAAATCTGGAAAATAAAGAGGAATGAACAAGAGGACCTCATTATTAATGCAGAGCAAAAGGGCCCCCAGGGTAAGGAAAAGGGGGTCACTCCCAGGGAATACCTATTCAGGTAAAAAAGGAAAAGAATGTCTTATGAAAATAGTTCGCCGAGTTCATGAACAGTATGAAACCGCCATTGTGATTCCCCTGAAATGCAGATGGCTGTACCCAGAAATGTCTTTATTCTGGAGAATATTATGCATTGGAATCGACTGTGTGCCGGACTTGAAGGTTCAGGGTGAGGAATCTCTAGTCTCGAGGCTTCCATCTTCTAAGAGAAATCTCTCCTGGTTTATTCCGGGTGGTTGCAGACAAGGATTTGCCAAAGACCCAGAAACTAAGTTTTGGGGCCTTGTTTTAAGACATTCTTTCACTGCCCTATATTGTCACAGGAAATTGAAAAAGTAAAAAGAAAATAAAAAAATGTTTCTTTGACACTTTTTACCAAGCAGATTCTTCAGATTCTCCTATTTTTGTATGTAATTTATGAAATACAGTTTATGAGAAACTACTCAATAAGAATTCAGATACTTTAATCATAGATTCTTTTAGAATGTGTCTAAATAACAAGAGTGGAAAAAACAACAACAACTTTTTCCCTCAGTTTTCGTTTCTCAGTTGTCCCACCCATATTGATTGCCCTCCATCAGCCATGACAAGGTCTAAGCATCCTGGCAAGCTAACCCACCTCCACAAAACCTGACCCTATTCAGTGAGGATTTCTTTTGATGAGCTACAACTTGATTATTTTTTTCCCTCCCTTCCACCAAAAAAAAGATGCATTAGCAGTTTAACAACATTAACCCTGCAAGAGACTTAACCCATAGACCAGCTTATGCAGAGGTGCTCGAAGTGTGGTCCCAGGCCCAGCAGCATTGGCATCACGTGGGAACCTGTTAGAAATGCAGAGTCTCAGGGCCCCTCTCCCCCAAGGAAGCTCCAGGGTGGGGCCCAGCCATCTGTTTTAACAAGCTGGCTAGGTTATGCGGATGCATACTAAAGTGTGAGAAGTTTTGATTTATAGCAGAGCTTCTCAGACTTAATGTGTGTAGGATTTTGTTAAAAACCAGATTCTGACTTATGAGTCTGCAGTGATTTGGTCAGCATTTCTAATTAGCTCCCAGGTACTGCTGAGGCTGCTGGTCCCCAGAACACCCTTGACAAGTGGCAAGGATCTGAAGCATTGCCACGAGCCATGCCAGGGACTGCTGCAACAAGGAGGCACTATGAATAGTATAACTATCCCAGTACTTCCTAAGGAAATACTCCTAAAGGAGGAAGATGTTTTATGCATAAAGATAGTAATCGCAGCATTATTTTTTCATTAGTTTCAGATGTGAAAAACAATGTAAAAATTAGACGTTTATACCCCTCACGAAGTGATAACCCCTCTCCCCTAATCTACTACCCCTCTGACATCGTATATAGCTGTTACAATTCCATTGACTCTATTCCCTATGCTGTACTTCACATCCTGTGACTATATGTATATATATTAAATTACAGTTGACATTCATTATTATTCAGCTTCAGGTGTACACTGCAGTGGTTAGGCAGCTAAATCGTCCATGAAGTGGACTCCCTAATAGGACAAATGCCCATCGGATGGATACCCTGCAAAATCTTTACAACACTATTGATTATATTCCCCAAACTATTTTTCATATTCATGGCAATCTTGTGATTACCAATTTGAATCACAGCATTATTTTAATTGAAAGAAAAAGAAATAGCCTAACTCTGCAACAGAGGGAAATACAGTTGCTACTCATTATTTGCAGGCTCCACATTTGCGAATTCACCTACTCACTACGAATTTTTTAGCCCCTACATCAATACTTGCAGCACTTTTATGGGCGTTCGTAGACATGTACAGAGCAGTGAAAAATTCGAGCTGCCTGATGCATACTCCCAGCTGAGATGGAACCAGGCGACTCTCTCTGCTTCTTATTTCAGCGTTCATAACTGGAAACAAGTGTCCTTCTGATTTAGTGCCATGTTTTTTGTGTTTTTTATTGGTGATTTTGCTGTTTAAAATAGCCCCCAAGCAGAGTACTGAAGTGTGCTGCCTAGTGTTCCTAAGTGCAAGAAGGCTGTAATGTGCCTCCAGAGAAAATGTACTTCAGTTAGGCATGAGTTATGGTGCTGTTGGCTGTGAGTTCAATGTCAAGGATCAACAATGTGTATTAAGTAAGGTATCTTTTAACAGGAACATGCATAAAACAAGGTTATGTATCAATCAGTTGACGAAAATGTTGTGACCACAAAATTAACCCTATATTTCTCCCAGAAGCAATAGTTCAGTATTCGCTAATTTGGTGCCTTAGTGACTTTATAGACCATAACTGTCACAAACAACAAGAATTACCTGTAGTGAGTGGTCAAGTGATAGAATATATGCTGCCACTTAAAAATGATGCTGATAGAAATCCATGCAGTCACATGAGAAATATGGATGATGGGAGTGGTTAAGAGAAAAGAAACGGGACAGCGTTCCAAATGCAGCACAATTAGTTAGGTTTTTAATTCTTTCAAATAAAAAATGGAAGGAAACACACCAACAATTTTTGAATTAGAGGGATAGAATTCTTTCTTTCTCAGATTTTTGTAATATTGTTAGGGGCCGGCTGAGTGGCGCGGTGGTTAAGCGTTGGCTTGGGAAGCCAGCAGCCCTGGTTCGGTCCCACATGTGAGGGCCAGTGACACTGCCCTCAAAAAAAAAAAAAAGTGAATTGTTTGTTTTTAGGGCCGGCCGAGTGACTCAGTTGGTTAAGAGCTCGCTCAAGAGTGCGAGCTGAGCTCTGAGCCACAGCTGTTCGAGGCCAGCCCGAGCTGAGTTGCCGTTGAGCTGCCAACAGGTGGCAGGATAGCTCAGCTAAAGAAAAAAAAAAAGGTCTTGTAATATTGTTATATAGCTCTTATGTTACACTTTAAAATTTATCTTACTAGTTCTTTCAAAGGTGTAAGTTTCTAAGAGGGACCACCTTTTCACCTCCTTGAGTGGCAGAATCAGTACCTTCTGGGTAAAGAGTTGACCTTACTAGGAAAGACCGTATTAACATTATTGTAAGAGAGTGTGCTTCCTGTGTTAAACCAAATAAAAATTGTTCCCAGTCACACTGTGAATACCCAAGAGAAATCCATAATTACAAACCTCTAGCAAAGGTAAACTAGGTTCTTATTTGATAGGTACTATTGAAATCATGCTTTGCAAATGATTTGTCTTGCCTAATCATAGCTTTTCTAATTGCTCTACATTTTCCCACTCTTTTAACATTGCTAAGAGCTTGGTTTCTAAAATAAGATGAGAGTTGAGTACGGGCATTTCCATTGATTAACTATCTATGCCTTAGGTGTGTTATTTAATGTCTCAGTTACCCATAATGTATATGATGGGGGTAATTGTAGTACCTAGTGAGGGTTAAATGAAAGGCTGGGGACAGGGCATAACATATACTAACCCCTGAATAAATCATAGTTGCTATTGTATGTTAGCTTCATTCTTTTTAGTGATTGTCTATCTTGTAAAAAAGGCTGTCAGTTGATACCTGGGGAAATTAAAAAAAAAAAAAAAAGAGGACAAATTAAAAAAGAAATAAGTAAAATAGTATTCCTGTCCACAAACATTGCTGGTCAGCTTGGAGAGATTAACACATGCATTATAATATATTATAATAGGACAGTTGTTCTTAAACTTTTTGATCTCAGGACCAAAAAAAATTATTAAGGACTCCAAAAAGGCATTTGTTTATGTGAGATATATTCTCTACATTTGCCACAGTAGACATTAAAATGGAGAAAAATTTAAATACTATTAATGTGTTTTTTAAATAAACCATTGCACATTACCATAAAGAACTTTTTAATGAAAAATAACTATAGTTCCCAAACCTTCAAATTTTACGTGAGGAAGGTGACATCAGGAGCAGAGATTTTTGTGTTTCTTTAGTGTGTGACTTAATAGATTAGATGATAGCTGGATTCTCATCTCTGCTTCTGCTTTCAATCTATCATAATATCAGACGGCATATAGTAGCCACTGGGAAATTCCACCATATGCGTGTGGGAGAGTGTGAATGAAGAAAGAAAATAACGTCTTATTATGAAAACAGTTCTGAAGTCACAGACCCCCTACGGGGTCTCAGGGATCCCTCGGAGTGCTCAGAGCACATTAGATGGGAGTGTGAAGGGCAAGAATTATAGCTAACATCTCTATTGTGCTTACTCTGTGCCAGACCCTGTTCCTAGCACTTCATATATTGAAACCTCACAACTCTGTGAGGCAGACGCTCTTATTTTGTCCCTGATTCCCAGATGAAACTCAAGCACAAAGAGGGTAGATTCCTCACAGCGAAGCCAGCATTCAGTTTCAGAGAGTCTGGCTCCAGGATCCAGACTCTTCTCTCCACCGCTGTACTGCTCCCATACTGGGGAACTGAGTAAGATTTTATAGAAAAGATGACATTTTTCTTAAGAATGGGGGTTCTTATAGACAGTCGTGGGAGAATATTGTTGCTAAACACAGAGCAGGATTTGATTCTTGAGAATGTTTTCAGCCTTCAGCTTTAATAAGTTTCTTCTAAATCACTTTACGTTCAGATTTTTTTCCTTTCTCCCAATTTTATCAGCAGCATTGTTCTGCACACCCCAGCCTGTCTAGAGTTCCTACCAGGAGCTTCCAGTTACTGTGGTTTCAAGGCTAATAAACAGGATTTTTCCATTCTTTTAAAAATTTTGATAAAATATACATAACATAAAATTTATAATTTTAACCATTTTTAAGCATATACTTCGGTGGCGTCATGTACATTTCTATTGTTGTGCAGGCATCCCCATCACCCATCTCCAGAACTTCCATGTTGCCGAGCTGAACGGCTGTGCCCATTGAAAAATGACTCCACATCCGCCCTCCTCCATCCCTGGCAATTAACAGCCTACCCTCTGTCTCTATGAATCTGACAGTTCTCGGTACCTCATATATTAGTGAACTCATACAATAGTTGTCCTTCTGTGACTGGCTTCTTTCACTTAGCATAATGTCTTCAAGGTTCATCCTTTTGGAGACTGAATGAAGTCAGGGTTTTGTTTGCTAAGAATAAATCATAAACACAGGACCTGAAGAAATATCAGTTAATAAAAAAGAAAAACAATGTAATATACTATAGAATTTAAAGAAAGTACCATAAACCTATAATATATTGCTTCTAGGCCTTATTACAAAGCTACTGTTTTCCTTTTTTTTTTTTTTGAGTGCAGTGTCACTGGCTCTCATATGTGGGACCCGAACCAGGGCTGCTGGCGTCCCAAGCCAGCGCTTAACCACCGCACCACTCGGCCGGCCCACAAAGCTACTGTTTTCAAAATTTATCCTAAAACGTAATGCTGCTTGGGTAAAAAAAAAATATATAGTAAAAGATAGAACCCATCATGTGTTCTGTAGCCATTTCTCATGATTCTGGCCTTCTTTTTCCCTTCTCATGCTTTTTTCTGCTCCCATTCCCTTTTCCCCATCACAGAGAAAGTAAGACAAAACCTCTTTCATCTCTCCTAGGAATGGCCATTTTATGAAACTTCACAATTTAAAAAGCAGACGAGTTGAGTATTTCACTCTGACTCTGTAAAATGAAAGCCCAAACAAACTGACGTACATTCTATTTGAGTATAACCTGTGCTTTTTTGTAGGGAAGGGGTGGGGTAGGTCATGGTCCTTGAGAAGGATTGGTACAGGCAAGTTTTAACTATGATCCCGGACCAAGCAGAGAACTCAGCTTTCGGACTGCTCTTGAATGACTACTATATGAATGCTGGGCGATGCATACTGGGGACAACCTCGTCATGGCACAGCCCTCACAGAATTTACAGCTTAGTAGAGGAGATAGTTAAAGAGCAATTATAATGTGGTGCTATGTGCTCTTAGGGAAACGGGGGTGAAGGAGTACAGGGAGCTGCGGGACAACATAAGTGGAGCATCTAACCCAGACTTGAAGAATCCAGAAATGCTTCCCGAAGGAAACAGACACAAACCCTAAAGAACAAGCAAGAGCTGGGTGGAAAGAAGTGCACAGTGTGTGGCATGCAAAGAAGACTGCACGTGCTAAATTTCAGAGGTGAGGGAGAGAGCAGTGAATTCAGGGATGTGAAAAGAGTCTGGTTGGCAAATTGTAGGACTGTATCAAACATGAGGCGAGAGAAGCAAATCATACTGAGTGGATTGGACTTTATTCTAGAAGCAGAAGATTGTACAAAGCTGAGTTGTATGTTCAGAATTACATGCTAGAAAAAGCAACTGTGGCTGTGGAGAGAATGGGATAGGATGGAGAGACTAGAGACAAGGATAAAATTAGGGGCTTGTTAAAATAATCTAGGCAAAGATGATGATGACCTATGTTAGAAAGGGTTATTGCAATGGAGAGAAGTATACAAATTGAAGAGTTATTCAGAATGTTAAAGGATACTTTTTAAAGGGTAAAATAATGACTCATACACACAAAATGACTATGTGTCAAATATTTTATCTAACTCATTAATTAATGAGGGAACCAGTAAGATGTAAGGAAAATTCAAAGAACACACATATATATGTAGGCAATAGGGAATGCTGAAATCAATGTGTAATTAGTGGCAAAACTGGTCAGTATCGGGGCCGGCCGAGTGGTATGGTGGTTAAGCGCTGGCTTGGGAAGCTAGCGGCCCCGGTTTGGGTCCCACATATGAGGACCAGTGACACTGCCCTCCAAAAAAAAAAAAATGAAATACTGGTCAATATCTGTAGGGCATTAATAATCAACTGCATCCCACCAGATACAATTCATTTGCATTTCTGTGGACAACAACCAGTTGCATTACTAGATGTGAGCTACAATTTTCAGAATTGTAAATATCTCAAAAACAAGGAAAACCCCTCATAAACTGGGAACAGTGCCCTAGGCAAGGATACTCAGTAATTTTTCGTGCCTATTTCAGTCCTTGACAGTTTCCCCTGACAAGAAAATATCCACAGGATTTTGGCAATTAGTTGGATATGGTGATGGTGAGCTGGGAGAAAAAGAGAGAGAAAAGTCAACTCTGATCATTCATTCAAGGAGGTTGAGGGAGCATTCAGCCAAGATTTTGAAAATGAAACAGGAGAATACAATGAGAAAGTTTTGGAGGGAAGGGATCATGGGAGATGGGGTCAGGGAAGTGGATGTACAGAGACGTACAGGGTTTACAGCTATATAAACCGGATATGCTTGCTTTGGGGGCAGTCCCAACAGAGGACAGAAATGTGATGCAAGGTGGAACTAACTGGCTACAAGTTTTGAAGAATCATTTCCAGTAGTCCTCTAATCTATAGTGTCAGTGTTAGAGCTCTTCATTTATCTTGTGTCCCTCTGGGCACAGAATATATACAAATATACTGAAACCAGCTTGCTTGGAGTAGAAGCCTAAAGGATGATTTCAAGAATATAGAAGGTGATTTTGATGGAATTAAATTGATTTAATGAAAATAAACTCTGAAGATGAAGAACCATATCTTGTGTACTTTTCTATCCCTAGGATGCCTAGCATAGCATCCAGCAATTGTATTTCATAAATGTATAGAATGCAAGACTGATATTTTGGGTTATGGCCTAAAGGAGTTCAAGGGCTTACCCCCAGATCATGTAGCTGCTTAAGTCAGGATTCTAGGGTTCATACTCAATTATTTGATTCTAAAGCTCATGTCACTAGGATGAGTGAGTTCAATTACATCTCATAGAATGTCCAGCCTACCAATCATTAGCAAAGATGAAAAGGTATTTCATTACTTTTTTATTTCTCATGTTTTTGGTAACTAAATATAACTGCAAAATTTAGATTTGCCTTTTCTAAGGAGAGGTAACTTTCTAAAAAGACCTAGTTTGAAATTAGATGGACCCAAGAAGCCATCTACTAACTGTAAATTTTGACAAATTATTTAACCTCTTTGAGCCTCAGTTTTCTCATCTATAAAATGATGATAATATTTACCTCCATGAAGGTATAAAGATAATTGAGATAAAGTATATAAAAAGTATAAGCATAATAGATGCCTTAACAGATACTGGCATTTTTTTCTTCTAAGGCTTAAAGCTTTTACATGCTTATTTTATACCAAAATCTGCCTTTATTTGAACATGGCTATATTTAGCATATAATTCCTTTGCTTAATTCTTGATCGATCTAAATTTAGCTTTTTAAATATAATTCCTGTAAAAAGATCGTTATTTCTTTTTTTTTTTTATTGTTTTTTATTTTTATTTTTTATTTATTTATTTTTTTTGAGGGCAGTGTCACTGGCCCTCATATGTGGGACCGAACCGGGGCCACTGGCTTCCCAGGCCAGCGATTAACCATCGCGCCACTCAGCCGGCCCAAGATCGTTATTTCTTGATATGTTTATTACCTATTTTAAGTACTTTGCTTTTCTCTCTCTTCCCATTGTACTAAACTTTACCATTACATGTTTCTGGAATCACATTCCTGGATTACAATTTCAGTTGCGTTTGGTTTGTTATATAGTTTTTTTGGTCTCCTTTATTAGTTCTCAGATGCAACAGGCATTTCTAATTCAACATCTATTTCTAATTTTGGTTTCCATAATACTATTACAATTCAAGATTGTTGTTGGTTTCCTTTTCAAAAGGTATTTCCTGAAAGTCCGTAACACTGTTATATACCTCTGCCATTTCCTGAATATATACAAATATACTGAAATCATAAATGGATAGATATATCCTATCTGACTTCTGTGACAAAAAGCATTTCAGGGAGTTGAAAGTGATATAATAAGGATTTGATCAGTTTTCCATTGTTAAGGAAAGGAAATGTTACTAAACTGTCGTAAGCCTCAATTTTCCTCAGAGATGGGTCAATTGTACCTGTTTAGTCTACATGGCTATTTTGAGGACAGATGAGATTTAAAATATATGAAATTACTCTGGGAACCCAATATATAAATGTAAGGTAACACAGTGATTACTATTATTATTTGCATTCTCCTGATATATGTCCTAAGAACACAGGCCATTGGGGCACCCCAGTATAACAAGTGTCTGGATGCCCCCAAACAAAAGAAAGCCGACAGTGACATTCCTCCCTCCTCCTCTTAGTTTTTCTGACTGGCAGTCAGAGCCTTTATGTGCTGAAAGCCCATATGCTCACTTTGGAGTGACTGAAGGCATTTAGACCTTTTCATTGCTGGGTGTTGTGTTTGCAGAGTTATTTACACCACCTAGCAACCTGGCCAAAGACAAACAAGTCCCTATTAGCCACTCAGTGACTTGCTATACCTGTCATTGCTCTGCTAAGGTAACAGCAAACATTTACTGTACCTGGAAGATGGCGTTCCCCTCCCCCCCATTACTGTTAAATTAATTTCTCTATTTGTTTTATGGTCTCCAGCACTAATCTGTAACATGAGAGAATCTTACACCTGAGAGTCTGAGAGGTCATCTGGTCCAATCCTCTTTACCAAAGCAGGGGTCTTATCATTTCTCTGATAGGCTGAGCATTTCCCGTGATGGGAGCGCTCATCAGTCTTGAGATGTCCTTTCTACTGTCAGATGGTTCTGATTCCTTATATTCACAGAATTTTGTTTGATCACGAAAAAGGACCTTAGAGACCGTTCTAGTCCAATTCCTTCAGTTTTTAGATGAGGAAATTGAGGCCCAGAGAGGTTAGGTGACTTGCCCAAGGCCAAACAACTAATTTATGACATAGCTGGGACTCCTGACCTCTGGTGGTTTATTTCCAAACCATTAAACTGCAAAATTACTGAAGTCATAAATGTTGAGTAGTAGTAAATGCTGTTATGCAGTATAAACAAGTTAATGTGCAGCATATTTTAGCATAGCAAATGTTTAGGTTATATCATAGATTAAGCTTATTTTGATTTTGATGGGGAAAATCTAAATCTCTCCTTTTAATTATGCACAAACATTTCTTTAAAACTTCAGGAGAAGCTTCCTGCTTTAAACAAGACTTTTTTTCTTTGCTTTCCTTTTTAGAGGGAGAGAGGGAGAAGTCATCAGCCTGATTCTTATAGTATACCTCAGAAGTCCTATGGCAAAAAAAAAACAGAAACCCTCATGCCTGACATGAGGGTTGTGGAGTGGATTGGAGCCAGGGGCTTTTTAATATTCCTGTCAGGCTTCGGTCCCAAGCCTGTCAGTGGAAATGTGGATGAGACAGGAGCACAGTCTGCCCATATGCCAGGGGGACTTTGAAAGGTTGCCTGGCCTCTGCCTTCCTTCTGGAAGAACTGCACTTAAAGGGAATCTGCATCCCCTTTGTCCTGTGAAATTACTCATTGGAAACTGTAGGGTCAGCCCTTGTCCTGTGGGGGGTGGTGAAGGGGAGGCCATAACACTGGCTATGATGGAAGAGGCTGATGGACTCTGAGAGGGTTTTGAAGTATGTGGACAGACAGGGGGCGGGGGTGGGGGGAGGAAGGAGCACGGAAAGTGGTGTGGTGTGAAGAGCTGACAAGCAATGCTATGTGTTCTGAGAAATAACCAAGAGCTTTAGAAAGAAGACCTAGCAGCTTTGAGCCTGTGATCCAATGGGCTAGCCCTCATGTCTCTTCAGTTGTAGACATAAAAATATTTATCTCAGATGCATCAGCAAGAAAGATATTCTTTCTGTAAATTTCAAACTTTTGGCCTCATATCCTTGTAAAGACAAACGCTTACCCAAAAGCAGAAAGCTTAATTTGTTGCTTATGACCCCACCATGCATTGTACCTCTATTATAAGCATGAATCATGGCCTGCCATCATTTGTGTTTGTGGCCATCTCCCCTTTTAGACTCGAGTTCTAAGGAACAGGGACTTTTTTCTAAACTATGAGATATGTAAGACATGCCGAAAGATAAAGAAGGTACCATCTTTCCCCCTTTATATCCTCGTATGGCTTCTAAGAAGCCCTGTACAGCCCCTAGCATGCAGCCGACACGCAGGAAATGTTTGTTGAATTGCAGCACTGACTTTCTTCTTTCATCTGTGCAATCATCATTTCTATCCCTTTCGGATTATGTAGAATCAGAATCATTTTCTCTGGGGGGCCTAAGCTTTCAGGATTAATGCAGATATACTCTGATATTGATGAAAATACTAGTAGCTGCTCTTAAAGGCCCGTGGAACAGCGGTGCCTACATGAGACAGTCCTAATTGTTGATGGTGATTAGAACTCAGAAGTAGGGAAGTGTTGTTCTATTCAGAAGACAAGTTTTAAATAAAGAAATGAAATAAAGGTATAAATAACTAATGAGAATATGGATGGGCCTTAAATGATAGAATTAGTTTGTTGTCTGTGTTCACTGTTGCATCCTTTAGCCATTCCTGATTTTTTGAGGAGACTCAAAAACTGGCTCATGGAAGAGAGAGAGTTTTGAAGATAGGAATACTCTTGGGTTGAGGAAAGGATAGGAGATTATTCATGTGTGTCTGGGTATGTGGTGTGGGGAGCTGGGTGGTAGATTCTTTCAGGTTCTGAAAGAGACAAAGGAAAATGATAAAATAGCCATTGAGAAAAGAATATTAATGACCAAGGTAAGGATAAAGTGAGTCCATAAAATTTATAACGCTCTTGATGTGAATATAAGAATTAGGTGAAACTTTCCCCTCGTATTTGTCTCCCCAACAATAAGTAGCCCTTTGTGCCAGTTTCCGTTTAGCTACTTCCTTATTCCATTTCCAGCTGCGTTGTGCACTGATAGAGTGTGTGGAAGTATAAACCCTAGCTTGTTCCCCCCTCACTGCCGCTCTCTGGCTGGCGCCTCCTCTGAGTTTCCTGCCTTGGTTAGTGATAGGATCTAGTCACCTCCATGGGAAAACTGTCACCATCACATTCCATCAGCCACTATAGCCTGTCAATTCTGTCTTTTAAATATCTCTCAGATTCTTTCCATTCTTTCTATACTAGCTTTTCCTCTTCCTCCCTCCATCCATCTCCTACCCTGAAACAGAATCATCTTTCACATCTAATCATGTCACTTCCCTTCACCTTGCCATACTTCTCTGCCCATAGGAGGAAAAAAAAAAATCCTCTGATCTGCCTTCCCAGCCCTATCTTTTCCATCTCTTATCACCTCCTATCCACCCTGCTGACATGCTTCCTTCTCCCAAAATAACCACATGATTTCTCTCACACCTCTGTATTTGTTCAGGGTCTCCCTCTGATACCTTCCCTAGTCACCCTGGACAGCAGTTACCCCTTCTTTCCACTTAAAAACTGTGTCCCCATCTCCCCCAGAGAGCTTCTCGTACTACACAGTCATCATTTATTTGTATGTTTCCCCTCTAATAGATTGTGAGCTCCGGAGCACGGATCCACTTCTTGTTCTTTGCCTCGTCCTTTCTGCATAACGTGGAGCCAGCACCCTAGGTGATTAATGAAGCATTTGTTGAATCAGAGAGTGAGCTGAAAAGAAAATGTCTGATAAGCGACCACCTTCCTCCCAGAAATGGGAGTTTTTTAGATGTAACCTTGTGATTTTGGTAGCAAGTCTGATGATGAGTGCCTTTCTCAGAAGACTGAGAACTGATGTGAGAATGTCTATAAAAGTCCTTGAATATCTTATATGTGTCAGGTTCAAGCTTTAAGCAGCACATCAAAAAACTAGACAAAACAGTTGTTTTAGCACTTCTAATGTGTATTCTCTTTCTAAGAACGATATCAGGTTCCCTGTAAGGCTTAATGTAAGACCTCAGAAAGTATCCTAACTGTAAGTTTTGCTTTCAACTCGTAATTTTCTGATTATTTTTATAAACTTGATTCTTGGCACTGTTATTGTCAGCTTCGTATGCCATCCTCGCAATGATTATATTTGGAAAAAATAGTCCAACGCAGCTAAGCCCTTAGCTTGCAGTAAGAGGCAGAGGAGGCTAAACAGCCACCAGGGCACTGCCTGGGGCTGCTCAAGTTTAGACAAGCACATGCATGCAGCATCACACAGCTTCTTGCTAGGTTAACTCCTCAGTTTTTATTCTGTGGTAAGTAATGTCACCTTTTACTTTTCAAAACACTAAAAATAGGTGAAACAGCACTGAACCTATTGTTTGTTCTCTCCCACTTCAGGACTTTTTTTTTTTTGTCCCAGAGTTTCTCAAATCCTAAATTTCCCTCTAATTGCCAATATTTAAAGTATGAGAATTTTCCCTAGAATTTCCTGTACAGAAATTGGGTATGGGGTTTGCAGGAAGGAGGGGTCAGAGGGAGCCTGAGAGTTTGTTTTGAACATCTGACAGCACTGTGGTCTGAACTCAGTTGCCCTGTTCTTCAGTCCCTCCTATGGATGGCTGCACTGATAGATGGATTCTCCTAGGGGAGCTTCATGGATCAGCCTTCCATCCATTACCATGTAGCAGGATTATAATTTACAGCCCAGATGGTGACTAACTACCCCACCCCCCCATTTACTTCAGTAAAGCAGCAGAGATATTAACTATTAAATTGCTTCCCTCTTTTTAAAATAATCGATGCAATTTGCAAAGGGCTCTGTATAAAAATACCTATAAAAACATTAGAAAAAGTTAAGTTTCATCAGACTGTGAAGAATATTATACGTTAAAATGAAAAATAAATAACCACATGGTCAGGCTTCTCTTTCTTGGCCCGCCTCTGTGTGGAAACTAGGTTTTGAGGCACAAATTCTGGTCAGATTACTGAATTTTCATAAGAGGGTGTTGGCTCTTTCCTTTCCTTGGTTGATTGTTAAAGCTTACTGCTCTACCTCTTATAGGAAAACCCAGAATATTTGCATGTCAGGTTCTTGCCAATGGAACCTATAATTCTTAGCTATTCAATAATTGTGAAAGCTCAAATGTAATAAGTACTGATCAGGGGAGATTTCCTGAAGAAGATGTAGTCCATACGCTTTTGAATTAAACCAGGCTTTCAAAGAGCTGTTTAGATGGACTCTCTTACTATAAGTATTACTTTTCTGGAATACTTGGGAATCTTACCCTGTATAGAGAGGTACTCTAAAAATTCTCCTGGGAAAGATGCTACTGTGTTTGCAGTGAGGTATTGTTGAGGCTATCTTAAAATTTTGTGTGGATTAGTGGAAGAAGGTCCAAGTAAAAACTGTTTCTCCTGGAGAATGGGTATGTTTTTTATCTTACTTGAATAATTAACTGTCTTTCTCTTTAATTTGATCCACAGAAAGTTCTGGTCCAAATTTGTGAACCATCTTTAACAGTTGTTAGCATACAAATTATTTTTCCCTACTGGCTTTTACCTCAGGTTATTTTTTGTTTGTTTTTTTGGGGGGTGACATTTTATTCTTATTTTCCCTTCACCTATTTATCTATTGTACTGTGTGCGTTTTTCTCAACAGCCTCAAATCATAGCACAAAGTCCATGTGTCTGCCTCCTAATATATATCTGTTTATTGACATCAAGTTAAAACACTGAGCTCATAATATTCAGTCTCAAATAAAACCATTATATTATCAGTTTTGATTTTTAGTATGTAGCTATGTTTTTGAACTCTTCAGATCTTTGACAGCTTCATAATGTGAATACTGGACAGCATTTATTAGACAGGATATAGAGACCAGATGACGCCTAGAAGTCTTACTGTGTAATTTAATCCTGGGTGCTGTGTTGTTTGGCTTCACTGGACGCCGAGTGTGCATATATAATTAAGTGCGCATGTGTAAAAAGCCCAGCCCTGATAGGAGGAACATCATTAGCAGAGATTAGATTTGTCTCCCCAGCTGGGCGATGTGCCTCTGAATTCCACGGGCTTTCCCCACTATAAATTATTAGACTGACTCAGCTGCTGTTCAGTTCCCCTCTGGCTGAACTGCTTTTGCTAATGCTGTTAAGCTGTGGCTCTGGAGGCGAAAAGTCCTGAAGTTCTAGCTATAGCTTCTTAATGAAAAAGAAAAACTTCCCTCCTTCTCGTATTCACAGGATAGCGGTATATAGCCTTCTCAAATCAAAAACAAAAGGCAAAATGGAGAAAAAGGCAAACTGTGTGCCAAACTTCAGCTACATATACAGAGCTTTGAAAATTGGTAGTAGATGGAAATAATTCCTATCCAGCTAAAGCAAATAGGAGTAATCTAATCCAAAGAGTTTACTTGGGATCAGTTCAGAGTATCTGACTTCAGATCTGCTGCTGTTCTGAAATTGGTGAAATCTAAATGAATTAACCCCACTTAGACAGCACTCTGAACCAAATACAGGTTCAGGGCCACACGAGGTTCTTGTCTGAAGTTCTTCAGCAGTAATAATAGTAGACTAATAATATGAAAACCTGTACCTTTTTAGTACAGCATGAAGCACAAGGCTTAGCATCCTATACCTACCAGCTGGCTGGGTAGAATTCACAGCTGCAGTAAATGATCTGTTTCAGTTTTTTTCTATTTGACTACTAAGTCTATGTGTATGTTGTACTAATGATGCAATTCAACAAGGTCTGGTGTCTTCTATGATTTTATTGCCTAAGATAGCCAACTTACTGATATAGTAAGTTATCTATGTCTTACTGATATAGATAAGCCTAATGGTCAATCTATCCATTGAAGGTCAGGGAGAATAAATGAAATGCACAGAGCATATAAAAGCTGTAATTAAGTACGTATTTTAAATCTTTTTTAAAAAGTCATTAACAGTTTATTCTTACCAACCCTATTAACAAATAACAAAATTGTCTGGCCTGAGTGGTAGTTCCCCACCCCCTACCCCCACCTCCTTTCTTTGCTTTTCTTTTGGGGAAAGTGTTTAATAGGCTGAGGAATAGGATTAAAATATAAAGAACAAGGAAATCAGAGAGCAATGGGCTCATCCACTAATCAATTTTCACGTCTGTATATTGCCCGGCACAGTACCTAGGCTCTTAGCCACCAGCGTCAATAATGGGAGAAGCAGTAGCAGCTATGCTTACACTCTGCATAAACAGCAGTTTAAAGAATGCGTGAATTTAAGATTAAATACTGGATGTGGTTGAGAACTTATTACCTTCCCTCCTAGTAGTGAAGGCTTTGTGAAGAGGGGAGATTTTAAATACAAATGATTAAGAAGGGAGAAGCTGAATTTTCAATGAGCGGGAAAATGTCATTGTAAGAACAGGTGAAGGACTTAGCAAGTTTCCAGGAAGGGATCTTGTATATAGTTACGTACCATTGTCAGTGAAGGCAGAGAGGAAGCCCACTGGTGGGGGCGGGATCAATTCTAGGGGTACGTTGGTGGCGGAAACGCACATGCGAACATTAGAACTGCTTTACACATACCAGGCTGTAGGCACTAACTAGGTGGGTTATCATTCCAAGTTAGAGTTGGCAATCAGGCCAGCCGCATGGGTGTGCCGGGCAGCTACGCAGGATCCTGTGCTTGTTTGTGTGCTCTGCTGTCTCTATCTTGAAATTCTTAATAGTTTTTGAACAAGGGGTCTCGTGTTTTCATTTTGGACTAGCCTTGCAAAATTTTGTAGCCAGTCCTATTGGCAATATATAAAATTGTCATAAGCCCTTAGATGCTGTTCTCACTAGCCATGTACCTCAGTAGGTTGACTGCTTCCTGTGACATGCCCCTTTTTGCCCAAAGGCCAGCCTGTGTGTTCCTTCCTGGCTACTATTGAATTTCTAGAATTGGCTCTGAAGAACGTGTTTGTACCAGTTAATGACTTAAAGGAAACTCTGCCTCATTTTTTTCCCAAAACAGTGTTGTCTTGCTAATAAAGTATATATATATATATATATATATATATATATATATATATATATATATATATATATAATTTAATAGTATAATAGTATAATGTAATAGTATAATAATATCAGAAACTGCATATTTTGCTCACTCCAGTTACTGTGGACTTGAACAAAAGTTTTCTGAACATTGCATGAGTAATGATTAGTGGTTTTTATGAAGCCAAATTCTTCTGAAAAGAGACTTGTAGCCTAGCATTCAATACCTTTCATGATGTGACACCACCCTATAGTTAGAGCTGTGCTTGTACTGCCCTTCATGCGCCTTATGGTCCAGCTATTCCAGACTGCTTGCTATTTCTGGAAAATACCATTTATTTTCTTGCCTGCCATTCTTTTCTTTATGAAATCCTCTCTGACAGGAATGGCACCCCTGCCTCCCCCATCCTCCACCCTCCACCTTCCTCCACCCTTTCTCCACCGGCGTGACTCTTACTCTTCCTTCAAGGTCCCACCTTGTTACTTTAATGTTTTTTCCTCTATGAAATTTTCCCCTGAGAGTCTCAGTCACTGGCCCTCATATGTGGGATCTGAACCGGGGCCGCTGGCGTCCCAAGCCAGCTCTTAACTACCGCGCCACTTGGCCGACCCTCCCCTGAGAGTCTCAGAGTTAGTTATTGCTCTCTCTGCTGTGCCGTGGCTCATACAGCTCTTGAAGACTTACTTAATTCTGCCTTGCACTGTAGTTACTTCTTTCCTTGACTGTCTGACACCCTGGGTTGTATGCTCCTCAAGGGTAGGATTGTGTAATCTGTCTGTATTCCATCATCCCCAGCATCCTAACACAATGTCTGGCACATAATCAGTGCACGATTACTGAGTGAGTATCTTAGTCTGTTTGGGCTGCTGTAACAAAATACTGCAGACTGGGTGGCTTATAAACAACAGAAATTTATGGCTTACAGTTCTGGGGGCTGAAAGTCTGAGACCAGGGTGCCAGGATGGTTGGATGAGGCCCTCTTCTGGGTTGCAGGCTTCTCATTGTATTCTCACGTAGCAGGAGGGCAGGGGAGCTCTCTGGAGCCTGTTTTATAAGGGCACCAATCCCCTGCATGAGAACTCCATCCACATGACCTAAGTACCTCCCAAAGTCCCCACCTACTAATGCCATCACCTTTGGGGGTTAGGATTTTAGCATATGAATTTTGGGGGACACAAGCATCAGACCATTGCAGTGAGTGAATTGAAAGGACTACTCTAGTTCCTTTATAGTATTATTTTATGGGTTTAAAGCACTGGTTGTGATTCCCTAAAACAAAACAACCAGTTGACATGAGTCGATCTTCTTGGAAATAATTTGACTTCGAGAACTATTTGTGGAAGAGAGAAATAATAAAAGCAGGACTGTCACTGGGAATGAAGCCCTCAGAATTGTATAACGTAGTGACCCTGGGTGAAAGAGTAGTGCTAGTCCAGTAGCAGAAAAGATAAAAAAGACAGGAGGGCCCCAGAGTAGTCAGGCAAAATTACCTAACATACTTTGAAGTCAGAAAGACAGGAAACCCTAAGGCACCACTTGACTCTCAATTTCACCATCCCTAACCAGCAATTTAGTTCTCAACTTTTTTTTTTTGTAGCACGCTCCCTTAATTAAATTATAATGCCATGTCAAGAAAAGTCTTGAAATATAGCTAGTAACATGGCAGCCCTATTAGGAATATGCTAAGTACATTTTTATTCTACCACTTTGACTCTGAAAATAAATCCTAGCTATTGTGAAATTTTAGTCTTTCTTTTGATTCTACTTAAGCTATGTGAGTAATGAGAGAGCGAGAAAGAAATAAATCAGAATCTGAATCTCCTGGGATTCAAAAATAATCAGGCTCTTCTTTGAGCTTCTCTGTGACCACAGCCAATCATGCCTTTAATTTTGTCCCATGGGATTAGGTATATGTAGTCCTAAGGAAAATGCCGGCCGGCCAAGTGGCTCAGTTGGTTAAGAGTTGGCTTAGAGCACCAGCTCTGAGCAACAAGGCCACTGGTTGGATTTCCACATGGGCCAGTGATGCTGCGCCCGAGCTGAGCTGTAGCTGAGCTGCCAACAGGTGGCAGGATGGCTCAGCTGGTGTAACAAGATTGCCTGTTCCATGGTGGGCTACGCCCACCCGCAACTAAGATTGAACACAGCACCTTGAGCTTAGAGGCTACTAGCTGCCTACGGTAAGCAAGATGGTGACTGGCGCCCTCCACAACGAAGATTGAAGAACAACAACTTGGCTGGTCCCCTTCCCCAATTCCCCAACACTGTTCCTCTCCTCCAATTCCCCATAAAATCTTTAAAAAAAAAAAAAAAAAAAGAAGGGCCGGCCGAGTGGCGCATTGGTTAAGAGCTGGTTTTTGGTTGCCAGCGCCCCGGTTTGGATCCCACGTATGAGGGCCAGGGACACTGCCCTCTATAGCTGACGGCAGCTCCACCTGGAGCTGGGCTGTGTGAGCCCCAGCGATGGTATAGGCTGCAGCCCCTGCTGCAGTGGGCTGCCGTAGGCTACAGTGAGTGGCCAGCAGCCAGCGTGAGCTGCCAATAGCCGCGGTGAGCAACATCCAGAGGCCGGCGACCTATCTGCCTCATCCGGGAAGAGCGCAATGACGCGATGCCAACATGGACCAGTGAAGCGACATCCTCCGCAACTAGACTGAAGAACAAAAAGATAGCAACTTGTCTGTTCCCCTTCCCCGATTCCCCAATGCTGTTCCCCTCCCCCAATTCCCCAATAAAATCTTTAAAAATAAAAAGAAAGAAAATGCCATTAATTCCAAACCTGGGCTGTCCAAAGTATTGTAAGTGCGTTAGTTTCTAAGTTACTGGGACAATTAGCCTTATTGTCATTTCAGTGATTAGAAGAAGGCCATGTAGTAGTACACTGGGTATAAAGACTTTGTGATTCCTCATTGGTATTTAATGACTTATTTTCATATTTTAAATTTTGATGTTCAATTCATATCAGTCTAATAAGGTTGAATGGATGCCCAATCACAAAACCTATTCTTGCTAGTGAGTCTACTTGTTTTTATGCTGGGCAAGTAAAGCAGGACTCTGTTGGGGCAGCCCAATAGCTCAGGTGGTTAGAGCGCAGAGCTCATAACGCCAAGGTTGCCAGTTCAATCCCCGCATGGGCCACTGAGCTGCACCCTCCACAACTAGATTGAAACAACTACTTGACCTGGAGCTGATGGGTCCTGGAAAAACACACTGTTCCCCAACTTAAAAAAACAAGGGCCGGCCGAGTGGCGCGGTGGTTAAGCGCTGGCTTGGGAAGCCAGCAGCCCCGGTTCAGATCCCACATATGAGGGCCACTGACATTGCCCTCAAACAACAACAACAACAACAACAAAACAGGATTCTGTGGAAAAGTCTTTCAAATGAAAGTTGGAAATTGTAGAGTGGGGTAGGATCGTTTCAGAACAGATGCGGGGTATATTCCTACAAAATGTGTATCTAGTAAATAACGGTAAAAAGTAATATTAAAAGCAGACCTGGTAAGGAAAGAAAATCATAAGTGGACAATAGAAACACTTTGATTTGCCTCAGTAAGTGAGAGAAAGGATTTATGAGCTGATTATGTGTTTGTCTGTGAATCCTCAGAATATAACTGATGCCTTCTTCCTTAACCATTTTCTGCCACTGGAATCTTTACCTCAGCATTTAACTCAACACAGATTCTGGGGTGGGAAACTCTAGGGACAGCTTTTAGATTCTAAGGACATGTAACCTTGACTGTGCTAAACTCGTACCTTATTTTATTCTCTAGACTCATGCTTAGCAACTTTCATTCAGAGGTATCTTTGTCTCAATAAGTGTCAAGGATTCTAAATACAAAATTAATTCTAAAGTGTACATAAATGGAAAGTCTTAACTGTAAAGCAACGTGATTATGTTTTAACAACGTTTGCCATGACTTATACAACTAATAGGGCTTTCTCTTTATCAAGGGCATCCCAGTATTATAAAAGTGTCAGGAAAAGTATTAGTGTCCTTGGAACACTGAGAGTTTTGAAGGAGGCTGTTAGAAGGCTATTGGTGTGCCTTGGCCATTCTGTCACTGCTCAGGTCAGCTTGGGGTGCCTTCAGAATGCCATTTGCAGGTCTTAGTACTGGAATTAGTAGGGGGAATAAAAGCTCAAGTGGGTCCCCTCTCCCCCACCCTGCCCATGTTGCATTGTTCTGTTTTCTAGCCTTGTGATTTTTGTCTTGTCTATCAATGGATTTCATATAACTGGAATCATATGGCATGTAGCCTTTTGTGTTTGTCTTTTTTCTCTTAGCATTGTGCTTTTGAGATTCATCATGTTGCTGAATACCATATCTTTTTTATTCTTTAATTTGTCTTGCTTTCATCTCAGTGGGATTTGGTGGAGGGAAGGAGGAACCAGAGATAAGATGTTTATGTATGGTCTATCACATTTAACTAGAAATCTTATTTAACAATTTTAAGGGGAAAAAAATCAGAAAATGTGAGTGCAGTGTGAAATCTTTCAGTTTTGCAATTAAACTTATTGCAGGAGCCAAGACAACAGAGAGAACCCATTTGAAGATGTCTGGGTCTTGTTTACAGTAAGCACTCAATAAAATGCCTGTTAGTTTGATTTGAATCTACAGCAATCCCAACAGGGAGTTTTATGTTATCTTCAGTGTACCAATGAGATATTTATGTACCTTGTTGAAGATTTCACAGCTGACAAGTGGCAGAGCTAGGGTTCAAATACATAAGATCTTTCTGACTTTAAATCCCACATCCTTTCCTATTACAACACATTATAAGCATAATGTAATCAACATGGGAGAAACAACTATTTAAATTATTATGAGCTTCATTAAGATCTGGTTCATTACAGTCCTGTGAGAAACCTTGATGTAATGGTAGGTAATGGTAGGTTATTCACAGATGGGATTTGCTCAGTGTACTGTGTATGGTCAACTCACTAACATGTTGGGCATCATAAGGGGTCTAGCAATGAAATAGAAAACAGTATCCCCCCACCAGGGGGCAGTGACTTTTAGAGCATAATTCTGGGTGGTAATAGTAAAAAAATGTCAAGTAAAGTTGGAGGTAGATCAGACAAGAACAACTGCAGTGATTCAAGGTGTGTGTGTCCTGCCATTGGAATGCTGCCTGAAACTTCTAAGACCCATAAGTGCTGAAGAACAAAAGTTAATATTTATAAAATCACTGTATACAAATTATGGAATCTTAGACTTTAAGAATATCAGGTAGATAAAACTTGAAAGTATTTTGGAATAAACTTTTAAAAGTATTACTTTTAAATTTTGAAAAGGTGGTTTTTGTTTGTTTGTTTGTTTGTTTTTAACCTCAGTTCATTAATTCATAAGACCTTTGTTAATGTTAGGTTCCATGTTAGATGTTGGGAAAAACAGTCCCTACTCTCAGCAATCTTTTCTTCTAATGAGAGAAACGCATGTGCTTTAGAGATAATCTACAGTATTAGATGTGATAAAACATTAACTACTCAAGCAGATTTACTAAGAGCTATGAGAAGTGATGGTTAATGAGTTGACTAGGGGCTTTATACCAGACACTGAGACAGGAGAAAATTCAAATTAACTAAACAAGTACAATAATTTAAAAAATGATTAGCATTTCAAAAGGATTTTCTACGCCAAATTTGTCAGTGATACTTCAAATAGTAACTTCTATTGGGAGTTTTTAAATGGTAATGTTTTTTAAAATGTGATTTATATGCAACTTTTTAGGAACACGTGTATTGAAGACATGCGCTTGTCATAACTTTAAATTTTATAATTTCTGAAGGGAGGCATCTAAATATGTCTTTAAATTCCATCCTCTGTAATATTAATGTTTGTATTGAGACACTACATACTGTTTCCTATCATGAATTGTTTGTTATTCTGCATTTATTATTCTTTCCATTAGAACTGTCTTATAAATTTATTATTTTTTAACACTTAGAATAAATATTTAATAGTAATTGATGTTCTTCCTTGTCATCCTCATCTTGGACGGATGGGACTCATCAAGGATCCTTTAGTAGTCTGCAAACTTAAGCTATATATTGGGCATAGAAATGGAAACTATACCTATGAATAATTAAATAATGGGTTTGGATTACCCTCTAGTGCAAAGTCAAATACACATTCCAAAATAGTGAAATGAGACAGGTGAAAAATGATTGATCTTTGCCAATGTCAAATTCCTATTCTTGGTACAGTTCACAAATGTTCTGTCAGACATTTTCTAGGGTACTATCTTGACTGAATCATTACCTTAAAAAACGAAAATTTAGGATTGCTTCTGTGACCAAAAACAATGAGAAGGAAAAATGTAAAAGTCTAAAGCAATAGGATGTTTCCCTAGCATGGTTTTAATTATATCACTATTAAAATTGCACATTGGATCCAGAGTCTCGAGTTCTTGCTCCTGGAGTTTTTATCCTGGTTGTCTGTAACACAGTCTTCTCTGAGAACTTACAAGAGCTTTTGGTGATTGGGTAGAAACTTCTGGCCCTATTCACTCTTCCCTCCATTAGCCCTTCCTTAATTTCCTGCCTTTCACCTAGTACTGTGATTAAGAACTTCAAGGAAGGGCAATTTTAAAAATAGCAGTAATCCAATTGTAATTTTTAAATTCTCCACAAATGACTGTTGAAACTACTTGACTGGTTGAAAATTATTCCTTTGACTCTTTTGATGATTTTATATACCTGGCTGTAGACCCCTGGAAAATCCTTTGGAAAAAAAAAAAAATCTTTGGGCCGGCTGAGTGGCGCAGTGGTTGAGTGCTGGCTTGCGGAGCCAGAGACCCTGGTTCAGGTCCCACATATGAGGGCCAGTGACACTGCCCTCAAAAAAAAAAAAAAATGGAAAAAAAAAATCTTTGCTTTAATTTGGTCATGACAAACCATCATTAGAATGAGCTGTACTGAAATCATTTCATCTATGTGTATTACTAAAATTTGGTAGTAAACCTGTTATTTTAAAGGAGGTAATGGAGTTCTATGCATTTAACAAATCAGCATATACGGAGGGAAACCACAGTTTTTAAATTCTCACAAAAAACAAAAAAGTCTATTAATATGAATAAAGCACACAGAGCACTGCTATCCAATAGAGCTTTCTGCGATGATGGAAAGATTCTATTTCACACTGTCCAATATGGCTGCCACATGTGGCTTCTGAGTACTTTAAACGGAATAATGTAACTGAGGAACTGAATTCTTATTTTATTTAATTTTAATTAATTTTAAGTTTAGTGGCCACTTATGACTAGAGGCTGCCATATTGGACAGTGCAGGTATAGCCACATATAACTAGAAGCTATCATTGGAAAGTGCAAGTATGGGGTTCAGTGTTAAAACAGAATGAAGTAATAAGCCCTACAGAAAGTGGACATATTTTAATATTCTCCACTTGCCTTTATTTGTTGCTAGGAATTTTTACCTCTTGTTCTAAATACAGAACCTAAGTTCAAGGTAAGATGTGAGTCTAGTCTATACTTTTCTTAGAACTTTTTTTTTTTTTATTTTATTTTTTGAGGGTAGTGTCACTGGCCCTCACATGCGGGATCCGAACCCGGGCCACCGGCGTCCCAAGCGAGCTCTCAACCAACGCGCCACTCAGCCGGCCCTTCTTAGACCTTTTTTAATTAAGTAGAAGCCCATTATAATATTGACAGTAGAGTGTTGTGACTAAAGGGGCCTGCTTGGAATTGTACTCAGGCTCAGGCTCTGGAACCTAAGTGGAATCGGGTTCAACTCCTGTCTTTACGACTTAGTAGTATAGATCAGGTTTTTAAACTCTCTGTGCCCCAATTTTTTATCTGTTATTATCAGAAGTAATAATAGCACCTTTCTCAAAGAATTGATATGAGGATTAGGGAAGTTAATATAGGAAAAGTGTTTAGATTGGTGAGTGGCAATAATCTTAGTAAATGTTAGCTATCGTCATTAACATATTGTTTGTCATACCTCTCTCTCTCGCGCGCTCTCTCTCTCTCTCTCTCTCTCTCTCTCTCTCTCTCTCTCTCTCTCTCTCTGCATGTAAGGTTCTCCCATCCAAAAAGTAAATTGCAGGCCAGCCGAGTGGCACAGTGGTTAAGTGCTGGCTTGGGAAGCCAGCGGCCCTAGTTCGGGTCCCACCTATGAGGGCCAGTGACACTGCCCTCAAAAAAGGAAAAAAAAGTAAATTGCATCTAAGGTACTGAGTCTAGATAGGAAGGAAAAGAAGAGGGACATGGTACAGAGATAAATAATACTTGGATTCTACTCCTAGTGAATTTACAAACTAATGAGAGTGAGTTATTTCTCTTGAAAAATAGAAGTCATGACCCACTCATTGCTCCCTCCAATTCTAACAGCTTATGATGCTATCCTATCCTTCCTAAGCAGTGCAGGGATGGCAGCAGGACCCGTGACAGCTTCTTGCTAAGTATACGTAGGACACGCTCAGGAAGAGTGCAGGATCTGCAGCTTTGTCGAAAATTCCAGCCCTTGTTGGATGACCTTCTTCTATAGCTATGCTCTCCAGGTTCTGGTAATCATTTTTGCCCTGCCCAGTTAAGAGCCTCCTGGTTATTACTAGCTCTAGGGAATAGCATCCCTTTTGCTTTTCCTGCCTCTGCCTTCGTAAACTCTCTTCATTTGCCCCATTTGAGTGTACCATCTATTTCTTGCCTGGGCCTGGGCTAACTAGGGTCCTTCAACAACTTCTGTGATGGCGCCTGTTTCTGCTATCATACGAGTATGGACAGTGTTCATGCAGCTGTCAGAACCTCTTAATTCAGAAAAATGATTACATACAGCATAAAAAGTTTCCTTCAGTTTAATCCCTAGTATATTTCCAATATGAATTGATCTCTAATTATATTTTGCTTATTGTTTTTCTTAAGAAACATACTTAGTCTACAAAAGGAAGATAGATATGACATAGTAAACAAATATGGTTATATGTTAGCATTGTGATATTTATTAGAAGTAATTATTAAATATGTTTTTATTCTCAACATCAAATTACTAACTTGTGCTTTTGAGTTGTTGGAAAAGCCATGACGCATTTTTGCAGTGAAAAACATGGAAAAAGTACGTTCATGACTTTTCCGACAACCCAATACTTGTACTATTTCCTAGTTAGGGGATTAGTAATCTCCCAACATCTATAATTCTTCAAATTATATCCAATTTTTTTTCTTTTTTTTTTTGCAAACAACATAGAAACTACAAAAGTGATCAGAGTGGTCTCAGGGCCTGGGGCTAATGAATAGTGATGTCAAATTCTAGGCTAACCCATTGCTTATTTCTGGGCTAAGCTGCTCTACTTAACCCCTTGGAAATAAATGGTCTTTTCATTATAAAATGGACATAGCCATCCTTTGGAAGAACTTGATCTGACATATATATGGAGCATATTGACATATATCTTTTCAGATTTTTCTAGTTAAATATTTAGATAGCTAACAAATATTAAGGTTTCACTGTTTGTTAGGTAAGTGTGTTTATTACATATTCATTATCTCATGTAGTCATCTAATATATTCTGTGAGGTGAATTCTGTTGTTTTCACTAATTATAGATAATGAATTTGAGACTTAGAAAGAGAATAAGGTCAAGATAATGATTAATATTTGAATCCAGGTCTATTTCCTTCTAGTGCTTTCCCTCTTAGCCCCTCACAATATTACCCTCTATATGATGAAGTGCATAGAAAGTTCTGGATTGATTTATTGGGAAACAATATTAAAGTTTGTATTATAGCCCAATTAAAAAATTAATTTTAATTTAAAATAATTATTTTAAAATAATTTCAATTGTCATTTTACATGTTCTCTTAAACTGTTTGTCTTAAGGAGACTCATAGATTTCCAAAAAGAGAGGGGAAAGGCACAAAGTAATAAGAAAGGAAAAGAAGAAAAGGGACTAGCGTTTATTGAGTGCTTACTATATACTTGATGTTTGTATCAGGGACCAGCTCAAGTTCATAGTTCTATGTATTCTATAATCCTCCCTTTTCTTTTCTTTTTTTAAAATTAGGGTATTTATTCCTTTTCTATGAATAAATGTCTTTCTCAGAGTTCCTTAAGATAATTCTTTACCAAATGTTGTTTTTGTGATCCTAAATGCAAGCATTTTAGTGCGTTAGCATGTAATACAACTGGACCTTACAACTTGGAAATAGTCAAAACACTTACATATGCCCTTGTCTCTTCATCTGTCTTGATTTTCAGTTCTCTTAGTTACAATTATGCTACCTTGCCAGCTTGAATACGATTCTTACTAGTAGAAAAAGTAAAAACAAAGTAGGAGTCATCAAGTTTTGCTTCCTCATTGTCATCTAGTTTTTATTCATTTTGCTTTTCCTTTTGAATTTATAATTACTCCTAAGCCTGTTTGCAAGCTTCAGCATACACTGACAATTAGGTTTCCTGACAATGTCCTTAACATTTCATGTCATTTGTCATATATGCAAATATAGGAAGGTTGGCTCATTTGTCTATGTGTTTAAAGCAACAAAGATTTGAATTGAAAACTTTAAACAAGTAATGCATGCTAATAATAGAAACTTAGGAAAATAGAGAAAATTTAAAAGAACAACAGTAATAACCACTATTGACCTTTTAAACCTATTTTTCTCTTTTCTTGTAATATTTATATAATTTTTTATATTTATTAATTTTTGTATATTTAAAGGCATATATGTCTTTATCTTATTTTTAAAGACATTTTAATTGAATTTGTTTAGTTGTTGATTTTCTTCATATGGCAAAGTCAGAGTTAGGTAGGAAGTGTTGATTCTGGTCTGAAATATTAACATTAATATTAGTATATATTATTTATCTTCAATTTATAGAGATTATAAAGAAATCATTACTTTGATTGAGAGATATGTTTAGCCCCTGATTTGCCTCAGAACTTTCTATTTCTTGATAAGTTTATAGTCTACAATTCTGAAAATGAAGCATCTTTATTCATTTTAAAACCAACATTGTAAGTAGACTTATTTTAACTTAAATTATGCTGTATTTATAGGTACTAGTATGTAGAAGGTAATCCATCAACATGGAGGTTTACCTTTTTGTAATTTTTATTTTTTGCTGGCTTCAGCATACTTCAATATTATCAAACATTCATAATCTTAATCAAAAATATAGGTATATGGTAGGCCCTGAATCAATATTGTTGAATCATTGAATGAAAAGTTATAAAGAAGATGGGATGAGGTAGATCAGTGGATTTGGTTAATGTAAGTTTATTATCCTTTCAAATAAGAGTTTGATGGTTCTCAGGTATGAGAGGAATTTAGGGGTAAAAACATGATTGTAGGCTACTCTCTTCATGTGATTTTAAATCACATACTTATCATTTTAATTCCATTAGAAAAAGCTATCTAATTTTTTCAAAATTCAAATCAATATCTCTGTGACAGACCTCTGTCCTGGGAAGATCATTTTATGTTACTACTATGAACAAGTAACTCAATCCCAGTTTTAAAATATCAGAAATCTTTCGTATGCTCTAAATACTACCATATCATTTTAGAGAAATGACCAGAAGGTTAGGATGGCAGTGTTCTGTTTATTTTAAGACAAGAAAATACCAAATAAAGAGAAGACAGCTTGGGAAGAGTTCAACATCAATTAAGAAATCTTAGTAATAAGGCTGCAGTTAAATTTTTATTCAATTTTAGTCATCCTGAAAACTTTATCTGTGGGGCAATATTTTCCAAAAACTTTGATTTACTCGTGTTTATAATGTAAAACCCAAAATGATCTATAATAAAATTATCCTTTCTTAGCAACATGGATAAGTCATATTATAAAATAAACACAAGAATTCGAGGGCCATTTGGCTTCATTGCCTCTTCCATTCCTCTTTTTCTCTGTGCTGGATCCATCTTGGCACAAAGCCAAGGTAATTTCCAGAATTTGGCAGTGCCCAGCAAATGCACAGCTGCTGTTGTCTCCAACCCTTGCCTACTCATTTTGCACAAACCACTTCCTCTCAGGGCTGAGAAATTCACAGGGCAAGGGAAGTGTGCCTGGAGGGCAGACCTGGAAGAACTCCTTTGTGTTCCTGGCAGGTTCAGGGGCACTCGTGAGGGTAGCAGCAGCATCACCTGACCAGCTGTCCTACCCACAGAGCTCCCTATGGATAAGGGTGACATGCCAACCTCACCCCTTTAACCCGTGCTCTTATCTTTTTCCATTTGGCATCCAGTGTTTAAAAATCTTGCCTCATTTCCTTTCTGTCCCCCTTCCGATAAATACTAGCTTTGGCTTTTCATGAGTGAAAAGATCCAAGCAGTCAGTTTCCATGAGGGTACCTGAGCCCAATCTGGACAGAGAGAGAGCAACCGAGAGGGCAAAGACAGAGGCAGAGATAGTGGCTGCTTGTGTTCCTTCAGTTTCCACTCACCAGCTTCTTCACTGTGCAGTAGCAGTGGGTGGGTGGATATACAAACACAGGTAAAATTTAGATATTGCTATCCTCCTACACTCTTCTTAAGTGTAGAGTCAGCTGTGATCATATTTGAATATAGTCATGGTGATGATTCCTTTCCCTTTGTTCTTTTTTTTTACAGATTTTACTGGGGAATTGTAAGAGGGGAACAGCGTTGGGGAACCGGGGAAGGGGAACAGACAATTTGCTGTCCTTTTGTTTTCAGTCTAGTTGTGGAGGACATTGCTTCACTGGCCCATGTTGGTATTGTCATTGCACTCTTCTCGAGTGAGGCAGATCGGTCACTGGCCTCTGGACGGCCGCTCACAGCAGCTCTTGGCAGCTCACACTGGCTGCCAGCCACTCACGCTGGCTGCTGGCCACTCACTGTAGCTTATGGCAGCCCACTGCAGCTGGGCCTGCAGCCCACACTGTCACCAGTGACTCACAGCAGCCCAGCTCCAGGTGGAGCTGTTGTTCACCACCTTAGCTGTAGAGGGCAGTGTCACTGGCCCTCATATATGGGATCCGAACTGGGGCCCCAATGCTCAGAGCTGGCGTCCCAAGCCAGCTCCTAACCAAAGCACCACTCAGCCGGCCCCCCTTTATTCCTTTTTTTTTAATTTATTTATTTTGAGGGCCGTGTCACTGGCTCTCATATGTGGGATCCGAACCAAGCCAGCGCCCAACCACCGTGCCACTCGGCTGGCCCCGCCTCCCTTTGTTCTTGAGTCCCTCCATTTCGCTGCCATTGTTGGTTGAGATTGGACTGGGTATTCCTGGCGAGCAGAGGAAAGCCCCTTTGGCCACACATCTGTATACACACCTCAAGGTTTCTCTCGCCTCTGCCCACTCCCAGGGTAGTGCCGAGTCACCAGTAGCTGAGTAGCTTTTCACTGCTGTGTTGACAGGTGCAGGGTCACCCCTCCAGGTGGGTGCCTGTGCTTCCTTGGGAGGAGCTTTCGTGCATCTAGAATAACAATGACTTACTACTGTTTTTGTCATCAGGAGTCCTATCATGGCTATGAGTTTGTCTACATAAACAACCAGACTCTGGGAAGAGCATAGGATGAGGCAGGAGGACTCTTCCCAGCTCTGCCATTATTTAGTTGTTGTATTGAGCAAGTCAGCCATGTGTCTGAGCTTTCATTCTTACACGTAAAACAAGTAGATTGGACTATATTCCTTGAAGGTCATGTTGTTCCTTGAGCTCTTAAATATTGGCTCAATGTGATGACCATGCTCAAGTTCTCTTCTTTAGACTCATTCCCAGTGTCATCGGGGAACAGATCCACTTCATGTGCACCCTTAACCTCTTAGAAATGGAAAGAGATTACAAAACAAACACATGTTTTTCTAACTTCTTGTGTATGAGCTTATTCCAATATGATGTCATCCGGAAGATGTCATCAGGGAGAAACTCAGGATAAAAGTGGACAGAATGGAAAGTTACCAGGAATTTAATATAAAGTCCTGTAGTTTGCTTCAAAGAACAAATTGCACTAATAGGTGTTTGGCTGAAATTCACATACACATTTGGGTATTTGCATTATCCTCAAGTCCGATGTGAGCCAATAGCATAAAGGACATGCTGTGCTGTATAGGATAACCACCAGTCCCCACGGCAAAGGCAGACTGGAAGGAACTGCTGAGGCAGTGGCCAGGTCAGATAGTCTGAAGTCAGCAGTCTTGAGAGAGATGAGGCAGAGCAAGGGTGGAGAAGCCAAAGGCAAGAGACAGCTCAAGGTTGTGGCAGGAGATCAGCAAGAAAGCGCAATCAGGAGATCAGTAATGTCAACGTGTAGAGATGATCACAGAGGGAACGGAGTGGGGAGGACGGGCTGGGGGAAGTGGAGGTCCATTCAGCCAGTGGCTGTTGCTGTAACAAAAGCTCCAGCTTTTTCCTTCCCTCCTTCCTTCCATCCTTCTTTCCCTCCTTCCTTCCTCCCTCCCTTCCTCCTTCCCTACCTTCCTCTTTCTTCCTTTCCTTTCCTTTCCTTTCCTTTCCTTTCCTTTCCTTTCCTTTCCTTTCCTTTCCTTTCCTTTCCTTTCCTTTCCTTTCCTTTCCTTTCCTTTCCTTTCCTTTCCTTTCCTTTCCTTTCCTTTCCTTTCCTTTCCTTTCCTTTCCTTTCCTTTTTCCTTTCCTTTTTGTTCCCCATCCTTGTATTCCCAGGCATCTTCCCAGCCCCTGAATTTCTCCAAATCCTAGAACTTCAGTTGCCCTAGAAGCCCTCACATGCCCTGGCCAGTTCTGCTTCCCTGCCTCTGATAATGTTCTTTTTTCTCCCTGGTTTCCTTTCCTCTGTCAGTTTCGAACACATTGTCCTTTCAAAACTTCCTTGTAAGCCCTACCTCTATCAACTCCAACCCCCGTTAGTTAACTACTCCAGCCCCCATTATTGGATTTTGTGTGTGTGAGGGGGATTCTCTCTCACAGCTTTATATAACAGAATATGGCACATGTGTCATGGGAGGGGGCAGTCAGGAGGTGATTTCCCTTTACCAGTTTGTAAGCTTTGAAAGGAAGGAATTGTGTCTTACAGAAACTGCATGGTACAGGAGAGAGTTTGGGGATAAGGAAAAATAAACTGGTATCCAACCTGGCTCTGTGACCTTTGGCATAGACCTCTCTTTAGGCCTTAGTGTCCTTCTGTGAAAAACAGGGGAAATGATTCTATGCTCTGACTTCTTTACATAGGGCACGAAATGTTTAGATCAAGATCATAGGCAGCAGTATTTTTTAACCTCTGAAACATTCTAAGAAAGTGCGGGGTTATCATGAAAGGGACCATCGTGTTGTAAAAAAGGCAAGGCAATTTGGTGATCTGAAGTTTGAGTTAGATTTTAATTCTTGCTCTACCATTTACTTCAGATATGACCTTAGGAAACTGTCTTACTTCTCTGTAAAAGGAGAAGGACACTCTTACAGGGATTGCTAGTGCTACAGCTGGCTTAAACACCAATTTGTAAGAGCCAATTGTTAAATATTTAGAAACTTTGCATACAGATTGTTAAACTATTAGCCTGAAATCTGCCATGGTGGGAGTATTTCTACCAGGGAAATCAGCAAACACTACAAATTGGATTTTTGGGGTTTTTTTGTTGGGTTTTTTTTCTGGAGAGCTGGCTCACCAGCACATCACTGATCATGTAAACAGAGCTCTATAAATAGTAAAGCTCTTTGTCATAATTATCATTAAAAGAAGTAGTGGCAGCAGTAATGTTCTGTATCTGTAGAACCTAGCCTCGTGCATGGCATAGCTCCTAGCATGACTTCAATAAGTGCATTTTTTAATTTAACTTGAGGTCACCCTTGTATTATTTTGATACTTCAGCCCCTGAGCTAAAGGAGCACCTGTCTTTACCTCTCTTCAAATCCCTTTCTACAAAGTGTTTTTTTTTTATTATTTATTTACTTATCAACTAAATTTATTGGGGTAACACTGGTCAATAACATTATATAAGTTTCAGGTGTACAGCGTTGTGATATGACATCTGTATGCTCAATTGTGTGCTCCCCACCTGAAGCCCAGTTTCCTTCTGTTACACATATTTGACCCCCTTGACCCTCTTTGGACCCCCCAACCCCCTTCCCTTCTGGTCACCACCATTCTGTTTTCGGTAGCTATAAGTTTGTTTGTTCCTTTGTTGCTTTATATCCCACAATGAGTGAAATCATATGGTTCTTGTCCTTTTCTGTCTGACTTACCTCACTTAGCATAATACTCTCAACAAAGTGCCTTTTTAAAATCAGATAACAAAAATAAAAGCCTGGTTCAGTGCATGACACCCTCTATATCTATAACTGAGCGAATTACCTTCTTTCCAAATCTTTTCTTCTGATATTTCACATCTCTGTTAATACTATTGCCCCTTTATCCATTATCCCGTGTAGATTATCTGACAGTTATTTGCCTTCTCTCCCTTTTCCTTACCCAGCCCTATGTCTAATCAATCACTAGAACTTACCAGTTCTACCTTTTAAATCCATCCCCTCCTCTTCATTGCCATTTCTACTGCTTTGATTTGATTCAGGCCCTCATCATTTCTTTCTTTTTTTTTTTTTTTTTTTTTGAGGGCAGTGTCACTGGCCCTCATATGTGGGACCGAACGGGGGCTGCTGGCTTCCCAAGCCAGAGCTTAACCACCACACCACTCGGCCAGCCCCCTTCATCATTTCTTACTTGAACTCTTCCTCCTGATATCTTAACCTTTAGTCTTTCCCCTTCACTCCACCCTCTACTTCTATAGATGTGATTTTAAGTTACAAATCTAACCAAATCACTCCTTCACTTAAAATTCCTTAATGGGTCTCTGCTTCCTTGAGGATAAAATCCAAAAGCTTTAGCTTGTCATACAGGTCCACCATATTCTGACCTTTGCCCACTTTTTATAAGAAGTATCTCCTGCTGCTCCCCAATACTGCCTGAAATGCATAGTCTCACTTTCCTAGTGACCCCTGGTTCACCTCCCAACCTAAACAAAATTTCCTCTGTGACACCTCTAGACACACTTGATGTTTATTTTTCTGAATCCCATAGCATCCTGTACAAATCTGTGTGCCATATCTAACTATATGGTTGTTACTATCTGTTGATCTTGCCCTCTATATTATAAATTCCTAGAGGGTAGGAACCTATGTACCACTCATTAATGCCTAACGCATTGTATAGCATGTAATAGGAGCTCAATAAATGTTTAAATGAATGAATGAAAGTTCAAAGGATAAATTATTTTCATTGGTTTACTCACACAAACTATTCATAGGGTATGGAAATAAAAAAAGAAAATAATAAAATAAAGATGGCTTATTTTTATCTATAACCCCCCAATATAGGATACTATGACTCCTTATCACCTTCAGGGTAAAATCCAAACCTCTTAGCCTAGCATACAGAGCTTCTTATGGTCTAGCCCCCGACTTAATCCCCAGTCCCACCTTTCTCTACACACACATATAACGTGCATTCTAGTTTAGATTCCTCACCTGTTCCATAGTCTTTCATCCCTCCATGGCCTCATCCCTACTTTCCCCACACCTGTAGGACCCTCTCCTCCTTCTTTCACTCACCCCTTTCCTGCCTGCCTGAGGAATTTCTACACTTACTTCAAACTGCTCCGTAGTACCACCTTTAGCAACTGTCCCTAACACTGCCCCTCCCTCTTCTGGACTCCCGAGCATTTGCTTGATTCACTGTAAGTATTGTACTATCTTTGTTGGTCTGTCCTTTGCCCCATCTGCAAAGCAAGATCATCCTTATACCCTGGCCTCCAACATATTCTAGATGCGAATGCAATGTGAAGGGAAAAAAGACTATTCTATAGGGATGTGCCAAAAAAAGGTAAGTTTCTGATAAGAGACCCATGTTGAATAAAGTTAAGATTGACATTGCATGATCTGGCCAATCTAGAATAATTAATTCTATGTCTTTATTTTCAGAGGTATGGTGACCCTGAGAAATCAGTGTGAATGGGCAGATCAGAAAATGAAAAGGTTAAAGAGCTGGAGCTTAGTTATGTTGCCCCAGATTTGATTCAGTACAGTAAAAATAAATGTTGTATCTTAGGAATTTGTCCTGTTACATCACAAGACATTTATCTACATGAATTAATGAATGCCTTAGAAAGTAACGCAATATGCCAGTGGATAAAACCCTAAAGCAATGAGAGAAGATGAGCAGTGACTTTTAATAACAGAGGATGTAGTTTCTAATAAAAATATATTTATCAAAACACTTAATTTCCCTTTGGGAAGGGAAATAAGTCTTTTTTATTTCTGATTATTAACATAATATATATTATACATATGTCTTAGTCTGTTCAGGCTGCCATAACAAAAATACTATACATAGACCAGATGGCTCAAATAATAAACATTTACTTCTCACTGTCCTGGAGGCTGGGACATCCAAAATCAAGATGCTGGCAGATTTGATATCTGATTAGGGCCTACTTCCTGGTTCACAGACAGCCACCTTCTCACTTGGCAGAAGAGGCAAGGGAGCTCTGTGGGGCCCCTTTATGAGGGCACTAATCCCACTTGTGGGGGCTTCATCCTCATGCCCTGAGCACCTTCCAAAGGCCCCACCTCCAAATACCATCACAACAGGGATTAGGTTTCAACCTGAATTTGGAGAGAAGGGGCGGGGACACAGACATCCACTCTGTAGCAACATGAATGCAGAATGCTTGGACTACCTTGAAAAGCACAACAATATAAACACCCCCCAAATCAAACCACCTAGAATCAATCATTGTTAATTCCTTAGATAAATCCTTCCAGTCTTTTTTCTTGTATACATGTTTGTATAATCTTTTAAACAAAAAATTTAAAAAGTTGTGTTGTATATTTTGTTCTAACTGCTTTTATTTTATATGAACATGTCATGAACATTTTTCCATGTGAGTAAATACTCTACTATAACATGGTTTTTAATTGCTGCAGCGTAGTCCATCATGTAGATATACACCATTGTTTAATCCTCATTGCTTCAATGTTTTTATTATTCTAAACACAAGTGGAGTAGTGTGGATGGCTGAAGACAGGGTGATCTCATGTCCTCCTTCTGTCTCCCCAGGTTTTGGAGCCCTCTCTCACATCAGAACACTATTCACATAGTCCTCTGAGTGTCATCTCAGGACCTTGGGGACACTCATGGCACGATGGCAGACCCTCAGGAGTACCTGAGCTGCTCCTCTTCCCCACACTTACCCTTGAGTGAAAACAAAACCTTCAATGGACTACAAGATGAACTTGCACCAATGGGGAACCACCCTTCCCCCACGCTCCTTAAGGACCAGCAGGAAAAGGGGGTAGCACATACAGAGCTAACTGAGGGCATGAATAGCCCCATCACCACAACAGTGTTGACGAGCGTAAGCGAGGATTCCAGGGACCAGTTTGAGAACAGTGTCCTTCAGCTAAGGGAACAAGATGAATCAGAGATGGTTGTGTCCCAGGGGAACAGCAGCACTGTGGATGGAGAGAGCATGAGTGGAACTGAAGACATCAAGATTCAGTTCAGCAGGTCGGGCAGCGGCAGTGGCGGGTTTCTTGAAGGACTATTTGGATGCTTAAGGCCCGTGTGGAATATCATTGGGAAGGCCTATTCCACTGATTACAAATTACAGCAGCAAGGTAAGCTAGAGTATAGACTTGGAAGATACTTCCTGTGTAAACACACCACCGTCATTAACTGATTAACCTTTGGCCTATGGATAAATTAAAGAACTAGTGCTCGATAAATACCCCATATCAATTTCCCATAGACCTTCTGAATGAAACAGATTTACCCTTTGCTGGTTTTTTTTTTAGTCGAAGTCCATCTTTTACGGTTGTCTAGTCCATTGGTATCCAGAGTAGAGTACACATAAGACAATCCGTTACGTTATAAGGAAGAAAATGTTAAGGCACCTGTTCCTTTTATCTCATCATTTCAAATTTCTGTTTTTATACATGCTTTCATATATTTTTGGTTTTTTTTTTTTTTTTTTTTTTTTTTAAAGATTTTATTGGGGAATTAGTGGAGGGGAACAGCGTTGGGGAATCAGGGAAGGGGAACAGACAAGTTGCCGTCTTCTTGTTCTTCAGTTTAGTTGCGGAGGATGTTGCTTCACTGTTGGTATCGTCATTGCGCTCTTCCCGGATGAGGCAGATCGGTCGCTGGCCTCTGGATGTCGCTCATCGCGGCTATTGGCAGCTCATGCTTGGCTGCCAGCCACTCACGCTGGCTGCGGGCCACTCACTGTAGCCTATGGCAGCCCACTGCAGCAGGGGCTGCAGCCCACACCATTACCGGGGCTCGCACAGCCCAGCCCCAGGTGGAGCTGTTGTTGTTAGCTGTAGAGGGCGGTGTCACTGGCCCTCATGTGGGATCCGAACCGGGGCCGCTGGCATCCCAAAACCAGCACTTAACCAATGCGCCACTCGGCCGGCCCTATTTTTGGTATTTTAATAAAGCCATACAGATATATCATTTACATTTGTTTTTTGTTTGTTTTTTGTTTTTTGTTTTTTTTTATCTGAGCCATCCTGCTACCTGTTGGCAGCTCAGCAGCAACTCAGCTCGGGCTGGGCATCAAATTGCTGTTGCTCAGAGCTCAGCTCACACTCTTGAGCGAGCTCTTAACCAATTGAGCCACTCGGCCAGCCCAGATATATCATTTATAAATAAATCACATACTGTTTACATGTTTACATTTTTTTTTTTTTGAGGGCAGTATCACTGGCCCTCACATGTGGGACCGAACCAGGGCCGCTGGCTTCCCAAGCCAGTGCTTAACCACAGCACCACTCGGCCGGCCCTACATGTTTACATTTTCTAATTGAAAGTTTATACAATCAAAAAGTCTGATGGCCACTGGACTAATTCAACCCAGAGAGAAGCTACATGGGGCTGCCCCTGAAGACCACAGGCCTGCTTTAGGTTGTCGTAAAAAGAAATTAGTCACAGTCAAGGCACAGAAAGCTCACATTTTGAGGAAAGACAAAATATCTAACCATTCTTAGGAAGCATTATTTCTAGATCCCACAATTTTTTAGAAGGCAAATTTTTAACTCCCATCATTGTGTAACATGCATATTTATATATTCCAATTCAAGCATGATTTTAAAGTAAAGAGAACACATGGCCCTTATAACCGTATTTGTGTTCTTTAAAATAGCTTTTTTCCCTGATAACAAAAGTAATATATGTAGAAAATTTAGAACATACAGGTAAGTTCCCCCCCCTAAAAAAAAAAAAAAAGTTAAAATAATATGTGATCCCCATTCTCCTGAGAATAACTACCACTAATATTTTTGGTATATATTGTGTCAGTCCATTTGAGTGTATGTGTGCCTTAAAATAATAGAGTCATACTGTTTTTCACTTTATATTGTGGTAATTTCCCACATCATGGAATATACTTCGTTAGCATCATTTTTAATAGTTATGTAATATTAAACTATGTGCACATGCCAATATTTAAGCAATCCTCTATTGCTTGACAATTTGTTTGCTATTTTTAGTGATTATAAGCCACATTGCAACGAACATCTGTCAGTTACTTAATTTCTGCTTGTATCTTTGATTACTCCCTAGGATAAATTCCTAGAAGAGGAATGATTGGGTTCAAAGGGTTTGTTACTTTTAAGGCATTTAATTCATCTTTGTAGCCTTCTGTAAATGACTCAGTTGTTATAAGTTCCCTCATTAAGAAATTCTGGAAAGAAAAAATATGAACCAGGAATAAGATAGTTCTATTGATTTTTATAACTGAATGTTGGACTCTGTGGCCTTCCCTTAAAAATATATTCATCTCTTTTAGTCAACTGTTGACAGCTTTTCCACAACAACCAGCCAACATTACTCACCATGAACCACTTCTCTCATGCATTCTACTTTTCCTATTTATGAAATACTTTCTCCTAAACCAATACCAACTTCTTCCTCTGTACCCCTCTCCCATAAGGATATTGGGATTTACTAGTAAATCTATCAATTCTGGATGTACTTTTCAGGATTTGTCAACCACGGCATCCATTCCTGCCCTCACATGTGGGACCCGAACTGGAGCTGCTGGCTTCCCAAGCCAGCGCTTAACCACCTGCGCCATTCGGCCCATGATCTTAAGATTTTAAGGAAATTAAAAGACCATTCATTATCACACAAATGTTGGTGATTCATATGTAAAACAGTATTACTGTTTTTTAAATGGGGAATAAAGATAAGCACAATGAAGAAAATAAAAATGACTTGTCATTCCACAATACAGATATAACCACCCTTAATTTATTCTTTTTTTAAAGTTCCCTCTCCTCTGCCTAGACACAAATATCTGCATATGTGATAAACTACGTTTGGTTTTTAGGATCTTAACTTGTCCAGTCTCATAATTATTTTGGTGGTAATTTGGAGTCTCAGGATCCAAATGCAACATTGAGGTTCAGACTCGTAAAAGGTATAACAAACACATTTTTTGTTTGGGAAAAGGATCCTTTAAATTTTTCTTATTGTTCTACAAATTTGTATTTATTTGTTTTCTTCTGATTGATTATGTGACTTTCAGAAAGACTTATTTCAGAAATAAATAAGAAACAGTCCTGGTCAGCTTAAGTTTACAAGGGTACAGCAGCTGCCTAACTCTTCAACAGATGACAAGATATCCTACTGTGGGCTGGTGTTGCTGTGGGCTGTAAAAGAGATTTGCTAGGCAGAAACTATGTGTATTTCGTTCCTTGTCAGCTCTGGGATCAGGGAGCTAATCTTTAATCCTGGATTATAGTCAACCAGAGGATAGCACATATAAGAGATACGTCCCCGCATTTTGGTACTTAAGCGGAAATTTCACTAGATTTTTTAAAGATTTTAATGATGTCTTCATCTCCCATTTAGTATGTTGGTAGTGAGTCCAAGTAAGATAGTACTCTGTGTGATTGAAATTTTTTATTTCCAAATAGTTCCTAGTCTCAAAGCAAGTACTGTCACAGACATGTCTGAATAAACAAAGGTGAACTTATGCATTAAAGTGGATGGGCATGTGGCTTTTTCTCAGTCGTAGGGATCATGGTGGATGTTAGAATTAAGATAGTAGTCATAGCGATGAATCAGAGAGAAGGTAAAAGCTGGGGAACAGTACCAATGAGACAGATGTAAAAGCAGCAGAGTCTGGGACTAACCTTGGAGGGAGCACAGCAAATTTCCATTGTTACGAGGTTAGTGATCTTGCTCGTCAATGATCTAGGCCCCCAATTTTTCTCATCCTTGTTGCTAATGTGTATTTTTTTTCCTGCCATTTCCTGTTCTTTGGCTCCCTACTAGATATTGGCAGGGACATTGGGACAGGACAAGAGCACTAAATCACATGTATCAACTTTTCTTCTGGTAATAGTCTAGTAAAAAATACAAAGGTGGTTGAAGTATTACTTTATTTTACACTCTATGTTCTTTTTTTTTTTTTTTTTAAGAGGGCAATGTCACTGGCCCTCATATGTGGGATCCGAACCGGGGTCGCTGGCATCCCAAGCCAGCTCTTAACCACCACGCCACTCGGCCGGCCCTACACTCTGTGTTCTTGAATTACCAATGCTATCCCCTTTATTTTTCCATGGATAATTAAGACTTGGCTGAATAACCCAGGCATAAGCCATTCCTTATTATAATATCTTCAAACTTGGTAATTAAGTGCCAAATGTATTTGTCATTTGTATTTTAATAATTCATTTATTTCTCATTTTATAAAAATATGAAATAAAAGCATTATTTATTAAAAATATAGTGAATTACAATGTAAGCATTATGAAATGATATAAAAAGGGTTATTTAACAAATTGTGTTAGAATCACTAAATAGCAATATGGAAAAAAATTAACTTACATCATTCCACACCATATACCAAAATAAACTCCACATGGATGTAAAGGTTAAACTTTTAAAAAGTCAACTACAGATTGATTTTAGAAGATAGAGGAAGCAGTAGAAGAAGTTACAAAGGAAATGACAGGTAACTACAAAAATATTTGGTTAAAAAAATAATAAAATTAAAAGGCTTTTAAAAATATACTCTCTTTATAATTTCAAAGAAATAGAGCGGAAGCTCCTTCAAGTTTATGAGAACTACAAGACCCTAATCAATAGATGGACAACGGATAAATTTGACAATTCGTACAAACTAGATGTATTAAAACAAATATAAAGAAAATATTCTACATCATTGGCAATTAGAGTAGTACAAACTCATAAAATGCTATTTTATACCTAATTAAATTAGCACAGAAAATAATTGGCAATATTCATTGCTTGCAAAGTCATAGTAAAAGGGACACACTCACGTTACTGCTGTCAGCAAAAACAAGCAAAATCCTTTTGGATAGCAATTTGGAATGTATACCAAAAGCCAGGAAATTGTACTCTAACCTAAGGATTCAGCCTGAGAAAATAATATAAAGAAAGAAAAAAGTATTTTAATTTCAAATTTAAATTAGCAAACGAAAAGATAGAAACACTCAAGTACTAAAAAAGATAAGAGGTCACAATAAGTAACTATTAGAGCTTAAAATAAAAACTATACAATATATGCATACATGGGGAATACATAATACATGAAAAAGAAAAAAATTATACATCACATGCAACTTTTAGATAGCTGTATACATATGAGCAAAGACTAGAAGAGATTAAAACTAAGAATGGGATGGGATATCAGATAAAATACACGTTTTTCTGTTTTTCTGATATTTTCTAATGTTTCTAGTATTTAACAGGAAATAAACATTGAATAAATGGGGGGGAGACACCCAAAAATTGTCTAATTTTAATTGTTATTGTATTGAAAATTAGGGTAATGGGCTTTTATGAAGTTATTCAGTACAGTACACCGTTATGGTCTTGTCCCGTATCCTATAATAATCTTTTATTTCACCTCCAGAATGATCAAAATGACACTGTGTTTAGTTCTTCAGTGGATCTCTAATAGTAAAACTCTCTTACAGTATGCCATCAATATGTGCATCCTGTGTGTGCTGAACGAATAAGCCTATGGGGACAAAATTGAGACTGCTTAAGATACTTAATACCTGTCAGTCATTAGAATCCATAAAGATATTGAAAGAGTCAAGCCTATAACTTACTGCTTCCCCCCAAATCTCACTTGGTATCATTTGTTGCTTTGGTGATTTCGTATTAGTGAGTGGTTTGTATTTTAGAGAGATCTGCGTTTATGTAGCAGCTATTCAATTTCAATAGAGCAGAAAACTTTAATATTGCTGATATCAGAAGAATAGGATGAATGCCCATGATATAAACTATCCTCACTATATGTTTTTCTGCTCAATGTAGTTATATTTTGAAAAGCATGTTTTAACCATTATAATGAGAAGCCACATTTTATTAAGAATCTATAGAATTTCATGTCTGTTAAGGCAGAGAAAACTAGAGAAGAGGGCAATGCAGTTCCCTTCTAGATACTGATGAACTCTCTCTGCTCTTGCTTCATATGGGAGATGGTGAGTTAATTTGCTTTCAGGACCAGAATATCTTCAAAGCTAACTCAATGCTACCTTGTTCAGTGTTCTACAAATAGTGGCCTTTTAGTGATCAGTGATGCGACAGGAATCTGTCATAACCTTTAACATTGTCATCATCCTCTCCTCACTCCATGAGGCTCCTAGCTCTTTGATGTTCATTTCTTACCAGGCAGAGAGAAAGCACCAGCAAAAAGGGGGACAAGATGGATCAATGGATTATATTCTTCTTTTTAAGTTTCACAAGATGAAAGCATATATTGATTGAATTTTTGAAGTGCTTCATTTTAAATAGCATCTTATTCATTATCAAAGTCAAATGCACTTATGGTTAAAATTTTTTAATACAGAAAAGGATAAAGAACATAATATGAATTATACCACCAGTTAGAAAATACCCTTGTTACATTTTGGTGCCCCCCTCAAAAAAAAAATCCAACTCTAAGAAAAAGAGAAACTTGAAAATATTGCATCTATATGAATATATATATATATATATATATATATATATATATATATATATCATCATTAATGACCCTCTCAGCTACTTCACGAGAGGAAATGTAGTATAGTGGAGAAAGCAATGTCCCTGGAATCAGCCAGTTCTGGAGTTCGGAGTCCAGGCTTGCCTCTTACCAGCTCTATGACCTTGGGTAACTATTAGCGTACCCACCCTTGCTGTAGTTTTCTCATCTTGAAATAACCATAATAAGACCAAACTGGTAGGATTGTCGTAAGGATTAAACACATGAGACATGTAAAGCATTATGCTAGTATCTGGCATATAGTAAATACTAAATAAAAGGTAAATACTAATATAAGTATTATACATAATTAGGTTCTTATAAGAGTATCAGTGAAAATTCATTCAGCAAGGATTATAACTGAGCATCTGGCTAGAAATTCAAAGAGGAATAAATGACACTTACAGTGGATGATGGGGTAGGGACAGTGGTGTAGAGACAGGGTAAATTGACTAAACATGAAGACTTGAGATGAAGAGGTGGGAGTGTCAGAATACTTTTTGTTTAGAGGAGAGTGTATTGGAGATCTCTGATCTGCTTGATTTCACTGGTTAAAAATTGATACAAAGCAATATATGGGAATATCTGATCTATAATATCAAGGCCCATAGAAAGGTTACACCTTTGGGTCAGCTACCAGGTGGGAAACAAAGGGTAGAGGTCATTTTGGGTGATGGTGAAATTGGCACCCTTGGAGTGGCTTTGTAGAATGGTCCCTGCACGAATTCCAAGATCTTTTAAAGCTTGTTTCTCGCTTGTGTGCCTAGATACTTGGGAAGTGCCGTTTGAGGAGATCTCAGAGCTGCAGTGGCTGGGTAGTGGAGCCCAAGGAGCTGTCTTCCTGGGCAAGTTCCGAGCGGAGGAGGTGGCCATCAAGAAAGTGAGAGAACAGAATGAGACGGATATCAAGCATTTGAGGAAGTTGAAGCACCCTAACATCATCGCTTTCAAGTAGGTCAAGGCTTTTATTTTATTTTATTTTTTAAGAAATAGAAAGATTTTCTTTTCTCAAACATATAAGCTCCTGCTTTAAAAAGCATGTTAATTAAGAACATTTTATAGACTAAGTACTGTGTTAGGTGCTTTGGAAAGGCACCAAAGAACTATTGAATTAGAGTCATATCTGTATGGAGTTTATAATCCAGTAGTTCTTTTTGCCAGAGGGTGCCCTGCTTGGAAGGGGTGGAGATGGGACAGAGGGAGAAGGTGGATTCCTGCCAAGCAGTCAGATCTGCTAAATCAACCTCACTGATTGATAGGATAACAGAGGTCACTTTCAGATAACCTAAATGTGCTAAAATTCAGTTAAGAAAAACAAAGCTAACATCTAGGTGATCAGACAACAATTAGTCCCTGTGTAATAGATATGTTTTTTATTAGTTTCTATTAGCGTCCCTTCTTAAATATTAACTTGCAATAACAGGTACCTTCAGAGTATTTCTACCTGCCTCAGGTTTTGCTAGATCTCTTTTCAAGTGATGCCAAACATTCAGCTTTCTAGATCTAGTGATAGTAGAGTTATTGATCATAGTAAGGTACATGCTATTTTCATTTCACAAAATAGTTGTTTTCAAGATCTTGATAGTTTAAGGCTATTACTTTCATAATATTGGCAGGGATCCCTAGCAAAAGGGGGAGGCTCAAAGGTAAATTTGTGGAAAATCACCAAATTTGGCAGTGCTGAGCTCTCTCTACGTGTAATCTCTTCTGCCTGTACCTTTCCCTTGAGTTTCCTCTCTTACCAGCCTTCAAATGTTGCCTTAAGCTTGAACAAATGAATGGTGAGTGGCTTTAGAGGAGGGAAGGTAAAGAACAGGAGAAGTAGCCTTAGATGGTTGACAGTTTATGAACTAGAACTTCTTAGTACACACACACACATATACACACACAGGGTGCCAAAAAAAATGTATATACATTTTAAGAAAGGAAAAAACTATGTTGAAATTACGCTGACGGTAACCACTTTGAACACCTCTTGTAATTGCACAAGTCAAACGTGACTTGTATTCATATTTTGTTATCGGTATACACTGAGTATTACAGTTTTAAAACAGTTTTTTTCTTTTCTTAAAATGTGCCTACTTGGGTCCCGGCCGAGTGGCGCAGTGGTTAAGTGCTGCTGGCTTGGGAAGCCAGTGGCCCCGGTTCGGGTCCCACATATGAGGGCCAGTGACACTGCCCTCAAAAAAAAAAAAAAAAATGTGCATACTTGGGCCGGCCAAGTGGCTCGGTGGTGAAGAGCTGGCTTGGGACGCCAGCGGCCCCGGTTCGGATCCCACATATGAGGGCCAGTGACCTAAAATAACGTGCATACTTTTTTTTTTTTGGCACCCTCTGTATATATGTATTTCAATTCTGGATAGTAGTAGTATGACCAATGAGGCTACAGTGAAAAGTGGAATAAGTTATAAATTCCCCTTCTCTAAACTAGGAGGAACTTCTCCCAGCCCCCAAAAGGGATCCTTTCTTGATAAAACTCTCATGATAAAGTTAAAAATATGATGTGATAATTTTTTTATTGGAACCACATCCCCAAAGTAAAGAATAGAAATCTTAGATACAGGTTTTATAGACTGGGTTTAAATGAATATTGAGGCTGAGTTAAAATTTTCAAATGCTTGTTAAGGAAAGAAAAGGGGGTGTAAAAAAGAAGAGAAGCAGCCAGCTGAGATACTAAACAAAGTGCTTGCATTCATTTCCTGGGGAGAAAATACCCACGCAGGCCATGGGACAGAGCTTCAGCTGCTGTGGTGATTCTATCACTGGTTGCTCTAGAAGGGTCAAGAGGATATGAGACTAAAACAAAATGCTCTAAAAACCAATTCTCATCTTTCCAAAGATTATCATTTGAAAAGACAATGGGAGGATTATTTTGAAGCAGACTATCAGAGACTCATGTATTTCTGTCATTTTACTTCCCTGAGAGGATGCTACACCATGCTACACCATGCTAAATGGAAGGAAGGCCTTCCATTTAACTAAACTTTTAAGCTTAAATCACCAGGACACTGGATTTGAGACACAGAATATTCTATAGAGTAGCATGGCCTTTTGGCCCATCTGACATGAAATTGGCTGTGTGCCACAGGTAAGAGGGCTTTCCAGGCAGAAGTGTGTCCTAAGAGGACAGGTGTATGAACCTTATATTTTCTTCCTTTCTTTTGCTTATTCCTTTTACTTCACAGTCTTTTTCCCCCACCTCACCCTCTGACCCTCCTACTTGCATAAGCATTTTTCAGCATTTTGGACAAATATTGCCATGCTGGTGCCCAACTATTTAGGCTGAAGATGCTTGAATAGTCTTTACCTCCACATGGAAAACAATAGTGAGACTGTGTCCCTGGCCTATTACACCATGCTCTTGAGGCATTGTGCTGTGTTATGTTTGCAGCCATCTGTGCCATGGGTTGCTTGGCCAATGAATCATTCAGGACCGTCTGGAAGATGTGAAGACAAAATTAGATTTTAGTACATCTCTCTGGATACTGATTTCTGTGCTTACGGCTTCTTTTGAAGTTACTAAGAACGATGTGCAGAAGGGAAAGTGCAAGGAAAGAATAGTATATCCTTTTTTCTTCCAATTTTTAAAGCAGTCTTTTAAGAAAACCCAACCTGACTGTTCCTAATGGAATTGAGTGCCAAGGGGAAGAAAAGGTAGCAATTAGAAGTGATTATAGAGCTGTTATTTATAGCTACTAAGAAGCCTTGTCATAATACAGGGCTGATGGAGTGATTGCTCCTCATTCGTTAGTCAGGAAAGATGAAAAGTGTATAACATGTTACTGTTAGACCCTTTCTGGTCATGTTTGTGTGAGAATTTAAAATCTTGTTGAATATGATACTGAATAGCTTCCAGAAAATCTTTATTTTGATCTTCTTAAACATATTACAGTATTCCTGCCTTTTCATTTCTCTGTAATGAAAATTAAATTGGCTGTGTGTAGCTGCTGTACAGTCTTGCTCCACTGAGGTTTCCTAAAAGCCAAGTAACAGAAACTTGAAAAACATCTTTCATTAAAAATCAAGATAAGAATTCCGGGTAGCTTAGAAAATGATGGAGAGTAATAGAAATAGCTTTGTGGCATTTGACAGGCACATCAAAGCAGGGAAAATGAAGACTAACTATTAATTTCTTCATAACCCGTTATTGTTATAAGATTTTCACGTGATCACAAACCATGGTCTCTCAACCCTTTCATCGTTTATGGCAGCCTAAGAGATAGGATATGAATTGGTAGCTGGCTGAGGACTTTAGCTTGGGTATCTTATAGGTAGACTATTCGCAATTACTCTCCTAGAAAGTTGTTTTTTTTTTCTTTTTTAGCTGAGCCATCCTGCCACCTGTTGGCAGCTTAGCGGCAGCTCAGGTCGGGCTGGGCATCGAACCACCGTTTCTCAGAGTTCAGCTCGCACCCTTGAGCGAGCTCTTCACCACCTGAGCCCCTCAGCTGGGCCTAGAAAGTTTTAAAGAAAGGCATGCATGCAATTAAGGGATGGGACAGAGAATTTGCATATGGTAATTTTTCTTCTCTTTTCTCATCTTCAGAACAAAGTTGTGGTTTAGAATTAATATGACTATCCCCACTTTTATAAGGTAACAGTATTAATATAGGAATCTCCAATATGCTTGTCTACACAGAAGCTGAAAAAGTAAAAAGGAGACAGTGCAGTGCAGTCAGTGGGAAGAGCATGGCTGTGAAGTCAGACAGGCGGGATTTGGATCCCAGCTCTGTCACTTATTAGTTGTCTGATCTAGGACAGGTCACTTTCCCTCTCTGAACCTTACCTGTAAAAATGGAACAGTCTACCTTACAATGGTTTGGGCCAGAATGAATAAAACAATTAGTAAACATGTAAATATGCCTGACAAAAAGAAGACATTCTCCCCTGTCAGTGCGCTTCCTCCTACCCCTGGCCTCGGCACATGCTTGTGTGAAGGCTTTATCAGCAAAGAAAGGTGAGGAGAAGTTAGGGACTGTTTGTCAGGGACTTGCTCTGCACAGTTAGGCCTGGCGGTAGAGAGAAAAGGACTTGAATACCTTTTCCCTTCAGGGAGCCTGTAATCTATATCAGGGGAGAAAAATCACATATAAAAAATGAATGGCCCCGGGGCCGGCCGAGTGGTGCGGTGGTTAAGCGCTGGCTTGGGAAGCCAGCGGCCCCGGTTCGGTCCCACATATGAGGGCCAGTGACACTGCCCTCACAAAAACAAACAAACAAAAAAATGAATGGCCCCTGTGTAGCCTAGGAATTCAGAGAAGACAAAGGTCTTTTGGGACTGGAATGATCAGGAAAGGTTTCATGGAAGATGTCAGGGGTGATGGACATCCAGGCTGCTTAGATGTATAATACATTATGGAACGTTATTTTTATTCTAAACAGAAATAGTTTTCAAAGACTACATAATAGAGAAAAATTCTTTTATTGGGCCTCATTCTAGTTAGCTGTCTTAAATTTGAGTAATTTAAAATCCAACAAATAATAGTAAAAATAGCAATATTTTCTTGGAATTTTCTCTTTCTGCACACTATGTATAAAACCCTCTATTTAATTTTAAAAGGAAGATATTTAAATTATTCTTAGAAATCTCAAACAAACAATATCCAGCCCACACAAAACCTCAGAAAAGGGTGCTCTTTGTCCCAGAATGGAGTGGTCCCACCGGAGAAAGCACCAGATATAACACAGCATATAAATACCTGGAGTGAACAAAACAAACTAAAATAGTCTATATGCATGGTAGAGAAACCTGTACACTAGTGGGGATTTCAATTTAAGAATCAGAAAAAGTCATCTACATACTTTTAAAACATAGTTTGTATAGAGAATTGGTCTTAATGATTAAATGTACTAAATATTTCTAAAATATAAATATGCATATATGATGTCTGTATCTATGTATTTATGTACATGTCTTTGGCTTCTTGACAGGGGTGTCTGTACCCAGGCCCCATGCTATTGCATCATCATGGAATACTGTGCCCATGGGCAGCTCTATGAGGTTCTGCGGGCTGGCAGGAAGATCACGCCTCGATTGCTAGTAGACTGGTCCACAGGAATTGCCAGTGGCATGAATTATTTGCACCTTCATAAAATTATTCATCGTGATCTCAAATCACCTAAGTGAGTACTGGAACTAATTTTTCAGCCGTGCTGTTTTATTGCTTTGAAATCAGGAAATCCATCAGCCATAGCTGAAGTTTTCAGACATCGCACTTTTCAGTTCAGTTTCAGTGGGCACAGTGGGTAATTCTATGTGCATATCTTTTGGATTATTGTTGACCTACTTACTTGTCTAGATGGCAGATAGGTCTCAGCACCTGACACTAGTTTTCCCTTTTTGTTTCTTTTTAATTGTGTAATGATGAAACAAAATTCATTATCTTCAAAGTACTCACCGTCCATCATCTTGAATAATTAATGCCAAACTTCCTCACTGAAAGGCTTCTTTGTTGTTTTCCTAATGTATTCATTCCCAAAACACAGTTTTTTAAAAACTGAGTTTCAGAAATGTATACAAGAGAATAAAAATGAATAAGAATGATTAAGAAACAGAGGCAAAGAGAAAATAAAAAGATGAGAACTAAAACTTGTTCTCAAAATATACACCATAAGAGTCTGTACAGTTAGAGGTAGACTACAAATTTGGCTTTGAGCTTCCTAGAGTCTAAACAAAGAGGGAAATAGTTATATGGTTCGCAGTGTCCAGAAGAAAAATACAAACTGGTTATTTAAGAGAAGCAGAGCTGTTTCTAGTAACCTGTTTTCAAAATGACTCCTTGGCTACCAATAACCACCTTAAGATGAGTGTTTATTCAGTTTCCCAAATTGTATAAAGGAAAGAAAGGAATTGATAAAATGGTATATTTCGGTGTAGGTCCTACTTTTCAACATTATTTTTGTTACTTCTCATCACGTTTTGGTTTAGAGGAGCAGAGAAGGATTCACCTTTTTTTCAAAAGCATTAAAAGAACATAAAAAAGCATAGTGCTTTTATGGTTTACAACATTTTTTTATATCCATTATCACATCTGCTTTGATCTTAGCAAAAACTGTGAGGGATAAACAATGACGAGGACATTCTTTTTTATATAAGAGAACCTAGGGCTCAGAGCCCAAAGTTATGGAGCTCGCACTTGAACCCAGAACTTGTGGACCAAAGACTACTGCTTCCTACCTCATCATGTGAAGGCGAAGGAGTCACAAGGAATTCCGCTTCTTCTCCATGGAAGACACAAATCAGTCCTTGATTAAAGCTTCAAAGCAGCTGTTATTTATCACCATAATTTTAAACAGTATTTATTACAGTCATTAGCTCCTTCTTGCTTTACTTGCAAATAACTTTTATGTGGTGTTCATTCCTTCTGTTTACATTCTTAAGTGAACCTGTTGCTTTTGTCATTCACTATGTACACATAAAGTACCCAAAGCCTCTTTTTTTTTTTTTTTTTTTTTTTAAAGATTTTATTGGGGAATTGGTGGAGGGGAACAGCGTTGGGGAATCGGGGAAGGGGAACAGACAAGTTGCTGTCTTTTTGTTCTTCAGTTGCGGAGGATGTTGCTTCACTGTTGGTATCGTCATTGGGCTCTTCCCGGATGAGGCAGATCGGTCGCTGGCCTCTGAATGTCGCTCACCTCGGCTATTGGCAGCTCATGCTTGGCTGCCAGCCGCTCACGCTGGCTGCGGGCCACTCACTGTAGCCTATGGCAGCCCACTGCAGCAGGGGCTGCAGCCCACACCATCACCGGGGCTCGCACAGCCCAGCTCCAGGTGGAGCTGTTGTTAGCTGTAGAGCGCAGTGTCACTGGCCCTCATGTGGGATCCGAACCGGGGCCGCTGGCATCCCAAAACCAGCGCTTAACCAATGCGCCACTCGGCCGGCCCCAAAGCCTCTTTGAATGGTCTCCTTTTTAACCACCGTTTCTTCTTTGAGAATTAATTTTAGAAGAAGAAGGCAGGAAATTTTAGAATATGTAAAATCACATGCTACTCTCTAACTCCTATCCATTAAAGATTAGAGGAAGTTGTTTACTCGGTACGCTTTTCCCTCTTATGAGTACCACCCTGACCTCCCCCCCACCCCCATCCCACCCACCCCGTAGCCTTGGCCTCTTGGATTCCAAGGTAACTTTGAGAAGTCAGATCAATCTGGCTTGCTGTAAAGAGATTTAATTACCTAAGTTTAATCTTTAGGCTGTGTGACCCCAGCTTTGTCTCAGAGAAGATTTCACAAAAGTTCCAACATCACATCTTCTCTACTCTCCTCCCATACCCATTCCCTCATGTCACACCAACAGATCCCACAATGAGCAGCACAAAGGAGGCAGCAGGGGAAGTTTCCAGGGTTCCCCACCCCTCAGGGGCTTACCGCCTTTTCTGACTTTCATGGTATATGGTACCATCAATTCTCCAACTATCTCAGATAGCCTGTGACTTTTTTTTTTTTTTTTTTAGCTGAGCCATCCTGCCACCTGTTGGCAGCTCAGAGGCAGTTCAGCTCAGGCTGGGCATCGAACTGCTGTTAATCAGAGCTCAGCTCGCACTCTTGAGCGAGCTCTTAACCAACTGAGCCACTCAGCAGGCCCATCCCATGATATTTTAATTCTTATGCATTTTCACCAAGACTAATACTATTCATTCAACATACCTAAATTATATGAATTTTACATATCAGGTGCATAACCAGGGGTTGGTTGATGAAGGTATTCTAATGCAGTTGTTAAGCACTGAGCTGTTTGGTAAATAATTATTTGACATTGGCAGGGAGGGTGGCAAATATGAAGTCCCTGGTTCAGAGAAGGGAGGAGATAGACTGAGAAGTTTCCTGTTTTCTGACACCTTGATTCTTGAACTATTGGAGTCTTAAGCCTTCGTATTGTTAAAAATCAGTCTCTGTATCATTCAGCCTCTGCAACCCTAACTCATGAACCTTCTAAAGTTGTGAACAGGCTGTTTCAAGTGAGCTCAGTGTAGTGTGTGAAAATGTTCGTGTGTTGGATTTGACTGGTACCAGATTGTATTCATGTTTAAGGCTAGCAAAGGCAGTTTGCCCCAGGTCACAGTTCAGAGAACTACCATGGAACTTAAAACATGAGTTATTATACATGGCGTCTACTTAAGCTTAAATTCCTTCCTGCTTTTCTTCATCAACATTAGTAGACTCCTAGGATACTTACTAGTCTTTTAATCTAACGAATCCCTAGTATCATGATCTCATGCATGATTTTAGTTGGTCATCATTTACACAGTGTTTTAAAAGAAGTGTTTTTCTTAGTGGGTTGTCTGAGACTGGCAAGGGTGGAAACCAGTGTTTATTGAGCATGGTGCTTTACTTATCTCATTTAATTGAAATGAAAAATCTACAAGGCCATTATTACAGGTCCATAATCCCTTATCCAAACTCTGGAGTCAGATGATTTCAGAAAGGTAATCTAGTGCATTACCTTACACCTCCAGTGAAGACTAGAGCCACACCCTCTAATCAGCCATATTCATATGTCTGTAGCAAAACCTTTGATAGTTACACAAAGTGGGCTAAAGTGAATTTGCTTTATGCATATGAAAAGATATTTATACACTGTTTTCAGAGCTTTTTGCATGTTTGAACTGTGAATAAAATAGTGTGACCTGAATTGTCTCCGTCTTACAGATTGAAGAAACTGGCTTAGAAGAATTAAGTAAATTGGCAAAGGACACACAGTTAGCAAGTGGTAACGGCAGGGTAAAAACCAGGTGTAAAAGCCCACTTAGCTATACCGCCTCACCAGCATGGATGATGCTGTTCTAGTGTATAGTTAGTGTCCTAGCAATGCTGGGACTGGTCAGCTGAATTCTACAAGGTAGGGGGCAGCAAACAAAGTCGGTTGCCCATTTGAGTCATGTTTTTTTTCATTAATATTAATGATCCGGATATTTTCTTTATTTCTTTTTAAAGTGTTTTAGTGACTCACACAGATGCAGTAAAAATTTCAGATTTTGGTACATCTAAGGAACTCAGCGATAAAAGCACCAAGATGTCCTTCGCTGGCACAGTGGCATGGATGGCGCCAGAGGTGATACGGAACGAACCTGTCTCTGAAAAAGTCGATATATGGTGAGCAGCATCATCTGTGCCGACCGGAAAGCCTTTCTCACCTTCACCCTATTAGCACTTTCCTCCATCGGCACTTCTACTTTCCCAAATATCCTTTGGTGTTCCTCACTTCTGCTTGATTGCAGTCTCATATTAGCTGAGGCACTACCCAGTATGATGATATATGGTAAGAAGGATTGGGAGAGGAATTAGGGTGACGCTCTAGTCAGTAAGTCATCAGTTTGGGGAACCCTCAGAGAATATGCTAACTTTTCTGTGCTACAGACAAGTTTACTTCAAAACAAAAACATTTAGTATAAAAGTCTTTTTGAAATGTATTACATAACTCTTACCTTCTTAAATAAAATACATTAAAGTTTACCTTTTCTTGGTGACGCAGAACATCATTTCATATATATATAAAAGTCAAGTAACAGAAACTTGAAAAAAATTTTTCGTTAAAAACCAAGATAAGAATTCTGGGTAGCTTAGAAAATGATGGCAAGTAATAAAAATAGTTTTGTGGCATTTGACAGGCACATCAAAGCGCATATCTATAGATATAAATATATGATATTTAATAAATATATATATATATGTGTGTGTGATGTACTAATGTGACACAGTTTTGTGCTTTAGACCTGTTTAATGTATATAGAGCCATTTGTCCTTTTATTAAACAGCCCCTATGGGCTATGCTTTTTTTTTTTGCCTTTTTAAAGTCTTTATCAATTTTTCCTCTGAGGTTAAAAATCTTTACTATTAGGCAACTACAATATTACCACAGGGATATGAAAGACAGTTAGGGGAATATAATTAATAATGTTGTAAATATTTTGTGGGATGTCAGATGGTCACATGTCTTGTTAGGGAGACCATTTCATGGATGGAGTAGAGGCTTGATCACTGCACTGTACACCTGAAGCTGATGTTGTATAATATTGTATGCCAACTGTAACTGAATATATAGATAGTCACGGGATGTGGATTATACTGTGGAAGGGAGTAATAGATATATATGATATGGGGGGAGGAGTGGGGTGGCTAAATGGGGGAGGGGGGTTGTCACTTTGAGGGGCAAAAAGTATAACTATTGTACTGTGTTGTACACCTGAAACTAATTAAAAAGAAAAATAATAAAAGAAAAAGAAAAAGAAATAAAAAAAAAATCTTTACTATTAAAAATATACTTCCCTGTAGTTGTTTTTCTTTCATTCTTAAAACTGGCTTCTAATAACTTTTAGGCTGAAAATAAAAATAATAGCATATATCAAAACTGCATGTAACACCAGAGTAAATAAGATAAAGTAAAAACGTGAGATCATTTGTAGTTTGGGTAATTACTACCAACGTGTCCTTGCTAGGGATTATACCAATTTATGTTCCCAATAGAAATGTTTAAGAGTGTTCTCTTAGTCTCACCAACAAAATAGGTTAAACTTTTGGATTTTTGCCAACCGTATAGGTTGAAAAAACAAAAAAGTGGTTTCTTAGGTGCTGTATTAATTTGCATTCCTCTTCTTATAAGAAAGGTTATACCAGCCTGCCGAGTGGCGTGGTGGTTAAGCGCTGGCCTGGGAAGCCAGCGGCCCTGGTTCGGTCCCACATATGAGGGTCAGTGATACTGCCCTCAAAAAAAAAAAAAAAAAAGAAAGGTTATACCAAAAAAAAAAAAGATTGTACATTTTTTTCACGTTTACAAACCATTTGTAATTTCTTATTTGTGAACTATTCTTATCTTTTGCTGAGCTTTCTAATCTTTATTCTTATCAATTTATGAGTATTTTATATATTCTGTAGATTAGCCTTTTGTGTATATGAATTACAGATACTTTTCACATTTTGTTATTTTGCTTATGGTGGAGTTTCTTTTTCCATGCCAGGTTTTTTCTTAAATGTAGTTTAACTTGCCAATCTCTCCTTTTATGGCTTCTGGATTTCATAATTAGAAAAGCCTGCACCACTCTAAGATTTTTTTTTTAATTTCCCATGTGTTCTTTCAGGATTTTTGTGGTTTCATTTTTCACATTTAAATCTTTGATTCATTTGGAATTTATCTTGATGTAAGATGAAGTGTAGATTTAATTTTCCCCCAGTTGTCTCAACAGCTTTTATTGAATAATCTACTTTCCCCACTATGATGTTACTTTTATTGTGATACTCAATTCCTATATGTATTTGGTCTATTTCTGGGTTTCTGTTCCATTCCATTAGTCTGGCTCTCTATTCGTGCACCAGAGTTAATTACTGAAGTCTTATGTCTTAATATCTGGTAGTGTTGGTTACCCCTCATTGATTTTCTTGTCTTGTCTTCCTGGCTGTTTCTGTGTTCCTTGTAGCAGTATTAGAATATTAAAACTACATAGACATTTGATTAAAAATTAATACAGAACTAAAATATCAATCAGTCATTCTGTAATTTCTTTTATCCATGTTCTTGGTACTCCTGCAGGTCTTTTGGAGTAGTACTTTGGGAGCTGCTCACGGGTGAGATCCCTTACAAAGATGTAGACTCTTCAGCCATCATTTGGGGGGTTGGAAGCAATAGCCTACACCTTCCAGTTCCTTCCACTTGCCCTGATGGATTCAAAATCCTTATGAAACAGACATGGTAAGAAATATATTTCTCCCAGTATTCTCCATTACCTTCTTCCTCAACACCATATTTAAAACTTCTCTAAAACTGCAGGGGAGTCTCTACTGTGTATTTGGAATCACCTGATAGTGTAAAGACTGGGAGGCTTGGACCTACAGTAATAATATCTTGGTTTGCAAGCATAATTCATTCTGGAAACAAACTACTCGAATTGCAAGACATTGCTCGTTTAACAAGTTAAAATGTATTAGAAATGTTTGCTCATCTTGCAGAACACTCACAAACCAAGTTACTCGCAATACAAGGTTTTACTGTATTTATAAATAAATAATTTGGTATGTTTTGAAAGAATAGGCCTTAATAAATGATAGCTATTATTACTTTACCAGTCCTAAGGGACTATTATTATCAAACAAGCCACTGATCCTAGAGATTTCCATTTCACTAGTAGAGGTGTCTCATAATTATATTTTCTTCTTTTTTTTTTTTAAGATTTTATTGGGGAATTGGGGAAGGGAACAGCGTTGGGGAATCAGGGAAGGGGAACAGACAAGGTGCTGTCCTTTTGTTCTTCAGTCTAGTTGTGGAGGACATCGCTTCACTGGCCCATGTTGGTATTATCATTGTCCTCTTCCTGGGTGAGGCAGTTGCTCGCCGACCCTTGGACGGCTGCTCATGCCAGCTGCCTGCTGCTCACGCCAGCTGCCAGCCACTCACAGTAGCTCACGGCAGCCCACTGCAGCAGGGGCTGCAGCCTACGTAGTCGCTGGCAACTCACCACAGCCCAGCTGCAGGATGAGCTGTTGTTCACCATCTTAGCTGCAGAGGGCGCAGCATCACTGGCCCTCACGTGGGATCCGAACCGGGGCCCTGCTGCTTAGAGCTGGTGTCCCAAGCCAACTCTTAACCAACGTGCTACTCCGCTGGCCCCATAATTATATTTTCCTTTTGTCTTCAGTACATCAATACTGCCTGAGATACAGCCATGCATGGAGTCAAAAATGATTTTCATAAAGTAGAATAAAATCTTTATCCTCTGGGCCGGCCGAGTGGCGCATTGGTTAAGCGCTGGTTTTGGGATGCCAGCGGCCCCGGTTCGGATCCCACATGAGGGCCAGTGACACTGCCCTCTACAGCTAACAACAGCTCCACCTGGAGCTGGGCTGTGCGAGCCCCGGTGATGGTGTGGGCTGCAGCCCCTGCTGCAGTGGGCTGCCATAGGCTGCAGTGAGTGGCCCACAACCAGCGTGAGCGGCTGGCAGCCAGCGTGAGCTGCCAATAGCCGCAATGAGCGACATCCAGAGGCCAGCGACCGATCTGCCTCATCCGGGAAGAGCAATGACGATACCAACAGTGAAGCAACATCCTCCGCAACTAAAACTGAAGAACAAGAAGACGGCAACTTGTCTATTCCCCTTCCCCGATTCCCCAACGCTGTTCCCCTCCACCAATTCCCCAATAAAATCTTTAAAAAAAAAAAAAAAAAAAAAATCTTTATCCTCCTGGATATAACTTCTGAAATGCACAAACTTTCTTTTTTACTTTTAGGCAAAGTAAACCTCGCAACCGACCTTCTTTTCGGCAGACGCTCATGCATTTAGACATTGCGTCTGCAGATGTTCTTGCCACCCCACAAGAAACTTACTTTAAGTCTCAGGTAAGTCTGCAAACTTTCTACCAAGTGCTACTGAATGGAGAGACAGGGAACTACCAATGAAAAAAAAGTAACTCTTAGAAGAGAGCCATTCTGATTCTTGTAACAGTTATATCACTCTATTAATTGCGAAACAATAACTATGACACCTTACACATGTGCCATTTTGAAGTTTTTGAAGCATTTATATATTATCTCATTTGAAAAGAACATGTATCAGTCTGATTCTCATAGTGGTTTCTAGTGAAACTGTTGAAGAAAAAAGAGGAAAAGAAGATATGAAAATTGTAATGTACATATACGTATTTGAATTAGAATTATTACTGAACTTCATGAGATTATTACTTTCTTTGAAATAGAAAAACTAAAATACAGAGGAAGGAAGTTAAATACCTGAGAGAGTCCAGGACAGAAGGAGGCCTAGAGAGAGCCTTTTCTCTAACTTTATGTGTCACCTAGTATAGCACCAAATAAAATATAATTTAATGTATCTGTTAGCTTTTACTGCATTAAACCAAAACATATGGCTTAAAACAATAAGCTTTTGTTTAGTTCACAATTTTGTGGGTTGGGAATTTGGGCTAGGCACTTCTGCTGGCTTTGACTGGGCTCGCTTATATATCTGCAGTCAGTCGCCAGGTAAGCTGGGAGGCTGGCGGGTTCCAGATCGCCTCATTTACAAGTCTGGCAATTGGTTGGCTATTACCTAGAGTACCTCTCATCCACGTGGTCTCTTATCCTTCAGCAGGCTAGCTGGGGCTTGTTCACATGGTGTTCTGAGAGTGACAAATGCAGCAAGAGAGCAAGCCCCAGTGCACAAGTGATTCTCAAACCTCTGTGTGCATCATGCATGCTCATGTGTCACTGTCCAGAGCAAGTCACAGACCAACCCAGACTGAGAAACAGACTTCACCTCTTGACGAGAAAATCTGCCATACGCATTGTAAGAGCATGGGTGCAGCGAGGAGAAGAATTTGTGACTATTAAATAAATAAAAATGCTGTAAAATGTGATAAGAATGGTCTAACCACTATCCATACAATAGGGAACTGTGGGAGATAAGTATACTTGAGGCCCTTATCCCTATCAGATCCAGGCAATAATAAAAGGAGTAAAAAGGGATGAAACCATGGCTTTTGAAATAATATGATGATTTTAAATTATAGTTTTATGCCTGCAGAAACTAGTCTTATGTAATTTCTTCTCATATAGCTTTGTCTTACTCATGTCATTGTGTTTCTAAAATGAATGTTTGTACAGTGAATTCCATCTCCTCATTGACTTCCAGTATCATTTCAAAGATTCATTCTCAGAGAAGACATTTTATTATCAATTGGTGTCTCAGTCTATTCCTCATAGCCCCGCAGCTCCGTGGGTAATGAGCTTACCTACCAGGAAGTCTGTTGAGAGGAGTGCTGGCCTGGCAGGGGCATCATACTGGGAGTCAACAAGTCCTCCAATGTGCAGTACTGCCTGCCCCAACCCAAGGCTCAGAGTACGTGCTTCTCAGGTGTCTGATAAACAGAGAAATATTCTGCCCATCAGACATTGGGAAATATCTTAATAAAGGCTCCAGGGTTTTGGCAGTTTCTAAAGAATGATTAGTCAGACCCTTATCCTGTTGGGCCCAGAGTTCCAACACACTCTTTATGACCCACAAACTTAGCCCTCCCCACAACTGTGTCTTTAAATAATAAGCCTTATCCCTATAGTTTTTTTAGTGTTTCTGAGGAATTATTATGTAAGTAAAGTGTTTGATTTTAGAAGCAATAAGAAAATATAGGAGGTTGACTTCATGCCATTTCCCATGGGCTTTGATTGCATTGAGATAAACTCCCTGAGAACTATTAAAAACTATTGCCTATCTATTTGAATACATGTAGGTATAGGGCACTAGAAAACAAATCTGTCAAAGAGCTTCTACTATTTAGTGTTCAGAAAAAGACTAAGGCCTTTTGGTGAAGTGAAAGAGAATAATAGTGAGTGCTCTCTAGGAAATCTGTCAACTTGAGTATATGGTTGCAATCACAGCTTTGCTTCCTTTACAATAAAACTATACATACCACAGTTTTGTAAAGCAGTTTTTGGTGAAAGTACTAAGTCATAAGCCATTGAGGCAGTGTAACTGTACATAGTTGGAAAATTTCAAGTTCTAAACAGATTTTACTTGAATGCTCCCAGAATATCACTTCTGCAGCCAGTGTAACATATTCCGAGCGCCCCCTCACACCTGCAAAGCATGGTATAGTGCAACTAAGCACCCAGAGCCAGTGTCCTCGCTTGTGCAAACTCACTTTTAGCAACACATGCAGCACTAAAATTGAACTCAGAAAAGAAAAGGTTCTTTCGGAGCAAGAACATAAAAGGGAGAGAGGAAAGGGAGGGGAAGAGAAGGAGGGGAAGGGAAAAACTTGGTACATGGGACATGTTTTAATTTTCATTAATTCTTTCCCATTTTTCTCTGAACATAAAATTTTATCTCTCCTTAAATAACCCCAAATCCTTGCTAGTTTCTAGAATTTTTCAGGTACTTACAAGCTGATTTGTCTCTGGGTCTGAAGTTCAGTCTGTCACTAGCTGAAGATAATAAAGTATTTATGAACTAGCTCATGAGATATTAGGAAAAGCAAATAGACCCTGAGATTAAACCCCTGTCCTATGATCTTGGATAAGTCATTAAATTTCTTTAAATCTCAGCTTACTCATCTAAACAATGAAGAAATCATATCTTCCCTTCCTTGTGGAGTTTTGGTGAGGATTAAGTGAGATGATAAAAATGCAAGTATATTGAACTGTTTGATTGTAAGATATTATTCACCTCCCACATGAGTAAGTAGGTGCTTAGGCAGAGGGTAGGCACTTAGTAGAGGAAGCAAAGTAGACTCTGTGTCAATCAAGAGTTGGACCTGACAAAAAAAAAAGAGTTGGACCTGACAGCGTCTAAGTCTTCTCTCACCCAGAGTCTATGATTTCCTGCTACATAGCTCCAACACCCTGCTTCTCTATTCCTCAAGCAGGCGAGGCTGTAACTCATTCATGTCTTTTTTTACTTTTGAAAAATTGTGGTAAAATGTATGTAATATAAAGCTTGCCATTTGCTTTATATTACATACAAATGCTGAAACTATTGCCACTATCTATTTCCAGAATGTTTCATCACCCCATTAGCAATAACTTCCCAATTTCTCCTCCCCACAGCCCCTGGTAATCTTTGTTCTTTCTGTCTCTATGAATTTACCTAGTCTACATGTTTCTTTTAAGTAGAATCATACAATATTTGTCCTTTTGTTTCACTTAAACATGTTTTCAAGGTCCATTTATGTTGTAGCATATGTCAGAACTTCATCCCTTTGTATGAAAGAGTAATATTCTGTTGTATAGATGTACCCCATTTTGTTTATTCATTCATCTTTTCTTATTTTTTTTTTTTTTTTGAGGGCAGTGTCACTGACCCTCATAAGTGGGACCCGAACCGGGGCCGCTGGCTTCCCAAGCCAGCGCTTAACCGCCGTGCCACTCGGCCGGCCCTATTCATTCATCTTTTGATTCTACTTCGTTTTGACATCTATATTACGGGAAAGAAGAGGAGCAAAGTTTGAGTGCAAGAGCTTAAGTCCACTGACTGAATAACTGGAAGGCTGGAGAAGACAAAAATCTAAATGTTATGGCCTTTCCCAGGCCTTATCTGGGACATAAAGAAGATCCCATTAATGGTGGTAACTCAAGTTTCACTGGATTTTTCCCTTACTTGCTTACACAGGTCTTAAGTACCTTGTGAAGCAACCCCCACTCCCTTCCTCCACCCCCCACATGCACTGAATCCCCATAAAGAGTGGAGATGTCAAATAGCCTCATGTTAACAACATCTGCTCTGCTTTTCCCTGACTCTGGCTAGACACAGCAGTCTGGCCGCCTAGCATCTGCTGGGTACGACTTGATTGGTTAGCACTGTTTTCTGCTAAAAGACGGTAGTCCCCAGCTGGCATCCTTTGGATGCTGCCGGATCCTTAAGGCACTGCTGTCACCCACCCGGAGCTGTTATTTCCTACTGCAACTGAAGCTCTGGACTTCATAAGATTCCAAAGCTGCACATTGTTCTGGTTACACAATGCACTCTTCCTTTCCCTATTGAGTTACACTTGGTTAAAAGTAACAGAGCAGTGCTGGTTATGGCCCAATGCTTTACAGGTATTTTCGTGAAACAATGGGAAGTGCCCTTCCACTCCTGTGATGGTGGCTTTGTTAGATGGTGGCTTTCTTACAGGTCAAGTTCGTGCAGGACTCCTCCTTCCCACATGATGTGTTTTCTCTGTGAGGCTCCAGAGTCTCTGTGCAAATTGGCTTCAGGCCTGCCTACCCTTGATTTCTTTAGATATGCCCCCATGTGTCTGAATTGCAGATTAAGTGCCAATTGGAACTCCTATTACATAAAGCTTCTAAGTATTGTATATGCAATGGAACTCCGAAATTAACATCTACCAGTAACGTGATACCTTTGGGGAAAACACCTTATTAATCAGTACCTGCTGTTTTCCCACACATCCTGCTCCCTCTTCACAGGAGAAATCTACTTTCTTAATACGTTTCAACCTTCAGAAGATTCTCTTTAAGTTTCCTGTTTCCCTAAACTATATATCAGGAGGTTTATATCCTCTAGGATTTAAAATAAAAATTGATCTGTGGTATTTGATTCCTCACCACCAAAAGGAGGTAGTCCTTTTCCTGGTCCCTTTAAGTATTGTGCAGGAACCCACTGACATATTCTTGGACGAAAGAGGATGCTTCAAGGCCTAAATTTGGCTCTCTCCCTTATTCTCTTTTTGGCTTAACAACTCTTGATTGTCAACCTTTGGCTTCTTAAAGCTCAAATACTCGTCCTACTTCTTGACTTTGATCTGATGATTGAGAGAACAGCATTACCTGGGGTTCAACCAAACCTGCATTTACTGCTTAGCTACCATTAAAGACTGTTACCAAACAATGGACAGCACATTCTGGATCTTGGCTTTCTGGTGGTTGCTTGGCAGGTTTGGTGCCTGAAAGTCAACTGACTGACAGAAATCTTTCTCCAATGGTCAGTCAACATATATATATATGAAGACCTAGCATAGTATAAACAGATAACCAGATAATCACTTTATAAATAATTATAGTATAATTTTCTCTATAAAAATAAATGAGAAATGGCAAATTTGGGGAGAAAACTTCTGTAATTTCACAACTGCGTAAGCATAACTTCTTCCATGCTCTAGAGAGATCATTTTTAATATGAATCTAAAGGTAATAGAGTAGCTCCAGAGGAAGATTATACAAGTAGAAACATTTAGTTTAACGCATTTATCCCTCATTGGAAGTTAATCTCATTAGCTTGGTAGGATGGTGGTCTATACAGAATTTGAGGAAACAACTCATTTAACTGTTTTTCTAACAAACTGCCTATAGACTATATTTTAGCAAATATTTTCCTGCTTCCTAAAATTTAGATAAAATTGGCTTGAAATTCCATGATCTCTGGAAAGTCTGGTGTCCTAATATTTCTGTGAATTCCTGGAGATTTATAATTTCATGGCCACTCTGTCTCTTCCTTCTTAAAATTCTTGGCTCCCATTCCTGCCATCTTGTGGTGGTTCCTTTATATTTGTCCTGTCATTGACCCAAACATGAAGTTCAGCACCTTTCCTTGTTTTCCAGGAAAACAAAAACACTCATCCAAAGTCAGGGTGAAGGTCAAGAGACTTTACTAAACATTTAGGAAATTAGAAGAGGCTTATATTTTAACAACTTAAATCACATATTAGACATCAAGTCCTGTCCTAAAAATTTTGTCAGACTACCTACTAAGTTGTTTAGACATACTATTTTTCTTCCTCCTCCTTCTTCTCTTTTTCTATTCTTTCCCTCATTCCCAAATTCCTGTATAATTCCCTATATTTTCATTCCCATCTTCTGCTGTTCATGTCCCTTGTGTTTTCTACTCCAAATATTTTTCAAAATATTTTCATAAACACAGCCTAAGAGAAATTCTGGTGCCAATTTTAAGGAAGATCATATTCTCACTGACACATTCTTGTACCATATGGTTATTAGAGCTATTCTTTCTGGCCAGTCTTTCTCAGTCACCCATTGTGACTTCCAGAGATGATGGCTAATATGCCAGCTGTGATGTTTCTGCTGACCAGTACTGAAAGGGAACTGGAAAACAGTATTGCATGTTGGATAAAATACAAAAAAATGGGGTTGGGTGTGCAGATACATTATCATGAGATATTTTGCTATGAACTAATACTTATTGAACATCTATTCTGTAAGGATCTTCAGGAGAAATATATAGAAAAAAAATTCTTGTATATGATCCTATGGTCATAGCAGGGATTAAAATTCCTAGAATATTAACAGTCTAATTTGTCCTTGCCCAGGCTGAATGGAGAGAAGAAGTGAAAAAACACTTTGAGAAAATCAAAAGTGAAGGAACTTGTATACACCGATTAGATGAAGAACTGATTAGAAGACGCAGAGAAGAGCTCAGGTCAGCTGGTCTCTCCTTCTTCATCTCCTCTTATCCCCAGGTTTTCAGAGATTAGCTGGAACTCTCTTGGTGAATTTCATTTTCTGTACACCCTTCACCTCTGCTATTTATTGTTATTCTCTTTAAAAGTTTTTCTAAAAGTTAGCTCTCCTTTATGTCACTGCCTTCTCCTCTCCTCCCAACTCTGTTATCCTCCTTTATTTTATCTCTGCAACAAAGATTCCTGGAGCTGTTTGTTCATTCAGCCCTTGTCCTAGGTGACATGGAAGGCCAGAAATGTGTAAGATGTAGTCCCTGGTTTCAAGATGCTTATAATCTATTAAGGGATACAAGACATGGTCATAGATAATCACTGTAATTAGGCAAGATATGTGCCATGAGTAAGTATAAATGAGTGATCATGATATTAGCACTAACTGCATATTTCCATTAACATATGAGTTGTACTATATCTCATCATACTGTATTTTTATTAAGATATTACTGATACTACACAAAGGCTACTGATTATACCCAAATCGCATTCAGATATTACCTGTCGCCCTACTGGCTATTTTGTATGGATGGATGTCGTCCTTAAAAATCAACCAAATGGAAAGCTTAGATTTTCCATCTCCCACTCTATCTTGTTTGAGTCATTGCATTGGACATAGGAGCCTTAAATTTAGAGGGTCCTGGGGCAAATGCTTTTGAGATAAACCATCCTGCTTTTTATTTCCGTATGGCTGACCTTTGTCCTCCCCCAAGTTAGTCGGCTTCACGGATTCTGTGTTTTCTTTGATAGGCATGCTTTGGATATTCGTGAACACTATGAGAGAAAACTGGAGCGGGCTAACAATTTATACATGGAGCTGAGTGCCATCATGCTGCAGCTGGAAATGCGGGAGAAGGAGCTCATTAAGTATGTAGCCAGACCACTGTCTACCCTCATTGACTTGGGCCTGTCAATCAGTAGGAATGTACTGCTGTTCCATATTGCTGCTACTCAGAACTGGCAGACATTTTCCTCATTCATCCAGCATTCCTTCAGGGATGATCTGTGTACAGGCCCCTCGCCCTGGTGAGGTTTACAGTTGGTGGAATTGCCACAGAGCTGGCTCTAGGGGAACTTGCACTTGACAGGCATTTGCTGCTTCACCCTGATGAATGGCTCCCAGAATGGGTCCTCATTTCATAAAGGAGCTTGGAGTGGATGAGTGGGAGCTTATTGCCCCCTGGGGAAGTCAGGTGGCTACTGCAAGTGGTTTAAGGTATTCCTGAGAATGGCAAGAAAACCATAGAGTCCTGCCCAAAACAGCAGCTACTGAAATGGTAGGACATCTGCCATCGCATTGTGTCTCTCAGGAGGTGTGTTGGGGAAGGGAAGGTCGGCCTCGGACTCCATCTGTGAGCTTAAAGGAAAAATGAAGTCAGGTTAGTTTGACTTTAGTATTTATTGTTGTCGTTGTTTCTATTTTACCTGAATAGCAGCCTTGTTGTTCAAGCAACCTGTATCTGGTAAATGTGGCCAGAATCTGTTGGTGGAATTAGCCTGCGAAAACATTCTGCAATCTTTTCTGTCTGCAGTGACTGACATGGGGCTTTTTCTGTCATTCTGCAGGCGTGAGCAAGCAGTGGAAAAGAAGTACCCTGGGACCTACAAACGACACCCTGTCCGTACCATAATCCACCCCAATGCCATGGAGAAGCTCATGAAAAGGAAAGGGGTGCCTCACAAACCTGGGATGCAGACGAAACGGTGAGTCTGAGATACTTGTGCTGACCTGATATTCAGATAAATGAGAAAATATCCCCTTAAAAATACATTCTCAGATCATGATGGGTATGGCCACTGTGCCTTATCATTAGCGCCCTTGCCTGTAGAGAAAACAGTAGGAAGGTGAGAGAAAGTGTGTCATGGGCTCTAGGAATCCAGTCTTTATTACCTGAGGCATAGCTCCTTATTATCTTAGTATGGAATAGTGAAAAAAGAAATAAACTGGGACTAGACAGACCTGGATTCAAATTCCAGCTCTGCCTCTTATAAGCTGTGTGATTTAGGCCATATCACCTGCCCTCTTTCACCCCCATGAGTAAAATAGTACAACTATAGCACATGAGATTTCTTTTTCTTTTTTTGACCCCTAATGCACAAAATTAGGTTAATCATAATTCTTGATTTATGCAGCATTGGTCCACGCATGGCCCACTTTTATTTATTTATTTAGTTCTTTTTCATAATGTAATAAGTGCCGGTAAATCAACCACCAAAAACAAAAACAGAGATTTTGATCATTACCTATACCTAACCATATGATTCCCCTCATTCCACTCCTACATGCAACTTTTGTGGAGTTTATGAGACAATATGTGCAGTCACCTCATAAATCACATAGGTGCTCGAAAAATGGATTTTTAAATAGTTTTTTTGATTGCCCTTTTTCTTAATTATAACACATTTTCCTTATAGTTGAACCTTGAGCCACATGGGGATTAAGGGCTCCAGCCACTTGCAGCAGTAGAAAATTCGTTCATAACCTAACAGCCCTTCACATATCGGATTTCCGACCACAAATCTAAAATACTATATTAGTTTATCTTAGAAATGCTCTTCTAGTCAATTTCTCTGCAAGAGCATCATTCTTCCCAAATAATGGAGAGTTGATCTATCCTAGTTAAATTAATGTAAAGGAAAGAAATGTCCCTAAACTTGGGGTGTGGACCCAACAATGAGACTTGAGCAGAATGAAGTAAGAATAAAGGTAATGAGAAAATACAAACCGAAAATGTATTTTAAGGCTTTCAGAATGGTGGCCATTCTACTATAGCATGACTAATATAAATCTAAACTACTGATGAGTAACCCCATGGATTAATTCCAATTTTAATATTACTTACCACTCCTGACCATCCTCTAATAAAATACTGAAAAATCATTCTCAGATGGCACCAGGCAAAACCCTTGGGGAATCCCAACGCCTCTTTCTTTGAGTGTACTAAGCAGGAGCAGAGTTTGCCTGATGGCTCCTCCCTGCATTCTGCTAAAACTAAGTGCATCAGGAGAAAATAGTACCTTGTTTTCAAAGTAATGAGTTCATGTTTACTTTTATTTGTGCTGTGAGAAATATGTTGGAAAGATGTTGACACCACCAGCAAATGCTTAGTTGACAAGCTAACTGAACTTTTCCAGAAAGGCAGCCTGGGTGGGTATTAGAACTGGGAAGTGTTGTACTTTCAGTTGATGGCCCCTTTAAGGAGTTAAGTTTCAGATTACGTGGACAGTCCAGTGATTATCAAGTCAGAAGTCCAATGACCTCTGAGGAAATCAGAGGAGAAATCAACCACCACCCTTTAGCCTAGGCTTCAGTTTGTTTTGTTAATGAGTAAAAAGGAAAGAGTTCAGTTATGGATCTGCTAAGCCTGTAACAAGTGAATATAGGCTAGTAAGATAGGCCAAATATCTTATAATAAGGAAAAGCTTGGAATGAAGAAAAAAGTATTCCTTGGTGTCAAAAGACTTGGGTTCAGATTATGAGTTCTACCATTTACTTGCTTTGTTATCAGCACAAGCCAGCTAACGTCTCTGATCCCTCAGTGCCCTTCTCCGTAAAATGGATATTGTAGTAATAGGAAACAAGTGTTTTATATATGACAAAGTGCTTTGTAAACCGTGAACTGTTGCATCAGTGTTATTCTGGGATTTTTGCACTGCCAGCTTCAATAAAAGCAGCCTTCATGTGACTTAGATACTTCCCCCCTCAGCTCTCCTTTAGATCCCACCATCGCCAGGTCCTCGGTAAGTAGATGGCTCTCACTGAGCCTTGGAGGGCTCTCTTGCCTCAACAAAAGCCCCAGGGTCTCCTCCATCCAGATGCCTTCTGGGGCACAACTTGGCCAGCTGACCATACAACTGTGAATCTGAGACAGGAAGCTGCTCACAGCAGTACCTACCTATTTATAAAACCAATAGCTCCTGAAACTTCTGTGCTAAGACAAGCCTTTAACTATACTTCTGAAAGAAAAGAAAAACCTACCTCCTACTACCAGATGCCAGCTAATTACCTATATACCCTAGATATTCAAAGGCTGATCCTCAGTTCAGCATCCTCAGAGAGCATGTTAGAAATGCAGACTCTTAGGCCCCATCCAAGATCTACTCAATTATTTTAACAAGATCCTAGGTGATTTGCATGCACCGTCAAGCTGTACTCTGACTCTACAATAAGTAAGACTGGAAATTGGCAGAGTCTTTTGGTCTGGATTCTACCAATAACAAGCTGTGAGAGACCATGAGCCACTCTGGCTGGGCTCCGGGATCCTCATCTCACAAGGTTGGGGCAGGACTGGATCTGTGTTTTCAAGCAAGGTCTGGGATACCCCAGGGCCTGCACAGAGAAGCATCTCTGGGGCTGCTTTGGGGGTAGAGAGGATGAGGAGGTGGAGCCCTGTAGGGCAGGGCCTCAGCTCTCCCACCCCTCTCCAACTATTCCACTGTATCTATTTTATATACTGGGCTTCTAATAGTTAATTTGAGAAAAAGACTCTGTTGTACTTTTTTGGTTGTTGTTTTTAAAGTTTGGTCCCTCCAGCTCTGAATTCTCCTGCTGATTTGTGTGTCTGGTCCCAAAGAAGGGTGAGGCTACTCTCTGGTGGAAAAGAAGTAGCAATATGACCTGGTATCCTAGAATCTCTGCCCTGAATCATTTCATCAGTTCAGACAGCATTTATTGTTTACCTGTGTGCCTTGGAATCAGTGTGCACAGGGTTTACCTTCAGGCACTGACTTCCTCCTGCATATGGTTGGCACCTTTAAACAGGACTGAAAGGACCCCCTGCCTTTAGGAGCACAGTACAGTGCCAGGCTCGCTCCTCACAAGCCCTTCTCTTGTTGGCTTTATTCAACCTCCTGGGCTCTCTACTATTTCCCTCTCCTCTACACTTACCCCCATAATTCCCTCTTCCTTAAACATTTATTGAATGCCTACTATAAGAAAGACTCCTTGTTAGTATCCTTCACATAGAAGTATAGATATGAGTATCCTTCACATACAAGGACAGTCCCAGCCCTCAAGGAGACATGTCTGGATCCAACTCCCTGAACTTAGCCTCTTGTCTAATTAACCTGAGGTTTCCTTCTCTGGTACCAGACCTCATTCTTTTGTGATGCCTTATAGGATCTATCCGGATCCATCATCAGACAGATTTCTGCAGGTGTGAGCAAGCAGGATTCCTATGCCTTGGCATATTGGCACCAAGCTGATAGCTCATACTGTGAGGAAGAGATCAAGAAACCTGAACAGTAGAATTAGAATTGAAAGGGAATTGAGAAACTTGGCCATTGAGGCAAAGAATAAAATCCAGGAGGAATAAAGGGCATCCTCTATAAGTGGACACCTAGGTTGTTTCTAATTTTTTCCTATTTTAAACAATACTGTAACATCTTTGTGGACATCATTATCTCCATTGGATAAACCCCTGTATGTGTGACTGCCGATTCAAACGGTATATGTATTTTAAGGCTTGGGATATATTTACCCAAACTTTAATGTGCTTTCATATGTGTTTCTCCCAGGCCAGACCTGTTGAGATCTGAAGGCATCCCCAGCATGGAGGTGGCTCCTGCTGCATCCCCTTTGTCCGGAAGTCCCAAAATGTCCACCTCAAGCAGCAAGAGCCGGTATCGGAGCAAAGCACGTCACCGCCGAGGGAATAGCAGAGGCAGCCATAGTGACTTTGCAGCAATCTTAAAAAACCAGCCCTCCCAGGAAAATTCACCCCATCCCACTTACCCACACCAAACTCAATCCCAATACCCTTCTTTGCAGCAGCAACACCAGCACCCCCCTCCTGCCACATCTCAGAGTCACCATCCCAGGCTCAATATGCACGGACAGGACATTGCAACATGCACCAACAACCTGAGGTATTTTGGCCCAGCAGCAGCCCTGCGGAGCCCACTCAGCAACCATGCTCAGAGACAGATGCCTGGCTCTAGCCCTGACCTCATCTCCACAGCCATGGCGGCAGATTGCTGGAGAAGTTCTGAGCCTGACAAGGGCCAGGGCGGCCCGTGGGGCTGTTGTCAGGCTGACCCATATGACCCCTGCCGCCAGTGCAGGCCAGAACAGTGTGGGTCCTTAGACGGTCCCTTTGCTGAGCCAGCGGGGAGCAGCCCCAACCTTTTCAAGTCACCAGCACACCATCTCCTCTCAGAAAGTGCCCAAGACTCTGAGAAAATGGAAGAAAATGAATTCAGCAGCTGTAGGTCTGCCTCATCTCTTGGCGTCCCTCATCACATCACCCCCCCAGTGCTACCTCGAAAAACACGGCCCCTCCAGAAGGTAGGCGGTAATGACAACAGCAGTGTGTCTCACTGCCTTCGGGGAATGTCAGAGCCTGTCATGTTATACGTATTATGAAGCATTCGTAAAAAGTGTCCATTTTGTAAAAGGATCAGATAACAAAAGCATAAACAGAAGCATCTTTTATTTGAAATACTTTCTTTCCACACTGCTGAAGTGATGGGCTAGGGAATGCTCTTTGGGGACTACTGAACCAGGGGACTGATTCAAATGTAGATAACTTATAAATAGACCAATAACCATGTAAGAGAAATATATAATCAAAATCCTTTGGAAACCTCTTCTCTAGCCTAATCCTGAGGGAGTTGCAAGAAGGAAGGATCCCATTATAAACAGTATTCGCTGTCCCCTGTGGGTGATTCCCAGTTTACATTAATGAATCCTCGGCTTTGAGAAATCATACAGTAACCTTGTTTAATCCAGCATTTCCCTCACCTATTTGACCATACTGCCCTTTAAAAAAAACATCTATCAATGCCCCCATGGAACTAGCTTTCTTCACAGTGTATTTTGGAAAACATTGCCTTGATTGACAACCATCATGACCCAGCCAGTTCTCAGTCATGGAAACCTGTTCCTCTCCTTGTCCTCTGGCTGCCTGGGGCGTGATAGTTGCGATGCAGGCACCATAGTGGTTACAAGCACAAGCTTGGGAGTCAGACAGACCTGGGCTCCAAGCCAGCTTCTTCCACTTAGTACTTCTATGAACCCTGGTGTCCTCATCTATAAAATGGGCCTAATAATGGTGGACCCTGCCTCATTGGTTGATGTGAGGAGTAAATGAGTTAATACATGTAAAGCAATTAGAACAGGGCCTGGCACACAGTAACCTTCCAAAAGTGTGAGTTCATCTTGTTAATGAGTTAAAAATAAGATTATGTATGAAAAGTATTTAGCACACAGTAGATATCCCCTCAATTTTAAATGTTGTTTCCTGTCATCATCATTACTCATCAGGAGTTTAGTTGAAGGAATGAAAGGGCCTAAAATGTAAATGAGTATGTTTTTGGTCAGCTAGACATTTAATAGAAAAGAAGTTAAAGCTGAGGGCTACTGACTCAGAACTGTATCTCTTTCCCCACAAAACAGTGCTGCTCCTGACTAAGCATTCCCAGAGATTAAATTGTATTTCAGGATTTGGACTAATCCATTCTCTGTTCCCTCCACCCCTGTGGCCAGTCACATGTATTTTTTTGGTAACAACTTTATTGAGATATAATTCACATGCCATACAGTTCTCCCATTTAAAATATACCACTTAGTTCTTTTTCTTCAGAGTTGTACAGTCATCACCACAACTAATTTTAGAATATTTTCATCACCCCCAAAAGAACGCCTGCACCCTTTAGCAATAACCCATTCCCCAGTCCCTTCCAAGTAATGTGTATCTTTGGACTATGCTGATGCCATTTTGATGCCATCTATGAGTCTGCAGCCCACAGAACACACGCCTCATACACTTGATCTCATTAGAATTACACTCCCACAGAGCCACTCAACTTCTCTCTACCGAGATACACGCCCACGTGTACTCCTGCTCGTCTCAGCATTCCGGATAACTCCATCCCTGTCTTTCCTATTCAGAAAGCATATCAGAATGCAAGAGGGTAAGGGTGTTGGTATTTTAATTTTTTTTTTTTTGAGGGCAGTGTCACTGGCCCTCATATGTGGGACCCAAACTGAGGCTGCTAACTTCCCAAGCCAGCTCAACCACCGCGCCACTCTGCCAGCCCAAGGGTGTTGGTATTTTAGAACGGACTTTCAAAGTAAATTACCCTCAATCTTTGGTACAATTACTTGGATCTTAAAAGGGATTGTAGTAATCCAGGGCATTGTGATGCTGTGGTTAAGGACAGTGGATCTTAGTGTGGCTGTTCCTGGGCCCTTAAAAAGAAAGAGATGGACTCTTCCCTGTGAGGGAAGATCATCTTCTCAGACAGGACACTTACCCAGCCTTTCAAATCAACCACAAAGCCCTGGTGGTCACAAGGCCTCAGGTGTCCCTTCTGCCACATGCTGACTCAATAATGTACTAGCACCTGTTTTATATGCAACGTTGTATTAATGGTGGAGTGAGGAACACAATACAAGAAGATATGGTCTTGACCCTCAAACAATGTATGTCTTAGTAGTACAGATGATACAAGCAGAATAACTATAATATTAGTGGGGAAATAATTGGTACATAAAAGGGGAAAAGTAATTGTTGGGCTCTGAACAACTGAAAGATCACTTCTTGGTGGAGTCTCTATGACAGGGCCTGGAACCACTAGTGAAAATAATGATGGGAGACTACCCCAAAATCTAAGACCTTTTCTCCAGTTTCCTTTCTCTGTCACTCTCCTCTGGATTTTTTCATGGAGGCTTCACCTTCCTGAGAACAAAGATAACATTTTACTCAGTTCTGTATGTCTTTCAGAATCTAGTTCAGGGCCCGTCACCATGGACATACAGGAAAAGTTGCTAAATGAATGAGTGAAGACATGTATGTTTAAAGATAACACTCAGCAAGCTACTACTGAGTGCCTTTTGATAATAACTAAATCTTTATAAGGATTCTGTGTGTGTGTGTGTGTGTGTGTGTGTGTGTGTGTGTGTGCGCATGCGTGCGCACACACGTGAGATAGAAAAATAAAACTCATTTTCCTTGTTTTCCTCAGAGTGGAGATGACTCCTCAGAAGAGGAAGAAGGAGAAGTAGATAGTGAAGTTGAATTTCCACGAAGACCAAGGTAAAATCACCAAATGTATGTTATTGCTTTCAGTGTGTAATCAGGGGAACCCTGAGTTGATCCTCTCTTCCTGTTTAATTGTGGGTGACTTTTAATAGCGACCTTGCAGGGAAATTTGAACTCACTGTGTTCCTGGTTTCCCATTGTCATGTTTTAGCAACTGGCTATGCACCGCAAATCCCAGTTCATCAGAATTCATTTCATAGGACCTTCAAGATGAGGAGCATAAATACAGATTCATGGCTATAATTGAGAATATAGTGGGCAGTTTATGAGGGATGGCCGTGTATTTTATGGATTATTTTTTTGGTTTTTAGTGTATCTCCCTGTATGAGTCTGTTTGGGCTGCCGTAACAAAATACCATAGACGGGGTGGCATAAACAATGGAAATGTATTTCTCACGGTTCTAGAGGCTGGGAAGTCCAAGATCAAGGTTGCTGGTGAGAACTCTCCTCCTGGCTTGCAGACTACAACCTTCTTACTATGTCCTCACATGGTTGTGGGAGGTGGGGGAAGGGGAGTTCAGGGGGAGAGAAAAAGACACAGATCTTCCTCCTCTTATAAAGCCACAGTCCTATCAGATTAGGGACCCACCCTTATGACCTCATTTAACCTTAATTACCTCCTAGAGACCCTGTCTCCAGATTCGGTCACATTGGAGGTTAGGGCTTCAACATACGAATTTGGGCAGATACACAGTTCAATCCATAGCACTCTCCATGCCTTGGATGTTATGCCTCAAATTAATTATAAATAGATGAGTTGAGTCCTCTTTAACCCAGCCTTAGAAAGAACCTCTTGCTTAGCCATCGATAAAAATTTTGCTTGTAGGATTAAAAAGGACCACATACCCTTACTTCTAGCATAAACTGCCCCTATGTAGGAGTAGGAAATTTAGTTTTCCTCCCAGCAGACCTTTCATTCTGCTAATAGATATTTCGTTATTGAATAGTAAAGCTCCAAGAATTTCCTGGAAGGTTTGTATACCTGCCCAGAAACAGGAATTTCCTGCAAACCAAGGGACTCCTACTCCTTTGGTGAATTGTATTCTGGGTCCCCGCTCTATGCACAAAATTGAAATCTGTTCTCATTCCCTGAGCTGTCCCTGCCATGTCACTATTGCTGTCTCACCATCTCCTTGGACTCTGTTTTCTCCTATGCAGTGAGACTGAGCCCGAGCAAAACGTCTTTTCATTCTCTGAACTCACTTTGCTGGGATCACAACAGTATTACTTCCAGCTTTTGTTCCTATGACACACCATGAACTCAGCCGACCTAATGGCTTCCAACCTTTCTTTTTTGCTATGATGCAAATTACATTTATGTTTTTACTGCATGGTTTTGTTTTTTATATCCTAACATTCTTCTCCCTGTCTCCCTTCTGGATGACCAGCCATGAGAAGCTGAGAGCCTTACTTTCACTTCCCTTTCCTACGTGGGCTCTTTCCATGTGTCCTTCGCCCCCTACCCCCCAGCCCACCACCTGACCTGGTTATCAGCCAGGCTGAGATCATACACCATCCAAATCACTTTGTATTATGAAATACAGAAAAATCAGACAACAACAGACGAAAAAGCAGTCTTTTTTATTATTTGTTTTGTTTTTAAACAAGTATGAACTAACAGCATTCTTTTTTTTTTCTAGCTGAGCTATTGTGCCACCTGTTGGCAGCTCAGCTCGGGCTGGACATCGAACTGCTGTTTCTCAGAGCTCAGCTCACACTCTTGAGCTAGCTCTGAACCAGCTGAGCCACTCGGCCAGCCCAACAGCATTCTTATTTATAAGCCATGGGAAAGAAATGAGGAACATTTGCAAATTCTCCTCTCACCACCCTCCAAACTTTGCCTCATCAGAGCTAAACCCAGATATTAACTGGAGTGAGCCACTGATGGCTGGGCAGTGCCCACAGCTGCACAGAGAATGTTCCTTCCAAGCTCACTTCTGTTGGCAATGTTGACAGGGGTGGGGAAGGCACCTTCCAGGGCTGCCATGCCCAATGGACAGTGTAGCTGGGGTGGAGTGGAGGGTAAAGAAGGACCCTGAGCAGGGTGGGAACAGACCTGCCCACGTCTCTCCACCTTTTCTGATGATGTGGCCCTTCTGTGGGTCCAGTTTTCTGATCTAAATGAGTTAGAGAATAAAGTTCCTTTCTCCAGTGAGAATCTAGGGTTCTGTGGAAAAGAAGCATAATTTCCATTTGAACATTTCCATGCCATGCATAGGTATACACAGTATGATTAGACCAGCTGATTTTTTTTCAAGACCAGTGGTAACCATCAGCTTTGGAGTTTGGTCACATAAATTTATAAATTTCCCTCTTTATTGCTTTAAAATTAAATAGTTCCAACCTATCTGGATTTGAATCTCCCTGAAGGGCAGGAAAGAAACTAGATGACTTCTCACCAAGGCTGTGATTGACAGATGAGGTAAGGAAAGTAGTTGTTCCCGTGACTAAGTTCCTCTGGTTCTTTGTGGTTCTAGACCCCATCGCTGCATCAGCAGCTGCCAGTCATATTCCACCTTTAGCTCTGAGAATTTCTCTGTGTCTGATGGAGAGGAGGGAAACACCAGTGACCACTCAAACAGTCCTGATGAGTTAGCTGATAAACTTCAAGACCACCTGGCGGAGAAGCTAGATGACCTGCTGTCCCAGACGCCAGAGATCCCCATTGAGATATCCTCGCATTCAGATGGGCTCTCTGACAAGGAGTGTGCCGTGCGCCGCGTGAAGACGCAGATGTCTTTGGGCAAGCTGTGTGCAGAGGAACGTGGCTATGAGGTGGGGTCCTCTCCTCCCATCTCCTCTCTTCACGGTTCCCTTCCTGTACCTCTGGGGCTACAACATGGTCAGATTCCTAGGGCCTTTACAATGATTACTTAGTATATAAGATACAACTGCTCCATGCAGGAGAAGTACGGAAATACACAGAGCACTCCAAAATGAGTGTAGTTCTCCCAAACGAGGCACAAACATTGAACTACTCAGGAACCATTCATCCCAAGATTTAACTCAAATATCACCTCCTCCCAACCCCATCTCCCAACCTGGCTAAGGTAATGAGCCTCCCTCTTCCATGTCCCCACCAACCCCTGGATAATGTTGTCATATCACATATAACACTTCAGTTCAGTACTGCCTTTGGAGACGCAGGATGGCATAGTGGTTGAAATTGTGTGCCTTGGAATCTGACTGCCTAGATGCAAACCACAGTCTTTCTACGTATTGTGTGATGTTGGGGAAGCCACTTAACCTCTAGTAGATCAGTTTTCTTATCTATAAAACAGATATGATAACAGCATCTATCTCATAGGGTTGTTGTGAGGATTAAATGGATTAATAAATGTAAAGCACTTACAGCAGTACCTGGGACATAGGAAATGTTATATCAGTGGTGATACTGTTATAACTGTCATCATTATCTTTATATCTTCTTTTTCCATAAGCCCCACAAGGGCAGGACCTGGTCTCATCTGTCTTTGCCGTCCTACTACCCACCAAGCCATCACAGTGCCTGTCATGTGGGAGGTGTTCAGTATATGTTTACTTTTATATGAGTGATTGCAGGAATGAAGTAAGGTTTTATTTTGTCTTGCTTTTGCAGAATCCTATGCAGTTTGAAGAATCGGACTGTGACTCTTCAGATGGAGAGTGTTCTGATGCCACAGTTAGGACCAATAAACCCTACAGCTCTGCTACTTGGTAATGAGAGAATACCCATCCTGAAGATCTCATGACTATACTGGCATTTCAAATCCGTCCCACCCCCAGACTCTTCCCACCCTCTCCCCGCTTATTTTGTCTGGGAAGAGAGCTGCCCCATCTTTCTTACCCCTAGAAATGAGCTGCAATAACAGGACCATGAGATTTCACAAATCTCTGGAAAAAATATCCAAATGAAATTAAGTCTCACTGAACATTTCAATCAAGAATGGCAGGGATCTATTTTACTGAATATTCTAGCTACTGTAACATTGATATTTATTTTTGTTTGACATTTTAACACTTTGTACTGTAAAGAGTGAACTATATGTGATATATAAAGAGACACAATAATTTCTTGAAAAAAAAAAGAAAGAAAGAAAGAAAGAAAGAAAGAAAGAAAGAAAGAAAGAAAGAAAGAAAGAAAGAAAGAATGAATATAGGAGCAACATTCTTGGGAATCTGTGGGGCCAGAAGGTATTATTGCTGCTTGAACAGGGGACCAGTTCTTTTGTCCATAAGGGGCTGAAGAAGAGCCAGAGCAAGACATGTTGAGCATTTTAGAAAACAAAGAACAGCAAAAGAAAAGCAATTCCGGGTAACTTGTGAACAGACTGCATTCAATTCAACCAGCTTTTCCAGATGGGTGACAGAAATGAGCTAGAAACGTTTGATGATAAGCTCCTTGCACCCAAGGTCTTTGAGGGCATGTGCTTCCTCTAGGAGGAAAAACAAAACTGTATATGTGGGAGCTGGTTTCATTTTTTTGAATTTTAAGCAGCATTTGGTAGTGAGACTTACACATAGAGTCAAACCTTGTCCTCGACAAATATTTCTCTTTTTAATGCTGTCATTGTTATGATCTTGACCAATGTGTCACCTTGACCAATGTGCCATTTTCTTGTAGCCTATTTCATTTCCACCTATATGGACCAGTTTCTTTAGGGGAGATGGGGTCGGGGAGCTGAGGAGGAGAGAAGAATAAGAGAAAAAGGAAATTGACGACAGTGTTAGAAAAGCAAATGTGGAATTTGTAAAAGTACTTTGTCAGAATGTCTTAGTTCAGCTACCTGGAGAACATAGGATCACCCCTCTCTCGAACCAGGTTGCTTGTCTAGAGTGATATTGATTCAAACAGGAGAACAGACTTTGAAGGCAGCTAGGATGTGTGTGAGTCTGTCCAATGTTCAATCTCAAGCCATCCCCTTGTTTTCATTAACTCATTCTATCCTGGAAGCTTTAGCAACTGGCTATCACTATCAGAAAAAAAAGGCCAAATAAGCAACTTCCAAAAGGCACCCCCCTCCTACTTTTGTTAAATGCTATTTGTAAAATGTATTTTACTCCACTTTGGATTGCTGCAGTTTTAAATAATTCGATTTGGAAATTTGTGAAAAGAACAACTGATGCTGAACAGCAGTTGAGAAGGTTTTACATTGTCCAAAGCAAGAGGTCCTTCCTGTCTCCAGGCCATGGGCTCTGAAGAGCATCCCAGGTACTTTGTGGTGCCTTGGCTGTAAGGAAACTTTTATCTAGAATTTTATGTAAAAACAGATGTTGGCCTAGTTCCTGTCTCTGTCTCCAAGATAGGTTACTGTCAAACAACCTCTCTAGGCTCAAGACCTGAAGAAGATAGATGGCCAGACTCATTAATAATTCATCACGTTGGATGCTAGGAAAGACTTACACAAATGTGTAGTAAACCATTTCCAATGCAGATGAAAACATTGCCCTCCTCTGGGCTTCAATGATTGCATCAGCCAAAAAAGAAAGGCTGGAGGGAATTTAGAGCAGTTCCTTTTGCTTGTTTGATCCCTCCATTTGTTTACAATTTATGTTGAGATATTGATTTAAAATTTAGTGTCTATAATTTATAGCATAGGTAAGATGAAGAAAAATGTTTAACTTATACAGAGAGCAGTATTGTTTGCATTAAATTATTCCATTTTGTATAAATTCTGTAGCTGGACTACATGGAAGGTCTTAAGTTATGGCATTATTATCATTGTTATTTTATTTTATAATAATTATTATCATTCTCATTTTCTGTCGATCAGAAAGTGTGGTTTACAGTATAGCACAATGATTGTGTTTATTGCTAACCATGAATTATTATGAATTTTTATGATTTTCATGAAGGAATGAAAATGGAACTGCCATTTGGGGGCTCTCCAGTATTCATCTTAGGTGTATTCCCTCATTTTCTGTGAACAACAACAATCATCTGAGGATGCGTTTTCTGCCCTGGAGCCCAACGCATATATTGTGATTTTGACTTGATTATGAAAGGTCCTGGGTGGGCAGGTGACTGAGTGGATGGACAAACAGTTCAAAAGCTGTAAACTTTCTCAAGTTTCTTAAGAAATAAAATCATGAGACTACATTAGAAGCAAAAAGAGAATTATTTAATGCCCTAAGAGGAATGGACCTAGAGAATTTCTGCATGGAACCTGTGGGTTAGATAGTTTCAACAACTGGTAGCGTAGTTTGTAATCTCATTCCTGCCAGATCCCACAAAACCAACCTGTTTTCTCCTAGTTGGGTGTAGCAAGTAAACTAAAAAAAAAAAAAAAAAAAAAAAAAACAGGAAAAAAATATATAGATATAGATATAGAAATTTATATTTATATATACTGTATATGGCATGAGATATATATATATATATATGGCATAAAATGCGTATGAAGTCATCCTTCTCACTTAGAGGATCATAGGGAGAGAACTACCTTGAAAGGCCCTATTTTCCATCCTCTGACTTCAGACCACTATACTATGAATCGCTCAGGTTTGTGACTTCCAGGAAAAGAGAGGCTACAACTCGGTGTCCCCTTTCTGTCCAACACAAAACACCGACACTTCAGCTTATCCAGTTCTCGCCCACTTATAGTGGCAGAAGAGAAACCTGAGGGCCAGTGTCAGTCTTACAGCTTTCAGTAGTGATCTCCCTAGAAAATGTACACCCGATACCTCATAATTTTGTCAAGTTTTCTGAATTCCCATGTTGACATGATACATGACGTCATCTGTGATGAAAATGCCATATACCTATCTGGATTAGCTGGGATCAGCATGTTAGGGTAGCAGACAGCGTTGACTCTTCAGTCGTTCACTGTATTGTCAAGAGGTGAATAACATTCCACATTGAACATTTTTATTTATTTGTTAGTAGAAGGGACTAGAGGCTTCAGAGAACAGCATCTTTAGGTTAACAAAAGAAACGCCACCTCTATCCCAGCCTCGCCCTTCACCTGCCCGCCTGAGGGAGCCAGGGAGATTTTGAGCTGGTGCGGGTTTCTTTGAGAGCAGCTCCACACTGATCTGAAGAGTGTTGCCTCCAGAGCTCTGGGAATTTAAGAGCTAATTCTTCAGCCCTGACAACTGCAACAGTGCTTTAAGGAACGCCACAGGACTGGGATTTCAAGCTTCACTGTAGACCAAAAGCTTATCCCCATTGAAATGAATGTCCGCATTCATTTAACATGTCCGTATTCATTTAACATCTGTTTTTGACTGACAGCCAGATAATGAGTGTTAATTTGTGCTGCAGGTGAGCATTTGGTTCCAATTTCCATCTATTTCTAGATCATATCCTTAGAATAACAATTCCTCCTAAAATTGCTTAGCAGAGACACTGAGAAACCTGCATCCACTTTGAAATTATAACAGAACTTAAAGTTTAGAGCTTTTTGCAAGACTGTGGGGAGCATCGACTCAGAAAGTTGAAGATGATCTGGTATGGCCTACTTGAAATTTAGATATTTTAGAACTGTAGTATCCACAAATCCATCCTTCTAAAACTAAGGATATTTTTAGTAGGATTTAATAAGTACTGGACACCCATTTCAGAGCCTCATTGTGCTAAATTTCTGTCTTAGCCAAAGTAATAGATTTGACAGTTTGGGGTTTTCCTGGTAACAACCCAATTTTTAAATGCCACCCCTGACTAGAGAGCAGTGACCTCCTTTCAGTGTAAATGCATCTTTATTGATCAAATGATTTATTCTTTTTTTCTCCATGCCCTTAGTCTCAATTTCCCCCCCCCTTTTCTTAAAACATTCCTACTTGAACTTCCTGGAAGTCAATTCTCCAAAAATATAATATTTGGAAACCAAGGAATTCCCACCCTGCTCTGCAGTATGGTGTGCTATATTTTGTTTTGCTACTAGGCCAGAAACCAAAATAGCACCACATACCACCATCCACCATCACCACTCTAAACACCCAAGACCGTCGCTATTTACTGATCACCATAGTCTTTCCTACTGAGCCGGGACACAGCCTCAGAACCTCTCACAACACAGCCCTGAGAGCACCAACTAGCCCTTGATTAGAATTGGTGCGAAGGGGAGACCTGTTTGCCATCCCAGCTCTAAGCTTGTATTTGATTTCCTAAAGGTGGTTTGAGATCTTGAGTTAGCCCTGATGGGAGGATGACAGTACCACACCGTGTTCCCCTGATGGACCCCACCCTAGGGGCCTCAGGGACAGCACCTTTGGCAGGAAAAATGCCACTTGCCCCCACCCACAGCTCTTGGGATCCAATTCCAATTGAATAATCTCCAGTCACTGGCAAATTGAATTCCAGAATGTCTCCTTTTACATCATTTCATTGTGTTAAATATGTTCCTCCCTCATCTTCCATCAAGTTAATACATTAAGTCCCAGTTACTTGCTTCTGCCTTAGGCTGTAAGATTAATATACCAAAACCATGTGACCTTCTTTTTCAGACCCGGATTTGTACTGTCAGTGTGAATGTAGTGCCTGCCCAGGCAGCCAGGTGTTTCTTCTTTGCTTATTTCATAGAATAAATGTCCTAGTATACTCACCACCAATGTTGCCACCCTCACAGATTAGCACATTAAGAGTCATCTTAGTGTGCTTTGCATGTTACAGCCAATACTGCAAGTGCCAATTCAAACTGGAATGAGCTAGGCTGTGAGGTAGAGGACCCTTGTGGCACCTGGAACACTTCTCAGGGACAGGTGGCAGAAGAGGGGAGCTCTGAAATCACTGCCCTGAAAAGCTGCTCTGAGAAACAGGGCTACCCCAAAGGAATTGGGTTAAGGCATTTGGTAACTGCCTTTATCAGAGCATGGCAGGATTTCACACAGAGCCAAGCCCCCACACATATGGCAAGGCCACAGTAAGGAAACGTCTGGCAGAATCACAGAGCCACTTCACAGCACTCAGGAATGCTGGCTCCCGGCCCCAGGCTGCTGCCCAGGGACCAGCAGACAGGGTCTTCCAGAGGTTGCAGGCCTAGCGGAGTCCTAGCCAGAATGTGTCGCTATCAGGAAGACGTCTCTTACTGACCATGTCACCAGGGTAGCTCTCCATTTCCAGTGACCAGTTCTGACTCCAGATGGGGATTTACTTCGATTCTTTATTGCAATAACTTGAATTCCTTATCACTTTGGAGCAAATGAACTTTTTTTTTATGGTCAAGTCTCAAACTGAACTCCCTCATGTCTGCCCTGTGGTCTGCGGTACTGTTAGTTCCTCTGCTCCCGGTGCTGGTTTCTGATGCCGGCTCCTTTTGTATTGAACAATTGTACAACCATGGGAACGAGGGCAACTATCAAAGCAAACAAATGCATAGAATTAAACAAAAAGCGTACTTCACTGTTTTCTGATCCTGTCCTTTCCTAAAGGTAATGTTTGTGTCCTGAGAGCCGCCGTTACAAATCTCAGCATTTGCCAGAACTTTAGGGAAAGGAAGACTTTACATGTCGGAGTTTCCTGCAACGAGGAAAAACAGATGATGGGGAAACTGGTTTCTGTGGCTTTCGTTAGGTACATCCACAAAAGGAAGACTCATTTTCTTTGGTTATATAGTCTCTTCTTGATTATTGTGACAGTCTGGACAGGTACCCTGCTTCTTCCCTATGGCTTTTCTGCTGCCCATCTTATAGTTAATCCTCTGTTATTAGTAGCCCCACTGTAAAGTGAGCAGAGGGAAAAGGTGAAAATGAAAATCTGGCTTCCAAAATTTAATCTTGGTAAGACCCGAGAGTGGAGAGCTAAAACACCTTTTTTGCGATTGATTTTCAGCCAATCCTGATTCCCATTGGCAAGGGGAATTGAAAATTCACAACATGTACAAACACATACCACACAAAACATTTGTATCCATTTATTTGGGAAATCACCTTGCCTTGAAACTCACAACTGATAAAGCACATTGTTGGAGGAGGGAGAGAGACAATCTAAGGATCCTGTGAAGGGAAACGGGCTCACACGTGCCATAGTGTGCACAGCTTCCTCATCTCCCTGCTGACCCCTACTCCAGACCATCAAGAGCCTCAGTTTCCTTTTTTTTTTTTTTTTTAAAGATTTTATTGGGGAGTTGGGGGAGGAGAACAGCGTTGGGGAATCGGGGAAGGGAAACAGACAAGTTGCTGTCCTTTTGTTCTTCAGTCTAGTTGTGGAGGACGTTGCTTCACTGGCCCATATTGGTATTATCACTGCGCTCTTCCCAAGTGAGGCAGATCAGTTGCCGGCCTCTGCTGCTCACTGGCTGCCAGCAGCTCACATTGACTGCTGGCCACTCGTAGCTTATGGCAGCCCACTGCAGCAGGGGCGGCAGCCCACACCGTTGCCGGCCATCTTAGCTATAGAGGCAATCAGGTGGAGCTGTTGTTCACCACCTTAGCTATAGAGGACAGTGTCACTGGCCCTCATGTAGGATCCGAACCGGGGCCCCGCTGCTCAGAGCTGGCGTCCCAAGCCAGCTCCTAACCAACGCACCATTTGGCCAGCCTGAGCCTCAGTTTTCAAAGTCCAGTTTGCCTCCTCCTCAACTCGACCCTTATTAAGCTTCCTTTAAAGCAACGCATCTTTAAAAATGAAGTCCCTGTAGTGTTTTTTGGATCATACTATGTCCAAAAAAAATGCTTGGGAATTCATTCTTCCCAAGAATGAGTACTCCCAAGAATTCATGTAGAACACGTGGCTTTGACTAAAGCCTTGGCAAGACTGTTGACCAAGCCAAATCAAACCCTGAAGATCATACCCAAGGGTGATAGTTCTGGTAGGAAATGATGAGTTCTCCTATAGGGTACAGAATCCCAGAGCTGGTCAGGTTAGGTGCCAACGTCCTTCTGTCCTTGGAAGCATTAACCCAAGTTGGTGCTAATTCAACACTGCAGCTGTAGGAAGCAATGACACCTAGATAATTGAAATACAACACAACATAGTAACCCAAAACCGAGCTTTTAGATTAAAAGATAAAATATAATTATTCCTGTTATTCTCAGCCAATGATAAATTCAAAAACATTCAGAGGGGACACTGACTAATATCTGAGCACACAGAATTCATTCTCCTAGCAGCAGGACGGAGAAGGGATTTCTCACAGAAGGGAGATTAGAAAATGTACTGATGGTCATTTGATTCAGGTGATTCAAGGGCCCTGCCCTGTCCAGATGGATAAAAATTTCTCCATAACATATACCAACTTTGCTCCATTCATATTTAATAATCTGTCTGCAATCAGCTTAATTGTTAGGACAGTCAACCAAGAGAAAATGTGACATGGTAACATCAGTGAGTCTGAACACAAAGAGCATCACAGAAATCACTGTGTGTTTGAGCTGTCTGTGGGAGTTCTAAGCAGTTTGTCAGCTTTTTTTCCCTTGGTTCATGGAAGAGGTAGGTCATCAGCAAAAAAAATACAAAAGAAACACTCCTCAGAAGACTAACAAGATGAAGAGTGGTGTCAGTGACGTGGGTTCACATGTCACCATGTACGCTAACATCATACACCACGGACTTAACAGGAGAACACCGGTCACAACAGCCTGTCACTTTGCAAGAGGCACTCTGGACAAGGATGGTCAGCATCCTCTCCAGAGGCAGCTCAGGGCTTGGCAAGAGGCAAAGACAACAGATTATCCTGAGTTCCTTGTTAGTCAATAAAATATAAACAGGACTTTCTAAGAGGCCATCCATTTCACAGAGGGTCCTGCTAAACCAAGGCTGATTTGAGAACCTAATATAATTCACCTTTTAGGGCACAGTGTCCTTGATGACAGACAAGACACTGCACACAGATGGAGTGTCCAAATCACCTGTTGAGGGTAATTAGGAAACAATGAGGGGCTAGAGAGGACCACGCCCATTACACAAATAAGCAATAGAGTCCAGGGCTACAGCAACCAAAGAATCCACATCACGTGTCCTTTCTATTATTTAGATGATTGGCGTTGCTTGTTCCATTCAAATGCAGGTCTTTCTGACTAAATTTTTTAATGAGGGTTCCAGGAACTAAGGCCACCAGAGCAATGGCCAACAGCTTCAAAACAGTTTCCCAGGAGAAAAGAGCATCCAGAGAGGTCAGGGTTGACAGGATGGAGCCTGTCTGCACACAGATGAAGTTGTAGGGGATCAAACCTGGAAGAAGAAAGTGGAGGAGCCTGTTACAGGGAGGCAGGAAAAGGAAGAACAACAACCTTTCAGGAACATCACCAAGAATTCACAACAGGGACCCCAGGTCTGTTTTTTTCCCCAGCTCCTAACCCCTAAACATATTACCCCTTTCCCTTCTTCTTTTCTACTTTTTCCTTTTCTTTCTTACCTCATATACCTGCCTTGTTCAACAAAAGTGTTTACAAAAATATATACACTACAATAAGATTAAAAAAAAAATTTCAACAGGAAAAATGAGTGAAGAAGAATAAAATCAGGGAGTACAGTTAGCACAAAAAAATGCATAAGGTTAACAAAAATGCAGTTGCTAGAGGGGGCCCCAAACAGCCAAATGAGGAGAAGCACCAGCATTACAAGATTTAGTTTGTTTTTAGAATATAAAAACAGAGAAGTTTCTTAGAAGTACTACATTTCATGTTCTATCCTGTTTCTAAGAGGTTATTCCATTCAGTGGATCCCAAAAACCTGAGTGGTGCTTAACAACACTGGTGCAGTTGACAAAAACACCCCCTCAGGCTCCACCCAAGAGATTCTGGTTCCCTGGGTCTGGTAGAGCCCCAGGAGCCTGCATTTTAAAAGCCTCTCCCCTCCCCACCCTGAGATTCTGACCTCTTTGGGACCCCCTGAGAACCCACTCCTCTTCTATAGATGATGCCTCAAGATCATAGACCACTCAAGGTCACGCAGCTCCATTCCTTCCTTCTGCCCACATACCTTCACTCCAACCCTGCTTTTCCTGCTAGTATTTACTGTGCACCTACTGTGGGCTAAGTCATGTGCTTTACAGATTACTCTTGTACTCCCAGTACCTAGCACAGGCTTGGCACACAGCAGGCACCAATCACAGCTGTGGAATGAACAATCCTATTTTTCCTGAAAGTATTTTTACACGGTTTCTGGTCCAAGCCTGAGTAGATTTGAAATCAGGATTTTCAGTAATAAGCCCTTCATGAGCCTACACTCTCAGGCCGTGTGGCTGCTAAACCAGGGCTGTCCCCAGCATGACAGCTCTGAAAACGCATTGTTCCCCAGCTTCTTACCGATAAGGACAGAGAAGAAGAACTGCACGATGGGAATGTTCAGAATCGGGGCTGAGAGGTTCAAGAACCAGTTTGGCGTCATGGGGAACAGTCTCAAAAAGAGTAAGAAAAAAAACAAGCTGTTTCTGTTCTCCTCCACCTGTAGCCAAAACAGACAAGGTCATTAAGAAACGAAGAATCTCCGGGTATTGAAAATTTGTTGGTGCCAGGCACTGTTCTGGAAACTTTACATATTCTGTTTCCAAATCTTCCAACAACCCTCCAGGGTAGGGAACATTTTCCCCGTTTTTAAAAGAGGTACCTGAGGCTCAGAGAAGTCAGAAATTTGCCCAAAATCACAGAGCCGGTAATAATGGAGCCCAGATTTGATCCCAGTTCTGTGCCTCTTGGCGACATCAAAAGAACCCCTAGGGCCTCTGGAAGCACAGTGGAGGAGCCATGTGGGACATGCCTGCCTCTCACTTCCCTCGGGGCCACGAAGCGACTCTCTGGGGGCCCAGCACTCGGATGTACCCCCTCACCTTACCTTCCTCTGCAACAGGGCCACTTTATCAGGAAAGTAGAAGACCACCAGTTGTTTGCCAAACATTCTGGAGAGCAGATAGCAGCATGTGGCACCCGCCGAGGTCAACACACAGCACAGCAGAAGACCCAGCCATGGCCCAAACAAAGCACCAGCTAAAACATTCTGCAAAGAAAACAAATCCTCAGCCTCGAGAACATCTGGAGGCAACCAGTCACCTTGTCCTGGAGCCCAAGGGTCATAGATTCCCTCTACCCTCCCGGCCAAAACCCAACTCTCATTTTATTTATTTTTTTAAAGATATTATTGGGGAATTGGGGGAGGGGAACAGTATTGGGGAATCGGGGAAAGGAAACAGACAAGTTGCTGTCTTTTTGTTCTTCAGTCTAGTTACGGAGGACGTTAATTCACTGGCCCATGTTAGTATCATCATTGCACTCTTCCCGGATGAGGCAGATCGGTCTCCGGCCTCTGGATGTCGCTCGCCTGCGGCTACTGGCAGCTCACGCTGGCTGCTGGCTGCCGGCCACTCACTGTAGCCTGTGGCAACCCACTGCAGCAGGAACTGCAGCCTACACCATCACCGGGGCTCACACAGCCCAGCTCCAGGTGGAGCTGTTGTTAGCTGTAGAGGGCAGTGTCACTGGCCCTCATATGTGGGATCCGAACCGGGGCCGCTGGCATCCCAAAACCAGCTCTTAACCAATGCGCCACTCAGCGGCCCCCAACTCTCATTTTAAAGAACTGAATGAAAAGTGATGAAAGAGCTGAGAACTACAACCCTGGCTTTGGTCTCTCCATCTTGAAAACAGGGATGAGGGCAGGAGACAATTAAATGGGGAAACAGAGAGACACGGCACCCAGCCCGCCATGTAGGCTGTGGTAGGTCCTGCAAACACTTCTTGGTGCTCCGAGAAGGCAGAAATGAAACTCAGAAGTTATTTTTACCACTTTAAATGAACGCAAACCATGAATTTTTCCTCAGTGAGACCACACAAGTTATATAAAACATCTTGTTTCTTTGGTTTTTGCTGGAATTACATCTATGTGGTATGCTAATACAGCTGTCACTTAAAAAAACAAACCTTAGATTAACAAAAATGGAAAAGTGAACCAATAGTTCCTAAATGTAGTTTGGCTGGTAGACATCATCCTGCCAAACATGGAATCCAACAGAGAAAGTAAAAGGGCACCCTGGAAATGAGAAGGTGAGGATCGGCTGAGCACCTACTGTGTATTAAGTGCTGACTACATGTCTTATTTAACCCTTACTATGACCCTGGGTTCTATGCTCTCCTTACCCCATTCTATGGGTGAGAGATTAAGTATCGTGCCCATGATCCGCATGAGGCAGGGACGGGATTCACCCCCAGGTGACAGCTGGCTCTCTGCTGTGAAAAGGGTTCAGCTCAAGAGGGAAGGCAGGTACGGGGAAACCCTAAGGAGTCAGCCCCTGACCTCAGGCACCACACACTTCTCCTGTCTCTCTTGGCATGGACACGTATGCTTTCCTTCAAAGTTTCCCACAAAGAAACTGCTTACACAGATCCAGCCTGAGCCTGGAACAGAGAAAAGATGCTGGGCCAGCGGGGAGAAGCAGGACAGGGGGAAGCTTTCAGGGCTTTCTGCTCCATCACTCAATCATTCAACAAGTGCTAAGGGCCACTGTGTGCCAGGCACCTTTATCATGCTAGCAGCTCTACACCTGTCTCATTTGGTCCTCCCAGTGACAACCTTAGAGGGTTAATAGGAGTACCCCCATTTTCGAGATGAAGAAACAGGGTTGGAGAAGTTAAATGACTTGCCCATGGTTACACAGCTGGGATCCAAACCCACCTCACGTCCTAACATATACATACATTTACATGAACCAGCTTAAGATGCTGCTGGAAGGAGAGCACAGATTATTCTGTACAACCTGAAATGGCAACTCATGAAAAGCATCCAACAGCCAGAGCACAAGCTCAGGTCCAACACCGTGACTCCAGAGGGGCTGCCTGGAAAGTGAAATGACTTGTCCTCTCCACACCTGAGAAACCTCTCAATACTCTAAAGCCTAATATCACCACAAACAACTTGCGTTTGTTCACCAAACACTTACGAAGGCACTTCCTTGTGCCAGGCAAGGAACGCAAAGGCTGAGAATAAGGAACAGGCTCTGCCCTCAAGGAATCACAGACGAGTGAAGAAAACAGATTTTTTAAAAAAAATCAAACACAGTGCCAAAACGCAGAACATTACAGGAGCTCTGAGGAGGAAAACCTGACCTAGCCCGGTGTACGTGTGTCTCTCAACAACAGTGCTCCGTAGCTCTCAATGCCTTAGAAACAAAAGCAGCATACCTGACAGGAAAGGCAGACCCTGGAGCTAGGTGGACATGGGTTCAGACCCCAGCCCTACCCACCCACTCACCTTGTACCTTGGACAGTTACTTACTGCTCACCACTTGTTTCCTTATCTGTAAAATGTGGTTAACAATGCCCACATTATAAGGCTGTTGGGAGAATGAAATAAGGTCATGAAGGTAAAGCAACTAGGACAGTGTCTGCCACAGGGGAAGCTGTCAATGAATGGTAGCCACAGGTAGCCTGTCCTCTGGACTGTGTGATTTGCAGCTGAAGGGCCCCTCTACAAAGACAGAAGGTGGCTTCCTGACCGGCACAGAAGGAGAGCAGTGCACTGACCAGGAAGCTGGAGCCGGGGATGGCGAAGCATTGTTTGTAGAGGTAGGCACTGCAGAAGAGCAGGAACACATAGGCCTGGTGCTCCTTCCGGTAATCTCGAAGGACCTCGGAGAGCTCCCGCAGCTCGGCCAGGTCAGAGGGAAACCATAGTGACCTGGGGATTTGGAAAAGCAGATGGAAACATGAGTCCAGATCAACCTAGTACCTATGAAAGTCACCTGTGGCGTCGTCTTTCCAAAGTAGGTTTATAAATGTGCCCATCCTCTGCTCTGCTGGGAACACATACATAATGGGAGCCCCGGATGATGAGTGACCTGGTACAACAGCAGAGCAGACAGAAGAGCCCTGGTTTGGAAGCAAGAGACCTGGCTTAGCATCTGAATGCTGCTATTATACAGCTATGTGATCCTGGGCTAGTCCCTGGGCCTGAGTTATGGTATCGGAAAAATAAGGGTTGGTGTTGGATAATCACTAAGTTCCCTTTTAGGTCTCAGATTGTATGATCTATTCTTCAGAGGCAAATGGATGAATTTCCAGGCAAGCGCTAAACGTCCTAAATTGCCTTCCTTTCAAGGAACACCCCTCCCCCACAAGCTTTAGGCCAAGGACAATTCAAACTTCACACTGTATCTGCATTACTAGGTAAAACGATTGTTTTATCAGACACTAACAGGCCAATTAAAGGCTCTCCAGGAAAGCATATCTGTCCCACACCATAAACATAACTTTCTTGATGTCAGGCTGAAACCAACCCTTTCAAAGGAGCCTGCTTTTTTTCATCCTGTTCTTTATCAGAGCTTCCTTGCACTTTGAATCCTGTGCAAAGGTAACAGTGGAAAGGCTATTTTGCCTCTGCCATCTGAGCAATCCTCGAATCCATCAATGATCAATTATGAGCAAAACCTCCTAGTTCTCATCAGAATGTTTCTCTTAGCATGTCTGACACCCACAGCACAGCCTTCTCAGCTAAAGCAAAAGAAAACACAGTAGCTGAAAACAATTGTCCCAATACTCAACTATCACTAACATCCTTGATAATGCAATGCTGTGTCAGGCACTCCCATGAACTTTTTATATATACAGTATGCGGCACTCAGGACAAACCAGCCTGGTAAGTATTCATGATCCCGTCTCCTGCCTCACCCAGTCGGTAAGGAGAAGGGGAAAGAAAGGTAGAAAGCCAGGAAGGGGGCGGGTCCCATAATTAATTTCGTGAATAATTTAAAGTTGTCCATGCAACGTTTCTCCTGAAGACCGCATACCTTACAGTCCCAAGGGTAGACCTACGTGAGATGGGATGGGGAGGTGGTGGAGGGACGCTGAGGGAGGTCCTGAAGAAAGGGCGATGGATTCCCACAGGGCGAGGGTCGGCTGCCAACGGGGCTTAGGGCTGAGCCTGGGAAAGCGAAGAGAACGCGAATGCACAGGCACGGCCACAGCACGGGCCGAGGCGCGCTCCAGGCCCGGCCGGGTCAGGCTCCGCGTTTCCCTCTGCAGCCCACTCGCCGCGCACCCAGCAGCACCGCGCACCCACACTGCACATCAGCGCAGCCGGCAGCGCGGAGCTCCCAGCCAGGGCCGAGCCCGGCTTCCTGCCCGAGGCCGTGTGCACGCGGCCCGGATACCAGACCCCGAGCCCCCGAGCCCGGGTCCCGGCGCTCCCGATCGGGGAACCCGAGTCCCCCCGATTCTAGACCCCGTGCTCGGACCTGACTCCCTTCCTCTGACCCGAACCCCGGTCCCCACCACGCACCTGCCTCCCGTCTCCTCGGCGGAGCCCAGGGTCTGTCCGCGGGGCAGCCGCGTCGACAGCAAGTACAGGGCGAAAGTGCAGCCAGCGAAGATCACGAGCAGGCCGAGCAGGGGGCGCATCTCCGCGCCCGCAGCCGGACCCGCCTGACCACGGAAGAGGCTGGAGCCAGCGCCCGGGAACCCCTGGCACCCGTACCAAGCCAGCGGAATGCGTTCGCGAACGGACCGAGGCGGGGCCTGCTCCAAGCCCCGCCCCCAGATCCAGGCCCCGCCCCACCCCCCGCCCGAACTCTGCTGGCTGTGCTCCTGGGTCCAGATTCCAACTGAAACTTGTCTTTCATCCGCCTCGGCGTGTGCCTGTCCTCCTTCCGTCTATCTTTTTCTACGTTTATCTCTGTTTATCTTTTTCTACGTGTATCTCTGTTTCTTTCTCCACTTATTTGCAGGCTTTCTCCCAAGCGCTGAGAGAGGCTAATCATGAGCCCTGCCCACAACGAACTTGCAGTCTAGCGGTCAAAACAGTTTTGTCCCCACCCAGCTGGAACACAAAGAAGATGTAGCCGGTGTAGGACCAGAGGCTCCATTCAAGTACGGTGAGAGAGTCGCAGTGACCACGGAAATTATCTTTTATTGATGCCTACTGTAATATGCCAATTATCCCTAATCCTCACAACAATCCTGCAGGGTTAGTATTTTTGTCTTTATTTAGCCGATGAAAACTGAGCCTCAGAAAGATTGACATCCTCCAAAAGAGTCAGGGTTAGAATCCAAGTCAACCTGGGTCCTAAGCTAGTCCTACACTGCGTGGATTCACGGAGGAGTTGGGGTTTGAGTTTCCCTTAAAGGACGAACAAGATTTCCACAAGAGAAAGAAGGGAGAAGGGGAGGTGAGGGTTTAAGTCAGACCAGAGTCCAATCAAGTGAGGAGTCTGAGAAATGAGTGAGAAGTTGGGGACACACTGGAAAACACTGAAAGGCAGGCTAAGGAATTGGACTTTTAAATATTGTACATGGTGAGATACCAGCAGAGGTGGTTAAGCAAAAGAATGATTTAGTTCCCATTTTAGGATGTTTGCTCTGGCAGATGATTATAATACATTCTGAGTTGATAGTTGCAACTATCCTGGTGAGAAGGAGTGCAGGCCTGAGCCAGGAAACAGTAATGGGAATTAAGGGAGGAAGATGGACAGACTGGTAGGTGTTGAGTTGGTAGGACATGACTGATTAAATGGAGAGGCCTCCAAAATGTCACAAGCCTGACCAACAGAGAGAAAACATCCTTCTCATATCATTCAAAGTACTTCTTGGGCCAAATAGGGGGCACCTGTCAGAATTCAAAGTGTGCAAGGCCTTTGTGGGAAGCTGACAGCACCCCAGTGTCTGACAAGGCCACATTACCCTGCTCAGCACTGGATATTAGGGGTGCTGCCTTATGGTTGGTCATGTAATATCTCCTGCCTCTATGAACCCATGTGCCTTTTCTTCTATAGGAGACAATATATTTACTACACTTGTGATATGTTCCTGTGGTGCCCCAATGAGCTAACTACGCAGCCAAGGACGGGTAAGATCTCCTAAAAGTGGGGAGACAACCCAAGCCAGGCGGTAGTTCCATGGGGGACCCCTGAACTGAGATACTGGGGACTCAAGCCCCTTGGAAACTGAGGCACAGACCTCTGACAAACTCAGGCCAGAAAACTCAGGCCTGTGAGAAGCTGATGCATTTGCCTAAGGGCCCTACTGTGAATAGTCTCCTGAAAGATTAAGTCTTCAGGCCATGAGAGTTCCGGGTAAGAGGCAGCTCTAAGACATCCACTGACCATGGAATTGTTAATCAGCCTTGTGTGAATTCCTTTGCCCAGTGCCTTGTTGCAGCAACAGATACTGAAGCTTTGACTGAGAAACGGATGCAGCCCTCTGTAGGATAAGAGGTGTGAAACCCTTTTGGTTGCTAGGTATTGTTATTTACAAACGAATAGATTTTAGATGCTTTTACCTTAAACACAGCCACTCCTAGTCTTTTGGTATAGCTCAAGTATACTGTGAGTTTTATGATTGTGTTTAACTGCTAGGATTTAGGATGATTTCTAGATAGTCAAGATAACTTTAGTAAACATTCTTTAGATAACTTTAGTAAACATTCTTTAGGTGACTTACAGAAACCGAGTCTGGGTTTCATAGCAATTATCATAATAAAGACAAGGTAATCCTTTAACGGAAGAGTAAGTCACAGTGCACCCTGGAGAGCGCACTTACAGGGGAGTAAAAGACTGTGTAAATCCTGAGAACTACAAACCACCATTAATGATTTGTTACAGTTTGCTTCCTTGAAAATTCTCAATAAAAGCTATGCGCTGACCCGATTCGGGGCTCAGTCTTCTTTGGCTGAGTCCCTTGGGCTCAGTCTTCCTTGGCTGAGTCCCTTGGGCTCAGTCGTCTTTGGCTGAGTCCCTTGGTCTCGCTCTTATCTTTCTTCTGTCTCTTGTTTTTCCTTAATCTGCGTCGCCCCTCTCGTGTCCCACTCGCCCTTGCCACGCAGGACGTGACAGGCCTTAGCAATTCCATGCCCAGGAATTTAACCTATAGGATGTCCATAAATAGACAAAGATGTATGTTTAAGGGTATCCTCTCAGCTTTGTTTTGATATTAAGAGATTGAGAACAACCTCAGGCCCACCAGTTGGGGACTAGCAAGGTTCATTATAGTATATTCACAAATAGAACACTAAGTAGCTTCCTAAAAGGTGGTGACACTATATATTCTGATACAGTGCAATGGCCAGATAGATGACTAGGGTACAAATCAAACAAGTGACAGTGTTAGAATAGACACTGACTCATTTGTAAGAAAAAAAAATGATACACTTTATCTTTTCAAAATACTGAAGTATTTATGAATGAAGTGATTTAATATCTGGGATTTGCATCAAAATAATAGAATGGGAATTTGTGGGAGAGGATATAAATAAAACAAGATTGTCCATTGAATTGATCATTGTTGAAGCTGGATGATGGGCACATGGAGGTGGGTTTTATACCATTTTCTCCATTTCTGTATCTTTGGAATTTTTCATTTTAGAAAATGAAGGGGAAGGAAATGGTCTCAGCCCTCCATTCTTTTTCTGCCTTCAAACCCTCCATTGCATCTGAACATGCACCATATTAGTTCATACCTCTGACAATACTCTTCCCTGCACCTGGCAATCTTCTTTGCCTGGAAAATTCCTACTTTTTCATCAACACCCAGCGCAATTGTCACTTCCTCTGGGAAGCCTTCTCAAGTTCCTATAGTCCGAAGTTTATTCCTTCTCTGTGCTTGGGGCTCCCTGTGAAGTGCCTCTTTTTCTATTATTGCAAATACTATGTCCCAGTGTCATTATTCGTCTCCCCAGTAGACAGCGAACATTTCCGTAAAGGAGACAATGTCTCATCTATCTTTTGTCTGTTCCAACCCTTAGCCCTGTGCTTGGCTTATAATTGGCACTTAATAAATATTTGTTAAATGAATAGGCCAGGTCTAGCGAAGAAATGACTAGTTGGTTTGGTACGTGTTGATTTTAAGAAGTCAAAGAAATATAGGAGGAAAGTGAATGAGAAACTAGTGTAATTGTGCCTGTGCCAAGAGTGTGCTGGGACGAGGGACAGAGAAGTGACCAAGAAGGCAAGGCTCCTAGTCTCAAGGACTTTATTTTCCCTTTGGTTGGGGGATAGCATGGAGAAATGAGTACAGAACATAACAAGCGCCACGGAGGAAATAAACATGCAAAGCTTATTCCACCCTAGAGAAACAGTATCATTATCCCACTTATAGATGAGTAGATAAGCGGGTGTTCAGATGAAGTCACTTTGCCAAGTCCACAGCTGTGAGTGCTGAACAGGATTCAAGCCCTCGTCTGCCCTTCCTGAGCCCATGCTCTTTCCTCTGCCCTGTACTGCCTCTCAACAAGCAGGTGACCATGAAGATTTGGAGGTCATCTATCTAGAGGAACGAGTTGAAATGAGGGGCTGGGGTGGTCTCCTAGGGGGACTGTGAGGGGGAAAGTAACAGCAACTGACATTGAGTACTTAGTACACTCTAGACCCCATAATAAGTGTTTTACATTCACGAATGTATTTATTCCATATAAGAACCAATCCTCCTGGCCCTCATGAAGGAGGGACTCTTAACAGCCCCCACTTTACAGTCCAGGAAGTGGAAACTTATAAGAGTTAAGTCAACAGATGTCACACGCCAGCAACCACCAGAGTTTGGTCTCTTTTGCTCCACTGCCTTTGTGAGAGGGAAGACTAAAATCAGCAGCCAGGTTAGGAAATAGTGGAACCAGTGAAAGAGAACCAGATAGCTCATTCAAGGGTGCTGGATGAGAAATAGGAGGCAGGGCCTGAGAGCCCAAGAAAGACTGTTAGAAAATAACAAGTTCTCAGTGTCAGAGCCCATGGAAAAATCCAGCAAGGAGACCTGACGGCTGTGCGATTCAGCCAACACAAGGTGGTAAGGGACCTTTAATAGAGCTCTTTTAGGAGGTGCAAACCTAACTTCCCATAGCCTTCTACTCACTGTCCCTGACTTACCTACCCCCTTAGACTCCTGTTCTGACTCCTCTTGCTCAACTTGTTTGCTTGGGGAAGAATCCACTCCCAACCCACCTCCACTCCGTTGTCCTGGTCCCCAAGCCAGCACGTGCAGAGCCAACTCTAACCAACCTGTGCTCTGCCTGCAGGCTGTACCAGCCTCCATCAGGGCCATTCGTTTACAGCACATGCCCAGACAGCCTGATAAAGGACAGGGACAATCCACACCAGTGACACATGCTGGACTGGGAAGCAGATGGGCGCCAATGGCTCAGGCAAGTGGGAGGAAAGAAAAGGCAATGGCTTCCAGTGAGAGTGAATTAGCCAGGCACTCACCATGGCTCTTTGTCAATAGCAGTCTACCTCCTTCTCTTGCTTAATCAGCTCTGCAAAGAGCAATTGAAAAGAGTAGCTCTGAAGACCACATAATTTTGCTTCCCTCCCTTCCTTCCTTCCTTCCTTCCTTCCTTCCTTCCTTCCTTCCTTTCCTTCCTTCTTTCCTCCCTTCCCTCATTCATTTACCCATTCATTTATCCATTTTTTCATCCATCCAATCATCCACAGAGAACAAAGTACCATGCATGCTAAGAGACACCAAGAGGAAAAGCTGAGGGAGGCCCATTGGCCCAAGGAGTTTATAAATGATAGATGTGCTATTCCTGGCATTTTCTTGCTGTTATTTCAACTTACTGCCTACCAGGCAAGGGAAAGAGGATAAAGAAAGGACTGTGCTAATCAAAGTGGAGGACCAATATAACACCTAAAATCAGGGCCAATAGCACATCAGTCTTTCCATCCACCATGGCTGAGAAAATGTGGGAAGGAGGAGAAAGTGTGAGGAGATGTCCAAGTGGGCAGGAGCATCGCTGAGCCTCATTCCTTTCAGAGCTCATTCACTCACTGCAGGCATCCCTCACTTAAGTCAAAGACTCTGGATTTCATACACATATAAATCTGTAAGAAGATATACCATATAGGAATATACTTGCAGTGTTCCATAATTTATGAAATAGAGAGTCCATTTCTTTAAAATAAGGGCTGTTCTCACAGAAAGCAGTTGAAGGAGAGTAGTTTGGATGAGGATGAAGTTACTGGGCCTGTGACACTCAGGAATCTCAGGAACCTTGGTGGCCACAGTGGTGGGATGTGTGGTACCCACCCCTTTGGCTCTATCTGCGCACAGGGTATCTGGCTCCCTCAGCTCTGGCCTATCTGATCTTGGCTCTCTGGGGCCTCTTTACTTGGCTGCTGCTGTCATTCTAGATCCATGGTTCACACATAATCACACATTCTTAGGGAAGGCTAAGAATTCCTCAAACTGGCGGCTTCCAAGGCTCTAAGAGCAAACTGGTTTATGTTTTGCATTCACATGCCAGCACCACAAGTTATTTAGTATCATTCCAAAAGGTTAACATTAATCACCTCTGACAGGTGGGATTATGGATAGCATATATTCATTTTTCATCTAGGCATCTTCTAAATTTCCTTCACTCATCATGGATTATGTTAGTAATGGGGAAAAAGGAACATTTTTCCCATGTTAAAGATGGGAAGCCAGGGGTGTGGCTTTCTTGCCTTCCCAGAGCAAACAGACCAAGAGAGAAGCTAGTGTTGATAAGGAGAAGCTCTTTTACTGTATATTAGATAAGGTATATCAAAATAAATAACAGCATATTCACATTTATCAAACCACTCATAGATGTGGTACCCATGGGATTTCAAAGAACCCTTCACAGACTTGCCTCCCAGACCCGCACAACAGCCCTGTGAGGTAGGTCAGTCTCCAGTTCCGTCTACATGTAGGAACCCGGAGGAATTTGGCACAGGGAATGTGGGATCCAGTCCAAAGTGAGGCCTCCGGCCAGTCTTTCTCTTTAAGATGCTCGTACGCCTGCCGTGATAGGCAGCAGAATCACAGAGTGGAACAAACAAGGCCTCAGGATGCAGCCAGACAGAGCACCGAGCTGCCAGGAGCCTGGCCATTTCTGACTTGCCCTACTTAGGGGCTCCCTGCACACAACTGTTCTAAAATCCAAGGCCATTTGACATTTTGCAATAGGACATCCATAGGACCCTACTGGAAAAACCCTGGTGATTCCGTACTTTGTGAGCCTTGAGGGAAAGTAAGGCGAAGCTTTAAAACAACCTGTCACAGCATTCTTGATGTTACTGCTGCCCATGTGTCCTGACGACCGTTACATGTGCAATTTTGGGCAAAGAATAGGTTGGAAGACTGTTTCAGTGTTTTCCAATAGCACAAGATCATACCGACACAACTGGGGCCTGTAAAAATAAGACAAAATAGTCTTGTCAATCGAATAATAAAAATACCCTATTGTAATAAAGTAAATTGTACTATATCCTTAGCATTTAAAATTATTTAGCAATTATTTCTAATGTTACAGGAAAATATTTATGATAAATAAGCAAAGCAACATCAACAACAATGAGAAAGCAGAATGTACAATTTGTTTGCCACATAACTTCCACTGGGTTTAAAAACAGTAATAGAGGGGCCGGCCGAGTGGCGCATTGGTTAAGCGCTGGTTTTGGGATGCCAGCGGCCCCGGTTTGGATCCCACATGAGGGCCAGTGACACTGCCCTCTACAGCTAACAACAGCTCCACCTGGAGCTGGGCTGTGCGAGCCCCGGTGATGGTGTGGGCTGCAGCCCCTGCTGCAGTGGGCTGCCATAGGCTACAGTGAGTGGCCCGCAGCCAGCGTGAGCGGCTGGCAGCCAAGCGTGAGCTGCCAATAGCCGCGATGAGCGACATCCAGAGGCCAGCGACCGATCTGCCTCATCCGGGAAGAGCGCAATGACGATACCAACAGTGAAGCAACATCCTCCGCAACTAGACTGAAGAACAAGAAGACGGCAACTTGTCTGTTCCCCTTCCCCGATTCCCCAACGCTGTTTTCCCCTCCACCAATTCCCCAATAAAATCTTTAAAAAAAAAAAAATAAATAAAAACAGTAATAGAAAGAAGATTAGAAAGAAATAACCAAAAATATTAACAGTGGTTACCTCTGAATAATGACATTATGAGTGATATTTCTCTACTTCCTAACACTTTTTTAACTTTTCAGATTTTATAAAATGAACATATTCATATATTCCTTTGATAATCAGGAAAAACAATTATTTAAAGACCCTAGTGGGCTGGCCGAGTGGCGCGGTGGTTAAGTGCTGGCTTGGGACGCCAGCGGCCCCGGTTCGGGTCCCACATATGAGGGCCAATGACACTGCCCTCAAATAAAAAAATTTAAAAAAAACCCTACAGTTTTAAGATGTAATGACTATCCTCTTAGAAGAAACTTGTATTATTAAATGTTTTAGGGTACCCTAAACCTTCATGAAAAAGGAATTCATAAAGTGCGAACTGCTCCTGTCTCTTTCTGTCCATAGATTAAATGCTAGGAGTGGCATACATTAAATGTTGGAGTAGCATTAGTAACAAAACATACAGGCTATCTCAGCCTTTTCTTTCTCCCCCTCTTTGTCTCTGTCTACACACACACACACACACACACACACACACACACACACACAGTTGTTTTGGGGGTTTTTTTTGGAACCAATTGAGAATAGGCATTTACCCCTTAACACTTTAGTGTGTATTTTCTAGGAACAAGGATATTCTCAATGCAGTTATCAAATTTAACATTGATATAGTACGTTCATACTGCATCAATGGAATAAAATATTCCAATTTTTCTGTACCTTTTTTTTAAATACTAGGCTCTGTTCTATCAGTTTGCCAAATTATATGAGGCTTTTTCTCTATAACAAATTATCAACTTGCAAAGCAGCGTGGGTAGAGTAGTTAGGGAGGAATTGTATAATTCTAAACATATAACATTATTTCTTTGGATTATTGGGCCATTTATCTTTAAGTGCATGCCAGTAAAATTTTCTTAGATTACTGGGCTACTTGTTTTTATCGTCCATTTTTGGAAAACCCCTCACTTCCTGTATTGTGACTGATGAAGTCCAGTTATAACATTAGATGAAGCAGACTGGACAAGAACCAACAGCCTCTTTGGAAAACAGGGGTTTGTCAAACGCTGCCAATGGCTCACCTCTCTGGATGGGCAAGTGACCTTAACTTCATTCGGAGAATCCTGAGCTTGTACTTGGGGCCTACTACAGAGCCTGTAGAAAACACCAAGGAAATGGCTGCCACTTTATCCAGATCTTGATTAAATCTTGCAAGCAAACTCACTTGGTGGTATTTCTGAAATGTTGCAGGTTCACTAAAAGGAAGAAATAATATTTTTAAACGGATATAGATTGCTAATGAAAGAAAACAGTGTTGAAGCCATCACTCGTAAGCAGGTAGCCACTTGACCCCAAAGCACTGCATAAGTGAGGCTGCTAACCCCGGGACTGAAGAAATGCCATGACATTACAGAGGAATGGGCTGCCTGCTATGCCTACTGTATGCCAGGCAGCATCCTCAACCCTTGACACGTGTCTCCAATCCCCTAAAAACTTCTGCAAGGCGAGTATTATTATCTTCATTTCATAGACAAGGAAACAAAAGCTCACAGAGCTAACGCTCACTCAGGTCACAGGGTTTATCTGTAGTGGTGCAGGGGATCCAAACCCAGTTCTGGGTGAGTTCAAAGTTCTGGTCTTTCCATTTAACTGCATACGTATATTTTTAGCCAAACTAGATACTTATTTAGAAGTTGTGCTTAATTAAGCATGTATGTTTTTCACTCCTGCCTCTTAAAAAAAACAAACCTTAAAATAGCTAAACCCCAGGTTCCAGTGCTTCTTCCCAGGTGTGTAGAGTTATTTCCTCCAGCTGAAATCTCAAATTGAGCCTAACGTTTACCCACTGGGGAGGGTTAATGTCTCTCTGGGAAGCTGGGACACTAAGCCATGGAGAAATGAGGAGCCCCCTGGGTTCAGGTACAGGAGACTTTTTCTAGAAATGAATCCTTTGAATGGAGATGGGGATGGGGGGGAGGTGGCGTCTGTCACCCCAGCATCACTGGAATCACGTGTAAAGTCCTGTGGAGAATAGAAGTGCCACGTAAAACTAATTTGAAAAGTGCCCAGATTTTGGTTTCTAAATACCATCTTCACTCAAAAGAACCAGGACTCCGAGGAAAAATGGTCAATTCCAGGATTAAGGCAGAGAAAATGCAAAGTGATCTTAGAACAACTCCTGTGCCAAAAAGGAAGTGCTCAAAGAATGATGGAGATGTTCAAAAGAATATAGAATCACTTCACACCTATTAGAATGGCTACTATAAAAAAGAAAAAAAACCACACAAACAGAAAATAACAAGTGTTGACAAGGATATGAAAAAAAATGGAACCCTTGTGCACTATTGGTAGGAATGTAAAATGGCAGCCACTATGGTAAACAGTATGGAGATTCTTCAAAAAGATAAAAATAGAACTACCTTATGATCCATCAATACTCATATGATTAATATTACTCAAATATAAAAAGGAATGAAGTACTGAGACATGCTACAACATGGATGAATCTTGAAAATATCACACTAAACAAAAAAAGCCAGACCCCAAAGGCCATATATTGTATGATGCCATTTATATGACATGTCAAGAATAGGTGAATCCATAAAGGCAGAAAGTAGATTAGTGTCCACCAAAGGCTGGGGAGGAGAGAGGAATAGGGAATTACTACTAATGAGTATGGGGTATCTTTTTAAGATGATAAAAATGTTCTGCAGCTAGACGGTGGTGACAGTTGCACATTTTTTGAATATTGTAAAAACCACTGAATTGTAAACTTTTAAAGGATGAATTTTATAGTATGTGAATCATATTTTAATTTTTTTTAAAAGTTAAAATAAGAAATACATCTAAAACATGGATACAGGGAGAGTCATCAGGCAGATAAAACCTTGAATGTAACTCCATTTGTACCCATATCCTGGTAAGACTGGATAAACTCAAGGTCCGTACTCTAATGTCATTTCTTTTATGTTAAATTGTAAAAATAATACTAAAATGTTAAAGTTTACCGTGAAAAAAAAGTATCCATAACCTCCCAAGTAATAGAACAATTATTTCCTTTTTTTCCCATATATTCTCTGATTGATGGTGACTTTTTCACAAACATAACTTAAATGAGAATGACTAAACATGACTAAAATAAAGATGTTAATTAAAGCTTCTATCTTAAGATAAAAACCCTCCAAATTTAGGAGTTCCTTCAGGAGAAATTTACTACGTAAAATTAAAACTTCTAAGACATGAGAAACAAATATGTAACCAATTATTGGCATGAATACTCAAATTTTGCTAGGCGAACACTCCCTGTTATGTTACTGCACAGTCCCTCTCCGCTGCTATTTCTTACAATCTCCAGATGAGGTCTCTGCCTAGCTAGCTTCCTCACTGAAGGCCACAGCTCATTAACTACCTGAGGCTGCTTCCTCAAGATGTGCTTCATGGTGGTGCCCTCCCTGAGAATGCCGCCCCACTGTGGGTTTGGGGACATTGACACTGTAGTGAGGTTCCTGAAACAGATCAATGAAGAACCTTAAAAAAAAAAAACACTACTCACAAACCTCAAGTATGGTGGGATGGAAGGAGCAATACAACTTAGCGGGAGGAATATAAAGTAGTGATTAAAACTATGGGCTTTGGGAGCTGGCCAAATGGCGCATTGGTTAAGAGCTAATTTTGGGATGCCAGTGGTCCCGGCGACGGTGGAGGCTGCAGCCCCTGCTGCAGTGGGCTGCCATGGGCTACAGTGAGTGGCCAGCAGCCAGCGTGAGCGGCTGGCAGCCAGCGTGAGCTGCCAATAGCCGTGGTGAGCGACCATCCAGAGGCCGGCGACCGATCCTCCTCATCTGGGAAGAACACAATGACTATACCAACATGGGCCAGTGAAGCAACGTCCTTCACTAGACTGAAGAACAAAAAGACAGCAACTTGTCTGTTCCTCTTTCCCGATTCCCCAACGCTGTTCTCCTCCCCCAATTCCCCAATAAAATTTAAAAAACAAAAACCAGCTATGGGCTTTGGGGTTGTACAGACATGTCTATGATACCTGATTCGCCCTCATCAGCTGTGTGAGATTGGCCAAGTCACTTTACCTATCTGAGCCTCACAGGATTTTAGTGAGAATTGCATTAGCTAGCGTGTAATGTACTTACTTCAATAAAGAAAGGCTATTATTACTATAATCCAAAGATGCATTTTATTTTATTTTATTTTTGAGGGCAGTGTCACTGGCCCTCATATGTGGGACCTGAACCAGGGCCGCTGGCTTCCCAAGCCAGTGCTTAACCACCGCACCACTCGGCTGGCCAAAGGATGCATTTAAAAAAGTCACCTCTAAGGGCCGGCCAAATGGCTCAGTTGGTTAAGAGCTCGCTCAAGAGTGCAAGCTGAGCTCTGAGCAATGGCAGTTCAACGCCAGCCCGAGCTGAGTTGCCGTTGAGCTGCCAACAGGTAGCAGGAGGGCTCAGCTAAAAAAAAAAAAAAAAAAAAAAAAAAAAGTCACCTCTAAAGCACCCACCCACACTTTCTGTATTTATCTGCGCAGTGAACTCATGAAGAGATTGCCAGTTTCAGATGACATTGTACTTGGTCCTCCAGGGGTATGGCCAAAAGACAACGCAAATGCCTAGTAGATAATAGAACCCAAGAAACATTTCCTGAGTAAATCAACAAAATAAGCCTCAAATTCCTTTGCTTAAAGAGCTTTTGGTGGGTTTTTTTTTTCTTTTCCCCAGTTGTAAATGTAATAGATGAAAAAATTATTAACTATTTTTAACAATATATATAAATATACACATGTGTATAACACATACAACATCATAGAAAATTGAAAAGTAAAGACAAGCTGAAAAAAGCACTTACATTTCCACCATCTAAGGGGCAATCTAATACTTTGGTATGTTTCTGTTTTATTTTATCTTTTTTACATTGTCAAGCTAAAATTGTATATATAGGTAATACATTGTTGAGTCTTAAATTTTATATAATTTGATATCCTGAAGTTTTTCATTTAGCATATTATAAGCTGATGTTAATATTTTTCATAAATAATCTCAGTGTATAAAGAGTATTCTATTGGCCGGCTGAGTGGCTCAGTTGGTTAAGAGCTCACTCAAGAGTGTGAGCTGAGCTCTGAGCAATGGCAGTTCGATGCCAGCCCAAGCTGAGTTGCCACTGAGCTGCCAACAGATGGCAGGATGGCTCAGCTTAAAAAAAAAAAAAAAAGAAAAAGAAAAAAAGAGTGCGAGCTGAGCTCTGAGCAGCAGCCGTTCGATGCCCAGCCTGAGCTGAGCTGCCGTTGAGCTGCCAACAGATGGCAGGATGGTTCTGCTAAAACAAATTAAAAATAAATAAAGAGTATTCTATTGTATGAGAATATCTAAATTAACCATTTCTTCATTGTTGGACTTTTAGGGTATTTCCAGTTTTCTATTACAAATTACATCTTCTGAGTTGAAACAAAAACAAAACAAAACAAAATAACAAAAAAAACAAAACAAACAAACTATATATATATATATATATATATATATATATATATATATATATATATATAATTAGCTCATAACAGAATAGAACCATAACCATGTATATTGTATATGGGGTGGGTGCCTGTGGGAGTGGGTTTGTTGGGATGGGCCAAGGATTTGCACTTTTATTGTATATATTTCTTTACTGTTTAAATCCTTTATAGCAAACAAGGATGACTTTTGTAATTAGATGCTTAAGCAAAGAAAGGAGGAGAAAAGGAAGGGAGGGAGAGTGAAAGGAGGAAGGGAGAAAAAAAGGAAGAAAGGTGAGGGGAGGGAGGGAGGGAAGGGAAATCCTTGCAACAATTACATTTGTAAAGAATTTGGGAAATCAAGAGCCACAGGAAGCAATTAAACAAAATGTCCTCATATCTTTTGTATAACAAAGAAAAGTACGAACATATAAATAAGTAAATAGGTATGTTTGGAATTTAATTCCTCTGAACAAAAAGGGAAATAGAAAACTGCAAACTATCCCAACCCAACTTACTGATCGATTTTGGATTCTGTGGTGTTTCCAGCTTTGTCTGTCAATTTGATTGTAATGGACCCTCTTCTTATGTTCTTGTTCCAAGTTATAATATCCACAAAGTAATGATATACTGCAAAACCAGGAGAGAACATGGTAAGAGAGAGGTACTCCCAACTGTGCCCGTAAAAGGTCAGTTCCTAAAATCTCAACCCCCACTAATAACTGAGTCTCTTTTTCTCTTCCTCTCTAGTTTCTCTGCAAAGATCAAGAGTGGAATTTTCTAACATTCCTTTCTATTCTCTTTGTTAAAGATGGCTTGAGTGACAGCAGAGTTCAGTGCTATCCAGTGGCCATGTTTAGGCATCATGGTTGAATCAGTGTTCCCACTTTAGTGCCTGAGGTCTCATGGCCTATGGCTGAGTGTGACTGGTTCACTTCAAATCCTGCCCATTTTAAAATAAGCCGACCAGGGAGCCATGTAAAAACCCGCCACAGCTGGCAAGGTCTTCCATAACCTGGGCCCTGTCTACCAGCCTGTCCAGCCTCCCTCATCTCTTCTCCACTCAGGCCACACCACTGGCACTGCCTACATTGCCAATTTCCTTCTTGCTCCTGAGCATTCACCTCACTTGGACACTCTTACTTTGCCCCTTTTGCCAACTCATCCATCAGGTTTCAGCTTAATGTCACTTCCTCCAGGAGCCTTCACTGACCCTCAGACTAAGTCAGGTCTACCTCTTGGAGTTCCCATCATGCTCTACAATTCCCCAACATTACTCAGCATACTACTGTATTTACAAAGTGCAAGAAAAAAAAAATAACCAAAAAAGTGGTTGCATGGATACATCTAAACAAATATTGCCTGAATAATGTCTTATGGAGTTACAGAAAAAAGATAAAACTAAATATACTGCAACAATAACTGGGAATTGATGATTATTCTTCCCTGTAATCTCAGCAGTAATACCTTATAGGCACCCACTAAATCCCTATTGAATAAATGAAGAGTGCATGATGCATTCAAGGAACTCTCCTTCCTCTCTAGTCTTTGGTCCCCAAAATGGAGAATGCTTTGGGAAGATGGGAATTCCACCACGATAGTCAGATTTGTTATCTCTTAGTCAGACTTGCAGAGAAGGGAGAAGAGGCCCAGGGAGAAAGTGGCCATCTCACAAAGTAGTAAGGTAAGCCCTGGAGTTGCCATGTCATGGCCCACTATTGCTCAGGGGTTTGCCCCATTTGGACCTGGCAGACACCAAACCCTGGGCTGCCACACATGGCTCCAAAGAAGAAGTGAAACCCAGTGATTTGCAATCTCTTTTATAAGAGTAGGTCCCAAGAAAGGTGAAAAAGGAGACAAGATTGCAAGACATATATCTGCCCAGGAAATACCCTACTTGCTTCCCAGGGAATCTTATCATCTGTTGCCTCATTTAGCTCTCATCTGAAATAACCAGCCTCTCAGAGTCTTTAAAAGGTCATCATGGATGCTTTGGAGCTGGAACTAACCCACAGATGTGGCCTGATTTTTCCCAGCCCCAATCTCATGTCTCTTGGCAAATTAAGCAATTTTCTAGAAGATCTTAGTGATTAACATGGCCATCTAGTGAGATTAACAGCTACGATTTCTTGAGATTTTAATCCTTATAACCGAGGAGATAGGTATTATTATCCCCATTTCACCTAGCAGGACATTGAGACTCAGAGGGGCTAATGTCTTGACCAAGATCACACAGCTATTATGTAATAGAGTCAGGATTCCACCTAGGTCCTTCCAGCTCCAAAGTCAATGCTTCACCATGGACTTCATTTGCCAAGAGGTAGTCAGGAAGCTGAGATTCAGCCATTCCAAAAGTAAAAGGATCGGGAAAGAAAAAGCAAACAACCACATTCACCACTCACTGCAGAACGGTTTCTCTTCAGCTGTGTCAAAGAATGCTTTAGTCATAGGAGGGTCTTTCTCCATTAAATAGTCTTTCCAATAATCAGCGTAATAGCCTATAAAACAGATTGGAAAAGTGTCACATTAACATGTATTATATAAACATAAGAGCAGCTGGGGAGGTAGTGAGAACAGCAAGTTTGACTGCCATCACTGCTGAGATAATCTCCCTGTCACCCACACTCATGGTAAGAACCCACAGGGCCACCAGGGCAGTGCCTCCCCAGCACCCACCATACCCTGCTGACTACCCTATTAAGAGCTGGGACTTGCAAAAGGACTCTACTGACATTACATCACCCAGCCCTGGTTGTCAGTAGCAGGGGTGGGGAGTGGGGAGGACTAAAAATAGTGCTGATATTTTTCAGTAACACATTCATTTTATAGGTTAAATCAGATTCAGGTTTATACCTAGAATAGCATCACTCTTGCAAAGCAATATGCTTTCTTGAACTACCTTCAGGCCCCTAAATTGCACAGAACCTGGGCTTGCCTTGTGACTATGTCACCACGCAGGTGAATGTCCTCCTTTATGTGTGCCTGCAGCAACGAGGCTGAGTACCATCAGTGGGTCTGCTCTCTCTCCTCTGTCCCCACTCCAAGAGAATGGCCAGCCTTCTGATTTCATTGATATGGTGTGGAACCCAGACATCAATTTGGTTTTTTTTTTAAGTTCCTTAAGTAATTCTAATGCATGATCAAGGTTGAGAAGCCCTTGTCTGTAGCATGCATTGTTGTTAACTTGGGTTTTTCCTTTGAGAACAATTAGAAAATTCTCATGACCATCCAGTTGCAAAGTCCTCATGACCTGGAATATTTCTATCAGCCTTAGCATACATCCAAGCAGCCTCCACAGTATCTATCACCCCATCCCCCTACACGCACACAAAAGCCAGAGCATGGCATGAGGACATTACAGACACAGCTTTCACTCTGCAAGGCTCATCTGATAAGAGGGACTTGGGACTCATTGCAACCCACCCCCCTGCAGAGAGGTTGTGTGTAAGGTGTTCCTGTCCCCATAGGAACAGGCTACATAAGGCAACAGTGCTTTAGGTGGGCTTGGCAACTGTTCTGGAACCTTCTTTTCCATGCTAGAATAGAGTGTACAGGGAGGATGCTCTACTGTGGCCTCACAGCAGCCTCGCCATTTGCCTCCCTGCATTCGCCCATAAGGGCAGGGCCTCACGGGGACAGGATATTCACTATGTTTATGGCAAAACCCCATGGGACTCTAAGAGAGAGGGCAGGTCAGCCAATGACGGGCTAAGACCCTAAAATATGCGCAATAGGGTGGCCTAAGACAGGCGCTGTCCTTGGGTACTTCGGGAGGAATCAAGGAGGTGAAATATATGGGGCCTAAGGGCCTGTGAACCCTTATCTGCAGAGCTAGCAGCCTGCCAAAGAAGAGAGAAATCTTCCTAAGAAGATAACAGCAGTCCTCCTTGCATTCTTGCCTCTAAGTCTCATAGTGAACCATTATCTGTTCCCGTAGGAGGCAAGGTCGCATTGAACTAAGGGTCTTTCTGCTGAGGTGGTCTGAGGCATAGGGAGATTTGGCTAAATTCTTGGATGATGCACGTGATTTACAGACCTCGGAAAGAACAAAGCCCCTTCCCTGATTGTACTCAATAAAAGCTGCAAGCTGACCAGACTCATGGCTCTTGTCCATCAGAGTCCCCTGGCTCACATTGCTTTTTAAACTATCCCTGTCTCTTGCTCTTTATTTCTTTTTCTGAGTCCCCGCCGGTCCTCTCGAGGAAGCTAGACCCAGTCCTGTAGAGACGCGACACTCTACCTTCTGGATGCAATCCTATATAGTTGCTTTTCTAACACTGTTTATTATTAGGAGACCCCAGAGTACTTCACAGAATAAATTGGCTAGAAAAAGCTGACCAAATATATTTGTTAAAAACACACAATGTGGGGCCCGCCGAGTGCCGCAGTGGTTAAGCGCTGGCTTGGGAAGCCAGCGGCCCCCGGTTCGGGTCCCACTTGTGAGGGCCAGTGACACTGCCCTCAAAAAAGAAAAAAGAAAAAATAATAAAAAAACCATACAATGTTCAGGTTCATTTTTAGATAGTAAAGTGGTGCTAATATGCTTACCAAACATGAGTACTTTGTTCATCAGAGGCAAAACTGCTTGTTGGACTTACCCAGGAGTGGACAGGACATCTTTTCTGATGTGCCGCAGTTGACACATTTGCCATTCCTATAATCCCGGTAGGAGTCACAGGGATATGCAGTGATAGTACAGTTCTCTCTCAGGGAAGAGAGGTACAGGTACACAGACCTCTGGTGATCACACTTAAAATACTGCAATCCTGGGTTGTAAAAGGAATGATTAAAGAATAGACCTGTTATAGCATTTAATAATAGTATGCTCATCACATATTGTATGCACACAGACACATACAAACACAATTTATCATGTCTTCTATATGCCAAGCACTATTAACAGCTTCAGTATATTTGATTCCATTTAATCCTGATAAAAACCCATAGATCAGGATTAGTGCTGGCAAGTGGAAGGAGATAGGCATGGTGATCTCCATTGTACCTAGCAGGACACTGAGACTCAGAGAGGTTAAATGACTTGACCAAGGTCACACAGCTATCATGTGGTAGAATCAGGATTTGACCTATGTCCTTCCTTTATCAGTGAAAAGGAGAAGAAAAATTCAATGGTAGTCAAAGATTCCCCTGAGGTTTTCAACAGAAGGCAAGTATGATTAAACTAGTAAAAACATCAGAGAAAGGAGACATCAGAGAAAGGATACAGGGAGTGATTGGTAGAGGGAGATCTCCAAGGAGGGCAAGCAAAGGAGATAGCTTTGAAAAAGGATGGCGGATGCCTCCACCCTAGGTCAGGAGGGAATATTAATGTAAAGACCGGCCTTGTGAACTAAGAAGAGAATAGATAAGATGGCTTTCTCAGGTAGGACCTCAGACTAGGTACAAAAGTCCAATCTCTCCTCTGAGAGATGAGGGGTTATAGATAAGAATATATTTGAAATAGGAGCATGAGGAGTGATCGTAGGAAGTCAGTGAGAGATAAACAAGACAATTCTCTGGCATTACTGAGGACTATGCAGAAGTTAGCAAGTTTGCCTGACTTGTACTCAATTGAGGAGGCTCCACAACTTCTCCAGAATATTCTCAAGCAAAGGTGGAGGCTGACATGGCAGAGACCTAAGGACCTGGAGGTACACAGGGCATTAGTGAGAGCAGCCAAGTGGCAGGGGTAAATGAGAGTGGCTGAACAATAGGAGGCAGCACTGGATTACATGAATGAGCAAGAAGAGGTGAGAGGCAGGCCTCGAATTAATTCTTAGTGGGTGCCACACAGTGTGACAGTGAGAGAGGAGGCACGGAGATGGGTATCAGAAAGGTTGGAGGTGATGGAGCACAGCAGCACAGAACATCAGAGAGATTGTCAGAAGGTTGATGGGTCAGATGATGAAGTCACTCTGAAAAGAGGACTGGGTTCCAACGGAGGTAAGGATCTGAAAAGGAAACAGTGAATGAACCCAATGAAAAGAGGCGCTATGAGCTATGCTTGTGGGCTAGTGATCTGGAGAGGCATGTGGGCTAGTGATCTGGAGAGGCACCAGGTACTGGAATCAGATCAATGTTTCCTTTCTCCAAAGTCCACTTAGGCCCACAAGAAAGATCAGCGAAAGGACAGAGAAATAAACTGGGGAAATAAAGGAGAAACATGGTGCTGACATGGGGTCAGGCTGGACTGGAGTGAAATCTAACAAGCCAATATTTATTTATCATTCCTGGATCTTCCACTTGCAAAAACAATGAAGTTCGTCATGGTACGGAGGATGTCCTTTATAAGGAGAGCATGTTATCTCTGACTGCTCACGGCTATAGTTACACTATATCACACAGGATAGGGTTTGAACACTCACCATTTGTGGTACAATATGGTTGGCTCTACTTATGACATTTCATCGGGATCATTTTCTTTTTTTTTTTTTTGAGGGTAGTGTCACTGGCCCTCATATGTGGGACCGAACCGGGGCCACTGGCTTCCCAAGCCAGCGCTTAACCACCACGCCACTCGGCCAGGCCTTCATTTTCAAATACTACGTCATTCCCATGGGGCCATTACAGCTATTATTTTGTAACAAGATCATCTTTTTCTAGAATTATTTCTGTAATTATTTAAGTTACTCTAGCAATGGTGAATACAGATTTAGAGCACTCTGGGGTGGGGTTTTTTAATTCTATCCCACACCCCACTTTTATCTTGTCCTCCAACTACCCATTTTTGTGAGTTTTTTCTCATTATAAAAGTAACATGGGCTCATTTAGAAAATACAAAATAATGGGAAATAATGATGAAAAATCACCTAGAAGTCCAATATTCAGAGATCACCATTAATAATTGTTCGGAGCATTTATGGTTAGTCTTTTTATATATGTATATATTCACTCATGTACAAATATGCATTTAAAAAATAAGTTGGGATCATACGGTATAGTTTTGTGCCTTTTTCACTTAACAGTGTATTGTACGCATTTTCATTAATCTCTGAAAATGATTTTTAATAATTATATTTCTTTGGGTGGGTGTACAATATTCATTTAGTAATTTTCCTATGTTGGATATTTAGATTATTTCTAAAAAGTTTACTGTTATAAATAACACTGTGTTGAATATCTTTGCACTCTAATTTGCGTCTGCATTTTCCATTATTTCTCTAGGAGAGACTTCCAGATGTGGAATTTCTAGGTCAAAGAGACACCTTTTCAAGAGAGAGAAATAATTCACAATAGCTTTTAATCATATGTTTATGGTTTTTAAAAGTAGTATACTTACGTAACAATTTATAAATTATATTTATACCACCTCTGTTTTCTCAGGAAATTCGTTTTCTGTGAAAAACTACCCCACATAGAATAATATTTTTTAAATATGCCTTTTTAAAACCATTATTTTACAAAATGAAAGTATCTGCACTTACCTCCGAATATTGTTTTGGGGCAACCAGGTTGATCCAATCCTCCATTTGGGTAGAAGTCTATGTTTCCTAATGGCTCCTTGTAGCCCAATGCTAAAAGAGAATACACTATGCTTTAAACTGCTTTGAACTCATCTCATAGCTCATTTGCCTGCAAGCTATTGGCAGGGGTTGTATTTTATCATCATCATCATCATCATTATTCCTATTTAAATATTTTGCTGGAAGTTACCCAGCTAGTTAGTTAGAAAGCAATAATTTCCAACTAGGAGACTATGAAGATAGTAATGGAATTTATTTCCAGTATTTCTAAAGACATAAGAGAGTTTGGTCATTCTCACTGCAAGGCTGATAATATGTTTCTTCTTTACATTTGGCTGGAATCCTCTAATTTCCAGGTGCTTCCTGAGCCTTTATTTTCATTTGTGTAAGTCTTTAATGAATAAGAAACAGAGAAAAATGAACTTTTACTCAGTAGAAAACAATCTTTAAAAATTGGGGATCTAGAATGGTAAAAACATTGGAAACTCTTCTAGAAAATGAGGACCTAAAGAATTATAGATAGAGGCCAGCCGAGTGGCTCAGTTGGTTACGAGTTGGCTTAGAGCACAAGCTCTGAGCAACAGGGCTGCTGGTTGGATTCCCACATGGGTGACATTGCGCCCAAGTTGAGTTGTCACTGAGCTGCTAACAGGTGGCAGGATGGATCAGCTGGTATAACAAGATTGCCTGTTTGATGGTGGGCTACGCCCACCCACAACTAAGACTGAACTCAGCACCTTGAGCTGAGCTGCCGCCCGGATGGCTCAGTGGATAGGTCATGCACTCTTAACAACAAAGCTGCTGGTTCGACTCCCGCATGGGATGGTGGCTACGCCCACCTGCAACTAAGATTGAACATAGCACCTTGAGCTTAGAGGCCACGAGCTGCCATCGGGAAGCCAGGTGGTGACTGGTGCTCTCCACAGCAAAGATTGAAGAACAATTTGGCTGGTCCCCTTTCCCAATTCCCTAGTACTGTTCCCCTCCCCCAATTCCCCAATAAAATCTTAAAAAAAAAAAAGAGAATTATAGATTTAGTAATTTCATATTCTCTTTAACCTTGTAACCCCAAATAATCAGTAAAATACTTGATTAAAAAGATTATATATGGGGCAGGCCAAGTGGCATGGTGGTTGAGCGCTGGTTTGGGAAGCCAGCGGCCCCGGTTCGGGTCCCACATGTGAGGGCCAGTGACACTGCCCTCAAAAAAAAAAAAAAAAAGATTATATATGCTGCCAGCCTAGTGGCTCAGTTGGTTAAGAGCTCTCAAGAGTGAGAGCTCTGAGCAACAGCGGTTCGATTACCAGCCCGAGCTGAGCTACCACTGAGCTGCCAACAGGTGGCAGGATGGCTCAGCTAAAAAAAAAAAGAAAAAATTATATATGCATTCATATAGAGTGCATCTTTATATCTCAGTAGCTGTTACACATCGAGAAACTACATGTGTCTGTGGGCATACTAGGTGTTTTATATACTTTCTAATTACAGATGAAGTAATTTACAGATGAAGATACTGTCTGAGGCTCAGTATCAAGACACCACTAGAAAAAAACATAAACTGGGTTTTGAGCCCACCTTTCACTGACTACAAAGCTTATACTCTTTCCTTCAAAACTCACTTTTTCTCCAAGAATAAAACATAAATTGCTCTATTCCATCAAGCATTAAAGCGGCAGTGAGGTACTGCACTTAAGTAAGGTAATACTTTGCAAACTACATAATAAGAACATAGATGTTTCATGGAGACATTTGTCCTAAGGCAAATAATTGCTGACACTACACTAGAGTGCCCAAGAAAGCTGGTCAAAGGTCATTTGTCCACATGGTGTGAAAATTGACCTGGCCTTGACTGGTCAAGATGATCACTTTAAAAATAAAAAGAGGGCCGGCCGAGTGGCGCAGTGGTTAAGAGCTGGCTTGGGACGCCAGAGGCCCAGGTTTGGATCCCACAGATGAGGGCCAGTGACACTGCCCTCAAAATAAATAAATAAATAAATAAATAAATAAATAAATAAATAAATATAAAAAGAGACCATGGGAAAAACATCTTCACTCCAGCAAGAGATCCTGGGTGCCTGCATTAAACCAGCTTCCCTTAAAGCTTTCTGTGGATCAGGAACCCTGCCCCGTAGGCAGAGAAGGGGTCTGGAGGAAATGGACCTGGCCCTGCATGACAGTCCCACAGGGGGAGACTCCGTGGGCGTCTGGAGGAGCAGTTACTGGCCCACATGGATGGGAATGTTACCGTCAATGTCAGAATGGATGACGTCAACGAACTGTGCATCGCTGGGATGTAATCTGTCCTTCGGAGGTTTCCCATTAAATAAAGGGCCTGCAGGGTCGAGACCTGGAAGGAAAACAGAGTCAGCTTGGCAACCCCACGCCATGAGTCACCTGCAGCCGAGCTTTTGATCTCTCCTTTACGGATGGCTGACAGCCTGCAGGGCGCCGGCCCTGCAGGGCACCTCAGGTAGGCAAGCATTCCCATTCCTACTCTGCTTCATCAAGCTGCTTTCCACAGCCCTGTAGCTTTTTCCCACAGTAGATGTGGTTACCCTGGCAGTGGCCCTGAGAATGGCATCCAGACTCCATCAGGAGTTCAACAGCAGAGAGTGCACAGACATGTGGGGACCAGAGGCATGGGGATAAACTGGTTCCTCAAGAAAAATCACCTGAAGGTGCATATAAAAAGCGGACACTATACTTATCCCTTTTTAAATGATCCAGAAACCTCCCACAGCCTTTCCTTCTTGTAAAGTCCTTTACAGTTTCCATTTTTTATTCATTTATACTAGTTCATAAGCTCCACATCACATGCCTGTGAGGGAGGCAGGGTAGCTATTATCATTCCCATTTTACAGAAGAATGAACTGAAGTTCAGGAAGATCAGGTGTCATAACCAGAGCCACAGCCTCACAATGCAATCACCTCTCTCTGCTGAGCTCTTGGTTTCACTGCACTGAGTTTGGCAAGCTTGGTAGGAAAGAGTGAAACTCACAGGTCAGGTCAAGTATCAGGCCAGGTATCAAAGTGGGAAATAAAGTGGGTGTCAATTCCTACAAAACTGACCCACTCCATAAATGCCTGAACTGATTTTTTTTGCCCTTGGTCAATGCTAGCTGGGCGTTCCTCACCATCATTATGAAACAGCTGTAAAAACAAGACAGCAGATTCTATGGTTCTGTAACCACAAAATAAAAAACTTCAAGCTAATAACAAAAACAAAGCACCAGAGGTTCAAATATGCCTTGCTTACTAGGCTCCTACCTGGAGTGAAGAAGGTTTCAAGGGATGCAATGAAGGTAGTATTTATGGATGTCATTTTAAATGACCCATCTCTTGGTGTTATAGATAAAATCCAAGAGACAGCATCTTTGCCTCAGCTTTCCAGGTTCTAGCCTCAATCTCTCCATTCGTCCTCTCCAAACACCCTTGCTTTCTTGAGGCATGTCTTTATCTGCCCACTTTTCTTATTTCCTGCTCTTCCTCCCACCCACCAGCTTTTTTTTAGAAATTTTATTGGGGAACGGTGTGTTTTTACAGGACCCATCAGCTCTAAATCAAGTAGTTGTTTCAATCTAGTTGTGGAGGGCAAGCTCACGGGCCCATGTGGGAATCGAACTGGCAACCCTGGTGCTATGAGCCTGCACTCTAACCAACTAAGCCAACCAGCCCCACCCCAACCAGCTTTTCTTATTCTTCTGTCTGGTCCCAACTAAAACTGATGTGGAAGGAGATGGAGCAACACACAGGCACCCAAGTCCACAGGATATTCTCAACAGAGCAGGAGAAACTCCTAACTTTAGAAAGAGTTTGCTGCAGGGAGCCTCCTTCTCCTCCCAGAAGGCAACACCACTTCCTGTGTAATAAAATGAACAGTGAGACAGAGAGAGCCCCAGTTTATAGCAGCCTCCAGATCTGTGGCAGATAAATCAGCTATAAAGTCCAAACCAGGGCAATTTTGAGAGTGATGAGGGTACTATTAATAATTCCACCAGCACTCAAGGCACCAATGGGGACTGTCACTGTAAACTTGGACATATGGTCCCCTTAGTGATAAGCTATGGCAAATAACCAGTTTATAATGTCAGCCGATAATGGCTGGGTGAGGGAATATCAAATATCCAGTTAAGCTGCCCTAAAATGCTGTGTATTTTGTGTGGGCAGAGACCACTGAGTCAGATAAATGTGACGTAGAGCCAAACCTAACACCAACTAACTCTGTGCCCCAGGCATGTTACACCACTTCTTTGAACCTCAGTTCCCTTATCTGCAAAATGGAAGTAGAATTAATAGCTTTCTGAGGATGTATAAAAGGACTCCTGGATCTGAATCCAGAATATTTTGGGATTATTATAGAATAAAAGCAAAATGAGAGAATAGAGCTCTTTCCTGTTGCTTTCATATCACCAGAAAACAGTCTAGATAGTGACTCTGTCTTTTACTGCAGCATTAACTGGTTTGAAAATTTGATGAAAGCTCTGGACCTCTCCCCTGGACACATATTATTTGCATGCAGTTTTAGGGTCCTCTTGTTCTCATCCCCAAGGTCACCAAGAACTTTCTGAGGCAGTGTTATCTAATATAATGTGAGCCACGTGTATAATTTAAAATTTTCTAACAGCCACTTTAAAAAAAAACAACAAAGGGTAGCTGGGTGGCTCAGTTCGTTAGAGTGCGTGCTCTGAGCAACAGGGTTGCCAGTTTGACTCCAGCATGGGCCAGTGAGCTGCGCCCTCTGCAACTAGATTGAAGACAGTGACTGGACTTGGAGCTGAGCTGCGCCCTCCACCACTAAGATTGAAGTACAACTTGACTTGGAGCCTGATAGGTCCTGGAAAAAACACAATGTTCACTGAAAAAACATACTGTTCCCCAATAAAGTTAAAAAACAAAAAACAAACAAGGAAAATTAATTTTAATAATGCACTTTATTTAACACAGTTTATTTAACCCAATATATCCAAAATATTATCGTTTCAACGTGTAATCAATGTAAAAAATCTGAGATCTTTTTATATCCTCTTTTTGTACTTAAGTCTTTGAAATCCTGTATTCTGCCCTCAGTACATCTAATCTGCGTTAGCCGCATCCCCAGTGCCCAATAGCCTCATGCACCTAGTGGCTACCATATTGGACATGGTTGTTTCTCAGCGTGTAGTGTTCAGACCACCTGCACCTTTTGGTTAAAAGTACAGACTCCTGGACCCCAACCCCAGAGATTCCGACTAAGCAAGCCAGCCTTGTAACAAGTACCCCAAGGTGATTTTTTTTTTTTTTTTTTTTTTTTTTTTTTAGGGCAGTGTCACTGGCCCTCATATGTGGGACCGAACCGGAGCCCCTGGCTTCCCAAGCCAGCTCTTAACCACCGCGCCACTCGGCCGGCCCCCAAGGTAATTTTTACACACACTTGAGAATCAACTTTAATATATTACCAAGTGATGTAGGTACTTGAGATATTTTTAAATCCATTCATCCTCTGCACCTTCTGTTGAAGAAGTTAATGAAAAGTAGAACCAGGAGATGTGTCTGGCGAGGAAAAGCAAAAGGAAGGGCAAGAGAAAGAAAGAGATATGGAGGAGATGAAGCAGACATCCCGGCCTAGATTATTAACAAGTAGGACCATCCAATACTTAAGAGTTGGGAGTGAATTGTGTCCTTGTGTTACCGACTGAGCAGCACCAACCCCCTCCACTGAAAAACTTTAATGTTTCCTTTTCTATAAAAATGTTAAGTCTCCTCCCTAGTTCTTTAGTTTCTTACCTCTTAGGCCTTGATTGCTTTTCTGACCAGTTTGTGACTCTTGGACTGAAGATCCCCCTGGCTTCTTAATTGTTTTGTAAATTAGTTTCTGAATCTGAAACAATGTAAGTCTCCTACCCCTGCTACCGATAACTAGTTGAAAGCCTGAGACTTCCTAACAACCCCCAGGCCAGGAAGCTAAATGTCAAACCCATTCTGTGTCCAGACTACTGACTCCACCTGAGTGATGGACTGAATAGCCATAAATTTCATAACCTAACAGTTTTATATTTTTGTCCTCATTCAGGAGCCTTGAGGATACCCCAACAAACAAAGAAGCCAACATGGTCTTCCAGGTGGAGCTTGAGACCCCTTCCTCTCATCTGAGACCAGCTAGGGTGAGAGTCCCGTGAACCCCAATAGGCAGGGACAGCTCTACGCCCCTGCCCAGCAGGAAGCAGATACAGAAGAAGAGACCTCCTGTCCCTCAACTTCCCATAGAGATTTTATGGGGATCACATCTCAAGGAAAACTAGGCAGGCAGTTAGAGGAAGGTATTGGGTCTCTGCATTCCTGCATTCCTACACATCCCACAGAGTGCAACCGCCTGAGGCACTTCCCCTCTCCACCCAAAACTCCCCGTTGTATTGTAATTACCTACCCCTGCAGGAAGAGCAAGTGGACACAAAATATCCAACTGGATCAGACCAGTCACTCACACCTACGCCCAGGAAGAACATCCCATCCTGGAGAAAAAGGATAAAAACCCCAAGTCCTGGGAGAGAAACACACAGCTACTGCTTCTGTTGCTGGTTTTTCCCTTAAAGCCTCACTTTTGCATGTGCTTCCTCCACACTTGGGTAGTGGGCCCTTGAGCCATTCTCTAGTACTCAGGTCTACTTTTACTTCTAAATGTACTATCTTTTCTAATAAACGACTTATTCTACTGTTTTACTCTGGTATCTCGTTAAGTTCTTTGCTCGAGTTACCAAGGACCTGGACTCTGCGCTGAGAAAGGCCCACTCTCTGACAACACTTGGGTAACAGGCCAAATTCCCACCCCACAATTCAGTGAGCCCACTCAGACAAGGTAGTGGGAAAGGGAAACGCTTTACCGGTGAAACTGCTCTGGGGCACAGCTGAGATTGGCCTCGGACCTCAGACAGGAGGAGGAATCAGGAGAACTTGGGGAAGTGAGAAAATTGAGTTGTGGGCCAACCACTGGCTGAGTCCAGGCCACAGAGCAGGGTCACATGGGGAGAGTGGAAGGAAGGCTGGGTGGGGGGATTTCCTTGGGCGGAGAGCAGGTTACATTGCATTGATATTCAAATTAGTCGTGGAACAGGTTTGCTGGGAGGCTGAGGAGCGAAACTGGGAGGTAAGTAGAATAAGGCAGCAGTGGACTGGAGCCCAGCAGGGCTAGCACTGGAGAGCAGATTTTGCTCTTCTCTCCCCAAACTTTGTGGTCAGTGGTGTCAGGTTGGCAGCTTGAAACTAGCTATGGTGGGATTATTTATACCATGGAAATCATCAAGCACTGCAAATCAGGGCTCTTGCTTTTTCTTTTCTCTTTCTTTTTCTCTTTCTGTCTTTCTTTCTTTGTTTCTTTCTTCCTCTCTCTCTCTCTCTCTCTCTCTCTCTCTCTCTCTCTCTCTCTGTCTCTCTTTTCTTTTGTTACACAACTGATCAGCATCTAAACACACCCCTGGAAAAAGTCCCCCCTGGTATAAGAGTTCCCAAACAGTTACGGGACACAAGCGAATTCAAGCTACCAGTTTTTTGTACCCATAAGGAAATTTTTTAAAAGTAAGGACACATTGTTTTCTAAAACATAGTAGTAGTAGTAATAAATAAATAAGGCTTTGTTTTCTTCGAAAATCAGGTAAATAATAAGATGAGGGCAGACTTGGTCTTTGGGGTGAAAGTGAGAAAAAAACAGCCAGGAAAAAAAAAGAATGTGACCTCAAGGACCAGTCAGTGTGTGTGTGTGTGTGTGTGTGTGTGTGTGTGTGTGTGTGTGTGAGAGAGAGAGAGAGAGAGAGAGAGAGAGAGAGAGAGAGAGAGAGAGAGAAAAGTGACTTGCCCAGGGCAACATTCAGACTTGTAACCCTAAAAATTCACCTACCAAATGTACTTGGTTTGAATCATTTACCTCTCCCCTCCCTCCTTCTACCTTCCAGGTTCGCTAGAATTAAAAATATCTGTCTCCATGTGAGGATGGATTCTAGGAAACATAAATGGAAGAAGTCTTAAGTCTGAAAGAGAAAGCTTCCCTCAGCCCTTCATTTGTAGCTGTGGAAAGTTACCAGAGCACTAAGGCAAGAGAACCCAGCACTGGTTTGTTTGAGATTTGACCTGCTGTGTGGCTGAATGTTTTCGTTCAGCTCTGGCCTGAAAGCTGATATTCAGAGAGTAAGCCCTAGCCATCACAATTCCCATCTCATTTTCCTATCATGAGACTCCAGCTATGCTTGGGGACAAAAACATTTTAGGTGTGTAGTTCAAGCTACTCCTGATTAAATGACAGGAAGAAGGCGATCTGCTTGCGACACATCAAATCTCCATGGAACATAGCTGCTTTCCTAGCTCTAAGAGAAATAAAGTCACCACCATTTTTCCTATGGTACATACAAATTACAAAGTGCTTTGCACATATTATATTAAATAACAACTTGAGGTCAACAGTAGTATGATCTTCCTTTTGCAAAAGAGGACACACGCTCAGGCATGTTAAATAATTGGAAGAGCTGGCTTTGAACGCAAGGACTTGAATTGCTTGCATCATGCTCCCCCAATGAACACCCTGCCAAGGCTGATGACCTCCCCCCGCCCATTCACAGGAAGCCTTACCTGTAATTCTCCCCAGCTGCCCATTATACTCCTTTCCAACAAACCCAGATATGTGGGCTCCTAGACTTACTCCAATCATGTAAATGTCCTCAAGAGAAGCTCCTTTGACCTGGAATTTCAAGAGGTCCATCATTATAAATTGGTAAGGCTAAAGGAGTTGACAACATTGGGAGAAATTTCCTATCTGTTGACTTTGGAGAAACATATCTAAGCACCTTCTATCCATTATCTTATGTACGTATAGACACCGCTGCAAAAAAAAAATCTACTATTCTTTTGATCATACAGATAAGGAAACTGAGGTCCAGAGTTCAAGTAACCTGCCCAAGGTGAGGCAGTGGAGGAGGGGCAGAGCAAGACAAAAACCAGTCTGTCCAACTCCAAATTGTGCCTTAACCTTTATGCTATGGTATCTCTTTCCATACTTCTACCAGAAACCAAGCTGAGACACTTTTAATACCTTACTAGTTAGGGAGCATGACAACAATACATTTATCTTCATGCTGATGCAGTTAAATGAATTCACTGTGGAGAGGGAAGGAAAGAAGGAAAGGAAGAAAGTAGGGTGGGGATGGGCCACACTGACCATAGCCTGCTAGGACAGCCAGTATGAGTCATTTTAATATTTACTTTTCCAGGGCTGTGGCTTAGGTGGGGAGCACATGTAAAACTTATGCCACTTCTGGCCACAGTGGCTCTCTCTGAAATAGTCCTGGTATCAAGCCACTTTTTTTTCATAAAAGGGGCAATTCATAAGATTGATCACTAAATAAAATTTAAGGTTTATATAACCTTAAAATAAACATACACAAAAAATCTCTCATTGGACCATGGATATGAGTTTTGGTTTTGGATAATCCAGTCACTAAACTTTTGGAATTGCTAGGAAAAGGAACAGCTAAAAAGTTGAGGAAACTCTAGGTGCTGAAGCCAGAAAACCCCTAGATAGAATCTCTCCTATCCATAGGACAACTTTAAGGAAGTTAGAAAAGATGTCCCTTTCTCAGGACACATTGCTGTCATTCGCTGGAAAATTATCATAATAAACATATAATTCTATAATGTCTATAATGACAGTGATGCTCACTTAGATGGGAGCGTGGCACAGTGAACAACCTGTACAACCATACCTACGGGCCTTATCTCCAGCCCTTCCCTGGAGCTTATTTGGATTTACAAAATAACAAACACCCCATGTTCACTGCAGACATCCCTTGGCTTTAACTCAACAGATAATGGGCCAGTTTCAATTTTGCCCTGAATCATCGAAGAGAATTTTCCCTTACCAACATTTGGTCGATAAATTCCTTCAAGACTCCTGCAACTTTTCTGGTCTTGCTGGAGGCGTGGTTGTATAACACAGTTGTAGCTCCTCGATTCCAATCAACAACAACCACGTTCATGTCCTCCGCGGAGAGCAAACCCTCTACTAAGTCCCCAATCCACACTGGAGGGGAGCCTGTTGGCCTGAATCCATGGACAATGAAGGTGGTTTTCTTGGTCACATTCAAGTTCCCCAAGACTGTGGAGTTGATGGCCTGGGCGCAGGTTGCATTTCTCCTTGTGAAGAGCATCAGCTTCACATCTAGCCTCGTTCCAACCACTGCACTGTGAAAGCTCAGTCTCGTGAATGAAAGACATGGTTCATCTGTGTCTGAAAATAAGAAAATAGATGGCATTGTGACAGTTCTTTCCTTAGTTGGGCATCAAGTTAAGAGTGCTGCCCTACACTTGCTGGAGTTCTTTCTGTGTGCCTTACAGCACCTAGCAGGAGGCTAGATCTAGTTGAATGAAGTTACAATGCCATACTGATAAGGAGTTCATAAGCAGTGACTTATTTTTCACCAGGAAAGCCATCTTTCCAAATTCTACTCTCCTTCAAGGTCTAACCCCAAATGACACCTCAATGAAGCCTTCTCCAACTCTCCCAGCCATAAATATTGTCCTTCATCCTGGAATTCCTCAAGTCCCTTTATGGACCTAAGTGACAGCAAAATGAAAATACTTTCAGGAATGTATCATGGGTATTTATATACACGCCCATCTATCCTGCTAGACCACAATCTCCTTGGAGTGGTGTCTTATAATCGTGTGTATCCCTCAGTGTTCCCAGCACACAGTAGATGGCTCAATAACTGAAAGTCTTGGTGCAAGCCCCTCTTGCCTAGAGCACCGGACTGAGACAGTGGTGGGGAATGGGGTGTGCCTTGCCCTGAACCTTTTAGCAGCATCTGAAACTGTTGACCACAATGGTGGTTTTGGACCCTCTTCTTTGCTCTTCAAGCACCACCTGAGTAGTTTTAAGGATAGCTTAGAAAAAAAGTCAGGGGTGGGGAGGGGAGCAGCATAGATCAGCCTGGAGCACCTTGTTATGGCAGAAAGTAAGGGAGTGTTTAAAAACTTGTCACAAGGTAACAGGAGACAGGCGAAGGGGCTTCCACCAGCCAGATCTGGGATAATTTAAACACAAAATAATTAAGGACACTAATGAACTATAGGCCTTGGGAAAAAATTAGGAATCCATGATTCCATAACAAATAAGTAGATAAACAAACAAACAAATAGGTAAGGGAGGACTCTTATAGTATAATGCTGAATGCCAACTGGTAAATGTGGAATGAATGCTAGAGTTGAGACACAATTTTACAATCATCATAATAAAGATTGCTTAGGCAAGAATCATTAATGGATGCTGAACCAAGAGGGAGGTGGGTTGAAGAGGAGTGTATGTATATGATCTAAAAATGTCTCACATAGATTGCTTATTAGTGATTAAGGGAAAGCAGTAACTATACAGTGGAGAAATTGAACAACATCTTCGCTAGGTTATCTAAATGAACATCACAAATGAGCGGCAGACAGACATCAGGTGCCTCTAGCTGTAATGTATTCAGAAGGATACAACATCACCTATGTAGTATTTCAGTGGGGAATACATAACCTGAATCTAACCAGGAAGAAATTCAGACAAACACAAAATGAGGAATATTCTATTCTTTTAAAAAGGACCTGGGCCAGCCGAGTAGCGTGGTGGTTAAGTGCTGGCGTGGGAAGCCAGTGGCCCCAGTTTGGATCCCACATATGAGGGCCAGTGACACTGCCCTAAAAAAAAATAAAAATAAAAAATAAAAACGACCTGCTTCTTTAAAAAGGTTAATGTCATAAACGAAAAAGAAAGGCTGCAGAAATGTTCTAGATTAAAGGAAATTAAAGAGCCAGGATAAATGCAATATAGGATCCTGCGATGGAAGCAAAAAACAGCATAAGAAAGTCTTGGGCCAATTGACAAAACTGGGATATAGACCCTAAATTAGATAAAAGTTTGGTATCAATGTTAAATCAATTTAGATTAATAACCATACCATGGTTATGTAAGAGAAAAATCCTAATTCGTAGGAAATACAACTGAAGTATAAGTAAATGGCCAGCTTAGTCTTAAATGGTTCAGAAAAAAAAAATTAGGGGTGGAGAAATAACAAACGATAAGCCATATGTGTAGCAAAATGTTAACAATAGATGAATCTATGTAAAGCGTTATTGGTGTTCTGTATATATATTTTTTTATTCTTGTGGCTTTCTACAAGTCTAAAATTATTTCCAAATAAAAGGTTTACATAAAAGGAAGAAGAAAGGGGACAGGACCATATCAGTGACACAAAAAGCAGGAGGGAGGCTGTATGTTCTCATATCAGAAAACCAAAGTATATAGAAATGCTTAAGACTCTGCTTGAAAGGGAATAGGGAGTTGGAAATAAATTAAAGGTTAAGTTGCAAGATGAAAAAGGGGTTGGGAAGAAAGGAGGACTTTGGGATCTTTGGGTATTGAAACAGTATTGCTTTTGCAACATTAAGCAAGGCCTTGGTCAAGAACCACTATCAAATAAAAGTTAGAAGTAATCCTCTGCTCCACATTGGTATCCAGACATGATAATATAATGATTGGGAAGACTGTATTGTATTTTTCATGATAAGAATAATTTAAGGACCGGCCGAGTGGCGCATTGGTTAACAGCTGGCTTGGGATGCTAGGGACCCCGGTTCAGATCCCACATATGAGGGCCCGTGACACTGCCCTCTACAGCTAAGATGGTGAACAACAACTCCACCTGGAGTTGGGGTGCTGTGAGTCCCTGGGACAGCATAGCTGCAACCCCTGCTGCAGTAGGCTGCCATAGGCTACAGTGAGTGGCCGGCAGCCAGCATGAGTGGCTGGCAGCTGGCGTGAACTGCCATAAGCTGCTGTGAGTGGCCGTCCAGAGGCCAGAGACTGGTCTGCCTCACCCGAGAAGAGTGCAATGATGATGCCAACATGGGCCAGTGAAGCACTGTCCTCCACAACTAGACTGAAGAACAAAAGGACAGCAACTTGTCTGTTCCCCTCCCCCAGCTCCCCAATCAAATCTTTAAAAAAAAAAAAAAAAGGAATCACTTAAAACTGTGTTGTGACCCACCCTCCCACATCCTGCTTGGCTGAGAGAGAACAGCCAAGTCGGAGGTGAAGTGTTGTAACAAATCATCCGTGGCTGCCAGCTGGAGATGGCCCTTTAGGATATTCAGGAGACAGACCAAGGCCCTGTGATGACCATCCTTGGAGGAAGGGAAAAGAAGGGGAAGACTGTTTACTTGCAATTGGTCAGAAGACACAAGTGCCTTGGGAACCATCTCTTCTGACTTCCTCCAATAGGAGTTAGAAACCATTTACCCTGGGCCTTATTCTCAGTGAATCTACACTTCCACACCCAGGAATTGCTACTCCCTCATTCTGAGCCTCAGAGAAGCTTTCTTCCTGGGATTCATACCCTTTCTTAATAATCTGGGGCCATTCATATATGCTTTTATTTGAAACTTCCTGCGAAAACTCTGGTACTCAGGAGTGAGTGAAGTTCCAAAGTAGAATGGGCAAAAGAAGCTCAAATAGTTTAAAAGTTCAGGAGGCTTTGAAATCCCTCATCCTAGAAAACATTGAGCCCCAAACTCACACATTTCTCCTTTTACTCTACATTGTCAAGTTGCATGTATAGTGAGGCATGTTCACAATATAAATACTCTCTATTATTTTTTTCTTTTTCCTCCCAGCTTTGAGATGTAATCAACAAGTAACATTGTATACGTTTCAGGTGTGCAACATGATGATTAGATATTCATATATATTGTGAAATGATTACCGCAATAAGGTTTCTTGTTAACACATTCTTCACCTCACATAGTATTACCTTCTTTCTGTGTGTGTGGTAAAAAGATTTAAGATACAGTCTCTTAGCAAATTTCAAGCATACAATACAGTATTGTTAACTATAGACTCTATTCAATGCATTAGATGTGAGAACTTATTCATCTATATAAATATTTTCTCCATCTGTTGGTCCCTTTCTTGTTTCTCTTCCTGTAGATTGCATGCTCCTGGAGAACATGGACTGAAAATTGTCTGATGCTTATAGAGCAAGTCCCAGAGTAAATAATTGACTGTTTAGTCACTTTATTGAACAGGAGGTATCATAGGGTAGGGCTGAGTTTCTGGTCTTAGCCAGTCAGATAAACTGGGTTTTGTTCCAGGTTGTGTGACTGACTCACAGGTAGCCTGGGGAAATTAACATCACCTTACATTTGCCACCTGCCTGCCCAAGAGAGGAACACTGTGGAGATTAATTATGAATGAGCTCATACTGGGCAAGACAGAGCTCCCTTTCCAAAGAAGGGAATTGTTTATTATGTCTGTTTATTTTGAGCCAAATGAGCAATATTAGGCCAGTGTGTCAAAAAGTCACACATCCCAGTCCTTGGAACACTCAGAGAAGACTTGTGAAGTGTGGCCCCAAGAGATTTTTCAGCAGCAACTGCCAACTTTCATTTTCTATGGGATGTCTTGAGCAGTCTCCTTGATTTGCTGAGTCTTTATTAGAAGCCATTAAAATCGAAAGTTACTTGGGCCAGCGAGTGGTGCGGTGGTTAAGAGCTGGCTTGGGACACCAGCGGCCCGGGTTCGGGTCTCACATTTGAGGGCCAATGATACTGCCCTCAAAAAAAAAAGAAAGTTACTGATACTGAAAGGCAAGAGCAGAAGAATTGGATTTTTATTTTTCACTTAATAAAGCCAGTCTGACTTCATGTACTTTTATTTGGCACCCTCGGTATTATCTTCCATCCTCAGAGGAAATGTGCAGTTAATTCAACAAGAGTCTGCTCTACCCTCGGTTCTGTGTCAGGCATTTCTGAGGGACAGTCAAGCATTAATAAAATAAAACACAAATCACCATAAAATAGCAACCTGTGATATATGCCATGTAACAGAGATATGGTGTAAAACAAGAATTTAAATAGGGAGTTTGGGCTGGTCTGGGGATCAGGAATCTTACTCTCTTATCATTTGGAAATAATGTATTTAAATGCCAACAATGGGGCATTTCTTCAGCAAAGTATCACAACATAATGAGGGACAAATTCAAGTTCCCCAAACTATTAAGTTTTAGTTTCATAGATTTTTTTTACTCTTATTATCTAAACTTACCGTTTCTGGAATTACACCCTTTATAATGTGCTTTATCTGCTTTGAACGTGCCACATGACATTATAACCATTAGTTGACTTTCTTTTTGTTAGCGTTTGCCTAGAATGTTTTTATCCTTTTTAAACTTTTGAATCCCTGTTTTAAGGGCTCTTACCTATAGCATCTAGCTAGGTTTTATTTTATGCCCAATCTGAGAGCCTTTTCTTTCTTTTTTTTTTTTTTTTTGAGGGCAGTGTCACTGGCCCTCATATGTGGGATCCGAACCAGGGTCGCTGGCATCCCCAGCCAGTGCTTAACCACTGCGCCACTCGGCCGGCCCTGAGAGCCTTTTCTTGAAAAATAGATGGGTTCACATTTATTGGCATAACTGACTGTTGGTGTGGAGGCCTTAGAGTACAGGCAGAACTGCTCCAGACGCAGGTATATTTATTCAGACTTAATTATCCACTGATGTGAACCCCTACCAAGGATTTTGGGTATCAGGAAACTGCGTCTCAGACTGTTGTAGAGCGCCGAGTGTCCTGCTGCAGACCTTTGTCAGACCAATTTTCTTTCTTTCCTCTGCTCTGGTTCTTGCTTTAGTAACTTAAGGCAGTATCTGATGGGCTTCTGTCATACGTGACGAGGACATTAGCACACGCAATACTTCTCCCCACTGACCTGACTTCTACCTCCTCAATTTTATTAGTTATAAAATTGTTTCTAGTTCACCTGGTAATTCCTTTTTTTTGTTTAGTTTAAAAATAAATATTTAGTCCTCCGCAACTAGACTGAAGAACAAAAGGACAGCAACTTGTCTGTTCCCCTCCCCCAATTCCCCAATAAAATCTTTAATAAATAAATAAATAAATAAATATTTAAACCTCTGTATTGATATATCAATCACAGAGAGTTTCTGTTCTTCTGTTCTATTTCCTATATAGGTTCCATCTCCTCATTCCCTACCAAGATGAGAAAAAAAATTTTTTTTTTTTTTTTTGGAGGGCAGTGTCACTGGCCCTCATATGTGGGACCCGAACCGGGGTCGCTGGCATCCCAAGCCAGCTCTTAACTACCGTGCCACTCAGCCAGCCTCAAGATGAGAAAATTAAAGCACTTATCTCCTTCGCACATATACACACATTCACACAAACATACGCTTTTTGTTCCCATTGTCAAAATACAGTCAATCCTCATGATTTGTGGATTTCATATTTGCGAATTCATCTACTTGTGAAAATTTATTTGTAACCCCTAAAATTAATACTTGAGGTGCTTTTGCAGTCATTCAAGGACATGCACAGGGTAACAACAACAAAAAAAATTTGAGTTGCCCTGCACGCCCACTCTCAGCTGAGGTCAAACACCTCAACACTCTGCCTTCTTGTTTCAGCTGTCTATTCTTCACTGTCCATTTACTGCCATGCTTTTTGCTTCTTATGCATTTACTTGGCAATTTCACTGTTTAAAATGGCTCCCAAGTATATAGTCCTTACTGTCTGGTGTTTCTAAACTCAAGAAGGCTGTGATTACCTTATAGAGAAAAATCCATGTGTTAGATGAGTTTTGTTCAGGCGTGAGTTACAGGGCTGTTGGCTGTGAATTCAATGAATCAACAATATATGTTAAATAAGGTATCTTTAAACATTAAATAAGATTATATATTGATCAGTCAACACAAATGAACCAGGGGCTCTCAGGAACCTACTACCCTGTATTTTCCCTAGGAACAATGGTTCGATATTTGTTATTCCGGTGTTTACAATGGCTTTATAGAACATTACCATCAATAACGAGAATGGGCTGCATATAAACATCATCTTCTGGATTCATATTTCCCCGGTTATGCAGTTTAGTTCTGTAATGTATACAATCATTGCTTACAGTGAGTTCCTTTCCTAGGCATCTTCATTCACCCCTGGGTGAATTGGCTCTTGCTGTTTCAAGAAGGTCTAATAATGAATAATATATTTCCTAAGTTCACTCATAGTAAATGAATTCCTTGACCTAAATAATTACCTGGCTTTGAACAATGTTCTTTCCCGCCGGATTTATAGATGTTATTCTACTTTCTTGTATTGACTTGTACTTCAAAGGAATTTTTTTTCCCTTAAATGTTACTTGGTTGTTTTTTTCTTTTGTTTTGTTTTGGGTATCACATACCTGAAGCATTCTTTCCTCATTCTGAAATAACTTCCCCCACTAGCATAGAAGCTCCAAGATAGCTGATCTATTTGTCTGTTTATCTACTGTTGTATTACCAGTGCCAAGAAAAGGGCCTGCTGGCTCAGAGTCAGCATCAATAAATGTTTCCCAGATAAATAAATATCAACCTGTTAACACATTTTTCAGCCATTCAGAATGATCCATATGAATACTACAGAGTGTATGATGTAATGTTTATAAAATAAATGGAGTATGAAATGGCACGTGTATTATGACAAACTATGTAAAAATATATCTGTAGATGACAAGGCCTGGAAGATAATATACAAATAAAAATGGACCATGCATTCCATTTCTAATGTTCTTAGTTTAAAACTGCCTAAGAGGGCTAGCCAAGTGGCTCAGTTGTTTAAGAGTTGGCTTAGAGCACGAGCTCTGAGAAACAGGGCTACTGGTTCAATTCCCACATGGGCCAGTGACATTGGGCCCGAGCTGAGCTGTCGCTGAGATGCCAACAAGTGGCAGGATGGCTCAGCTGGTATAATAACAAGATCGCCTGTTCAATGGTGGGCTATGTCTACCCACAACTAAAGACTGAACTCGGCACCTTGAGCTGAGCTGCCGTCCAGATGGCTCAGTGGATAGAGCATGCGCTCTGAACAACAAGGCTGCCGGGTTTGACTCCCTCATGGGATGGTGGCTACACCCACCTGCAACTAAGATGGAACACAGCACCTTGAGCTTAGAGGCCACAAGCTGCCCATGGGAAGCCAGATGGCGACTGGCGCCCTCCACTAAGAAGACTGAAGAACAACCATTTGGCTGGTCCCTTTTCCCAATTCCCCAATACTGTACCCCTCCTCTAATTCCCCAATAAAATCTTTTTTTTAAAAAAACTGCCTAATATTATTAACTTTTTCTTCTCAGAATTAATAACATTTTATGAAGGAAACACTAAATTTATCCTATTTGGGGCCATGTTACAAATTAATTTAAGGTTCTTAAGGGCCCATACTGTGTTGTTTTTTTGGTCCAGTTTTGTGTTCCTGACACCCTGTGTAGAAACTTGTCTTCTTGTTGGATCCTAAATTCTCAGGCAATTTGGAGAGCATACAATTACTAGATATTTGTGAAGAGCGAATTTGTTAAATTGCTTCACCCTCATAAAATAGAGTTTTTTAAGTTTTACTTTATGTTAGTATTTCTAAAGTGATTAACTATTTGTATGCCTTCAGGAAGCAAACTTCTTTTTGGTTACTTTTCTGTTTTGTTTTGTTACAAAATCAAGTTTTCTCAGGGGTAGCATTAACAGAGCCAAACTGAATAACCACAGAACATGTTAAACTGGTTTCTAAAGCTTAACCTCTTCTATTAGAGTTTATGTGAAACAGGAGAAACTTACCCTTTCCTTTTCAGACTACTCTGAAATTCAATTATTCTGAAATGCCATTTCCTGTTAACAAGTGGAAAATTACAATGAGATGTGTGATGTCTCCCATCCAATGAGGAATTCAGACTCCTGTGTAGAATAGGCCTGATTACCATTTATTGCCTTCCCTCTGTTACATTAAAAGAAACATATCCAAGTAGGATATCAGGGAAATCTGGCTATAACATCTTCAGAGATAACATATTTGTGCCTGAGATGTTTTGTTATAATCTAAAGCATGGTCACCCATGTACCAAATCCAGCTATGCCCAATTGTATATTGTCTATGGCTACTTTCCTGCTATAGGACAGAATTGAGTGACCAATGGCCCTCAAAGCTAAAAATATTTACTACCTTTTTACAGAAAAATGGTAGTAAAAAAATTAGCTCTTTACAGAAAAATGGCTAATATCTTTATGGGGAAAAAAGGGGGTCACATGCTAAATCTGACAAGCTCAGGGGAGGCCCTACAAACTCAGAGACCAAAATTAACCACATAGGATGGTCTGAACATAAAAATTCCTAACTAAAAGCTGATCATGGCAGGTAGTCACATCTTGGCCTGTAGCTTCCTTGACAAAGGTCAATCTTTACCTTAAGTGATCTTATCTATTTTCTTTTTTCATCTAAGATAATATACCCTTGGAATGTCAGAGTAGTCCCTTTTTCTGAACCTCTTCAAGGCACACCTACCACATCAGAGCTGGAGACCACAGAACCCCTCATTGTTATCTTGTTCCCCAAATACCACCTCTACGTGCTATAAGTGTTAATTATTAACTATCCTGTGCCCACCAATGTAAAAGAAGTGTCTCTGTTTTACTTCTCATCCAGCTTCAGAGATTTCCCTGCTTTGCTTTCTCCCACCCCCTTAATCTACCACCAGTACATTTTATGTAACCCTCCTTATGTCTTCTCCTTTGATTCTAATGTATAAAATAAGCTGCAAAACTTCCATTCTCTGGAGTATTTTCTTTCTTTTTTTAAGATTTTATTGGGGAATTGGGGGAGGAGAACAGCGTTGAGGAATCGGGAAAGGGGAACAGACAAGTTGCTGTCTTTTTGTTCTTCAGTCTAGTTATGGAGGACGTCCCTTCACTGGCCCATGTTGGCATCGTCATTGCGCTCTTCCCGGATGAGGCAGATCGGTCGCCAGCCTCTGGATGGTTGCTCACCGTGGCTGCTGGCTACCGGCCACTCACTGTAGCCTATGGCAGCCCACTGTAGCAGGGGCTGCAGCCTACACCATCGCTGGGACTCGCACAGCCCAGCTCCATCCAGGTGGAGCTGTTGTTAGCTGTAGAGAGCATTGTCACTAGCCCTCATATGCGGGATCCGAACCGGGGCTGCTGGCGTCCCAAACCAGCTCTTAACCAATGCTCCACTCGGCTGGCCCTGGAGTATTTTCTTAATCCACTGAGATTTTGCTTCCTGGCAATTGTTATCAATTTGGCTCAAATAAACTCATTAAAGTTCTCTACAGGTTTGGATGTTTCTTATGTCAACATCTTAAACAAAAATACAACACAATTTTGGAATGAGCAGGGGTTTTTGAGTTAGACCTAGGTCTGCGGTCCAGTTCCATTGCCTACTAGCTATGTGACCTCTGATAATTAATTGCTTAACCTCTCTGGGCTTGTTTCACATGTGTATAATAAAATGATCACAATATTGCCAATCTGTTAGGCAGTGCTTACAGGGCCATATTGAGCCTGAGGCAAAAGAAAAACACTATATGTATATATTTTCAACCAAGTGTGAAAAGTTCATAAAAGCTCTATAATAATAATTAAAAAAAAATGACTATAGGGCCCGCCGAGTGGCGCATTGGTTAAGAGCTGGCTTGGGACGCCAGTGGCCCTGGTTCGGAACCCACATATGAGAGCCAGAGACACTGCCCTCTACAGCTAACAACAACTCCACCTGGAGCTGGGCTGCTGTGAGTCCCTGGGACAGCATAGCTGCAGCCCCTGCTGCAGTGGGCTGCCATAGGCTACAGTGAGTGGCCGGCAGCCCATGTGAGTGGCTGGCAGCCGGTGTGAACTACCAAGAGCTGCTGTGAGTGGCCGTCCAGAGGCCGGCAACCAATCTGCCTCACCCAAGAGGAGTGCAATGATGATACCAACATGGGCCAGTGAAGCAATGTCCTCCACAACTAAACGGAAGAACCATAAGATAGCAACTTGTCTGTTCCCCTTCCTTGGTTCCCCAATGCTGTTCTCCTCTCCCAATTCCCCATTAAAATCTTTAAAAAAAATGACTATAGATATAATATTTCCCATCATTCAGTCTGTTCACACACCATTGTCAACTTCCCTAAACCGTCCAGCAAGGAAACCAAGGCCCAGGAATAGCGGGCTGATTGGAAATGACTTTTCCTATTGTACAATAATACAAAGTTATAAAACAAACAATAGCTTATTTTTATTGAAATTTTGATATTTTTTCATCATGGACTTATTTGCATTGCTATTCATCTTTTTGAAATATTGTATTAGAATATTATCTATGCATATAATTTATTATACATTATTAGAATAACGCATTCTAATATGCCTTATTAATGATATGCATTATCACTTGCATTAACATTAAATCATAAATATAATTTATCTTGATTATTGAGTTTTGGTGTCCCTTCCTCCCTTAAATTTTGCATCTGGTGAGTGCCTCACTTGTCTCACCCTAATCCTAGCCATCCTATCAGGATTGTTCTGAGAATTAGGAATAATATCTATGAAGTATCTAAAGTATTACCTGGTACACAGTAGACGCTAAGAAATTAGCAATTGTTGATGATGTTAATGATAAGATGGCTGAATAATATTGCTCTCATAGGTTGTTATGAAGACTAAATGAAATGATATAAGTAAATCATTTAGCATGGGATTTGATATAAAGCAAGTGCTCAGTAAGTATTAATTCCTTTCCTTCCTTCATTTTGGAAAAGAAAAAAAATGCATTTGCCAGTATACAGGTGGCAGTGCTTCACCGTGGCCTGAGAACTAAATTTGGTTCTGGCTTTATCATTAACAAGGTGAAACAAATAACCAATTTGGGCCATCGTTTTTCTCATATTAAAATGAGAGTTTTGTCCCTCATTTCTTAGAGACTTAGCTAATCTCTGGCACTCCTTTTGGATACAAAGTTCTAAAATCTGCAAGCTAGCTGATTTGAAAGGACAAGAGGCATCTGTTCAGACAAACAAATTTCCAGAGCAGTCTTATAACCAAAGACAACCGAAATCTAAAAAAATAAATGTAGCAAGAAATTAAAATTTCTTTCAATTTCAATTAAAAAGACCTGAAAATAACCATACTTTATCTTGTAATTAGAATGTTGATCAGGTAGATGTTTTGTCGCCTTTATTTCAAGCAGAATTATTTTGCTAATTAAATATGCTTTAGTTAACATATATGGTTCCATGTGCTACCCATAAGGATAAATCTTAAAAATGGTTTGATAAGTGAAAGAAGCTAGTCACAAAAAAAAAAAAACCAAACCACATATTATATGATTCCATTCATATGAAATGTCTAGAATAGTTAAATCTATAGAGACAGAAAGCAAATTAGTGGTTGCATAGGGCTGGGGTGCGGAGGAGCTAGGGAGATTAGGGTGTGATAGCTAAAGGCTACTGGGGGAGGTGGCCAGGTGGCTCAGTTGGTTAGATCGCGAACCAATAGGGTTGCTGGTTTGATTCCCACATGGGCCAGTGAGCTGCGCCCTCCACAACTAGACTGAAACAACTATTTGACTTGGAGCTGATGATGGGTCCTGGAAGAACACACTGTTCCCCAATAAAAGTTTTAAAACAAACAAACAAACAATAAATAAAGGGTACTGGGTTCCTTTTTGAGGTCATAAAAATGTTCTAAAATTGACTGGTAACAGTTGCACATATCTGCGAATATACTAACAACCATTGAATTGTATATTTTAAATGGATGAATTGCATGGTATATGAATTATATCTCAATAAACCTTTAAAAAAATAGTTCCTATAATTTCATGCATTCATGGAAAGACCAGAGTGAAAAGATGTAAAGTCTTTTGGAGGTGAGGTACTGGGCAGAAGTTTTACTATTTCTATGCAAATCAAAATAGTTTCCCAATTTTCCAATTTGTTTTCTTTCCCCTTTACCATTGAAGGTTGAATAAAACTCCCCACCTTGGTCAGTCTGTTGGGTGTGGTGGTGAGGGTTTATTTATTCCTGTGCAGAATGAACTGCTACTCTTATTCTCAGGCTTGGGGACTAAATAGCACAGTTATATCATTTTCTGTTTGCCACAGATAATTGGGTTGGATAGACAAAATGCCCTCTTGATTGGAAGGACATCTCTGCTTTTAACCACTGACCATATTTCTCTAGACTACAACTGAGAAAACAGATAGACATTTGGCTCCCTAGATTGACTTATTTCATGGCTCTCAGTTGGATAGTCCCTGAGATAAGACTAAGCACTGACAACCCTTTCTGATGAAATTTTCAAGGGCTCCTTTTGCTCTGAAGCTAAGTAAAATTGCCTATGCTATGTCGGTTTTGGCTTTTTAGTTTCTACCTGCTTTTGGAGGAGCTGATATCATTTCCCACATTTGTGATTAGGAGAACACTCCTACAAAAAGTGGAAACTTCTTCATTCATATCCAAAGAGGTGTCAGTCAAAAAAGATGATTGTGGGCCCACAGGATGACTCAGTTGGTTGGAACGTGTGCTCTTAACAACAAGGTTGCTGGTTTAATACCCGCATGGGATGGTGGTGGGCTGTGCCCCTTTCCTCCAGCCCGCCTCCCCACCCCCCCACCTCCTGCAACTAGATTGAAAGTGGCTACTGGATGTGGAGCTGAGGTGCGCCCTCCACAACTAGGATTAAAGGACAACAATTTGACTTGGAGCTGATGGGTCCTGGAAAAACACAATGTTCCCTTCCCCAATTACCCAACACTGTTCCCTTTCCCAGTTCCCCAATAAAATCTTTGGAAAAAAAAAAAAGATGATGGTGTCTTGGGCAGAAATAACCCATTGATGAGCAATTTTGAGTGTGCATAAGAAGAGAGAAAGTTCTAGGATTCTATGAGTCAAGAAGCCAAGGCAGGTTCACATTAAACTGGCTGAGTCAGGTTATAAAAAATGAAAATACCAGTTTCTCTCAGACCCATGATTGGGTGACATTTAGTCCACTAACCTCCAAACCCCAGTGACAACAGTGAAATTCCACCTAATTTAACCTTGATGCACAGGATCCAGTATCCAGACAGGAAGTAAAACAGGCATGGCCCTGGCTCACACTTCTTTAATTTCACATCTTGGTTCCAAGGCATGCTCAAGCTATCACTGCCTCTCCCAAACATGACGCAGGTGTATGTTAATACTTTAGAATGGAGGTCCACAATAAGGTATACCGAATCAATGCTGCCTGGAAATAGTTACAGGATTCAGACCACGATTAAGTGACGCATTGTCAAGTGTTCTGCATGCTAGGCAATGAATGCGACTCAGTGTCTGGGATACAGATCACTACATGTTAATTGATAAAGCCAGGATGTTTCCAGGAACCCATCCTGGATGGAACACACTCATATGCTTGCCTGAAAACACTGTTCAGAAGGAATTTCCAATAGTCCCAGAAATAAAAATATCTTTAGGCCAGAAAGTTTGTGTTGGAGAATTTAGAAAAGGAGTTGGACTCCTGGGGTTTTTGTTTGTTTGTTTGTTTTAGCTGAGCCATCCTGCTACCTGTTGGTGGCTCAGCGGCCGCTCAGCTTGGGCTGGGCATCAAACTGCTGTTGCTCAGAGCTCAGCTTGCACTCTTGAACGAGCTCTTAACCAACTGAGCCACTCGCCCGGCCCTTGGACTCCTGTTTTTAAGAGAAGTAGAGGGTTGGCTGAGTGGCTCAGTTGGTTAAGAGCTCACTCAAGAGTGTGAGCTCTGAGCAACAGGGTTGCTGGTTGGATGCCCAGTCTGAGCTGAGCTGCTGCTGAGCTGCCAACAGGTGGCAGGATGGATCAGGTAAGGCAAAAAAAAAAAAAAAGAGAGAAGTAGAAGGAGGATGTGACATGGTCCTGCCATGAAATTCTACTTATTTTTAAATAGAAAAAGTAACTCAGTGTATATTTTTATGCAGAGGACCACCTGATTTCGTATTAAAAAATTTGTCCTGAGCTAGGCTGTGAAGCTTCACAACTGGAGGGGGCCAAAGCTGGTGGAATATCTTATTCCATCCACCTGCAACCCCAACACACACTCCAGGCAGAGACAGGCAATCACCATATAGGCAAAATGCCCTCTTGGTTGGGAAGATATCTCTGCTTTTAACCACGGGCTTGTATTTCTTTAGGATACACCTTGAATCAGACACCAGATTTCTTCACTCTCATTTCTTAATCATATGCAAAATATGCACGTTCCCTCTCCACCCCCTCACTCACCTTTGCTCCTGTGTTAGAGAAGGATGAGTCATATACACACATACACACACCAAGTTATAAATCATCTGGAGAGGATTGCCAATATCCTAGAAAATAATTCTCTCTGGTTTTGGCCCTAAGCTATTTTCTTTAGGAAAATATTTATCTAGTTTTACACAAGTTGCCATAGGCAAAAATATTGATAGCAGAGTAACTTGAAAAAAAAATATGACAACAGCCTTAATTTAGAACCTGGACCGAGGATTTATTAAAATTCAGATTCCAGGATCTCACCCCAGATCCCCTGATTCTGTCTGGGTATCTGGAGGGTGGAGTCTCTGTGCTTTTTACAAATTTCCCAGGTGATTCTGGTGCACACTAGAGTTTGCTTTGCCCACTGGTAAGATTATGGCAAACGCTCCTGCCGTGATTTCACAAAGTTAGAACAACAAAACCAAAATCCATGAAAGTGAATAATTTATGTTCTTGGGATTTCTGAATCACATCCTTATAGTTGCTAATTTTTGGACTGTAAGCCAAAGCAGGCAAAAGCAAAAAGTCAATGTATCTGTGACCAATAATTTCTATCAGGTGTATATTATTCAACACCCTCCCCCATGAAAGTTCCAAGTTCACAGTTTTGCAGATACAGAGCAGTCTACATTCAGTTTATAGCTGTAATTATGTATTTTTTCCTTCTAGCTACATAAGTTTAGTGTGGTATGTCTCTGCTTAGAGTCTATCAAAGAACATGGAGTCTTCTAGGATCGTTTAAAGCAAGATTTTATTAATGAGGTAACATTAAGTAAAAAGGCAGGCCACAAAAAGGCAGGGCTACAAAGTTCCAACTTTGTAAATAGAGACTGAAAGCAAATAACCACAAATTATCATCAGGTTTTCGTGTTAGGGTTATCTCCTTGTCCCCTTAAGCTATCACTAAATTTATGTTCATTTTTAAAATTAAAAAATAATAAAAACACACTTAAAGATGTTGACTTCACAGTTAAAAAATCATCACCAGTAAAATTTTAACTCATTATTAAATCAACTTAAAAGCACTAATTAAGAGAATATATTTATAAGCCTGAAATCCTAATACAACTATTTTAATTTTTCCATTTCCCTTCTAAACTTTATTTACAGGCATGCATACATGATTTTAACATATTTGTAATTTTAGTTTATCTACAAATTTGAGTTCTGCTTTTTCTACTTTGCATTATTTTATAAATATGTTTGCACATTTCTGTACAGCTTCAGAATTATTTTAAATGCTACATTTTTTTAGAAAGTTGACATATCATATTTTATCCATTCCTGTATGTAGGAACATTTATTTCTGTTGTATGTAGTTTCAAGTTATTGTAAATAACAGAGTCATCTTTTTTTTTTTTTTTTTTTTTTTTGAGGGCAGTGTCACTGGCCCTCATATGTGGGACCGAACCGGGGCAGCTGGCTTCCCAAGCCAGCGCTTAACCACCGCGCCACTTGGCCGGCCCTAGAATCATCTTTGTATATGAGGTTTCCATTTTCTTTTAAAAGTTATTTCTTTAGAATTTATTTCCAGGAATGGTTTTACTACTTCAAAAGGCATGAACATTTTTACAGGCCCTAATGTATAACATAGTTTCCTTCAAAAAATTATATCAATTTTCATTACCATAAACTATGTGAAAAAGAACTATATTCCTAAAAAGATTGAAAGGTGTTTTTTATTTTTTTCTAAAGCCTTTCCCTTTATTTTTGTTACTGTTTTAATTTTTATTTCTTCATTATGATTAATAATTTTAAGCTATCAATATGCCAGACACCATTCTAAGGGGCTTTCATATATAAAAATCATGTTTTTCTGTAAGAATAATTTAAAGAAAACTTCGATGCATGAAAGCTATAAATACTTATCCTCTATCTGTTAATAAAGTAAAACTTAAAATTTCCAGAAAATAAATAATCTTCTTTCATAGAGGTGGAAAGGCACAGAAAATTTAACTATGAAGTAAAAGAACTCTATTCTAGATTTTCCAGCACATCTAATTTTTGTACCTCAGAAGAACAAGTTAATTCAAAGGAATAAGAGCTTTTCATTACGGAGAAAAAAATAATGTTTTTTTCAGAATTTGAAAGTTCGTAAATTCATTTAATCCATACCTTCTTACTTAAAAATGATTAGATGACACTTTATTTAAAAGTCCATTAAGGGACTGGGATGATAAAATGCAAAATGACAGTAATTCCAATAATGTTTTTTTAAATAATTAAGGAAAAAAAGTGACCTACCTGATCTCACCAAGCACATCAAACTGATGAAGAAGTATATTCTCAGCATGTGGAAACTGGAGAGAGTGTCACATTCAAAAGACGAATGATTTCCTTTTCAGAGCTTTAGTATGCACCGAATGCTGTGCTCAGCGTGAGCTCAGGTGACTAATCCAGAGGTGTGGTGACAACAGGAAGTTCCTGAGGGACTGTAAGCAGTCCCAGCCCTTCCAGGATATTTGACTTCTCCTCTTTTTGATAAAAGGTCAGGTACGTTTCCGTCTTGCACAATTTTATGCATATCTTAATATTATAATACATATTTGCAGAGTGACGTGTTCAAAATAGTTTCAGTCTTTGTGGGCGGCTTATTAGTCCTTTGGCTTGGTATGTTGAGATCAAGTGTGATTTGAAATGTTTTTCTCTCCAGTTAGTATTGTGGTTGCCCTTGTACAAAACTACTTTTTATATTAATTCACACAGTCATTCCTCATAGGGCAGTCTTTAGATTGTGAGAACATTTCATTAAGTCCAATCATATACCCACATTTGCCAAAATATGTTTCAGGTGAAAGGAAACATTTTTATGGTATTGTATATCTTTATTTTTATTTTTTCTCATCCAGAGTTCCCATCTACTAATTCTTCTTCTTTTTTTAAGGAAAAGTAAATGCAAAGACTTTAAATAAAGAATTCTGCCAGAATTCACCCACCTCTGTGTTAGAAGTAATGAAACTGGGATTCACAGCTACAAGGTAATTTAATTCCTTTTCTAGCGGACGTGCTTGTAAAACTTACTCAGACCTCTAATGGTCTGGCGGTCTGGAGCTTAAAAATAAATTAATATATAAAGACGCAAACAATTTAAGAATATGTTTTCATCCAAAGCATCAGGCAAAAGCTACTTTCTAGTCAGTTAGTGTTGTCTAACTGAAGCGTAAGTTTAGGAAGTAAGAGCATCTCTGATATAAACGTATCAGTTTTCAGTACCCCAATTTGCAGGGAATTCCTTGTAGGAAGTAGATTCTGGTAATGCTTCCCCAGGAATCAGTACATCAGAATCACCTGGGGGACTTTTAAAAGTGTGGCATATGTATTTCTGTGTCACACCTCAGACTTAATGAATGCTAAGGCTTCCTAGCCCAGATCCACTGACCTGGTTTCAAATCCCATGCTTTCCACTCAGGAGGTGTGTGGTCATAGGAAAATATTTAAGGAAATATTAAACTGTAAAATGGATATAATAAAACCACACATCTCACAGGGTTGCTACCAGGATGAAATGAGATATTATAGCTAAAGTTTTTAGCACTGTGCCTACTACCAAGGTAAGCACACTTGCCACTTGGTAACGATTGCTATTACCTAACTGGTCACACAATCTGCAGCTTTCCATCCCCTCAGAAGGCAGGCTGCACAATGCTGAGAAGAGGGATCAAGTGGAGGACACCTGTGGGATTTTAGAAATGAAGGGCACCTTACAGCAGTGATGTTTCAGGTGATGACTTGCGTCTATTTTTGTGTTTTGTCTCCTGCTTAGAGAAATACATTAGAGAGACGTAAATAGGAAAATCAAATAGGTGACCCTCTAGGTTTTTTACTTTTCCATTTGCAAAAAGCTTTACTAATTTGAAAATGACTGCCTTCTGGAATAAATGGAGAATTGTTTTACATTCTCTTAGGAGTGCATTTATGGAGTGTGTTGCTTCCTGCTGGATCAGTGTATTTGCCTGATAAATATTTGGTGAGCTCCTATCAGTTTTAGTACCATGCCACGTATTTATCTAGACAGAGCCAGTGTACATTTTCCTGGAAACCAGCCAATTATAGGAATAAAACTCATTTCCTTGGGGAGGCTTTGTGTTATTTTTAATCATTTTTCCCTCTGATGGGACAGAAGATCCCCCAACTTCCTAGTTGTGTGCTCCCTTCTACTTCCAGCATTCAAAATGGCACAAGAATCAGTGGGAGGACCCAGTCCCTCTTTTTGGGTTAGTGAGAAATATCAAAACAAAACAAAAAACGTTCCGAAGAATGGGGAAAGAGAAGAGGAAGGGAGGACTGACTGCAGAATGGGTGTGACTATAAAGGGATAGCCCATGAAATCTTTGACACGTGGGTTAGTTCTGTCTCTTGGTTGTGGTAGTGGTTGTAGGAATCCACACATGTGATAAGATTCCATAGACACACACACACAAACATGTAAAACTGGTACAATCTAAATAAGGTCTGTGGATTGTACTAATATCAATTTTCTGGTTTTGATAGTGCATTCTAATTATGTAAAATGTTACAATGGGCTGGGGGGCGTTGTTGAGGATACATGGGACTTCCCTGTTTTTGCAACTTCTTGTGAACCTATATTTATTTTCAAGTAAAAGTTTTTTAAAATTCCAAAAGATGAGCCAACTCATAACCATTTGAATGTTAACATTTAGTCAAAGGTATTCTGAGGAAAACCATTTCCTCATTTCTCATCAGAGAGTCAAAAGTGAATAATGGTCAATTTTCTCAATACTATGACCCTGATAAATGATCACAGCTAAAGACTATCACAATTTTCCTTATTTCCAGTCTGGTATTGTGTACTGGTTTTTTCTGTCTTTTGTTTTTAAACCTAGAAATCACTTGTTACAGAGAGCAGGGTAGAAACAAGTAGGCAACCTTCCAAATGCATGGACAGGAAAAACAGGTATGGAAACATAAGCGAACTGAGCGGAGGTGGCTTTATAACTCTCATTGGCTTCACCGTCAGGAAAGGTGACCTACAAAGTCTGACAACTAAGTTTGCAAACTTGCCACCATGTGCTTATATTGGCAGCACTGTACAAACAGCTCGGTAATGCTTCATAACCGCGGTATATCAGTGTCTCACAGCTGTGTTTGTGTCTTGCTGAGTGGCATTCATTATTGTTGTTGCATGTTTTTTGTGTGCCGTCGCGAGAATTTCTGAGCTTGAATTAGAGCAACGAACAAACATTAAATTTCTTGTTAAACTTGGCAAGAGTGGAAGTGAAATCAGAGACCATGTTAGTCCAAGTTTATGGGGATAATGCCATGAAGAACATGGCAATGTACAAATGGATGAAACGTTTTTTTCTGAGGAAAGAGAATGCATCACTGATGAAGAGAGGTAAGGGTGGCCAATAACAAGCAGAACTGATGAAAACATTGCAAAAATTTATCAAATTGTGTGTCAAAATTGTCAGCTGACTGTGAGAAGCATAGCAGACCAAGTAAACATCGATAGAGAAACAGTTAGCAAAATCCTAACGGAAAATCTTGGCATGAGAAAGGTGTGTGCAAAAATGGTCCCAAAAGAGCTCACCGATGAACAAAAGCAAAGGAGAGTTGAAGTTTGCCAAGACCTTTTGGAGAGGCAAGACAATGTTTTGGGCTGTGTTATCATGGGTGGTGAAACATGGGTGTGCCAATATGACCCTGAAACAAAGCACCCAAGTGCACAATGGAAGTCAGTTAATTCTTCATGACCAAAAAAGTTCCATCAGTCCAAATCAAGGGTCAACAGGATGTTGCTAACCGTTTTTTGATATCAGAGGGATTATTCATTATGAATTTGTACCAACTGGACAAACAGTTAACCAGGTTTATTATTTGCAAGTGCTGAAAAGGCTGTGAAAAAGTTAAATGAAAACGACCTGAACTTTTCATCAACAATTCATGGCTCTTGCATCACGACAATGCACCAGCTCACCCGCACTGTCTATGAGGGAGTTTTTAGCCAGTAAACAAATAACTGTGTTGGAACACCCTCCCTACTCACCTGATCTGGTCCCCAATGACTTCTTTCTTTACCTGAAGATAAATGAAATATTGAAAGAAAGACATTTTGATGACATTCAGGACATCAAGGGTAATACGATGACGCTCTGATGGACATTCCAGAAAGAGTTCCAAGATTGCTCTGAAGGGTGGACTAGGCGCTGGCATTGGTGCACAGCTTCCCAATGGGAGTACTTCAAAGGTGACCATAGTGATACTCAGCAATGAGGTATGTAGCACACTTTCTAGGATGAGTTAGCAAATGTAATTATCAGATCTTGATGTCCCCTCCCACCCAAGTCCAGGGCTCCAAGCTAGTATATGATTCACTATAACATCCTTTTGTCTTCTCATCCACATCAGTGACCCTGCCACCTCTCATTTGTGGTCCAGGTTTGGAAAGATAAATCTGTTTCCTTGATTTGTATTTTGTAAGGAGATCAGGGTATCTTTCCCTAAATCCATATACTTGTTTCATTTCTTCATTCTGTCATTTACTGAACATTTCTTGAGCTTCCATTTTAAAACTTAATAAGGAAAAAAAAGGAGATGGCTCCTTCCCTGAAGGACACAGCCACATTAATGATAATAATAATGCTAACTTTGAGATATGGATATACATTTCACAGGAGAACTGAGTACGAAGCAGTAAGATGTGGGAATCCCAGAGAAAGCAGCCACTGGAAGAGCTTCACATAGGAGGTGCCTTTGGATCTGGGATCCAAAGACTAGGTAGGAGGTTGCGAGGTGAAGGCAGAGGAAAGGCATTCCAGGCAGAAGGAACAAACTTGGAGGCATAAAAGAAGTGTGGATGTGAGAGTTTAGTGTGTATGAATAGGGAAATGATAAAGTAGTTTGAAGACAGGTGGTGAAGAACTTTGTATGTCATGTTTAGGACATTGGGTTTTATCTTTAAGGCAGTGGGAACCTAGCTTTTTTCTTGTTCAGTTATTTATATGTTAATATATTACTCGTATATAATAATACAAATAAATTTAATAAATAATATGTAATAAATAATATAAACATATATTAGATAACATACTTATGTTACATTTTTAACGTTAGTGTATGAATAATTTTTTTAGGTAGTTTATTAAAAAACAAGAAGGAAAACATCTGTATACCACTTTTTGGGCCTAAGAAGCATTTTTTTTAAAAAATTCTTTTGTGAAATATACATTTTGTAAAAAAAATTAGGTGTACAGTGCAGTGCAATAGTTATACTTTTTACCCCTCAAAGTGAGAACCCCCCTCCCCCAATTCACCACCCCACTCCTCCCTCATATCACACATATCTATTAAAATTCTGTTGACTCCTTCCACACTATGCTCCACATCCCGTGACTATATATATACATATTCAATTACAGTTGGCATATCATATTATACAATATCAGCGTCAGGTGTATAGTGCAGTGATCAAGCCTCTCCTCCATCCATGAAGTGGTCTCCCTAATGAGACATGTGACCATCTGACATCCCACAAAATATTTACAACATTATTAATTATATTCCCTGAACTGTCTTTCATATCCCTGTGGCAATATTGTAGTTGCCTATTTATGCTGTCTAATCCCTTCCCCTTCTCCCTCATCCTCACTCCTCTCCCAACTAGCAACCATCAGTTTTTCCTCTATATCTATGAGACTGTTTCTGTTTACTTTGTTTGTTCATTTAGTTTTTCAGATCTAAGAAGCATTTTTCACAGAAGAGAGCTACTTTGTTTTATGAACCATAACTTCCTTACAAACATTGTATCAAACAAAATCAATGCAAGTCCAGTTCTTTTGGTAACTGTTTTCAGGGAGTGCTGCACAGAACATTTCAAGGAGAGACTACTCTATCAAGGCCTGTAGGCACACTGGCAAGACAGAGGCAAAGTGCTTTTACTTGCTAAAAGTTCTAAAAATAAAATCAACAAAAATTTCAGGGCAATGTCCCAAATTTACTGTTCATCGGTACCATGTGTTTTGGATTTATTTGGATCTTAAGCTGTTGTTTTAAAACATTATGATTAGAATGAGATTTGTTTTTACGTTTCCTTAGCTGGTTTCCTAAGCCTTGTTTGTGAGAATTCTGCACCTTCATTAGACAATTATTTCCTGAAGCGTTGCACACAGAGTTGTCTGTGTAAGGAACAAATCTATGGAGAAATCCACCCCTATAATTTGGAAGGTCTAGTGTTGTGACTTCTGCCTTGGGCCCCCATTTGGAATCACCGTCAACCACTTGAGGGTGAAGGGGACCAAAAATTTTGCCTTTTGGGATCTTGATTTTTAATCTGCTTATTAAGAAATGACTGAGAAAGAAACTTTGACCCTCCCCCCTTTCTTGCCTAAGACATTCGGAGGGAAAGATCTACTCCAGTAAGAAAGTCTTAGGATGTTCGCTTTAGCAGTCAGATTTAAGTTGAATGTGGTGGATGGGAAGGTGTAAAACAGGGGCTGTGTACTAGATTACCCCATTTCATTGTTTCTGGGTTGCCCAGCAGACATTTACCTACCTTGTATGTTTCACTCTTCCTTAACCACCTGTGACTCACTCATTCTCACTTTTGAAATCTCAGACCCCTACCCCGCCCCCTTTTATCCTTTGTTCAAAATGACATATACTCCTAATCTCACCTCACTGTTTTTGGAATTTGAATGCTTCTGTGAATGCCGCATGTGGGTGTATTAAAATTTTGAGTTTCTCCTGGTAATCTGTCTCTGGTAATTTGATTATTAACCCAGCTGAGGAAATTAAAAGGTGGGAGGGAAAGTATTATTTTTTTAGCCCCCACAAGGGGTTCTCGCTGTTTAACTCAGCAGGGTCTTTCTCACCTGGTGGTATCCTCCTCTTCTGGTTGCACCTGTTTTGTCTGCTCCCCGAGATACCTGCGTCTCTTTTCATAGTTCTACCTAGGGCTATCCAAAATAAATTTTAGCGTCGCCCCATATTTAAGTCAGTCCACTCCCCCAAAACCTCTAGAATTTGGTGAAAATCACCCCAGCCAATTTTAGTGATTCAGTAACATAAAATCAGAAATTTAATTTATAAATTTACTTTCCTTACTAAATAAGAACAACAATATAAACTTGCCTTTGTGGATGGAAGAGGGGCACATGTTAAACCTGACAAACTCGAAACTAAAAGTAACCTCAGAGGATGGTAAGAACATAAAAATTCCTAACTAAGGTGGGCCATGGTGGGAAGTCACATCTCATTAAATTAATCTGTGTCTTTTCAGTGGGCCTGTTCTTTGTCTTTTGTACCTAAGATAACATCTATAATCCTTTTTCCCCTGACTAGCACTGAAAACTGCAAAATTCCTCTTTATTATGCTTGCCTCCTGATTACCATCTCTATGTGCAGTAAAAAGCAAACTGTTAGCTATCCTGCACCCATCTGTATGGGAGGAGTACCTGTCTCTCCAATTTACTTTTATCCAATCCCAGAGATTTCCCGGCTTTGCTTTCTCCCATCCCCTTAATCTATCACCTTTATCATGTAACCTTTCTCCTTCGATTTTATGTATAAAATAAGCTATAAAACTGCCATTCTTCAGAGCATTTTCTCCATCTGTTGAGATTTTGCTTCCTGGCAATTGTCAACAATTTGGCTCAAATAAACTCTCATTAACTTTTCTCTTAGGCTGGATGTTTTTCATCAACACCTTTCGTAACAACAAAAAGCAACAACAACAACAAAAAGACAGAAAAAGAGAGATCACTCTGAAAATAGCATAGAAGAGGGACTGGATAGAAAAGGAGGTGACAATTGCATTGGTGCGGGAAATGATCAGGCCCTGAATGACAGCATTTCTTTGGGTTTGGAGAAGGGAAGGGGGCAGGTCTGTGGAAAATGCAGGATGCAAAACTGGCAAATTAAATGATTTATTAGATAAGAGAAGGCAGGAGGGGGAAGGAAACACAAGAACTTAGCTATGCTGGGCCTTCATGTACATGAACACATTTCATCAGCCCATAGATCTGAGAGGCAGGTTTGAATAACTCTATTTTACAGATTAGGAAACTAGCTTAGGTGGGGCCTGGTGCTATTATTTCTCCTCATGAGGCAGGCAAGCCATCTGTAGTCAATGTGAGCAAATTTTATAATAAAATCTAGGACAAGAAAAGCTGCACTTTTGTTTGGATAATAAGACCAAGGTTATTATTAGACTGAATAAGATCAAAGTTACGTTATAAGGAGGACACATTTTTCTTGAGTAGCAGGGAAGCTGGTCTCCAGAAGGAAATAAATCTTCAGGATGGTGAATGATGTCAGATTTTAGGTACCTTAAGATGAAACCAACACCATCTCATTGGTGGCCTCCTTCCCACTTCCATTGAGTGGCCCAGAGCTCCAGGTCAGCCAAAACGAAGTTGAAAGCAAATCTTTTAACACTCTGAGAAAAATGGTAAGTGAAAATTTGTAAGACTAAAGAATGAATTGGAGGGGGGCCGGCCGAGTGGCGCGGCGGTTAAGCGCTGGCTTCGGAAGCCAGCGGCCCCGGTTCGGTCCCACATACGAGAGTCAGTGACACCGCCCTCAAACACAAAACAAAAAGAACAAAACAAGAATGGATTGGAGGGCTGGGTCTTCATTGTTCTGCGAAGAGGAGGGAGGTAGGGTTAGAGAAAGAGGGGGCGGGGTCTCGGAAAGGCTTGAGGGAGAGGGTCTCACCTAGAGGCAGACAGGCATCTTTTTAGAAAACTGGGGCAACCATTTAAGAGACCCAGCGAAAACTTAAGCGATGAGCTTGTGCCCCTCTGGTGGTATAAGGGTGCAAGTTATATCCAAACCAGGGGCAGAAATATTAATGTCCTTGTTACTCCATTTGGCTTTGGGATTCAACCACCCCCACCCCCACCCCCACCCCGTGAAGAGTTTCCGCGTCTGCGAATGGCTGTGGCAGTGGTGGGGTTAAGGAGAATCTCACTTATTTATTTATTTTTTGAGGGCAGCGTCACTGGCCCTCATATGTGGGACCGAACCCGGGCCGCTGGCTTCCTAAGCCAGCGCTTAACCACCGCGCCATTCGGCCCGCCCAAGAATCTCACTTTTAGACCAATGGATGGGCAATGTCTTATGTCTCTACTGTGGACGACGGGACAGAGAAGGCATCAATGGGCAGACAAATCCCAGGCAGAAGCGACAGTGAGGCTGAGTTCCCTTAGTTTCCCCATTTCAGAGATCAACTGGAGACATTAAGAGGTCACAAAAGGGGTGCACGTATTCAGTGGGGTAGGGGTGGGGGCTGCCACACTCATGAGTTACTATTTGCTGATGAAGCCCAGGTATTCAGACTGAGGTCTGTAATTCCAAAGCCCTCCCACTTTTAATGGCACCTGACTGACATTTTAGTATTGGGTATGTGCAGGTACTATTGATGAGGTAGGAAAAGAAAAAAAAAAAATGTGGTGTCATACTAGAGTGCTCTGGGACTTGATGCTAATATTTGTTTTCTTTTTTTTACAGTTTTTATTGGGGAATTGGGGGAGAGGAACAGCATTGGGGAATTGGGGGAGAGGAACAGCATTGGGGAATCAGGGAAGGGGAACAGACAAGTTTTGTTCTTCAGTCTAGTTGTGGAGGACGTGGCTTCACTGGCCCATGTTGGTATTATCATGGCGCTCTTTCCCGGTGAGGCAGTCACTTGCCGGCCATTGGACTTGGACGGCCACTCACGGCTGTTCACGGTGATGTAGGATATATTTCTTGTGTCAGGGTCGTAGTCTCTTTAAGCCGAAGAATGGAGACATGGGCCAGAAAGGTAGAGTTTGTAGCCGAGGATAGTTTTATTAAAGCAAGAGAAAGGTTACAACTCCGGAGTGGGAGCGAATACCTGGAAAAGGGGAGCCCACTAGCTAAGGTAAAAGGCTTCAGTTTTATATTTTTCTTTCTGCCTCGGAGGGGGCAATGTTGGAATATTAGTGTTTGTTGTTAAGGTGTTTTATCAGATTTGTTCTGTTGCTTAGCCTTGGGAAGGCCTCTCGTAATGTTATCCAAAATGTTTTCTTCTGGGTCATGGTTGATGTCTCTGTTCCAGTATGAGGGAGTTACCCTATAATTTTGAAAGGAATGACTAGTTTAAGGAATGACCAGTTTTTTGTTTTTATCTGATCTTTGCTCAGTCTACCAGGGAATTCCTAACTACCTGATATCATACCAACCAAACTGTCTTAACGGCAGCTCACAAAAACTCATGCCAGCTGCCGGCCAGCCCCATTGCAGCCTACGACGCTGCCAGTGACTCACGGCAGCCCAGCTCCAGCTCGAGCTGTTGTTCACCATCTTAGCTGTAGAGGGCACAGCATCACTGGCCCTCATTCCAAACCAGGGTCCTGCTCCTCAGAACTGGCGTCCCAAGCCAACTCTTAACCAATGCACCACTCGGCCAGCCCAGATGCTAATATTTCTTAAATCTTGATGCTCAGAACCTGGGAGAAATTGATATTGTACAGCAGCTTTCAGTTTTTATGATTTATTTTTTGAACAAAGACTGCTTTTTTTGTTTGGGAACTCTCTTCCCAATACCTGAGTGGTATTCTTGGTTTGGCAAAAGCAAGAACCAGCTCTTATAGTGGAATGGACAGTTGGGACACAACTGAACTGCTCCGCATAATAATATCAATGTTAGTCTTAGGTTAACAGAATTGGGCCTGAAATGGGTTGGGGTACAGGTGGAGGGGGATTCTTTTGTTGAGAAAAGCGGAGAGATGACCTTGGGGGAGAATAGAGTCCTTTTGGGAGGCAATGGGCTTTAGATGCTGTACTTACAATAGTCACTTCTAAGTCTTCTTTGAGGCTTTATAATTCTATTACAGTATTCCCAAACTTTCAATAACATCCTGGTGTTAGATTTGGGGAATTAAGAGAGGGACGGTGTCCACATATAGGATTTGCTTCCACCCTCTAGGACCTACCCGTTCCCCCACCCCCACTCCCTAAGCCAGAGTGGTGGCAGCCACAGGAGGGTGGCTGGTGGTTCTGGAGCTCTAGGGGGTGGCTTGCAGCAGAATTCCGGAACCCTGCCATACTGGAGAGTGCCTGTGTTGAAAGTTCAAGCAAGTCTGGAAGTCTGGCCTTCACTTAATCATAAGTAAAGGATCGAGTGCAGTGAAGGATGGATTTGTGGGGCATGAAAACCTTTGAATATTCCCAAAATTGTTTGGGAGTGGGACTGGATTTCCAATCACCAAGTAGGGTTGGACTCTTTCTGTTGTTGATAATTAGCCAGAAATGTGACTTCTAGATACCAGAGTAACTAGAAACACTCCCTGCCAGCCCAGAGGGAGACTAGTAGGTATTAGTAAGCCACAGCTACCTTTTCATTCTTAGGTTTCTGTGAAGCCATCCTGGAGTTCTGCCCTTCTCTTCCCTCAGCGTGTTCATTTCCTGTCTCTGGCTCGACTGCACTTTGCACACACCTTTATCACAGCAGCCAATTATCTCATAATTTGTCTCTTTCAGTAGACCTTGAGGGCGAGGGATTGGCGCTGCTTCTCAGACCCCAGTTCAAATTCCAGCTATGGCACTAGCTAGTTTTGTGACTTTAGGCAAATAACTCAATCGCTCTATGCCTCCATTTCCTTATTTATTAAAAATGGGACAAGACTCTGCAATGCCTGAGGCTGCTGGGAGAAACGAAGGTGACGATGTATGTCAAGTACAAGGCACAAGCAAAATCAAGGGCTCCTAATACAGCAGACAGTTATTAATGAACCTAACCTTTCTTTTGTGTACTCAAACATTTACTGTATTTCAGTCCCCCGGAGCGCTCTTTCCCGGGTGGAGAAGCCTCACGTGTAGCCTGGGGGGCCTTGTCTCGCGGGCCGGCTCCTGATTGGGTCCGCCGAAGAGAAAACTCCGCCCACATCCCTTTCGATCTCGTCAGGGATTGGGCCGCTACCGTCCCCGCAGGCGTCCATCCTGGTTGCTAGGATCGGAGGGGGTGGGGTGGGGGTGGGGGTATTAGTTTGCGCGTGCGCAGGTCGGGGAGGAAGATGTTTTCCGGTCGGGAAGGAGGTGACGTCAAGAGCGGTGGCAGGAGGGGGCCTCCTGGAGCCCTGGGGACGTTTTATCTGTGGGCCTTCAGATCGCGTCACAAGTCGGCGACTGCACCTTGGCTGTGGTGGCTGAGGCGGAGAAGGCGGCGAAGGCGGCGAAGGCGGCAGCGGCGGCGACAGCTCTGGGGTGTGTGTCTCGGGGTGTGTCGGCCGCCGCTGCTGCTTGGGCCTGGTATGTACAAATGGCTGGTTAGGATTCTCGGCACCATTTTCCGCTTCTGTGACCGGCCGGTGCCCCCTGCCCGGGCCCTCCTGAAGAGGCGGCGCTCGAACAGGTGAGAGGAGAGAGGGCTGAGGGCTGTGGCCTGGGGGGCCCCCTCCCCCACCGCGGCCAGGCTGGCCCCGCGCCCCCGAGACGCGCCGCTGGGCCCCGGCAGTGGGGGTGCGGGTCGCGAGCCGCCTGGTGACGTAGTCGCTTCCTCCGCGGTCTGTGCGGATCCAGCGGCTCCGAAAGAGGGCAAGAGCCGGTTAGTTGCCTTCGGAGCGGCCAGTGATGGTTGGGAGCTGTGATTTTTCTGGTCCGAGTCCACGCCGTTTCCGGTCCAGACATGGGTCTGTATCATTTGTTGCCGCTCTTAGATGGAAACCTAAAAATGTGCTGGAGCGCACTGTGGAGAAAGCACTCTCCCAACTGTCATCTGTGGGCAGCAAGTGCAGTTACGATGGATAACTTGCCCAACGCCGTTTTGACTGCAAGGACTGTTCGCTTAGCACCGAGACAGCAGCTGTCTTGTTCTGAAACAGCTGTCAAACTGTGTGTGTGTGTGTGTGCTGCGAGAGAGGGAGGGAGAGTGGTTCTGGGCTTTAGAATTTGTGGACGAGGAGAAAAAAAATAAGGTATCTCATTCCTTTCAAGATATTACTAGTCTGGGCTCTAAAATTCAGTTACAATTTGGGGGAAACTAAAAGCTCTTACTGAGCCTATACCCATTGACTTGTCCCATTTCATCGTGTGTACCCACCCCCCCTGCCTAAGAATTAATCTAGAGAATAAATATCCTACCAATTCTATACCTCCCCCCTCCCACACACAACTTTTAGTGATCGTGTGTTAATTTCATTTTTTTTACTAAACCTCAAGATCATGGAAAGGTATGTTTTCGCAGTCTGAGAGAATAAGATGATGAATACACGAGTCTGAGAATGCAGGTCATTGATGAAATTGATTGTTGGCTAAATTCTATTATGTTTTCATAATGGACAAAGTTTTAACTTACTCTTCCTTTCCACCTTTCTGGAAGGTTGATTTAATGATCGCTGGAGAACATGTTGTAAAGTGCCCAGAATGAGGTTTAATGCTGTGTGTAAGGGTAGGATTTGTTTATTCTGCCCCGAGGGCCTTGTGCAGAGGTTGCGTGATAGGCACTTGGTATGTATTTCCTGAATAAGGGAATGTTAATTTGCTCTCCCGCATTCCGCATTCGGTCGTTTTGCTACAAATCCCTGCTAGTCAGGGAAACAATGGTTTGGATGTTAAGAAAAAAAAAAACCACCCTGTACTTGACTACATGTCGTTTGTTGATCTAAAACCAGCTTTTCTCAATGTAAGCCATTTTTTAGTCAAAAGGAAGCCAGGAGGCCTTGTTGGGATGTTCAAAATAATGAACTCAATGGTATTCTCCTGGGATTTATTCTGTTCACTTTTTTTTTGTAAATAGCATCAGTCATAATTATCCTTAGAAAGGTGATTAGTAGTGTATCATGAACCCTTAACGTTGTTAAGGTATAGATAGGTCCAATAACTTCCTGAACTTTCAAATTATTACCACTATAATATAGTTTCCATGGGGGAAAAAAATGTAGTTAATTATAACAGCTTTTCTGGTTAACTATTAAGGCTTCTTATATGCGTATATATACATATTTTTTTTCCTCTTTTTTTTTTAGCACTGTGTTTTCTACAGCAGACACTGATGAGATACCAGCCAAAAGACCAAGACTAGGTATTGAATATTAATTTTAAAAATTCATTTTTTAACAGGAAAACTATATGCATGGAACAAAATTTAGAAGTTAAAAAGTATATGCAGGGCCGGCTGAGTGGCGTGGTGGTTGGGAGCTGGCTTGGAGCACCAGCGGCCCCGGTTCGGATCCCACATGTGGGGGCCAGTGACACTGCATTCTTAAAAAAAAAAAAAAAAAGTATATGCAATGAAAAGTAAGTCTTTCCTGTCCATTTTCTACTCAGTTATTTTTTCTGGAGGTAACCACTGTTACTAGGGAATTAAGTACCTTTTCAGATAGATAAGCCTGTATGTTGAATATACATTTTAAAATTCTAAATCTGCCTATAAAGAAAAGGTGCTTTTTAAATTTGAGGAGAAGACATTGTAAAAACTACTTCAAACCGAATCATCTAGTCAGATAGCTGAATGAACCAATCTAATGTATTGCCTCAAATTATTTACTTCCCTGTAATCTGAAGGGCTAGACATCGCTTGGTAGAAGAGAATAAAATTAGATTAAAGGAGACAGGCACAATGGAATACTATAATAATGTTTTCCTCTTTCTCAAAAATGCATGTAAATTTAGATCTACCTCTAAATGTAGTCATTAAAAGTGGATATGTTGGTATTAAGATTTTATTTAAATCCAATGAGTACTTACTGAGCATGTTTTTTTTTGTTTTGTTTTTTGAGGGCAGTGTCACTGGCCCTCATCTGTGGGACCGGAACCGGGGCCGCTGCCTTCCCAGGCCAGCGCTTAACCACGGCGCCACTCGGCCGGCCCCTGAGCATGTTTTATTGCTAAATAGTGTCTTAGGTTCTACAGGAAATACAAAAATGAGTAAGACAAGGTCTCTGTTTTTAAAGACCTTATAATTGTAGGGGTATGTGATGATATAGTGGGGTATATAAGACAAGCACATAAATAATACCAGTGTCAATGAAGATATGAAAATGAAATAAGAAAGGTAGTAACAAAATACTGTCCAATTTTCAGCTGATTAAGAGTCTCAGTGGTATTTGATGAAGGAGCTAGTATGTGGGATGGGTCTTGAAGGATGAATAGGATATCAAAAAGAGCAATAAGAAGGCAAAACTTTCTAGGTAGAGGGAATAGTATTGGAAAGTTATGCAATTCAGGAAATAGTGAATAGAATTCAGGAAAAAAGTTGGCAAGAGAGGTCAAATTGTGGCGGAGTTTGAATGCCAGGAATATACAAATTCGTTAGAACAGCATTTTCCAAAGCACACGATAGATACCAGTCAGGAAATAATTTTAGGAGATGCAGTGTTCATAGCATTAAGTAACATTTGACTTGTTATATACTAAAAAAGTTGTATCCTTTTCAGTTATTTTAAGCAGAAAATCTTGATTGAATGCTAGTATGTCTTCAATACTTGTTTAATACAGTTTACCCTTGAACAACATGACGTTAGGGGTGCTGATTCCCCCAGCCCAAAGTTAAAAATCTGCATATAACTTTTGACTTCCCCAAAATTTGATCTTACCAATAAATAATCGATGAACACATTTTGTATGTTATGTATATTATGTACTGTACTTTTACAATAAAGTAATCTAGAGAAAAGAAAATGTTAAGAAAATCATAAGGAAAATACATTTACAGTATAAATTGAAAAAAAGCCACATATAAGTGGACTTGCATGGTTCAAACCCTTGTTCAAGGGTCAAACTACATGCAAATCTTTCCTTTTTAAATAGGCACAGCTAGAACATAATATTGTTATGTTTTCATTTCATTATGAGGCAAATAATGTTGCTTTACATTCATAGTGGCAATATAAAATTACCTTTCAAATATATTTGTTTAGCAAAAAATGTGAGTCAATTTTAAAGAAAAATATAAATAAATAGCTGTATGTGGTAAAAAAAAATTAACTTTGACAGTGGAATTACAGAAAGTTCCTGAAATAATTTTGGCAGTTATCCATTTTATGGACTTGTATGTTAAGGATCTCTCCCTCCATGATTTCCATGAAATATGTATTATGATTTTCTGAATGGAAAGTATAGAAGAGAACCTAAGCCAAGGGTGAAGCAGTGGGTATCAGAGGTAATTGTTCCAGGCAGAGTGTGGAAAGGCCTATGGCAGTGCTGTCCAATAGAATCCTTTATCATAATGGCTACGGGTTAGTGCAACTGAGGAATTGAATTTAATTTTAATTAATGTGTCTACTGGCTACTATATTGGACAGTACAACTCAATTGGTTGCTTTTGAGGGAGGGGAGGGAAGCGGAAAGGGTAAGAGAAAAGAAAGAGGACTTTAGATCTTAGATGAAAGATTTTAAGAGATCCTAGTCTAGTCCCAGGAAAATGGGGTGGTCTTATTCCCATTTTACAGATGAGGCAGAGCTTTTCTTTTTTTTTAAGTCAATGAGATCTTTCGACATAATCTTTGGCATTCCCAGATTTTGACAAAATTTGTAGGAAAATAAATATAGTACTTTTTAGTGTCCACTATTTAACTATGTTAAGAGTGCCTCTTGCCCTCTGGGTTTGGATGACAGTCTGTGGGTTAAGCACCAATCCCCGAAGCTCTTTTTCTTCCACTTAAAGCTCCGTGTTATTAGAGGGATAACATGGAATCTTTCTAATTCCTAAAAGGAGAAACAGGTCATTTGCAAATTTTGGTTCTTCTAACTGTTCTCTAGTTACGAATTACTTCAAATTGGATTCTGCTTTACCCAGCTATCACATCCTCCCTGTTGTTTAAGTTATACCCCCCTACCTTTCCTGAAAGTATTTTATATCATATATATTTTGTAGTGCTTGTGGCTTAAAATTTCAGGTTGTTTTTCTCTAAAGCAGAATGTGGCTAGGTTGGTGATCACTTTCTCTCAAACTAGTGCTTTAGAATATCCTTAATTAGGAAATAAAAAAGAAATTGTAAAAAAACAAATCAGTCATGCAGGAAGTGAGAAAGGGGGTAGTGATAAAAAGAGGAAGTTGGGAAAACATTGAAATCTACCCTCTCTCTTTTGTTTATTTACTTACTTTGTAATCTTTATTTTCGGTAGCACAGAGGTGTGAGTCTGAGATCTTCCAACACATCTTCTGTAGTATAGAGGGATAGCATTGTTTTATCATGGATGTTAACACTTTGTAAGCGGGCATAAAAAGCTATATGACGAGTTTACTCGTTTCCCACATACACTTTGTAATCGGGCATAAAAAGCTATATGACGAGTTTACTCGTTTCCCACATACAATGTGTTAAGAATTACATATATTATACTTTACTAATTTTCATCCTAGGGGATAACCAAGATAAAACAGCAGTTAGTAAGTAGTTGTTCAGGACAACTGTATTGTTACCTGCCCTGAAAGTGAATGATAAATGTTTCCTGTAGTATTCTGCCATGCCTAGTGACATATGCTCCAGGTTTTTAAGTTATGCCCCTGTCTCTCATATAGATTTCTTTTAATATATGCGGGAGGTTCATTGCTTGAAAACTGTTGTTTCAGGACTTTTGTGTGTGTGTATCAGTGTGATTTGTTAAAGAGATGGTTTCATGGTTTTGTAGCTTCCTGGCGTTTTACTGAAAAAACAAAAACCACAGTGCTGGAATTACAATTATTCAGGTAGAGAAATTATTTCTACAGATACTTTTTTATCTCAATGATTGAAAATAGGACTTCTAATAAAAATTGAGTGGCCTTTTCTAAGATACAATCTTATTTTCTCGCTAGAAGTTTATTACTCTGTATTTAGATGTATATGTAATGTATATTACCCTTTCTAGATTGCTTTATTCACCAAGTGAAAAACAGTCTCTACAATGCTGCCAGCTTATTCGGATTCCCATTCCAGCTGACCACAAAGCCCATGGTAACTTCTGCTTGTAATGGAACACGGAATGTGGCCCCTGCAGGAGAGGTCAGTGGGGACAGGGCTCCTTGGGGCTACTGATTTCTGTACTTAATCATCAAAATTAAATTTTAGAAATATTCTTATTTTAGGAATTAATATGTAGAATGACTTCTTTCCAGAAATGTTCATGTCTTTATTAGCCTTGATATATAGGCCAAAAAATTAAAAGTTGAGAAATTACACATCTAAAAAATATTTATGAAGAGCCTGATTACTAATAATATGTATGTGTAAAGACTCTAGAATTTTTATAGTTTACATCATTTTGTGAATCTACAAATTAAACCTTTGGTCTTATTGATGATCTCTCTTCTGTGAGCTAACTAAATAATCACCAATAGAGTGATTTTTTTTTTTTTCATATTAGAAACTTACTTTAATTCTAAAATTTAGATACTACAGAGGTGATTCTATTTGATTTTAAGGTATTTTCGAACTCTTCATCTTGTGAACTGACAGGTTCTGGATCCTGGAACAACATGCTGAAACTGGGTGAGGTGGTCAAAAGTATTTCTGCTTCCCCCTACCTCCTTCTGCCTCTTTTTTTCTGAGTTTTCAGAATATGAAAGGAAAACACTGATTTGGGCTGCGATGAGAACACAGATACATTCTCTCTACCATTCTAAAAAGCACATAGTTTTCTTTAGAATTGTATTTGAATTTACCACTGTGTTTTTTTATTTGTATTATCAGTGTCCTTTGTGACTTAGATCAAGTTTCTTTCATTTAAAAAAAAGAAAAATCCTGAGAGCTTACTCTGTGCTAGGCACTGTGCTAAATTAATCAGGAATAACAAAACAATACATTTAATAACAAAATAACAAAACAAATAAAATAATAACAAAATAGTAAACGCTTGCCCTTGCGGGACATCATCTGATTGGTGAGTTACCTTAGGCTCCCAGTTCTCATAGTTTTATGGATTAGGAATCTTTATATCATCCAAACCCCTAAATTGAATTGTAATTATTGTATATACTGTACAAAATGGTGGGGAAAAGAAGAAGAAGCTAGAGTCCTGAAAATGATTGTGATCTCTGCAACACAGGTAGATTTGTAAAGTTTGAGAGGAAAGGGAAAAAGAGCTTTTAGAAAGGTTGTGTATTCAGGAGTCAAAAGTGGAAGAAGCTAAGGAAATGATAAAAAACCCTAGAGTAGTACTTCTAAAAGTTTTTTAGTAAAGTACCTCTGGTGGCCGAGAAAAGGGAAGTAAATATGTACCCCTGCGTCTGAGAATCTAGCTCTAAGGGACCTGGGACAAAGATGATACTTCTTTGAAGTCTTTCATTTCATTTTAAAAGTTAATACAAATTAAATTTCATAATCTATTCATGTTGTTGGAATATATAAATGTTTAAAATTATTTACCATTAAAATTGATGTAGGGAAGGGATGGTGGACTTATTTTGTGCCCAAGGTACCAGCAGTGTACAGAGGATGCCAAAAAAAAAGGTATACACATTTTAAGAAAGGAAAAAACTGTATTAAAATTGTAATACTCAATATATACCAGTAACAAAAGATGAATACAAGTCATGTATATACCTTTTTTTGGCACCAGTATTTCTGTGGGTTTGTGTAGCCTAGCTCGAGAAGCATAGGAATTCCTAGGGCAGATTTCCTGTATAAAGAAGTCCACAGTCTCTAATCTGAAACCCTTGGAAATGTGTTTGGGAATTCTGAATTTTTCTTGTTTTAGACATATTGTGTTTATTGCATAATACTAAAAAACACCCATCGGGGGCTGGCCAAGTGGCCCAGTTGGTTAAGAGCTTGCTCAAGAGTGCGAGCTGAGCTCTGAGCAACAGCAGTTCGATGCCCAGCCCCAGCTGAGCTGCCACTAAGCTGCCAACAGGTGGCAGGATGGTTCAGCTGAAAAAAATAAATAACACCCATTGGGATTGAACATTGGTCAAGTCAGGTTTTAGAAACAAATGAATTTAGGTCAATTTAGGTTTAGCTGCTACTGACTTATGAAAAATTTTGTTTTCGACCTCTGCCTTTTTAGAGTCCCTGAAGACTCTAGTAGCAACAGCAGAAAATGCGGCTGATGAAAATTCAGTGAACCTTTTTTGAAGTATAGTAACCATCTCACAAGTGTTAACAGCTTCCAATGAAATGTAGTAACATGTGTCAGGTTTTCATTTAAAAATACTTCTGAAGGCCGGCCGAGTGGCTCAGTTGGTTAAAAGCTCGCTCAGGAGTGCGAGCTGAGCTCTGAGCAACAGCAGTTTGATGCCCAGCCCCAGCTGAGCTGCTGCTGAGCTGCCAACAGGTGGCAGGATGGCTCAGCTAAATACATAAATACATAAATAAATAAATAAATAAATAAATAAATAAATAAATAAATAAAGTATATAATGCGCATCTTTATTTTTCCTTCACAAATTTAGGCAAAAAAGTGTGCATTATACATGGCAAAATATAGTAAGTACTGTTGCTTTAACTTTACAAACTTTGTGCTGGACCTCTGTGCTGTACAGTAATAGAATTTGAAAATATAAGACATTAAGTTCTGCAATGTAGATTGCTCAGAGATTTTCTTTTCTAATGAAGACTCGTGTTTTGTTTTGTTTTACAATTACAAATACATTTTTTAAATAGGTAATAAATCTCCTAATGGAATAAGCGATTATCCAAAGATCAGAGTGACAGTAACCCGAGATCAGCCTCGCAGAGTCCTGCCTTCCTTCAGGTAAGTGTTACTTTCTGCCTTTCTTTAAATGGAATCTTAGCAGTTGTTAGGTGCTCACTCTTGTTAGGCATTCTCACTTTTTTGTTCTGTTGTGTAATCTTAAGTAAGTACTCTGTGGTTAGTGGCTTGCCGAATAGCATACAGTTAGTGAGAGAATTGAACTCAGATGTGTGTTACTTTTTCTACCACATATGCCCATAGCATCTGATTTTGCAAACCTTTTAAAAATAATTGTTGGGTCGGCTGAGTGGCGTGGTGGTTAAGAGCTGGCTTGGGACTCCAGTGGCCCCAGTTCGGATCCCACATATGAGGGCCAGTGACACTGCCCTCTAAAAAAAATGTTCACTTCTAAACTTTTTTTTTTTGAAGTACAATATGCATACAGAAAAGTGCAGAAATCATGTGTCTAGCCTGATGAATTTTCATATACTGAACTGCTGTTATTTTTTATGAGTAATTTTCTTCTCTTTCCTGTATTCTCACTTTCTAGAATTTCTACTGCTTGGATATTAGGTGTTCTGGATTGATCTAATTTTCATATATATTCTCTGTTGTTGTCCTTGCCCTCTTTAAAAGAAATCTGCTACCCATTTTTTTGTTGTTGTTGGCTTCTCAGTTTTTAAGTTATAAACATCCTCCCCCTTGTTAGTCCCCATGGGTTTTTCTTTCTCCTAGCATCTTGGAGGATGCAATATCTTTCCTTATTTCTCTAAAGCTGTTAGTTGTTTTAAAATTTCTTCTCCTCCCTACTTTGTCTGCTTCCTCTGAATCCCCCTCTCTCCTTTGTTTTGGTCTTATCTTTCATATTATAGTCTTTATTCAAATACTGGTAATCCTTGCCTATCCATTCATATTTAAGAATGAGACAGTAACTAAAAACTAGGGCCTCTCTGGAGTTGGATAAATGGCTGATTGTAGGGCGAGGAGAGAAAGTACGAAATGAGTTTGGAATATCTTGTGCCAGAAATTAAAGAAGTACTCAGGAACTGGGGACATGTAACATGACACAGGAGGAAACCTGAAGGGGCTTTCACTGGCCAAATTGAGGACAATTTAAGCATCACAATGAATAAAGACAGGAATACAGATGCTAATAAATAATAAAAAGTGTGGAAGGGAAAGATCTTTATAGCAGGATGCCACCTAATAAGTGTAGAAGGAATGATAGAGTTTAAATCATCATTTTGTAACTATCATAGTAATAATTGATAACGCACAAGAAACATCACTTGAGCTGTAACTAGTAAGCAAAAGTTTGATGAGGTACAGGATATTTACGTAAACTCAAAATATCCCCCCACAAATTACTTACAAATTACAAAGGGAAAAATACTAACCTTAGGGTGGAGAAATCTGCTTGACACCACCTTAACCAAAAGATCAAAGTTAAAACCACCCACAGTGGGACAGACTGACACCATGGCCTCCAGCTATATTGCACCGAGTAGGACATCATCACTTAATTTGTATTTCAGCAAAAATCAATAATCTGAATCTGAGAATGAGAAAACAGATTAAGATGAATTTAGGGTTCATTCTACAAAACAACAGGCCTGTGCTCTTCATTTGAAAGATGAAGAAAAGGCTGAATACTGTTTCAGATTAAAGGAGACTAAAGATGCATGATAACTAAATGCAGCGTGAGCTCCTACATTGGGTCCCTGATAGGAAAAAAATGCTGCGAAGGATATTTTTAATATCTTTGGAGAAATTTAAATATGGGCTAGGGCCGGCCGAGTGGCGCATTGGTTAAGCGCTGGTTTTGGGATGCCAGCAGCCCCGGTTCGGATCCCACATGAGGGCCAGTGACACTGCCCTCTACAGCTAACAACAGCTCCACCTGGAGCTGGGCTGTGCGAGCCCCGGTGATGGTGTGGGCTGCAGCCCCTGCTGCAGTGGGCTGCCATAGGCTGCAGTGAGTGGCCCGCAGCCAGCGTGAGCGGCTGGCAGCCAAGCGTGAGCTGCCAATAGCCGCGATGAGCGACATCCAGAGGCCAGCGACCGATCTGCCTGATCCGGGAAGAGCGCAATGACGATACCAACAGTGAAGCAACATCCTCCGCAACTGAACTGAAGAACAAGAAGACGGCAACTTGTCTGTTCCCCTTCCCCGATTCCCCAACGCTGCTCCCCTCCACCAATTCCCCAATAAAAAAAAAAAAAAAATATTTAAAAAAATAAAAAATAAAAAATAAATATGGGCTACATGTTACATATTGTATCATTGCTAAAGTTCCTGAATTTGATTATTGTATTGTGGTTATATAAAAGCTGTCCTTGTTCTAGGGAGATACATACTTAAATATTTAGAGAACTTATTTTCTATGCATTTAATGCTGTAAACTGTCCCCATAAGCATTGCTTTAGCTACATCCCATACATCTTGAAATGTTGGTTTTAATTTTCATTCAATTAAAAATATTTTCTAATTTCTGTTTTACTTCCTCTTTTACCAGTGGTATTCTGAAATGTAGGATTATATTGTTTAATTTCCAAACATTTGAGACTTTCCAGATATCTTTCTGTTATTTAGTTTAATTCTGTTATGGTCAGAGAATATACTTAGTATGATTTTGGTTCTTTTAAATTTATTAACATATGTTTTATGGCCTGAAATATGGTCTACCTGGGTGATGTTCAATATGCACTTGATTGTTTGTTTTTGTTTGTTTGTTTTTGAGGGCAGTATCACTGACCCTCATATGTGGGACTGAACCGGGGCTTCTGGCTTCCCAAGCCAGCGCTTAACCACCGCGCCACTCGGCCGGCCCTCAATGTGCACTTGAAAAGGATGCATATTCTGCTATTGTGTGGCGTGTTCCCTACATGTCAGCTCAAGTTTGCTGATAATGTTTTACACGTCTACTGATTTTCTGCCTACTTTTTTATTGATTGATGAGCAAGGAGTGTTGATGTTTCCTACTGTAATTGTGGACTTGTCTATTTCTCCATCCAGTTATGTCAGTTTTTGCCTTGTGTATTTTGTCTATTTGACCCAGACTCACCAGTTATCATTTTGCCAATTTGCTTTATCATTCTCTGTCATATATACATAATATTATTTTCTGAATCATTCGAGAGTAAATCTTAGACCCATTCCCTTTTAATCATAAGTACTTGAGTGTGTTTGTATCTTACGAATGACGACATTCACTTACATAATCACAGATTACCAAACTCAGAAAATTTGACATTGATATATGTTATTATATAATCTTATTTGAATTTTTCCAGTTTTTCCAAAAAGTGATTCTTTTTCCACAATTCAGTGCAGAATTATGTACTGCATTTAATTTTCATGTCTCGTTGATCTCCTTTAATCTGGAACAACTCAGTCTTTTTTTCTCTTCAGTAGCATGGGTATTTTTAAAGAGTACAAAGCATTTCTTTTTGTAGAATGTCCCTTAATTTTGACTGATGTTTATTCATGATTTGTTTTAGCATATGCGGGCTTTTTTTGTTTTGTTTTTTGGTAAAAATACTATATATGTGGTGGTGTGTTCTTTTTAAAACATCTTGTCAAGAAGGGTATGATGTTAGTTTGTCCCATTATTGGTAATGGCAGGAGAGGCAGGCTCTGCCAACAGCAGCAATGATTAGGTTGGGGCTTCCATTGCTTTTTTGTTTGTTTGTTTGTTTGTTTTTTAGAGAGCAGTGTCACTGGCCCTCATGTGGGATCTGAACTAGGGCCGCTGGCGTCCCAAGCCAGCTCTTATCCACTGCGCCACTTGGCCGGCTCATGGCTTCCATTTCTTTAGCATTTATTAATTTACATTCATTAGTTTAGCATCCAGCAGGTATTTATTGAGTACCTTTCAGCTTAGATCATGTAATAGGTATGATACAGTGGTGAAAGAATATAATGTCTATCTGTATGGAATTTAAAGTTTAGTGTGGGATATAGACATTAAATAATCATACCAGTCATTAATTGCAGTGGTGCCAAGTGACGTAAGGAAAAGTGCAGTACAAGAGGAGGGTCTGTGTAATAGGGGAGCCAATTCCAGAGTTGGGGTTGAAAAATGGTTGCAAAAGGGAGAAGGCAGAGGCTTTCATGCGGCTGCCTGTTGACTGGAAATAGACATTCCATAGTGGAATTCTGCGGCACCCTTACTCTGGAGCTAGACCTAACTTTGTGAATGGTGGTTGTCTGATTTTCCAGGAGCAAGCTAACCTGGGAAGCCTAATCACAGAATGACCTGGAAGTTAGAATCCAGCAATTTAAGCAGTTAGGTGATAACTTTGCAAAACTTTTGTTCTCTCTCAGTTTTACTTTGAACTCAGAAGGCTGTAACAGAAGACCAGGAGGTCGTCGCCATAGCAAAGGCAATCCAGAGAGTTCTTTAATGTGGAAACCTCAGGAACAGGTTGTAACAGAGATGATTCCTGAAGAGGGAGGCAAGGGTCTGAGGCGTCCCCATTGTACTGTGGAGGAGGTAAGCCCTTTTAGCCTGATGTCTTCTGAAAACTATCGTATGAATTTTGTGGGGAATAAGTAATATATGTACAAGGTACAAAATTCAAAAGATATAAAAGGGTGTACAGTGATTATAAATTGCCCAGCCTGACTTCTGTACCTGGCCCCAGCACCCTGTCTGACTCTTAGCAACTAACCACTGATACTTGTATGTACTCTCCTAGAGAGTACATATTTGTACATATTTGTTCTTCCCTTTTCAGGACACTTAGCATGATGTTTTCATCAGCAATCTTCTCTTCACTTCCCTCTTGAAGTCTTCACTTATTCTAGGAGAATTTAGAATTATTCCAGTATCTGGCATTTCCCAGGCCCATTACCTATTACTACTATACATAGTTTTCTGAGCCATTTAGTTTAGTTCATCAGAGAGCTATTTATTTGTGTGCCAATTGTCAGCAATTCAAATTGAGTAAAATATGGTCCCTGTATTCTAGGAGCTTATATATCAATAGTTGTATTCAACAGAGGTAGGCAGAGAGAGAAATGGACTACAGTCCTGGATGAGGTTTTAAGGAGAGAGATTATAAAGTAGCTTCAATACCTCTTAGATGAGAAATCAGCGATGGGACTGAGCATATATATAACATATTCTAGAAATATTAGAAGGTAGTATTAGCAAGGACACGTTCATTGGTTAAGTGAAATATAAAGTTAGAGGAAAGAGCCTGACCCCCAGATTTCAGTCTTGGATAAATACTTGCTACTGATCAAGATGCCCTATGTGTTTAGGGGGAAGTTGATGACTTCGTTTTGGACATTGTTTAAAGTGCCTATGAAACATTCAAGGAAACCTGGCCCATAGAATTTTGAAAAGGCAGGGTTAGAGACACATGTCTGAATCTTCCGAATATTGGTGTTATGTAAATCAAGGGGGCTGATGACATTATTTCGGGAGAGAATGTAGCTTGAGAAGAGATAATGGGCAGAATCACTGGCATTTTGGGCAGGCAGAAGAAGAAATAATCTGCAGTGGAGACTGAGAAGATAAGAAGAAATCAGGAGAGTGTGTTGTCCAGGAAGGCAAGGCAAGGTCAGCAGGGAGAGATGCTGAAGAGAGCGGTCAGTAACATAAAGGCTGAAAAGGACCTGGGATCTGGCCGTAGTGACTTACTATGTCACTGGTGACTTTGGTGAGATCAGTTCCATTTTTGGAAGCTGAGTGTTCTGAATATGCAAGTGGATTATTCCTGCTGAGTTGTTTTGTGGTTAACCTACGTCCACTGTCAAAAACTCGGATGCCATCAAGGTCTAGGAGATAATGTAAATGAGTAAAGTGGGATGGAGCAAATGGCCCGTCTGAAGGGAATAGCCCTGCCTTGCTCGAGATTGTTGATTCAGTTTTTCAAAAGAGGCAGATTTTTGCATTTTTCTTTGTAATTTATAAAGTTGGCAATTAATTTAAAGAAATATTAAAAACACCATGCTGACAAATAAAACCCATCTACAATCTGCATTTGACCTCTTAGTTTTTGTTTATGATATAATAATAGGTTTAATATGCTAGAGGTTATCTAACATGCTTTCTTTTATTTAGGGTGTTCAGAAAGAGGAAAGAGAGAAGTACCGGAGGTTATTGGAACGACTTAAAGAAGGTGGTCATGGAAACTCAGTTGCTCCTGTAACTTCAACTCATCATAGGTAAAGATGATCTAACAAGATAAATGCTTTGCCAGACATCTTTTTCCTTATTTTTGGAGAGGGAATTGGTAGGAAGGGCTTTGTTGAAAAAAGAGATTAACACTGAGAGAACCAGCCCTGCAATTTGTACAAATTGTATGTAGTAATGGATTATATAGAACAGTGGTTTTACAAAATAAAATTTTCTGTTAGCTTTAGAATCCTTTGTTCAATTGAAATTCTGTTATAGAAAAGTGAAATCAATGGTTGAAGTCAGGGAGTAGAGAATTTTTTCAACCTCCCCTACACACACATTTCCCACAGTGTCTCTCTCAGTCTGCCTCTCTTTCCCCTCACCTCTCCTGCCTGTCCCTCCCACCTTTCCTTTCCCTCACCCTGCTTCCCCATATACACATAGTGCCTGAGACATCTTAGTGGATGTATCTTAGCACAGTTGGAAGCCCTCCACTTTAGAGAGAAGGTAAAACGCACCCCAAGTCATAAGAAGTTTTTTAAAGACTCCTTGTTAATTAAATAAGCTAATGAACAAATAGAGTGGAAGGGAGTTGATGTCTGGCCTTATATTCCTTTATAAAAAGGGGACAAAAAATACATGAGCTCAGGACTGACATACACTTGATAATTCTAACAAGTGAGAATATACGAAGGGGATCCCAGAAATTATTAGTATGTAACAACAAGTGGAAGGTGAAAAAGCTATAAGACCACCTAGGTTGTTGAGTGCAGAAATAACAAAGGAATACTTATCTGGGAATTTGAACTTTGGTTGTGAATTTTTAAAATTTTAATTCTTTTTGTTTAGTCAAGAATGTTAATATTTTCTCCATTTTGACTAGCCACTGTTGAAAGCAGCAGTATGCTTCATAAACTGTTGGTTTTATCATGTCAGCAAAATCCTAAAACTATTTTGCTTTTTACATTCCTACTTTGTTGTTGTTTTAGGATCCATTTCAGTATATTGTTTAGAAATTTTCCATCTTTTAACATGAGTTTTGTCCCACAAGATTTTTCAGTCAAGATGGCACCGGGGATTGAGAACATCCAATTTTACAAATAGAAAAACTAGAGGCGAGGTAACTTGGCTGAAATGGTAGAATCAGGATTAGACTCCTTGTATCCTAGTCCCTGATGGTGCTGTGTTGCATCCTCTCTTTTGTAATTTGGTGTTTCAGGGTAATCAGTTATGCCTGTTTGGAGACACTTGTCAGACACAGATAATAAGTATTTATGGTAGATTCTCCTTTTGTATCTGATCGTCTTTGCTGTTTGTGTTTCTAAGCTCTCAGAGGAGTCAGATGGACACAATAAAGACCAAAGGCTGGGGGGAAGAGCAGAGTCATGGAGGCAGAACAACTCAGTTTGTTCCAAAACAATGTGAGTTCCCAGCTTTAGCTCTGTTTTAATACATAGAACTGAGTTCGTGTGTATATGAAATTGAAAAATAACATACAAGTGAAAGATGGTATACCGGACTTCAAAACTTTAGCAGACCCCAGGGCATTGACTGGGGTTTATCTAGGACCAGTAGTTTAGTAAAAGAGTTATTTCAGGAAGAAGCAGATTTATAAATTACCTTCTGGTTATTATTCCTAGCTTCTATATATAGCAGTACATATTTTGTGAGCCTAAAATTAATTTCTTTATATTCCTGATTTTAATTTCCTTATATTTCTCTACTTGTTGTCCACCTAAATGACACTAAGTGATACCTTACCAAATGAGCAGGTATCAGCCAGTTCACACTAAAAATTATATTTAAGAAAGCGATTTATGCATTTTTAAGCAACTTGATACGTAAGGGCTAGTGTCTTTGAATTTCATTGTAACATTTCAGTGTAAGTCAATGTTTTGATACTTTGGAAACTGTGTAAGTTGGAATTCCAGCTATATGACTGATTAATAAAGGAAACATGTAATTTTTTCTTTACCATCCTCACAGATAGAATTGTTGAAACAAGGGGACCTCTATGTTCAGTGAGGAGTGAAAAGAGGTACATGGTTCAGTTCATTCTAAGTTTTCTTTGGACATTATTTTCTTACTTCGTGAGCTATATTTGTGAGTAACCACGTCTGAGAAGTTGTGAACTCCCCTCAGCTCTGGTAGCTGGTCAGTATATATGGGTACATAGGTAGCTTTTGTGTCAGATGCTCACCCTAACTTGGGAGGGTGCCTTTCTCTCCTCAGCATTAGGGATTGGGAGATGGAAGTGCCACTTAAATAAGAGTATGGGTGTGGTGGACATCTCTAGTATGTGACCAGAGAAGGTAGTTCTATGTGCCTTAGGAATTTGGATGATGGTTCATTTATAGCAGAGTTGGGGAATGTATGGCTCATGGGCCAAATGTGGTATGCCTGCATGTTTCTCTAAGTAGAGTTTTATTGGAACACAGTCATGCTCATTCATTTACATACTGCTTATGGCTGCTTTTATTTTATTTTTTATGTATTTTATTTTATTTTTTTAGCTGAGCCATCCTGCCACCTGTTAGCAGCTCAGTGGCAGCTCAGCTTGGGCTGGGCATTGAACTGCTGTTGTTCAGAGCTCAGCTCACACTCTTGAGTGAGCTCTTTACCAACTGAGCCACTCGGCTGGCCCCTGCTTATGACTGCTTTTAAATTATAATGGAAGTTGAGAAGATGTGACAAAAACTATTAAGACTTGCAAGGTCTAAAAAATATTTATTATTCAATCCTTTTCAGAAAAATTTTGCTGACCCCTGGTTCAGAGGATTATATAAACTTAAGGCAATTTTGTTAAATTCTATTTGTTAAATCTTATTTCTAAAAGCAGCCTTAACTTGTACCAGGTTGAAAACACTCAGCCTGTAATCTTTATATTTTTTCCTCAGGTGTTCCAAGGGGAAAATTTCTGATACAGAGAAAACAGTTGGAATCAGACTTGAAAATGAAGGTGTAAGTAGAATCCCTAGTTAAATTTTATATCTTTTTACTGTTTCACCTGACTTAGTATCAGAATTTTGGTGCCCATGAAAATAAGAAATACATGGTTAGGACTTTATTTTCAGAGTCAAGATTTCAGATTTACTTGAAAATATTATCAATTTTATGCTTAATTGGATTTAACTTTTTCTTTCTTTTTTTGTTTTTTTTGAGGGCAGTGTCACTGGCCCTCATATGCGGAACCCGCTCCGGGGCTGTTAGCGTCCCAAGCCAGCTCTCAACCACTGCGACACTCTGCCGGCCCTTAGCTTTTTCTCTATATATAAGTATCTGAATAAAAAGTGTTCCAGTGATCTCCAGAGTAATTCCAACATTTTTTTTTTTTTTTAGGAAATTGGGGAAGGGGAACAGCCAAGTTGTTGTCCTTCAGTCTTAGTTGTGAAGGGCACAGCTAGCTAAGCTCCAAGTCCAGTCACCATCCAGCCGCTGGTCAGCAGCTCATGGCTGCTCAGCAAAAGGTGCCATGTTCAATCTTAGTTGTGGGTGGGCATAGCCCACCATTCCATGCGAGAGTTGAACTGGAAACCTTGTTGTTAGGAGCACGTGCTCTCACCAGCTTATCCATCCTGGCACCTATTGGCAGTTCAGCAGCGCTCAGCTCAGGCACAGCTCGCTGGCCCATATGGGAATCAAACCGGCGACCCTGTTATCAGAGCTTGCACTCGTAACCAATTGAGCCACTCAGCCAGCCCCGATATCAACACTTTTAATAATAGTGGCAAACTCCATATACAAAAGAAATATATTCCTAAATTAAATGCTAACTTTAAGTTTTAGATTATTTCACATTTTAGATATTGGGTTGTTGGAAAAGTCATGATGCATTTTTACAACGAAAAACATAGAAAAAACACGTTATGGCTTTTCTGACAACCCAATGCATACAAATACCAAAGTTTAGGAGACTGCTTTGTGTTATGTACATTATCAGTTTGATCAACTTTCTTTTTGCCATTTGATCTCTTCATAAGAATTAATAAAGGGCCGACTGAGTGACTCAGTTGGTTAAGAGCTCGCTCTAGAATGTGAGCTGAGCTCTGAGCAACAGCATTTCAATGCCCAGCCCGAGCTGAGCTGCCATTGAGCTGCCAACAGGTGGCAGGATGGCTCAGCTAAAAATAAAGAATTAATGAATTAGTCTTAAGCCATGGTCTTAAGTAATTAGTCTTAGAATATTCCCTTCTGTAATGTTCCCCATTCCCATGATTCAGAGTGAAACCTTCATGTTGAATATCATTATGACCTATGGAACAAAAACTGAAAGAAGAGGGCCACTAAGCCTGAGAGAGGACGGGGTAGTGGTGATGGTGGTGGTGGTAATAATTTGTTACCTGGCTTAAGTCTATATCCTGCCACTACCCTTGCTAAACCCTGAAGCCTTTGTTGTGTGTGACCACGGGGAAGGGCCAACAGCTCCTGGTTTCCTTGCACTTAGCTACAGTGAAGAGTAATAGCTAGGTGTGTCGAGAGTGTGGTTCTTGTCCAAAGCTCTATTTCTAAATACATTTCCTAATTTTCAAATAGTTTACCTACCGGATTAAATTCAGTAGTAAGTGTTTCAAAGGGTCATGAAAGGAAGGATCTTATCAAAGTTTCTGGGATACTGGCAGCATTGTATGTGTTGACCTGAATGGTAGTTACATAGGTGTCAATTTTGCAAAAATTAAGTGATACATTAATGTTTTGTGCATTTTTCTATATTATATCTTTATTTTATTTTATTTTATTTTTTTTGAGGGCAGTGTTACTGGCCCTCATATGTGGGACCGAACCGGGGCCACTGGCTTCCTAAGCCAGCGCTTAACCACTGCGCCACTCGGCCGGCCCTATTATATCCTTTTTTTAAAAGAAGGAACAGAGCAGGTTTACTTAGTATAAGGATAGTGGTTTATTCTGAGTGATGGGACTATGGGTCATATATTTTGCTGTTTTAAAACTTTAAAATATTTTTTAACTATATTATTTTTAATTCAAATAAGAAAACCAAAAATACTTGTTACCTTCAGGGAAAATGATGAGTGTTCTGTTTTGTGGTTTATAATGGACGTTTCCTCTGAGCCTTCGGCCTTGAACACTTTTTGGTCCCTCTGCAGGGACAGGCAAATATGCTGTGTCTGCTCATTTGGGCATTTGTTAATTCTCCTTTCTTTCAAGATAATGGCACCAGTTTATATTTCATGTTATTTTGTATGCTTATATGTGCAAGTATCAAACATGTGACTAGAACATAGAAACTGTTTTGATCAGAGGAGGGGACACCAGCTGGAACCTGACCTGTCCGAAGAAGTGTCAGCCCGACTCCGCCTGGGCAGTGGAAGCAATGGCTTACTCAGGAGGAAAATGTCAGTACTTGAGACAAAAGAAAAACATTGCTCAGGCAAGGAGAAGGATAAAAGGGCGGATGATCTTCTTGAACTTACGGAGGTATTCTTTATTGTGTTGATCAGATTAAGAGACATGTTTTTAAATAACCTCCGTTATTCAAGACCTGAATGACTGTTTTGAGGTGTTTCTCCAGGCTAAGAGTGAATTTATGAAAAAAGTCAGGTTTAAGGGCTGTTTACTCACTGGATACATTATCTTGGAATATAATGCATTCTTTGTTGAATCTTTTTCTAACCTTAAAGTATTTTGGGTTATATAGTATGGTTTGGCATTAGGATTGAGTTCATTGCAGGTTTCTTTTAAGTTACTATGGTTTACTAAAATGTTTCTTTCATTGATTATTGCATTTGAAAATAGTGAAAATTTATAGAAAACATGGAAGTTAAGGTAGTTGAAAATTCTCATTTTAAAGGAGAGCCCATATCTTGGCTCCTTCTCAATTGTCATCTTAGTAGGTGGTAGTCAGTCCTATGCAGTGAGCACTTACTGTATGCTGGGCATGCAGGTTGAAGGAGAGAGCCATAAAATTGCAAAATTGTGTGCAGTGGTGGAAAGTGGTATTAATGATATTTGCTGGAAACAATCTCTGTTAGGCTTATAGATTCAGTCTTTTAGCTTAAATAGTCATTTATCTGCATAATTCTTTAGAATAATGAAGCTATCTATTCAGTAAGGACTCAGTTGCTAGACTGCTGCCTCGTTTTCCAGTTTCTGCCTGTTTGCTTACTCTACTCATGACAAAAATGGATAGTATGATCTCTTATGTGTCCTAATTTTAATACTGTGATGTACTTAAATAAAAGTTTAGGAGGGAAATAAGGAAAGTATGAAGATTCTTTTATAGAATTATGAAAGCAGCAAAGGTAGGAAGTTAGACACTCCTCAGCTCAGAATCTTGGCTCTGCCATTTAATAGTTTATGACTTCGAGCGTGTAACCAGACTTCTCTGAGTGTTACCTGCTCTATGAAATGGTGATATTTTCCCCACGAGCAAGGATTAATGATGTGCTTCAAGCAGCTGCTACCATACTTGGCTCATAGTGCTGCCTAAATGGTAGTGGGATAATTAAGACTGTACTTTAAATGTAAGTATTATTACCAAAGTATTGTTTCCAGAATCTGGTAATTCAACTAATGTCTTTTATAACCATCGGTAAATTGTTTTGTAGTCTAAGTTTAAGTCTTTTTATACTTCAATTTAGTAGGTTTTTGATAGTGTATTTTTCTCAAGGGTGAGATATTACAGAGGTGAAATTTGCTTTTTTAGACTCAGACTTTAAGTATCTGATAGTGGTTCTATATTAAAGTAGCAACCTCTGGACTTTCTAATTCAGGACATGGAAAAGGAAATCAGCAATGCTCTTGGCCACGGCCCACAGGATGAGATCCTCAGCAGTGCTTTCAAATTACGAATCACTCGAGGAGATATCCAGACCTTGAAGAACTATCACTGGCTTAATGATGAAGTAAATTGTCTTTTCCCCCCTTTTAATATCATGCTTAACCATTTACTCTCATAACCAACGTGATAGCTACCCAATTAGAAGGGGTTGGTAAAGCAGCTTCTAGTTTTATCTAAAACAAAAATCTCTTAAACTGTAGAAAGACGGTTAATTCTGATTGTTTGCGGCCTTTAATTAGCAATGTTTCCCTCTTCTGCATCTGTGCTTCGTGTCATCCCAGACTTCATTTACTAGTCTTCAATGACACGTTTATAAACCCTGGGTGCCGCTGATAAATGGAAGGAATAGCAAGTGATACTTCATTTTAGATGAATTCTTATAGGAGTCATTTATTTTGTCAATAATAAAGGGATATATTGATCACTATATGTACACGATGTATCTTTTTCTTTATTTCATTTACGTGATAACTGCAAAAATTTGCCTGATTGTCATCTTGTATCCTTACATATTTAGTTAAAGCTAGCTTTTAGTTCTTGCCAATTTTCCATTTGGTCCTTTACCCAATTGCTCAGTCCCTGCATTTTCTCTCTTGCCTTCCTTCATCCTCTCCCCATGACAAGTGGCATCTTGTAAAAGTAGGATGTTTTGTTTCACACTATAAATGTAATATATTTATCATAGAAAATTTAGAAAATACAGGAAAAATGAAAGAACAATATTTTTGTTCAAAAGTGCCACCACTCCAAAAGTAACAAAATATTGTTTTAGTATCTTTCCTTCCAGTTAATATATTTAAATTGAGGTATAATTTATATGTAGTAAAATTCACTGCCAGTTAATATTTCTGCATATTTTTGGAGTGATACAGTTACATTGCAAACTTTCTCCTTGAGCTCTTTCTGCCTCAAAAGTACAATTTTATTCTTTCTTAATCCTTCCCATTTTGTACTGATCATTTTTTGTTTTCCATTTTCTGCCATAGACAGTCCTTTTATCCCCTTCTCTAATACCTTCCCTTCCATAGGCTTTTTATCTTGTGGTTCATCCTAATTTAGTTAGGTTAGAAATTTAGTTTCGATAATGTACTTACCATATTCTGATGTTTACTCTCTTGGTATTACAGGTCATTAATTTTTACATGAATCTTTTGGTGGAAAGAAATAAAAAACAAGGCTTTCCAGCACTTCACGCATTCAGTACATTCTTCTACCCCAAATTAAAGTCTGGGGGTTACCAAGCAGTGAAAAGATGGACCAAAGGGGTCAATCTCTTTGAACAGGAACTTATTCTGGTGCCTATTCATCGGAAGGTACATTGGAGCCTGGTGGTGAGTTGAGAGAGGGTTAATTGTTGGGAGTTTGGATAATGACCATTTTCTTAAATAATGAAGGCTACCCTTTTCTGTATAGTAAAAGTCAGTTGCATATGTTAAAGGCATACTCCACAGAGTCACTTCTTTGAGTTGAACAACTTGGAAAGATAGAAGACAGTTGCTGTAGCTGAGGGGCTTTCATTTTTAACAGGAGAGAGTTTTAGTATACATGGGTTTTTTATTAGTTTTGTTTACAAGTTGGTAAGGTTGTAAAAAAGTAAAGGTATAAAGAAAACAAAAACAAAAATAATCTCATCACTGAGAAGACCACTGATGTTTTGGGGATTAAGATTCTAAGCTTTTCTATAGGAACAGAAGTATATAATTATATAGAAATGAAGCTCATATCCGTGATGTTTTAAAAAAAAAGTGTCAGAAATTCATTCATGTGATGTTTTAAAAAAAAAGTGTCAGAAATTCATTCATGTTACTGTATTGATTTTTTTAAAGATGCTTTTCTTTTGAGAATAAAATTCTCACTCCTATTATGGTTGTTCTGGATGTTGCATTTTTCCATTTTAGGTGATAGACCTAAGAAAAAAGTGTCTTAAATATCTGGATTCTATGGGACAAAAGGGCCACAGGATCTGTGAGATTCTCCTGTAAGTAAAAGGCTTCATTGTTGTCTCATTATGCCTTTGTTAGGTGATCTGTCTTCCCGCTAATGATAGGAGACTCTGGTGGGGGGAGTCTAATGGATGGCGAAGGCTACCTTCCCAGTTGTTCAAACAGATGAATCCATCTTATCTAAAAATAACCTAATATCTGATCTTAACTGAGAAGTCTGTAGCATCATTGAGAACAAGTTTGTCATGTGTTACAATATAAGATATATCTTAATAGAATCCTGTGATTTGAATTAGATTTCTTTGGGATTGATACATTATTCTAAATGTTCTAAAGAACTATTAGCTGGGGAGTAGTATTCCTCTATATTCTTAAACCTACTCATGTCTCTGTGCTTTCCATGATAGTTGGGTTTATCTCCTAGAAACCCAGAGATAATTTTTAAGACATATGGTTTGTAGGCAACTATTTCAAATAGTAATTGTTAGAAACCTGCCTTTAGAGCATAGCACTTATTAGCTTTGTAAAGTGGTGACATGGATTTCATAGTGAGGAAGCATAGCAGTAAAAGTCTATTTTGAACCTCTGCTGCTCACTGGAAACAAATGCAGGTTCCTGTTTTAATTTTAGTAAGGAAACTAAGAGAATTTTAATGAGGATACTTTTGGTAAGGAAGTTATTAAATGATAGGAAGAAAAGTTAACAAGAATTAGTTCAGTTCTCTTTTTTGATATTGTTTTACTGTATTGTTTTTATTTATGTGTGTTTATCTTAAAAGGTATAAAGGGGAAAGTTTTTAAAACCATAAGATACACCAAATTGTTTATAAAGCAGTTATTCCCTTCTGTTCTTTGGTGTTTAAGATATATAGAAAATATGCACACATACATATATGTGTACATAGACATACACATATTATCACATGCATAGAAAACTTCCCATTGGAATTGGACACCAAAGTTTTGTATTCTGCTTATAACAGGATACAATAAAAATTGATATTTTTTTCTTTTTTTGAAGTATGAAGAGTTCCACTCCTGTGGGTATCTGAGGCCTGCTTCCTTTCCTCATACCCCTAATCCAGCTTTTCTCATCTTTTTTTCTTTTTTCTTTTAAAGATTTTATTGGGGAATTGGGGGAGGGGAACAGCATCGGGGAAGGGGAACAGACAAGCTGCTGTCCCGTTCCCCCCTCCCCCCCCACCGTTCTTCAGTCCTGCTGCAGAGACATTGCCTCACTGTTGGTATCGTCATTGCGCTCTTCCCGGATGAGGCAGATCAGTCTCCGGCCTCTGAATGGTCGCTCACCGCGGCTAGTGGCAGCTCATGCTGGCTGCCAGCTGCTCATGCTGCCCTGGTAGCCCGCTGCAGCCCACACAATCACCGGGGCTCGCACAGCCCAGCTCCAGGTGGAGCTGTTGTTAGCTGTAGAAGGCAGTGTCACTGGCCCTCACATGCGGGATCCGAACCGGGCCCGCCGGCATCCCAAAACCAGCTCCCAACCAATGCGACACTCGGCCGGCCCCGTCTTTTTATTCATTACCTCCCCACCACACACCTCCCCAAGAAAAATGTAATTTCTCCATTAAAAGAGAAAATAGTACTAAGGAATAATACTTTGTTTGTTGGGTTGAGCTTTAGAAGTCTACAAACCATTGAAATACCTAAGATTTTTGCTTTTCAATGACCAGTTTTCACCCCCTTGGGGGAATATTGCCACTCCCATTGTGGGCATGTGCCCATGTCACACTGGTTTACCTTGTTGCAGGTTAGAATGAGAACTGAGATACCTGGGTTAAATTTGATAACCCTCTGGAGAGTTGGATAAAATTAAACAGTCAGTACTTAACTATGTATCTCCTAAGAATAAGGACATTCTCTTACATAACCATAATGTCATACCACACTTCAGAAAACTAGCAATCAGTAGTATGTAACACGTGGTTCATGTTCTGATTTCTTCAGGTATATTTTACAGCTTTTTTCTTCTAATCCAGGAAGCCCAGTGCAGGGTTCATGCATGCACTTAAAAGTCTTCATTTTCCTTTAATTTAGAATAGCCTTCCTGCCTTTTTTTGTTTTTCGTGGCAATAGTTTTTCTTTCTTTTTTTTAAGAGTCTTGTGTTGGGCCGGCCGAGTGGCGCATTGGTTGGGCGCTGGTTTTGGGATGCCAGCGGCCCCGGTTCGGATCCCACATGAGGGCCAGTGACACTGCCCTCTACAGCTAACGACAGCTCCACCTGGAGCTGGGCTGTGCGAGCCCCTGTGATGGTGTGGGCTGCAGCCCCTGCTGCAGTGGGCTGCCATGGGCTACAGTGAGTGGCCCGCAGCCAGCGTGAGCGGCTGACAGCCAAGCGTGAGCTGCCAATAGCCGCGATGAGCGACATCCAGAGGCCAGAGACCAATCTGCCTCATCCGGGAAGAGCGCAATGACAATACCAACAGTGAAGCAACATCCTCTGCAACTAAAACTGAAACAAGAAGACGGCAACTTGTCTGTTCCCCTTCCCTGATTCCCCAACGCTGTTCCCCTCCACCAATTCCCCAATAAAATCTTTAAAAAAAAAAAAAAAAAAGAGTCTTGTGTTTAAGTGAGTTGTCTTGTTTTTAAATAAGAAAAAAACAAGTTATAAAATGAAGTACTTTTTTAATAGAATAAAATGCATGTTTTATAAATTGTGTGTATGGGGTAGAGTAGAGAACCAGGGGAATATATAGCAAACTATTAATAGTAATTCTGGAGTGGTTATTATGGGGTCTTTTGCATTTTACATTTTATATGTTTTAATTTTTTAAAATAAGCATGTACAATTTTTATAAGCAGGAAAAAAAAATTTAATTTAAAACCCAAAAGCTAATGGAGATGGATTTGAGAATAGCAATATCACAGTCCTTTGTAATAATAATGTTAAATCTCCACAGGGGTTCATCAGTATATTCTTTCTTTGTTGTTTTTCAGTCAGTATTTACAGGATGAAAGTAAGACCAAAAGAAATACTGATCTGAATCTTTTAGAGTGGACTCACTACAGCATGAAGCCACATGTAAGTGATGATCATCTGTGTTTCAAATACTTTGTTGCATTTACTGTCGGAGGCAGTAAATATCATTTAGTCTTGACTTCCTTCTTCCTCCCTTCACATACTCACCCTTAGGCATGTTTTCTCCTGAAATGTACATATCAACGATGATCTACTTCTAAATCTTTTAACCAGGATGTTTGTTTCTTAGCCTTTATTTTCTTGCTTAAATTGTAAATGTTAAGTGTATGTAAGCATGTCTCTTACAGAATTGAAAAAAACTCAATAAATTGAAGCTGACTACTTCTCTTGGTTGGCCCTAATAAAAATTTGAAATCCTTGTTAAAAACTTATCTGGTAATTTTATGTATGTAGGTCTTAAGGCCCCATGCCACAGGTCCTCATGAGTCGAGCATGCTATTTGTGAATGTGCTTTCCATCTTGCCAGGTTTGAAGTTTCTTCAGGGTTTAAAAATACATACATCTTTTGAGTCCTAATGGTTTCTTTTTAAAGTAAGTTACATGCATTTAGTTTTAGCCCTAACCAGCATATAATGGCTCAATTATCTATCCAAAAGCATTTTCATTTTTAAGTTGAATAATTCGAAAGGTAAGCTTTGACATTTCCTGAGGAGAGCACACATACAAGAAGAGTCTATTGGGATGAATACTAACTTCTGGGAAATGTAATAAATGAAAACAAATTCTCTTCATTTGTATTTTGGAGCCTTTAGTTGTCTCCACTCTGTGAGAGATTCTGGGCTCAGCAGAAAAAGGAGATGTATCGTCCATATGTAGTTAAATAGTCTTTTTTCACAATAATCATCTGTATTTGTTTGAATAAAAATTGAGCTGTTGTCATCTACTATATTTTCCAGCAGTGGAATCAGGCCCTCCTATACTCTTATTATCTTGTGCTCATAACTGACAGCCAGAGTGTGTAAGTGGCTGGCCACAATTCCTGCCCTGGGCCTGGAGCCTGTGTGAGGTTACCTCATGTGGGTTTGGAATCCACTGACTTTGGCTAATGGTACCCTTTTGCCTCAGGACGACTGAGCAATCAAGGCAAGATTTTCTAATTGGTTAAAGCCAATCAAGAGACTTGTTTTCTTCCTCCTGCTGGAAGCTGTGGGGGTCCAAAGCAGTAGTCTTATATTTTTGGCTAGGGAAGAGAAGTTTAACTCTGCAGCATTGAAGTAGCTTCGTTGTCTTGTAAGCCTATTCTTTTTTTTTTTTTTTTGAGGGCAGTGGACCCGAATCGGGGTCGCTGGCTTCCCAAGCCAGCGTTTAACCACCGCGCCACTGGGCCGGCCCATGCCTATTCTTGATTGAGCCACACTTAGCCCTTTTCAAAATTGATAAATGTTTCTGAAATAACTCTTACTAGAATTTATGTTCCTGGTAATAAACCGTTTTTCAGTTTGGTTTCTTTGTATGAGAACTGAGATGGAAATCTCACTTGCTTTTCTCTTTCCTTCTGAAAAACATTTTCTATGGGATCACATACTGTATTTCATAGTTAGGGTTTTTATACCACATAAATAAAGACTGTGTGTGTGTGTGCGCGCGCGCACGCGCGCATGCACAGTACCACATTTAATATTTACCTTTATAACATTGTTTATCCAGAGTAATATTTAGAAAAAGCCAAAGGAATTTGTATTTGATGACATTTTTCTCCTTCTTCCCTCCTTTTTTTGTAATTTCAGGAGATTCCTCAACAGTTAAATGGAAGTGATTGTGGGATGTTTACTTGTAAATATGCAGATTATATCTCTAGGGACAAACCTATCGCATTTACTCAGGTGAGTGAAGACCCTTCTTCATTCACTTACTTGTTTCTAAATAAGATAAACTCAGAGCATGTTCCCAGTGCCTAGCGCACATTAAGATCTTAACCATGGTAGCTGCGCTGCTGTTCTTATTGTGGTAAACCTTGGCCCTGGCCCTACTCTTGGCTAGTGTCAGGGTTGGTCACTGCTTCTGCTCTTAAGTTTATCCTAGCCTTTGGTGACCATTGGGACAGTTTGCATATCTCTGAAATCCAATGTTCACTGGTTACTGACTTTTTTAGCCAAAGAAGGGGGCATGTTAGAATATGTGACAGCAAGGGGAAATCAGGCCTTGTGAGAACTTAAGTCACAGGTTTAAAATACAACTACGAGTACTGCTTTTCTCTTCTGTTCTGGTTTTTATTGGCTCTCCACAGCTCTGCATTTGAGTGGAAATTCAAATATATTGGGAACTCTTGAGAATTTATGTTTGTCTTAGTGGATTCTCAACCTTTTTACAACTGAGAACAACCTGCTTTAAAAAATGTTTTTCTTAGGCCAGCCGCATGGCTCAGTTGGTTAAGAGCTCACTCAAAAGAGTGCAAGCTCTGAGCAACAGGGTCGCCGGTTTGATTCCCATCCCAATCTGAGCTGCCAACAGGTGATAGGATGGCTCAGCTAAAAAAAACGAAATTTTCTTGAACCTCATTTTTTGCGGGGAGAATTGGGGGAGGAGGACAGCGTTGAAGAATCAGGGAAGGGGAACAGACAAGTTGCTGTTCTTTTGTTCTTCAGTTTAGTTGTGGAAGATGTTGCTTCACTGGCCCATGTTGGTATTATCATTGTGCTCTTCCCAGGTGAGGCAGTCACTTGCCGGCCATTGAATGGCTGGCTACTCACGGCAGCTTACGGCAGCTCATGCTGGTTGCCAGCCACTCTGGTAGCTCACAGGCAGCCCACTGCAGCAGGGGCTGCAGCCTATGCTGTAGCTGGCGACCCATGGCAGCCCAGCTCCAGGTCGAGCTGTTGTTCACCATCTTAGCTGCAGAGGGTGCAGTGTCACTGGCCCTCATGTGGAATCCGACCCAGGGCCCTGCTGCTCAGAGCTAGCATCCCAGGCCAACTCTTAACCAACGTGCCACTCAGCCAGCTCTTAAACCTCATTTTTGATAGATGTTGTCTACCAGAGTGTAGTTATTAAGTAGTAGAACTGGATAGCCCCATTCCAAGCTTTGGAGCAACATAAAATAATGAGGGCTCCCATGCTGAATTAATACAATTCCAGTATAAAATAAAGGAGCTTATTATTGGTTTCCGCAGTTTTATTAAGAATAAATGTGCAGTGGGCTGCCCAAGTGGCTCAGTTGGTTAAGTGTGAGCTGAGCTCTGAGCAATAGCAGTTCGATTCCCAGCCCGAGCTGAGCAGCTGTTGAGCTGCCAACAGGTAGCAGGATGACTCAGCAAAAAAAAAAAAAAAAAAAATGTGCAGTTTTTTACTGTATCCTTTTGAGCTATTTGAAGTAATTTATAAATCCATGTATGAAGACTTTTTAGGCCCCTCCAGGTAGGAAATCACTAGTTTATAGTAAAGTGGTGTATTCAGCTATTTATCCTGAGTCACCAGGAGTAAGTACCTCAAAGGCATAAACTGATTTCATCAGAAGAGGACCAGTGGAGTTACAGGTGATTTTGGATTTGTCTTATATGTTGCAGCTTTGAAAATTGGCCCATGAAATGATTATCAGTTAAAACAGAATAACATTAAGCAAAGTATGTCAGTCGTTGATGCTTCTAAATAACAAGGGGTCATTTGTTTTCTGAACCTATTGACCTGAGATTTAAAGGGGAGAAATGGCTATTTTAACAGTATTGGCAATGTCTAACATTTGGTAGAGCAGAAAGAAATTTGGGTATTTGGTTTTTTTCTTTATATAAATGGAATTCATGTTTTTCTCAGAAAAAAAGCAGTAAGTAGAAAAGTTACCTGTTGTGCCACCACCTGGATATGCCCATTTTTGGTACACATTTTTGTTATGAAGTTGTTGGACTCTGCTGTATAATTCTGCATCCTGCTTTGATTTTCCTTAACAAGGAAAAGTGATTATGACACATATAATAAGCTTTACAAACCTCCTTTTTTATGGCTTAGTAAGTCTGTGCCATGATGTAAAAAAGTCAAGGCTTATATAAAGACCATTGACATCGTACTTTATTTACATGGTTACATCTAAAGGTTGTTGGCACTGTGCATTAATGTGTAATGTGCGTGTTTGTGGATTCTTTGCAGCACCAGATGCCTCTTTTCCGAAAGAAGATGGTGTGGGAAATCCTTCATCAGCAGCTGCTGTGAGATGCCCCGCCCAATCCCTCAGCTGCTGGTGGTTGTTTCACGGACAGACGTTTCCATATACCTCATGCATTGTGGGTTAAAAAGTCCCTGCATCACTTCTGTTGTCTCACAGGTACTGAGCTGTCAGAAGTGCATGAAGGTCTCTCCCTGCACCCTCGTCCTGACTTGATATGCAGAGGGCTGCTTGTGACCCTGTTTGTAAGGCTGTGCCTGCTCAGAGCCCTGGACTATTCAACCCACGCAAGAACAAACGCTAATTAATACTTTTTTAAAGGAGATTTTTTTTTTTTCCCTATGAATGTGGGAAATGCAGGATTTATTCTATGATTTGTTTTTTTCGGTGTGTTTGTTCACGTGTATTCATTCGCTCACTCATTTGCAAACGTAATGGGCAGTGGCTGTTTTCTGCTGCTCCTTTACAGTTAACTCTGATTTACTTGTTTGAACTATTTATTTCTGGAAAGAATGTTAAGCTGCCACTCCCTACTGAAGATCAGGAGAGAAATCAGTTTTGGGGGGGAGGAAGTGTTCGTTAAGTTCTCTAACGCTGGAGCAGTAACTGCCAACTTGAAGCTGGAGGTCTTGAAAATGCGGGCGAAGCGCTGTGGAGTGGGCTCTGATCGCCTTTCAGAGGAAGTCTGGCTGTACAGCATTGGCAAGGTGCCCTGGCTAGCGGGACTGGGGCCAAGTTCTTGGCCATCCGGGCGTCTGCAGAAGATTGTCGGCATCATCCTAAAGAGACTTCCTTTTCTGGAAACGAGTTGACTTGGCTACTCTCGAAACTGGATTTGAAGTAAACCCTAAATCTTCGTTTTCATCCCAGATCTGGTTGAGTATGAACCTCAGTATTGTTAAGGGCTGGCCTGCGCTGTTTATTTCAAAAGATACGATTCAATTTAAAGGTATTTTTCCTCAAAGTTTTTTTTCTATATAGAAAGTCAAAATTAAGTTTTATATTCATTAGGATTTACATCCCACCCCCACCCCCGCTCCATTCTACCCCTACTGAAATTTGTGGAAGAGAATTTAGTACGTGGCTCTGAGGTTGCCAGTTATACAGTAATCTATTTTGCATATGAAAGTTTGTATTTAACTTCTTTGTTCATTAAAAACCTTACAGTGATTATGCATTTTTAATTTCAGAAAGTTTAGAGTTGGTCAGAACATATTTTGCAAGATCTAGTGCCTAGTGTTGCTTTTCTGATGTAATAAAAGGTTGCCTGGCAGAAAAGTATATGCTGAAATGATTTCTAACCCTTTCCCTACTTAAAACTTCCCAAACTTGTCCTGATACACAAAGCAAGAGGCAAAACTAGAAAAATGGGACACTTACTAGCTGTGAATTAACATGTCTGCCCCCTGGGGCCATACTCTTGCATCCAGTCCTCTGGAGACACAGAAAAGTATTGGTCTAGGACCAGGGGCCTGAGATGTGGATGGAAACTGCTGGGCCTACTTGACAGCCAAAACAGAGGCTGTGTGCTTAGGTGATGATTAAAGAAGGAGCCGATTGTGCTGCGTCTCCCGCAAGCTTAGGCTGCACTGAGAGCCCTTCCTGCAGCTTCTGTTCCTCTCCGGAGGCTGCTGGAGTGGTGCCAGTGAGTACTGGGATCAGGCAGCTGGCACAGCCAAGAAAGGGATGAACTGGGTCAGCATTATGATCAAAACCTGGCTTCCCAGTGGCTCTAGCAGGCTTCACCTGGGAATGTAGTACCTTCGTTAAGATTTGTTTCATGTGGCGTAAATCCTGTTAGGAATGGCCGTTTGTATTCTACCCAAATGAGTGAGGCTGGGGGATGTATTTCTGTTACATTATAAGTATTTGAGGGGCTAAATAGAGCCGCTTTCACCGATGTTTCCATTAATGCGCACTGTCAGGATAGCTCCTAGTAACCTCGCAGGACATAACGAAATGAGTAAGAGCAAAGAGTTAAGTTAGAAAATGGCATTCTACTTAACCCCGACTTCCTGAATTTAATGTGCCACACTTCTCAGTGTAGAGAAACTTGTTAGTAATAGAAGTTTTATATTTAAACAGTTTAGGAGAAAAGCAGTCAGGTGATAAAAACAGCTATTATCAGTAGCAAATTATCCACATTAAAACCAGTGAGATTATATAAATATATTACAGTTAGTTTAGGGGTCTAAAAAAAGGCGGAGTGAACCATTGTTCTTTTTTAGTAGACAATCTCTCCTAAAGATTGATAAAGATGTTTAAAGAAAACACTGTTGGTGAGCAAATGTCTTTCTCGTGTTTGACCTTGGACTAGAGCCGGGATGTGGGTGGGAGGGGAACAGATTTGGGGCATGTGGAAGATGTTGTGGAGAGCCCCATATTCTACCTCAGTTACCTAAGGCTATTAGAACCCCCGATGTCTTCATCCTCTAAAATCCTAAGCACAACTTGGGGAATGCTGTTGTCGAGTGGTGGGTGTTCGTCTGCACTGTGAGGAGTTGCCTGGTGCTGGGACCAAGGTGTAGGTGCGGGGAGAATGCGTCCTTGGAGATAGATTGAACCTCTGATACAAATAAACATGGTAGAGAAATTTAACTTTGTAATAAGTTTAGTACTCTTGTTAAGCTACATTGTTTAAATTCGCTTTTGTGAACTAATTGGAAACCTAATTTCTTTCTGGTAGTTTCTTCGAGAAAAACGCTCCGTACCCAGTATTCAAACAAACTTTTGATACTTGTTTGTATGTTGGGAATCAAGCTGGCTATATTGCTCTGATCATTTTTTTCTTTAAATTTACCTAATATATACAAGGAAAGGGTTTGGGTGTTTGAAATAGGCATTGACTTTATCTACCAATAAATTCATCTCTTCAATTCAGTGGCTTTCAAAGTTTTTTGATTGCAATTTATAGTAATAAATGTATTTTATATTATGACCAATACACACAGGCATATGTATTACATGATTATATATGGACACAAAAGTTTTACAAAAACATTACTTACACTTACTACCTTCTGAGTTTTATTTTGGTTTTTAAAAAAAAATGTGGGTGGTGACCTCCAAGTTGATTTCTCAACCCCACTAGTGGATAGAAATCCAGTTTGAAAAAAAACTCTCTAAATGTACTGAAAGCAAGATGCAAATTATGCTTAAAACTATAAAACTTGAGACTACAAACATATAACCGTGGGGCTGTTCTGAGATAAATCAATCTACATCTAGGAATAGAGGCCAGAAGCTTTCAGCTCATTGGAAATATGTGGTGTAAACAACAGTTGTTCTTCAGGCTTTTACATTGATATTTCCTAAAATACATTAAGTAAAAGTACCGTTACTTCTATGTAGAAAGGAAAACAAAGGGTTCCATGGCCCAATGAATGCATGTGCATGTGGTACATAGCAAACGTAACTAATATCGCAGCCTAGCATTTCTGAAAACTTGAACATCAGCATTTCTCTTTGTGACACCTGTGGAACTGTTGTATGTAAACACTCTGGAACATGTCAGGAGAAGTGACATAGAGTTCTTGGAAGCACGTACTTCAAGTATACTCCGGGGAAGCATCTGCCTCTTTAAGGGCGCATGGCGATCATAAAGTCTGTTGCCCTGCTCAGAGTTTTAATTGTATCTGTAATAGGTGTTCATAGTAGAAAAATAAAATAACTGCTAAATAGGAATTTTGCAAATTCAACATCCAGAGTTAACTTTTTTAAAAAAATTATTTTAGTTGCTGTCTTTTTTTGTTCTTCAGTCTAGTTGTGAAGGACGTTGCTTCACTGGCCCATGTTGGTATCGTCATTGCGCTCTTCCTTCCCGGGTGAGGCAGATCGGTTGCCAGCCTCTGGATGGTCGCTCACCGCGGCTATTGGCAGCTCACGCTGGCTGCCAGCCACTCACTGTAGCCTATGGCAGCCCACTGCAGCAGGGGCTGCAGCCTATACTGTCGCCGGTGCTCGCACAGCCCAGATCCAGGTGAAGCTGTTGATAGCTGTAGAGGGCAGTATCACTGGCCCTATATGTGGGATCCAACCGGGGCCGCTGGCATCTCAAAACCAGCTCCCAACCAATGCGCCACTCGGCCGGCCCCAGAGTTAACTCTTAATATTAACATTTTGGTATAAATCCTGGCCTTTGGTATATACTCCTTTATGTATGAATAAGTGCGTTTGTTGTATACACTTGTGCGTGTATATATTTTTTTGTTATTAATATGGACTACTATGATATATGGCTATATAACCCTTTCCCACTTAATTTATCTTGAACATATTTTCATGTCAATAAATACTGACATTGTAATTGCTGCATAATGTTCCATTGTACGGCTATAACATGCTTTATTTAATCCAGTATTATTGGCCATGTACAATGTTTGGGTTATTCTCTTAGGAGAAATTCTTATAATTAAAATTTCCGAGTTAAAGTTATGTAAAAAAAATCAGGGAAAAAAACACCCATTGATACTTTGACTTTTATTTCTTCTGGCAGTGGATGATTATTTGTATCTCTGTTAATTCAAGTTTTATATTTTTCATGTATAGGTCTTCTGGATAAGTTCATTCTGAGAGATTTAATGTCTCATTTCAGTGGTCAATTTTATCATTTTTCCCCCAACTACTTTGCAAAAAACTTCATTATGGAATATTTAAGACATGCATACTTCCTCTCCTTCAGCAGTTATTAAAATGTGGCTTGTCTTGGTTTACCTTCTTTTTTCAGAGGGGAGGAGAGGGCCTGGAGTATTTTAAAGCAAAACCCTGACTTGTCATTCTACCTAAATACTTAAGAACGTCTCCCTAATTAGTCATAACAAACAAAAAGCCTATGTTATTTTCACATCTAACAAAACTAATAAGAATTTGCTAATATCTAATATTCAGTTCATATTTAAATTTATCTGATTGTTTCAAAAATATTTTACTATATTCTTCTAATCAGGGTATACAGTGGGTTGAGTGGTAGCCTCCAAAAACATAAGTCCATATCGTACTCCCTGTAACCTGTGAATATTTTCTTTATGTGGCAAAGAATGATTGCTACTTTCTATGGCAAAGGATGTGGTTAAGATGTTGAGGAATTTATCTGGATTATCTGGGTGGATCGTAAGTGCAATCACATGCCTTATAAAAGAGAGGCAGAGGGAGTTTTGAGACAGAAGAGGCATTAAAATCGGCTTAGGCAGTTGGGGTGACAATTGTTAGTCAAGTTACACAGTGTTTCTATTTTATATCCATTTTTGTGAGAAAGAAAAATCTGTTCATATCTGAAAAAAGATGCTCATGTGTTAATAATGGTTGTCTGGACAGGGTCTGTTACTTTCTACTCTATAAACTTGTGTTTGGAGTTTTGTTTTCTTTTTTAATAAAAAAAGGAGAGACTGAGACTACAGAAGCAGAGACTATAGAGTGATGCCACCACAAGCCAAGGAAACCTGGAGCCACCAAAGCTGGAAGAGCCTTCAGAGGGAACATGGCTGTGCTGGCACCTTGATTTCTGACGTCTGGCTCCAGAACTGTCAGAGAATTTCTGTTGTTTTAACCCATCAAAGTTGTGGTAAGTAGTTACAGCAGTCTCAGGAAACTAACACAGGATCCAAATAAAATGTACAAATTGCCTTTGCTTATTACATCTTTTGGGTCTCTTTCAATAGTAGTCTCCCTCCTTATACTATTGTTTTTTAAAGAAATTGGGTTTTCTGTTAGGTCTTGGGGGGCATTTAACTAGTTCTTCTCCCCTTTGTATTTAATGTAAACTGGTACGCTGGATCTAGAGGTTTATTCAGATTCAGGTTGAATGTATTAGGCAAGAGCACTTCCTTCAGTGTGGTCCTGTTGTATTACATCCTGTGGCCACCTTAGTGGCGCTGAGATTGATCAGGGATGACCATAAGGGCTCCTATTCATCTTTCTCCTCTTCGTTTTAAATTTTGTTGATGATCCATTACTTCATTAAAAGGTACAAAATGGTGATTTTCTAATTCTATTATCCTTCTGTGTTCATTATTTTGAATTCTATAAAAGATAAACTTATCAACTATTTGGCTACCCTGAAAAGTACTTCATATATGGAAGAATCGGTGATGTTTTGTTTCATTGCATTTATTCTTTCTGATGTTCAGATTGCCCCAGTTTAGGTTCCAGTGTCCTTTGGACAGAACCCCACAAGTCTAATTTTAATAGCTTCCCTGCTTCACTAGTATGATGAAGGGTCAGCTTACACATTTCCTGCCCCAGACCTGGAATTGGCCATTTTTTGAAGGATTTCTTTTAGTGAGAAATTTTCAAGACCAGAATTTGGGCACTATCAACGCTAATTACTACTGGGTTATTGGTGCCTCTAGGCCTTTACAACAGACAGATTAGCAAATACCTTTTCTTCAAAAGAAAAACTGTTTTACTGATTCCAGTGTACCAGTACAATTCAAATGTAAGATTATAAGGTTTTTCTTGGTTTTATACTATAATCCTGAAAATACTGGTTACTAACAACATCAACGTAATGATTCATTTTACCGTACAGTATACTTATAATAATGTCAAAATATCATTACCAGCATAACAAGGCCACTAAATACACTTTGATTTCTTTGCAGTTCTTTTTGTTCTTAGACTATATCCCACTAGAGATTCACAGTGAAAATACTTTTTAAATCTCTTAAATTTTTCTCCACATGATTATGCCATTAACTTGATACACAATCGGATTTATTTATTTTTGGTGTGCAGGGCTTTGCTTTAATTAAACTGGTTTTTAATTATGTAAAACATAAACATTAATCCAAGAGCAAAACTACAGAACAAGGTACAGTTTTGCTTGCTTCACTGTCTTCTCTTTCCCTATATAGGTAACTTTTTATTAGCTTCTAAATTTCCCCTTTTTGAAACTATAGCTAGATATACAGAGGGTGCCAAAAAAAATGTATGCACATTTTAAGAAAGGAAAAAATTGTATTAAAATTGTAATACAATGAATGATGCTAGCATTCATTTAACACCATCTTTTGAGGAAACGTCATACTAAATACACATTGCTACCATAATTCAACTTAGAAAAGTAATACATACTCGTAGATAACATCTCTTAAAATGTGTACCTGTTTTGACACCCCCAGTATATATAATCCTATTTCTTTACTTTCTTACACTAAAGATAGCATATTAAAAATACTTATGCTTCTTGGTTTTAAAAAAACTTATTCTGGGGCCGGCCGAGTGGCACGGTGGTTAAACGTTCGTTTGGGAAGCCAGCAGCCCCGGTTCGGGTCCCATATATGAGGGCCAGTGACACTGCCTTATAAAAAAAAAAAAACAAAAAAAACTTATTCTGGATGACTCCTCATTCTTCAGTTCTTTTACAGCTTCATAATAATCCATTATTTCCTAACAATCCATAATCTTCATGATTCAGGCTGCTGTGTTACCATATCCCTCACAATGGATGTTTAAGCTGGCAACCTTTTTCTGTTACAAATAATGGTGCAGTGCATGTGCCTTATCATGTCACTTCCTATTTTTGCTAACATTATCTTTGAAATAGATTCCTAGATGTGGAATCGCTGGGTCAAATATCTAGCATATGTAATTTGCCACATTTCCCTCCCCTGGGGCAGTATCATCTTGTAACACCTCAAAGTTTCCCTGCAAAGCCTAAAATATGTACCCTATTTACGGAAAAGGGCTGTGAACCCCTGCCCTGCCGCATTGCAGTTCTTAACATCCAGCCAGCAGAGAGCATGGAGGAGAGAGTGTAGGCAGGTTTTCATGGCCAGGTCTAGGAGTGTCACAGGTCACTTCTGTTCTCATTCCTTGGACTAGAATAGTCACATGTCCACGAGGTACTGTAGGTGGACTAGAAGTCAGTTTGGTTGTATGCCTAAGAAGAGACCATGGATTTATTTATTTTTATTTTTTAAATTAGTTTCAGGTGTACAACACAGTGCAATAGCTATACTTTTTGCCCCTCAAAGTGACAACTCCCCTCCCCCAATTCGCCACCCCACTCCCCCATATCATATATATCTATTACACTTCCTCTGACTCCCACAGTATAAGAGACCATGGACTTTTGTTCTGCCACTAGCACTCTGCCACAATTATCAGATTTCTTCTTCCCTATTTATGACACTTCCATTTTTTTTTTCCTCACTGCCCCCATATGCATTTCACACATTTTTGGTCTTTATTAACATAATATGTGTTTGGAAACTTTATTATTATCACAACTGTCTTTTGTTTCTTCTCCAAGAGTGATTTTGATATTTAAATTCAATTCTAACTTTAGTTATAATTCAGCTCTAAATTTAGATTTACAACAGTTAAACATTTCTAGTTTAATTGGTTTTAATACTTTTTAGTCTTTTAACATGAGTTTTATTTCACTTTATTATTCCCTTAAAAACAGTTTCACATACTTGTTTTCAAGACAGGCATAGAAACACTCTTATCTAAATCCTTGCAAATACGAGAATTTTTCTGAAGTTTACACATATGAAAGGTAAATTGACAAGGTGTGAGAATTCTTGAGTCGCAGCCTTTTTTCTTCTCAGAACTTGCTTTCTGGCAGTTAGTAGTGGAGCAGAGATGTCTGAAACTAGCTTGATTTTTGTTTTGCAAGTAACTTTTTTATTTTTAAACTGTATTCTATGAGAATTTTTGTTCTATCCAAAAAATATGCCAGAATCTATCCAAATCTGTATCTCTATTTTGTCTAGTTGTATTAAGATCCTGGTTTGTTGCTATAACAAAGGCCATGAGAACAGTGGCTTAAACAAGATAGAATATCCTCCCTCAGGTACCAATTTGAGCCTAAGCAGTCCAGCAGTGTCATAGTGTCACGGGCTATACTTAACACTTGGCCTCCATTTTAAGATGGCTGTACCACCTCCACCCAGAGGAAAGAGGAAGTGGTGGGCACAACCTGGAGATGGCAAGTATGCATTTTCCTATCTTTTAAAAAAAGTTCCACGAAACAAGACCATGTCATGCACTGAAGGTTTCCCACTCTAGTTCTGCATAGCTTATAAATTATTGTTCATTTCCCTTGCTTTTTGGTGTTGTTGTTTTTTTTAAGTCTGTTTTTAGTGCTCTTAAGTTTTCATCTTTTTCGATGTTCTGTGAGAAATTAAGAGGGAGCATTGAAGCCTGCTAACCAGAAGCCATTTTTGACTTGGCAGTTCTTTCTCTTCTACTTAAATTGGAATCCAAGACCTCATTGTGTTCAGGCTTTTATTTTATAGATGGGGGATAGTTCTCCCACAGGCTGTGATGTGCACAAGGTTACACAGCTAGTACACAGGTGAGCATGGGGAAAACTTCTGGGTCTGGGCTTTCTCTTATTTTCCTGATGAGAAAGGGCGCCTCTGGTAAAGGGATGGGAGATCTGGCCCCGGAGCGGTCCCTGCCTTCAGGCCTGCCCTGGGGCAATGCAGAACTCTGTCCTGGTATGCTCCCTGCACAGCCTCCCAGGCCTCCCTCCAGTGACTGGGGCTTTTGAAGGTGTTTAATACAGGAGCTGGGGGGCTGTATTCCTTCACAATATAATTTTTAAGAGCTGAGAGAAAGCAAGTCCTGGAGATGAGGGATGATGATTGGAGAAACTGAGAAGGGAGGCTGAGACAGACGTTTTCAAACATTGGAAGAGTTGCCCCACTATGTGTGGGTGGTCGTAGGGAGTACAGATTTCAGGTCAGTGGAAGGATGAGCTGAGACTGTGCTGTGCGAAGACAGAGCTGCCTACTTAGGAGCCGTCTTCCCCTTCGCCAACGGGGCGGTCAGGTGGAGAGACCTTAGAGGGTATTATTCCGTATTAGGAAAGTGGACTGAAGGACCTCGAGGGGCCTTTCCCAGTGCTGCTCTGCTTTGAATCCAGCTGAGGATGGGCTTTACTGAGTTCACTGAGGATGATTGTAGTCGTTTTGTAACTAGGGGAGAATCCGGGACCTTCATGAGTCATAGAAGTCTGCATCTTTCATATGGGAAATTGCTGAAATCACAGAAAAATTGGGAGAGGTATCAGATTGGGTTTAATTTTTCATTCAGAGTTTGCCCTCATCACTAGAGGTTATTGGAGGCAAAGGGAAGTAGTTGGCACTGGTTATTATTGGCCACATCTGAGAGAGTAGAAGCAGTGCCCCGAAACTGACTAGTGGAAACAAACCAAGTACCTTGGATACATGACCAAATCGCTTTTACAAGAGAATACCAGGAGCATTGAGGTTAAACTGCAATATAATTTTGTTCTCTGGGCTTCTCTCCTTATACCAGCTGTTTCAGAGCTATTAAGAACACTCATCCTGGCTTCTAGAAAGACAGTGACTTTATGTGGCTGATGTGAGCTACAGTAGAAATTAACTGTATGTGGGGTAAATTTTGTTTCAGTTCATCAACACCTTAAGGGGAATGTCAAGAAGAAATCAAAGGCAGCATCAACAATCAACAGTACATGTCAGGGGAATTTGCTAATAGTGTTACTAGACAGCGGTAGCAGGCCACAGAAATCTCCATTAGGCTCTAAGACAGTGAGCGATTTGGATGCGTGTACAATTTAGGCTAGCCTCCACATACCTAGCTGTGGGCATCTTTCCTAATTGTCACCATGCGGGTGCCTCCATTGCCCACTTCCTCCCCCAGGGATGGAGGAATAAGATGAGGCCAAACACTTTCCATATTCCTCAAGTCCTTATCTCATTTCTGTCAACTTAGATCCCAACTGAAGCCAGGTTATCAATTTTCCCTGCTTCTCTTAGAAGTCCAGTGTTTCCTCCCACCTTTGCCTCCTGTCCTGTCAAGATGCCTTCTTCCCGAGAGCTAATCACTCCCTGCGGTTCTTTGCTGAAACCCTTCCAAGCATCTATCGGTTCTCCTTTTCCTCATGTTTGTAAGTTCTCTCTCTATAAGCTGGACTCTTCTAATCTGCAGCCAGCTTCTGTCACCCTTGTCTTCCAGAGCTCCATGTTGGAAGAAACAAGAATGTCTTGAGGCAGAGTTGGGAGGAAATGAACCGGGACAGAAGGGATGTTCAGGCCCACTTACCACATCTAATGAGATGTCAGCACGTTCACAGCCACTATGGGCCATGGGTTTTCCAGGGATTCAGTCCAAGGGAGCAGGGTGGGGCTTTGTTATTAACTCACGTCTTCATTTAGCAATTGTCCTTTTATTTTGCATAAAATCATGTTCAGTTAGGACTTGCTGGGATGTCACGATGCCTTGTCAAGACAAGAAAAGTCTGGGATTTATAGGACATTAGTACAAAGTTTGTCCCAGTCTGAGTCACGTGTAGTGAACGATGCACACACATGGAGCTGTTACTTACAGAAAGATGAGAGAGGACTCTGACCTGTAAAGGATGCTCTTGTGCTCCCCTTGGGGGCTAACTAATCCAGCCCAGCCCTTGGGGTCTCGGTTGTGAGGAGAACATCTTTGTCTAGGAACAAGGCCAGCTGGTCGCGTTCCTGTCTCCTGCCTCTCCATGTGGCTTCCCCTTCATAACTGCAACCTCAGGACAACTTCTGGGGGCTTTGTACCAGGGCAGGTCAGTGGCCATGTAAGCACTTCCTTACCTGTCTTTCATATTCATATGTTCCGAGACAAATATGGCAATGGGTAGATTAGGAGCTAGAGTCAAATCTGCCATTGCGAATAAAGGCCAAGGAAGGAAACCTGGGCAGCAGAGCCAAGAGGGTGCAGTTTTGGGGGTTCCTGTGTCTCCTCTCCCACCCTGATTCCTCCTCATCTTGACAGATTCATTACCAAACCCTCTGACCTGTATTTAAAACCCTTCCTTTAGAGATGTGCTGTTTCTCTGTTTGTTCTTCTGACATGCACACCTCAGCCAGGGAACAGTTCTCAGGAATAACCCTGGTTATCAGGAACCCCACGGCTTCTCTTGAGCCGTCAACTCCCTCTCTCCCTCTGAAAGCAATGGGCATGAGTTCCAAGTGGAGGAGAGGTGAAGCCATAGGTACTGGGCTTTATAATAGCCACACAAAGACAGAGAGTCTGTCCCTGCCCACATTCATGCCACCATAGCAGCGAGAGGAACAGCTGGCATCTATATACCATAAAACTAACTTTCAAAGTAAAATCAGCATCACAGAAACTGGAAATAATGGGAAAATCAGAAGTAGGGATGGGACTTCAGTGAGGAACAAATTTTAAGTGATTCAGGAGCCCCGAGTTTGTTAGAAGGGGAATGTGGCTCCTTTGGTATCCCATTAGCTCACTTACTGCTGTGCTGTGAACAGCTGCAGTTAAGCATCAGCTTTTTATTCCTAAGACTGCTTAGACTTTCAGCAGCTGTCTCTCGTAGATCACACAGATCTGTGAACACAGGCTGATAAATGGAGCAGAACCATCCTTGTCCACCCTTTTCACCCTGCACCTGTGGGGGCTGCAACTCGTGTCTCCTCTAGTCCCAGGCTGACCTTGCCCTTCTCAGATCTCTTGGGATCTTTTTAAATGATTTTATTGGGGAATTGGGGGAGGGGAACAGCGTTGGGGAACCGGGGAAGGGGAACAGACAAGTTGCTGTCTTTTTGTTCTTCAGGCTAGTTGGCAGAGGATGTTGCTTCACTGGCCCATGTTGGTATTATTGCGCCTTCCCGGTAAGGCACATAGGTCACCGGCCATTGTACGGCCGCTCACGACGGCTCTTGGCAGCTCACAGCAGCTGCCAGCTGCTCACGCTGGCTGCCAGCTACTCGCTGTAGCTTATGGCAGCCCACTGCAGCAGGGGCTGCAGCCGACTGTAGAGGGCAGTGTCACTGGTCCTCATATGTAGGATCCGAACTGGGGCCCTGCTTCTCAGAGCTGGTGTCCCAAGCCAGCTCTTAACCAACGTGCCACTTGGCTGGCCCTCTTGGGATCTCTTGGAATGCTTTCAATCTGGCTTCTGGGGAAGGGTGAAGTACCTGTATCCTTGAATGTCGGGCATATCCTCTCCCTTTCTCCCCCTTTTCCTGGACAGGCTTAAAGTCCATTAAAGATAGGAGTTGGTCTTACCTAGCTTAAACGCAGTCAATCCATCCATTCCTCTGGTTCTATGGTTCTCAAACTTTAATATGCATGGGAATCACCTGGAGGGCTTGCCAAAACAGACTGCTGGGTCCCACCCCCAGAATTTTTGATTCAAGGTAGACCCCAAGGATCTGCATTTCTGACAAGTTCCCAAGTAATAATGATGCTACTGGCCTGGGGACCACACTTGGAGCCCCATTGACCTAATTTAGCTTCTCTCAAAGATCTTCCTGGAGAAGCCAGCCTCCTCGGGGTAGCTGCCCAGTCCTGACCATATGCTGCCCGTTTTCCTAAATCCCCGCAGAGCTGTGACTCAGCTGACACTTGGGGATTGACAGTGCTTATTAAAATAAGAGACTGAGACACCAGGATCTTGTTAGCTGGATATATTTCATTTTTTTTTGTTTGTTTTTGTTTTTGTCACAGAACACTTTGCAGTAGAGGAAACTGGCATTGCAGTCTGGTGGTAAAATGGCTTGTTCACATAAACCAGTACATGTCCATCCTTTAGCACAAAAAGCCCTAATGGCGCGTACCCTATTGAAATTCAGGACACCTCCAACATTTTCTCTCTCTGTTTTTCTTTAATCGTTTTTTTTTTAATTTTTATTTTTATTTTTTTTTTTAATAAACATTTTCAAGGTTTGTCCAAAAGAAGGCCATGTAGGTTCTTGGCTAGCGGAAGACAATTCAGAACAGTTGTCGCACACTTGGACTGTCACCTTCTCCAGGCTGGCAGTTGATATCTTATTTTTTTTTTCCAACTCATTTTTATTAAAAAAATAAAAAAATGCTCCAACTATCAGTTTTACAAAATCTCTAAGGGAAACACAAGAGCAAGGTGCTGAGGTAAAAAACACCTGAGGTAGCTTTTTTTGTGTGTTTTTCTCGTTAAAAAAAAAATCTGTAAATTTAACGCCCTGGGCCAACGACCTTGTGTAAATTGCTATTTTCTTCCACTTTTTTTTTTTTTTTAAAAAGAAAGAAATCATTTTGCTGAAAATTGATGGCTTATACACCAAAATGTAAAAAGACAAAATATATTCTTTCTTTGCGGACTTTTTCTTTGTTTGGTTCGTTTGGTGGGTTTCTGTTTTCCGCTTCCAAAATGCTAGGTCAAGTACCATTGACTCTTGTTCTTTTGAGTAACCAAGTGTAAGTTGAGGCTGGTTTGTGTGTTTCCTGTTTGTTCCTTTTGTGTGATGTGATACTCAGAGCACTGCTTTGCCTGGGGGGAGGGGTGCGTAGATTGGGGGACAGAGACAGAGGGATGAGGGAATTAAGAAGAATGGGAATGGAGAAGAACGGGAGGGAGAGAGGAGAGGGGAGAGATAAACAGAGAGAGACAAAGAATTATATAGCAGTATGCAAAAACCAGTTAAAACCTGTGAAGCAAAGAGAAATGGGTGTGTGAGCTAGACAGGGATGAAGAGAGTTTCCTCTTCAGAGAGACGGTATCCCTTCTGTTGACATACACAGGTGATCAGAACTGCTGTAAGTGTCCTTTTGGTGAGATTTCCTTCTGGGTGAATTTTGTATGGGTGGCCTTGAAGCTCCTGACTAACCCATTAGGCCTCCCAAAGAATGACTTTCTTCTTTAAAGACTAGAAAAGCCTGCTTTCTCTTTAAAAAGAAAAAAAAAAAAAAGTTAATAATCGATTAAAAATGGGAGTTAGTTGAGTTATTTGATATATTATTTCTAAAATATATTAACGCTGCAGGCACCCTGTGTAACCCACAGGCCACATATCTTAACATCTTTCCCCTTCTAATATGTACACACATGTACAGAGACAATTTTCCACAAAGAGAAGTGTGTGAATTTTGCTTTGTTTTGAACACATTCACCTATGTTAGTTCAACTAAAAGGGATAGCGTGGTGGGAGTTAAGGAGAGATCCGAGTGGATGGTGAAGTGGATGGCCGCGAAGCCTGCAGAGGCCCCAGGGGGGCGGGGGCTGCGCGCTGAGCCAGCCGCCCCGCGCTCCCGGCCCCCAGGGGTTGCAGGGCCTCTGCAGAGTGCCTGGTGCCTCCGCAGACTTCTCATTCCTCAGGATGGTCTTTGGTTTGCTCCCGATCCGGCTGGCTGTGTTTGGTCTCGTTCCATCAGGTGTTGGAAGGGCTACATTCATCCGTTGTTTTGCTGGTGCCTGTGGGAGCCTCACTTGCTGCGCTGTGAGGCGACTCCCTGAGGATATTTCTGCTCCTGCTGCTTCACCTGCTGTACAATTTCCCTGATCTTGCGCTGTGCAGTCTGCAGCAAGGGGGAGGAGGGGGACAGGGGAACAAAGGAACCCGGTTCTGAGGACAAGCAGTGGGGAATGGGGGACGGGGCTGGGGGGGGGGAGGTGGCACGCTCAGGAAAGCCATCTATCTACCCGCCGAGCCCCTACTCTGGGGCCTTTCCTGCCTGGAAGTGAAGGAGCAGAGCTTCCCCTTGCTCCAACCCCAGGGCTGCTGGCTGGAGGATAAGGGGGTGGGACCCCAAAAGCGTCCAGCTAATTGCTGGACAGAGAAGCCAGGGAGCAGAAACCAGGGACCAGGGGACCTTGCGTAGGCCACACAGCATCCCGACTACATACACTTCAGCTTCCATGCTGCTCACCCCGTTTCTAGAGTCACTAGGAAGAACGCCAGTGTGACTGCTGGGAAAGACGATGGGGAATGGGGGGGAGGAGAAGTGAGAAACTGGCCGAGACACCCCACCCTGAACACTGGAGAAAACACGGAACCCAATCCTGACCCCTCACCCCACCTTGTGCTCCCACTGCAGGGAGACCCCTGCAGGAACCCGGGGGGCACTGCTGGAGCTGGGGCCTGAGAGCAACAGGGCTGCGTGTGGCCAGGAGTCTGACTGCAGGCATCTCCAAGGGCACCGGTGGGGTGCCCCCACACCTGGGCAGCCCAGCAGGGGCCCCCCGCCTTGCCCTGCACAGTCAGGTCTCTGGGCACAGGCACAGCCTTGGGAGAGCAAGCTGATGCTCAGAAAGATCTTCAGCGTAAGCTTAGACGGCCTACGCTGCTTTGGGACGAGGGCCGGGACTGCTCTAGCCCGAAACCCAACAAAAAGCATCCGAAAGACTAGGCCATGTGCTGGCGAGTCCCTGGCCTCCCGCATGCGAGAGAAGCAGCTGTGTGGAGGCCGAGTCCTGACGGGGAGATGGAGAAGGTGAGGAGAGGGAAATGAGGGTCTCCTGTGACGAGCACTGAACCCGTAATCGTGAGATTCACCTTGGGGAACCCCAGGGTGGGCCCTGCCTGGTATGTGGCTCCCAGTGTAGGAAGGCTATGACTCAGGCCCGAGCAGGAGGGCAAGGGAAGCCGAGACCATGTGCTTTAGACTATCGGGGTTTGAAATGTGCTTGGCCTGACCCCACAGTCCTATGCTCTTCCTCAAGCTGACCTCGCGACAGTGCCTGCCAAGCCAGGGAGAAGTTCCGTGGGTGGGGGCTGGGGGGTGTTCAGGGCCCGAGGCCATGGACAGGCCACCGAGAGCTTAGAGAGCTGGAGAGACCGGCACGAGAGCCCGGAGCCTCGCACAGACACCTACCTGGCTAGCAAAGAAATGCCCAATAATTCTGACGATCACTTCCTCGTTTTCATCTGGCGTTTGGTCACGAGGCACGATGACCTCGGCACTGGTTAGGTTCTGCAGTTCATTCACCTGTGAAGGGAGAAACGTGGGCTCAGGAGGAAGTGGAGAGGGGCGTGGGGGAGGGCAAGGCGGCTGGCAGCTGCTGGCCTTTCCTTCAGTCCACGAACCCCCTGGGGGCTTCCCTGCTCAGTCTCATGGGGCCATGATGGTTGGGCCACGGGAGGCTCAGTGACAGGGTGAAGGAGCCCAGCTCTGGGGCTGGATTCTTATTCCAAGTTCCTGGCAGTGAGGTTCCCGCACATGCTTAGTGACCCCAGCCTCTCCAATAACCCAGGGATGGAAATCACTACCCGACATGCTCTCCTGGGTGCCAGCAATGAGCCGACATGGCCTCTCCTCTGACTCACCCAAGTGACCTTTCCTTTCTGATCAGTCCCTGCTCCATCCCTGCTCTTCACTTCCATTCCGGCCTGGGTCTTGCTCATGCCTGCCACTCCTACGCCCAGGCCCACCCCCTCCATGAAGCCTCCAGCCTGTGCTGATCTCCCCTTAAACCCCACTTCCTGCACTCCGCATCTGCCCTACAAGACTCCACTTCCCGGGATCGTGCCCCGGCCATGGCCCCGACACAGTGCTGAACACGCCCGTGGGGTGGACAGTCTCTGGGGCGGGGGAACACAGAATTTGGTTCTAAAATAACCAAATAGGACATGGAAGGGTCAGGATTCCACTCCCTCATGGGCTACTTGCTTTTTTTTGCTTCCTACATTCCAGCTTGCCTAAGCTTGGTGTGTGCCCTCTGAGGCTGACCACGTTCCTTCACATGGTGAAGGACATGCACGCCATGCAACTTGGC